>OY856410.1:1347537303-1348922303 GCA_963693085.1 Alisma plantago-aquatica | reverse complement strand
GGTATTTAGAAATAAGAAAATTTAGAACAAGACACCAAAATATTAATACATTATATAATAATTCCTCACAAGAGAGTCTCGGGATGATTTTTGAGGACAATGTGTGTGTCATAGATGACATGTAGTGCCAACAGAGTATACGTTGCACCATAGAGGACACTTCAGTGTCAACAGAAAATACATAGTGCCAACAGAGGGTGTGTTGCATGATAGAGGACACTTTGGTGCCAATAGAGGGCATGTAGTGCCAACAGAGGGTGTGTTGAACCATAGAGTACACTTCAGTGTCAACAGAGGAGGAATTATCATATAATGGTGACCACAAATTAGATAAAAGGCATCAATAAAAGACACAGCAATTCATTATAAGTTTACAAATTTTAGATATTGGTTCAACTTTTAGTTATAGTATATTCATGTTTATCTTACTAGATATTTAATGCCACTTACTCTAACCTAGGTTTTCCTTTGTGCATGTATAGGGACAGGATGTCCACGAGTACTAATCTTTAGAAAACCAGTCAAGATAAAGGACTCATCAAAACTTTTAAGAGAGATTTTCTTCACAAGACGCCATCTATACGATCCAATATGATAAATGGAGTGTAGGTTTTTGCTCCATGTATATAGTATTTCTAATAAAGTTTTTATGTAGCCAAAGTTGTATTCTAAGAATTTATGAGAACATATACCCTAACCTGTGTAGGTTTCTTTCTATTATTATTGCGATGTATCATGTATGTGACACTCCCAAGTTGGATTTTTTTTTGCTTCCACTCATGTGATACGAAAATTGGGGTATTACAGATCACTTGTATTTTAGTGGTCTAATCTGGATCACAAAACATAGATATAACATGAAGAAGATTCCAATTCCATTCCTTGGATTCAATATGAAAAATGATGACAAAATAATTTTACGATCACTATAGCACTGCTCACACATGTTGAAGTTGTTCTCCAACTTATCCAGTTACTTGAATGGCAATGATGTGTTTCTAGATACCACTCATTTCTTGTGAGGTACAAACATTACTACAAATGTAATATGGAACCTATATGCAAAATGAAGATAAATTTAACTACATATACAATTGGAAATGTTACAAGTTGATTGGTTACTAAAATGTTTAGGTAATAATTTATAACAATACTAGACTATTTGGAACACTGATTAGTTGACTAGAAGGTCTAATCAGTCTACTAGATGTGAGATGATCAACTTATCTGATGAGATGACTGAATGAATATATGTCAGGGTTATTGCAACCCAAACCAGTATGCTGGAGTCACTAGCTGCTTGGATGAACTTAGTTGTCCGACTAATGTGATTACCCGATTGACTTAATTATATAGTATCCTGAACATTATGGTATGTCTAGTCCATCATTTGGATAATCTGGCTGATCAGAGGGTGAGTTTGCAAGCATAGTTAAAATGTTTTCCATGTCTTTTCATTTCTTAGGTTTTATTTGGAAAACATATTATATATCCCCTTTTAAGTGTAAATGATTACGAAGGTTTAAATACATGGTTTGACAGACAAAAAACCTAACCATCATTACCCACAAGGGATAGAGACATAATGACATGGATAGAAGCTAGCACATTGTCAAGAGAGAGTGATCTTTCTTGCTGGTAAAAGTAGAGCAACATGGATTTCCCTATCTTCTGTGTGGACTTATGTAGATATGAATGCATTGTGAGACTGTGTTAGAAGGACATTTTCAAGCACCATATGCATGCTTCATGAGGAATTTGAGATTCTAGAATAGCTTATGATTCTCCTTTTTCCTTATCTATATCCATAGGTTCATATTATTTTATTGACTTTGAACTTCTTTGAGTTTTATTCCCCCACTAGTTCCTTTGGGAATAATTTCTTTTTCAAGGAATATAAACATTCTTGAAACATATAATTTATTTTCATATGGAGTATATGATAAGTAGTATCCCTTAGTTTCTTTAGGGTATCCATCAAAGCAACACTTATCTGGTTTGTGGCTAAGCATTTCAAAAAATATTTCCTTACATAATCTTTACATTCCTAAACCTTCATAAAAGACATATTGGGATGTTTTCTAATCCATATCTCATATGGTGTGTTTGAACCTATTTGAAACATATGTGGATAAGTGTAAATGATGTGATTTCAAAAAAATATTCCCAAAAAGAATTTAGAAGATTAGCTAAACTCATCATCGATTATAACATGTAGAACATGATGTGATATGTTCTTTTTGTACACCATTATGTTGTGGTGTTCTAAGTAAATCCAACTATGATACAATACCACTATCTCTCATAAGGGCCTCAATTTCTTGATTTAGATATTCCCCATTTCGATCTAATCAAAGTACCTTAATATTCTTGCTGAGTTGATTTTGTGGTCATTCAGAATTCCTCAAACTTTTCAGTGGATTTTGTCTTGTATGTCATTATATATAGATAGAAAAATGTAACGATCTCATTAGTAAATGTGATGAAATATTGATATCCATGTCTAGCACTTGTTGTAAAGGTCCTTATACATCCAATATGTATGATACCTAATAAGTCACTAGCTCTTTCACTATTACTAATAGAGGGTGTTTTTATCATCTTGTACAATATGACATATTTGCATGTCTCCATTGATACATAATCCAAAGAGTCTAGATATACATCTTTATAGAGTCTAGATATGTGTGCCTCATTTATGAGCCCTAGAAGAAAATGCCAGAGAAATGCTTTATTTGTGTCATCGAGTTTTGGCTTCATGTAAATAATGCTTGTATCAATATCAAGTAGATAAACACCATAAGACATTGGATCATTGTCATAAAAGACCCAATATTCTAAAATAGAACATCAACGATGATTTATAAGAAGCTTGAAACAATTCTTGTCCAAACAAGATATAGTGTTAATGTTTCTAATTATTGAAGGTGCATAATACCATCTCTCTAACTGTATTACAAGCCCACTGGGCAAAGATACATAATAATTTCCCACTATTGTGGATGAAACTCTTGCTCCATTAGCAAGGCATAGTTCACTCTCTCCTTTCCTTAAGGATTTACTTCTTCCTAGATCCTACATATTAGAATATATGTGAGATCCATATCCGATATTCAATACATATGTTGAGGAAGCATATGAGTTTATCTCTATATCATATATACCTAAATTGGGTATATATATCCCCTTCTTCTTACTTAGTTTTTCTAGGTAGAGAGGGTTATTTCTTTTCAATGTCTAGGTTGGTGATAATGGTGACAATTGCATTCCTTTCCTACTCCTCCTTTTGCTTTAAGTGTAAGATTTAGACTTGTATCCAATTTTAGAACCTTTCTTAGCTTTGAATTTGTCCTTAGACTTTCCTTTTCCCTTGTTGACCATCAACACACATTTGGGAATTTCTATATTCATTTGAGTTTTATCTACTCTCAATATGACATGTAACTCAAAATGTAGTCTTACAAAGTTGTGCATGTTGTAATTCCTGACAAGCTAATTGTAAGATTCCAGAAAAGGATTGCATGACTACTACTATGGCCAACTCTTATCCTAAGGGGAATCTCAATATCTCTTGGTTTTTTGCATACCTAATCAACTTGAATACATGGCGCCCAACCAGATGACCCTTAGTCCTATTGCATTGAAGTAGTGTCTTGGAAACATCATACATATCTCCCCTTTCTTGTTCCTGGATAATATTACCAAGATGCGTTGCCATATGTAGAACTCCCATTTTCTCATATTTCTTGTGAATATCATAGTTAAGGAGCATATCATGAGGTACTTTGTCAATGATTTCATCATCATGCTTATAATAAGCTTTCCATTCCGCCCTTGCCACATTAGGATTTGGTTCTTCTAGTATTAGATTTTATAGGACATAGAGTTTACGCTCATGTGTGAGAAAAATTCTTAATGTCCTATACCAATAGAGGAAGTTATTTACATTTGATTTTTCTTTCTCAAGGACCAATCAGAATGAGAAGTAATAATTTTAATTTTTCATTTGATCGATAAGAAAATATTTGTAGAAAGTCAAAGTTTTGATTTGATAAGTTTGAATATGTCAATTAGATCTTAAATTAAAACCACTACCACTAATTTGTTTCAAATTAATATCCCTTAATGTTGATTTGGAATATTATAGTGATTCATTTTTAGCAGGCTAAAATCTATATTTATTAAGCCATGAATCAACTTTGTCTAATTGCCCACGACCTAACTTTTTAGGTAGGTAAGTATTACCAATTGCATCCAATATTATTCTTGGATACATGGTTGCACAAATCCTTTTCATATTTCATCATATGAAGTGCATGCAATTTTTTTAGGCCTCTGGGTGCAAAATCCTATTAAGATCACCTAAAAGTTCAACCTAAACGGCAAACAATAAGATATGCACCTCGATTTGACAGACCCATATACTTATTATCACACCTATCTAAGATAAACAACACACCTCGCTTTGGCAAGTCCATGCATAGCGGATGAGATTTCAACATGTGTAGGACAATAAAAAAAATCGTTAACTTAATATCAATTTTAAGGGATTTTATAATATCCATCCATATCCATTTAACATTACATACATGTGTAATTCAGACATATCATATACTATAGACAATCACCACATGCCATAAAACATGATACGGAAACTAGCACCAACACTTGAGCTGACAAGTGTTGTGAACAAGCAACCAAATAGATTACATCACAATGTAAACCCTAATTTGCTTTCATAGGTAGTGTAGTTAATTGGCCGGCAAGCCAATCGATAAGTTGGGTTTACTATTTAAGAATATCCTGGTTTGAATATGACATCATTGATTTGTTTCATCATCAACACTCCAAGGACTGATGTATGTATTTCATATCTACTTTTTGCACATATTTGCACATAAATTCAGTTCATTTTACCTTCCATTTAGCCTCTAATCATACTTAATTTTCCATCTTTTAGTTATTTTACTTGTTGCATTATGTTGATCACATGTACACGTTAAAAATGAAAAAATCAAGATAGTCCAACCCAAATCCAATCTTAGTTGGATTCCCCATTGACTTGCACCTGATTTAGAGATGATCTTGAAGAAATAGCACCGAACACGTGTCTTTAATTGTACACGATGTGTAACTTTCCAGAAATGACTCACAAAGCAAAGAACACACCGTGTGTTATTTAACACATGGATGTGTAAGATTCCATAGGCCTTCATCCCCAAACTATAGAGCAAAAGACATGACATGTCGTTACTAAGACACAATGTGTCCGCATGTTCCAATTTTTTTTATGTATTTTACAAGGATTTACTTTTTGATTTGAATAGTTACTTTTTGGTCAATATAGTTACTTTTTTGTTGAGTGAGTTACTTATCTGATCGAATAGTTACTTTTTCAGATTCACGGGTAACAAATTTTAGGCTACTCAAGCGGCTATTAAAGATAAACCATATATATATATATATATATATATATATATATATATATATATATATATATATATATATATATATATATAGAGAGAGAGAGAGAGAGAGAGAGAGGCTAGAATACACTCAAGTAATTTTTCATGATGCAATATTTTTTTCAAAAATATAATCTATTGATCTTCTTAAACATCTTGTGAATAGCTCATACACAAAATTTGAGCACATTTGGACATTTATAGGTCATGTTATAAAGACCGCAAAAATTATGCATTTCAAATTAATTTCGTGCGTCAGTTTTGTTTCCCTTAGATGAGTGACAAACACTCATTCAAATGGGCTCAAAATTTGTATGCAGCCTAGTTATAGTATGACGGTGAAGATCAATGGTTTATATTTTGTAAAAAATAGTCTTGATATGAAAACACACTTGAGTGTATTCGTGTGATCTGTACAGTCAAGTGTATTCTAGCCTGACTCTATATATATATATATATATATAGAGAGAGAGAGAGAGAGAGAGAGAGAAATACATATGTATGTATATACACACACAAACACATGCACGCACACACAAATATATATATTTATAGATATATATACATATTTATATATATGCATATTTGTGTGTGCATGTATGTGTTGTGTGTGTATATACATACGTATGTGTTTCTCTCTCTATCTCTATCTCTACCTCTCTCTATATATATATATATACATATACATATATATGGGGTTCATTCGTTTCCCGTGCGGTAGGACTTCACTACCCGTGCATCCAGAAAACTAACTATTTGGTCAGAAGGACAAAAAGTAACTATGTTGTCAAAAAAGTAACTATCTAACTAAAAGATAAAAAATGGGCAGAATACATAATAAAAATTCTGAAATAAATATGTAACTATACATCTATACGACTGTAACGGCTATGCATGTAATGTAAATATTTTAAAGATAATGTAACCTTATACACATGTAAAGTAAAAAATTGTTGAAGAAGTAACTATATCTAGAGTGGGTAGCTACCCGTACGGGTATTAAAGATAATCTATATCGGAATCAGGTAAATATATTCTGACATCCCCTCTACAATTGTAGAGGGGTCAAGAGTTACATATAGCCCTATGCTCACTATACAACACAGACGTGAGCAACTCACACAACTAGCTGAGACGTAGTCTATTAAAGATAATCTATATGTATGTATGTATGTATCAGAATTGGGTAAATTTTATTCCGAAGTCCCTAACAAAGTTAGGTCTAATTACATAGTAATCCACCTTCATTACTATACTCAAAACACAAAGAAACTTCAACTCACTCCCTATACATTTAGTCTACTTTTGTAAGCTTTACAAATCTTTTTGCTTATAGCTTCTATGTTGCTCGTTTTGGATTTGTGCTTTCTATCATTCCTTTCCCTCCAAGTGTGAAAGACAGTGCCTGAGTAGAGGAGCAGGATCTTCTTCTTTTTTTGTCCAGTATCCTTCCCTAGAAGGGTGATCATCTCTCTAGGGTTACGAAGCTGAATGAGGGTTGATGCAGTGCTGTTGCAGACCGAGTTCCATAGATTTCTGATAAAAGGGCACATATAGAAGAGATGATCATGTGATTCTGATCCTTCACAGAAGTAACATTTGTTAATGGTTCCCGGATACCATTTCTCCAGTTTGTCCATTGTAGCTAGTGACTGATTCACCACTCTGTATAAGCTCATAGACCATTTAGGAACTTCATATTTGGTCCATAAGTATTTGGTACCGCTTCCTTCTCCTCTATTGCGTATCAGCTCCCAAGCATCTCTGCTTAAGTCATTCTGAATCCAGGTGCCCCTATGTAAGGTGAAGTGTTGCTTTATTTGTTGCCAGATCATCGTCATTCTGTTAATCACCCTAGAGTAGCCCTCTCTTGTGTTTGGAATGAAGTCAAGACCTTTTGGGTATCTTCCTTTCATCCATCTCGCCCAAGGAGATAGCCCATGGTTGTAAGCAAAGATTCTTTTGACAGTAGCCCAGTTGGCTATTTTGTGTGGTGTTCTAAGGCCCACACCTCCTTCCTCCTTGGGCAGAGCTAGTCGTGCATATTTCATTGGGTGGGTACCTCCAGCCCAGATGAAATTTGAGATTGTCATCTCCATTCTATCAAGGACAGCATTTGGGATTTCCCCTTACTGCACCCAGTATATCAGCAACCCTTCTATAGCCGACTTGGTGAGGACTATTCTTCCTGCCATTGAGGTCTTGTTTATGGACCAGCGAGCTATCATGTTTTCAAGTCTATCAGTACAATCTGCAAAGTCTTTGATCTGCAGGTTGCCTCCTGCCAAGGGAAACCCCAGGTATTTAGTGGGTAGGGTGCTGGATTCGATCTCTAAGACTCCTTCAAGTATTTCTTTCAAATGTATGGAATTATCAGACATGAAGAGCTGCGACTTCTGTTGATTAGTGTGTAGACGTGTCTGCTTGCCGAACTTGAGAAGAAGGTTTTTGAGATTAGTTAAGTATTGTGGTTTAGCTTCGAGGAAGACCAGGACGTCGTCAGCAAATATTAGGTGACTCCAGACCTTTGTACCATGTATTGTGTAAGTTTTGATGTCTCTCGTAGCTTCAGCTCTCTTCATCAGCTGGGTGAAGTACTCCATCAGGATCGTGAAGAGTAGCGGTGATAAGGGGTCTCCCTGTCTCAGACCGTTGGTGCTTCTGAAGATGCCATTAGGTGTTCCATTAACCAATACTGAAAAGCTAGGTGTGCAGACGCATTGCTTGATTATCTTTATCCAGCTATTTCTGAATCCCAACTGCTTCATAATCCACCAGAGTTTTTCCCATCGAACGCTGTCAAAAGCTTTTGAGACATCCAGCTTCAGGCCTATCTTCTTGTGTCCTCGCTTGACTCCAAAATCAGCCATGAATTCTCCAGCCAGCAGCCCGCAATCGGCTATGCTTCTGCCTGCAATGAAAGCGCCCTGCTGCTCTGAGATGAGAATAGGAAGCACCACCTTCAGGCGTTCAGCGAGGATTTTGGTGAGAATTTTATAGTGAACATTGCAGCAAGCTATTGGTCTATAATCTGTGAGCGACATTGTTGTTTTCTTCTTCGGGACAAGGACCAAGAATGCGTGATTTACTTGCCTCAGCATTGCTCCTCCTTCCATGATCCATTTGATACTTCGATATAAGTCATCTTTAATTATATTCCAAGCTTCTTTATAGAAATGGGAGTTGAAACCATCGGGGTCTGGGGACTTATCTGTGCCAATGCTCCATAGAGCTTCTTTAACTTCATCTTCAGTAATAGGCCTGCAAAGGAAATCATTGTGAGTGTTATTAAGTTTTGCTCGCCATTGGAGATCATCTTCTTCCTCCAGATTATCATTCAAGGGTTTGTTGTAAAGATTTGTATAAAAGTCCGTTGCTTGTATCTCAAGATCCCGCTGACTATTCACCATTTCTCCTTCAGGTGTGACAAGTTCAGTGATAGCATTTTGAGCTTCTCGCTTCTTCATGGCGTTGTGGTAAAGGGTGGTGTTGCGATCTCCATCTGAGATCCATTTCATCCTGCTTCGCTGCCATGTGAATTTCTCTTCAGCTGCTTTGAGATCATTCAGCATCTTCTTAAGATTAAGTTCTTCTTCAATTAGATTGGTGTTAAGAGGCTCAGTCAGCAGTAGACTTCTTACACGGATTAGGTCCTTTCTTGTCCCTTCCAGCAAGTTTGGAATATTGACATACTCCTTGGACCAGATTTTCAGTTTCTGTTTTAAATGCATAAGCTTCTTGGCGAATATGAACATCAGATTGCCTTCAATTTTGATCTGCCATGCTTCTTCAAGTATCTCGTTATAACCCTTCCAGGAAGTCCAGAAATTCACAAAGCGGAAGGGGCGAGGTTTCCATTCTTTCTCATTGAGCTGCATGATCAATGGAGCATGGTCACTGATGTCGACACTAGCTACCTTGATTTGGACTGTAGGAAGTTGATTGAGCCATGTAGTGTTGACAAGGGCTCTGTCTAGTTTACTTGCAATACGCTTCTCCGGTTTGCCTTCGTTGTTCCACGTGAACACTTCAGCTCCATTCATAGGTAGCTCGCATAAGTCAGCTATGTTGATTGCGTAGTTGAACGATTTTAGGATAACCTCCTCAACTAGTCGACCTCCTTGTTTCTCTTCTTGTAGTCTGACGTTGTTAAAATCACCCATCAGAATCCAAGGATCCTTGATGGTCTTCGATAGATCGACAATGTCCTTCCATAGACGCTGTCTCTGTTTATGGTGATTGAAGGCGTAGATTGCAGAGAAAACCATCTTCAGACCTCCTTTATTAGTGCAGATAGCCGTGATCATCTGATCCGTCTTTCTATAGGTATTGAATTCCCAAACATTTGGATTCCATCCAAGACAAATACGTCCTAGATCCACTTCCTCCAGATTATTTATATGTGTCCAACCTTTCGGAAAGACAGTGTCTGTATACTGTGAATTGCATCTCTTTATTTTGGTTTCGATGATTGCAGCTAAAGAAACTCCACTGGAATTAATCCAGTTCCTGACCTCCCTTCTCTTTGTGGTCTTGTTAATTCCTTTAACATTCCAGGAGAGAACAGACATTAAGTCTTTTTGTTGTTCCTCGTTCGCCTTGCAGGCTCCTTATCTGTTCCTTTCTCCCCTACTTTAGGTTTCGCTTGGCTTCCTTTCTCCTTATGAGAAGTTTGTGGGGTTTTATCTGCCTCTTTGGAAGCAATTAGTTCTTCTTCTTCATGATCTGAGTCACTCAGCACACTGTAAGGGTTTGCATCCAGATTTGGGATTTCTCCTTCCTCCGTCTCCTTGACAGCTTCTTTGTTCGTGACAGTGGGCTTCCAGATCTTCTTAGGGACTTGAAATCCATCGCTGGATTCCTTCTCCTTCTCCTTATCTTTCTTGCCTTTGGGGCAATCTGCAGTTGCATGGCCAAAAGCACAGCAATGGGAACACTTCTTTGGTAGATATTCATATTTTATATCGAAGGAGATCTCCTGTTTTCCCGGGATATTAACCCAGACCTTATCCGGAGTTTCTTCTTCTGCTTCGATCTCAACCAGGACTCTCGCTTCATCTGCTCCAGATGTCTCCATGGATCTAGTCTCAACGTGTAAGACTTTTCCCATACCTGAGGCAACTGTACCTGCAGCCTTCCTCGTCCATGTCTTCCCGTTTGAAGGGATGCGGATCCAGATAGGGATGGTAGCCATGTCGTCTTTTGTTAGTTCATCACCGTAGGCATAGTGCTTAGCAACAACCAGATGACTATCAAACCACCGCGGACCACTATTCAAGCAGACTTTTTTATCGTCTGCGTTGGAGAATCTAATTATAAAGAATCCCTTTTCCTTTGATAGAAGATCAAAGTCTCCTTTAGGGTTCCAAACCCTGCGAATCCATGCTTGAAGATGTGGAAAAAATGGTCTTTTTCCTATGACGTAGATTGATACAGAGAATTCCCAGACATCTTTCATGCGTCCATATTCTTCTGCATCCAGATCTATGATCACCTTGCCGTCCTTCTTCTTTGGTTTGGGAAAACTCAAAGTTTCCTTTTCCTGTGCAGGGGTTCTCTTCACGACTTCGGTCCAGAGTTTTCTCTGTTTGGCGTCGTTCCTCTCAGGATTTTCCAGGGTAGGGTTTTCTGGTGGTTGGGAGGTTTGAGTTGCGGGTGGGGTGTAGGGTGGGGCGTTTGGTGGGGTGGATGGGTTGTCCTGCCTCGAGGAGGAGGAGGACGCCATGATCGCCGGTCCTTCTCAGGATCGCCCTGGCTGTCGCGTATGTATGTATGTATGTATGTATGTATGTATGTATGTATGTATGGGATTATGAGAGAAAGATTTCTCCCCCCCCTCTCTCATGCCCATGGTGGAGGCCGAACGCCCGGGAGGGTGGTAAATCAAGGAGGCAACTGGGATTTAAACTTGGGTCCCTTCATGAGGAGACACCATGCTTGACCACTTGAGCCACTCCTTTTCGGCTTTATGTATGTATGTATGGGATTAAGAGAGAAAGATTTCTCTCCCCCTCTCCCATAACCCGTGGCGGAGGTCGGACGCCTGGGAGGTGTATGTATGTATGTATGTATGTATGTATGTATGTATGTATGTATGTATGTATGTATATATATATATATATATATATATATATATATATCTGTGTGTGTGTGTGTATGTATGTACGTATGTATGTATGTGTGTGTTGAGGTTTTATGGATATTTTGAATCCATGGCATGGGTTTTAATCATGAAGTCTTTGTTATTTTGTTGTGCATCCTTCCCAAAAATCCACAGTGGTACTAGAGTCGTGTCATATGCTTTTACCATTAATTTGGGATTTGAACAACTACATTTTTTTTATTGGATGACATATGCATATTTGTATCCATAAAAATATCAAATTGTCATATATGATATTATATATACACATATACATATATTATATAAACTCAACGGCGTCTTTGAGATTCACTAGTACAGAAATGGTCTATAGCGTCGGTTTTTTAAGCCTATAGCTTCACTTTTCAGTCGACGCCTAAGTGGTCGTCGCTACAAAAATTGCTCTGTAGCGTCGGTTTTTTTAACCCAAAAAAACCGATCTTGTATAGTAAAAACTGACCCTATATGCTCTCAAAAACTAAACCCAAATGAGAAATGAAACTGTACTTGAACCCTATAATGTCGGTTTTTTAATAAATAACTGACTCTAAAGATTATTTCTAAGGACCTATAGCGTCAATTTTCTTAAAAAACTGACCATATAGATGTCTTGGTCGTTCCGCGTAGAACGGTCGTGCTGCATAAAATGGTCGTGTTGGGATGAGGTAGAACGGTCGTGCCGCCTAGCACGGCCATGTTGGTTTATATTAGCACGGTCGTACTACACGGAACGGCCGTTCTACCATATCTCAATACGGCCGTTCTACCATATCTCAATACGGCCGTTCTACGCGGCACGGCCGTTCTACCTCATCCCAACACGGCCATTTTATGCAGCATGGCCATTCTACGCGGAACAGCCAAGACACCTATAAGGTCAGTTTTTTAAGAAAACCGACACTATAGGGTCGAAATTTTTTTAAAATTTTTGCAGAAACTGAACAGAACAAAATAGAAGAACAAGAATAAGATATGGGAGAGGAGATCATTGATGCTCAATCGTCACCATTCCAAACCACACATTCATAACAAAAATGATTCATATATTGAGTTGAATACACATAGTCACATCATAATTTATAAAATGATACATTGTATGTCTGAGATGATATTAAATGTCAAATACAAAAGTAAATATGAAAGAGTACTGAAACCACATACATAAATGGAACATAACTGACATATTTATTCCAATACTATATTGACTTTATTTAGAAAAGCATCTGACCACTCTTCTCAGAATTCATTTAAGTCCTCGCGTGTGTAAGGCTGAGTTGTAAAGATCTGTAACAGAAAATGCACATGCTAATATTTTATAAAATAGACTACAACTCACTTGTAAATTTATGATGTTATTCTTTATTACCTGATCTATAGTCTGAATGTCATTTGATGCTTGTTTGACAATAGCTTGCATATATTTCATTACATAGTAACCGCAAGCCCAATCATTATTTTGTATAGGACACTACAAATAATGAATTATACTTAATGTTAGTAACTACTATAAACAGAAGACTATAAGAGTTGACATATAAGAGTTGAAAATTAATACATATAAGACTAAGCAATTGTCAAAGTAGCTACCTTGACATTTTTCAAAGTCAATGTCTTTAATTTTATGGGTATTTGTCCTCCGCCTTCACGAAAAGCTTTTATACCCCTATCAATTAAACGATAGTTGGTAAAATAGAAATTCTAAACAGAAATATCATGTTGAAGCATTGACTATATTTATGCTTACGCCATAGCTGGCAATTTCAGTTTGTGACTCCTTTTTGTTTTTCCCATTGGGTCAAGATAATAAAGAGTCATCAATTTTGGGACAATCACCACTAATTCACAATGTCTAGATCTGATTAAGAATAAAACAAACATTAAAATAAATACATTTGTTCATTATTAAAATTATATTGAATAATAATACTTACTGGACATTAAAAGGAATTAGGATAATTTCCTTTCCCACAGTAGCAAAATATTTGAATGCATCAGAGAAGTACCCACTCACTTCCTCGGTATGTGTCTCCACCTGACTAGTGACCGAAGGAACTAAGAATCCAAAATTCTTTATATCAAAGTTTGTGGCCTTGGTATATAAATGGCTATTAAACATTTGTAATTATTTTCATATGTAGAAATAAGCTAAAAATGTGTATTGGAATTTTCTATATTGATAGATCCTTACCTTATCCATACTTCTAATATCGAAGTATTCAGCTAATCATAATGGAACAACTCTATAATATCATCAAGAAAAATATAATTGTCAAAGTCTCTCCCAGTTGCATCTTCTATTACATTGATCAACATTTGTAGTCCAGAGCTTTGGTTGGCTAAGTATCGACACAAACATTTACATTTAATTCCCAACTCGTCGAATGTGGATTATGGAATAGTAGATGGCTTGGGCATAGGAGGACGAATAGTAGAATTTTTACTTTTTGGTTTGCAAACCTATTAATTAAATTACATACTTCTATTATACGAGTTCATATATGCAGTCAAATATGAAAAACATGGTAGAATTCAAGTATACCTTGTCATTGATAACCAAGTGTCTAGGCCAACCCACCATAGCACCCTATACTTCTTCAACTGTACTATATTCAGGATTAGGTATGGGTAGTGGTTTGTCCCCCATTCCGTCATACACAAGATGGATGGACACACGGCAAATGTCATCAGTAATTTGTTGGCAATGCAATGTACCACCAAGGTTGTACACCTTGCCCGCTGCCACAACATTATATTCTGGAACCTCCACTGCAAGTTTACAGTTCATACCAACCTAGATTGAAATAATATAGGTTATATAAGAAGCACTAGAACACATACATGTTACAACTATATATATTATCATATATATATCATACTAATAACACAATATATAGAACAAAAACTTACTGCATATTGTTGTGGTGGGTCATCGGGAGTGCTCTCATGACCTTCTACAACTATAGCATGGGCTTGTACCT
Source organism: Alisma plantago-aquatica (assembly GCA_963693085.1). Classification (NCBI taxonomy): domain Eukaryota; kingdom Viridiplantae; phylum Streptophyta; class Magnoliopsida; order Alismatales; family Alismataceae; genus Alisma; species Alisma plantago-aquatica. The sequence continues at coordinate 1,348,907,718 of OY856410.1, read as the reverse complement.
CATCACTTGAGAGACGCACAGTATGAATAGGTTGAGAAGGTTGAGTAGGCTGAAATGAAGACATTATTTCTTATACTTTTTGCGCTACTAATGCTTCAACCTCCTCTTGTGTAAGACCTCCTACATGACCTCTTTTAGATTGCGAAGGGCCAAAATAAGACTTGAATCCTATGCCAGCTCCAAATCCCCTAACACGGCCAGGATGCTCCTTCGTACCAAGAGCAACTGATAGTTCATCCATGTGGCTAGTTGGGATGAACTTTCCTTCCTTCCTTTGCTTGTGGAGATCAATCTATTCATAGTTAATAAAAATATTAAATCACAATATCAATTAGATATAAATAAATCTAAGTTTGTGGGAGTTACTCTTTACTTAGTTGGGATAAACCTACCATCTTTTATGCCACCTCCTTAGTTGTAGGGTTGACAATTTCACCTGCTCGATTCTTTCTAGCATCAATACATGTCAAGTGTCGGGGTGGACACTCAACTTGAGTTGTACTAGATTCTTCTCCAGAAGAGGATTGCTTCTCTTGTAGTTAGCGGCGGAAGGCATAACCACCGGGCCCCAAGCGATGGTCATGCACATTTTTGGCCCGTCTTTCCTTTTGAGCCTGGTGGATAGCCTGATCATTTAAAATGAGATATTGCAATTCAGACTTGCCAAACATGTATAAAAAGATTCACCTCCTTAATTGTATAAAATTAAAGATTCGTACAATACATCACAATCTTTATTACATGAAACTCTTCCGATCTCCTAGTTGTAACAAATGTTTCCCACACCTCAGGATCTATAAAAATATATACATTTGTTGCTTTCTTCTTTTGTTTAGGATTATCTATAAATTCCCTTGCGAGATATGTCTTAAAACCCCTCCATCGTACACCACAATGTTGTAGCACTCTTTTCTTGTGATCTTTTTCATTTAGATGAAAAACACCATATACATACAAAAGAAGCAATTAATAATGTTGTTTTGAAAAGCAATTAATTCCAAGCAAACTAAATTAGAATCAATAGATAAAAAAAAATATTAAAATAATATCACTTCCACTCACAGATATATCTTTCCATATGAGGTCTTTTTTGGCATTAGGAACATCATGCCAATTTTCTATATCTATTGGCACCTTACTGCGTGCGGTCGCCCCTATGTAATGCTTGAAAGCACTAGCATTTTCCCCAACAGGTGCTCCTATAATATCAAACTGGACTGGCAATTTGTCCCCTTTAGCCCTGAGCTCCTACAGCCTACGCATCAGTGTGGACCTCTACTTTTCTTAGAATCACCACTACCATCCTCATGGTGCTCATTCTCATGCTCAGAATGTTCATCTTCACTCACCATTTTAGAACCTGCAAGTATACATGATAAAAAAAATAAGTGATAATAAAAGCACAAGTGATAAGGTATACTAGCTTGAATGATAATAAAATAAATAATTCAAAGAATACATGCCTCTAGTATTGGTTGAGTTTATAGTCAAGGAAAATTCCTTCAACATGGTCTTGACGTTTATAATATTCATCGGTGTTATCTTTAACATTTACACTTGGCAAACCAACTGAGAATGGACTGGAATCATCATACTTTTCGTAGTATTCTTCTTCATTTATAGGATCTACAGTAAACTGTCTTTTTCCATGAAGAACGACATACCAATTTTTATTTCCCGGGTCATCAATATAGAATACTTGTTTTGCTTGGTCTGCCATGATAAATGGCTCATCTTTCTCACCAATCTTTTCAAAATTCACCAATTTGAAACCCAACTCATCCACTAAAACTCCTTTTTTGTTGTCAACCCAATTACACCTAAAGATAGGAACTCAAAAATTTGTATAGTCCATTTCCCATATGTCCTCAATGACACCGTAATATGACATCTCAGCTTCGCATGGTCTTTTATCTTTGGCACTAGAAAAATACAACGAACAAGCTTGAACAGTGACCCCACTATTTTAAACTACACTACTTTCATCTTGATGCTTTGTGTAGTATGAAAATATGTTTATGTCATAACCTTCATATGACATGACATCCATTTTTGGCTTAAAGGTGTGCCATTTTATGTTCTCAGCAACATTATTCGGTGATTCAGATAGTTGATTAAATACTTTCTCTTCAAACCACCTAATAAATGTTTGATTATGCTCTCTTGCAAGCCACATTGAACTGGATCATGGATGATTTCTCTTGATAAGATCATTGTGTTCTGTGATGTAGCTACTAACTTCATTGATGTTGTGTAAAATATACAAATGTGCTTGTTCCCACAACTCACAACTGATTCCTTTCACTCGTCCTCCCAGAGTTCCTTTGCCACAATAAGATTCAGTGTGATGGGAATTTTTTAGATCGCTAGAAGTTTCATTGCAATTCAAAAAATCATTACAAAAGTCCATCACCTCCCTAGCCATGTAACCCTCAACAATACTCCCTTCAGGACGATAATGATTCCGAACATCACCTTTAAAAACACTCATGTAGCGTTCAAATGGATACATCCAGTGTAAGAAAATTGGACCCAACATCTTCATCTCCCTTGTAATATGTACTACAAGATGAACCATGATATCAAAAAATGGAGGAAAGTACATTTCAAGCTGACACATGGTAACAATTACATCTTTTTGTAATTTATCAAGAGTACCAGGATGTATCACTTTGTTGCATATTTCATTGAAGAAGAAATAGAGTCTTGTGATTGCAAACCTTATATGCTTCGGCAATATAGATCGAATAGCCACAGGTAAAATTTGTTGCATTAAGGTGTGACGATCGTGAGATTTGAGACCTATCAGTTTCATATCCTTCATTGATACCAATCTATGAATATTAGAAGAGTATCTTTGTTACGACGCCAACTTCCGGTAACCCCCAATTAAGGGAGACCGAGAGGTCGAAGCCGCATCCATAACTTCCGGATCAAAGGTTTGGCAATTAACCAAGAATAATTATCAAATTTTAACACACTATATTGAAAAGCTATAAGAAAATAAACTTTGCATACCTTTTGAAATTTTGGATTTCTAACTTCTATCCACTTAAAGATTCTATGCTAACTAATCCTCCTTGTATTTTTCTTCATGTATTTCACAATGTGACGATTTACTGTTTGTCCTTTTGGCTTGTACCTAAAACGCCGACAAACAAAACGTCGGTCAGCCGAAGCTGGTATGTGGGGGAAACAATAATCATGTAATTACGTTAACAATGTAACCATTCAATTAATCATTTAACAACCAAGATTACATTTTAGATATAACTCCGCGATCTAAGAGTACCCTATCCTCTATGTTGTCCCTATTAAACCCCTCATGATCCACCTATAAGTGAACCAATTTCTAGGGTTGAGTCACATGGCACTACTCGTAAATAGTCCACTCCTTAACTCATGGCAGGCTAATGAGTCTCATGGCACTACACGTAGGTAGCCCAGTTTCTAACTCTCGGTAACCTAGACCTTGCTCTAGGTTTACCCCTCTTTTTAGCCTTTTCAAAGCAATAGAGGTGGACCCAGATCTAGTCAGTTATATACACACATTTATAGTGATAATCATAGTCACTTTATAGTTGCATGAAATAAATAAACATCCAACAGTTATCTCATGCATTGAGGGAAACATCGATACAAACCTCGAAAAACTAATCGGTATAGTCATAAGCGTAACCACATACCTGATTTGATGAGTCATGCAGATTATTGAACATATACTTCATGTATATACAATCAAGCCAATCAACATATCCAAGCAAGTAATTCAATCATCACATAATTCCTGAAAAGAATACGTACTCTATTTATTACACACTTTATCAAGAATCTACTTTATTGACTTGGATTCTTTCTAGGGTTTCTAATCCGCTTTAAGGTTTCATTAATATTCATTAGGGTTTCTTAGATCAATTTCTCAAACTTTATCCCTTTTAGGTTAACAAACCCTAAAATACTCTCTTCCATTTATATAAACCCTAATTGCTCAAACCATTCATTTAATAGTCTTTTACACCCAGATGGACTTAGGATCATCATAACCCTATTTGTTTATGGATTTGAACAATTAAAACATTTAAAAGACATATTTACCTAAATTAGGGTTTTCAAGCTCATTAATGCTCATTCACGCACGAAACCCTAAATTAAGTCAAAAAAGATCATCTTTTTAAATCCTATTTTCTCTTTTATTAACAACAGGTTAATATCAACTTGAATTATCCATCTATCATCAATCTAAGGGTTTTTCCTTAGTTAAATCATTAAAGATGATAACTTCATGTACTTTTCACATTTCACGCATATTTATGCATATAAACTCCAAATTAGACTAATCACGTGCAAAGTTCTTCCTTTTTTAACATAATATACCTTTTTGCATTTAACAGGTTAACATCAACCCTAAAGATCCATTAAACCCTATTAAACACATTAATCATATCAAAATAGGGTTTCTTAACCTTTAATTCATTAAAGATGATAATTTACACTACTTTTCGAATAGCATGCAAACTTAAGATTCCAACATAATTTCTTTGTGTTCCTCTCGTTTTGAGGATCACTTTTCATATAAGACTTGTTTTAATCCGAGTTACGGTTTATTAGCTACGAATTTTGCAAAGTAAGCATACCTTTGGCCAATTGAATTGCGCCACATGTGCGCTTCATGCAATTGCTAGCTGTGTAACCCGGCTGGTTTAAAACATAACCAAATCCCACTTTTGCCCCTGGTTAAGTGGTTCGTCCTTTATCCCGTGGAAGGGCATTTCCGTCCAACCTGACTTCCGCTCACCTTCAACCTCGCGCGGCATCTCTGCCGCTGCCCTAGCCGCGCTAGGCAGACCTAGGGGTGGCTCTTGCTCCCCGTTTCAGACCTGAACCTCGCTGGAGATCGTTGCTTTGTCTCCGCCGTCCTTGGCCGCACTTGAGGCGCCATCTAACTCGCGACCAGCACTGATCGGTTTGGGCTGCACGGATCTGCAACCTGCAGCTGGGTTGGCAGCCGTGCGGCCGCTGCCATGTCTAAGCTAGTGCTCAATCACAATGGCCAAGCCTCTTCCTGATACCACGGATCATCAAGCTACTGACGAACTCTCTCTTGCCGCCTTGTGGGTTCATGATCATGCAGCCCTTCTTAGTTAGGGTTTTGAAAGAAGAAGAAAAGGGAGAAAAGAGAAAGGGATGCAAGGATCTCTTGGGCTCGACCCAGGGGTTCTAACCTCTTATAGAGAAGGGTACGAAGCCTTAGGTGGGGGTATCCACGAGTTACCAAGCCCCTCTTTAAGGAAACTCTTTTCCTTCAATGTGAAGCAAGTGTCTCTCTCTCTTTCTCACTCTCCTAATTATCTTCTTTGATAAACATTATTCTATGGATAATTAGAAATACGAAAATCCTTCCTCTTATTCTCTTTATTCATGCCTTTTTATTCATTGGTCTCGAAATCCTATTTTCCTTTATAGAAAATATCATCCTTTTAAACAATACCACATAATACATTAATAATGCAACACATTATCCTCTTATTTTACCTTTTTAGTATTTTCTCTTTCTTTCCTATTTATTGGGACTCCTTGGATCCCAAGGAACTCTATTATTTCGAAATTCTTTTTATTGGATACTTATTATCCTTCTAGATGCATCTTTATGCATTATTTCACATTATCTTGTTTATTTCTCATTTAAATATTCCTTTTGAGGATTTCTTTTTATTTCTCTTTTATTTTCCTAATTGGCATTCCTTTTAATATTATCAACCTCATGGATACGAAATTTCCCCAAAAAATCTCTTTTATGCCTCTTTCCTCTCTTTTTCCACATTTTATCACTATTTTCAATTTATTTCTTAATAAATAAATACTTAATTAACCTTTTCTTTTCTAATTGCCTTCTTTTTGTAACCTTGGACTCCTTGGTACCCAAGGAACCCAAGAGGTATGAAATCCTCTTTGGATTTGCCTTCTAGAGGTTTCTACATATTTCTTTTCTTAAAAATTCAATTATCCTTTTACTAATTGAATTTCTTGTTATTTGGGCCCAATAGCCAATAAAGCCCACAACACAAGCATCAAGGCTATTGTAAATGAAATCTATTTATTTGAAGCAAATTATATCATTATTTGTTCAAATATCTTTAATATGAGAAATTACATTTCTCACCAAATGAACCCAAAAATTGGGGTTGTAACAATCTTTGTGGAACCTTAATATTATACAAGCACTTACAGAAAGTCTTTTTCTCCTTCTTTGACAAAGTGTAACAAGCTGGTGGTAAATATGTGCGGCGACCCCTGATCTCCACTTATAATTATTTTCTTATACCCATTAATTCTAAATCTTTTCTAGATTTGATGCCATCTTTAGTCTTTCCTGGTATGTTCAATAGTGTATCGATGATTCTATCATAAATATTTTTTTCAACATGCATGATGTCAATGCAGTGTCTAATTGCCAAAGATCTCCAATAAGGAAGATCCCAGAATATTGACCTCTTCTTGTATAGAGATTTGTCATATGCGAGTGTATGATTACTTGAACTATTTCCAAATTCATTAACAATATGTTTCACCCTATCATATACAACATTTCCTGGTATAGGTTTAGGAGCACTTCGTTCCTCAATTGACCCATTAAAGGTTTTGTGTTGCCTTTGATAAGGATGCACTAGTGGGAGAAATCTCCGATGACCAAGATATATGATTTTACCACCATGTTTCAGTCTGATTGAATCAGTATTTTCCTCACAAACAGGACATGCTTTGTAACCTTTTATGATATATCCAGACAAATTTCCATAAGCTGGAAAGTCATTAATCGTACAAAACAACATAGCACACAAACTGAAGGTCTCTTTACATGAAGCATCATATGTCATAATACCTTCTTCCCATAATTTCATTAGGTCATCTATTAGAGGTTGAAGGTAAACATCAATATCATTTCCAGGTTGCTTGGGCCCTGATATCAATATTGACAACATGACATACTTATTTTTCATACACAACCAAGGAGGAAGATTGTATATAACAATCATAACAGGCCACGTACTATATTGGCTACTTAATGCACCATAGGGATTCATTCCATCTGTACAAAGTCCAAGTCTTAAGTTTCTTGGTTCTTTACCAAATTGAGGGTATAATAAATCAATTTTCTTCCATTGTGGTGAATCAGATGCATGTCGTAGGATGCCATCATCATTGGCCTTTAACTCCCCATGCCAAGACAAATTTTTCACATCTTTTGTATTATCAAATAAGCATTGAAATTGTGGTATTATTGGTAGATACCACATCACCTTGACAGGAGAGCCATTTTTAGCCTTAGCTGAATTTGTGGTCTTATACCTTGATGCACCACATTTGGGACAATTTATTAAATTACTATAGTCCTTCTGAAATGACACACAATCATTTGGACATGCATGAATCTTCTTAGCCTCCATTCCCATTGGGCACATTATTTTCTTTGCTTGACATGTTGAAATTGGAAGCTCGTTGCCTTCAGGAAGAATTTCCTTTAACAAAGACAACAGTGAAGTGAAACTCTTATCGCTCCACCGGTTTTGAGCTTTAAGAGTATATAATCGCATCACATCACTCAACCTCGTGAACTTAGTACAACCCTTATATAAAGGTTTTTCAGCATCATGGACAATGTTTGTAAATAAAGTAGTTGGATCGACATTGTCCCGACAACTACGTAGCATCTCATCAACCATATCATCCTGAATCGGTTCATCATTGAAATTATCATCATTATCTATATCTTCTATTCTAAAACTATTAGTATCGACAGTTTCTGATCCATTATTAATTTTCTCTCCATGCCAATACCATTCATTATAACCTTGTATGATCCCATTGCATATGACATGATTCTTAATTTCCTCAGCAGTATCAAATTTCAAATTGTTACCACAATGTCTACATGGATAATAGAACCTATCTGTAGGTAGTTTCCTATATTCCTCAGCAAATCTGATAAATTCATCAAGACCTTTGGCAAACTCTGGACTACAACCGTTCTTGATAGACATCCAACTTTGATCCATTTTCTATATCACATTAAAAATTAATTATAAAACTAAGCATTTAATATTGATACTATAAGATGTAAGTTTTTATTGATAGGAAGTTAATTACTTTTATACTAAAGTGTACCACCTATCCCATTTTTGAATATTTAATCTCACTAATAACTGTATAATGTATGTTTAGTTTTGAAGAAAATTTCAGCAGCATTTCCCCTAAGTTCTCCAAGTACACCGATGTAAATGATAAATAACCACTCACATATGTACCCAGAGAACAAATGAGGAAATACTACTAAAATTTTCTTCAAAACTAAACATACATTATATAGTTACATCCTAAGTGAGATTAAATATCCAAAAACAATCCCAAATCGGGAACTATCCAAAATTTACTCCTATGAGTAAATTTTAAACGGGTTTCTCAGTTGATACATGCATAAATGTATTATTGTCATATTTATATATTAAGTTAGACATCATGCATCAATGATCTCATATATAAACCCTAAAGTGTCAATCTGAGAATACACAATGTCTACCCTCATATTTCTAAAATGTATATATAATGATTACATATGTGATTGATAACAAAATGTAGATATGAATGAATACATATTTTTATTATTGGTTGATTTACTAGTCAAATAAAATGGCACATTGGGAGAGTGAGAATATTATACATCACTTGTAAGCTAAAGAAGAAATATATGCAAGTTAACAACAAGTCAATAGCACATGCAACAACACAAATGCACGATTCAATTCTGTTATAATGTATTAATTAGGGGTCAGTATATATCAATTTATAGAAGCAGTAACAAATTCAAAATTGACAAATTTTGATGATTCTGCAACTCAGCCAACACGGATGTGTTGGGCAGCACAGCCGTGTTGGCTGAGTTGCAAATTCATCAAAATTTGTCAATTTTGAATTTGTTACTGCTCCTAACACGGTCGTGCTGTCCAGCACGACCGTGCTACCTGGTCAGTTGTTTGAAAGTAAAACGTAAACGGAGGAGTGATGAGGCGGTAGAGAGAAATACCTTGAGAAGAACTGATTGATGAGGGAGCTTGTGCGGGAAAAGAACCGGAGAGAGATACGCACGGCCTTTGCAACACCTAAGGCGTCGTCGCCTTTCAAGGAAGAAAGCACTAGAGAGAGATGTAATGCCTAAGGCGTTGTCCAAGGAAACGGCACCGGAGATGGTGGTAAGAAGCTTGGGCGTCATCGTCCAAGGAAAACGGTACTAGTTTGCCTCTTTTCAGACAAGGAGATGGTTGCGAGAGGTCACCTTTGTAGAGGCAGCGTTGCTTTTCTTTGGGCACGGGAGCGGAAACGGGGAAGAAGCAGCAGCAAATGGCAACCTAAGTCTTACTATCGGGCTGCTATGTGCAATAATAGAAGACCTATAGCGTCGGTTTTGGGTAAAAACCGACCCTAAAAGTCTACTAAAAAATGCTGCCTGGACTTAACCTATAGCGTCGATTTTTTAAGATAACCAATGCTATAGACCTAACTTACAGCGTGGGTTATCTTAAAAAACCGATGCTATAGGTTAAGTCTGGGCAGCGTTTTTTTAGTAGACTTTTAGGGTCAATTTTGCACTAGAACCGACGCTATAGGTTAAGTCTGGGCAGCATTTTTTTAGTAGACTTTTAGGGTCGGTTTTGCACTAGAACAAGAGTAACCAAGAATGAAGTGGAAGGAGTAAAAGTCCAGCTTGAGGACAAAGTTCCACTCTTGTAGTAGCTCCAACTTGGACTATCTTCCCTCCCAAGAAGCTTGGCCAAAGTACATAAGCTCAACTACATCCTTGGGGAAGAAAAGGAAAGGAAATGATGAAGAAATGAGGTTTCTCTCTCAAGAATCCTCCTCTTCTTCTCCAAATTCGCCCATCCTTTACTATGCAACTCTCCCTAGTCAAAATATGCTTCAAATGATGAGTGAGAACCGCCCCTAGTGGTTGCACTTATTTTTAAAATGAAGGGTGGTCGCTACTAAAATTTGTAGAAAAATGATGAAGACATAGTGTGTCTTTGTGAAGACACGTCGTGTGGTATTGTATAACTGGAAGTTGAATTGGTTCCTTACAATAAGTACATGGTGTGTTCCAATAGAGACACGCCGTGTAGCTACTACTGGAGTCGACATGGGCAGATAGCACACGTCATGTGCTAATAAACACACGACCGTGCGCGTCTGTAGAAAGTTGAAGTTGGCCTTGGAACGTGTGGACATGTTGTGTCTTAGTAACGACACTCGTGTCTTTTGCTCTGCAGTTTGGATATGAAGGCCTCAGGAAACTTACACACATATGTGTTAAATAACACACTACGTGTGCTTTACTTTGTAAGCCCTTTTTGGAAAGTTACATGCCATGTTAATATAAAGACACAATGTGTTTGGTGTTGTTTCTTCAAGATCAACTCTAAATCATCTACAAATCAATGGGGAATCCAACAAAAATCAGATTTGGGTTAGATTCTCTTCATTTTGTCATTTTTAATATGTACCTATAATCAACATCATGCAACAAGTAAAATAACTAAAAGATGACATATAAAAGTATAATTAGAGTCTAAATGGAAGGTAAAATGAACTGAATTTGTGTGTGAATGTATGCAAAAAGTATATATGAAATGCGCACATCAAATCCCCCTAAGCTTGAATAATTGTTTGTCATCAAGTAAAAAGAGCATAGAAACACAAATGAAGGAATTGCCAAGTTCTTTCGTAGATCAAATGAAACAAAGATGTAAAAGAGGCCAAACCAACAATAATCATCAAGTTCATATTCATATCCTTGATTTTAACTCAAACATCCAGGAAAGAGAATATAAGTTCAACAAGGGTGGTAACGCATTAAATGAAATAGTTAAGTGTGAAACACTAAATGGAACTTAGATTACTAAGCCAAACAATTAGTGAATTTGCAACAAAAATTTCAGCTATTAAGGATGCAAAAGATGGAATCTTAGTTAATGTTAACAAATTTTAGCTTTCTCTCCTTGTTTTCCCAAAAGATATGATATTGGATTAGGGGTTCCGGTACTTGTCTTCTAATGTAGACTTATGTACACGAGGAGTATCGTTTGGGGTATTTTACCCTCTTTTTAGGATAGATCACCTAACCATCATGGCCAAATCGGACTTATACTAGATTAGTATGACATGTGGGGGGGGGTTTGTCCATCTTTTATGGGGTAATTAAGGTAAAGTGAACCAAAAGAGAATTTAAATTAGTTATGGGTTTCACTTATTCTTCCCAGAACAAAGAAGATTTGACTAAATTGCAACATTAACTAGATTTGATTCATTTGATATGAAAAAATTTCACTGAGAAGGGGTGGTTTTAAATCACTAAAGGTTTGTCAAAGGCATCTCGTGTTCTAGGTAGTGTTGCAAAGTTGACATATTCACAAAGTTTGTTACCAATTACATGTTTTAGGCAATCCATGGTGAAAAGGATGAAAATTCAGGCTATAAACATAAATCCAAAATTAAGCACATGTCAGTGGCTATAAATTTTCATTTCATTCATGCATGCTCTTTTATAATTTCTTAAAATGATAATTCTCATAAGGGAGGACAAGATAGTTCAAAATAGGAGGAAAAACAATTCATTACACAAGATAAGCCTCACATAATACTAAAATTTCCATGACAAATGTAGAAGCTAAAAACAAGAACTGAAAGAAGATGGAAACAAACGAAACATATGATTACATTATTGACTGGTTGCACCCACCCTAAGCTTGAAATTTGTAGTGTCCACATTGCATAAATCAAACCTAAGGTAGAAACAACTGGTTACCTATCATGGATGAAATCAAAAAGAAGGGTTAATGCCCTCATGACCAGTAGGGAAGTACTGGTTGAGCAAGTCATTGTCATCAGTAATGTCAAACGGCATGGGCTTTAGGGTGGGCTCTGGTTGTGGCTGGTGAGGCTAAGGAGGTTGAGGCATTGGATAGTGGCCTTGAGAGATGTGCCACATATCCATGCACTAGACCATCTCATGCATCGTTGAGTACTACTGACCCTTCATATTGAGGCGACTATCTAGATGGTCAAAATGTTGTTGAGTATAGCCATAGAGGTGCCTAACATCAGGCATAGACCAAGTGTACTCAGTCTGAGTGCTTGTGTAGGGAGGCGGTTGGGTTGTGGCAGACGCAGTAGGTGCATTTGGAGTAACTCTCTCATTAGGAGTGCCATCATCTTGGTCAGTAAGGTCGAACTTCCAGTTGTCTTTATTTTGTTATAGTGATTATCTCCAAGTTAGGCAGATCAATGTACCGATCATCATAAAAATATTGTATGAGCTTTGTATCATCATTTTGGACCTTAGAAATCATACGATAGAAGAGTAAATATTGTATATCCACTAGGTTCTTTCCTGGTGCAGCCTCAAGACTTGTGAAGTCTGCATCTAGCTTCCTAGATATGTGGGTGATCAATCCCCCACACGTGATGTTGCCAGATTCTCTCTTTTTGATCTTCTTTATATCAAAGAACCTACTGAGAATAAAATAACCTACATTGATTTGAAAGTCATAGATCATAGCCCCCGAAAAGAATAAATTATGCTTCCCGCATGTGCATTGGGTTTCTTTCTTAGCAAAGACACCTGTGTTGAGAAGTCGGTGGACGTATCTGAAGATTGAGTTATGGATGGATGTTGTCTTGGTATTTTTGGCCTCATGCCTCTCCTCATTAGTGATCTCACTCCAGAAGACATTGCTATCAACAATTGGAGGGTAAGACAATGCACCCTCGTAGTGGCACTCTAAGAGCTCACAGAATCTCTTAAAAATGATTTTATAGCTTTGTCGCAACAAGTGGAATGTGATGAAAGCAAACAGTTCAAGTCTATTATTCAGGTCATCCTCATCCTTAAGTGTAGTAAGAAACTCATAAACAAGGTGAGGGTATGTGTTGCTCACCGTGTAGCAGATGTAATTCAGACCCAACTCCTTGAGGTGCTCTTTGACTTCCTACTTGAATACCAAGGCTCCCATCGTTTGATCACAAGCAAAATGAGTAGGGAGGACCCCATGAGAAATAAGGAATTGGTATGTGGGTCTTCCTTTGCAGTCACCCTGAAATGGTTTGTGGAGACATTGTCAGGGGATGAGGATGAGCTTGGTCCATGCTTGCGATTTGACATTTGCTTGACCGAGGCCATTGTTTTTTAGAACTTGTTGAAACGGCTTGGGATACGGTGTGTCTAATTGTGGGCACGGCGTGTCTTCTGACAGAAGTGTTGAAGAATGAAGGGATGGACACGGTGTGTCTTCAGATTGACACGGCGTGTGCCTAGATATCAATGGCATCCAGAGGTTGGGCAAGGCGGTTTCTTTGCACGGTGTGACTTTGACTGCTCACGGTGTGTCTTGTCTAGCCGGTGATGAAGTAGAGCCCTTGACCGAGGTGGCGATGGAGTTTCCTTGCTCTATTGAGATGAGGGTGGAGATTGAGCTTAAGCAGAAACGGAACTAGGGGAGGAGATTGAGCTTGCTTGGGAGGAGTGATGACGGCAGAGCTTCTTCATAGCAGCGTAGGGAGGCGGCAGTGCTTGTGGAGGGCAGCGGCGGTGCTTCACCGGTGATCGTAGGTTGGGATTATTACACACAACTGAAGAGGGTCGCACACGACTGAAGAACACAGCCGCTTGTAAAAGTTATTGTGAGAGAGGTGGCTGGAGATTAGGGTTAAAACCACGACTTCTCGTCTTTAGACTCGGCATGTCTTTGTAAGGACACGATGTGTCCCCTTGTACAAATCGCCTGCTCTCTTGAAATTTTCACTGACGGAATAGGACATGTCGTGTTTCATTTAAAACACGTCGTGTAACTTTCTAGGAGCCAAGGTTGAAGTTGCCAAACTGTTAACAACACGGCGTGTACAAATAAAGACACGATGTATGTTTCTCCAGAAAAATGAGTCATACAAATGAAATTTAGTACACGTTGTGTCTAATTTAAAACATGTCGTGTAACTTTTCATGTGTACGCTTAATACTCTCCATCTGATAACAACACAACATCTGCAAATAAAGACATGTCACATGTTTTTCCAGAAAAACATATTTCATTGAAATGATGTAGAGGACATGTCGTGTTTGATTAAAAAAATGTTGTGTGAGTTTCCAGCATATGTCTTATGTGACCGTGCACGTCGTGTTAAATTTGAATATGTCGTGTGTTTTGGAGTTTTTTCTTAATCACCAATCTATGAATGGTGGACACAACGTGTGCAAATAAAGACATGTTGTGTCTTCCTAAATTTCTGAAGAATTTGTCTTCTTTTGATCAGAAGCTGCAGAGATGATGATATGTGTGTATGAGGGTCTATATTATTACATCCATCCATGACAAGTTTATTTCTAGAAATGAAAAAATGTTCTTGAGTGAAACTAAATAAAGAAATTTGTCTTAATATGGGGTCAACTCCCACAAGTTCCTCATTTTAAAGTCGAGAGTGAGACTCTTCAGCTCTTGGATCATGCATCTTGGAAGGAGCAAGAGGCTCCTTTGTCAATCTCTTCCCCGTCAGTGTACAACTTGTATCTTTTTCCATTAACTTTGAATGTTGATTGCTTGCCTTGAATCTCTATTGTCCTGTGGGATAGACCTTCAAGACTAAAAGTGGCCCTGACCATTTAGATCTTTGTTTCCCTGGAAAGAATTTAATTTTAGAATTGAATGGAACTTGGTCTCCTTCTTTGAATTCTTTGACTTTGATTCTTTTGTCATACCACCTCTTTGTCTTTTCTTTATAGATCTTTGTGTTCTCATATGCATCCATTCTGAGTTCTTCAAGCTCTTGAAGTTGTAGCAATCTTTTCTCCCCTACATTCTTTAGATCATAGTTGAGGAATTTGATCACCCATAGTGCTCTATGATCCAATTCTACAGGTGAGTGATAAGATTTTCTGTAAACTAGCTTGAATGGAGTAGTGCCAATTAAAGTCTTGAAATTCATCATGTATGCCCATAGTGCATTGTCTAGTTTCAATGCCTAGTCCTTTCTTAAGTTGGAGGTAGTCTTTTATCATAAAGCTTTTAGTTTCCTATTGGAGATTTCCACATGACCTGAAGTTTGAGGATGATAGAGTGTGGACACCTTGTGCTTAACTCCATACTTGCTAAGTAGGTTGTTGAAGTTTCTTTCACAAAAGTGGTTGTCATTATCATATATGATTTCTCTTGGGACTCCAAACCTGGGGAAAATGGTCTTCTAAAATAGTTTTATCACGGACTTGGCATCTGGTGATTGAGTGGGGATTTCCACTACCCACTTGGATACATAGTCACATGCTATTAGGATGAACTTGTAGCTACATGAGGATTTTGAAAGGGCCCATATAATCTATGCCCCCACACATCAAAGACTTCTATCTCCAGGATTGAATTCAATGGCAGCTTGTCCTTCTTTGAAATCCATCTATATCTTTGACACTTGTCACAAGCTTTAACAAATGTGTGCACATCAAGAAATAGAGTTGGCCAATAGAAACATGCCTGAAGAATCTTGGTTGCAGTCTTATCCTCTCCAATGTGTCCACCATAAGGATAGGAATGACAATCTAAAATCACACTTGCAATCTTTTCATTGAGAATGCATCTCCTAATAAGCCCATCTACACATTGCTTAAACAATAGGGGATCATCCCAATAATAGAATTTGACATCATGAAGGAAATTTTTCTTTTGTTGGTATGTGAAACCAGGGCGAAGGCATCCAGTAGCTAGATAATTTGTAAAATCAGCAAACCATGGAATAGCAAGAGAGTTTACCACATACAGTTTCTCAATGGGAAAATTGTCATCAATTGGAACCTTATCTTTAGCTCTTGTTGAGAGATGGGAGAGGTGATCAGCTACATTGTTTTCTATTCCCTTCTTGTATTTGATTTCCAAGTCAAATTCCTATAATAGAAATATCCAATAGATGAGGTGAAGTTTGGCATATTTCTTGCTCATGAGGTACCTTATTGCAACATGGTTCGTGTACACAATGACCTTGGAATCCGCTAGGTATTGTCAGAACTTATCAAAAGCATAAACTACAGTGAGCATCTCTTACTCATTTGTGGCATAATTGATATGTTCATCATCTAGGGTCTTACTTGCATAGTGTATGGCATGGAGTTTGTTATTTTCCCTTTGCCCCAAGACTGCTCCTATAGCGTAATCGCTTGCATCACACATTATTTCAAAAGGAGCACTCCAATTTGGTGGCTGGATGATAGGTGTTGAAATTAAAGTATCATTTAGTGTTTAAAAGGTTGTTTGGCAATCATCATCAAATACAAACTTAGTGCTTTGGCTAGAAAGGAACATAGAGGTTTTGCAATCTTGGAAAAGTCCTTTATGAATCTTCTATAGAACCCTGAGTGTCCCAAGAAACTACAAACTTCTTTCACGTTGTTGGAGTCGAAATCTTTTCAATGGGTTCTACTTTTGCCATATCCACTTCAATTCCTCTGCTTGAAATGACATGGCCTAGTACAACCCTTGTTTGTACCATAAAATGGCACTTTTCCCAATTAAGAACAAGGTTGACTTGTTGACATCTCTGCAAAACTTTAGTTAGATTCAGTAAGCAATTGTCAAAAGAGTTTCCATAAATACTAAAGTCATCCATAAGTATATCCATAATCTTTTCAATATAATTAGAGAATATTTCCATGATACACCTTTGAAAGGTGGCAGGTGCATTACAAAGCACAAAATGCATCCACCTATAAGCATATGTCCCATAGGTGCATGTGAAAGTGGTCTTTTCTTGATTGGGTGGGCAGATAGGAATTTGGAAGAACCCACTATACTTGTCAAGATAGCAAGAGTGATGGGCAAGTCTTTCCAACATCAAATCAATAAAAGGCAAGGGGGAATGGTCCTTTCTATTGGCTTTATTTTATTTTCTATAATCAATACACATTCGCCATCCCGTGAAGATTCTTATTTGGATTAATTCATCATTTTCCTCTTTTAATATGGTAGTTCCTCCCTTCTTGGGTACAACACGTATAGGGCTCACCCAAGGACTATCACTAATGGGATATATAATTCTTGCATATTTAAGTTTGAAAATTTCCTTTCTAACAACTTTCATCATATTTTGATTTAGTCTTCTTGGAGGATCTATGAAAGGTTAGGTATTTTCATCTAAAGCTATATGATGCATACAAATACATGGGTTAATTCCTTTAAGGTCATCAATTGAGTACCCTATTACATATTTATAGCTTCTAAGTTCATTCAACAATTTTTTCTTGTTCTTTATTCAATTTAGAATTTATAATAACTGGAGAGGTGGAATTTGGGTCTAAGAAAGTGTACCTCAACCCTGGTGGGAGGGGTTTTAATTCTACATGTTTATTTCAATCAGCGGTGTTGCTTTCCTCATTCTCCTTTGATTCTTCCTCACATATTGGAATCTTTAAAGATCCAGAAATCTCCCCATTGAAAGTGGCTTTTGTGTCTTCTTCATTATGTTCTCTTTCAAAATCATCAAGAACAATCTCAACAGAATTCTTTTCTTTCTCAAGCAAGGTATCAATGGTATCTATTAGATAAAGATTCTCCTTAGAGTTGGGTGATTTCATATAATCACAAATATAGAACACAAGTTCTTCATCTACAATTCTAACGGTTAGTTTTCCTTCTCTAACATCAACAAGACAGCCTGTCGTATGGAGGAATGGTCTTCTAAAGAGGAGTGGGTTTGTTGGATCCTCATGCATATCCAGGACTACAAAATCACATGGGCCGAAAAAATTCCCTATCTGTACCTAAACATCTTCAATTAGCCCTCTAGGATATTTAATTGAGAGATCAGCTAACTGAATCGTCATTGATGTTTGTTTCAGATCTCTCAAGTCAAGCTTTTTCCATAGAGAAACATGAATCAAGTTGATGCTAGCACCATGATCAACTAGGCCTTTATTAAAAGTTGAATCTCTAATCTTGCAAGGGAGAGTGAAAGAACCTTGATCATCTAGTTTTTCAGGCATATGATTTTGGATGATAGAGCTTAGTCTTTCAGATAACATGACAGTTTTATCTTGATCGGATCTCCTATTCTTTGTTAGAATGTCTTTCAAAAACTTAGCATAAGAAGACATTTCAGCTATGACCTCAACTAAATCCAGATTCATATATAGCTTATTCAAGATGTCCATAAACTTTTTGAACTTAATATCATATTTGGTATTAGCAAATCTGTGAGGGAAAGGAGCATTAAGCTTGTAAGAAGAGTCACCTTGATGCGGATTTCCAGTAGATTTTTTTCTTTGGTTTTCAGTAGTCTCCTCCACAGTGGTGTCAATAACTTCTTCGGATTTCCTCTTAGAAGGCAGTGAAGCCCCTTGTACGACTGCCCCACTCTGTAGAGTCATAGATTTGCAAGTTTCCTTGGGATTCTTAATCGGTTGATTGGGCAAAGAACCTGAGGGTGCTCCTTGGTTGGCTAAAGATTGTTGAGCGATCTAGTTCTTCGACATCTTGGTATGGGTGACAATCCCATCAACATTTGAAGAAAGTTGTGTGATGTCATTCTTAAAGAGATTATCATGTGCCCGGAACTCATCATTTTATTGAATTTGTATAGTCACAAAAGTCTCAAGAAGACTTTCCAAGCTGGACTTTTTGTTGTGGTTGACTCATTTGTTGAATTCGGTTGAAATTCCTATTGTTGCTATTGCTATATCCCGGTGGTTGTTGACAGTTTCTATTCACTAGTTGGTGATTACTCATAGGTTGTTGAATTTGATCCTGGCCTTGTTGTTGTTGGTTTTGAGAGTTGTTATTCCTATAAGAAGAGTTTGGATGGTCCCTCCATCCTAGATTGTAGGTTTCTCAGAAAGGATTGTAGTCTTGTCTATTGTTGAAGTTTCCTACTTTATTGACTTGCTCTGGTGTCTCTGTGGCATTCATCTGTGGTGCAAAACAAGAAGAAGAGTTGTGACTGGATGCTTCACATGCTCCACACACTTGTTCAACTGCTTGAACAGAGTGAGTGATCAGTTTTTAACTTTTGAGTTAAGACATCAAGTTTGGCTACAATGAGATCTACTACGTCTATAGTGGTATTCCCACTAGATTTCTCACTTGAGCTGGTGGAAGAGAAGGGTTGGTTGGTCCTTTCAATGCTCCACTGACTGTGGTTGAGTGCTTCAAATAATAGCATATATTCATTGTAGGACTTGTTCATTAGATCTCCATTTCCAGCGGCATCAATACTCATACGGGTGTTGTAAAATAACCTATTATAGAAAGTTTGAAGTAACAACAATTGGTTAACCCACGGTGAGGACAAAGGTGGTGTAGATCTTTAAATCTTTCCCATGTATCATAGAGTGTCTCACCTTCTTATTTCTTGAAATTGGTGATATGGCTCCTCAGTTGAGCCGCATTACTTGGGGGAAGTACTTGGTAAGGAAGGCATGTAACAGTTTGTCCCAACTCTTAATAGACATATTTGGCAAAGATGAGAGCCACAGCTTGGTTCAATCTCGTAAAGTGAATGGGAATAGGAGTAAACTTACTCCTTCAGCTGGAACACCATTGATCTTAAATGTGTTCAAGTACTACAAGAACTCAGCTATGTAAAGATTTGGATCTTCCATAGGTGTTCCTCCAAAACGGTTATGCTAGATCATCTGCATTATGGTAGAACTAATGGAGAAATTATTGGCTTCAATGGCAGGATGATCAATGGCTCCACAGATGTTGATGGCATCCAGCACAGCAAACCTTTCAGTGGGCAGTTTTCCTCCATCTCTGATTCTTAGCAGTGATCAGGTGAGGACGGTGGTGAAGGTGTTGAGTAAGGTGATGATGGTTGTGATCCCTCCATGTTCGTGGAGTTTCACCTTTCCTTGCTCTCCTTAGACTGTAAAATGTTCACTCAATTTCTGGGTCTAAGAATGATGTCTTAAGATCCCTCTTAGAGTGATGTGTGCAACCTAAAAAAATCAATAGATAAGTGAGAATCACACTACAAAAAAGGTATCACAATATGAGATATGGAAAATGATGACTTAGTTTCAAATACTAACTAGCACTTTCACTATAACTAATATTACCATAGCTCCCCGGCAACAGTGTCAAAAACTTGTTGACTATCTAAGGCAAACGAGCTTTAAATTTTATATCTCAACTCATCAATAACCTACAAGTATACGGGATCAATTGTAGTCAAGGTTGACCCGCAAAGAGCTAGGCTAGCTAGGCACAAAAGAACTACTATTCAATAATCAAAGTCGTATTGCAACGATAGAGTTTGATTGCAATTAACTAAAAGTCAAGTAAACAACAAAAGGACTTAAATTTCAAGGTTGAAATCAAATTGTAGAAAGTCTTGGACATAAGATTTCACTACCATACCATCACATCATGTGCAACTACAAAATTAAAACATATTATTAATCCATAAGGAGGTTGCGGTCATCATGTACCTCCCGGTGACATGAGATGGATTTCACCTTAACATAGCACTCATGTGCCTATGCTTCGATTTGAATGCAACCTTGTACCCTCAACATTCTCCATCTACTCCCATGATCAAGAGCATGCTTCTATGAGTTCTACTCCTTACTCCCTCACACATTCTCCTGAAAGGCACAAGGAAGCATAAAACATGTATAAAAGGTGGCCAACCAAGCATACAAACGGTAAAACACCATAGAAAAATCATGGAGAAGCAAATTAACTAGCATATGATATAAATTACGAGTTCATATGAGTAATAGTATGGGATCTACTCGCCCATACCCAAGAAGAAGGGTTGTACTCATACATAATGAAGAAGTGCATGTAGATTACAGAAATTTCAGTGTTTTCCATGATTAGAGAGAAGAAAAGCACAAGAGTAGCCAAGAATGAAGTGGAAGGAGTAAAACTCCAACTTGAAGACAAAGTTTCACCCTTAGCAGCTCCAACTCGAACTATATTCCCTCCCAATAAGCTTGTCTGGAGTAGAGAAGCTCAACACACTCTTGGGAAAGAAAATGGAAGGAAATGATTAAGAAATGAGGTTTCTCTCTCAAGAATCCTCCTCTTCTTCTCTAAATCCGTCCCTCCTTTTCTCTGTAACTCTCTCTAGTTGAAATATGCTTCAAAGATGAGTGATAAATGCCCCTAGTGGTTGCAATCATTTTAAAACAAGGGGCAGTTGCTACTAAAATTTGTAGAAAACTGATAAAGACACGACGTGTCTTTGTGAAGACACATTGTGTGGTGTCATGTAACTGGCATCTAAATTGGTTCATCGTGATAAGTATACAGCATGTTCCAATAGAGACACACCATGTAGCTGCGATTGGAGTTGACTTGGGCACATAGCACGCATTGTGTGCTAATAAACACACTGTCTTAGTAACGACATGTCATGTCTTTTGCTCTACAATTTGGGGATGAAGGCCTCTGGAATCTTACACACCTGTGTGTTAAATAACATATTGTGTGTTCTTTACTTTGTGAGTCCTTTCTGGAAAGTTACACATCATGTACAATTAAAGATAGTGTGTTCGGTGCTATTTCTTCAAGATCATCTCTAAATCAAGTGCAAATAAATGATGAGTCCAACTAAGATTGGATTTGGGTTGGATTATCTTCATTTTTTTATTTTTGATGTGTACTTGTGATCAACATAATGCAACAAGTAAAATAACTAAAAGATGGAAAATTAAGTATGATTAGAGGCTAAATGTAAGGTAAAATGAACTGAATTTGTGTGTGAATATGTGCAAAAAGTAGATATGAAATACGCACATCAGTCCTTGGAGTGTTAATGATGAAACAAATCAATGATGTCATATTCAAATAAGGATTTTCTTAAATAGTAAACCCAACTGATCGATTGGCTTTCCAGCCAATTGACTAGACTACCTATGAAAGCAACTTCGGGTTTACATTGTGATGAAATCTATTTGGTTGCTTGTTCACAACACTTTTCTACTCAAGTGTTTGTGCTAGTTTCCTTATCATGTTTTATGGCATGTGGTGATTGTATATAGTATACGATATGTCTAAATAATACATGTATGTAATGTTAAATGAATATGGATGTATATTATAAAATCACTTAATATTGATATTAAATTAATGATGTTTTTCATTGTCCTACACATGTTGAAATCTCATCCACTATGCATGGACTTTCCAAAGAGAGGTGTGTTGTCTATCTTACATAGGTGTGATAATAAGTATATGGGTCTGCCAAATCAAGGTGCATATCTTATTGTTTGTTGTTTAGGTTGAACTTTTAGGTGATCTTAATAGGATTTTGCACCTAGAGGCATAAAAAAATTGCATGCACTTCATATGATGAAATATGAAAAGGATTTGTGCAACAATATATCCAATAATAATATTGGATGCAATTGGTAAAACTTACCTACCTAAAAAGTTAGGTCATGGGAAATTAGACAAAGTTGATTCATGGCTTAATAAATATAGATTTTGGCCTGCTAAAAAATTGATCGCTATAATATTCCAAATCAACATTAAGGGATATTAATTTGAAACAAATTAGTGGTAGTGGTTTTAATTTAATATCTAATTAACATCTTCAAACTTATCAAATCAAAACTTTGACTTTCTACAAATATTTTCTTATAGATCAAATGAAAAATTAAAATAATTACTTCTCATTGTGATTGGTCCTTGAGAAAGAAAAATAAAATGTAAATAACTTCCTCAATTGGTATAGGACATTAAGAATTTTTCTCACACATGAGTGCAAACTCTATGTCCTATAAACTCTAATACTAGAAGAACCAAATCCTAATGTGGCAAGGGCAGAATGGAAAGCTTATTATAAGCATGATGATGAAATTATTGACAAAGTACCTCATGATATGCTCCATTAACTATGATATTCACAAGAAATGTGAGAAAATGGGAGTTCTACATATGGCAACGCATCTTGGTAATATTATATAGGAACAAGAAAAGGGAGATAGGTATGATGTTTCCAAGACACTACTTCAATGCAACAGGACTAAGGGTCATCTGGTTGGGCCCCATGTATTCAAGTTGATTAGGTATGCAAAAAACCTAGATATATTGAGATTCCCCTTAGGCTAAGAGTTGGCAATAGTAGTAGTCAAGCAATCCTTTTCTGAATCTTACAATTAGCTTGTCGGGAATTACAACATGCACAACTTTGTAAGACTACATTTTGAGTTACATGGCATATTGAGAGTAGATAAAACTCAAATGAATATAGACATTCCCAAATGTGTGTTGATGGTCAACAAGGGAAAAGGAAAGTCCAAGGACAAATGCAAAGCTTAGAAAGGTTCTAAAATTGGATACAAGTCTAAATCTTACACTTAAAGCAAAAGGAGTAGGAAAGGAATGCAATTGTCACCATTATCACCAACCTAGACATTAAAAATAAATAACCCTCTCTACCTAGAAAAACTAAGTAAGAATAAGGGGATAGAGATACCCAATTTAGGTATATATGATATAGAGATAAACTCATATGCTTCCTCGACATGTGTATTGGATATCGGATATGGATCTCACATATATTCTAATATGTAGGATCTAGGAAGAAGTAAATCCTTAAGGAAGGGAGAGAGTGAACTATGACTTGCTAATTGAGCAAGAGTTACATCCACAATAGTAGGAAATTATTATGTATCTTTGCCCAGTGGGCTTGTAATATAGTTAGAGAAATGGTATTATGTGCCTTCAATAATTAGAAACATTAACGATATATCTTGTTTGGACAAGAATTATTTCAAGCTTCTTATAAATCATGGTTGATGTTCTATTTTAGAATATGGGTTCTTTTATGACAATGATCAAATGTCTTATGGTGTGTATATACTTGATCTTGATACAAGCATTATTAACATGAAGCCAAAACTCGATGACACAAACAAAGCATTTCTCTGGCATTTTCTTCTAGGGCACATAAATGAGGCACACATATCTAAACTCTATAAAGATGTATATCTAGACTCTTTGGATTATGAATCAATGGAGACATGCAAATATGTCATATTGTACAAGATGATAAAATCACCCTCTATTAGTAATAGTGAAAGAGGTAGTGACTTATTAGGTATCATACATATTGGATGTATAAGGACCTTTACAACAAGTTCTAGGCATGGATATCAGTATTTCATCACATTTACTAATGAGATCGGTACATTTGTCTATCTATAGATAATGACATGTCAAAATCCACTGAAAAGTTTAAGGAATTCTAAATGACCACAAAATCAACTCAGCAAGAATATTAAGGTACTTTGATCAAATCAAAATGGGGAATATCGAAGTCAAGAAAAGGCCCTTATGAGAGATAGTGGTATTGTATCATAGTTGAATTTACTTAGAACACCACAACATAATGGTGTACAGAAAAAAGGAATCACATCATGTTCTACATGTTATAATAGATGATGAGTCTAGGTAATCTTCTGAATTCTTTTTGGGAATATTTTTTTGAAATTGCACCATTTACACTTATCCACACATGTTTCAAATTGGTTCAAACACACCATATGAGATATGGATTAGAAAACATCCCAATATGTCTTTTATGAAGGTTTAGGAATGTAAAGATTATGTAAGGAAATATTTTTTGAAATGCTTAGCCACAAACCAGATAAGTGTTGCTTTGATGGATACCCTAAGGAAACTAAGGGATACTACTTATCATATACTCCATATGACAATAAATTACATGTTTTTAGAATGTTTATATTCCTTGAAAAAGAAATTATTCCCAAAGGAACTAGTGGGGGAATAAAACTCAAAGAAGTTCAAAGTCAATAAAATAATATGAACCTATGGAGATAGATAAGGAATAAGGAGAATCACAAGCTATTCTAGAATCTCAAATTCCTCATGCAACATGCATATGGTGTTTGAAAATGTCCTTCTAATGCAGTCTCACTATGCATGCATCTCTACATAAGTCCACAAAGAAGATAGGGAACTCCATGTTGCACTACTTTTACCAGCAAGAAAGATCAGTCTCTCTTGACAATGTGCTAGCTTCTATCCATGTCATTATGTCTCTATCCCTTGTAGGTAATGATGGTTAGGTTTTTTTTCTATCAAACTATGTATTTAAACCTTTGTAATCATATACATTTAAAAGGGGATATATAATATGGTTTCCAAATAAAACCTAAGAAATAAAAAGACACAGAAAACATTTTAACTATGCTTGCAAACTCATCGTCTGATCAGTCAGATTATCCAAATGATGGGCTAGACATATCATAATGTTCAGGATAATATATAATTAAGTCAATCGGGTAATCACATTAGTCGGAAAACTAAGTTCATCCAAGCAGCTAGTGACTCCAGCATATTGGTTTGGGTTGCAATAACCCTGACATATATTCATTCAATCATCTCATCATATAAGTGGATCATCTCACATCTAGTAGACTGATTAGACCTTCTAGTCAACTAATCATTGTTCCAAATAGTCTAGTATTGTTATAAATTATTACCTAAACATTTTAGTAACCAATAAACTTGTAACATTTCCAATTGTATCTGTAGTTAAATTTATCTTCACTTTGCATATAGGTTCCATATTACATTTGTAGTAATGTTTGTACCTCACAAGAAATGAGTGGTATCTAGAAACACATCATTGTCATTCAAGTAACTGGATAAGTTGGAGAACAACTTCAACATGTGTGAGAAGTGCTATATCATCATCATCATCATCATCTAAGCCTCAGTCCCAACTATGTTGGGGTCGGCTACATGGATCCTTCATTTCCATTCAGCTCTATCATGGGCCATATTTGGATTGAGATGTAGAGATTCGAAATCTCTCTTTATAAGCTCATCCCATGTTAATTTAGGCCTTCCTCTTCTTCTATTTATAGTGTTTGTCTCAATAGCATTGTTCCGTATAGGCGCACTAATAGGTATGCATTGCACATGTCCATACCATCTGAGTCGGCCTTCGAACAACTTGTCATCAATGCTCGCCACCCCCACTTTATTCCTGATATAGTCATTTCTCAAATGATCTTTTCTTGTCTTCCCACACATCCATCTCAGCATATTCATTTCAGCCACGCTCATCTTGTTGATACCTTGTTTCTTCACCGCCCAACATTCACTCCCATAGAGCATGGTTGATTGTATAACTTTTCTATAAAACTTACTTTTTAACCTGAGAGGGATCTTCTGATCGCATAATACTCCAATTGCACTCATCCATTTCAAGCATCATGTAGTGATCCGGTCATAAACATCATTTTGGACATCCCCGTCTATTTGAATAATAAAACCCAAGTAACGGAATTTATCACATTTTGGTATATCTACTCCGTCCAACTTGGTTCCATCATGCACACTACGAGATTGGCTGAAATTACAATGCATATACTTAGTTTTGCTCCTGTTAATCATCAAAGCAGTGCTATAGTGATCATAAAATTATTTTGTCTTCATTTTTCATATTGAATCCAAGGCATGGAATTGGAATCTTATTCATGTCATATCTATGTTTTGTGATCCAGATTAGACCACTAAAATACAAGTGATCTGTAATACCCCAATTTTCATATCACATGAGCAGAAGCAAAAAAAATAAACTTGGGAGTGTCACATACATGATACATCACAATAATAATAGAAAGAAACCTATACATGTTAGGGTATATGTTCTCATAAATTCTTAGAATACAACTTTGGTTACATAAAACTTTATTAGAAATACTAAATACATGGAGCAAAAGCCTACACTCTATCTATCATATTGGATCGTGTAGATGGTGTCCCGCAAAGAAAACCTCTCTTAAAACTTTTGATGAGTCCTTTATCTTGACTGGTCTTCTAAAGATTAATACATGTGGACATCCCATCTCTAGACATGCACAAAGGAAAACCTAGTTTAGAGTAAGTGGCATTGAATATCTAATAAGATAAACATGAATATACTATAACTAAAAGTTAAACCAATATTTGAAATTTGTAAACCTATAATGAATCGATGTGTCTTTTATTTATGTCTTTTATCTAATTTGTGGTCACCATTATATGATAATTCCTCCTCTGTTGATACTGAAGTGTCCTCTATGGTGCAACACACCCTCTATTAGCACTACATGCCCTCTATTGACACCAAAGTATCCTCTATAATACAACGCACCCATTTTTGGCACTATGTGTCCTCTGTTGACACCGAAGTGTCCTCTATAGCACAACGCATCCTCTTTGGGCACTACATGTCGTCTATGACACACACATTTCCCTCGAAAATCATCCTGGGACTCTCTTGTGAGGAATTATTATATAATGTATTAATATTTTGGTGTCTTGTTCTAAATTTTCTTATATCTAAATATCAATATCTTATCTTTGATATTAATCTCTTATCTCTGAATTTGTTCTTAATTTCTTATCTCTGAATCTTAATCTCTTATCTCTGAATCTACTCTTAATTTCTTATCTCTAAATCTTAATCTATTACCTCTAACTTTGTATCTCTATTATTTAATTCTTAACTGAATCTAACTCTGAATCTAAAATTTGATATCCTTATTGACTAGGAAAATCTTAATATGAAGCATTTATTTAATGGATGACCTAATTAAATTTTGATGTCTGATATATGACATCTGAGTCTAAGATTGGAAAAATAAATCAAACTGAATCTAATTTTGGATATGGAATCTGATATACTTATTGTTTGGATAGATCTTAAACTGAATCTCTTTAATTTAACAATTATACAAGAACTTATATTTGAGCCTAAGGGCTTGAAAAGTAAACTGAATCAAGCATGGAAGTATTGATTGTCTAAAAGTAATATAAATATCAAATATCTAAATTTGAAAATTGTGCAACATGACTCAAGCTGAATGAAATCTAATTACTTAAAGTATGATAAGATATGAAATACTGAAATCTAGAAGTAACTTAATCTCTAAGTTATTTTGTATGAATGTATAGGCTGAATTATAATACTAATGAAATTCAATGGATATGGACCATTTACCCGTGATGGAGATTAAAAAAAACTATACAAATATAAGTCATGGTTGAGTGTTACCTTTCCTAAAATTGAACATGATAAATATATCAAAATCATATCCAAAAATATTGTGTTGCTCTAAAAGATTGTAAAGTTGTTCTTATGCATATTAGGGTTCTTTCAGTGTCATAGACATCATGTCATCCTCCAATAAAATCTAATATGATCATGAATCCTCAAAATATAGGATCTTTACACTTTTATACCATTAATGATATCATCAATATCCTTCACCACGTTAATTAACATCATGGCCTAACTTATCTAACATAAAATTATCATTTTATGATTATTATCTTCTAAACTCAAATAAAAGAATATTATGATTAGCACCACCTCAAAATAAATTTCAAGAAAATATTCCTTAATTTATACCTTCCTTGGATACATTAATTAAAAAATACCCCTAATGGGTAAAATCATCATAATAAATTATAATCATCAAACCATTAATATCAGGCCTTGAATATATGTTTTATGCATTGAAATAAGGTCATGGATGCTTGTCTCATCAAGATCCAATATTCTTGTTACAACTTATAGAATATATCATCATCGTACCTATATCATTCAAAAAAGATATTTGGCCTAATAAGCATCTAAATATCCTCAACATAGTACTTTTTTATAGAAATCCAAACTTCCATATCTTTCCAAAAGTATCTTGTTTCCCCTAAATTGACATACAAATTACTAGATACAAAATTTATAAAAAAAAGTATCTTATTTATCAATCATGGTCCTTCATCACTTGATCTGAAGATTGAAATCTTCTCCTCCCCTTCTATTTTCTCTTTTTATTTATGTCATTGGTCGCATATTTATCGTTGGGCGCCATTACATTATTTTTAGTTGTCAATTACCTTATCAGTGATTTAACATGTACAATATTTTCTTGCGTGCCATTTTTATACTTGTATGTGTCAATGAACTATTTTTGGGTGTCACGAACCTTTTCTAGGTGTGAATTAACTATTGGACGTCAATTCATGTGTAGATTTGTTAAATGTTTCTCTTTTGATATTTGGCCAATAGATTCTTTTTCCTCTCAACTTCCGTGTTATTGAATGTAGTTTTTATCACAAATCTAACATTTTATATTTCATTCAAAAATTCATCATGGTTTTAAAAAATAAACAAAATAATTTTCTCTATCATCGTGTCACCTCGACATACCACTTTTTTATTTTTTTTCAAAAATATATCAGCATAATTTTGTAGGATACATTTTTATAAGGAATCTAATGGTTTTTATTTCGTCAAATTTCATCACGGTTCAAAAGTTATAAGTAAAACAAATTTATTTCTCTATTATATAACCTCCACAAACCTACTAATTAATATCTTTCACGTCACCCTCTAAAAACTAGCTTTCCCCTCAACCTTTTCTGCGGACTAGCATGGGACAGCGTTGTTGCAGGCTGTCACGTGTTGGTTGTTGAATGGAGCAGAAAAGGTAATGAGAGAGTGGGGACAACATGAGCAGAAGGTGGTTTTGGGTAGTGGTTTCACAGTGCGTGACACGGGCATAATAAAAGTGAGCGTGATCAAATTTTAGTCCTTCTACAAATAATTGTCTCTATGAAAAGAGACTCATTGGAATTGGGAACTGCGTTAGATGGGGAGAATATGAGTTGTGGTTCTTTTGAATCAACAAAATACAGGAGTCACTTCCATCTTTCTCCTCATAACCTTCATATATTATAATGTAACACCACATTTTCAAAAAAAACCGTACGTCACTATTTGGCATGGCGAGAAGTACATTACATAATCTTAATCATTTTTTATCTCTTCCAACAATCGCATAACAATACAACTTTTTTTTTATGACCCAGGAGCACCGTTGGGCTGCGCCCGACGCCTACCTGGGGGGGGCCCGAATAGCATGCAAACTCGGGAACCCAGTTAAACCAGATCAGAGGTCGGCTGACCTGACACGCTCAATTCATTTCCGAGAGTGTTGCAGCTGGGTTTCAAACTCGTGACCCTTTGTTTAGGGGCCCCCGAGCCTCAACCAGTGCACCAATACAACTTATATATATATATATATATATATATATATATATATATATATATATATATATATATATATATATACGTGTATATATATATATTTATATATATAAATGAATCGCATAACAATATATTTATTTATTTATTTATACAACTGGTACATATTTGTCTACTTTTCCTACTTTATTAGGGTGATAGCAAGTT
Organism: Alisma plantago-aquatica; assembly: GCA_963693085.1. Lineage (NCBI taxonomy): Eukaryota > Viridiplantae > Streptophyta > Magnoliopsida > Alismatales > Alismataceae > Alisma > Alisma plantago-aquatica. The sequence goes on along the minus strand of OY856410.1, from coordinate 1,348,877,415 downwards.
TATTGTTTATGTATGTGCATGTATATATATGTGTGTATGTGTGTTGTGTGTGTGTGTTTTTGTCTCACAATGTTTTCAAATAAAATTGATTTTATGCATCTCAAATCATGTAAGATATGTCATCTTTCTCTTATGCCCAAATATCACTGAATTTTTATAGAAAGTCACACTCAACATATAAAAGGATCTCAAGTAATATTTCTAGCATCATAAGGTTGACAATTTAAATAATCATTCACTGCTAGGGATTCAAAATACTCATATTTGTTGAAATTGGGTTGGGAGATAATACAATTAGTCCATATGTATCCTTATAAACATATTATTATTATTTTTTTATCAATACCTTTTTTCATATACTGGGTTTTGAAGATCGGGATGTTACAATACTACCCTCTTTATTGGGAAATTTGTCCTTGAAATTCATCTACACTAGATACGACTATTTGTCTTAGGGTTTCACATACTTACGTACACTAACTCTTGACGATTGTCATAAAATCTCGTAGGCACCTTTTTAAAATATGTCCTTCTCATGGATAACTAACTATATCTAACAACTTTATCAAACTAGCATCTACAACCAACATGGAACTGTACAAAGATTTTAAGCATAATTAGCCACTCTTGCTCACTACTACAGAAACAGCCTTTGGCGTCGATTGTTTAACCCCCTTTGGTGTCGGTTTCTGACCGACGCCTATGTGGGCGCCGCTAAAGGTCGAACACTTCGGCGTCGGTTTTTTAACCGACGCCAATAGTCCATATAGGCGTCGATCTTTTAGTAGATAACCGACGCCAAAAGAGTCATAGATGACGCTGTTTTCTGTGGCGCGAACCCTTTTGGCGTCGGTTTTCTATAAAAAACCGACGCCATACTTCAAGACGACACGGCCGTGCTTCCCTGCACGGCCGTGTTTAGTACTATAGGCGTCGGTTTTATATGAATAATCGACGCCTTTTCCACCACGGTCGTGCTATCCTGCACGGTCGGGTTGTTTGTACTATTAGGCGTCAGTTTTTGTCCAATAACCGACGTTGTAGGGCTTTGCTGACGGTTTTATGTAAATAACCGACGCCTATATCTATTTTTTTTATATCAGTTTACAGGCCTGCTCTGGCTGGTCAGCAGGATGAGAACCTGCAGTTCAGTTTTCTGAACTGCAGGTTTACGACATCCATTGATATCAGCCTACAAACAAGCCACAAACCTGCAAAAGTCCCAAGGAAAATTTCACTCAAGTAGATACATTCAGAAATCAATTCAATTCTCACATTCACACATATAGAAACATTCAAATACATGTATTAACATTCAGAAATATTCATTTACAAAGTATCATTCATTATCACTATCAACATCCCAATTATATCTTACAGTTGCCACTGCTTGTATGGCTTTTGCCCATTCTTCTCTTATTTCATCTAATGCTTCCATCGTATATGGAGCATGTATATTTTTTAAGCGTTTACCTATAGTGTGGTCAGTTTTAAATACCTGCAAAGAGAATGATGTATATATATAAGTAATAATATAAAAATAAGATTGATATATTTCATACTAACTAATGAGACTATATATAATACCTCATGTATGTTATCGATGTCCAATGCGACATGTCGGATAATCATCTGCATAAATCGCATCACATAGTATGCGCATGCCCAGCCGTTGTCTTGTGTAGTGCACTATAAATTGAAACATACAAAATAATACAACTAAGCACAATTCACATCAATAATATATACATTGGAGTCGGGAACTTACTTGTACGTTCTGCCAATTTTTTGGCTGGTTCTTTTTCCTTGAGACCGTTCCTCCAGCCTTTTTGAATGCATCTAAACCCCTACATGTTAATATAACACAGTAAATTGCATAAGTAAAAAGTAATGTAATAACATATGTTAACTGATACAAAAATGAAATATTTCTCACCAGAATAATGGCATTCTCATTACATGTCCAATTTTAGTATTTAATGTACTTCCCGCGGGATCTAGATAATAAACAGTGAATGTCCCGGGGACAATAACTAGTAACTCCCAATGTTTACCGCTAGAGGTAAAAAGTTAACAATTAATAACTCAAAATGCACAATAAAAATGGAATTTCTTAAGTCCAAATTATAAATAAAGTAAACTTACTTGACATTGAATGGATCTATTATTATCGTCTTCTTTTGTTGACCAAAAATTGTAAAAGCATCTATACAGTATTGTTGAACACTATCGGGGTCTTTAGCTACCATACTAATCAATGATGGAATCAAAAATCCCACATGATCAAATGCAAATTGTTTGCATTGATCTTCAACTAAGTAGCTGCAAAATATGTATTACATATGCATTAATATATAAGAAACTAGATCACCGGATCTTACACAAGGTATATAGATGTATAAACAAGATCTCACCTTATCCATGTCTCTATCATTGATGTATTCAGCCAAGCATACATAAACAGCTCAATAATATCTTGTATAAATAAAGAGCTATCGTATGATTGATCTGCATAATCTGCATCTAAAGAAACAATTATAGGGCAATGTATATTATGTGCCCGTAGCCAACATGACATTCCCCTACAAGCAGGACCTAATGGGTATGTTAGGTCAGTTGGAACCCAACTTGGTAATGTGGGAAGTGGAGGTGGAGGCCTAGGTGCTCCTGGTGTCTTCTTTTTAACTTGTATATATAATTTCAGATCAGTTGACCTCATATATACACATTAACAGTCTAAATCAATGTAAATTTATCTTACAATTTCAGTAGTATAGACGACATCTGCTTTGGGCCACAATATGACCCCGCCTTCTGCCTCAGCAAGTGTATCAATATCCAGGTGGGGATATGGAAATGTAGCTTCCCTCCAATCGGGTAACACACGTAATGGGCCCACACGAACGTAGCCCTGTGGCATTGGAGTCCCGTGAAACCTTTCCCCAGGAAGGGACGGGTAAGCCTGCGCCTCTGCAACAACATAGTCTTGTATTCTTAAGCGGCATGGCTTCAATGCCTACAAATTTACGTAAAGAATGTTATACATATATACATATCATCTTGAAAATATATCATCTTGAAAAGACTAGCTACAATGTCATAAATAATACTTACAGCAGACGTGTTAGGTGATGGGTCTCCAGGATTACTCGCAGTCTGTGCATCAGGAGAAGAGTGGGTCGCCATAGGCTGATTGGAAGCCTGAGATGCCTGCCATCGTAGCAATTCTTCCTTGACCTTCTCAGCAACTACATCGTTGACCTTCTTAGCAACTATATCCTCGACTCTCTTATTCTCCTATACATGGATAAAAGAAACATTAGCTTATTATTATTGAATTTCCTTTTGCAGTAACATTCTAAAAAAAGAATAGGTTACCTCTTCTTGAGAAAGTCTCGCTCTGGGTTTGCGCTGGGATGGCCCAAAGAATGCTTTGATGCCCACACCAGCGCCTGCACCCCTAACACGTCCAGGATGCTCTGGGTTACCCAGAGCAACTGTCAATTCATCCCTTGTGCCCTGAGGGATGAACGTGCCTTGTTTCCTCTGCTCGTGCAGGTCCCTCTAATCACCATCAACAGAAATTGGTAAGTTAACACCACAAATAATCAATATTCAAACGATTGCTCTAAGAGTTGTATTTTACAATTTTCGCAGCCGCCTCAGCAGTTACGGGCTTCTTTATTTCACCCTTCTTGTTTTGCCTCCCAGCTATCCAGATATCATGGCGAGGCATGGGTGTGGCAGACTCCTGAGTAGGAGCAGACTCCTGAGTAGCCGCAGACTTCGCATGTAGTCTTTGGCGAACGCTTGCATAGCCTTTTGGACCCATAGTGTGGTCATGCACATTCAGTGCACGCCTTGCTTTTTGTACGTCACTGAGGGCCTAGTTAGTATGCACATTAATGATTTGGTTAGTATCACTAAATGTTAATCTTGAATAGGTGAATACAATGTATATTAATTAAATTGGGAGTGACACCTAATACCTTGAATTCTTCAGATTTTCTTGAAGCAACAACATTGTCCCAATCTTCTTTGTCCAAGAAGTTCCATTGTTCAAGGGCTGACTTCTTTTTCTTATCACCCTCTTTTATGTATTCTCTGTTCAGATTTGTCCTATAATTCCTAAGCATCTTTCCAGCGCGTTGCATCACACTTTTACGATGCAACTTCTCATCCAATGCAAACAGATTCTGTAAAATAGAAATGTTATTAACTAGTATCCAAAATAGAATTGCAAATAATAGAATTTGTAATCTACAAAATAGAATTGCAAATAATAATAACTCACGCATAAATCCGTCCATATCAAGTCTTTTTTCCCCTGAGGAACTTTATGCCAGTTATCATACTTAACACCACAATGGCTCCGAGTGGTACACCCAAGATAGTTTACAAAATTATTGCGGTTCACTCCAATTGCATTTCCTCCATTATCAAACTCCACAACCAATTTGGATCCACTGCCACTAAGCGCTATTAACTTCTTCAACAGAGTGATGCCCCTTTTCTTGTTAAGTGTTTGGTGCTGCGCATCAAGTTGCTCCAGTGCTTCAGTGGGTACATGTGCATCATCAACCTAAAATTTGACAAAAATAAACACACTGAATTAGCCCAATATAGAAATATAAGATATATGACATAACTAGAAGATAATGAATTTTATAGAAATACAGGATATGTTTTTAGAACTTACATTGGTATCCTCGCCATGCTCGTCATGGACAGCATGCTCATCATGGACTTCATGCTCATCATGGACATCATGCTCATCATGGTCAGCCATCTGAAAATGTCATTAAAAAGGCAAACATTTAGCATTTGTATTAACTAGAAAAAGGCAAACATTTAGCATTTGTATTAACTAGAAAAAGGCAAACATTTAACATTTGTATAAACATACATGTCTCTAAAATTGTGATCTTTTATCAATTAACAATCCTTCATTGTGATCTCCGCGCACATATAAGTCATCATTAGCTTCAATATTTTGTGGAGTTGGCAACCCAACTGAGAATGGACTGGAGTCATCATACTTATCATAGTACTCTTCTTCAACTATAGGATCTTCAATGAACTGTCTTTTCCCATGAAGAACAACCGACCATTTATCATTTGCAGGATCATCGATATAGAATATTTGTTTCGCCTGTGATGCCAATATGAATGGTTCACCCTTCTCGCCAATCTTTTCAAAGTTCACCAAAGTGAAACCCAATTCATCCACTATAACTCCTTTGGTGTTATCAACCCAATTACATTTAAAGAGCGGAATTTTGAAATCTATGTAGTCAAACTCCCAAATGTCTTCGATGACACCGTAATATGACATTTTAGCTTCACGTGGACTCTTATCCTTTGCACTTGCAAAGTACATAGTCGACGCTTGAAGAGTGACCCCACTATTTTGGACGACACTCTTATCATCTTGGCGCTTTGTGTAATATGTGAATCCATTAATGTCAAACCCTTCATAAGACATAACATTCGGTTTTGGTTTAAAGGCGAGGCATTTGATAGTTTCTGTAATATCATTTGGTGTTTGAGATAGTTGATGTAAGACTTTATCTTCAAACCACTTAGTAAAAGTCTTATTATGCTCTCTAGCAAGCCACATTGAACTTGCTCAAGGATGTTGTCTCTTTATGAAATTGGTATGTTCCTCGATATAAACACTCACTTCGTCCATATTGTGTAAAATATACAAGTGAGCTTGTTCCAACTGCTCACGGCTGATTACTTTCACCTGTGATCCCAAAATTCCTTTGCCCTCCTCAATATTCTTGTCATTATCAGGAGTGTCATTACCACTGAGAAAGTCATTGCAAAAATCCATAACCTCTCTCGCCACATAACCTTCAATAATACTCCCTTCAGGCCGATAACGGTTTCGAACATCACCTTTAAAAATGCTCATGTATCGTTCAAAGGGATACATCCAATGCAAGAAAACTGGTCCCAACATTTTCACTTCCCTAGTCAAGTGGACAACAAGATGTACCATGATATCAAAGAATGAAGGAGGGAAATACATCTCAAGATGACATAGGGTAATAACCACTTCTCTTTGCAAATTATCGAGAGTATCAGGGTCAATAACTTTGTTGCATAGACTGTTGAAAAAGAAACAAAGTCTGGTAATTGCAAACCTTACATGCTTCGGAAATATAGATCGAATTGCCACGGGCAATATTTGTTGCATTAGAGTGTGACAATCATGAGATTTAAGACCTATCAACTTCAGATCTTTCATTGATACCAATCTACGGATGTTGGATGAGTAACCATGTGGCACCTTAACATTTACCAAGCATTCACAAAAGGTTTTCTTCTCCTTTCTAGACAACGTGTAACAAGCGGGAGGTAAGTATGTTCTTTTATTACCCATTTCACGTAATTCTGTTAATTCTGACCTTATTCCCATTTCACGTAGGTCCAGTCTAGATTTTATCCCATCTTTAGTCTTACCTGGTATATTTAACAGAGTACCAATGATGCTATCACAGACATTTTTCTCAACGTGCATTACATCGATACAATGCCTGACTGTCAAAGAACTCCAATAAGGAAGATCCCAAAATATTGACTTCTTCTTGAATGAAGAATTGTCACTCTGTGTGGCCATACATTGTGATTTCTTACCAAATTCATTGACAATGTCTTTTACTCTTGCATAAACAACATCCCCTGGTATAGGTTTAGGTGCACTCCGTTCATCATTCCATCCATTGAATGCTTTGCGCTTCCTACGATATGAATGGAATTTTGAAAGAAACCTTCGATGACCAAGATATACAGTCTTGCCGCCATGTTTTAGTCTTATTGAATCAGTGTTTTCTTCACATATAGGACACGCTTTAGCTCCTTTGACACTATATCCAGACAAATTCCCATATGTTGGAAAGTCATTAACAGTGCAAAACAACATAGCGTGCAAACGAAATGTCTCTCTTGCTGAAGCATCATAGGTCATCACACCTTCAGCCCAAAGTTTCTTTAAGTCATCAATCAAAGGTTCAAGATAAACATCGATATCATTTCCGGGTTGTTTAGGGCCCGATATCAACAACGACAACATAACGTACTTATTTTTCATACACATCCAGGGAGGAAGATTGTATATAACAAGCATGACTGGCCAAGTGCTATGTTGGCTGCTCAATGTCCCGTACGGATTCATCCCATCTGTACAAAGCCCAAGTCTTAGATTCCTATCTTCTTCACCAAATTTGGGGTACAATAGATCAATCTTCTTCCACTGTGGGGAATCAGACGCATGTCGTAGGATCCCATCATTATTTTTCTTAACATCTGCATGCCACCTCAAATTCTTCGCATCTTTCAGATTTGCAAACAAGCGTTGAAACCGTGATATTATAGGTAGATACCACAACACCTTGGCAGGAGAACCAGTTTTGGATTCCCCCAAAGTCGTCAATTTATACCTTGACGCACCACATTTTGGACAATCTTTCAAATCTACATAGTCCTTTTGAAATAATACACAATTATTCGGGCATGCGTGTATCTTCTTGGCCTCCATTCCCATTGGGCACAACATTTTCTTTACCTGGTATGTTGAAATTGGCAGCTCGTTTCCTTCAGGAAGCATTTCTTTCAATAAAGTCAACAATGAAGTGAAGCTTTTGTCGCTCCATCTATTGTTAGCTTTCAACTTATACAATCTCAACACAGCGCTAAGCTTCGTAAACTTAGCACAGCCTGTGTATAACGGTATCTCAGCATCATGCACAATGTTTCTAAAGATAGGAGGTGGATCGGTGTGCTCTACCCTACAACTATCCAGCATCGCATCAACGATGTCTGCTGGAACTGGTTCGTTCACATTTACGTCATCGGAGGCAATTTCTTCTTCCACCCAAGCACTGCTATCGACATCTACTGGTTTCGATTTTGAAATCTCTCCATGCCAGTGCCATTCTGTATAGCCTTGTACAATCCCGTTGCACATGACATGAGTTTTGATTTCCTCACCAGTGTTGACTTTCAAGTTGTTACCGCAATGCCTACATGGACAGTAGAACCTATCTGTAGGTTTTTTCCTATGTTCCTCGGCAAATCTAATAAACTGATCAAGACCAGATATAAACTCTGGGGTGCAACGATTACAAATGGACATCCATGATCTATCCATTCTATGATCAGAGAAACAAGTATATATTAGGAAACAAGTATATATTAGGAAAAGATCAGGGTATACACTTACATCCTAAGTGTATAATGTGATGTCATTCTTATATATAATAAATGTGTACCACCTATCCCATCCTTGAACACCTAATCTCACTAGTAAGTGTATAATGTGTATTGGGTTTTCCAAAAAATTTCGGCAGCATTTCCCCGCTGTTCTCTAAGTACATATGTACTTAGAGAACAAACGGGGAAATGCTACCGAAATTTTCTCGAAAACCCAATACACATTATACACTTACATCCTAAGTGAGATTAGGTGTTCCAGAACAGACCCAAACTGGGGACTATCCAAGATTTACTCCTAATGAGTCAATCTTGGACGGGTTTCTAGGCCAACAAACACATTTGATGTCATTCTTGTATATAATATATGTGTACCACCTATCCCATCCTTGAACACCTAATCTCACTAGTAAGTGTATAATGTGTATTGGGTTTTCAAAAAAATTTCGGCAGCATTTCCCCGTTGTTCTCTAAGTACATATGTACTTAGAGAACAAACGGGGAAATACTACCGAAATTTTCTCGAAAACCCAATACACATTATACACTTACATCCTAAGTGAGATTAGGTGTTCAAGAACAGTCCCAAACTGGGGACTATCCAAGATTTACTCCTAATGAGTCAATCTTGGATGGGTTTCTAGGCCAACAAACACATTTGATGTCATTCTTATATATAATAAATGTGTATCACCTATCCCATCCTTGAACACCTAATCTCACTAGTAAGTGTATAATGTGTATTGGGTTTTCAAGAAAATGTTGGCAGCATTTCTCCGCTGTTCTCTAAGTACATATGTACTTAGAGAACAAACGGGAAAATGCTACCGAAATTTTCTCGAAAACCCAATACACATTATACACTTACATCCTAAGTGAGATTAGGTGTTCAAGAACAGTCTCAAACCGGGGACTATCCAAGATTTACTCCTAATGAGTCAATCTTGGACGGGTTTCTAGGCCAACAAACACAATAATAGATATGTACATGTTAGAGTTTCATCACAATTAATGTTAGGGTTTCATCACAATTGATGTTAGGGTTTCATCAATGTTAGGTTTAATCAAATAAAATTAGGATGCTAGAATTTACAAGTTTAAATCTTATTTCAACATGCATCAAAATTTACTGAATTAAGTCAAACATTAGGATTAGAAGCACAAATATATGCAAGCAAAAAATGCGTTCATATCCTAGGATTTACATAAAACATTACATGAAAATTTGTTCATATCTTTACCAACAGCAAGCACGGCCGTGGCTGTGTTGGCCTACCACGGCCGTGCTGGACAGCACGGCCGTGCTTGCTGCATGTTGGTAAATAGCTAGGGAGAAGGAGAGGTAGCGCTACCTGGAGCTAGTGTGGAGAGGACCTCCGGCGGCAGCAGTGTGTGGAGGAGCTAGAGCAGCAGTGGCAGCGACAGCAACAAACGATCGGGGGCGGGTGGCGGGCAGAAGCAACTGACGGTCGGAGAAGCAGCAGGCGCCGGCCGGAGAAGCACCAGGAGAAGAAGCAGCAGCGGCGGGCGGCGGGCAGCGGCGCCGGTGAGCAGAAGAGAACCAGAGCAGCGACAGCGAGCAGCGGCGGCGAGCAGCAGCAACCGACGATGGGTGATTTTGGGAGAACGGCGGCGAGCAGCAGTACAGAAGAGAATTCGCGATGAAACAGGAAGAAAGGGGGAAGAGCCGGGTATCAGGTCTATTAAGTTGATCAACGACGTCGGTTATCTACACAACCGACACCTATTATGCTTTAGCGTCAGTTGTTTGAACCAACCGACGTCCAATTGGACGATATTTTCACGAAAATGTTTGGCGGGAACCACTTTCAGCGTCGGTTATAGAAGGTTAACCGACGCTGAAAGTGACGCTTTTCGCGCAAATTTTCATCGCGCATAGGCGTCGGTTTCTTTCTACATAACCGACGCTGAAAGTGACACTATTTTTTTTGCTCGAAAATTGGATTTCGCGGGCGACTTTAGGTGTCGGTTTGTTATTAACAACCGACGTTGTATTCAAAGCGGTACCCGTGTCTGGCTGGTCTTTGAATATAGACGTCGGTTTGCCTAAATAACCGACGTCTAATAGTGTAGGCGTCAGTTTTCCTAAAGAACTGACGCCCAGAAAAGCGACACTGAATGCTGTTTCTGTAGTAGTGGCTTTACTCTTAATTCTTTATTTTTACATTTGTTTCTCGAAATACATGTACTCTGCTACCTGGGTCTCATAATCTGCACTATGATGTATGGCTCTCATAACTTACACATAGGGTCTAAGTTATGTATCTAAATCGCCCTACACTATGGGCCTAGATCATGTCTCTTAAGTTGACATGCACTGGGGCCTAGGTCTAATTCCATAATTTGGTGTCATCTTATTAAATCTCATCTTAACATGGATGTCATCTTATTAAATCTCATCTTAACATGGATATTAATACATTCTAATCTTATAGTTTTATCATGAACTACTATCTTAAATCTTAACAGAATCTTATCATGAAATCTAAAACATACATCTTAGTGGAATTACATCATAAATCTTAAAGAATTATGTTATCATTTTCCTATCATGACTCAAATCATGAATCTTGGTAAAATTTTATGATGGAATTTTATTATGAGATTAATCTATCTTATAAACTCATCATGTACTTGATTTTTAGATCTTAATCATCAAAGAGAACTTAATAACATATTTGTACTTGACATATTAATCATATGAAAGGGCATAACCATGAAAGTACAAAAATCTTACTCGCATGCCTCATCTTAATATCATTTGTAATGACCTTCTACATCTAATCATGGTACTCTAGGTAGGGTCAACTTATAGTGACAACTCTCTCATGAAACCATTTTTATCCTTAGGAATATTAAATCACACCTTGTCTAAGAAACTTCTCTAGCCTCCAACTCGTGTGAAAATCATCTAAAACCTAATATTATAGTGACCCTAGATCATTGATCCACAATATCACATATCTTGTATTACCACATTCTTAAATCATCCTCGTCTATAATCTTAAAAACTTATAGTCACCTCTAGAAATCATCATACCTTAAACTTAAACTCAGTTCATAAAATCGATTCTATTATCCTCCAGCATTTTCTTTAACAATCACCATGATTAGACTTGCGACTATAATCCTTTCTTGCAATGAAGGCCCTAATGACATCAAGAGTTCTCTAGTTCTAATCAAGTTTAGTAGGAAAAAGACCTCATTTTTCTCCAATCATTATTCCTCTTTAAAGCCAATACATGCATCTATTTCAAAATATCTACCTTTAGTATGCATTCTAGGGTTCTAATAGCTAAGTAATTAGGTTTAGGTGGTCATCTACCTCGAAAATTTTGTGTCAACTTTTTTTCTTTCTATCTCCTCCAGATGCATGTGGGTTGGTCATACATCTGAAAGTGCCACGTCTTGTCATATTTATCTCATTTGACAGTACACGTGTCTGATACCATATGCACTAGAAAAATGAGACAAGCATAATAAGTTTATAATTATGCATATAACATCACCTCTAGAAAATCCCATAAGCTTGTGTCCCTTACCACAAACATGTGGTAAGAAGAGGGGGCATGATATACACAAGTCTAAAGTTAACATAAAAAGTCCAAAGCATCTAGACACTAACCCTAATACATATCTCAACTTATATTACATGATTGAACCTCTAACCTAGATCCTACTATCTTTCACTTACTTCTTTAATAACCAGGGTTACTAAATTCTTTCTAAATCTTTCTAGTTTTATTTGGATCCTACTGGATAATTTAAGCTAAGAATATGAGAATTTATCTTATGGATATCTACATTATTGCTCTGGTACAATTTTAACACCCCAATTTTCATATCACATGAGCTGAAGCAAAACAAAATTACAACTTGGGAGTGTAACAAACATGATACATCACAATAATAATAGAAAGAAACCAATACAGCTTAGTGTATGTATTCTTATAAATTCTTAAAATACAAACTTGGTTACATAAAAATGTATAAGAAAGACTAAATACATGGAGCAAAAGCCCGCACTCTATCTATCATGTTGGATCTTGTAGATGGCACCCCACCAAGCAAACTTCCCTTAAAATTGTGTATGAGTCTTTTATTTTGACTGATCTCCCTAGAGATGAGTACCTACAGACATCTTTTTCGCATCCATGTACAAAGATAAATCTAGGTTAGAATAAGTGGCATTGAATTTCTAATAAGGTCACGCATGTTTATCTCATCAAAATCTGATATTCATGTCACAAATTATAGCATATATCATAATCGTACCTATATCTTTCAACAAGATATTTGACTTAATAAGCATCTAAATATCCTCAACTTAGTTTTTTTTTTTTTTGCAAAAATAGACTTTCATATGTTCCAACAATATCTTATTTCCCCTAAATCGACATACAAAATGTTAGATATGAAATTTACAAAAAGTACCTTGTTTAACAATCATAGTCGTTCATCACTTGATCTGACGTTCGAAATCTTCTCCTTCTCTTTTATTTCCTTTTTATATTTATCACTGGTCGCAGATTTGCTGTTCGGATCCAGTTACTAACTGACACAGACCCGGCTTCTCGTATAAGCCCTTCCGGTTCAAAGCCGAATCAGATCTGACATGTTGCTTGGTATTGTATTAAACTCAGTATCTAATTACAGTGTTCGTGTTTCTAGGAACAATTGTTTCTATGAAAAGGGACTCGTTAGGATGGAAATTGCGTTAGATGGGGAGAATACCCCTTGTGATGCTTTCAAATCAACAAAATACAGGAGTCACTTCCATCTTTCTCCTCGTTACCGTCATATATTATCACAACGTTTTTCAAAAAAAAATAACCACCGTAAAATTCCACTAACATCTTAAAAACAATTGTCATCAATAACGAAAGTACAACCTATTATATGTGGCATGGCGAGAAGTACATTACATAGTCTTAATCATTTTCTATCTCTTCCAACAATCGCAAAGCAATACAACTGATATACCACTTGTACAGATTTGTCTGCTTTTCCTCATTTGTTGGGGTGATCGCAAGTCTATTGTTTATGTATGTGTGTGTATAAATATATTTGTCTCACAATGCTTCCAAATAAAGTTGATTTTATGCATCTCAAATCATGTAAGATATGTCATTTTCCTCTTATGTCCAAATATCACTGAATTTGAATAGAAAGTCGCACTCAACATATAAAAGAAACCAAATAATACTTTTAGTATCATAAGGTTGACAATTAAATAATCATTCACCGCTAGGAATTCAAAATACTCATATTGGTTCAAATTGGGTCAGGAGATAATACAATTAGCCCATATGTATCCTTCTCATCCTATTAAAAAATTTATTGATACCTTTTATCATATATTTAGTTGGGTTCTAAAGTTTAGAATATTACATGATCTCAATATCAAATATTGATTCACATGACCATGGACATGCATTTCATAGTTTCACTTATCAAGTGTCTAGGATATCACTCCAATAGGAGGGACAAATTTCATCTACTTTTATTCACAATCATAGACACATGTCATAGTGCCCCCAATCACTATTTATATGGCAACCCTTATTTGAGGTTACTTTGAGTATTTTTAAAGTACATTGAACAATATGTGATTAGTGCAATGACTTCATATATAAGGACTACAACCACCACTATAATATTGGATATGACTCTAACTAGAATTCCATGGATTCCATGCATCACACTCAAAGTGGATTTGTCCAATATATGTGCTCAGTAATAAGTACTCAATGTTTGACTTGATACTCAATACATGATGAATGAGATGTAGTCATCAGTCAACACACATACTAGTCTTGATGTATTATTATTGTCTTAATTTCCGCAATAACATTCAACTAGGAGATAGACAAGAATGAATACATTAGAATGTGTATGATCTCATGTTTAAATCTTCAACCCATAATCTTATGTCATTGAGTAAACTATTCTTAGGATTTTATTATATTTAATCATTATCTTATAGTAAAACAAACATAACATATAGAATTGCCTTTAGAGACAATCAAACTAAGTACAACTATCCCATTGCAATCATCATATGACTATTATAGAATAAGAAAACCTTTATTTGATGTGTCTAAAACAAATAAAAAGAAACCCCTTTTATAGGATAAGAGAGCAAGTGAGAAATAGAATTAGGCAATATGGGATAATAGGAAAACTAATGATGAGAAAAGTCTAAAGCACACAATAAAATATAAAGCATAAAGTATTAGTACTCCCCCTCGAGTTGGAGCATAGATGTCAAACATTCTCAGCTTGTCCACTAGTGTAGCAAAGTGGGTTTTGAGAAGTATTATGGTTAAGATGTCAGCAACCTGATCTTCGATCTGGACATAAAGAGTGTAGATGCGTCCAGATAGAACAGATTCCTAAACAAAGTGGCAATCCACCTTGATATGCTTAGTGCTCTCATGAAAGGTGGGATTGTTGGCAATAAAAATGGAGGCTTTATTATCGTAGTGTATTGAATAGGATCAGAATTAGAAATATCAAATTCCTTGAGAAGTCCCTGATCCACATTAATTTACAAGTAGTATGAGCCATAGCTCTATATTCTATTTCAGCACTAGACCGAGCAATCACAGTTTGCTTCTTACTGCATCATGTAACTAGATTTCATCCTACAAAAGTACATCCAGAGGTAGATTTCTTATCACATATACTACCAGCATAATTAGAATCAGAATATCCAGTGAGTTTGTAATACCCATGTTTACCATACAGTAATCATTTCTCTAGAAATTTTGTCGAGGTTTATCCACATACCTACTGACAAATTTACCTGCAGTAGTAATATCAGTTCTAGTCACTGTAAGATAGATAAGCTTACCGACCAATCATCAGTATTGGTGGTTATCAGGATAGGGAGGTGAAGATTCATCATCCCAACTAGTATTAGGATCCAAAGGGATGCTAGCAGGTTTAATACCAAGCATTCTAGTTTCTATTTGAAGATCTAGAACAAATTTGTGTTATGAAAGATAGAAACCGAATGAAGATCTAGAAAGTTTAATTCCCAAGAAGTATTTGAGTTTGTCAAGATCTTTTATACAAAGTGATTTTCTAGATATCTTTTGGTAGATGTAATACCACTAGTACAGAAATGGTCTATAGCGTCGGTTTTTTTAAGCTTATAGCGTCACTTTTCAGCCGACGCCTAAGTGGTTGTCGCTACAGTAATTGCTCTATAGCGTCATTTTTTTTAATCCAAAAAAACCAACCTTGTATAGTAAAACAACCGACCCTATATGCTCTCAAAAACTTGTACCTGAACCATATAACGTCGGTTTTTTAATAAATAACCGACTCTACAGATTATATCTAAGGACCTATAGCGTCGGTTTTCTTAAAAAACTGACGCTATAGGTGTTTTGGCCGTTCAGCGTAGAACGGTTGTGCTGCATAAAACGGCCGTGTTGGGAAGAGGTAGAACGGTCGTGCCCCCTAGCACGGCCGTGTTTATTATAATAGCACGGTCGTGCTATACGGCACAGCCGTTCTACCATATCTCAACATGGCCTTTCTACGCGGCACGGCCGTTCTACCTCTTCCCAACACGGCCGTTTTATGCAGCACGATCGTTCTACGCTGAACGGCCAAAACACCTATAGCGTCGGTTTTTTAAGAAAACCAACGCTATAGGGTCAAATTTTTTTTTAATTTCTGCATAAACTGAACAGAACAAAACATAAGAACAAGAATATATAAGATATGGGAGAGGGGAGCATTGATGCTCAACCGTCACCATTCCAAACCACATATTCATAAGAAAAATGATTCATATATATTGAGTTGAGTACACATAGTCACATCATAATTTACAAAATGATAAATTGCAAGTCTGAGATGATATATATTAAATGTCAGATACAAAAGTAAATATAAAAGAGTATTGAAACCACATACATAAATGGAACGTAACTGACATGTTTATTCAAATGATATATTGACTTTATTTAGAAAAGTATCTGATCACTCTTCTCGAAATTCATTTAAGTCCTCACGTGTGTAAGGATGAGTTGTAAAGATCTATAACAGAAAATGCACATGCTAATATTTTATAAAATGACTACAACTCACTTGTAAATTTATGATGTTATTCTTTATTACCTGATCTATAGTGTGAATGTCATTTGATGCTTGTTTGACAATAGCTTGCATATATTTCATTACATAGTAACCACAAGCCCAGTCATTATTTTATATAGGACACTACAAATAACGAATTATACTTAATGTTAGTAACTACGTACTATAAATAGAAGACTATAAGAGTTGACATATAAGAGTTGAAAATTAATACATATAAGACTAAGCAGTTGTCAAAGTAGCTACCTTGACATTTTTCAAAGTCAATGTCTTTAATTTTGTGGGTATTTGTCCTCCGCCTTCACAAAAAGCTTTTATACCCCTATCAATTAAACGATAGTTGGTAAAATAGAAATTCTAAACAGAAATATCATGTTGAAGCATTGACTATATTTATACTTACGTCATAGCTGGCAATTTCAGTTTGTGACCCCTTGTTGTTTTTCCCATTGGGTTAAGATAATAAAGAGTCATCAATTTTAGGACAATCACCACTAATTCCCAATGTCTAGATATAAGTAAGAATAAAACAAACATTGAAATAAAATATATTTATTCATTATTAAAATTATATTGAATAATAATACTTACTTGACGTTAAAAGGAATTAGGATAATTTCCTTTCCCACAGTAGCAAAATATTTGAATGCATCAGAGAAGTAATCACTCACTTCCTCAATATGTGTCTCCACCTGACTAGTGACCGAAGGAACTAAGAATCCAACATTCTTTATATCAAAGTTTGTGGCCTCAGTATATAAATGGTTGTTAAATATTTGTAATTATTTTCATATGTAGAAATAAGCTAAAAATGTGTATTGGAATTTTCTATATTGATAGATCCTTACCTTATCCATACTTCTAATATCGAAGTATTCAGCCAATCATAACGGAACAACTCTATAATATCATCAAGAAAAATATAATTGTCAAAGTCCCTCCCAGTTGCATCTTCTGTTAAATTGATCAACATTTGTAGTCCAGAGCTTTGGTTGGCTAAGTATCGACACAAACATTTACATTTACTTCCCAACTCGTCGAATGTGGATTCTGGAATAATAGATGGCTTGGGCATAGGAGGACGACTAGTGGATTTTTTACTTTTTGGTTTGCAAACCTGTTAATTAAATTACATACTTCTATTAAACGAGTTCATATATGCAGTCAAATATGAAAAACATGGTAGAATTCAAGTATACCTTGTCATTGATAACCAAGTGTCGAGGCCAACCCACCATAGCACCCTCTGCTTCTTCAAATGTACTATATTCAGGATTAGGTATGGGTAGTGGTTTGTCCCCCATTCCGTCATACACAAGATGGATGGACACACGACAAATGTCATCAGTAATTTGTTGGTAATGCAATGTTCCACCAAGGTTGTACACCTTGCCCGCTGCCACAACATTATATTCTGGAACCTCCACTACAAGTTTACAGTTCATACCAACCTAGATTGAAATAATATAGGTTATATAAGAAGAAGTAGAACATATACCTGTTACAACTATATATGGAACAAAAACTTACTGTAGATTGTTGTGGTGGGTCATCGGGAGTGCTCCCATGACCTTCTACAATCGGAGCATGGGCTTGTACCTCATCACTTGAGAGACGCACAGTATGATAAGGTTGAGAAGGTTGAGTAGGCTGAAATGAAGACATTATTTCTTTTACTTTCTGTGCTACTAATGCTTCAACCTCCTCTTGTGTAAGACCTCCTGCACGACCTCTTTTAGATTGCGAAGGACCAAAATAAGACTTGAACCATATGCCAGCTCCTAATACCCTAACACGGCCAGGATGCTCCTTCGTACCAAGCGCAACTAATAGTTCATCCATGTGGCCAGTTGGGATGAACTTTCCTTCCTTTCTTTGCTTGTGGAGATCAATCTATTCATAGTTAATAAAAATATTAAAACACAATATCAATTAGATATAAATAAATCTAAGTTTGTGGGAGTTACTCTTTACTTAGTTGGGATAAACCTACCATCTTTTGTGCCACCTCCTTAGTTACAGGGTTGACAATTTCACCAGCTCGATTCTTTCTAGCATCAATCCATGTCAAGTGTTGGGGTGGACGCTCAACTTGAGTTGTACTAGATTCTTCTCCAGAAGAGGATTGCTTCTCTTATAGTTGGCGGCGGAAGGCATAACCACCGGGCCCCAAGCGATGGTCATGCACATTTTTGGCCCGTCTTTCCTTTTGAGACTGGTGGATAGCCTAATCATTTAAAATGAAGTATTGCAATTTAGACTTGGCAAACATTTATAAAAAGATTCACCTCCTTAATTGTATAAAATTAAATATTCATAAAATACATCACAATCTTTATTACCTGAAACTCTTCCGATCTCCTAGATGCAACAAATCTTTCCCACACCTCAGGATCTATAAAAATATATACATCTGTTGCTTTCTTCTTTTGTTTAGGATTATCTATAAATTCCCTTGCGAGATATGTCTTAAAACCCCTCCATCGTACACCACAACGTTGTAGCACTCTTTTCTTGTGATCTTTTTCATTTAGATGAAAAACACCCTATACATACAAAAGAAGCAATTAATAATGTTGTTTTGAAAAGCAATTAATTCCAAGCAAACTAAATTAGAATCAATAGATAAAAAACATATTAAAATAATATCACTTCCATTCACAGATATATCTTTCCATATGAGGTCTTTTTTGGCATTAGGAACATCATGCCAATTTTCTATATCTATTGGCACCTTACTGCGTGCGGTCGCCCCTACGTAATGCTTGAAAGCACTAGCATGTTCCCCAACAGGTGCTCCTGTGATATCAAACTAGAGTGGCAATGTATCCCCTTTAGCCCTGAGCTCCTGCAGCCTACGCATTAGTGTGGGACCTCTACTTTTCTTAGCATCACCACTACCATCCTCATGGTGCTCATGCTCATGCTCAGAATGTTCATCTTCACTCGCCATTTTAGAACCTGCAAGTATACATGATAAAAAAAAATAAGTGATAATAAAAGCACAAGTGATAAGGTCTACTAGCTTGAATGATAATAAAATAAATAATTGAAGGAATACATGCCTCTAGTATTGGTTGAGTTGTTAGTCAAGGAAAATTTCTTCAGCATGGTCTTGACATTTATAAATAATTTGTTGCATTAAGGTGTGACAATCGTGAGATTTGAGACCTATCAGTTTCAGATCCTTCATTGATACCAATCTACGAATATTAGAAGAGTATCCTTGTGGAACCTTAATATTATACAAGCACTCACAGAAAGTCTTTTTCTCCTTCTTTGATAAAGTGTAACAAGCTGGTGGCAAATATGTGCGGCGACCCCTGATCTCCACTGATAATTCTTTTTTTATACCCATTAATTCTAAATCTTTCCTAGATTTGATGCCATCTTTAGTCTTTCCTGGTATGTTCAATAGTGTACCGATGATGCTATCACAAATATTTTTTTCAACATGCATGACGTCAATGCAGTGTCTAATTGCCAAAGATCTCCAATAAAGAAGATCCCAGAATATTGACCTCTTCTTGTATAGAGATTTGTCACATGCGAGTGTATGACTACTTGAACTCTTTCCAAATTCATTAACAATATGTTTCACCCTATCATATACAACATTTCCTGGTATAGGTTTAGGAGCACTTCATTCCTCCGTTGACCCATTAAAGGTTTTGTGTTGCCTTCGATAAGGATGCACTGGTGGGAGAAATCTCCGATGACCAAGATATATGATTTTACCACCATGTTTCAGTATGATTGAATCAGTATTTTCCTCACAAATAGGACATGCTTTGTAACCTTTTATGATATATCCAGACAAATTTCCATAAGCTGGAAAGTCATTAATCGTGCAAAACAACATAGCACGCAAACTGAAGGTCTCTTTACGTGAAGCATCATATGTCATAATACCTTCTTCCCATAGTTTCATTAGGTCATCTATTAGAGGTTGAAGGTAAACATCAATATCATTTCCCGGTTGCTTGGGCCCTGATATCAATATTGACAACATGACATACTTATTTTTCATACACAACCAAGGAGGAAGGTTGTATATAACAATCATAACATGCCACATGCTATGTTGGCTGCTTAATGTACCATAGGGATTCATTCCATATGTACATAGTCCAAGTCTTAAGTTTCTTGGTTCTTTACCAAATTGAGGGTATAATAAATCAATTTTCTTCTATTGTGGTGAATCAAATGCATGTCGTAGGACGCCATCATCATTGGCCTTTAACTCCCCATGCCAAGACAAATTTTGCGCATCTTCTGTATTAGCAAATAAGCGTTGAAATCGTGGTATTATTGGTAGATACCACATCACCTTGACAGGAGAGCCATTTTTAGCCTTAGCTGAATTTGTGGTCTTATACCTTGACGCACCGCATTTTGGATAATTTATTAAATTACTATAGTCCTTCTGAAATAACACACAATCATTTGGACATGCATGAATCTTCTTAGCCTCTATTCCCATTGGGCACATTATTTTCTTTGCTTGATATGTTGAAATTGGAAGCTCGTTGCCTTCAGGAAGAATATCCTTTAACAAAGACAACAGTGAAGTGAAACTCTTATCGCTCCACCGGTTTTGAGCTTTAAGAGTATATAATCGCATAACAGCACTCAACCTCGTGAACTTAGTACAACCCTTATATAAAGGTTTTTCAGCATCATGGACTATGTTTGCAAATAAAGAAGGTGGATCAATGGCATTGTCCCGACAACTGCTTAGCATCTCATCAACCATATCATCCTGAATTGGGTCATCCTGAATCGGTTCATCATTGAAATTATCATCATTATCTATATCTTCTATGCCAAAACTATTAGTATCGACATTTTCTGATCCATTATTAATTTTCTCTCCATGCCAATACCATTCATTATAATCTTGTATGATCCCATTTCATATGACATGATCCTTAATTTCCTCAGCAGTATCAACTTTCAAATTGTTACCACAATTTTTACATGGACAATAGAACCTATCTATAGGTAGTTTCCTATGTTCCTCAGCAAATCTGATAAATTCATCAAGACCTTTGGCAAACTCTGGACTACAACAGTTCTTGATAGACATCCAACTTCGATCCATTTTCTATATCACATTAAAAATTAATTATAAAACTAAGCATTTAATATTGATACTATAAGATGTAAGTTTTTATTGATAGGAAGTTAATTACTTTTATACTAAAGTGTATCACATATCCCATTTTTGAATATTTAATCTCATTAGTAACTGTATAATGTATGTTTAGTTTTGAAGAAAATTTCAGCAGCATTTCCCCTAAGTTCTCCAAGTACACCGATGTAAATGGTAAATAACCACTCACATATGTACCCAAAGAACAAATGAGGAAATACTACTAAAATTTTCTTCAAAACTAAACATACATTATACAGTTACATCCTAAGTGAGATTAAATATCCAAAAAAATCCCAAACAGGGGACTATCCAATATTTACTCCTATGAGTAAATTTTAAACGGGTTTCTAAGTTGATACATGCATAAATGTATTATTGTCTTATTTATATATTAAGTTAAACATCATGCATTCGATGATCTCATATATAAACCCTAAAGTGTCAATCTGAGACTACACAATGTCTAGCCTCATATTTCTGGAATGTCTACCAAGTGCTACCGTACATGTATTAAATATTTGAATCAAAAGGAAGCATAATGGCACATTGGGAGAGTGAGAATATTATACCTCACTTCAAGGCTGAAAAAGAAATATATGCAAGTCAACAACACCTACAACAGCACATATGCATGATTCAATTCTCTTATAATGTAAGGCATTAGGGTCAATATACATCAATATTAGAGGAGCAGAAAGATTTTAACAAATGCAGTTCAGCAACTCAGCCAACACGGCCGTGCTACCCAGCACGGCCGTGCTACCTAACAAATACATTTACTCAGCCACAGCCACCACGGTTGTGCTACCCAGCACGGCCGTGCTACCAACCAACACAGTTGTGCTACCCAGCACGGCCGTGCTACCTAACAAATACATTCACTCAGCCACAACCACCACGGTCGTGCTACCCAGCACGGCCGTGCTATCTAACAAATATATTCACTCTGAACCTTTCCTCAATCGCAGCATTACAATAAGAAGAAAAACGGTCGTGGTTATGGCACGATCGTGCTACTTCCACCAGCACCCATCGCTACCCAACCACAGTAGCCCCCACCTGCCCCGCCTCTCCTTTCCAACTGAAAAAGCTCTTCGACGGCGGCACAACACGTACAACCCAGAAGCTTGCGATCGATTTTCGGTTAATAGAATGTATCTTGCGACCTTTAGTTGGCGGTGGAACAACACGGCTCGACGGAGGTACGGTTCGACGGCGGCACGGTTAAGCGGCACAACATGGCTCGACGGCGGCACACGGATGGACTCCTTGGACAGGGCGGCGGCGGAGAAAACGGAGATGGGCTCCTTGGACACGGAGATGGACGCCGACGTCGGAAGGAGAGGTCTCTAGCGTCGTGCTTTCAAGCAAAATGAAATGAAACAGAAGTCGATAGGTCCTAGGTCATGCGTGTATTTGCTAACAGCCCGACCTGTAGCGTCGGTTAACTGAAAAAACCGACGCTACAAGTCCGACCTGTAGAATCGGTTACTCTAGAAAACCGTCGCTACAGCCTAAGTGGTGCCCGAATTTTCATAAATAATCTACAAGGTCGGTTATTTTAAAAAATAGACCCTAGAGGTCAGTATCTATAAGGTCAGTTATCCATAAAAATCGACGCTAGAGTTCCAAAGCGGTGCCCGCATTTTTGTTTGACGCTATATAATCGGTTATTTGGAAAACCCGACGCTATAGATCGATGCGTGAAGCCAAAATCGCGTGAATTTTTTCCGCGGGAAACCTGTAAGGTCGGTTTTTATGATAAAACGGATGCAATAGTCTATTAGGTCGGTTATTCTAATAAAAATGACGTTATGGGTAGTGACGTTACTGGACAAAAATGTAGTAGTGTACCTTCAAAATCACTACCAGATAAAATTATAACATCCATATAGACAACAAGAATAACAAGCCCAGAACTAGTCTTTCTAATAAAAAAATAGTGTGATATGTATGTCAACGTCGTAATTGAAACTTTAGAAGAATCTGGTTCAATTTATCAAACCATGCTCGTGGGCTTTATTTTAGGCTATAGATCGCCTTCATGAGTCGGCATACTTTGGAACACTCTCACTGCATCACAAATCTAAGCAATTGCATCATGTAGACTTCCTCGTGTAAGTCACCATATAGGAAGGTGTTTCTAACATCAAGTTGAAAAGGAGGCCAATCAAGGTTCACAACAACAGATATAAGCACTCGTGCATAATTAAGTCTGGAAACATGGGGAAAGTTTCAAAGTAGTCGACCCCATAGGTCTTCATATAACCTTTTGCTAACAAACAAGATTTTATTCATTCAATTGACCCATCTAATTGATATTTACTAGTAAGAATCCAACGGCAACCAATAGTAGGATAGTTATCAAGACAACAAACAAGATCCCACGTCTTGTGATCGCAAAGAGCAGCCGCTTTAATTTTCATAGCTTGACGTCAGGAAAGATTATTAAGAGCTTATGTGGAAGTCGTTGGTATATAAATAAGAGAGAGAGAGAAGTAGTAAAGTAAGAAAATCTAGCATTAAGATTAGTGGTAGATTATAAATTACTAATTAGATATTGAGTATAGAACAAACACCTTTCTTTTGACTAATAGGAAGGTGTAGGTCAGAAATCGCCTGAGAGGTGTTGTGATCTTCTAACGAGAGAGGAATTGGTTGTTTAGGGGGTAGAGTGGGGAATGTAACCTTGGGTCTTCACATGTACACCATTAAAGGAGGAGGAAGATCTGCAGTTACTTTAGTTTGATCATGTTCTACAACCTCAAGAAAAGGAGTAGGATCTAATAGATTACTCGATAAGCAGACCCCTTGGTAGAGTAACATGGAATGTGTTCAAAAAACACAACATCCACAATAACAAATCATTGTCTTTTGATAGGATCATAACACTGATATCCTTTTTTATTTCTTCAATATCCTAGAAACACACATTTAGTGGAGTGGGATTCAATTCTAGATTATCTCGGGGCAGAGATTCTTAACAAAGCAAGTGTTGCCAAAGATGCATGGAGACATAGAAAACAAAGGTGTGTCAAAGTACAAACAATATAAAGAGAAAGTGACTTGATTATGTGACACAGGAGAAGTCATGTGGTTAACTAAGTAGCATGTAGTAGAAATAGTTTCAGGACAAAATGTTTAGGAACATGATCGTGAAGAAGAATGGTGTGTGCTACTTCAAGAAAATAGCATTTTTCCTCTCTATCACACCATTTTGTTATGGTATGTAAGAGCATGAGGTTTGACGAATAGTACCCCGAGCAGTGCAAAAAGATCCACTAATTGTTGCATAAATTCGAAGGCATTACCTATTTACAAGATTTTAACATTTGTATTGAGTTGGGTTTGGATCTCAGTAAAAAAAAAGTGGTGATATTGTTTAAAATATTATTATGATCCTTAAAGTTAGACAACCAAGTTTCCCTAAAATATTCATCAATAAAAGTCACAAAATAGAGAAAGCTAGACAAGTTAGCAATAAAATAGGGTCTCCATATATCGGCATGAAAAATATCAAAAAGACTTTTAGAACCAATTCCATTATTTTTATGAAAAATAGCCATAGTATATTTGCAAATTGGAAAGATTCACACAAACATTGTTTATTAGAAATATCAAGAAATATGCATCACAAATTTGCAGCAGAAGGATATCCCTTTCTCTCATTTGTACCATGATGCGCCTTGATTTTCTAATACCATATAGAATAAGAAAACCTTTATTTGATGTGTCTAAAACAAATACAATGCACTCTCTTTTATAGGATAAGATAGTAAGTGAGAAATCAAATTAGGAAATAAGGGATATAAGAAAAGATAAAGACAAGACAAGTCTAAAGTACATAATAAAATATAAAGCATAAAGTATACATACTAATAGCTATCTTTTTAGACATACAAAACATCAAAATCCTAGGATGCAAATAGGTCTTTAAGAAGAAGACCGACATGGTGTTGAGTATGATGAAATATTTTCACATTTTTTCGTGTTTAAATCAATCAAGACCATACTTTCCATTACAGCTTATCATGACAATGAGATCTAACAAGTCAGTACAAAAACTACATTCCCTATTGAGAATCTTATTCGAAATTTGTACATGGCACAACCTAAAGGTTTTATCACCCCAAATGAAGCCAAAAATAATATGTAAACTACAAAGGTCAATCTACATGTTGAAGCAAGTATTTTGAAGCTAGAATTTCTATTTTAATGAAATAATCAAAGAGTTTGATTTTATCTAAAATGAGGATGAACCTTGTGTTTCAAAGAATATTAGCAAGGAAAGACTGTATACCTCATGTTGTATGTACATTAAATACTATTGATGGGGAAAGACATCCCTACTCCATAATTGGTTTAGAATTGGTTGGAAAGTACCTTCTCATGAAGGATTTAGGTGAAGTGACTTATAGTCTAGGAATCAATATATATGGAGATAGATCTGGAAGGTTTATCGGTCTATGTCAAAGTACATAAATTGACAAAGTATTGATTTAGGTTCCGCATGTAAAATTATAAAGAGGAAACATACCCATGTCTTATGGAATAAGTTTCTCTATAACTCAGTGTCCTAGCTAGTTGAAAAGGGGGCATGCATGACTAAGATTTGTATGCCTCACCAAGGAAATCCATCATATATGTAATGTTATGCATGCATCATGACGTCTCATATCTTTAAGCATGATCAGCAAATACCCTTTTGATCTGGGTGAATATGGATGAGCAAATATCCTTATATACTTGGGGAGAACTAAGGATCAAGTATTGGTTTAAAAAGGTAAGGAAGAATTAGATATAAATGGTTACACTGACACAAGCTTTCAAACTATTGGGCACAATCGGGATTGTATTTTGCCTCGGCAACATAGTTGTAATCTATAAGAGTTTCAAACAAGAGATAATTTATGATACTACAACTGAGACCAAGTATATTACTGATTCAACGCAGCAAAGGAAATTGTATAGATCAAGAAGTATAGTAACAAACATGGGATGGTTCCAACCATTAACGATGCAGTAGAGCTATATCGTGTTAAAAATGAAGATATTAGACAATTTTAGGAACACAAATCGCATCAGTATCTCTAGCACATACTATGGCCTTATCATCTCATACAAGAGTGAAAGATCTAGAGGGGAATAAATAGAGGTTTTGGTAATTTAAAATTTAGTTGAAAACTTAAAGTAAAAGAGGAGGAGGAAACAAGAAAGATACTTCAATTTAGAGTGATTCTAATCTTTGAATCAAAGGTTATCATTCCACTACCCAATTATCTCCAATTGGGATTTTGAAAGTTATTTATTTTATTTACCTTGTAAGGATGTTACAACAAAATACAATCACCTTCCTTGAAGTAGCCTTCGCCTTAAAGTAGCCTCAACCTCCTTGAAGAATCCTTCTTGAAGTAATCTCAAGACCTTAGAGCAGCCTTCACACCTTAAAGTAGATCCACCACCTTGAGATAGCCTTCACCTAGAAGTAGCTCCAACCTCCTTTGAAGTAGCCTCCTTGAAGTAGACTCGAGCTACCTTAGAGCAGCCTTCTCCATCAAAAAGTTGCTCCACCACCTTGACGTAGCCTTCACCTAGAAGTAGCTTACACCTCCTTTGAAGTAGGCTTCTTGAAGTAACCTCAAGCAACCTTAGAGCAGCCTTCTCCACCAAGAAGTAGCTCCAGGAAAACTCCCTCGGGAAGCCTCCATCACTTGGAGTAGCCAAGGAGCACAAATAGCATTAACCTGTGAATGGATATTGAAAGGAGGAAAGTACACAAATGTATTGCGCTTTGACCCTATATCAAGCATATAGATCTCCTATCCACTTAAGATGGACGTTTCTATGTGATGGCTGGGAGATTGTAGTTATAGGAAACAACTTTTGAGCTCAAGGAAGAAGATAGTAAGTGATTCTCAGCTTTGTTTCTCTCTAGAATGAATGCTCAAGTGTAGCTTGTGTCTTAGATGTCTTATGGTCACCCCTATTTATAGGAATGGTTTGTAGGTGACTAGGGTACTTTGGGGGAGAGTCTAGAGGGTTCTAGGATGAGATGTAGCCATTAGGGTTGGACAAAGTTAGGTGCAACAGCTAACTTGATCAAATGTGAATAGAACAATCTAGAACCCAGTTTGGTCGACAAGTTTGTCGACTGACCATGTCTCGATCGAACATTTCTTCGACTGAGCCTGAGTTGAATGCAAGTTTATTCCAATGGCTATCCCCAACTCCCAACTACTTGGCCTAACGGTCATATGCTTTGGACGGAGGTTGAGTCGGTCGACCATATTCTCGACCAAAAATGTCTTTAGAGAACAAATGTGTAAGAATTTGACCAATGCTCTGTGTGCTCAACTAAGGTAGTTATCGGTCAACAACAACTTCGACTAAGGGTGTCTCGGTCGACTAGTTTCTTGACCGAGAGTGTCACTGACGTAAGTATTTGAACCACCTATCAAATGTTTGTTCTAATGAAGGGTAATGACTCTAGACTCTAAAGGGGATCCTAAATTAGGGTTTGTGTGGATAGGATAGATCTAACGCTTGATTTACATGATATCTAGGTACTTGTAAATTATATACTTGTACAAGTCTTTTCATTGAGTACAATCATGAAAATATTAAACATTTAAGTGCATTGATATTCAATTATCCGCATGGTATGATCTCCTTATCTTCTTGAACCATGAAATAGTCAAGTAGCACGGTAGATCTATAAGAATGAAATGGTTGTCATCATCAAAACAAAGGGTATGAAGATGACAAACATTCCTAAAATAAAGCAAAATATTTGAAATGGAATGAGTTTCATATCTGTGACAAACCTGAGATGAATAAGTCCTTGGATCTCATAAAATGTATGCTAGTATGCCTAAATAGATATGGAACATGATATCCATCTCTTATGGCCATTAGCACCAATTAATGTCAAGCCAAGAGACCATGAAACTCAAGAAAATATTTCAAATAATTTATTTTATTTTGCTTTATTTTATTTCTCTCCCTTTGCTATTTCAAAAAGATAATCTTATGTGTAAATCAATAAGACTACCCCTTAATTGATTACTCCCCCTTGGTTGTTTACTTTAAAAAATGTCAAATTTAGCCACAATTCAGAAACCAATATTAATTTCTCAACCATTTACAAGGGATGTTAAGCCCTGAAATGATATAAGATTCCTTTTGGATCATGATTAGATCAATAAATGTATCTCTAACCAAATATAAGGGATGTTAATCCCATATTGATGAAGAGAATCCAACTAAGAGCAACATCAAAAAGATATGCACATTATATCTAAGAATTTTGTGAGTTCCCCGTTAGACTCATAACAAATGTGAGCTCAAAAATGTTAGAATATTTTAAATCGTAACCAGCTTTAAAATCAATTGATCGAGTAATACTATGAGTCAATTTTTATGATCTTTAAGCAATCTTGTTTCTTGCATTATTTTAATTTAAAAATTTCTCTCATTCTAAGTATTTAACATGATGAACAAATTTCAGGTTTAATATACCAACGTTGGGTGCAAGTGAATGATTTGATTTACAAACAAGCATTTCTATCATGCTTATTTTTGGTCGACCATGACTTCGACCAGAGCACCCCTCGGTCGAACTCATTGCCGGCCGACAGGCAGTTCTATAGAATTTTAGAACCTGCAGTTTATCTAGAATGATCAAGATATAACCTTTCATTCTATATTAGCATAAGTGACCAATCAACTTTCTTTATGCATATTCAATCATATTTCAAGTCATGGGTTTAATCAACATAGATTTCTTCTTTTATGATTCTATTAAGAAAATAATTTTTACCTCCATTTGAAGAGTTTAATGTCCTTATGAGTGGCTAGAGTTAAATAACATATGAAAGGTTTCAAGTCTTAGCCATTAATGCATCAATTATATCAAAGTCTAATTTCTCTCATTATACCTTAGCTTTATTTAGTTTATTTCTTCATTCCCATGAATGTTTTGGCTTTAGGTCTAGGAACTAAATCTTATGCATTAGTCTTGGTAAGAAATTATCCAATAATCAAATCTTTTAGGAGATATGAGTAAATCTTGAATTTGTTGCATATAATCATCATTTATTCTTCATTTCTCTTAGATGTAGACTTATAAATCTTTTATCAACAATCTTGATGTTTTCTTATGAATCATAATCATTGTCATAGTACTTATTATGGCTCTTTGATAAATAGTATATTTAAAAATATTACATATGCCAATAGTCTTATCTTTGAAATTCTCTCCAAATGTAACCAATAATTTTACCTTTTCTCTATAGACCATCCAAACCTGCAAAGTATGAAAGTTTTGATACCCATATAGCGATCCTTTTGGTTATAAATGATTTTCATTATTTTGAGTATATATGAATCAGAATGAAAAGCATTTTACAGCCGCCAAGTATTGATTTCAAATAAATGACTTCAACAATTTCTAACATAACTATTTTCGGTCGAATTTGTTTTTCGACCGATAAGCAGCTCGGTCGAGATTCTTGTCGATCAAATGTAGTTATTTAGGAACATGTACTACTTTTAGTATCGATGTGATATTTTTATTCCATTTGTTTTAATCCAAATAACACATTTAATCAATCAACTACTCAAAGATATGCAAGTTGAAGCTTATTTTAGTTCAGCTAAGACATTATGAATTTCAAAATAAATTTTAGGTCAAATCTAAACTAATATGTCCAATATTTTTAAGTTAGAGATTTAGAAACCCAAACTAAGTCGGCATCCTTCTTTTTCTTGTATGGACAAGAAAATGAATCATGCCCAAAACATTGACAATAGTGACAGCAAATAAAATCAATTTCATTTCTCTTCTTAGTATTTTGGTTATGTGCTAATGATTTGGGTTTTTGTTTTTTTCTAGTTATAGGCTTTTGAAAAGATTTCTCTTTAGGTACATAGCCTAGACCTCTTCTACCACTTTTTCCAAAAGAGTTTTCTAAGATTTTATCAAGAATATCATTACTTTTTAGACTGTCAACATGTTTTTGTAAGTTAGCAATTTCATCTATTTTCTTTGCAATATCTAGGTTTGCTTGATCTAAACTTGAAAGCAAAAACTATCTTTCTCTAACAGTGATATCATAATTTGAATGAGAGCATAGAACATGTTGAATTTGATAATTATTTATCTTAGCAAGAAATTCAACCTTTTCTTGAGAAAGAAGATCATTATTGTTTTCTAAAGCAAGCAATTTGGCATTGTAATCATTTATAGAATCTTTCAAAGAGCTATCTTCAGAAGAGTGATCAAGTATTTTGGCATAAAACTCATCTTTGGTTTTTAAAACCTATTTTGATTTCCTTTTGCACTCAACATACTTGTCATGGAGTTCCTCTAAACAATTAACTAGATCTTCTTTAGATAAATCAAGAAGACTTACCTCATTTTTCTTCATCGGTTGTTGCAATGAAACAACTTACCTTGTTTTCTTTACTCTCACTTGATTTTTCCCTTGTAGCTTTGTGAGACTTTTCTCTTTTCTTTTTCTTTAGACAACCGAATGTTGAGTGTCCTCTTACTTCACATTCAAAGAACCATCTAGAATCTTAGTCACTTGTTGATGGTCGGCTCTCGTGCGTCCTTTCTATGTTGAGGTTTCTAGAAACACCATCCCCCATTGCTTCAAGACATGTTAGGACTCCTTGAATACCTACTCTGATACCAATTGAAAGATCTAGAGTGGGGGTGAATAAAGATTTTGGTACTTTAAAATTTAGTTGAAAACTTAAAGTGAAGAAGGATGAGGAAACAAGGAAGACACTTCAATTTAGAGTGGTTTCAACCTTTGAATCAAATGGTGTCATTCCACTACCCAATTGTCTCCAATTGGGATTTTGAAAGTGATATATTTTATTTACCTCGCAAGGATGTTACAACAAAATACAATCACCTTCCTTAAAGTAGCCTTCACCTTGAAGTAGCCTAAACCTCCTTGAAGCAGCCTTCTTGAAGTAAGCTCAAGCCCTTAGAGAAGCCTTCACCACTTGAAGTAGCTCGAGATAGCCTTCACCTAGAAGTAGCTCCAACCTCCTTTGAAGTAGACCTCTTGAAGCAACCTCAAGCAACCATAGAGCATCCTTCTCCTCCAAGAAGTAGCTCCACCACCTTGAGGTAGCCTTCACCTAGAAGTAGCTTCAGCCTCCTTTGAAGCAGTCTTCTTGAAGTAACCTCAAGAAACCTTGGAGCAGCCTTCTCCACCAAGAAGTAGCTCCAAGAAAACTCCCTCAGGCAGCCTCCACCACTTGGAGCAGCCAAGGATCACAAATAGCATTAACCTATGAATGGAGATTGGAAGAAGGAAAGTACACCAATGAATTATTGTGTTTTAATCCTATATCAAGTGTATCGATCTCCCATCCACTTAAGATGGAAATTTCTATGTGGTGGCTAGGATATTGTAGTTATAGGACACAACTTTAGAGCTCAAGGAAGAAGATAGCAAGTGATTCTCATCTTTATTTCTCTCTAGAATGAATGCTCAAGTGTAGCTTGTGTCTTAGATGTCCTATGGTCACCCCTATTTATAGGAATGGTTTGTAGGTGACTAGGTTACTTTGGGGAAGAGTCTAGAGGTTACTAGGATGAGATATAGCCGTTAGGGTTGGACAAAGTTAGGTGCAGCAGCTAACTTGCTCGAATGTGGAAAGAACAATCCAAAACCCTGTTTGTCAACTAACCATGTCTCGGTTGAACATTTCTTCAACCGAGCATGAGTTGAATGCAAGTGTATTCCAACGGCTATCCCCAACTCCCAACTACTTAGTCTAAAGGTAACGTCTGGGCCCACTTCCCTAGGCACTAGTAGAGTTTCAAGAATGACGACTGGCCCACAGACCACCACTAGCCTTAACTATATGGCCACATAATCTTTTTCCCCATTTCAGTGTGAACCCAGAATGACCCATGAACACCCAGCTCCCATCCACAGCTACCAGCGCAAGAGCGGCTCCATCTCATCTCAGCAGATAGCCCTTTCCATCTTGCCTAGACCGCACGGCTCAAGATTGGCATGCCACATGCCCATATGGGCCCCACGTACTAGAGGAGTTATGGCTCTGATACCATTTGTAACGTCTGGGCCCACTGCCCTAGGTTCTAGTAGAGTTTCAAGAATGACGACTGGCCTCACAGACCACCACTAGCCTTAACTGTACGCTTTATCCTCACTCACGCACAAGCTGGGGTCGACTTCCTGACTTGTCACCCATCCTAGTACTACTCTAAGCTGAGCACGCTTAACTATGGAGTTCTTTAGTGATGGGCCTCCGGAAAAGGAGGTGCACCTTGGTGATATGGGTAGTCTAATCATTCCTTTTAAGATCATGTGATCCAAGGCCTCAAATCCTAGGACATTACACTAACGGTCATATGATTTGGACCAAGGTTGAGTTAGTCGACCATATTCTCGACTGAAAATGTCTTTAGAGAACAAATGTGTAAGATTTCGACTGGTTCTCTATACACTCAACCGAGGTGGTTCTCGGTCGAAAATAATTTTGATCGAAGGTGTCTCTGTCGACTAGTTTCTTGATCGAGAGTGTCACTGATGCAAGTATTTGAACCACCTATCAAATGTTTGTTCTAATGAAGGGTAATGACTCTAGACTCTAAATGGGATCCTAAATTAGGATTTTGTGTGGATAGGAAAGATCTAACGCTTGATTTACATGATATCTAGGTACTTGTACATTATATACTTGTACAAGTCTTTACATTGTACAATCATGAAAATATTAAATATTTAAGTGCATTGATCTTCAATTATCCACATGGTATGATTTTCTCATCTTCTTGAACCCTGAAAAACTCAAGTAGCACGTTGGATCTACAAGAATGAAATGTTTGTCAACACAAAACAAAGGGTATGCTAATGTCCAATTTAGCCAACAAAGAGTTCTTACATCAAGAAGATGTAATGATTTACATAGTACCAACTAAAACATGTGTTTCTTATCCACCGGAAAATGCACTATCACAACATAAATGTGATGGTTGTGTTATATTGTTGGGAATCATAATCATAGGTGATTGACTCTATTGAAAGTGGTAGACTACTAATGTGTATGCCTTGAGAGCTAGTCATGTGATGATAGTATTATGATACTTCTTACTTTATGTGAAATGAGTACAAGGGCAATTCCATATATTTTGTTTACTTCCGTCAGAGACAATGATTTCACATGAAAATGTCCCAAGAATGTGTGGCTCTTTGATATATGCCTTTGGGTCATGAACCTAGACATGAGACCATAGTTTACTTAAGAGTGATCATTCTTGTATAGTCCCTAGTCGAATATTATTACAAAAGTAATACATCAATGGTTTGTATGTTGAAGTAATGACTATATCTCATTAGTCATTATATTAGATGTCAAGTTAGTTTCATGGGTACTTGGTAGAGAACAAGTGCATTGGACAAGCACATTTTAAACATGGAAGCCATCTTATGATGTTTGGTCCATTTAGTCTTTAATAGAAGTTCACCACACCAATATTTAAGACATTCAAGAGTTTGTGTTGGTATTTAAGACAAAATTAGGTGTATAAACTTGTGCCACACTGAATATTTAAGTTGCAAGCATGTTATACAATTAATAATGGTAATTTGTGATAGAATTCAGAAAAAAGGTTAATATAATTAAAACTCGTACTAGAGATAATGATTGTGTTGTGTCAAGTCTTTAAGAGATGACTATGTTTTATTAAATAAAATTGTAACCAACCCACAAAGTACTCAAGGTTAGGGAATCTCGAGGAACAAACATATATAGAAAAGAGCCAAATGATCAACAATTCATATTTCCAAGGCGGCTATGCTGACTAGACCGTGTCCTCGAACCTCAAAGTGATAATGACAATTTAAACCATGCCACAATGATAATGTGAAGCTGATTACAAAGAGAGCTACTCAACTTTCAATCTGAAAGGAGGGAGAAATTAAATGGATTTTTATATTAGTGCAAGATTCAGTATATGGAAATGCAAAACTACAATTTTTTTTTTTGATAACGAAGAACCCCTTCCGGGATCGGCCACTTTTGAACCCCACCCAGTCAAGGGTAAACCCCGGAACCAGTCGCATACATGGGGACACCACGGCGCGCTCAATAACGTGGGGCATTGTTGCACCCCGAGGGTTACGCAGCCAGAGTCGAACCCGAGTCTCTTCATTGGGAATTTCCTAACCGCACCGCTAGGCTACTCCCTCGCCCCCGCAAAACTACAATATTGACAGTTAAAACTTCATTTATTCAACATTTCTATGTTTTAACTCAACGGTTGTGAAGTTTTCGCTGTTTGTTTATGTACTTGTAGTTTGACTGAGAATTTGACGAAGGGATTGTTCGCTGAGCTGAATACCTAAGTGACCTACACCAAAGGTTTATTACATGGACTTCTGGTCTTTTCTGACAGGGATGGACAGTGCGTTGCCATCACTCTTCCTGACCGATCTTCTCTGTTTGCGTCCAAGGGACGTATTCTCCAAACATACTTTTCTGTATCCCTGTTTTCCTTGGCAGTACATCTCTCCATGTGAACGTCTCTCGACTCTTCCAAGACAGTTTGTTATATTACCTGGTAGATAGTTTTTTAGTGACTAATGGCTGAAAGATCAGACATAGGACTCCATATCGAGTGTGTTTGTATGGTGCTACAATAGATGTCGTCTTTACATCTACAACCTCACCTCATAAGTCGATCTTGTGTCCCAAGATACTAGATCAATGAATTCCCCGTTAGAGGCTATCCAAATAATGGCTGTGTTAAATAGCATGTCAATGTTACAGTTTTGTTATAATCTGAGTTTTCTTGAAAATAGGATAACTTACTGGTCATATATCCACTTCGAGTTTGATATTCCTGATAACCAGCATGACAACGTCAAGAAGTTGAATGTGATAAAAAAAAATTGAAAACTCTCTGGTTTATTTTGCCACTGTAGCCGTAGTGGCAGACATACATGATGGATAAGATGCAAAGATTGATCTTACTAGCGATTCTTAATCTGGCCCGTTATAAATAAAAGCTTAATCAAATAATCAAATTCGAACTAAACTAATGGCCTCAGATTCAACCCTCATAGAAAAACGGAATTATAATTTAATGTTTTGCAGACATAAATCATAAGCCAAAAGGCCGTCGATCTCCACTGGGTACAGAAAGTATTGCTTAACTGACTTTTGCAAGATCTGAAGACAGCCCAAAAGACCGCAAAGGACACGTCCCGAGATGCCTTCAACGGTTCACTTCACATGTAACATGTAGGATTACAAGTAAACCACCATCACAAGCAGACCCATAATTGACACTGCTATTTACCATACATAATCTAGTAAACTGTTGGCAGCATTCAACCTAGTTGGAATTACACAAGATTTCCATCAAGCAAAAGGTTTCATGAAAGAGCAGACATATTCATCAGGGAAACAATTCAAGAGCCAAGACAAAAGCAATGGAAGCATGTCCACCCCTAAATAAGGTGCTTAAATGGCAGGACCATCTTGCACCAACATAGGAATAGGCCTTCGTGGTGACAACCAAGCTAATTGCATCACTCTTCAGCTGCACTGGCTGCGCTTAGATCCACACTCAAATCGACTTCCTACAATTGCAGGGAAGAAAATGTAGTCAAAACCTGGATAAGTAATGAATTCTCTGCGAGTAATAAAAACTTAAGTCACTTCATTATTGTTGAAGTCGTCTTCATTGCTGTTTTATAGTTATTATATTTGCACGCATAAAAAATTTGTATACACATTTTTCCAGCAGGCAAAAACAGTTTATTATTGGTTTAACCACTTCAATCATTTGGTGACAATTACCACGGTGAGATTTTTCACGGAGGCAACAGTAACATCAACAACCATTTTGACACTAAGCACAAGCCCAATAGAAGTATCTTGTAGCCAACGTGCCTTGAGGGTGATCTAGGGACAACCAACAACCTCATACAGTCTTACGTTTTATCAGAAACAATGCAGACTAACCTTTCCTGTGATCAAGTTATACATTGCAAGCACATCCGTGACAGTGGACTCAAAATGTGTTGTAGCATCGTAACTCTGCAATAAGAAAAGATTAATTAATTAGGTCTGCTAATATGTAATGGAAAATGTAGCAGCAACCAGAAACTTACAGTTGATATAAAGCAGTTGTCAAGTGAAGGTTCATTGACTGGCTCAAATCTATCATAAACATCAAAGAATATCTCGTCAACTGGTCCAAGAAGATCAATTCCAGGCTTCAATTCCGATTGAGGGTGATTCGTTTCAGCTTCGGTTGAAACAAAAGCAATGAACTTTCCTTTAGGAGCAACGTTGTGGGTATATGAACAGCAGAAGAGATACCTGTAAACAATGAAGCAGCAGTGTACAGGCTGCATTGTCAACTCTCATGATTTACTTATCAATTCTTAAGTGCAGGATGTAGATAATATTTTAAAAAAAGAAAAAGGAGTGTTGATGCAGAAGAGCCATTAAAAAAGTTTCTAACTCTTACATATCTGACTTTCGTCCAATCTGCTTCTGGGGCAAAATAACCTGAACTGAGTGGGAATCATCAGTATTGGGAATAGGATGGCTCATAATGGCAATCGCCCTAGCAACTCTTCCAATCTTTCTAACCTGCACATTAGCATGAACGTTTTTAAGCAATGTATTGATAAAAAAACACCACAGAGCGAAAAACAGTAAGGAGCTGTTCGGGTCGAAGCATCTAAAATCCTAGTAGTTTATACACAAAATGTGAATCAAATCAGTAACTGGTGCCTACTTTTGATATTTGCTTCAGTATTTCCATTAAGAGTGTGACGAGATTTAGAATCCCGCCTGATTTGGCAGAACTGGAAAAGGACGCCGGCTTCCGGTGCCGGCTGCGCTGACTGTCCGTGCGGATGGGAAATGGTTACTTTATGCCACGGACACCCCAGCATTCCCTGCTGGGGGGGGGGGGGGGGGGGGGGGGGGGGGGGGTATCCACACTCCCTCTCCTAGGGTGCATAGATGTCCTTCATGCACGGAATGCTGCTGCTAGCTCGCAATCAATGTCCTGCGGCTGTGAAGGGCGGACCCTTAAAAGTAGATCCAATTTCAATTCCTCTCTCTGAATAAAATAATTCATAGCAGCAAGGCGGCTCTAAGTTTGGGAACCTGTCTGAGCCAATAAACTGTGACTACCTTAAGGTAGATTCTATTCTGAATAGAGCATGCACATTTGTTACAAACTTTGGACGAACCTTATGTTGGGAAAAACTGGTTGTGTCTAGAGACACACGACAACCATGGCCTTAGATTCAGATTCATATCAAACTTTGTTACAACATATTGATTTTTGCTTGTGAGTGAATATTTAGTAAACATTCCCGTAAGGTAGATTATATTCTCAATAGAGCATGCACATTAGACATCTATATATATATATATATTATTTTCTTTT
Source organism: Alisma plantago-aquatica (assembly GCA_963693085.1). Classification (NCBI taxonomy): domain Eukaryota; kingdom Viridiplantae; phylum Streptophyta; class Magnoliopsida; order Alismatales; family Alismataceae; genus Alisma; species Alisma plantago-aquatica. The sequence continues at coordinate 1,348,839,433 of OY856410.1, read as the reverse complement.
AAATTAACGTGGTGTGTCCTTTTGTACGGGAAAGTAGATATTATTATAAAACAATAGAGCATTCACAGTAACCGTCTAAGTTGAGATGGTGTTTTGTCTAGGATAGTGGTCCCTTGATAATTTAGGGGCCATTTGGCCGCCGTCTTCTTAAATCCTTGTACTTGCACACAAGCGCGTATACAACTTTGGTGTGTCCTTTTGTATGGGATAGATATTATTATAAAACAATAGAGCATTCACAGTAACTGTCTAAGTTGAGATGGTGTTTTGTCTAGGACAGTGGTCCCTTGATAATTTAGGGGCCATTTGGCCGCCGTCTTCTTAAATCCTTGTACTTGCACACAAGCGCGTATACAACTTTGGGACCAGTTGAGCTTTGGCGTTCTATGTCGTAGGACAGCAGGTTGGCAACTGAAAAAGCAGAAAACTGGGCACAGTATGCCACTTCCCAGTACCGCCGTACATGGCAGGATTGCAAGACTCGTGCATTTGTTAAAAACAAATACCAAATCAAATACAGCATGATTTTATAAGTCACTAGTCTAGCCATTCATGTACATATAACTACCAGTACTTTAAATGATCAGCCAAACGGTCCCTTAGGGAATTTGTCAACAGTCTTCACAAGGTTTGAGGTATGGTAGGAACATACACAAAGTAACAATATTTTAAAAAAAAATAGTGTGATGGAGGCCAGTGAGAGTGACATACAAAAGCTTTTCAACAAGATTTGGATGCATGTTTACCCTGTATTCAAGTACAGGCATCCAGACGTGGTTCTACGAAATGTGTGTTTCAATAGTCTCGCATCCAACTTTGCATGTTTCCTTGGAAAGATAACAGTATACTTTTATTGGAGACATGTATTGTGGCTTTCAGACACCTTCATTTCCAAGAAGAGTTCCCGGATCTCAAGCTCTTCATTCCAAGTTTCCTGGAAAGGGGATCCTTTAGAAACTTGATCGTATGCTCATCATCTTTGGCCAGTTGCGCTCTATCATAGGATCCACATAAACCAACAACCCCGTTATTTTTCTCTCGTTACACAGCACAAAGAGTCAAAGAGCCTCGTCATTTTGGCTTTGAATGTATGCAAACCTTTTAATAGCCAATCTCACTCTGTCAACTCAAATGTAAGGAGATTAATTCCATTCATATTAGATCGTTTTCAGTTCGCAACAGTTTCAATTAGCAATAACCCCACTAGAGTTTACATATATGCCTCTTCCTTCAAATTATTGTTAAGAACACGTTCTACATGTTGGCATAAGTTCCGGCAACGAAAGGCAGCCGCAAAAAAAGTGGTTTAACAAACTTGAGCCTTGCATCTGACCAAGCCATGATCATGTGGGGCAGTTCTGGGGACCACGTCACAGGGCCACATAGGAGATAAGCCTAGCGAGGATATTAGATGTTCCCCCTTTGATGGAGCAAATCTGGAGGTGAAGGCCATAGTAATGGCCAATAATATTTCAATTAGGTATTCTACAGAGTGTTTGCTTTGGGGTATTTGATTCAGATTTCCTTTAATGAGGATTCCGAAGAACTGCATCATAGCTTCTTCATTAAGCTCCGGAAAAAACATTTTTCCAAAGCAATTGGCCATCACTGAAGCATTATTAAACGGAGAAGATGCAGGCAGAAACTTACTTGGGGAAAGCTAATAAGAAGAGATTTAGAAACATTACATCTTAATGAGAAAAGGACACAAAACATAGCTGAATGGAACAGAAGGATCCAGGTAGCAACATGGTTGAGGCTTAGATAACAATGATAATGACAGGTCATCCTAGACCAAGTAGTCATTATCACACGATTTATTAGGTTGGAAGGAACTTGGCAGCTCAGGGGTTCCCTTGTCTGAATAGACACGAGATTAAGACATGCTTCCAAATTTAGATTACGGTAAGAAGACATTTAGAAACATTACATCTTAATGAGAAAATGACACAAAACATAGCTGAATGGAACAGAAGGATCCAGGTAGCAACATGGTTGAGGCTTAGATAATGATGATAATGACAGGTCATCCTAGACCAAGTAGTCATTATCACACTGTTTATTAGGTTGGAAGGAACTTGGCAGCTCAAGGGTTCCCTTGTTTGAATGGACACGAGATTAAGACATGCTTCCAAATTTAGATTACGGCATGGAGGACTAGATTGCTCATGGAAGACACTAAAGAACAAGTATCAAGAGTTATGTTTCAAATATATAAATGAAGGATGCCCTTGTCTGGAATGGACATGAGTAAGAAATGCTTACACATATAGATTATGGCATGAAATACTCGAGTACTTGAGGAAGACACTTAGGACAGGTGATTATTGTTTATAGTTTAAAATTGATATTCTTTATCTTCAGTAAACTGGGATGGGTAGTGTGATGAGTCCAATGGAGATGCCTCTTTGAAGAGTGAGTAGCCAAGCGATCTATGGGAGTATTCAAGAGTGTTCCGACTTCTGATCCTATGGAATAAAACCAAGGTGGTTCGAAAGGTAGTTCATAATGATCAGACAGTAATGTTCAGTGGAATCAATGTTTTAGAAAGCATGAAATGGGAGGGGACAGGGCCTTGTACCACTTAAATGCCAGGCCCGGCGCTAAGCCGATGATTTTTTTAAAATGTGATCAAATTTATACATACACACATATATAATCATATAGTGTTAACTTTCTGCATATCTAACACGAGTAAATTTCATAATTTCGAAACTAAAGATACTTAGTAGACTACTAGTGAGATTTGTAACTATGTTAGTATTAGTATTGCATTAAGGCGCTATTAGTCAATTAATGTACTTCTATTCTCAGAAGTTATGTACAGAAAGCATAATATTAGTATTGCATTATCAGACTTCTACATCCAATACTAGGACTTATCCTGTGAGCGTCACTTCTGTTCCGAATAATCTCGACCCAAGATCATAATCACAAGTTGATGGTGTAAACCAACACCATGTCCTCATACAAAATGGACTAGTTTGACAAACATCATGATTTTGTGTACACAATCAAACCAATGAATGCCTTCACGTCAAGAGCGGCATCAACGAGTGATGCTTAGAACGGATCACAACATGCGTGGAATAATGTGTCCTGCTTTGCTAGTGGCAGTGGCACTGCTATGAATGGTGGAGAGCTGGATCTACATACACATCGTTTGTTTCCTCTGGTATCAGGCAATGATAAATAAATGTTTCCTCTGGTATCAATTTTGGCAATGATAAATAAACTGGTGTCCTTGGTGATTGGAGAGGTTGTCTCATTGTTGCAGACTTCGAGGTACATGTTGTCTATGCAGTGCTCAAACGATGCATGCATCTCTTCTCGCATGCCTAGATGCAAAGCTTCCACGCTCTAGAATAGAAAAGTATTGCTTCTTATTGAGTGAATAAAACCAATATAATGCTCTCTCTTTTATGAGACAAGAGAGTAGTACAGCGTTTAGAGATAAGCAATATGGGATAAAGAAACAAGTGACTAAAAGACAAATAACCAAAATACACTAAGTAAAAACAGCAGTAAAATGTATATATTAATACTCCCCCTCAAGCTGGAGCATAGATGTCAATCATGCCCAGCTTGTCAATCATAGCAGTGAATCTAGACTTCGGAAGTATTTTGGTTAAGATGTCAGTCACTTGATCTGAGGTATGTATGTAGGGCATAGATATCTGGCCAGATAAGACAGCTTCTCGAACAAAGTGACAGTCAACCTCAATATGCTTTGTTCGTTCATGGAAGGTAGGATTACTTGTTGTCACAGTACATAGGGATAGGAGTAGAATCAGAAATGTCAAAGTCTTTCAGCAGGCTCCGTATCCAAAACAGTTCACATGTAGTATGCGCCATGGCGCGATATTCTGCTTCAGCACTCGAGCGAGCAACAACTGTTTGTTTCTTACTGCACCAGGTAACCAGATTTCCACCTACAAAAGTACAGTAGCCGAAGGTGGAGCGTCGATCGACCTTGCTCCCCGCATAGTCAGAATCAGAATACCCAACAAAGTTACAGTGACCATGTTTTTTATGCAGCAGACCTTTCCCAGGGGAGCTCTTCGGATATTTGAGAATGTGACAGACTGCATCCCGGTAACATTGTCGGGGTTTGTCAAGATATCTGCTAACAAGTCCAACTGCAGATGTGATATCAGCACGAGTGACAGTAAGATAGATGAGCTTGCCAACCATGCGTCGATACTGATGGTGATCAGGATAAGCAGGAGAATTCTCATCATCCCAGTTGGTGTTTGGATCCAGAGGAGTACTAGCATGCTTTGCACCAAGAAGACCTGTTTCAAATAGAAGATCCAGAACATATTTACGCTGAGATAGGCACAATCCAAAGGCTGACCGAGAAACTTCAATCCCAAGAAAGTAGCGCAAGGTACCTAAATCTTTGGTGACAAAATGTTTCTCCAGATAACGTTTAGTCGCCTGAATGCCAGCAAGATCACTCCCTGATAGAATGATGTCATCAATATATACAATCAGAATAACAATGCCAGAAGTACTTTGTTTAACAAAGACAGAATGATCGGATTGGGAACGTCTAAAATAAAATTTCTGAAGAATGGTGCTCAGTTTATCAAACCAAGCACGGGGACTTTGTTTTAAGCCATAAATTGCTTTCCGCAAACGACAGACTTTGGAGGACTCCCCCTGAAGTATAAATTCGGGAGGTTGTTCCATATAGACTTCCTCATGCAGATCTCCATATAGGAAAAGCATTTTTCACGTCAAGCTGAAATAAGGGCCAATCAGAATTAATTGCAACAGAAATAGGTATGCGAACTGAATTCAGCCGGGCTATAGGTGAAAAAGTCTCATATAGTCGACGTCATAAGTCTGTGTAGCCCTTGGCAACAAGCCTAGCCTTGAGACGCTCAATCGCGTCATCTGGTTGATATTTAATAGTAAACACCCAGCGACATCCAACCGGAGAACAATCAGTGGGAGGATCAACCAACTCCTAAGTGTTACAATCAGTAAGAGCCTGCATCTCAGCTTCCATGGCCTGATGCCAAGCTGGATGTTGAAGAGCCTGAGAAGCATTTTTAGGAATAGAAATAACAGAAAGAGCCGCAGTAAAATTGGTAAAGTTAGTCCCCAGGTGAGCAGTAGTACAGAAATTCTTAATCGGATGTTTGGTACATGTTCTAGTTCCTTTCCTTAAACTGATAAGAATATCTAAGTCAGAGAATACCTGAGGTGGTGACTGATTTGGCATTGAGGAAGAAGATTCTGGAGGGGCCATAGAGGGAGTTGTCGTCTTCGGTCTTCTTTGATAAACTTTCAGCTGAGGAGTAGCAGCAGCAGGAACAGTATCAAGGGAATCAGAATCATCAATCATCGGTAATGGTGTCTCCATTAATAAATCTGACGTAAGGGCAGACCCACCAAAAGAATAGAATGGCATGTGCTCGAAGAAAAAACATCAGTCGAGACCATCCATTTTTGTGAAATTGGATCATAACAGCGATACCCTTTTTGAGTCCTAGAGTACCCTAAGAAGACACACTTGATGGCACGGGGATCAAGTTTGGTTAAACCAGGACGTAGCTTTTTAACAAAGCAAGTGCTCCTAAAAATACGAGGAACAAAAAATAAGGGCACATCAGGGTACAAGATTTGATAAGGGATTTGATTCCCAAGAACAGAAGATGGCATGCGGTTAATGAGATAGCACGCAGTGGAAATAGCTTCAGGGCAAAAACACTAGGGAACATTATAGTGAAAAAGTAAAGTACGAGCAATGTCAAGAAGGTGGCGATTCTTGCGTTCAGCGACTCCATTTTGTTGCGGGGTGTAGGCACAGGAGGTTTGGTGAATAGTACCCAGTTTGCGGCAAAAATTGTTGACCGAGGATTGCATGAATTCAAGAGCATTGTCAGTGCGAAAAAAATTTATAGGTTTGCTAAACTGGGTACGTATTTTAGCAAAATAAGCAGTAATAGTCTCAAGAATATTAGACCTATCCTTTATTAAGAAAATCCAGGTGGTCCTAGAGAAATCATCAATAAAGCTCAGAAAGTAACGGAATCCAGATATACTCGAGACAGAACAAGGTCCCCAAACATCAGCATGTATAATATCAAACGGCAGTTTTGAACCAATACATAATTTCTTTGAAAAAGTTGCTCTAGTTTGCTTGCCCAATTGACAAGTTTCATAATGAAAAACAGAATCTGAAATATGAGGTAGTAAATGCTTTAATTTGGCTACCGACGGGTGTCCCAACCGATAGAGCCACTGAATGCCAGTCACAGAAGATGTCAGATATACTCGAGACAGAACAAGGTCCCCTAACATCAGCATGTATAATATCAAACGGCAGTTTTGAACCAATACATAATTTCTTTGAAAAAGTTGCTCTAGTTTGCTTGCCCAATTGACAAGTTTCACAATGAAAAACAGAATCTGAAATATGAGGTAGTAAATGCTTTAATTTGGCTACCAACGGGTGTCCCAACCGATAGAGCCACTGAATGCCAGTCACAGAAGATGCCAGATACGCCGCAGTCTTTGGACCATCCAAGTAATATAAACCATATGGTCCATCATGGCCCGAACCAATCTTCGTCCTCGTGCGCAGATCCTGAAAAACAACACCATCCGGGTCAAATGTAATAGAGCAACGAAGGCTCTTCACAGTTCTACTGACAGATAACAGATTTATAGGGAACTTAGGAACATATAAAGCAAAGCGCAGAGGCAGACATCCAGGAGTGCATATATCACCAAAACCAGTAACTGGTGTTTGAGAGCCGTCAGCCAGAGTAACAGGAGGTATAAAGGTAGTGTTATGTAAATGAGAAAATAATGTAGGATTGCCAGAAACATGGGATGTCGCACCCGAATCGATCACCCAAGTGTTTTTACCGGACTGAGTCAGAAGAGCAATGCTACCATCAGTGGAGGCCTCGGTAGAGGAAGCAAGTCGTGCTTGTAGTAGTTTCTCAAACTCCGATCGGATCCAATCGGCAGACGGAGGTGCAGAAGTAGTGGCAGTGTCAGGCTGATCTATGGTGACTTGATTTGCCCAGGCTGGCTTCCCATGCTATATCCAGCAACGATCTTCATTGTGATTGGTACGCTTACAGAAGGTACAAAAGCGTTGTTCAGTAGTCTCAGCAGAAGAAGAGGAGCCACGTCCTGGTCCAGAAGAACGCCCGCGGCCACGTCCCCGACCACGGCCGCGTCTACGGGAGGAGTCACCAGTCCGAACAACAAGGGTTGTTCCGTCAGAAGAGTCAAGTAGGTTTTGCGAAACGGAAGGAAGGCATTAAACACAGTTCAGAACGTCTCTCAGGGTAGGAAGGGGATCACTAGAGAGGATCTGATCAACGACTCTTGCAAAAGATGAAGGCAGACCAGCGAGGAACTGGACAAGTTGAAGCTCGTTCCTTTGACGATGGATTTCCGTGATATCTGCAGACAGAGGATGGTAGACCTCGAACTCATCCCAGAGAGCACAGCAGTTGTTGTAGTAATCCTCCACGGAGTCAGTAGCAGAGTACTCTTGTTTGGCAAGTAGCTTGAAGATTTCAAAAACCTTCTTCGAATTCTGCTGGTGAGAGTATACGTGGGAGAGTTGATCCCACATATCCTTGGCAGTCTTGAGGCGAAGGAGAGACTGGCTGATTTTAGATTCCGTACTATTGACCATCTAGGTCATAACACCATAATCTTCCTTGGACCAGAGATCGTAGGCTTGTTTGGTCTTGTCATCAGCATCAGCAGCAGGGATGGTCGGACCCTTGGTCGAAAGATGAGAGAAACGCCCTTGAGCCTTGACGTACAGTTCAAAGGAGGCTGCCCAGAGATGATAGTTGGGGCCATCCAACTTGACGGTAGTGACACACAGATTGCGAGGAAGGTCAGGAGTCGCAATCCGAGATGATAGAGATAGTCAGAATCAAGGGCGCAGATAGCAGCAGAGGTAGTAGTCACTACTCAGCAGCAGAAGTCCAACACATGGACTAGAAGTAGCATATAGAAGATCCAAGCATGGATCTCAGAAACCCTCGTAGGGGCAGCAGGAGAAGATAGAAACCTACGCCAACATGGAGGAACAATCACTCCACCATGAGGCGCAGGCAAACAGAGCGAAAGACGCCTTTTACGACGTCCAACGTGTCAGAAACTAAAAAATTTACTGAAGTTGTCCGGAAGTTCGGGGAAGAAGATGGGTAGAGGATTGGGTGTACTTGATGGATTAAGTCATGGTAATGGAGTGGGTTAGGGTGTTGAAAGGTGGTGGAGGGTTGGCGGAGGGGTGGGTGGTGGCAGGAGTGGTGGTGGTGATGGTTGTGGGCGGCGGCAGGGTGAGGTGGGCAAGTGTGGCGGTTGCACAAGGGGGCTGGGGAGAGAGAGGAGGGAGAGGGGCGGCTAGGGTTGGGGGGGGATGAGAGGCGGCTAGGGTTTAGGGAGGATCCAGACGCTCTGATACTATCTAGAATAGAAAAGTATTGCTTCTTATTGAGTGAATAAAACCAATACAATGCTCTCTTTTATACGACAAGAGAGTAGTACAACGTTTAGAGATAAGCAATATGGGATAAAGAAACAAGTGACTAAAAGACAAATAACCAAAATACACTAAGTAAAAACAGCAGTAAAGTGTATATACTAATACACGTGATCGAACCACTTGTCGTGTCGTGCAAATTGTTCCCGCAGCTTCGCAAAACCGACGTTGATTTCCTCATTGTGGACCATGGTTCAAGTCTGTGAAGTTTGAGCGCAATCTAGAATTTTAAAATCTGAGTCCACATGCAAAAATGGATTTCACGCCGACTGGAGTAGAATTCAAAAATCTAGAGACTTTATTTAAGGATCCAAATGATGTGGTCTGTGGTTGATGCCCAAGGGAGAAGGAAATCACAAAAATCAGATTTGGAGGCACAAATGTTTGCAGTGAACACTCTTTTTGGGGGCTGAAATCCTAACAGAAAAGAGGAGAAAAGGATGTGCGGAGGATAGGAGAAAATTTCTATGGAGAAAAAGAAGATCAAGAGAGCAAGATCCACAAAAGAAAGATCAACAGTACAGTGACACACAATTCACGTAAATAGCAACTCAGGCTTTGTTTCTATTCTTTTTGTAGTGGATAGGACATAGTTGGCTAGGCGGTGATGTCCAGGACTTGGGAGCCTAGGCGGCTAGGCGCTACTGCTTAGGCGCCTCAGGCGTTCTTTTAGCCTTATAATGTTATAATTGTTGTTTATTTTTAACTGGGTATGTTTATATATGTTTTTTATATGTTTATATATGTCATATGAGTGGAGAAATAGTACTATAGTCCCCATCTACAAGAACAAAGGTGATGTTCAGAGTTGCACAAACTACAGAGGTCTCAAGTTGATAAGTCACACAATGAAGCATTAGGAGAGGATTATTGAGCAGAGGCTAAGATCTATAACACATATATCAAACAACCAATTTGGTTTCATGCCTGGAAGATCAACAACAGATGCCATTTTTTTTGATAAGGAGGCTCATGGAGAAGTATAGAGAAAGCAAAAAAGATCTTCATATGGTGTTTATTGATTTGGAAAAGGCTTATGATCGAGTACCCAGAGAAGTGTTGTGGATGGTTTTAAAGAAAAAGGGTGTGTCAATCCAATACATTGACTTGATCAAAGACATGTATGATAGCTCTACTGCAAGTGTGAAGACTCATGAAGGAGACACCAACTTTTCCTATCACAGTTGGGGTACACCAAGGATCCACATTCAGTCCATATCTGTTCATTCTTGTTATGGATGGAGCTGAGAAAGAATGTTCAAGATGATATTCGTCGGTGTATGTTATTTGTTATGATATTGTTTTGATTGACGAAACTAAAGATGGATTAAATGATAAAGTTGAACGGTGGAGAGAGGCATTGGAATCAAATGGATTGATGATTAGCAAGAGCAAAACTGAGTATATGCATTGCAATTTCAGCCATAAAGTTGAACGGTGGAGAGAGGCATTGGAATCAAATGGATTGATGAGTAGCAGGAGCAAAACTGAGTATATGCATTGCAATTTCAGCCAATCCGGCAGTGTGAATGATGGAGCCAAGTTGGACGGCGTAGATATACCAAAATGTGTAAATTTCGTTACTTGGGTTCTATTATTCAAATAGATGGGGATGTCCAAAATGACGTTTGTCACAGGATCACAGCGGGATGGTTGAAATGGAGGAGTGCATTATGTGATCGGAAGATCCCTCTCAGGTTAAAAAGTAAGTTTTATAGAACAGTTATACGGCCAGCCATGCTCTATGGGAGTGAATGTTGGGCGGTGAAGAAACAAGGTCTAAACAAGATGAATGTGGCTGAAATGTGTATGCTAAGATGGATGTGTGGGAAGACAAGAAAAAATCGTCTGAGAAATGATTATATCAAGAATAAAGTGGGGGTGGCGAGCATTGAGGACAAGTTACGCGAGGGCCGACTCAGATGGTACGGACATGTGCAACGCAAAGTGACTAATGCACCTATACGAAGCAACGCTATTGAGTCAAGCACAATAAATAGAAGAGGAAGACCTAAATTAACATGGGATGAGCTTATAAAGAGAGATTTTGAATCTATACATCTCAACCAGAATATGGCCCATGATAGAGCTGAATGGAAACGAAGGATCCATGTAGCCGACCCCAACATAGTTGTCACAGAGGCTTAGATGATGATGATGCGATGATGATGTTTATAAATGTATTTTATCAAGTTATTATATTGATTTCCGAAACTTAATCAGTCATAAGTTTACCTAGATGACACTTAGATCTAAATTAGATCGAACTTATTCTAGTTTTAACTAAATTAGACCTAATCCAGCCAAATCAAACCTAAAGTGACTTGAATCAACATAGACTAACCTAATTTAGCCGTAATATTGCCTTGCATGACCTAGTTTGACAAAATTTAGTCTTGATTTAACCTAGTCTAGTTCCAAAATGAGGTAAATTGGGCCTAAAAGGCCCTAGGCACCCACACAGTTCAACTATATGGAATGACAGCCATATGAATAACTATTTCTAGTAATCAATTATATGTAATGAATATATATCACAGCACTGACCTATCTACAAACTTTCATATGCACCAGCCCCAGTTTTTCCACGAAGCAAACAAAACTTTTCAAATTCCGTGTTAGGATGCAAAATTTGTAAATTGCATAGATTGACAAGCACATGATACCTAATCATGGCAATGATACTCCTAATGCTCTTTTCATCAACACAGTTGGATTTTGTATGTGTGTTTGCGGCTCTGCGCATGCATGTCAAAAGGGAGTACACATAGGTGTCTTACACATGTGGAGCCAAACATTTCATCTTCAATATATAAAGCTATTATTAATGATTCAACCTTATATTAGAGGTGCTATATCTACATAGGATGTGTGTCAAATTAAATGAAATGTTTTGGAATGACTGCATGAAATTTTCTCAACCTTTAGGAGTAGCCCCCCTCCCCCCCCCAACATAAAGAAAAACAGTGGCTCCCAGCTCAAACTAAACGAACAGATTCCTTCATGTGTGTGTGTATGTAAAATCATGGTATTTATACACTTAATGATGAAAAATATGATTACGTGTAGAAATTTTTCGAGATCCGACTGTAGGGGCCATCTTTTTATTTTCATATGTTTGTGTTTATGCATATATTTCACCAACAATATTCTTCAAGTCAAAGGTGTCAAGGAGTCTAGACACCACTTCTTTCGTCGAATAAGGATTTGATGTACAGTCAAATATACCTTATTTGGCAAATAAGATGGGTCGCATACAACTTTTTTGCACTTTGCAGTTTCCCCTTCTGAAGTCACACCACAAACTTTTCCTTCTTCATCGAATTCAACCTGTAAAACAATTGCTTGGAACAGTCATCTCACATGATCAAGTTCAAAATCGCAGTAGATTGCATCAAAATATAACTGATTTTTTTCATGTATTTTAAAATTACCTTGCATTCTGGTTTGTTCAACATGTAGGTACCCCCATAAACAGCACTTAGGCGAGCAAATGCCTAGAAACACACAAGCAAGGAGATGATTTTCAACTTTTCTGTAACCTAAGATTTAAACGAAATATAAAGCAACTAATTCTATGGACCTGTGGAAGCTCCCCAAGCCCATACAAGGGGTAAATATATGGAGATCCTCCTTGGAAACGAGCTAATGATTCAGCATACAACTATTACAAGAAACTGTGTTAGAAGTCATACTGCATAACAAAATATCTAAATATATTTGTCAAATGAAAGGCCTAGACATCACCCACCAAACGCAAACAAAAAGGTTTCCAAAAATCAAAGCATTAGAGATATATTCAGTTCTATCAGTGGTTTCAATATATTACTACTCTTCCAAACAGTTATAGGATTGCATAGCATAAATACTAGCGAAACATAAACTGTAACTGTTACATAAGGTTATTGCTAGCTATGAATTGATTACCCTGCATTTTATGAGCTTAAACTGTCCGATTTCTACACCATCTTTAAGATGGTCAGAAACAAAACAAAAAACGAAAATTTTGACAGAATTTCCGACAGATTTGAACCTGAGGACACGCGTTTTCTGATGACCAAATAAAGGGCTGAAGTAACCAAAATTTACCAGGATGGTGATATGCATACATAAATACACCTACTTGTGCAATAATATCATATACTAACATTGGGTGAGGGGGCTCTACGTGAGTAAGTGAAAAGAAACCAAACTATTTTGATGGGGATTTCAATTGTACAATCAACACATTGGAATATGCTTATGCAATAATATATTACATGTGATATCTTGCATGCTTAGATCATACATAATAATTCTCAAACTCTCTGATTTTGCTTATAAGAAATTTTCAATCACAGATTACATACATCCCTGGCTTCGTGAGTACGTGCATTTCTATTTCTGACCTCCCATCAAAAACGAAATTTCCAACAAAATTTTGCAATGTCAACTGAAATTTTAAGCCACATGAGTCAGCCAACATTTGTTTCAAATATTCATAAGACATGTCACCATACAGAAGAGACTTTCAAGAAGCCTTTGTCGAACCACCAACAGTTAGTAGATCGAACATATTGAGCTAGAGACCTGCCGCAGAGAGTGACACAACTTAAGACAGATAGGTATCATGTTTAAATCTTTTCGATTATTTACTTGTTAATATTACAATTTACTACATATTTCATCTTGAACCGTGCAGTTCTAATAACCACTGTACGACTTAGTATTATATACTATTGTGCAAGTTCGATTTTACCAACCAAAAGAAGAAGAAAAAAGTCCACCCTTGAAGTCTCTTAAGGGTCACTATACAGCATATCATAAAGCTTTAGGTGCAGACAAGTCTACTTCCAGAAACGTCGAATCAGAAAACAAATGCATGAACTAATTAATAATTTAATAATGATACATAAGAATGACTTGGAGCAGAATTTCTCTGTGATATTTGTTTGTGTGTCTGGATGAGGGAGGGAGGGAGAAAGAGAATATAGTTTTCCGCCGCTAGGCTGGAGTACAAAACGTTACAAACTGTATGACAGTAAGAACCCGCAACTCTTTATTGCGACTGCATTTTCTATTCAAAGATGTAATTTGTGTAGTCACATCGTGGTACAGTTGCAAGTTCACATTCCCCAACAAGATGTAAGGTAGAAAACTAAAACATAGGAACTACAGGATAGTAAAATAGTATACAAAATGTGAAGCTAGGCTACCATTTTTATATGTTCCGAACCATGGGTAGTAAAATGAAAATGGCCTAAGCCACGTGGGAATATCTCATAGTAATCATTTAGCTTTCCTAATGGAAATGAACTGAAGGATAGGAAGCAATAATAATTCTCAAATAAGGAAAAGACAGACTTTCAAGGAGACTCATCTATCAACACCGTACTAGTTCTTACACTTATATTGAATGGATATCAGAATAACATCTGGAGGTACACTTGGATAGGCAACTAGCATTAAGATTAATGCCGAATTCAACTAGAGATAATCAGACCACTATGATTATTGGGCTCATTGGCAGAAATCACCAAAGGGACTCCAAAATCCTTTACGAACACATTTTTTTGTGCGTGTGAGAAAGATTCGCCAATCTGATAACAAAATACCATTTCAATGTGTGAGGAAAGGTCATAAACATACCACTGCAATCTGCAGGTTGGACAGAGAGACAAGTTTAAAGTACCGAAAGGAGTAAAAAATTTTGTTAAGTCAGGACTTAGGATGATGACAACACCTCTCAGGAGTCAGGACCGATACACTATACTTCATAATAAATAGATTCGGTGTAGAATCAACTGATCTCAAGAGTCATAATTTCCATGTTGAAAGCCGTTAACAAGTCATGTTTCAACTGACCCCTTGTATAGGTAGCAGGCAAACTTAAGACTTGCATCACCCTGAAACCAGAACCCCAAGACAACAAATCTACGGAGAGCCAATGCATGGCCATGTTATATAAACCTTACCTTCATTCTTTTCACAGTATCCAATGCTGGTTCATCCAAATAACGATCGTCTCTATGGAGAGCCAAGGCATGGCCTATAAAGTCAACAGTGTCATCACATAATCCGTATTTTCTGTCACAGAGAAGCATACGGGATCATTTTAGAGTCTAGCTAGATTGGAAAATGTTAAACACAATATACAGAATGTCTTATGTAAGGATCCCTAAAAAATCAAAGGTCACAAAAAAAGATCTTATTATTAGGACCATTAACAATTGCATTTAACTTTTGAACATACTTATTCAGCAAGTATAAAATAGAAAAACAGTAAGTTGTGAAGGATCAAAAACGAGCAAAAAAAACAAAAATCATTAGATATTGTGAGCTAAGGTTTATTTCCAACATATTAGCTTTAAAGAATTCTATGACTACAAAATAGAAGTGTTCATTTTGTTACAAATTTATTATGTACCATTATTGGAGGAAGTATTTGGTCAACGAGATGAAAGTAAAACAAGACCAAAACACGCACTTGATAAGTTCTCTAGTGGTCACCCGTGTAAGGTCCAAACCCTGATGCGTTTTAGGTTCATTCTCATCATAATCTTGAACATATATAAAGAAATTACGAGCACGACGTTTTTCAAATAGTCCCATCAAAGGTGATTTTAGTGCTTCCATATCTGTTGCTGGCACCTTATGAACCTATGAAAAAAGAAAACGCCATAGTTGCAAAATGTTAGATGTTCACTTGCACCTAGATTTTGAAATGAAAACAAACAGGAAGAATTGTACCTTCCCTTTGTTATATACATAGCCGCCATCCACAGCCTTAAAGTAGAGATATTTTGTTACATCAGTGTGAATGAGAACACGAACAAGAGTACCATTGGCCATCATAAACTGGTGAGCAAACAGCACAAAAGTAAAAGTGTAAGGATGATATATACAATCAATCACCCATTACAAGCTCCAGGGATAAAGTGGACAGATATTCCATATTCAAGAACTTGGAAAGTCTAGTGTTAAATTTCTTTTCAGAATTATAAGATTCGGGTGTTAATTGCTCTTTAAATAAATCTTCACTGGCTGCACTTGTACGGGACCATAACTGTGAGCCAGGACTTCGTAAATAGCATACATAGAGAAGTGGGGATATATGAATCCAATTCGTTATAAGTACATTCAAGCATATTCGAAAAATAACACGAAACACACAAAAAAAATTTCTGATGTATGATCCGTTCTTCATTTTCATGGATAGTTAGAAGAACAAGAAAACATTGATGACCCCCAGACATTAGCATCCCGAGCAGCAAGAAAGTTAACTTTAACAAAAAAAAGATTAACTTTGGTTGTATTTTTAACTATCATAAAAACGCTTCAAATTTAACCATTAGGAGTAGCACAAGCTTTCACTTTCGCTATCACCGGCTACTTTCACTATTCCCAGCATGATTAAAATATACTTAGATAAATAGTAGATAGACAAATATATATAGCCAACGCTAATTAAATGAAAAACCTTTGGAACCATATCAACATTGTAGTCTCGACTAGGGCCCAAATGTGCTGGAGGGTTTTCATTTCCCCTGAACCTCTTCCACAGCTGCAAAATAACCAAATGAAAGTGTTTATGAGTGCAAGTATGGTGTTGTCATGTTTGGGCAGACAGATCAACAAAATTCACAGAGGCGAATGTTATGTATAAGGCATTATTGCATAAGAGTAGAGAACAGATTTCCCTATACCATGAGTGTGCTATTATGGTCTGGGTAGTCGGGTTTGAGTTATATTACTGTGTAATTGGGAAAATACTATCGTATATCTTCACCTGGATGAGGTTCAATGAGGTTGATTCTCCTCCATAGTAATCATTTCTGTCCATATGCAGAACCTGCACACAGATATTTTATGTAAAATGATGAAAAAGATAACAGTGACGTCAACTGTCAACCAGATAATGTCAAAGGCCTTCGCGGCCTTCCAGTTGCATACAGAACCCTTCCTCGTGTCTCAGAATCAACAAAGGGGTCAACGGGAACTATCAATATCTACTAGACCAGATATTAAGCAATAGCAAGCCCGCCGTAGAAGAGAGGAAATATAGGGAAATCAGTCGCCATTTCGTTAGTAAATTCATATACAAGTGAAATCAATTGAAAACCCAACATTCCAACCTTCCAAATTCGTCAAGGTCAAATCAAGTCAAACAGCGCCAGGGAAGTCACACAATATATGCGAAACTTAAATTTGGAAGGAGCTCTGTACAAGAATGAATTAAAATCTCGAATTGAAAGCTCGAAACAACATATCACAGGGATCATCATCACCGTCAACACACTCAAATCCAACATTTAGCACAAAACAAAAGTGCAACTGATTGAACCACTTAGAGCGAGCACCCGATCTGGAGACGAACTAATCGGTACATCTGAGGGGAGAGTAAACGCTTCAGATCACGGACGGATGCAGATAGCAGGAACAAAACAGGGACAGTATACCGACGAGAGGGGAGATAATTTGGGCAGAGACCTTAAGACCGTCGACGGAGAGAAGGCCGCTTAGGATGCATTCCTTGAGGCCGGTGCCGAGCACGATCACATCGTACTCCTCATCCATGGCGGCCGGAGGTGACAGAGATCCGTGAGAGATTTAGCGATTTGTGGAGTCGAGGGGGGTGTGCAGCGTGTGCTTGACGGAAAGGAAATCAGAGGAAATAGAGAGAACCGGTCAGATTTATATGGCAGCATATTCGTTAACAATATTTGGAGCTGCTACTTAAAGATAGTTGAAGGGAAAAAAAAAAAATATATATATATATATATATATATATATATATATATTTCGATTTAGATTTATGGGAAGGCTAATTTTGCTTTATTGGATTTAGAATTTTTCAAGTGAATGAATATAGATTTATATTGTTGACGCCTCATTTTGTTTGTATCGAGTTTGACATCTCATGTTGCCTTTAGCTAAATATTAATCACCCCCAACTAATCACCGGGGTATGTTTGGTAGAACTGCAAATAGAAACGTTAAAAATCAATTACAACATATTATCAAATGAATATGTTTAGTTTAGATCAGTTTCAGCACACAATACGAAGTTGAATTATAGCAGTAATTTGTGGCGTGTACAAATAAGAAAATTGAACTGTGTCAAATATGGACACATTTTGTTATGCATTCTCTCGCTTGTTGGGCTTCCTAGAGGTCAACTTGATGCTATGATCAATTGGAAACTAATATCATCCATACAATCCACAACATGGTGAAAAGTGAATTGCCACATATTGTCCGGCCACATGGTGATCGGCCAAACAAAAAACTATCATCACATTCGACAACTAGCAAGTAGCAAGACAACACTATACAAAACAAACACAAAATGAGGGATATATCTCAATTATAATCGAATCAAAATGACAACAATGAGGATTTAATTCACCAACATCGCCAGTTTTGAAATTATATTTTGAAATCATTGACATGAATCGGTTTTACTTTGAACTAGACTAGATCTTAGTCAAACTCATTCATGCATCAAGTTTTTATGTTGGATATAGCTCCAATTAAATTACATTAGGTTCAAAAAAATATTTACACATTTATCCCAAGTTAATCGATATGTCTTGTGACCATCTACATTATGATTTGGTTCTATAATTAAAAAAAATTGATGTAATCATTGGTTTTTTTAGGGTTTTGAATGTATATAGAGTGGCTAGAGTGTTTTTTGTAAATTATCCAAGCAAAATGGGCTCAGGTTTTTCAGTTTGATATGATCCTCTTAAATGAGACTGGCCTTGAGAATCTTATAGAAGGCTCCACATTTTGTTTTTTAGTGTGACTTGCAAGATGGTATAAGCTCAAGATCAATAGTGATATTGTCACAGAACCATCATTATCCAAATCCCAGTCCCACTGCCCAAAAAGACATTGTTAAGGGGATTAAAGTGCCCATCTCTAAGTGACCCATAAACCACACGCAACATAATGATTGAAATAGACCTTCTTCTTTCATTGATATTGAAACAAAAAGGTATACAAAAGGTGGTCCAAAGGCAACATTATATGAAAGATACAAGAATAGTAACTAACATCTAGCTATTACATTCCAATTATATTTATATTCCATGTGGAGTTCTTGTTGGTTGGAGGTTGTTCATAGTTCTCAGTAGATATTGATATAGCACAACGGATCTTGGTAACTTCTCATAATATACCTATTGTAACCTAAAATCATTAAATTGAGACTCAATGAATGTAAAGCATCGATACAATTTGAAATTCATAAAATAATTATAGTGCAAGATAATAACTTGGAATGACTTATATATAATAAACAACCAATAATCAAAAACTTAGTCTATTGAACAAGCTTGTATTTTAGTTCAAGTTTCCAATGTACCCCAAACAAAGAGTAAATTGCTCAACCTCGTAACTTCTCAATGTGAGAGGAGAAGGTCTCATAGATACCACTTAACTCAAATGAAAAGGCCTCTATGCATGAGATACCACTTAACCCAATATCCAAAGATTAAGGGAAATGCATTAACATAGCAATAACATGGTACCCCTTAACCCAATATTCGAAGATGAAAGGAAAGGCATTAAATGAGCAATAACGAGATACCACATAATTCGATATCCAAAGCCAAAGGAAAAGGCATTAAACGAGGAATAACAAGATAAAAAGGGTAGTACATTGGTATCATTATTTTAGGTGTATTTATAAGGCATACATAAAACAAATCAAAACCTTACTCAATAGGAAATGTTGTAGCTCATCCAATTATATAGACATGATTTCTCAAGAGAGATACATAAAATAATGACATGCAATACCAATAGTTAGGTCAAAAGAAATGAATATACACACATTTTTTATAGTTAAGAGATTAGATCTTTGGAATATCAAGGTCAAACCTAAGTTAAAGATCATGGGGTAACCAAATGATTGCAGAAGGTCAAAATATGAATTTCATTTCATAATGACTCTTAAAGATCATAGGCTAGGGGATTAACTCCTGAAATGACCCTAAGTGGTGAACATAAATATTTCCATTATTATCACAACTTATCTTGTAAGATTCTCCCATCTCATTTGCATGAAATGAGGGATGATCCACTACTTGGGTCATTTAGGTAATAACCTTCTATATCATCATAATTATTATGTTCCAAGGTAAATGTATGAGATATAAGATTTCAAAATACGTCAAGTTTTAACTTAATCAAGCTTAGTCAGAGGTGTCAAAATTATCAAGGATAAGCATTTTATTACTATCCAGGATTTAAAATGTGGCATACAACTCATAAAAATAAGATTAACTAATGCGGAAGCGTATCATTAACAGTGGAATTACTGAAAATCACTAAAAATTAAAACCATTTATCAAGAGGTCCATTTGCAGGAAGACTCTTTCATTTAGAACCAAAGTAAACATTACATCATGGTTCATATATACATTACATGCATCATTGCACCTCGAGGCATACATGCACAAAATCTCATATCAAAGTATCAAAACACAATCTCCTAGGACCCGAGAGTACAGAGACGACTCATAAGACTAACTACACAAGACTAGACAGCCAATGTCTCCACTTGATGGATCACTGTTGTCCCTGTGTCTGTTGCTGCTGCTCTTCTCCTACAGAAGAGTTTCTGCCTTGATGTCTGCGTCTACCTAAAAACATTAGATCTCACGGGGGTGAGACAATTATAAAAATTGCCCCAGCGGGAGATATAACTCTCCGCCAAAACATTGTCATTGCAGTTTAATAGAAATAAATTGAGCAGTGGGATAATATAATTCAATAGTAGATAATTAACATCTGTACAGATTAGAGCAACATTCTTATGCAAGTATTTCAGTTATAAACTAATAAAGTAGCATGTCTCATATTCAATATGATTTAAAGGAACATAAGTATATCTATGTATCAAGGACATGCTAAGAAATATGACATCAACCAGTGGTTCTCGCATTTCAATCTTATGAAATTACGCTACACGGATGATTATATTTTACAAACAGATTTAAGCTCTGAGGAGATGAGGTATACCGCTCATACTCCAACTGACCATTTCTAGAATCAAAATTGGTACCATAAATAGGTCAATGGAAGAGTCGGATTTCCATGACCTCCCACATCCTGGTCAGCACATGACTATAAGCAGGACTGTTTCGACTGCTCAAATAGCTTTCCAGGGTATACTGGAACTTCGCTATAGAGTTACAGCGTCAACTGCACTCTCATCGGCAATCGAGAGCATTAATGTTTATCTCCATCGACCCGACATAAAATAACATTGGGAGATTAATGATACATCTATCCCAACCATTGGGAGATTTATGTTACATCTATCCTGACACATGAAGGATTGAGAAGTTTGATGTTTACCTTCCCTCAATCTCTTCACACGGACGTAAGGATATTTTCACCCATTTACCCCCACATATTCAAAATATGTGAATTCCAGGAATTCCATAGAAAACATGTTTCACCATCACCAACTACTGACGATGATGGATCTATGGTCAAAGCACTACATGAATAGATTTCACTTGATTAATTAAGTACATTTTCATATTCTTTTAGCATCAGGTAAGTTCTCAAACAAAACTTATTATGACAATGCTATAAAGAAACATGTACTATTTTCATCAATTACTTAACAACCTTAAAAAGGCATTGGGGACTCAGCCCCTTATTTCAAAGTTGGGAATTCTCATCCTTTCACAATTTCATCACCATAATCATATGGCCCTGGGTAATTAAACCCTTGATTCCTTATTAAGCATTGTTACCACTTTTCCAGGTAACCATCACCTTTAGGTCAATTGACCAAGGCAAACATGATACTTGCTATTACAAGCATCACACATGGTACTTGAGGCTCATTAACTCTCATGTTACCTCTTTCCAGGCAGCAAGGTATATGGCTCAAAGTACAATCACAATAGTAAATTAAATATCATAGCTCATACCTGGCCATGATCATCATTTCAACATACATGCATGGTTAGCACAGATGATAACAGTGATATCAATTGCATAACAGAACCATGCACAACAAATATGAATTCACTATTCATGGGTAACACCACTATTCCCTTACCAGGGTTAGGGTTTCCCATTTCATGTCACTTAAGGATAACCATCCCATTATCACATCAAAGATATGGTTTTATCACCATATTGCCTAAGATTAGGGTTCGTTAAGCAATACATAATATCACCCTGGATTTGAGCTCCACAGAACATCAAACATCAGGGTTTCTCATAAAACCATCCTCAGTTAGGGTTTCACATCAAAATTCACCCTATAAAGGATTTACATTTAATAATCCACCTTTAGGGTTTACTATTCATCCCAATTAGGGTTTCATATTCCATCACCCATAATTAGGGTTTACTATTTGTAACATCCCAGGATTTGAGGCCTCAGATAACATGATCTTAAAAAGGAATGATTAGACTACCCATATCACCAAGGTGCACCTCCTTTTCCGGGAGCCCATCACTAAGAACTCCATAGTTAAGCGTGCTCAACTTGGAGTAGTACTAGGATGGGTGACCAGTCGAGAAGTTGATCCTGGCTTGCGCGTTAGTGTAGACAAAGTGCGCAGTTAAGGCTAGTGGTGGTCTGTGGGGCCAGTCGTCATGCCTGAAACTCTACTAGAGTCTTAGGCAGTGGGCCCGGGCATTACAAATGGTATCAGAGCCAATTCCCCTCCAGTAGGTGGGGCCCACATGGGCATGGCATGCCAATCTTGAGCCGTACGGTCCAGGCATGTAGGAAAGGGATGTCCATGGTTGACGTAGCCACCCTTGCGTTGGTATTCCATGATCGGGAGCTGGGTGTCCATGGGCCATTGTGGGCCTGCACTGAAATGGAGAAGAGATTATGAGGCCTTATAGTTAAGCCTTGATGAGGACGTCAAGAGTCTAAGTGGGGGAGATTGTAACATCCCAGGATTTGAGGCCTCGGATAACATGATCTTAAAAAGGAATGATTGGACTATCCATATCACCAAGGTGCACCTCCTTTTCCGGGAGCCCATCACTAAGAACTCCATAGTTAAGCATGCTCAGCTTGGAGTAGTACTAGGATGGGTGACCAGTCGGGAAGTTGATCCTGGCTTGCGCATCAGTGTGGACAAAGTGCGCAGTTAAGGCTAGTGGTGGTTTGTGGGGCCAGTCGTCATTCCTGAAACTCTACTAGAGTCTTGGGCAGTGGGCCCGAGCGTTACAAATGGTATCATAGCCAAATTCTAGCCGCCATGATTGCGTACGACCCTTCCACCTATTCTCCTAGCTATGGATAGTTAGGACTCTGCAGATCCTGTCGTAGCCTGGTCATCCTTCCTGACAGAGCTTCCGCCAACGCAGACCTCCTCCTGGATTCAAACGTTGACATGGTCTACCACCATGGTGTTGTAGTCTCCTACATATTACCTATCACCTGACCTCGACCCCCTGCAAGCCAATCATCTCTCCTCCTCTTCTCTTCCTCTTCTCCTTCCTTTCCTTGACCAACCCACAATGTGGGCCTGCTGGCAGTTTCCATCGTCACCACCATCGATGCTAGCCTCACTCCCGGGAACTCATGTCTCCTCAACTCCCTCTCGAGTCCGACATCATATTCCCAGCAACCTCACCGTGAGAAGCCAGTCTGCAACTACAGATTCAAAAAAATATATAGTGTTTATTGATCTCGACGGAGCTCCTCTCCTCACCACCACAGCCACCACATGGCATCACCCCTGGTGCTGGCCGCCACCACCTGCTGCGCCCTGAAGATCCACTTACATCTTATAGTCATGTGCCAACCTGTTCACGACCATGATGTTCTCCTCCTCCAACACTTCCTCTTTCCTATGCATCATACCTGCTAGACCTCCCGACCATGACTCTATAATAGGATGTTATGTTCCATCTCTACAATGCAGCAACCACCAATGTTGTAGCTGGCAGTACCTTCTGGAAAACCTTAAACACCCCAGCCCTTTCCTTTCACATCTTCTTCCTATACATGCAACCTGGTTGGGAGTTTGCCATCAATGCTGCAAGAAGAAGAATATCTTCAACTTATGTGCTGGGACCTTGATGGCAGTGGCTCGGTACCTTCGTGTGTCAACTTATGGTTGAGGAGGTGTTGGATGGCTATCCTATTGTGAATCATCCAAGCACAAGTTCACCATGGATACCCACCCTTGACATGTAAGTCGGCATTTCATGTTCCATATTTTGGTATAAGAAAATAGATTATAAAGATATGATAAATATGGAGTAGAGGTTAACCTAGATAACTATATTCAAAGACTAGTAATACCATAACTCGATCTAGTTAATTAGATTACCTATCAATCTTATGGAATACACATGTCTAAGGTTTAATTGCATGAAATCAATCCATAATGTTGCACAAGCTTTGGGTCTAGATATCAAAATGAGGTATTGTATAATACATGAGTACAATGATAATCCTAACCATTTAATTGAATCACCCTAATCTTTTTTTATACCTTACTAAGTGATGAGGTTAAGAATCATAATGAACGTATGGGTTTACACACTGGGTACATACATAATAACTTGAAATACATATGTATCTAGGGAACACCCCTGTCTAAATTGATCAAATTTCAATAGAAGAAAATGTGAAATATGCATCACAATGTATTACTGTTATATAAGTATGTGTAAAATATTGTTTAAGTTGATACCATAATCTACTTCCAGTTTCCTATATTGCATACGTATATTCATGGCATATTTAAGAATTATTATCAAATATTTATAAATGCCAATATACATGCTAAGTATGATGCTAAGATAATATGGATTCACATTGTATAGAGCAAGAATGATGTTACAAAACTTGAATTGGAATAATGCATGTTGTTACCCATAAATATATGTAACCTAACCCAAATTAGACTTAGGTGGCAAAAGATGGATATTAGAACTAAAATAGATATATATGAATCATATGTTCAATTTTATAGATTGAAAATCCTATTAGGCGATTGGGTGATTGGGACTAGGGTAAGAACGATATGAAAATCTATAACGAGAATGTATATACATGTTAGTTTTGTTGGACTAACATACATAATATGTTCCTAGGATGAAAACTCGACCTCAAGGGTCGAGTATATAAATTGAGTAAAGCCTTAGTGGTGAAAGATCAGGTATGTACATCCTCTATTTTATTTTGGGCATTATTTGACTAAATCCATATACATTTTAATGAGGCATCTCTTGAACTGTTATTTCTCTTGAAAATCTATTATTCTTGGACATTTATAATTCCTGATATGAATCTCTTTTACTGTTGTGATTATTAATTTGACATGATTATGGGTCTTTAGGCCCCTCCTGCCTTGTTGCCTTTTGGTTTGATATTGACTAAAATGATAGTCTTGCCACTCTATTATAGAATGCTGCGTGTTTGACTAGATTATCTAGAATAGTGGTACTTATGTACAACCATACTTATATAGGGCGTGTGTATTCTGCCCGGGGTGTGCGTTTCCACCTTTATTTATTTTTAGGCCATGATCCTATGGTGTTATGGCCCTGTTTTAGGTATATTTAGTCTACATTGTTATGCATGCAAATGTGTGTTGTTTTAATATGAAATTGTGGATGATTGTTATGGCAAGACACACTTTTATTATCATGTTTGTAATATGAAATTTAATATGCCTCATTTCTTTTGTTACTTTTCTCTTGAACATACCTAATTGCAAATAGCCCCCTTTTCTTGTGGGAACATCTCTTTTTGCACTTTTACCCCAATATAATGCCTAAAGTTTATTATGTGTACATACTCAGCCTTTGCTGACCTCTATGTTGTTTCCTATGTTTTGAGTGATGTTACCTTCCACTTAGATTTAGGTACATTGGAAGACAAGAGCCCAAAAAGATCACCAACATGACATGGACTTAAGGATAGCTTGGATTGGCTGGGTTACCCTCTGCTACTGGCTTTAGTTGTACTTAGTTCAAGTTTTTTTTTTCTTCTTCTTCTTCTGTAAATCACCTATTATGGTGAGGAACAATTGTATAAATGAATCATGAAGTAACTTTGTAATAGTTTTGTTTCCACTGCTTTATTATTACATGGCTCTTGTATTATATCATTTTGAGTGGATCCCCTTTCGGGTCTCACTCTTTACACTATTCATCCCAATTAGGGTTTCATATTCCATCACCCATAATTAGGGTTTACTATGCATCCCAATTAGGGTTTCATATTCCATTACCCATAATTAGGGTTTACTATCCATCCCAATTAGGATTTCATATTCCATTACCCATAATCAGGGTTTTGGATCACATTACTCTTGATTAGGTCTATAAACATCATCACCCTGAATTAGGACTACATCCATACCTTGGATTAGGGTTTCAATTATAAATTGCCCTGGATTAGAGTTAAGGTTCAACAACCTTGTCAATTAGGGTTTATGTTCATGATTTGGGTTTCATGATCTCCTTACTTAAGGATCATACCCTAAATCACCACATGAATCATACTCATGTATCAATTCCATATTATCATTCTCTCAACTTAATTAGGTCATATCAACCCTTTAGTCAAGTTCATACAACTATGAATGACATAGTGTACCAAGTCATTGATCTTATGACAATTAGGGTTCCTTCCTTAATTGACACCAATCCCTAGGTACTATCAGGGTTTCAACCTTTGTACCTTTATTGACTAATGTGACTAACCATCATTGGATAATTGGAACTATCATTACCTTCAATATCCAAGTGATTGAACCACTAACAACCTCCATGCAATTTTGAAGTTTCATCACCAAACGGTTTTGAAACTATTTGTCACCAAACAGTTTTGAAACCGTTTGACCCCAAACGGTTTTGAAACCGTTTGCTCCCAAACGGTTTCAAGGCCGTTTGGTCTCAAATGGTCTCAAGACCGTTTGGGCCAAATCAGTCCCAAAACCGTAAGGGCTCACTAGGTCAATCATCAATTCAATCGATCTCTAATTGCATCATTGAATCGACTATTGATTATTCAATTGAAGAAATCATCAATCCATACCCTTAGATCATCATCCGTGGGTCAAGGATCAACCACTAACCCACCAAACGGTTTTGAAACCATTTGGTCCCAAACGATTTTCAAGACCGTTTGGGCTCAAATGGTCTCAAGACTGTTTGACCCAAATTGTCTTGAAATTGTTGGGACCAATCAAGGATTCATCAATCAACTTGATTAGGGTTTCCAATTGAAGGATCGTGCACACATTGGATCAATCAATTGAGTCCATTGGATCATCATCCAACCTATGATTAAGTTCAGACCTCAAACGGTCAACTCATCCATGCGGTTTGGAGTCTAGGGCACCAAACGGTTTGCAAACTGTTTGGTCCCAAACAGTTTGATGAAACCGTTTGGACCAAAGGTCCAAGACCGTTTGCTTTTGTTCTTTGATTAAGGTGTGTGCTTATGAACATGTTATCATCTTCAACCTTTAAACTCACAGAACTACTGCCATTTTCCATGGCAACTCCATCAATTAAGCAAGGCTAATGCAATAATGACAACTAAATCAATTGCAAGTAGAAATCGAATTTAATGACAAAGATAAGGGTTAAAGTTATATAACCCGCCTTCAAATCTGATCCCAAGCTCCAAGCTTCACGGATCCAATGGTGTTTGAATCTCTAGCAACCCGCCTTCAAATCTGATCCCAAGCTCCAAGCTTCACGGATCCAAGCTTCTCAAGCTTTTGGAGTGAAAGGATCAGCTAGGGTTGAAAATGGAGTGAAGAAATGAAGGAATCATTCATTGTTTTATGATTTTCACCATGAAATCAAGAAGAACGAAGGTCAAAGGCTTACCAACAGGTTGGGGACGTGCTCCCTGCTGTTCTTAGCTCTCTTGATAGATTTTTCAAGAAATGGGAAGAAATGAATCGAAAAAGATCCTTAGGTGGGTTGGAAAAGGCTATTTTATAAGAAAATTGATGAAAGAGAAAATGTTTTATTAAAAAATCAATTAATTCCAAAAATGGTACCACCTCTTCCTCCTTGGTTTCATTGCATGCAAAGGCAACTCAAACCCACCGAACTCCTCTCCATTATCCATGGATTAAGGGAAAAGAAATTAAGCACATTAATCCATTATAATATTAATATATATTTTTGAGTGGGAATTCTTTTCCTTATAATAAGGTGAGTGGAATTTCACCTCCTTAAGATATTTTCGGTCCTTTCAAAGCTCAAGGACGTCCACAAACACATCTGAATTCCACCATTTTAATTTTGGTTGAAGGCCCTTCAATTATTTTATTTATTTTTGCATTAGTATTTCCATTATGCTTAAATCTTGATTATTTTAATATTAAGCTTTTCTCTCCTTCAACTTAATTCAAATGAGGCGCCCCTCTCATTTTATTTTCTCCACATGATGCCAAGAAACATTAGGGACCTTTTTGAAGTGGTAAATTACATATTGCACCCTAGGTTTTGGGTAAATTGCACATTACACCAAAACTAGGTTTTCATGCACAAACATTATTTTATCAGCTCTTTCTTGGAATTTAGGCTATCACAAGCCATACCCCTGCATCATCTTTATCCCCATGATGCTTTAACACATGAGGAACATATTATCATGCACAATTTGCAAATAGACCCCTCAATTTGGGTAATTTGCACTTTAGTCCAAAACAAGCAAAATATTGATTTCAACAATATTAAAAAAGGACTAAAATTGTAATATAAGTTCCTCTTGAGCCTTAATTATTTTTCAAAAGATAAGAGCATGCATATAATAACTTTTATTAATCAAAACACCTAGGGTTAATTCATAACCCAGGTCAGGGATGTTACATAAAAGGAGAGTAGTATTAATCTGTACAAGAATAGGAGTGATATTTGGGACATGAAAGTGGTTCCATTAAATTTGTTTGGTTTTGTCCATGAAAATGGACTATAATATCACCATTTTTGAAGTTACTATAAATTCTTTGTGCATTTAATGATCAGATTATTATATGGCATTTTTTGAGAAATAGAGGAAAATAATCTAGTCGTGAGAATTTGCCAATCATTGGACAAGATTCCTTATGACTTGACCATATGGAATGGTTTCCACCCATCCATTGCGAGAGAGAGGTAAGGGTTGGGGCAAATTATTTTTGTTAGATTTGGGTGGACCATAGATCCAATAATAAAGGTCTATATCACTTACTTCTTCTGAGTCTATAAGAACAAAGTGGTGGTTACAAGCCGATAAGGAGTGGCTCAAGTGGTCAAGCACGGTGTCCCCTAACAAAGGGATCCGGGTTCAAATCCTGTATAATGCCTTGATTTAGCACCCTCCCAAATGTTTTGCCTCCATTATGAGCATGGGAGAGGGGGAGAGAATGCCTCTCTCAATCCCAAAGCAGTGGTTACAAATGTGCATCATACTGAAGGGAATAGAGAGAGAAGGAGAAGTGCTCAGGATTTATACGACCCCTAACCTTGATTTTTGGCTGAACATGCTTTCTTATCATAATTATATGCTTAAAATTCTTAATCAAACCTTGTGATGTGTTTTTATATCATGTGACAAGTGTATGTTCCAAGTTTTGTCCAGTTTGGACATTGTTTGAGTTAGTTATGCATATATGTGCTTGCTTTGAACCTAATAGCAATTTACTAATGTCTAAGGTTTTTCTTGTAGTTTGTCACATGCTTGTAGTGCCTCACATGTTCCCAAATCATGTTTTATATGGTTGTGCTTTGAGGTGCCTTTTCATACATTGGTTTGAGTGATGACATCTTGTGTTGAAAATTAGGGTTTGCATGGATACCCTAGTTCATGGTTGACCCCTTTGAGTGTTTGACCGATGAGACCGCCTTTTGTTGGTAGTCTCCAAATTTTTGTGCATGCCCTCTAGTTTTTGCGGCTGCCAAGATCTCTAAATCCACCTAGAGTTGGCAGTCGATGAGATTTGAACTCATCTTGGTCGCCAAGAATCCCTTGAGTTGGCAACTGTTTACTTTTCTGATAAGTTGGTCACCAATTTTCTCAGTAGTCATTTTCTTTTTCTGAGAAAGGTTGGTTGTTTGGTTTTCTTCTCTTGATCTCCCTAGTTTTATGGTTGAGGGTGGTGCTTTCATGGAAGAGATCTCTTCAACACATGTCATGATTAGATTGAAACCTAACCCCCTCTCTCTCCAACCATATGCTATACAAACCCTTCTCTTTGCATGCAAACAACCTCTTTACAGACCTATTTTGCTCTATGTTCTATCTTGGTTTCTTAGAGCTCATCCCCTCTTGCTTGGTGGTGAAGGAGGGTCTCAAGGATGAAGATGGTGGTCCGATCTCCTTTGCATGTTGAGCTAGGGTTTGGGTCTACCCTTCTTGTGATCGTTTGGTGCCATCTTGCTCTTCTTCTTAGTCTTTGTAAGTGAGATCTCTCTTTTTACCTTCATTTTCCTTGTCGTTCTACCATTTCTCTTTGTATTCTTGGCCGAACCCATGGTATTCCATGTTGGTTCTTGAGTTAGAGCTTAAAGAACATCTCTTTCTTATTTTGCTGACCTAGGGTTTGCTCTCTTTTTGGAGAAGGATCTAGCGTGGCCGAAAGGAGTGCTCAAGTTAGGGTTTCTATGTTTCTTCTTTAACCTACCTTGCTATTTGGAGTTTCTATATCATCTCTAAGGCGAGTTATATAACTTTCTCCATTATTATTTCTTACTTCTACCCTGCATGTGCATAATTTTACCCTAAAATGTGGTTATAAGTAGAAAGATAATATCCTTTACCTAGGGTTTGTGTTTAAATGGTAATCTTGACTAGATAACACTTTTTGGATGAGCCCTAAACCCTTGTACATGAACCTTAATTAATAATGAAAGTTTTGGTCCTTGCATGCTAGTGGAAACGCTGATTTTGCTCTCTCAAATGATGGTTGCTAATTAGGGTTTTGAACTGATCATCTTCCCTGAGAAGGCAACTTGATGACCTTTTGGATTCTTTATGATGACCACCCTACTTGGATCCATGGGGTAGATGAGTTCTTAGTCTCTCCATGGTCATCGAGATTTCTTTCTCTTGATGGGTCACCAAGTTTTGATGTGTGCAGTCATTAAGAATGCTACATCTTATGTGGGTCACTGAGTTTTTAACCTAAGTGATAAATGAGTTTTACTCCTTTTGATGGTCGCCAATACTTGAGATTTCAATTGATCGCCAATGTTTTACATTTTCATCGGTCACCAATGTTGCTTAACCATAACAGTCATTGAAATAACCTTAACACTAGTGGTCGCTGATGGCATCTAACCCTAGCGGTCATTGATGGTATCTAACCCTAGCGGCCATTGATGTTTTGGACCATCAATGTTCTTTGAGTTTGGGACCCTAACGGTCGATGAAGTTGCATGATCTTAGTGGTCGCCAACCCCCTTGACCCTTAGCGGTCAATGACATCTCTGACCCTTAGTGGTCGATGAGAATTTCTGGCTTCATGGTTGTTATGTTTCCTGACTTATGATTGGTGATTGTTGATCTTATGCTTTCATGATATGATGGTGGTTCCATTAGGTAAACCTAATTTATTGGTGCTTGATTACACATGATCTAATAGTTTTACCTTTACCCTCGCATAAATACAATCCTAAGGTTTTAGTAAAGTGTTGTTGGCAATGTTAATCCAACTATTCTCAAGAACCCTAACCTAATACAAGTAAGTGATAATGATATTTTGCTTCTTGTGTGACTAGTAATATGATGGAATGCTTTCTCTCTCATAGTGTTGTTGTTACCCTAATTTACTATCTTATGAACATCATGATTGTTGAATGTAATGTTGTATCAGCTTATGTATCACATGTATGGTGATGGAATGGTGAGCCTTGATGAAGCATTGAAAGATGGTGATGTTCTTGTGGGGAACAATGTGAATGGTCTTATGACTTAGACATGGATTTGTTCCCTATTTTAGGTGTTATTCTCTGTATGATGTGACAAGGACTTGTATCCGTTGATGGTATGATGATGATATGGCTCCATGTGTGGCAGTGAAACAGTACCATGTGATGATGTCATAAACCTTATACTTCATATTTTTATATCTTCTGAGGTTGCAATCTACCCATGTTTTTGTAGAATTCTTTTAGGGTTTATATATAACTTGAACGATGCAATTAAAATATACCCAATTGCCATTAACTAATCAAGTGGAACACTAATCATGTAGTGCCTTGTGCCATGGATCCATTCCAGTGTCAGAATTTGTTGGATGGTGAAACGAGTATTACTAAGGGAAACTCATACATATTGTTGAGTATGTGAGGAGCTCGAACACGTGTGTCCTTGTCATCATGATCCAAAGGTTATGGAGGATGGCTGTGTTCATGCCTCGGTAGGATAACAGTTGTTGTTGTATCTCAGATATTTGTATATGTGATTAAGGACAGTTGTGGTTGTACCTCGGACAATAGGGTTTCGTATACCCTAGTTACTAGTGTCATGACCTATATACCAAGGTAGACTAGGCTGTTTTGCAGCTAGACTATATATGTCGTTGCAACTGACTCATACTGATCGAGGGCGGATGATATCACAAGAGTCTGGCTCTCCTATATCTTGTATGTCACGGATTTTCACTTAGGAGTGGTCAGTTGGAGCCTGAGTGGTATACCTCAAACTCCTCATGGCTTAATAAAAGATGTAATCCAGCCGTGTAGTATACATGTGAGGGTTAAACATGCTTCACATTGGATGTTAACCCTTGCCTTGTTTATACTACTTAGTTGTCATATAATGCGATAAGAGAAAGTAACTATTTAGTAGATAATAGTCTTACAGTTCCTTCATATACTTGCTTGTATGGCCTATTGCTATGCCTATCTATTTCAACTGGTTTCAACATGTTTAATATGTTCAACCTACTTAATCGGTTAAATTTGCTTAATCTATTTCGTAATAATGATACTTGTTGTAATAAATAACCGTTGGTTGAGTGGTACATCTCTCGCTGGGACATGGGTCTCACCTCGTGGGTCACTACATCTTTTTAGGTGGTCTTCACTGACGTGGTCAAGCTCATAAGGTGTTGAGGAGGAGGAGCTTGGTGAGCAGTAGGAGCAGAAGGTTGGATAGTAGTTGTAGAGTCCCAAAGTCATCCTTGTACTCTCAGGTTCAGGCAAGGGGTGTTTTGTAGATGATATGTACATCACCTTGAGTTTTTGACAATGTGCCTATGTTTTGTATATGGCATGTATATGTGAAACATCTCTTTTGTATACACGTTGTGGCTGATGCCAGTGGACATACATACTTGATATGGTATGTGAGTTTTTGAACGTCCCAAGAGGAGAGAGAATTATCACTATTTTTCATCATCCAAGAGGAGAGAGAAAAGTAGTAGGTGGGACAATATGTGAAGGACAATACGTGGTGGGCACGAAACAACACGAACGGTTTCAATCACGTCAAACGCGCGTCAGGGCCCTTGCGAATGACAAAATTTAAACTCATTTTAGAAAAAAGGAAACGGAAATATATGGCAGAGCGCTACTATTACGACATATTTGGTTTGGAATATCATAAATGGGATATGACTCAAATTCCATTAGTAATCCCAGTCTTATGTTTGTTTGTGTAAAAATACACAAATATATTAATCTCTTCGGAGAAAAAGCCCCATACGTATAAAACTTTCCAATTCCACACTATTAGACAATATGAGTATTCACAGACCCCCTCCACTCTCCAACCCCGACTCCCGAACTTTCTTTTAAGTCGACATCTCTGCCCATTCCCTCACTGTGCACAACACCGTGCAAGAAAAATTTCTCACCAGACTCGACTTGAATCATGTACGTACATACACAATTGTTTAATCTACTTATGTGTCTAATTAAAAACTATACATGATCTTGACAGAACCCTTCTCGCAGGCGTACACCACTGGCGGCAACTAGGAATGGCAATTTCACCCGACCCGCCCCGACCCCACCCGACCCAAACTGACCCAACCCAAGAATATGGGTCTAATTGGGTGAATGGGTGGAGCCGGGTGACCCAATGGGCGGAGGATGCAATTTGGGTGTTGGTCGGGTCGCATCTAATTTTTACGGGTGGGCCGTAGCCCACCAGTTTGGGCGACACTCGGGCGCGTCTCTCAAACCCTCACTCTCACTCAGTCACTCTCTGGGGACCCGTATCCTCGTGCGGCTACTGCCTGCCAGAGGAGAACCGAGAGACGGCGACGAGGCAAAAATAAGAGCTTGGATACCACTTGTAAATAATCCAAGAAACATGACAGGTATAGGAACTACCAAAGGTACTAAAGAAACAAGAACAACAACTACTAATTCATCAGCTAATATATTCCCAAAAAGTCGAAGCTCTCGCCGCCCGTCGCGCCTTCTGCTGAAGCTTTCGCCTCCATTCGCGCCTTACCTGGTTGCTATCGCTGCCGTCCCGCCGTCCACCAAAGCTCTCCCCTGCCCGGAAGAGGAGTCGAAAGCAGGCGCTGCAAGGGGCGTTTTTTGTGCTCCAAATAAAGTAAGCTCCAACCCAACTTGCTTTCCACCTTTTTCCCCTAATATGCCTTTCTCCCAAACCGGCACCCAGAGCCACGCGACCACCTACCCACTTCTCCGCTGCTACAATGGTCATTCCATCAAGGGTTTCGGTCCCTGACGACAGCCCTGCAGCAGCACAGACCCACGGCCCCCCTCGTCGACGGCTTGCTTGTCAACCCCCGATCGGACACTCCCTCTCTCCCGTTCCTGTATCAGTCCTCTCCCCAATCATGCCGGTACTCGTCACCCCCTTTTCCCCTAATATTCTGACCGTGAGACTGACGACTGCCATTCATTGTAATGGAATATGCCCGTAAGTAATTGGATGCACAATCTCATTTATGGGAGCATGGTGTCAAGTGTGACACGTGAACTTGTAATGAAATCTGTATGATCAAGAAAAGTAATCAGCAATGTTTTTCTGTAGCTTGTAATAAAATATGCATGCTTAAGAAGCTGATCAGCGATATTTTTCTGTAGCTTGTAAATGGTATTCGTGGCTTTGTAACTGAATTTTTGTTGCTTTGTTCTCTATTTGTGGCAATAACACATCATACAGCAGTACGGACATAAATATTATTCATATATTTGTGTCATTGTCTGTTGCATCAACAGCACATCATGCACTAGAAAATCATTATAACAGGTCGGGTCGGGTAGGCCGGGGTTGGATTGGGTGAGCTTTGGGTTGGGTTGAATTTTTTTTTATGGGAGCCATAAAACATGGGTTGGGTTTGGGTTTAGGTCTGCAATATGCGGGTCGGGTTGGAAAAAATCCAACCCATTGCCATCCCTAGCGGCAAGGAAAGCCAATTTTTATAAATCAATTATTTTGGGCGTTGCTGTGCATCATGTTCGGAAGATCACAATCTAAATCTACTGCCAACTTTTCATTAAAAAACACTTCTTATTCTCCTTGTTCATATTCAAAACCTGGTATTTCTGGAATTTTTTTTTGTATACTTGTCTATTGTACCGCTCATTTGTGATCGTGAACTTAAAAAAGAACCCAACATGTATCTCTTCTTCTTAAGACGATCAAACAAATGCCATATTAATTTAGTAAGTGATTCTATTCCAGATTGAATTAGTAGCAAGTGTAATGTTAAATGTACTTCCCAATAACAAATATTATCATTCAAGTTATTTTTTTCGTGATCTTCTAAACAATTGACTATACAAGCTTTTATCTTACAAATAATTCGAGTCTAAAATGTTACTAGAACTGTAATATGATTTTTTTTATAAGTTGATTATGAAACTAAATAGCAGTTTGTTATGATATGTATGATGTATCATCCTATCCTGTGAGTTGCATCCGAACATAAGATGGTATCACGGAACCTCTCATCATCCACTTATATTTTCCAATCTCATCCTCTTGTATATCCCATCACAATCCTTTCATGAGAACCAAACATCTCACTACATGTACTAGAATCTCCCTCGAGAAAAGCTTTCGTCCCGTTAGCACGCCTTCACTGTTTTATGTCACCGACAAGGTCATCGGCATACGGTCACGATTACATACTTTTTCGGCTTGCCACACATTTTTCTCTCTCGTGGTAAGTTATTAGTCATCTAATTTACTGGTCAAGTACACATTAGACATCTGAATCACATATTGGATTCGTTTCGGAATCAACAACTTGCTACCTTGTTTGGGCGGTGCTCGTCATGCCGCTTGACGGCTTAAGTGCTCTCACAACCCGAATACACCATGTTATTAAGGTTTTGTAGGATTCATTTTAGCAATAGTTGACATCATACTTCGTTCGTGTGAAACATTGAACACAGATTAAAATGAGTAAGGGCCGTTTGGATGCTGTAATTCACACGGTATTGTAGTTGGTTCCCGTATTCTAACTACTGCGGTCGGAAGTATGCCTTTCGGATAATCACCTTTGTAGTTGTTAAATTTCGGTAGTTCGCAGCCCGGTAGTTCGCTGCATATTGCACGATCATTTTAAAGGCCGCCAAAATCGGCGGGTTTTAGAGACGTGAGTTCGGCGTCTCACTCTCCCGATAACCACTTTCTCAGCCGCAACCCGTCTTCATCCTTTCTCCCTCCGTCGTCCACCTTCCAGCTGCTCGTTTCCGGTGGGCTTCTGCTTCCTGATCTGGCGTGTATGGTCTCACGCCCCCTCTGCTGGTGAAAAAGTAGGCGCCGCTTCCGCTGAAAGAACGAGATCTCTTTTGGATCGACCAAACGATGATATGTAGACTTCAACAAACTTTAATTGCAGCAGTTTAACTCCCGGAACTGGTAATTACTGCTGCGTTTTCGAAGCAGTAACCCAAACGGCCTAATAGTTACAGGTGAGGATCAAGGTATTCATTTTATCTACTTAATCGTGGCAGATTTAGTAGTAGTTGGTTTTGCCGAGTTGCCTGGCCGCTGAATACCAGATCCGTTCCGCCATTCACTATCCAGATCTGTTTCACCAGAAAAAGGTCTCTCTTCTTCTCTCCGCCGCTGTCACAACGCAGCTCGGCTTGGTTGCGTGGGCAACACCAACAGTCTATGCTTACGACTTTTTGTAAAATTTTAAATCTGGGGATATAGACCAGTTAAATAACTAGATCTACAAATGTTACCTTCCTAAAAACAACTGATAAACTCACAGAGCTATCCAATAATTATTTCCATCAATAATTTTATAAAAGTACTTTTCCAAAAAATTAGATGGTAAATTGAATTGTCAATTATTGCCGAGTCAATAGCTTTAAATCTAAAATAAAATTACACGTAGAGACAATGATAATTTAAGATTTTTATAGATTATACTGGGAAACTCTATAATCAAACACCTGAAAGTATAAAAAATTAAAATAGCAAATGATGATTATTTTCATTACCAACATTCGGTTTTTTCGAAGTCAGTCATCTAGTTGTGATCAATACTTTGTCTTTTTGTGCAACATAAGCGTTATGTGAGTGTAATTCCGACGGAATTAGCTTTGGATCTAATCCCGTGCTATATGGAGTTTGAGATTGCATAATCTCCTAATTTAAATTGATTCAGTCGTGCTTCGAGCATAATTATGTCTCTTAATCCATATCAATTCTTATCTTATATGCTATTTTATTTTATATACATCGGTAAAAATATAATTTGGGTACTAATTCGGTTGCCAAACAACACTGAAATGGGAAACCAGACTACCCGATATCAGTATTCTAATCACAATCCTGTCCCGTTCCAAACAGACTACCTGAATTGAAATTAATATTTTATTGATGCTTAATTAAAATTAATATTCTATTGATCAAAGCAGAGGGCGTCTCTGAAAAGGTTAGGAAATAGGAAAGCTGCGCCGCTGCACCGTTGCCCCATCATTCACTCGTCCCGTTTCTCCAAGGCCGCTAGGGATCGCCGGATCCACCACTTGTTGCTGGAACCCCAAACGGACAACGACGTCTTTTTCTTTGGCGGGTTTTGGTTCCCTCTGTGGCGGTCCTTGGCGCAGGCAGCGGCAGCCAGCAGCAGCTGCGGCGCCGACGACGACAACAACCACCTTTCGTCTTCTTCACAGCGGCGGCGGCGGCCACGTAAGCCTCTTCTCCCGTTTTACTCATACTCTTCTACTGTCTTTGAGTCTTTCTCTTCCTCCTCCTCTCGTTCTACTGGTAGAACCTGCAGAGCAAGGACGATGGGGTAGACGACGGGGTAGCCTTCGTCTACCTATGGTGGAGATCAACTCCCGCTCGGAGGCGGGTCCCGAAAGGGGAATATGCTCACAGCGCAATTAGGCAATTGGGCAAAGGATCGATCCCTAGAGTAGGTCGTCCTCTCTATTAATAGCAGAGGTGCCAGCTATATCTGGTACACCGTACAGCTCGACTCTAGGTGGTTGCAACGAAATGGAAGAGACTGACACTGATACTGTGGCTCACGCCTTACAGCAGGAAAAGAGAAAAGCTAGTGGCCGTTGGCCTTACATTGTGGGATGAAATACTAAGGGTATGTCTCGTATTAGGCATGTGCAGCGGAGGTCCTATCAGATACCCCCTCTAAAGATCCGACCACTTCCACAGGGTCGGCCCAGGTTGGGAAAGGCGGGGCGTCCACCCAGAAAACGAGGACCTCAGCAATCGCG
Source organism: Alisma plantago-aquatica (assembly GCA_963693085.1). Lineage (NCBI taxonomy): Eukaryota > Viridiplantae > Streptophyta > Magnoliopsida > Alismatales > Alismataceae > Alisma > Alisma plantago-aquatica. Next base: position 1,348,801,269 of record OY856410.1, on the reverse strand, counting down.
TGGTTGCCGCACTTAGTCATCCGCCGTTCTAATATCTTGTCTGGGAATCGAGTAGCTGTTTCAGTTGGTGGCCAGCTGTGAGGTAGCTCTGCTGACATCGCCGCTGTGGGCGGTAGGCCGTGGTGTTGTTTCAGTTGCGAGACATGGAAGACTGGGTGAATCAGGGATGAACTGGGTAGCTGCAGCTTGTACGCCACCTTGCCGATTCGTTCTATGACTGGAAATGGGCCGTAGTACTTCGCCGCCAGCTTCTGATGAGCGCGGAATGTGACAGAGTTCTGTCGATACAGCTGTAGCTTGAGGTATACCAAGTCCCCCACATGAAACTCTTGAGCTCGGCGATGCTTGTTGGCTTGTTGTCTCATTCGATTTTGGGCGCGATGGAGGTGGTGCTTGAGCTGTGCCAGAGCTTGGTCCCTTGCCGTGAGGACTTCGTCCACTGCTGATAAGTTTGCCGTCCCTTTGATGTACTGGACCAGAGAAGGTGGTGGCCTGCCGTACACAATCTGGAAGGGGGTTGTGTTGGCCGCTGAGTGCCAAGAGGTGTTGTACCAGTATTCAGCCCATGGCAGAGATAGAGGCCATTCATTTGGTGCCGTCGAACAGTAGCAACGAAGATATGTCTCGAGGCAACGGTTTACAACTTCGGTTTGGCCATCCGACTGTGGGTGATAAGCTGTGCTGAAGCACAATTTGGTTCCTAGCTTGGCAAAAATCTCCTTCCAAAATGTCGATTGGAAGATTTTGTCCCGATCGCACACAATGGACTTGGGCAGACCATGAAGCTTGAAGATGTTGCTGAGAAACGTGTGTGCTACCTCTTTGGCCGTGAATGGATGCTTCAATGGAAGGAAATGGGCATATTTACTGAGTCGGTCCACGACCACTAGGATTGTGGAAGAATGGCAAACAGGTGGTAGTCCTTCTATGAAGTCCATGGAGATATCCTCCCAGACTTGGTTTGGGACTGGTAGTGGCTGCAAGAGGCCCGCAGGGGAGGAGGTGAGGTACTTCTGCTGTTGACAGATGTGGCATTCACGCACAAATGTTTTCACATCCTTTGTCATCCCTTGCCAATAGAAATCTCTCTTGATGCAGTGAATTGTTTTCTTGAAGCCTGAGTGTCCCGCTTGCAGAGCTGTGTGACCGTCATGAAGGATGTGTTGCCTTAGACTTGATGATCTGCTGATGATGATGCGCCCTTTGTAGAACAACAATCCATGATGCTTAGTGTATTTTGTTGTGTTTAATGCCCCATTATCGAACTTGATTTGAAGATTTTGCAAATCCTCCAGAGTTGTGTACTCCTGTTTCAGTGTATCCACCCAATCCGGTTGGATTGCAGTAATGTGGAATGCTTCAAGAGCCGATGGGAGCCTGGACAGGGCATCAACTGCATTGTTGGTGTGTCCAGGATTGTACTCCACCACAAAGTCGTATCCCATCAGTTTGGTGATCCACTTTTGTTGTGATGGTGTGTGGATGCGTTGCTCGAGGATGTGTTTGATGCTTTGGTGATCTGTGCGGACAGTGAAGGGAGCTCCGAAGAGATAATGTCGCCACTTCTCGATGGAAATGATCAAGGCCAGCAATTCCTTCTCATATGTGGAGAGGCTTTGTTGTCGCAGGGTCAGGGCGTGGCTGAAGTAAGCGATTGAGTGTCCTTGTTGCATTAGAACACCACCCAGGCCTGAGCCCGAGGCATCACATTCAACCACAAAAGGTTGTGTGAAGTTAAGGAGTCGAAGTAGTGGCGGTTGACTCAGTGCTTGCTTGAGATTCTGCATTGCTTGCCCAACTTCCTCATCCCACTTGAATGCATCTTTGCGGAGCAGTCGGTGTAGAGGTCCAACTTTCGTCGCATACCCGTAGATAAACTTGCGGTAGTAGTTTGCCAGGCCTAGGAAACCTCTCAAATCCTTGAGGTTGCGAGGTGATGGCCACTGCTGGATGGAGTTCAGCTTTGTCAGATCTGCGTGAACTCCTTCACCTGAGATGATGTGGCCAAGGTATACCACCTCGTCGACGCCGAAGGCGCATTTGCTGAGTTTACAAACAATTGATTGTTGTGGAGTAGACTGAATACAGTGGTTAGGTGTGCTATATGATCCTTGAAAGACTTGCTATAAATCAAGATATCATCAAAAAACACCAAAACAAATTTGCGAAGAAAATGCCGAAAAATCTCGTTCATGAGAGCTTGGAATGTCGATGGCGCATTACAGAGGCCGAAGGGCATTACCCGGAATTCATAGTGCCCTTCATGCGTTTGAAACGATGTCTTCTTCGTGTCCTCCTCTGCTACTCAGATCTAGTGGTATCCCGCGCGGAGGTCCAACTTACTAAAGATTCTGACGCCATGGAGTTTGTCGAGGAGCTCATCAATTACCGGGATGGGGAACTTATCCTTTATCGTCTGCTTGTTGAGTGCTCGATAGTCAATGCATAAACGCCAGCTCCCATCAGATTCCTTTACTAGCAACGCCGGAGATGAGAAGGGGCTCGTGCTTCTCTGGATGTAGCCTTGCTTCAAGAGCTCGGAGATCTGCTTCTCGATTTCCGTCTTCTGGAAGTGAGGGTATCGACAAGGTGGTGTGGTAACTGGTTTGGATTCATCGATCAAGGCAATGCGATGATCCTGTGGTCTTGATGGGGGGAGTGTAGACGGTTCAGAGAAGATATGATGAAACTATCGTATTATGGTTTTGAGTTGAGGTGGTATGATGGTGGTATTGGTTCGAGGTTCAGAATAGATGAGGAACAATTGTCTCGCCTTTTGTAGAGATGACATTATGTCACCTTGCAATACCAACTCAGGAGACGAAGGTTGGATGCCCTGTAGTGTGAAGGGTGGACTTGCATAAGGAAAGGACACCGTGTGACTGCAGAAGTCCCAAGTAGACGAGCCCCTGCGCTTGAGCCATTCTACCCCTAGGACTACATCATAATGTCCAATGCTCATGAAGTAAGCATTGATTGAGTCCTTACAGCTTTGTAGAGTGATTGGTAAGTTTTTTCCCTTTTTGTTGAATGGAATTGAGCCGCCGCCGTCGACTGCTACTTCCCCTTTTGCATTGAACACTTGGTGTGCCAACGATACATCCAAGACTTTTGGGTCTATAAAATTTTTGTTGCTACCTAAATCGAGCAAGACTAAAACTCGTCTTGGCCCCAAAAGTGCCCACAGACGGATCGTGTCTGTTTTCCCAGCTTCTTCAATGGCGAAAGAAGATATGATGGGGTTGTCCTTCTGTTCTGAATGCGGGTTCTTCTTTTCGGTTTTAATCTCAGGCTTGAACTCTTCTTCCTCCTCATCGTCCTCGATCATGAAGAGAGTTGGTTGCTTACACCTGTGCCCTTTGACGAATTTCTTTGGGCAATAATAGCAGAGGTTCTTTGCTCGCCTCTATGCCATCTCCGCCTGGGAGATCTTCTTTATTGGTGCCTGAGTTTTGGTTCCCATGGTGGATTGAGCCGCTGGTTCGCTTTTGGTCTCCTGGCGATAGGTTGAGTAGGGTGGATGGCTGGGTTTTTTCCACTCAGCTTGCTACTCCTCGACTATCTTAGCGCGTCTGGCCAGATCCGCTCTCGACAGAATCTTTGGAACTCCTCAGAGGCGAAGTTCCCTTTGGATTTCTGGCTTTAATCCGGAGAAGAACATCTCATAGAGATGCGACTCTCGGAATCCCGATGTGCGCTGAGCCAGGATTTCAAACTCGCGATGGTACTCCTTGACCGTTCCCGTCTGTTGGAGCTTGCTAAGCTTCCCTTGAGGAAGACGGGCATCTGCATCGCCAAAGCGTTCGATGACGTCCTCTCGAAATAGCTCCCAGGAGAAATCCATATAGGCTTCCTCTAGTGTCATCGCTTCATAGGTCTGGTACCAGTCGAGGGCGTCTTCGTTCAGATGCAGAGCCACAAGATCGAACTTCTTTTTGTTGGTGGTGATGTCTTTGTGCCGGAAGTAATACTCACACTTCCGAAGCCATCTCTACGGTGGTTCCTCGCCGTCACACTCCAGGAACTTTGTCTTGACGTTGTTATGGCGGCGAAATCGACCTTCATGGGCTTTGTGGTTGCCGTCCATATACTCTGCTGTCTCCTTCCCCTTCCTCTTGCTTTCGAATGGCCGTAGAGTTGCTAGTTCACGGAGGACCAGATCTAGTTTCTGGCTTAGGTTCTCAATGCCTCTTTCATGGCGATCTACTGCCTCTCTGATCTGGTTGATTTCACTCCGGTCCGCCATTGATGGGTGGGTGGGATGGGTATGTGAGGTAGCGACAGTGGAAGTTGAGGCGGTGTCTGGGGTGGTGGGTTTTTTTTTTGATTGAGTCGGGGGGTCGTGCCAGGCTCTGATATCACTTTGGTAGAACCTGCAGAGCAAGAACGATGGGGTAGACGAGGGGGTAGCCTTCGTCTACCAATGGTGGAGATCAACTCTCGCTCGGAGGCGGGTCCCGAAAGGGGAATATGCTCACAGTGCAATTAGGCAATTGGGCAAAGGATCGATCCCTCAAGTAGGCCGTCCTCTCTATTAATAGCAGAGGTGCTAGCTATATCTGGTACACCGTACAACCCGACTCTAGGTGGTTGCAACGAAATGGAAGAGACTGACATTGACACTGCGGCTCACGCCTTACAACAGGAAAAGAGAAAAGCTAGTGGCCGTTGGCCTTACATTGTGGGATGAAATACTAAGGGCATGTCTCGTATTAGGCATGTGCAGCGGAGGTCCTATCATCTACCTGATCCTTCAATGACCCGTTTGGTTTGACGAATACAGAAATGAACTCATTACAAGTTCAAGTGTTCTTCTAATCCCACCAGTTCAGCTTTACGCAGTTCTAACTAGCGGTGTGAAGTTCAACAATGCAGATTTGTTCCATTTCATCGTTGTTAGAGAGGAAGTAAGAACCTTGCCTTTTCTGTCAAACAACCTCCTCTGACATACGCAAACACATCGTTACCTCTCATGCTTTGGAGGATAAAGTAAGTCCAGATCGGCTGCCTAACAACACTTGTTCAACACACAACTTTTGAAAAACACCAAAGATTCTCTCTGTCCATTTAACTTTATCATCATTGACCATCTAAACGTTTGACAATAGAATATCAATAAGAATAAATTAATATGGTTGCAGGTTAGATGTATGTATAAATAAGTCATGTTTACATCTATTTTATACCATTGATGTTACACAAACTTATAAATTTATACCACAAAAAATCTACTTCACATATATAAATTTTAAGTCACTTGTGAATATGTTCTCGTAATCGCATGATGGTTTATACATGTACAATCATATATGGATCTACCTCGTTGTTTATTCAACATATTCGTACGGATAAGAGGCATGATTGAGATGACGCATAAGAACAACAACGGGTACTGTGATGCATTGCAAAACATTGAATAATGTTCACCGATCTTTATTTCTGGTATAATATCAATATTAATAGCAACATGTTCAGATTTTAGCCATTAAAATAAATCGTATGGTCACATGTTATGAATGGCGTATTTGATGTCAAAGAAAGCAGACTATCGTCTTTAAAAAATGTCACCTTAAATGGAGATCTTTGAGATCTTTCTTCACAGGACTGCTACACACTTGTTTGTTAATCCGTGAAAAAGCTAGCCGTGCCGACGCATATTAAAACTTCTACTCAGTTGCGCAGGTCAACAAAGATTTCGTATATGCTGCATGGAGAAGGCCGTGAAAAGCTTCGTATCTGGTGCGTGGAGAACGCCTTGAAGAGGGTGCTTTTACCGAGTGGGCTGTCACAGACGCATGCCGAGCAAGTAGGTAGGCGTTGGTAGGAAACAACCTGCAATGCATGCAGCAGATCTTGTACCTGTTAGGGTGGGAGAGGAGAGCAAAGACGTCGACTGCTAGAAAAAGGCGGCTAGGGCACAGTTTTATATACGCACAGGACGTGTGCCGCACGGAAAGTAAAGTCCTGCCAGAATCAAACGCGTAGGAATAATCAGACGCTCGCCTTCATCGGGTGAAAAACCTCCGGTGGAAATCAGATTATACCGGACGCTTTGCAGCGCTCCATGTCGCTCCGAAATAAGGTGCGCCACTCCTCCAAACAATTCTACAAAGCGTTTACGGCAGTCCAACGAGCGGTACGACCTCCCAACGCGTTGCCAAACGCTGCCTTAAGAGTATTAGATCCAGTCAAACGAAAAAAGAGTATTAGATCCAGTCAAACCCAAAAAAGAGTATTAGATCCAATTAAAAGTGATATTTGGCACATAAAATAGGCAACACTATTAATTTTGAACATTGGTGTAGCCATATCAAACATTAAAATAAGTGAATATACAAACAGACCCACAAAACCAGGTCACTGTAGCATTATAAATAAAGCGTCCTCGCCTAGGCGCAACCCTGGGACGCCTTGCCGCTTAGACGGCCGCCTAAGCGAGCGCCTTGACAAGTATGATCATATGTATAATGTATAGAAATAACTCAATAGCTTCCATCTTATTTTCCACACTCCCCAAGTCAACTAATCTTCCTTTTGCTAGTTTCCTAGTGATTGATGATTCATATATTGCCCATAGGTTAACGTATAACTTATATGTACATAACTATATATAAATGGAAAAGAAGTACTAGAAACGTCTAGCCCCCCTGGATGCCTAGCTGCCTAGCCATCCATACAGCGTTGGACTGTGACCACTTGCCAAGAACTTGGCCCAGACATCCTAAAGAAGGCATAAAAGCCAGGAATCGTTACTTTCTTCAGTAACAATATGGTAGGAAGTTGAGGGGTCAAATTAAAATACACACACCTTTTTTATAAGTTATTTGAGTCATCTGAATGAAAGCATTGTCAGAATGTTTTGATGTAATAGAGAAAATATTATTTAAGTTGAAGAAAGTCATGTAACATTCAGCAACTGGGTAATATATTTTAGATGCTCAGTTTTGATAAGGACTTTATTACCAAAAGTTGCCCGATGTTATACAGATCGTAAAACTAATCAAGAATCTGTTGAGTATTTAGGATAGTTTCCATCTTTTCCTTCATTTTATCGATGAAATGGATCATAGACTATCATTACCTGTGATTTCATTGAAGGTGAATATCATGTGATACATGGTGCACCCTGATTTTATCGAATTTATCATAATATTTAGAAAATAACAGTCCTGGACATGGTTTATCAATAACATATGACAGAAATTATACATTGTTAACTTGCCAATGTTTGTTTACAACTCATAACTGACGGCAAGGAACAAACTAGGCCAACATTGATAGTTAATGTAGTATGATCAAAGATACCAAATTTACAAAATCATTTGTGTGGCCCATAGTTGTCTAGGCGGTCCTTCCCACCCAAGGGAAGCCTAGGGGACCTAGGCGTGCTTCATATTTGTTGATATTCTACATATATATATATTGCATATACATTCAACTACATTCAAATATATACATCACTATGTACATTTGTATTGGTTATACCTGAGCTTAATATATCATAACTTCACCTACATCACACTTGTCATGACCTAAGCTACACCTATTTGGCCTTTATTTGACCTATCATGATCTAAACTGGACCTACTTAAACTTAGTCTGCCCTAATTTGCACCAAGTCAGACCTATTTTTGCATAACATGGCCTAGTCAGACGTAACTATTAGAATGTGTGGTATTCAACCCAAAACCAATTGGCAATGGGTGAAGGGACCACACACCTTATAAGCCCATGACCATTCCCAGAGCTCAGCGGTGTGGGACAATTCTAACATCCCCCCTCAAGTGCAACCACTTTTGTGTGCTTGCACTTGTTCTTTTTTTTTTAGGTAGGGTGTGGTCCTCACACTTGTCTCATGGGGTCCGCTCTGATACCATATTAGAATGTGTGGTATTCAACCCAAAACCAATTGGCAATGGGTGAAGGGACCACACACCTTATAAGCCCATGACCATTCCCAGAGCTCAGCGGTGTGGGACAATTCTAACAGTAACTTCCCCTAGTTTTGTCCTAGATTGACCTAAATCAGCCTAAATTTGGCAAAAACAGACCTAATTCCCTTAAAGAAAGCATGTTTTCCCGAAGTCAAACCTATTTCCCCCAAATCAGACTTAATCTGCTTAAATCAGATTTGATTTGGCCTAAATCCGGTCTATTTCTTCCCTAAAATAACCAAACTTGATCTAGTTTGACCAAATCCAGACTTAGTCATGATAATTTGGTCTTTAAGTGTCTTAATTTGGGCCTAAAAGGCCTTAGGCATCCACTTCAGTTATCTGAAAGCCTAGGTGCCCAATTTAAGGTGGCCCACCTAAGGCCTAGGGGGCCTAGGCGGGAGCCTGGATAACTATGGTGTGGCCATATCGCTCTCCATGTTGTCTCTCCAAAGAGGTTGACTGATACGGCGGTCCCTCTTGCCTGTTCTGTGGCTTGTGGTCTTGGGATCCCTAATCCTTGCTGAAGATCTCTATACCTTTTCAAGAATAAAGACTCACTTTCCACCATATGTGTGTGTGTGTGTGTGTAAATATGTTGTACTTTTGAATTTAATTTTGCAACTTACAGATTGTTGTCGATGCGAATTGCATTTGTTTGATGGCTTGTTTGACCAGGTTCAAATCAATAAATCTACACAAAAGAACCAGCTGTTCTGGATATTTACTTATCTGACTATTATGGCTAGCTATCACAACTTGTTCATTTCACATACGTTTGAAATTTTGAAGTTTGGCTTAGTAGCCATTTTTCTTCAATTAGGTGCATTTTCAACAACTTATCAAATATTTTTTTGGATATTTACTTACAATTCTTCCACAGCCTTCAATATGCTCCCTCCGCTAGTTTAGTATGCGTACCATGAACTTATTTATCTTATGTGTGTATTGTTGTTCCTAGACTACATTTTGGATATGGACTCATGTGGTCGTTGGAGTGATTGCTGTTGTGTTATCACGTTTTCAATAACTTACTGTATCTTTATTTTCTTGCACAATCACTTGTTTCTTTAATAACATGAATCACAATTGCTGATCGTTTATATCTGCTGTTGCTTGTAGTTTTGAGGTCCGCGCTCCCTGTCATTTTCGTCTAGCGGCATCAAGGTTTATGATTTCCAAATAACAGGATAAAGGATAAATTCTGCATTTCGAGGAAGACCATTGCTTGAGAAGATGCCACCTTCAGTGTCTGAACGAGTCTCTGTCTACCTTTACATACCCAACATTGTTGGTATGTTTCATCCTGTTACTTCATTAACACTTATCTTTTATATTAATTTATGTTAAATGTGAATTTCGTTGGTGGATTGTTCTCAAATCTTAACTAAAACATCATCAAAATAGAGTAGGAGGTTTATTAGACAGGTTGCTGGGCTATTATATTGATACTGCCTCTCGTTGTGCTTATTGGTGAATTTATATATTGTGCCCATGTCTGCCAGGGTGTGCAATAATAGTGATCAGACAATGGTGCTGATTGGGAGGTTTCAAATTCAGTTTGTCATAGAGGTCAAAAGATAATGAGGTTCTCTTGTTAATGTTTTGGTTTGTTGCGGCTGCAGTCCGCTAGCTCTTGATTTACCTACCCTCCTTATGTCAGGCCTTTGTGATGGTCGTAAGGGGAGATATTTCTCCTTATGGCCTTCCATATACAGTAATACCATGGAGTTATTGAATCTCTTGTACCCTTTTTTCTTTTGGAATATAAAATGATACATGTGTAATGGTTTGTACTAAGTAGTGGGTGCGAAACTAAGGGGCCGTTGGAGCATTTGGACGCGATATTGTATTTATTGGTGGTGGTCAGAATGCCGTTTTGACAAAATATTCATTTGGAACGTTATTGCAGTAATCGACGATTACTAGTATTCCAAGTGCAGTATTTCGGCCAACTTAAATTTACGGTTTTTGGAATCGCGCCAATATTGGCATAATTTAGACAGCCCACAGAGCTCGCAAATATTTCCCCAAGTCTCACCCCTCTTCGGACTCCTCTCTCGTAGCGATTCACTTTCCTCTTTTTCCACCTTCATTATCTGTCCTCCTTCGCCATGCTCTGATCAGTTCCCCATCCTTGCGAAACGAAGAGACGTGTGTTCAAATGTTTCATCGTCTCCGGAGCAACATGCATCTCATCAGGCAGATCTGTTTCTCATCCGAATTCTCCGTGCCACACCACCCGCCACTGTCGGGCTTATGCCTAGGAGTAAGACCACGATGACTGGTAGAGCGAGGCGGCAAACTTCTGGTTGTCCTTGATCTCTCGCCATGGCAACAATACCTATACAACGACAGGGTCAACACAAAAGGCCCTTGAATAGCACAATTGTCCCTGATGAGTTGGGAATGGCGATGTTATCCAAATCGAATACCTGTAACTGATGCCATTATTGACTGCGGCATTCTCGATCGCCTCTCTTCACTATTGTAGATGTATTCTCAAGTTTAGCTCCCAAACGACCCTAATGGTGGCAACACACCAATTTTTCTATCATCTGATGCATAGTTTTAAAAAGCGGTATGCGTTATGCCGGAGAGGTCACCTTATAGAGTATATGCGGTATGCTGGAGTATATGCAGAAGTATATGCGGTTTTGAATTTTTAAAAATAATTAATTACTATATATAAAGTAATAACACAATTGCATATTTATTTTGTGCATTACATATTTTGACCCTAAAATTTGAGATATATTAAAATATAAAGTTTCAGTGAAAAATAAATCATCATTTAGAATGCATTCTAGAACCATTTAAACATAAACTCCAATGAATCATGCACAAATTTAACACAATAACATAACAATCAAGACTAACCAAATCATACAAAAAATGCTTGCATGTCGTAGAGGTCCAAAATAACAAACATTAAATAAGCATGTGTCGTGTTTACAAAACATACAACAAAACAGTACATCAGGAGAATGTTATTAATAAAAATATAATCTAGTTTGGGTCGAGATAACAAATCTCTATCTAAAAATCGCCGACTCATCGGCCTTATAAGCGGGTAAATATATGCAGGCTGCTTATGCGGTCTGTGCGACCTTTTTTTGAAACATTGATTTGATGCACTACCAAATCATACCATTGTAAAACAGAACCATGGAAATATGCATCCATTTCTCTCGTTGTCATTAGGGTTGATTTCTGCTACCTAATGTGCTGGTGGCCATGGAAACTTGGTTTATTCGGTCACAGCTTTCCCGAACCACAATTGGTATGTGGCGCCAAAGTCTGCTGCACCATTTACATGGTGGCATGCAGTGGGATGTAGCAAAATGAAATTGGTTGGTTATACATGAAGCGCAGTGCGCATCTGCATGCCATTGTCATCAGAACACCCAAACATAACATACCATGTCTCGAGCTAAAATTTGGGGCATGAGGGACCACATAAGTATGGCCAACACCTGTCATTCAGACTCGGGGGACAGACGTTCCCTGATCCACATCCATGTTAGTTTCATGAGGTATCCACATCAGACGTACACCACACACACCCACGGGCACACATGTGTTTTTAGAAATTCGCGGTGAGATTTTTGTGAGAATAAAAGTGCAACAGTTGGTTTTGTGAGAATAAAAGTGCAATAGTTGGCAGAGCTTGCCTTCACTTGAAGAGGGTAAGTGTATTATTGGTGTAAGAGGCTAACTGGGCTTATGCAAACACCCATTAACAAAATGGATAAAGGCAATTGTATTGGACCCAAATAAAGTAATTTGGGTGTGGCCTACACTAGAGAAAGTCAGACTGGATTTGTATTTTAAATCTCAGTATGGTCCTATGGAAAACTAGTTAGACCCTGACAGAAGCTATTCCTACAACGAAACGAGATGCTCAAAACACTGAAATGCAGATAACTCTTTTCCTTTGTTGTTATATACAACAGAGTCCAAAAGAAGTGTTGCATAGTTTCTGGCCACTAGTCTCAAGAGGTGGCAATGTTGGCTTCTTTGGTGCTAGCATTGTCTTGCTTGACAATGTGGATAACTTGGGAGGCAAGCTGGTGTAGGACATAAGCTCCCATGAGTGCCCAATTAGGGTATGTTTCGAGATAATTAGGTGTTTGGTGGCTATTTGTAGAAATGAGAAATAAACACAATTGATCGTACCATTTCACCCGCACCCAAACCATCACAAAATGGATCCCCATGACCTTGTTGTTGATTGGCCCTAGTTTCGTCCATCACTTACATTTTGTTTCGGATGGCCGAACCAATCTCCCATCTCCAGTGGCCCCATCTGTGGCTGTATATGCCCATTTCAAAATTCTCGCCGACCTGCGATGTCGCTTTCACTGCTCCACGTCATCCGTTGTGGCCCTCCTCCATTGATCCCTTCCGCAAGCGAGGGAAAGGCGGTTGCTCCGTCTTCCGAAAACATGTTTCTCGACTCAAAGTAGTGACAGATTAAGAAGTCTAGCCCACACGTAGTTGCACTTAGACAAGCCTTCGTTGTCCAACCTCTGGAACAACAAGATCTCTTTTGAAAAGTGATGGCTATGCTCTTACTAAGGTTGTTGGGCTTATGTTGCAAGGGTCATCGACTATGTCTAGGCGTCGATGTCATCTGGGTACTTGGCAATGATGGTGGAGAAGATCACGACAATGTTAGCTCCTCTCGCCGAAGCTCGGTTCAATAAAACAGTGACAAGCGTGGCTTGGAGTTGTCTAGTCTAGCATGCCTACTAATCTCTACAGGTTGTTTGGATAGAGCATTGTTGATTAATCAAGGTACAATGCTACTCGAAGGAAAGGACGAAAAACTTCTATATGCAATCCACACGGTGTTAAGTCAACAACATTGAGGTCATGAACGTATATAGATGATGTTGGGAGAGACATCTAGATGTATTGTTACTTGCAACAAAAGCAACGCACTTGCTTGACAACAATGTATTGTTACTTGCAACAAAAGCAACAAGTGGAACCCAACTGACAACTAGCAAGGTCAAAGTGTGAAGCTAATCTCAAGCGGATATTGCTGGAGCAACAATAAGTAACATCCTTAGTATAAGTGCAAAATCTAGGAAAAGAAAAGAGTGCATCACATTTTCCACAATAGCGACAACAACTCATAGTGACCTGTGTTGGAAACACATTGGATTTTTCATTCACTGTTCGTGCCTCCATGGTTTCCCATTTGATTATAACCACATTATTCGTCCCATTTGGTTACGAACATACAATTTTTTCCGTGTTGAGTGGATGGATACAAATGGTGGATGGTGGATATAGATATCCACATTTTTCCATCCATAGCTATTCATGTGTTTATTTAATTGTAGGAACCAAAAAGTAGTTCTAGCGACTTAGTTGTTATTTTAGGGGCTTCTTTGTATGTTTCAAGTTTTTTTTATTCAATGAAGTTCTTTCTTTTTTAATTTTGTTTGGTTGTCAGTTAGGTGTCTTGTCGCAAATGTTGTAACAACCGGGCCTTCACTCTTTGATTATAAATGCTGACCTAGGTGTGTGTCCAAGAAGACAATTATTATTGGATGTGCATCACTTCCTCATCAATTGGTATCAACTTGAGATTTAAACACTGGGTCTAGTTCCTAAGACCCCACCTTGGAAATGACCAAAACCCTAGGTACGACCTAACCCAAATACCATCATCAAAACTTCACTAATCCTAAACCCTATGTTTATGATTAATCCCATTCATAAAAAAATCGTGCAACATTTTGTATCACGGGACGTCTCCGTTGTCATCCCCCCTTCATGTTCTTCCTTCTTTATCTTCCTCCCCTTGATCTTGCCTCCATTATTGTTCTCCACCTCCAATTAGTAAGTCTGGCCCTCGTTCTTCTCCTTCCCCCATTTTCTATCTCCTTCTCGTGTTTCCTCTTAGTAAACAAGCAATGCTATAGTAGCTGCTTGTAGCACCACGTCCATAATTAGGGATGCTAACTCTCGCCTCCGACCAAAGTAGTGGTGGTTGGCCTTGCCCTCGTGCCCTAGGGGTCCATAGCTGACTCCCTTGGTGAGAGACAACCATCACCCACCCCTTCACTGGGTTGGACTCCCCACTCCTTCAATAACGACTGACAGCGCAGTACCCCACCTCTCCTTGTATGCTTGGAGTTCCAGGAGGGGTGACCAACCTCCCTCTACTACACTTAGAAAACCTCAACCCGAACAAAGGGAAATGGAGGCACCACAACCGCCTCTTGTAGTCAACAATGTATGCATGTAAATCCACATAGTTATTGTAGCTCTGGATTTTTTTCCTATAATAAATACTTACTACTTTTATCATTCTATGTCATTCCTTGCACATCAAGCCTTGTCGCTCTGGATTTTTTTTCCTATAATAAATACTTACTACTTTTATCATTCTATGTCATTCCTTGCACATCAAGCCTTGTTCAACAATCTGCAATAGGTGCAGGGCCGTAGTTGAGGCAACCCAAACCCATAACCCGAGATTAGGCCCACATAAAGGTGAGATAAAGCTAGCCATTCTTTTAAGTTCTAACTGGAAGCAATCCTAACTTTTTCATTCATTAAACCCATACGAATTTTGAATTCAACATGTAATCATTCAAACCAGTGTTGATTTTTAACCGTTTACTACAGGCTTAACTATTATAACATTACTAAAAGCCGAAAGTAACGAGATCTAGCATTTCATCTACATCATGTACACGTTATACAAAATATCCCTCATTCTTACTCACATGCCCAAGACCAAAGGAAGAATAAGAGACCATCTACTATCTAACTATTCCTCTCTAAACACCTCTGCTCTATTGTTCAAGTTGATAGCTGGCTTTTGGATCCTCCTGCTTCTACGTACTTGTGCCTGAAAAATTGGTTTAGTTAAGCTAGTGACTAGCTTAGTATGTGGATATTTTCTAACTAACCACAATAATCTAGATATAATTTATTAAATGAATTATATGTAGGAACAATACAAGCTGGATTTTGGATCCAACTGCCGTCATGTACTTGTGTCCGGAAAAATATTAGTTGAGAGTGAGCTACAGGCAATGTGTGGATATTCTCTAACTAGCCACAGTAATCTAGATACAATTTATTAAGTGAATTATATGTAGGTACAACCGTACAAGGATGACACTTGTATACTGAGATAAACAAGCAAGTATTATAAGATCATACAAGATGACATGACACTAGATAAAACTGCGAGGAATAAATAAAGTTATTAAAATTAATTAATTTCGTGTTCATCTCATTATGCCCTTGGCCCACATGAAGTGTACCACAACATGTGAAAGTTACACAACAAGCTATGATTTCATCGTATAAAACTAAGAGTAAACCCGAGACTACACGTCTACTAAACTAGCTTCTTGGCCGGCAACATGGCTTGCCACTTCTAGCCTCAACAATTATATTATCTGGCCAGATAAATTTAACTCCTCTCAACTTGGGTACTTAGGTGGAAAGTCAAATTACTTGCCTTCAATTGTCTTCCAAAAGGGTTGACTCACTGAGTAGTAAGAACTGAATCTACAAATTGAAAATTCGGTACCATCAAAATTTCCGATTATTGTTGGGTATTTAAATATAATAAGAAGATTGCCCCCGCTAGGCTTACACCCCCATACCCCCACCATTATGCATCACACTGGACTCTACATGTTTAATCCTTCAGAAAGTAGACCTCTGTGATGAGTTCTACTATGTTCATGGCATCTAAAGTGTAATTGATTGATTAGTTTTGCGGTACAATCATCTATTAAATATTTCTTAGCTTAAACATGTATTTATCTCATTCTATATATTATCAGTAATCTGTACTGTAGCTGATGTAGATTTCATTATGTATGCTGTTCATACTGAGATAATATGAATATATCTATAAATACTGGAAAGATCCATGTAATTTCAATTGAAATCGTAACTACAATGAAGCAAGCAATTTAATCATATTTTTCTAGAATTTATCCCGATATTGTGAATTTTGGGCAAACTCGGGTATACTGGTACCTCCATATTCAAACTTTCCCAGAACATTTGAAATTTAAACATAATTATCTTGTAGTTAAATTCAAGCATAATCCATGATTCTTCTGTTGTTTCATTCGATTATACCATTAGAATCTCAACTTAAGCTTTCAAGACTTATCATTAAAACATGGCAAACATGACTTCTATGTTTCTCTACTTTATGGTTGAACCCTAGCTATCAAGGTGCCTGCCTAGACGCTAGGCAGGGTGCCTCAAACTAGGTGCCCATTAAGTGTATTAAATGGGCGCCTAAGGCCTTTTAGGACCAAGTTAAGCCATTTAAAAGTTAAATTAGCATGAACTGCGTCTAGATTTGGTCACTTTAGACCACCTTGAGTCTATATATGGTTGAAATAGGTCTGATTTAGGCCAAATCAGGTGACATCTTTGCGAACTAGATATGGTTTGGGGAAATTAGGTCTGATTTGTCCAAACTTGGGTCTCATTTAAGTCAATATAGGGTAAATTAGAGGAAGTAAAGTCTCATTACGTCACACAAAATTAGGTCTAATTTAGGCCAAATCCGGTCAAATTTGGGAAAATGAGGTCTAATTTGGGGAAAACAGGTCTGATTTGAGGGGAAATACGCCACATTTATGGAGATTAGGTCTGATTTGGGCAAATTTGGGTCTTATGTAGGCAATATAGGATAAAATTTAGATCAAGATAGGTCATACTAAGCAAAATTAGGTTTTATTTAGATCAGATCAGGTCAATTTTGACCAAATTAGGTCGGATTTGGGGAAAACATGCCCGATTTGGGGGAAATTGGTCTGCCTTGGAAAATTTGATCTGATGTGGCAAAATTAGGTCTTGTTTAGGTAAGTATAGGGTGAATTGGCGGAAGTTAAGGTCTAAGAAGTTTATGCTATGCAAAATTAGTCAGATTTAGGTCAAAGTAGGTCAAATTAGGTCAAATTTAGATCAAGATAGGTCAAATTAGGGCCAATAAGATCTAGTTTAGGTCATGTTAGTGTGATTTAGGTCAAATATAATTCTTACAATTTAGATATAACCATTAGAAGTATACACAATAATTTTATATTTGAATATAGCAAATATATACGTAAATAGTAGTATACATATGTAAAAAAATAAAAATGAGCAAAAAAGCAGCCTAGACACCCTCGGAAAAAGGGACCGCCTAGCCACCTAGACACCCCTTGGAAAAAGGACCACCTAGCCGCCTAGACAACTATGGGTTGACCTCCTTAAAACCTTGACCAATTAGAAAATTTTCACTCAACTAAGTTAAATTCTAGTGCCAACTGCGTACTTGAGCTACCTCAGTTGATCAAACTTGGATTTTCTAGTTCTTGCGAAATTTTTCCCATTTTCTCTTGTTTATCACAAAATCGCCTCTCAAAACTCAGAGCTTGACTCCAGGGTTTAGTTATGATGAATTATTCAATTTATACTTGGTTTTATTAATTTCAAGATGTATCCATTTTAGTGATTGATTGGGTATCTGCCACCTTCTCCCGTATGTAGGTCTGGCCTATAAAGCAAGGAAGAGATGGGGAAAGATAAGAAGATCATGTACTTAACTTTTGCTACAGATTTCTTCCTTGGATTAGTTAGAAAAGAGAAGAAGCATCGATTACAAACCATTTACCTCAGTTGATCAAACTTGGATTTTCTAGTTCTTGCAAATTTTTTCCCATTTTCTCTTGTTTCTCACAAAATCGCCTCTCAAAACACAGAGCTTGACTCCAGGGTTTAGTTATGATGAATTATTCAATTTATACTTGGTTTGATTAATTTCAAGATGTATCCATTTTAGTGATTGATTGGAAAAATTGCTGTTATCGACCCAATAGTCGATCGACTTCCTCACTAATTGCCCTGACTAAAGGCATGGTAGTGACTCAACCAATCACTGTCAAAAGTTGTTGTGGGCCATCATTGAACAACCCCAAAAGTCAGCCGGTTGGTGGCCATTAGTCAGTCCAATTTTCCATAAGTCGGCTGGTGGATCATTGTGGTCGACCCAACTTTATTGCTTAGCGTCGCTAGGTAGTTGGTTTGACTATCCTAAGGTCAGTCGGATTTGGTCCGTTGCAATAACATCCTTTATTGTTTAGCCCTCTGAGTGACCCCTTAGAAAAACCATCTAAAAAGGGCCTCCCCTGCTGCACTAGTCGGTTTGACTATCCCACTAATCGGCCGTCTATTGTAGTCAGCTAAAATAAAATCCACAAATCAACCATTTGTTGTAGTCAATCAAAATATAATAATTTAAGCACTATAATTAGGTACACAACCTAGTTTGGACCCGACGAAAGGTTCTAAACTACTCTTCCATGTATTTCACCTTGTATTCTTGTTCATTATTGATATGTATAACTTTTGACATTAACTTCTCTTATGTAGTAATTAGGGCTTGGAACATATGCTTGAATTCAACATACACATCAAATACTTACATCAATTCAACCAAGTTGAAATCCAAATGCATTTGACTACTCTATTGTGAAGTTTAAACATCAAGATATAATCAATTACAACATATCAATCATCATCCTAGATAGGAAATTACATAAAACGACTATTAAAACTGTAAATTGAGATTAGGGTTTCCCTAACACTAGGATTACCAGTTAAGCTAGAACTTGGTTGTAGTAGTAGCGAACGTCGTGAAATCCGAGCGCACACCACTTCTGAGATTTTGAAAATATGAATTTAGTTTGAACTTATTTGCACACCAACAACACCAGACGTTGTCTCACGATTCTGGATTAGGTTGGCATTGAGTTTTGGTCTGAATTGGTGTGAGATTCATGACCAACTTCACAACTACTTGGATAAATGAAACCTGCTGCATTGCATGCCACAAGCGGAGGTGACTTAACATGTGACAACTCATGTACCGTTTGAGCGCGTTCTCTAGTTGTAGTTGCCACCGCCTTTGCTTCACCCTGAGCATACGAAGTTGCATCCAGTCTCCTTTGACCACATCGACACTGAGTCACTGACACAAAGATGCCAAAATGACAATTGAGATTATTTTTAGGCCCTTGTGAGCACCCAAACAACTTACAATGATGAATATATGTTGCATCTTGTCTGACGCAAACATAATCAAAGTATAGTTGTTATGGCGGCTAGGCGGTCCTTCCACCAAGGGAAGCCTAGGGGGCCTAGGCGTTCTTCATATTTTTAATTTTTTACATATATATAAATGATTTTGCATATACAATTCATCATCATCATCATCATCATCATCTAAGCCTCAGTCCCAACTATATTGGGGTTGACTACATGGATCCTTTGTTTCCATTCAACTCTATCATTGGCCATATTTTGGTTGAGATGCAGAGATTCACACCGCAGGATCGGCTGAAATTGCAATGCATATACTCAGTTTTGCTCCTGCTAACTATCAATCCATTTGATTCCAATGCCTCTCCATAGTTCAACTTTATCATTTAAACCGTCTTTAGTTTTGTCAATCAAAACAATATCATCAGCAAATAACATACACCAAGGAATATTATCTTGAACATTCTTTGTCAGCTCATCCATAATTCAGCTGTATTCAAATTTATACATCAATATGTCCATTTGTATTGGTTATCCCTAAGCTTAATAAATCATACTTCAGTTACATTGCACTTGTCTTAATTTGACCTAACATGATCTAAATTGGATCTAATTTGACTCAGTCTTCCCAAATTTGCACTAAGTCAGACCTATTTTGGCATATCATTGCCTAATAAGACCTAACTTCCCTTAGTAGTCCTACATTGACCTAAATGAGCTCTAATTTGCAAAAACAAACATAATTCCCCAAACAAGGCATGCTTTCCCGAAATCAGGCCAATTTCCCCCAAATTAGATCTTTGGTCGAAATCAGATGCATTTCTTCCACAAAATAAC
Organism: Alisma plantago-aquatica; assembly: GCA_963693085.1. Classification (NCBI taxonomy): domain Eukaryota; kingdom Viridiplantae; phylum Streptophyta; class Magnoliopsida; order Alismatales; family Alismataceae; genus Alisma; species Alisma plantago-aquatica. Next base: position 1,348,781,410 of record OY856410.1, on the reverse strand, counting down.
TAAACTTGATCTAGACCGACCAAACCCATACCTATCCATGCTAATTTGGTCTTTAAGTGTCTTAATTTGGGCCTAAAAGGCCTTAGGCATCCACTTCAGTTATTTGAAAGCCTAGGCGTCCAATTTAAGGCGGCCCATCTAGAGCGTAGGGGGCCTAGGTCTGCATAGGCGGAGCCTAGGTAGGAGCCTGGATAACTATGAATCAAACCCGATCGTCGTGTAGAACTTGAATCAGGTGACAAGTATCATCGATGTTGCAAACGTTGATGATGCTAATTAAGAGGTGTTACTCCCGCCCAACGATCCCAAGCTTGATGCTTACGATGAGACAATGTTGTCTCGGGTCACAATCTTGATGATTTATCTAATAGCCATCCAAGCTCAGAGTTACCATGTAAGGCATTTGCGATTTGATTTGGCAACATGGACTTAAGTCCCAGATTGCACACCAAACTCTTATGAGGCCTTTAGAAGACGAAGGGAGTTGATGTGGGATGGAAGCTCTCTGGAGAGCCCTATTTGGGCATGATTAGAGTTGATTAGGTATTTTGTGGCTATTTGGATGCTTGAGTTAATTTCAGGGACTAAATAGTAATTCTAGAGACTTAGTTGTTATTTCAAGGACTTATTTGTAAGTTACAAGTTATGCATGTTTAATTGAGTTTTATGGGTTTTTGTTTGGATATTAATTAGGTGTTTCGTCTTAACTGTTGTTATTGTAAATCCAGCCTTAACATATGCGTCCATCCAGATAATTGATTATTGAATTAGCTGTTTGAGAATTTCTTGCGCATCACAAGCATCTTTGTCTCAGTACATTCCGAATGTTTAAGCAAGATTGTCGTTATTTTTGTAGTGGTGCTTGAAGAGCTATTCTTAAGAGTAGAATACCAACTATTTTATCTGGTGGAATTTTGATCTTAGAGTGTGACACGAGAGGCATAAATACATAGGCCAAGTATGCTGTAGAATCCTTTACACGAGAGGCTAATTTCGTAAAATTTGTATCTATCAGATGCCGACATCTGTCAATCTCTTGTCATGTACAAACTTAAGAATTTTATGATCAGAATTCAGTATTTTTTTAATTATCAAAGTATCAAAGACCTCAATGCATCACACACAACATTCTCCTAAAGTATGTCCGTTGAACAATGTAGCATGCAATTTGAATATGGTAAACAGCTATTCATTGTCGGAACATGTATGTATTATTACTTTGCTTTTTTATTTCCCCAAGAAAACTCTTATAGGATTTTTTCTGCATTAGATTTTTCTTTGCATGCATTTAACTAGGCGGAGTTGGTTTATTTTCATGAATCATGTATTTCGTTATTTTGTATTAACGCCTAATTCAATGCTTGCATTGCTTTTGATGTATTCAGGATATATTAGGATTTTAATGAACTGTGTTGGCTTTGCACTCTGCTCATCTCATAAGAGTCTTTTTGTTGGTCTTTATTTTGTCAGGTAAATCTACACTTCATTATTATATGTTGCACTGAGCTAGAAATCTAATTCTATCTTATTAACGTTCCTTTTTTTTTTTGAGTTCAGCTTTGTATTGGATGGGGTTGATGGTTGGCTCGCTCGCAAATTCAATCAGGGTATACAATCTTCTTTTATCAATTGATTGAATTGTTATCTAAGTTTATAACTTCCAGTTGAACTGTTTCACTGTTAGCTTTGGATTCTACTCAAGCATATCATTTGTCACTTTTGTGCATTTGACAAAAACAAAGATTGGAGTGAATGGGCATTTAATAACGGAACTAACACTATGACCGTGCCTTTGTATGTAATCATCTTCCAATATTGGGTCGATGGATGGGATGGAAGTTAAGCGAGAAGAAAGGGAGCTAAACCTCCCATTTTGAATTGATTGTTTTTGATCAACGGGACTGTTTTCCCTTTGACGAAATGATAAGGATTATTCACATATTGAATTGGGAACAGTAAGTGACTCAATTACTGTTGAGTTTGTTATCTAGTTGTTTTTATGTTTGGGTCTGCGCTAAGAGGCAGGTACATGAAATCCATGTACTACAATCATAATCAGCATGCATATTCCTTCTTCTATTTGCAAAGGGAGCCAACGTTACACATTTCTTTTGTAAGTGAGGTCATTCATCTCATTCCCATGGGCAACCAGAAAATACAGTTATCGGGATCTGTTCCTACAATGTTTGATCTACAAAACAGGACGCCCTATGATTATATTGCTAAGGATGACTTGCCTAAAGCCATGGCTATATTGTATTGATAATAGCATCACGTATCTTAGATCATCAAGGTTATAGAAATGCATCATCGAGCAAGAGACAGAACAATATTATGCCTTTTGTTGCTCATGTACTTTATGTTCGTTCAATTAGTGGTGCATAGAGCTTGTATGTGCCAGAGGGTGAAGGGAATTATCATAGCTGGAGTCTAAACTTGATTCTTCTGAAGAATGAGGGCTCTGAGCTGTGTTATTGTAGGGCATTTAGGTGATTTGTATGTGATTCTCAATGCTACACTTGGACAATCTTTATTTCAAAGAACTTAGTCTCCTCTCAATCCACATCATCAACCTGTGAAACTTAAGGAATCATAGTTGGGCAAACAAAATCTTCTTTCTGTGCAAATAAGCTATGTACTGTTTACAAATATAAGTATCTTGTTATCCTGTTGTAAAAATCAAAATTTTTAGATGTCTGATTACTGCAATCTCTTCTATTCAGTGTCAACTTTTGGAGCGGTCCTGGACATGGTAACTGACAGGTATCATCTTGGAAAATTATTTTACATGACTTATTTTCTCACCAAACAATACGTGGTTATCTGTGTAACATTAATCTAAGTATCACATGCTTATCCAGTAATAGCTCTTGTAACTGTTTTCATACAAAATGCTACTTATTTAGTGATATGCTTTTAGGGTCAGTACTGCCTGCCTGCTTGGAGTTCTTGCCCAGATTTATAGGTAATTTGCACTTTAGAGCTATATATATATACATACATACATACATACATACATACATATATATATATATATATATATAGAGAGAGAGAGAGAGAGAGAGAGAGAGAGAGAGAGTCAGGCTAGAATACACTCGAGTGTATCCGGAGCGGAATACACTCAAGTAGTTTTTCATGATGCAATATTTTTTTTGAAAATCTAATCCGTTGATATTATTAAACATCTCGTGAGCAACTCATACGCAAAATTTGAGCACATTTGGATATGTATAGCTCATGTTATGAAGACCGCAAAAATTATGCATTTCAAATTAGTTTCGCGCGTCGATTTTGTTGCCCTTGGATGAGTGACTTACACTCATCCAAATGGGCTCAAAATTTGTATGTAGCCTAGTTATAGTATGACGGTGAAGATCAATGGTTTACATTTTGCAAAAAATAGTCTTGATATACAAACACACTTGAGTGTATTCGTGCGATCCGTACACTCGAGTGTATTCTAGCCTGACTCTCTCTCTCTCTCTTTCTATATATATATATATATATATATATATATGCACACACACAATAAACTTCATATCTAATTCAATACAACTAATTTTTATTTTTCATTTGATAGGCCTGGTTTGGCTTTCTTGGCACTTTTAGCTCTTGATATTGGCAGCCACTGGTTACAAATGTACAGGTAAATTTCATTGTGTATCTAAATTGATTTATTTGTGTGAAAGAATATTGTATTGAACATAATGGGATGAATACAAGATTGGATACCCTCTCCTTTATATAGGAGAGGGGAGACACCTTAAGACTTAGGACACAAGTAATCTAAACGGGTTGAGATACAAAAACCCACTAACTAATTAACCTATTTTAAGCCCGATTAGGCTTAAAATAGGATCCAATTAGTAAAAGACAGGACCGATTAAGGATCCGAATAGAGAGGGCGTCAGAAACTTGGGAAAAGATAGAACAATTAGGGTAATGGAGCATCTCTCTAAGTTGAATCAAGGCGGCAACAATAGGATAGTAGGCAACAATGGACAAAGATAATGGGTGATAATGGCGAGATCAATATCAACAGGGTAGCAACGTGGAACAACGACCAAGGGCCTGGATGATGGCGATGGCGAATGAAGAGTGCGATCGTTGGCTGGGATACAGTTGCTGCTAAATGAGGCAGCAACACTGCAGTGAACAGACACACGATGATGGCTGCCAAGCAATAGTGGCCGGATAATGGCTGCTTGCTGCTGTTGGCGTTGGCGCTAATAGCTGGCCCGATAGGGACAATGACAGTAGTGAGGGATGCGACGACTGCTATTTGCTGCGGTGGCTGCTTTGTGTTGGATACCGGTGGCAGTGGTTGCTGGTCGGCCGAGGAGTTGGATAGACGTGGCGGCGATTGTTGCTGGTGATCAACATCGATGGCTGTTTCTTGTAGAACAAGTAGAGGTCGCGTTGTTGTTCGCTCATCCGCGACGTTGACTATTGATGTTGGCTAGCGGCTGCTGTCGCTGCTATTGCAGACAACAACATGTTGTAGGTGGCCGACAACGGTTGTTGCTGATCGGTGATGGCGCTCATAGCTCTCGGTCGGCGGCTTTGATTGTGCGGAATAAGGGGTACAACGGCAGCAATAGATTGGTGCAACAGAGAGGGGAGCGTGATGGCTAAACATAACAGCGTCGGGAAGAAGATGATTGTTTTGAACGGAGAATAGAGACCATGGAGGCCGGGAGATGCCTAGCGGGCAGCTGACCTAAACCTTGGCAACGGCGGCGGCCGCCCGCAGACGGGGGTTCTCCCCCTCGGTTGCTCTCTGGAAGAGACAAACGGCGGTGGCTAGGGTTGTGTGCGTGCTGAAGAGGAGTGGGAGAGGGGCGACCGCTAGGTTTCCCTTAGGGGCAAACACGCTCTGATATCATGTGAAAGAATATTGTATTGAACACAATGGGATGAATACAAGATTGGACACCCTCTCCTTTATATAGGAGAGGGGAGACACCCTAAGACTTAGGACACAAGTAATCTAAACGGGTTGAGATACAAAAGCCCACTTACTAATTAACCCATTAACTAAATAGGCTAATATAGACTCTCTAACAATTTGTATTTTTTCTTGACCTTTTTTAATATGTACTTCTAAAATTGATCTTGGGTATGAATCCACTGACATGATAAGTGCTATTGGGTAGAGTTTCTTGTATTTACCTTTTGAAACCATACGCAAGATTTGATACTTATTTCTAAATCTTCTATATGAAACTTCAAATTAAAATATGGTACTAGATTTGTTATTTCTGTAATTGTTTAGAGATGACAAATCTAGCATGTTATTACAGAAAATATAACATGGACACCCTATTTTACAGTGACTTCCCAAGTTTTCCCTAATCTTTTTTTCCCTTTACCTATCCTCTTTCCTCAAGCAAACTTCCTCCTTTGTCACTGATTTTTTGCATTGTCCTACTAGCTTTTCCTCCTTTATCCTTTGCCTAAATCAGCCACCACTATCCCTCCTATCTGGCAGCCTTCCACTGCCGTTGTCACCCTTGCCACTATAACACTCTCAACAATAGAGGTGGGTAGTGGCACATGCAAGCCATCGGGGAGGAGTGACAACAGTGGACCAGAATGAGATTTGCTTTTTTTGGCAGAAGCTAGGTCTGAAATTTTGACCGAAATTGAAAATTTTCAGTCTTGATGAGGACAAGAAATAGAATTGCATGCATAAAACAAAATTTTGATCGGAATTTTCTTTTTTGGCAACGGAAAGGTGGAACTGGACATCGGAACATACAAATTCAGGGAATGAGACATAATTTCAAGAACATTTTGACCGTAGGTGCAAAATTTCGCCAAACATGGTGAAATTTTGCAGCAAAAAGCCCAATTCGGACTGTTATTTCATGAAATGTCATAGAAACACAACTTAAAATGTTGAGAAATTTGTTCCTAGGGCTGCTAATAGCCTTAATACTACATCTTGGGTATTTTGGCAATTGTTTGTTGAATCCCTTGCTTCCAAAGGTTGTTTTTCTAAATTCTAAGGTACATTTCCCCTATCCGTAGACCATCTACCCTACCTTCATGAATTTCTACACTCTTCTTTAATGATCTAGAGAAATACTCCAGAAATAACAAAGTTCTTTCCAAGGTTTTAAAAAGTGCGAAGCAGGAAGTGTGTGGACAGGACCTTGTACCCGATTAATTTCCAGGAGGGCGATGAAGTGGGGGTGCTTTTTGAAAAGCGGATTTTAATTTCTTATAAATTTTTATGCAAAATTAAATACATATGTATATAAATACTATATTTTGGAAGTTTATACATTTCTAAATACTGTACATAATAATATAAAACACCAAATAGTTTATAACACAACTATAAAACAATGACTATCGCTATATAATATAGTAAACAATATACCTGTCATAGATAAAGCAACCCTGCACCTATAAGATAATAAGTGTATATACATGATATAACAACAATTTTGTATCACATACTTACATAGCTAAATAGTAAACTGTAAACAATTGACTTATCAATTGTCCTGGATATCTTACATTCATATTGTTACATTTGCACATCATCAATTAGTCATACATTACAACAGTACATCTAATCAAAGTATGCATTCTAAAATTAGATAATAGTTACATATAATTTACTTATATACATAATACATTACAACAGTGATACCAAGTATGCGTTCTAAATTAGAACGTGGTATATCATAGAGCATTTAATGTATGCAAGTTTAATATATTATAGTCAATAGACTCAATACTAATTAGACCATATAATGTACTTAATTTTACATGCTTACAGTAGTATTTTTTTTAAAAGCGAGGAAAAAGCGGGTGAAGCGGGCAAAAAGCAGCCGCTTTTCTTCAATCTGCTCTACAACCGCTTTAGAGGATAATTCATTAGACAAACCCTGTTGGCGATTAAGCGGCCGCTCAGTACAGTTTTTAAAACACCGATTTTTTCTTGGATCTATGTATAAATGTCCCATGTAACCTAGTTAAATGCTAACACTAGACTTATACAAGTTGTAATTCATAAGTTTGTAACTTGTATAAGTTGTAACGGTAAATTTTAAATTCTAAGCTGTAACTGTCTAGTAGACTTGACATTTCCTATCATTTGTGCACTCATTCATCATTACATGGATCCCACCTTGACCTCTAAACATATAAATTTATTATATAGTCTAGTGTTATTATGTCTAAACATTATGTTTGTAAAATTTTATAACTTAATGCCTTCATTTTGCCATCAAAGTTGCCATTCGATTTTTTGTCAAAATTTTTCAACTTCCTTCACTTACCAATGTGGGAGACCCCCACATATCTAATATGAAATGTTTTTGCATATTTAAATAGATCCTGGCGTTTAGACCGTCTTGGTAGATTTTCGTCATTTAATTCACTTATTTGGTTGTTGAAATCATTAGGCCCGCAAATGTCAAAATTTTGGTCGAAATTCCTGTTTCTCGTCCATCAGATACGTCATCAAAACTGGACATAATTCTATGATTGCATGTACCCATGAATACACAATTTCTCATTGGGGTGCAAATCTTCTTCGATGGAGATGGATTTCGGTGCAAAAAGCCGTCTTGGGCCTTCATTTTGCGAAACCCAGCCGAACTAGGTCAAGTATTTCACCTACAAATATCACAATACATGTTGTTGTTGACGTTATAATTCGGAACAACAGGAAGAGGAAGAGGAGGAAGGAGAGGGGGAAGAGGAAGCTAACCTTGGGTTGGTGGCTAGGCAGGCGGTGAACATCAGGGGGAGGCACTTTGGGCTAGTGGCACAACAAGCAATGATAGTTGAAAGGTAAGCGGCTGTAGGCTTCAACAGGAACTGGCGACAAAGGTGCTCTTGTCGGCGTTGGCAACTGCAGAGCTCTAAAGGCCAGTGACTGGCTTCAAGGGACCTCAATGACCATCACTCCAATGAGGTAAGGGGCTAGAACAATCTTTTTTGGTAACGAGAGTGTTAGGAGTATGCACAAGCTGCATAAGGTATCATGGTGTCCCCCCCTCTTGATTCACAGAACGTGAGGCCACATGGTTGCATAAGCTGTTGGGCGACATACTCGGCCGATTGGTATGAAACCAGACAAGTTTGCTGGGCTTGGACGTTTGAAGCTATTTCTAGGTTTGGGAGTGGACCAAACTGTTACTATGCCGGTTCTCTGTTCATTCGGTTGAATTGTTCGGTTTCGTCCAGTTTTGAAAACTTCGATTGAAAATCCCCATTGAAGCATTTTGATTTTCATTTCACTCACACTTGTAGGACCTCCACCAACCCGATATCGTTGAATGATATTTTGCATAATTGTGTATTTATATATATATATATATATATATATATATATATACTTCTTGGTTAAATTCCATGAATTTATTCATTTATTTGGTCGTCAATAGTTTGTGTTGAAATTGTTTTTAATAGGAATGTGTCTATCGTAATTTTGGAGAAATTTCACTAAATATCTATTTTTGAACTATTTTAAATGATGTCAAAATTAGACATTTTAAACTATGGGTGGAAGGGAGTGCGGCTCAAGGGCTTGTGGCGGGTGTTTTGCTTATGGTGGCGTGGGTTAATGCTCTTGGGTTGTCGTCATGGGCGAACAAGGTGCTCCTAAGTGAGAATTGTTGGAAACTGATGTCCTAGTATATGTAATATTCAATGAGGACAACCCTTAAGGTGGTTATTTGACATGCCGATGCAAGTCAACACAAATGCAAGATGCTCACGGTTGACCGACCGTAGAGACTAGGCTAAGGCGAAAGTAATTATTTTCTCAGTTTCAGTGGTGCGCTTGAAACTGTAGTTGAAGGCCTCCCACTAAATGCTGACCATTCAAGGATGAGCCCCTCTTATATGGAAATAGAAAGGCATGCAAAGAAGGAATGAACTTTCCAGCTGCAACATGCTGTGAAGGGCTTTACAAGTCATTATCATTGTTGCAGCATGGGAGTTCTTGACTACCTGGAGCTGGATTAGGGCGCCTTTCGTTGGACTTGAGAATGTGGTGGTCAAGGCGGAAGGGTGGTGGAGGGGGTGAGGTAGGAGAAGCTGGAGAATTGGCTACAGTGGGACCGTTTTCTGCCTTTCGTCGAGGAGTGATGGATGAGGTGGCGGGGAGCTTGTGGGGATGGAAGAGACAAGTTCTAGGAAAAAGATTTTTTTGCTTCTTCGAAAGGCAAATTGGGGTTGGTCACCCTAAAAGCAAAGGTGGCATGCCTTGTCTTACAGAATCAATCAATTATCATCATCATCTAAGCCTCAGTCCCAACTATGTTGGGGTTGACTACTTGGATCATTCGTTTCCATTTAGCTCTATCATGGGTCATATTCTGGTCGATATGTAGAGATTCAAAATCTCTCTTTATAAGCTCTTCCCATGTTAATTTAGGCCTTCATCTTCTTCTATTAATTGTGCTTGACTCAATACCATTGCTTCATATAGGCGCATTAGTCGGTCTTCATGCTATATTTCTTGTTTCTGAAATGATGGACCTCATTCTACTAATCAATATAGTACAAGATTTCTGTGATTTTACCCTATTTTAAATTAACTAAACACTTCCAACGCTTCTTATTAGTTGTTAAATACATTGGTAGTGGGCAGTGTCATATCATAGCTTGTTAGAACTACCTCTTACTATAGACCCCGAATACATTTTGGTTAGAATTTGGAAAAACATCTAAAAAAAGCAAATGTACACCTCAGAAAATTGGATCTTTAAAGCTCTTTAAGCTGATATGTCAATATTTTTAATGGCCCTCTATTGTGCCCCCGGCTTTATGGGTTGACTAATGTAAATGATTTCCCCTACTTGTTTTGTTTCATTAATTATATGATCATTTCTGAGTGTAAAAGTACTAACTTTAATGCCTTGATTGTGAATTTGCCTTTTTTTCGAATTTGCAGCTCTTTCCTTTCGGGTAAAGCCAGCCACAAGGATGTTAAAGATAGTACCAATTGGTTATTCAGACTGTACTATGGGCATCGTTACTTTATGGCCTTTTGCTGCGTTGGATCTGAGGCAATTAATGCACACTAGCTTTCTTCTTTAAGCATCTTTCTGTCTTTCAATTTGAGAAACATTGTTATGACTTATAGGTCTTATACATTATTTTGTTTCTGCTGGCGGACAAACGGCATGAGAGCTTGATCGCTGTAATTACCTTACACTCACAATGTATATGACCTGGAACATCGTAACCCAAGAAACATTTTCATTGTATTTTGTTTGATGCGTTTTCTGACAGGTCTCAGTGGACCTAATGAAACAAAAGTCAATTATTGTTGTACCTACTGCTTTCGCTTTTACTGGATGGGCAATCAAGCAAATTATAAATGTTATACAGGTAACAAAGCTTCTTTTTTATCTGCCTTGATTTTCAAAGTTTTCAAGCTTTCTGATATAGGATTATTGATGGTCACTGGAAAGGAAAATGACAACCAACATATCCTGAAGTATACTATGTTTTAATTTCTCTACGTTTGGTGGTTTCTATAGACAAGGATTTGGAACTATGTTTCAAAAGAGTGAGAATAAATTTTTTGAATTCCAATTGGTTATTGAGTTTTAACTTACAAGTTAGAATAACTGGATCAAAGGTGCTTATATGTGTATTATGCAAGTTTTATGCTAGAATGTAGTTTGATGGACAGTCGCAAATATGAAACACCAGTTCATCCGGTTATCCCTGAAAATGTGGAAGTTAATTCCAGAATCTCGGAAAAAGGCTAGTAGAAGTTCACTAAAGTGAGCCCAGATATTTAGGAGAAGTTTGGGAGTACTGCGTATATAATTTGTGGTCTATGGATGTGTATCATATTTGCAATCATGGAACAGGATGTTGACTTCGCCGCATGTGGAAGTGTAAGTTTGTGGAAACATCGAGAAAACTTCGAGCATTTTATAACTAAACTTTGATGAAAGTTTGACAAAAATTAACCTAAAAAATAGTCACTTCGTGATGAAAATCGATAGATTTCATCAAATCTTAGCTAAAAAATACAATATAGGTTTACATATAGCCATCCATATAGGTTTACATATGTAGAAAAATACACGATTACATACTGTCATCTCCGAACTACAGAATTCTTCCATATTTAAAGTTAATGACGATAAACAAACTTCACAAAAATGGTGTAAATATATGGTAGATCTGGCAATGAGGGGATAGATCTATTAATATTAGCTTAGAAGTTAGAATAATAAAAAATAACATTAAAATTACCTTATTTCAAGCTCCAACACTTTCCCCCCTCTAACAACAAACTCCACAAAATGCCAAAAGAATGTCGCCAACTTCGACTACTTCGACTAATGTTGCGGAAATTTGGGAATTTTTGAATGGACCTTGGTCAACTTCGTCGACAAATGGGTGGATGTTGGCAACTTTGACGAAATGTCGAGGATGTCGTGAAATGAGGATGTTTCTGTGGATTCAAACATGGCCAACTGTCGACATCAAAAAATTGGTGAAGTTTCTCCCAACTTTGACGTTTTTAATACCATGTTTGCAATTACTTCACAACGCAGACAATATAAAAATCTAAATATTTTAGTTAAAACAGTTGATGATAAAATTGATTGCACTAATCTTCCATTACATGGTTACTGAAGAATGACATTAGTCACCAGGACTAATGTCATTGGAGATCACCATCCATATGAATAGTAGAGCTTAGGTGACAAAGCATGTCACATCTAGGTATACCTGCTCTATCCAACTTGCAACCATCATTCACAATTTTAGATTGGCAGAATATGTAAGGAGCTGTGCTGTACGGGCGGCTGCCCAGGCGGGCCAGGCGGCAAATGGGTTCTCCATTTCTGGGCGCCCAGCATCAAATACCAGGCGCGCTAGGTGTCCGCCCAGGCGGGCTAGGCGACCCGCCCAAGCGTCTACTTAGTTGTATTTATTCATCTACTTATTTGTATTTATTTATCTACCATTTTTTATTTAGTTATTTACTGATTTGTGTTTATTTATGTACTGATTTTGATATCATTTAGTCATCTATTATTTGAACTTTATTTATCAACTAATTTAAGTGTATATATCAACTGATTTGTATTTATTGTATTTATCTATCTACTATTTGTATTTATTTATGTACTGATTTAGGAATTAATTACTCATCTAATGATTTATATTAGTTTATCAGCTGATTTGTATTTATTCATCTACTTATTTGTATTTATTCATCTACTGAATTTATTCATCTACTGTTTTTTATTTAGTTATCTACTCATTTGAATTTATTTATGAACTGCTTTTGAAATTATATAATTATCTACTGATGTAACTTTATTTATCAACTGATTTGTATTTATTTATCCACTGAATTGTATTTATTCATCTACTTATTTGTAATTATTTATCTACTATTTTTTATTTAGTTGTCTACTCATTTGAATTTATTTATGTACTGCTTTTTATATAATCATCTACTGATGCAACTTTATTTATCAACTGATTTGTATTTATTTATCCTCTTAATTGTATTTATTTATCCACTTAATTGTATTTATTCATCCACTTATATGTATTTATTTATCTACTGTTTTTTTATTTAGTTATCTACTGATTTGTGTTTATTTATGTACTGATTTTGATATTATTTAATCATCTACTGATTTAACTTTTTTCATCAACTGATTTGTATTTCTTGTAGTTATTCATCTACTATTTCTATTTATATATTTACTGATCTTGGAATTATTTAATCATCTACTGGTTTATATTAGTTTATCAACTGGTTTGTATTTACTAATCTAATTATTTGTATCTATTGATGAGTGGTTGTCTCTGATTTGTCATGAGCTTATGTTGGCTATGAGCCATTTTGTTTCTCTTCATGATGAGTATGTAATGATTTTGTTGCTTTCTTCATACAATGCTAGCTCATTGATTGCATTATTATTATTTATATTCATATATGTAGGGATGATATTTTTCATAAATTTTACATGTATCCATCAAATTTATTTTATACATACACACATAGATACAGACATACATACATACATGCACATATATATAAGCCTCAGTCCCAACTATGTTGGGGTCGGCTACATGGATCCTTCGTTTCCATTCGGCTCAATCATGGGTCATATCTGGTTGAGATGTAGAGATTCAAAATCTCTCTTTATAAGTTCATCCCATGTTAATTTAGGTCTTCCTTTTCTTCTACACACACACACACACACACACACACACACACACACACACACACACACACACACATATATATATATATATATATATATATATATGTATATAGGGTAGCGATCTAGTGAGAAACATTCTACGGTGAGAGCATGAGAGGCATTTGAATAACTATAAAGTTGTAGCTTATTTTCAATATCCAACCTTATAGATGGAAAGAACATAATTACATTTACCTTTACACATTAAATCATCACAATCGAATATCATTGACATGTCCATATATACAATATACACATTTTACATCCAACGGTCAACCTAAAACTCAATATTGAGCGTTGAAAAGTATTTGCTTGTTGTGTGTGCAATACAAGTCCTATGATGATGAAATTTTTTGGGAAGGTAACTAATAGGGTATATTTTTAATCCTTACGTGAAAATTTGATCATTGTGCAAAGTTATTCAAATGCCTCTCATGCTCTCTCCAAGATATGTTTCTCACTGAATCATTATCCTATGTATATATATGTATATATGTATATATATATATATATATATATATATATATATATATATAGAGAGAGAGAGAGAGAGAGAGAGAGAGGCTAGAATACACTCGAGTGTATTCGGAGCACGGATACACTCGAGTGTATTCGGAGCACGGATACCCTCAAGTGTGTTTGCATATCAAGACTATTTTCAAGATGTAAACCATTGATCTTCATTGTCATACTATAATTAGGCTACATACAAATTTTGAGCCCATTTGGATGAGTGTAAGTCACTCATCCGAGGGCAACAAAATCGACGCACGAAACTAATTTGAAATGCATAATTTTTGGGGTCTTTATAACATGACCTATAAATGTCCAAATGTGCTCAAATTTTTTATATGAGTTATTCACAAGATGATTAAGAAGATCAACGGATTAGATTTTTGAAAAAAATATTGCATCATACAAATGGGCTCAAAATTTGTAAGTAGCCTAATTATAGTATTACAATGAAGATCAATGGTTTACATCTTGCAAAAAATGGTCTTGATATGCAAACACACTTGAGTGTATCCGTGCTCCGAATACACTCGAGTGTATTCTAGCTTGACTCTCTCTCTCTCTCTCTATATATATATATATATATATATGCTTGGAAACGCCTAGGCTGCTTGGGCGCCCCTAGGCAACGCCTGGCCGCCTATACAACCATGGTAAGGAGAGGAATAACAATCATTTTACTAGGTTCTACTCCAATGGGTACAATGTAAAGCTACATCAAAAGCCTCTTAGGTTGAGGTGGTTCAAAATGCAAGGGTTTGAATTGTAACCATAGATGTTGAGGCGTCGGTCTAGGCGCCCAAGGGGGGTTTGTCTAGGCCATCACCTACCTAAAATGAAAACTGAGCACCTAGGCAACCACATAGGGACACCTAAATAGATTTTTTGGGAATTCTTAATGTCATTTAACATCTATATGACATATGTAAATGCTTTCTATGTTTTTTAGCTAGTAGCTCGCTCTGATATTATTATTTAGGGTGTAGATCATAAAATATACACATAAATACCGTATATATGTGGTATATGTTATATTATATATATTGAAAAATGTAGAAAATAAAAAAAGGGATGTGCCCAGGCGTCTCCCTAGGCGCCTAGCCAAGGTAGAGCACCGCCTTGAAAACTATGACTATATCTATTAGTTCACGATTATTAAAATATTTGATGTAATGTTCTTGTGCAACCCCATCTCTGTAATGAACACTACAACATTGATTTTTTTTCTTTCTTTCATTTTTGATGTCGAGGAACCTCTCTAGGTAGGGTCACATTGGACCCACCCCAACATTGTAAAGCCCTAGACACATGGTGGCAAGTCACCCTCGTGCAATGCCAAAGCATGAACTGCTGTCACAAGGCTAGCCCCTAGCCGGTGTATGCAAGAGTTTTTACTTGAAATTCGTCCCAATGGATATTTGAACTAGGACCTCCTGTCTAACGAAACACCATGTTTTCCAGATGAGCTAAGCTTAGCTTGTACAACATGGATATTCTTTTCAAAAATGCCTCACCACCGCAATTGTTTGATAAAAACTCCATTGTACTTTTGGCAATTACTGTATCCTGAGTTTGGTTATCGAGAGGGGTTTCAAGGTTAAGCCAATGGATTGGCATTCGTAGGATTTAAGCCATCACCCACCATCATGTGTACTAACTACTAATAAGCAAAAAAAGTGAATGTGTCTTCGCACCACCATCGTACCCATATCATACAATGGTTAAATGCACATACAATGGTGTTTCATTGCTTACATATGCACATGGTATGCCGTTGTGGCATTATATTAATAGAATTACTCCATAATTTCATTCATTTGACTAAATATCCTAATTCAATACGACAACCGCCAACACTGGCCTTTCAAGTTTCAACGAAGCCTCAATCTTCACACAAATACTCTTCTTTTTCAAAAGTCCTAGAGTGACGGGAAACCAAGTTCCCAAAACGATCCAATAATTTAAAAGTCAGCCTAGACATATATACTGAAGACCGAAAACCATAGTTGTAGCCGATAGCAACATTTGTGACTAATTATCTAACTAATGACTTAGTCGACTAACAAACATAAAATAAAAAACATAAACGTTAGCTAGCTTGTCTAGGCGGCTAGGCGGTCCTTCCCACCTAAGGGAAGCCTAGGAGGCCTAGGCGCCTAGGCGGAAGCCTAGGTGTTTCTAGGCGTTCTTCATATTTGTTTCTATATACACACACACATATATATATATAAACGATTGTGTATACATTCAATTATATTCAAATATGTACATCATTATGTACATTTGTATTGCTTATCCATAGGCTTAATCAATCATCACTTCACCTACATCAAACCTGTTACGACCTAAGATAGATCTATTCGGCCTTGATTTGATCTAACACAATCTAAATTGGACCTAATTTAACTCATTCTTACCTAATTTAGCCAAAGCCAGACCGAATTTGGCATAACGTGACCTAATCCGACGTGACTTCCCCTAGTTTGTCCTACATTGACTTAAATGAACCCTAATTTAGCGAAATCAGATCTAATTCCCCCAAATAAGACTTTTTTTTTCTCAAATCAGACCTATTTCCCCCAAATCAGATATGATTCGGCCTAATATTAGATCTATTTCTTCCCCAAAATAACTAAACATTATCTAATTTGACCAAATTCTGACCGAATCTATTCTAATTTTGTCTTTAAGTGTCTTAATTTGGTTCTAAAAGGCCTTAAGCATCCACTTAGTTTTCGAAAAGCCTAGGCGCCCACTTTAAGTCGGACACCTAGAGCCTAAGTGGCCTAGGCGGAGCCCAGACAGGAGCCTGGATAACTATGAACGTTAGAATTGCAAGTAAGTCCCTGAGATAACCAATAAGTCCCTCGATTTAACAATTAGTCCATGTCATTGTTCAAAAAAGCGACATGCGGTGTACGGACGGAGAGGGTACCGCTTAGAGTATATGCGGGAGTATATACGGGAGTATATGCAGTTTTGGATTTTTTCAACAAACTAATTACATATAGTCATTAAATGCTATATTTAGCTCATATATATATATTGGTAGATTATGCACTTATATATATCTACATAGAATCATTAATATGCGTGTATGTCTATATATGGAATGTGTTTGTAATATATATACAAATATTAAAATGTATATATATATATAAATGCACTAATATGTGTAGGGTGTGTGCAAAGTGAATAAATCAAGATTAATATATACATGTACACATGTATTTGTATATGTAGGTATATTATATATGTATCCATATGAACGGTCAAAGGGTATTCATATATATATATATGTACAAATTTTTGTGGAAATTGTTATATATACTACAATGTATACCTCTACATAAATTACAATATATTTAAACTTAAATATATAATGAAATGTGTGTATATATGCATGCATGTATGTAATGCATGGACATCAATTGTCAGCTTTGGAGTTTAATTGGCCGCTTAATCAACCAAGTGCCAATACTTGCCCTAGACCGCTTAGTGGACCGATTAGCAATATGCGGTGTGATAGGGTGATCGAATAGGCATAAGCATGAGAATATGGGCCATGCGGACAGATTTCCCGAACAGTGGTCCCTATCATAAAAAAATTAAAATTACCCAAAATGTTCTAGTTAACCATAATCTGGCCCTAATAGTGGGTTCTTGTGGGAATTTCTCCTACATGAACTTCTCTTCAAAAGAAGGATGTACGAGTCCATCGGGTAATGTGGGATCAAAGTCCGTGTCGATGTAACGGATTGTGGTTTTCATTCATGGGAACTAAGGAACCAAGTATGACTTACCCATGTTTTGTCATGGTTATCATTCGTGATTGTTGTGTGTCATCATAACTTTTCGACCCAGAGTTGCTCTAATGGATTATCATTCTCTCGTTAGTGATTTATATAACTTTTATTTGTTTTAAATCAAAACTCAAAGTTACTTATGATTTTGATATATCAAACTTCCCCATAGAATATATTTTGTGCCACATTATTCATTTGATATTTTATTATCTTGATTACTATTTATGTCAAATTATGTATGCCCTAATTTTCCTTATCAAGTTACAAAATTGGAGTCTAATATAAATCCACTCAAAGTTACTTATGATTTTGATATATCAAACTTCCCCATAGAATATATTTTGTGCCACATTATTCATTTGATATTTTATTATCTTGATTACTATTTATGTTAAATTATGTATGCCCTAATTTTCCTTATCAAGTTTCAAAATTGGAGTCTAAAATAAATCATTGATATATCATTAGTTGGTATGGTTTATTTTCTTATTTTCGTGGTCTATGTTATTAACGTTGCTCTTAATATCTATTTCTCCTTGTTTACTTAGAAAAAACTTTCTTTTTAGGTCTACTTTTATCTTATACACATATTTCTATTATGCACACACATTCATAGATATAGACATATATAATGCATATACACATCCACATAGATATAAATATTTATATATGTGTATGTATTATCTATATATAACATCTCATACGTATTTTGAGGCTTACACTTCAAACCTTTTGGCTTTCAACTCGCCTTATTGAGACAAAACACCTCGTTACACCTCACACACTTTGAAACCTTGGTTAGGCGACGCACACTGTGATATAAGTCTCTCAGATTTCTCTTAAATGATTTAGGAATAGCACACAATCCAAGAAAGGATGGTGAAAGTTACTAATGAATATTGCAAAGAAACCCCAACAATTGGGAAATGAAATGACTGCTTGATGTTGCTGTATCACCTTCTTACCATTGCCTAGGCCTTGGCGGCCCTCGGGGAATATGGGGCGTGCCTAGCACACCTAATGGTGCTGCCGCGATTGCCCTATTCCTCTTGGTGGTTAGTGGAATGGCCAAAGCTGGCCTAGCTACTAACCACACCACCGACTAAGAAAAAGAATGGACCATCACATCTCCCCAGAAGCCTGGAGCCCGACCCTCACCCTAACATGGCCACTATGGCCCTAGGGGAGTGGGGGGAGGGGCACTATAGCCACTCAAGTGGGACATGGCTCCACTTGTGGTCTCTATGCTACATGTTGTGATTATTGTAGCACATCCTATGAAGACGAGAAAAATGGAAGAGTTACAACAAGGAGAAGGGTATTATGGGAAAGAGGATTTCACATAGTGGTCGAGATGAGACATAAACATAGTTATTGAGGCACTTGCCTAGACTGCTAGGTGCCCAAGAGGGGTTCGCCTAGACCTATTTATTATCTATATTTTTTGCTTTATATAATAATCATCACCATGATCTTATAAGCCATCATTCCAACCATGTTAGGGTTGGTCACATGGATAAGCTCTTCTCGAGTTAATTGAGGCCTTCCTTTTCTTTCACCGTGCTTGACTCAATAGCATTGCTTTGAATAAGCGTGTTAGTCGGTTTAGGTTGCGCATGCCCATGCCATCTCAAATGGCCCTTACACCACTTGTCCTCAATGCTCGCACATGGTTCACATTATCGGTCGAATTGTCAAAATTTTGACCAAAAATTTAGTTTCGACGGTGACCAGAAATAGAAATGATGATACCTCAGACTTCGTTTGGCGTTTCACAAAGTTTTGATAGAAATTTTGACATTTTGACAATTAGATGAATTTTGCCCAATTTAGGTATGCATTTTGAGAAATTTCAACAAATTCGCTAATTATGACTTACATTGATTGATTTGTTTGTAATACTTGGTCGGAGAGAAGTTATTGCTTAATGGGTCTTATAGCTTCTAACACATAAAACCTAGCATATCTATAATCACGACTTATATCAATAATCACGACTTTCATATCAATAATCATGACTTTCACCTTGAAAATAGGTGTTTTACAAGTTGCAGACCTACCCAAACTAGGAAATCTACTAGTTAATACTCTAGATTAAGTAGTAGCAAATTGAACTATTTATTTCACAAATTTATAGTAAAGGTACAAGTTGTAGAGCTACTTTTTTAAATTTGAATTAGTAGTTGCTACTTGTAATAATGAAGACTATTTGATTTTGACGAGGACCAATTGAAAGCTCTGGAGGGGCATTGGCTCGTCTACCCTGTGCTTGTACAATCCCCACATGTATGCAACAATTATGAATATGTACAATCCCCACCAGTGTTTTAAAAAGTGGTATGCGTTATGCATTCAGAGAGGTCTCCTTGTAGAGTATATGCGGTATGCGGGAGTTTATGCGGTTTTGATTTTTTTAAATTATGATATCTATGTATTTATATGTTAATCATGAATTTACATATTTAATTTATACAATTGTGTATCCAAATAGTACAATTACAAGAATAATGGATGCAATCATGCAAATATCCCATCATCACGACTTAAATACACACAAACTTGCACTCTTATCTACATCTAAACAAACCTAAATGAATGTAAATGTAAAAAAGAACTAAAAATAGTCTATCTGAAAATCGGGGATTAATCGGCCTTGTATGCGGCTGTGCGGCCGATTTTGCGGCCTGGACCACTTTTTGAGGGGATTTGTAGTGTGCGGCTCGGTAGGTGGTCTGAACCTTGTATGCGGCTGCACAACCCGCTTTTTAAAACACTGATCCCTACATGTGCAACAATTGATAGTACAATCCCCGAATGTATGCGGCTGTGCGGCCGATTTTGCGGCATGGACCACTTTTTGAGGGGATTTGTAGTGTGCGGCTCGGTAGGTGGTCTGAACCTTGTATGCGGCCTTGTATGCGGCTGCACAAACCGCTTTTTAAAACACTGATCCCTACATGTGCAACAATTGATAGTACAATCCCCGAATGTATGCAACCATAGTTTTTGAGGCGGCCAGGCGGTCCCCTCCTCACCTGAACGCCCAGGCCGCCCAGGCGGCCGCCCAGGCGGTGGTTTTTTTACCCCCAGAAAGTGTATACATATATAAATGTATACCTATATATATTATTTATATACTATGTTATGTATATAACTATACATATATGTATGTAAAACTTATCCAGCCTTCGTATATTTACTAAAATGACAACAAAACAGTAAATATTTGAGAATTGAGACATTATATACCTCAAACTGATCGCTGCAAGCCTGCAACAGTGAATTGAAATATAAGAAAAAAATACATCACACACAATTCATTGCTGAAAATGAATATAAAAGTTGCAAAACATTCCAATATTCCATACTCCATAGTTCCAAGCAAGTTTAATTAACCTATGTAATACTAAATAAATGAAAATGTCTCTTGTCTGAAAAATCTAAACAAATATAAAACTGATTTTAAAATTCAAACGGATCTTCATCATTGTCTTCTGCATCCTCTCCATCACCAACTTCATCATCATCTAGTCCTGCATCATCATCTATTTCTTCATCCTCTTCCTGAGTATCATCATCACTAAGTTCCATTGGAGCTCTGTTGGTTGATCTTCTTGGCCTGCTAGGCCCAACTTGATATTCAGTAGCACCCATTGCATCATCTACTTGGCTCAATCTAACACCTTCAACAACAATGGGATCTTCTGGCACACCTGTCATCCATTCACTACTCCAGTTTAATTCATCTAGAGCTATAGGGTCGTAGCTCTTCTCTAGGTTCTGAATCCGTCTACTCTTGAACCTTTCATGAAGTTGTCTGTTATACTGAATATAGACAAGTTTGTCCATTCTCTTAACCTCTAGCCTGTTCCTCCTCTTTGTGTGAATCTACATAATAAAAGAAATATTTAGTAATTTTAAGTGTCATATATCAAGTGCAAATTCGTAATGTCTTAGTTCCTCTTACAAAGTCAAATGTACTCCATGCCCTCTCCGCAGCAGAAGAGGTACAACACAAGCCAAGGATACGCTTAGCAATCTTTTGAAGTGCTGGTGTTTGCCCCCCATATGAATCCCACCAAGCAACTATAATAAAATACAATCTAATCAGTAACAAACTAAAGCTCAAGTAAACAAGTATTATTTTATAAATAATAAAGTACATAACTTACGTGGTGTTTTCACTGTCCTATGGCGAATGGCAATGTCTTTGCCGAACATCCCACGACTCTCCTTGTACCAATCCAGCTCATTAGACACTTTGTCTTGTTGTGGGGTGCCATCAACCATCTTCTCAAGACAGTCAACAAAGTCAGAATCGTAACTCCCGAGGTTTGGGTCATGTTGAAGTCTAGCTTCATAGTACAAAGATGGATTTAACAAGAACCCTGCACCGTATAGGGGGCGGCTCATCTGAAATGCCCATCTCTTCTCCACTATGTCAATGATAGGCTTGTACTCTCTTTCTCTATTGGCAAAATTCAGCATGATTTCTTCTTTTGCCTTCTCAATAGTAGCTGCAATGTATCCCATAGGAGGCTTCTCATCAGCATCTACAAGCCTCAAAATCTGCATTAGTGGTTGAGAAGCCCTAAGTCTTGTACGCAGTTCCAAAATGGTCTGGAATGTACAATAGCAGAGACTTTTTTCCCTTGAGTGGTCTTCGCCCAACTGCTTTGCTCCCATGCAGTAGAATTGAACAAAGCAAACAATGTCTCTCTGTGGCCAAGCATGCTTTGAAGAGTCAAAAATGAAGTAGCAAAACGGGTTGTCCCAGGACGCATGATCTCTGTATTCCCTTTGCTTTTCTTGATAAACGCATCATGGAGGCGTGTATGCTGGTAAATGTAAGCAGTCACCTTCCTTGCCTTTGTGATTATTGGGGCAAACTTCTTCATCTTCCCGATGTCTTCAAGCATCAAATCTACACAGTGTGCAGCACAAGGGGTCCAAAACAAATGTTTGTGCTTATTCATCAACTTCTTGCCTGCACTCACATAATTAGTGGCATTGTCTGTAATGACTTGTACCACATTTTCAGCCCCAATTTTACATATTGCCTCATCAAGTACAGTAAACATGTATTCAGATGTATGAGTTGCAGAAGTAGCATCAATGGAGTACAAATAAAATGAACCTTCAGGAGTGTTAGCAAGAAAATTGATTAACCCTCTTTGTCTCCTATCAGACCAACCATCAGACATGAGAGTACAACCAAACATTTTCCAATGTTTCTCATGCTCTCTCTCTAGTTCCTTTGTTTGTGCATATTGCCTCTCCAAGAGGGGCAACCTGATTTGATGGTAAGAGGGGGGAAGCAATCCTCTTCCATATTGTCCAACTGCTTCTAACATAACCTCAAAGGAAGTACGATTAACAACATTAAAAGGTATACCTGCTTCGTAGAACCAAGCAGCAATGCTATCATGGGCCACCTGTAACGCCTCCTTCTTGTATGCAGATTCAATCGTCTTCTGTACTTTCCCACCTGCTTTCCTTTGGGCTACAACATCCGCAGGGCTAGGACACACAAAAGCATCAACAAAACCCTTTACTTTGAATCCAAGGCCTGAAGTGCCAATGGGATTGGCAGGTGAAACAATATTGCTAACAACATCAACAGCGGGAGCAGATGCATTAACATTGTCGCCGTCCAAGTTAACAACATTCTCATTAAAACTTGTATCAACTTTGCGCTTCCTGGTAAGTTCTCTATACTCCTTCAATTCAGTACGGATTGCTTGAGTAGTTCTAGAACATTTTGCAGTGTCGGGAAAGCCGCCGATGATGTGTTGTTTCAATCTGTTGATCCCACCATTGCTAACGTGCCCACAAAATCCACACTGCAACTTGTTCTTGTCCGCCGGATTAGGCCAAAATCCATACTTCCACCCCGGGTCTTTGGATTTATCCTTTCTTGATGGATCATTTACCAAGTCGAGGAACTGTGGTAGAAACTCTCCAACAGGTGTCACAGGTTCACCATCTCCTTCCATACTTGACGCCGATGTAGACGTAGACGTAGACGTAGAGTCGTAGACGTGGAACAAGAGGATTGGAGAAGCAATGAACAGGGGTTCTTGCTTTTGGAGAAGGAGATAACAAGGAAGAAGGAGAACCGAGAAGAAGGATCCTTGATCGATCACCGGAAGGCGGAACCGGAGAGGCAGCACCAAGCACCACGACCGTCCGGACGGCGGACGCTTTCCGTGCGGTTGCGGTTTGCGTTTCACGTAAACAGGGAATCGGGGGGATAGGAGGGTAGCGGGTGGGGAGTCAAAGAGTCGCGGGAGACTTGTACTTTCAAGTTAATAAAAAAAAAGAATTAACAGGCGGGCAGCAAAAAAGCGGCCGCCCGACCCAGCCGCGACTCGCCCAGTCGCACTAGGCGGCCGCCTAGCCGCCCAGTCGGGCCAGGCGGACGCCCAAAAGGAGAATCAGAGTAGGCGCAAGTCCAGGCGTCACCCACCTGAGCGCCAGGCCGACTAGGCGGCGCCCAGGCGGGCGCCTCAACAACTATGTATGCAACAAATAGATAGTACATGCGCCACACAATGCTGATAACACGATGTGGACTCAATATGTCAATCATATGAACATGTTTGGACAACCACGTACAACAATTGAGTGGTGGTCATGGGCCCGACTAGCCACCATGCCCGCCCCGTTTTAATTAGGTAATTTGATACCGTGTCTTATACTACAATAAGTTTATATACAATTATGCCAGCTGTAATAGCTTGTGCTTGAGTAGTTTTATAAGATGATTCCTCATTATGCCACCAAAAAATAGCATTAAATTCCTCATCGAATCAGTTTGACTTTTATCAATCACACATGTAGCCGCCCAGTTGATCAACATATGATTTCCTTGCACTAGGTGTAACTATGCATGTAGAGTATCCTAGTTCAATTTTGTGAATTAATCCCTTTATTTGGTAGTCAAACCAGAATGCATTTGTCGACATCTCTGTTGAGATTCTAAAATTTTTGTTTCTGGACCATAAAAAACGGCGTCGAGATTGGACATTTTAAACTATGTACTCGCCAGTCCACTTGTTTTTGACATTGTCATTTCTCAAACAATCGCTTGTCTTCCCACATCCATCTCAGTATATGCATTTCGGTCACATTCATTTTGTCGAAATCTCTGTCGAGATTCTAAAATATTTGTTTCTGGACCATAAAAAAACGGCGTCGAGATCGGACATTTCAAACTATGTGCTTGCCACCCCACTTGTTTTTGACATTGCCATTTCTTAAACAACCGTTTCTTGTCTTCCGACACATCCATCTCAATATATGTATTTCGGCCACATTCATCTTGTCGTGACATTGTTTCTTCACCGCCCGACATCTACCTCCATATTGCATGCCTTGTCATATAGCTGTTCTATTAAACTTATTTTTAATTTTAGGAGGGATACTACATTTGACTCCATTTTAACCATCGTGCCCATGACAAACATCATCTTCTAAATCACCATCCATTTGAGTACAAAACCCAAGTAAATTTATCACATTTTGGTGTATCCACTCTATCCAACTTGCCCCCACCTTTCACAATTGTAGATTGGCTGAAATTGCAATGCATATACTTGTTTTTGCTTCTACTAATCATAAATCCACTAGATTCTAATACATGTCTATAAAGTTCATCTTTACCATTCAATCTATCTTTTTTTTCATCAATTAACTCAATATTGTTAGCAAACAAAAGGCACAAAGGAATATCATCTTGAACAAGCTTTGTCAACTCCATAACAAGAAGGAATAGATATGGGTTTTTTTAATTTATATAATGTCATTTTAAAATCTATTTGACACGTGTTAGTACTTTCCATACATTTTCAGGCTACGACTTCACTCTTACATGATTATTTAGGGTGTCGAACAATATACACACATAAAGTACCTTATATATGTAATATATACTATATATTATGTATACAAATGCAAAAAATAAAATTAGGACATGCGCTTAGGTGTCCGCCTAAGCAAACCCCAAATGGCTGCCTAGGCAACCCCACATGGCTGCCTTGACAACTACAAGTAGAATAGGATGAGAATCTAGGAGAAATAAGAAGAATGAGAAGAACATGGGGGGGGGACTGGGGAGAACAAGCTGACTATGCTATTGTCATGTCCCAATTTTTTTTTTGATTTAGTGCCTTAACTTAGGAGTTGAAATCCTAGGGTTTAGGCTAACGACGTTCCAGACCTAGACCTAAGGTTTAGCTTTAGGATCTGATACCGGCCAATAGGAAACCACTCCCTAAAAAAAATCCTATAGTGAAAAATTTGCTTTGACACTTGCCCTCAAGTTGGTATTCATAACAGAAAACCGAAAAGCCTAGATGCTGCGTCGTTTGCGACTGGTTACCTAACTAATGACGAGATGAGATTGTAGGATCGAAATCTAGGAGGAAGAAGAGTGGGAAACATTGTTCAGAATTCCATCTAAATTGTTGAAATATCTACAAAAGCTCTATAGCTATGACCATCAGGTATAGAAATGTACTGGCCATCATATATCAAAATGCACTTACCATTGATTTTTTTGTTACACCATAATGCACTATCTACTACCTAGACCATAATAAATTTGTACAATTTTGTGTCTTTCAGTTAATGTCTATATAATGTGCTTGCAAGCTATTATTACTTCATTATTTTCACCATTGAAATTGACACTGAAAATCCCCATCGAGACAAATCAGTTTCCTTCACTCACACATGTAGGCGACCCCCAAATAAAAAAGACATCTAATATGACATATTATTGCATAAACCAATGCATTTACACTAGTAGATCAATCAGGTGAAATTTCATGAAATAATTCGTTCATTTTGGAGTTGAAATGCCTGGAAAAATGTTGAAACTTTTGTCAAAATTTTGTTCTGGTGCCAACAGAAACGACGTCTAAATTAGACATTTTATCTGCGTTGGGAAGGATAGGGGGAGGAAGAACAACACTAGCTACGACTTATTGTCATCTAGGAAGCATGGACAGACACATACACATACACGAATATGGACACCATGGAACAATTTCGCTCAGAATTTCATTTTTTTTGCAATCAGACATCGAAACCTACGATAGAACTTGCGAAACACATAAATGCAGGGAATGGGACGTAATTTTGCAAAAAATTCGACCTTCGGTGCCGAATTTTGACAAAAATGGTGAATTTTCGCCGCAAAAAGCCCAGTTTGGGCCGTAATTTTGCGTAAATGGTACAGAAACAAATTAAATTTTGAGAAATTTGTTCCTAAGGCCGATAATACATCTTGGGTATTCTCACAATTTTTTTGAATCTCTTGCTTCGAAAGGCTATCTTTCTTAATCCTATGGTATGATTCCCCTATCCCTAGACCATTTATACATTACCTTCATCAATTTCTATACCCTTCTATAGAAATATGGAGAAATACTCCTAAAATAACAAAGTTCTTTCTTGGATCTATGTATAGATGTTCCATGCAACCTAGTTAAATGCTAACATTAGACTTATACAAGTTGTACTTGGTAAGTTTGGAACTTCTAACTATAAGTTTTAAATTCTAAACTGTAACTTGAAGCTTTTAATAGTCGAATTGTCTGGAGACTTGACATTTCTGTTCATTTGTGCACTCACTCATCAAGACATGTATCCCACCTTGGCCTTTAAAATATAAATGCATTATATAGTCTAGTGTGTTTACGTCTAAACATTGTGTTTGCAAAATTTCATAAGTTAATTCCTTCATTTTGTGATCGCAATTGCCATTGAAATTGTTCAGCTTCATTTACAAATGTGAGATACCCCCCACATAACCAATCTGAAATATTATTGCATATTTGAGTAGATATTGGCGTTTTAGTTGTCCGGGTAAATGTTCATAATCTAATTCACTTATTTGGTCGTCGAAATTGTTAGGGCTGTAAATATCAAAATTTCGGCCGAAATTTCAATTTTTTTGTTTCTAAGCCATCAGACGCGACATCAAAATCGGAAATTTAATTCTTTGGTGGATACGGACATTGGACACGGGACATGACAATTTTCAAAAATATAGGACAGACACGACGTCGACACGTCAAAAAAAATACATATACATATATATTATTTTTATATATAAACACAAAAAAGAACAATCCCATTGAAATTTGAAACATGAGGATTATTTCATCCAAGCTAGTTTCAATTTCAAATGTTAAATCAAACACACATTGCACACATCATGAAATTAAGCCTTGAAAGGCATACTATCAAATAAGTCCACATGTACATAATAATAAAAAGTGGTGGAAATTTTATTCACAAATGATAATGAGTTAGACACTACAAGTATGAACTTACAGTAAAATATTTGCACATTTAAATTTGTGCAGTAAAAAAGATAGTGATTGTGGTGGACAACAAAGAAAAATGAGGAGGTATGCTATATGTAGAAGATAGTGAATCATTGATGTATATTCAGAAATAGGAAGAAAGGGGGTGGGACAAGGAGGTTGTTGTTGTTGGTGGTGGTGGACAAATAGAACATTGGTGTTGGAGGTGGAGGAAGAAGAGGAGACCGAGGAAAAGGAAAAAGAGAGTTCGGCAATGGGTGGAGTGAGAGGAGAGGCCAAAGTCTATAGATGGACAAAGAGAAATAATTTTTACCTAGGTGGAAATGTGATAAGGAGGGGGAGACATGAGTATCAAGAGTGGTGAGGAAGTTTATATGCAACAACTTGTTTCTCTTTAATTATCGGCTATGCTCTAGTGTCCAAGCCGTGTCCAGGATGCGTCCAACTCCTGATAACAAAAATGGGGAACTTGGACATGTCTGGGCTGTGTCCACCTCGTTCCACGTGTGTCCATGGTGTGTCCATGTTGGATACATCACACGTGTTGGACACGGACACAACAGCCTCTGGGAAGTGTCCATGCTTCCTAGTTGTCATCTATCAAAAGTTCTTTTGGGCTTAATGATTTAACCTTAGGTTTGAATCATCAATGAATGGTGGAGATGGCTCCTAGACCTAGGGTTTAAGTGACCAATGATGGATAGGGTGGGGTGTCCCTGACCTAGATGCTAAGGATTTAGGCTCTAATATCACCGATCAGAACTCATTCTCAATAGCAAACCCAATAATAAAAAGTTTGCATGGACATATACTCCGAGGTGTGGCAACATTTGTGACAGATTACTTTACAATGACTTAATCAACTGACAAACGTAAAAGAATACACGAAACTATGTAGCTTACAACCGAGTCACTGAAATAAGAAACAAGGCCCTCGAATTAATTGACAAAAACACCCAAGATAACAATAACACCTACTTATTCCTAGTTTGTCCTAGTCGACTTTCACGGAAAATTCTGTCCTACTTGAGGGAGTTTTCTGAATCTCTGCAGAAGAGAATGATATTTTCCCTTCACTTTCTTGTTTTTTTTGCATGCTGCAATCTTCACATGCATTGTACTCTGAAAAGCCAAATGTGATGCGAGGGGAGCTTCCCAAACCGTTGTCCACCAAGGGACACCATTCTTTTGACGATATATTTGGTTCTCAGAGAGTGAGAATTTGCCTTTGGCACTTTGGCATCAAGAAATCTTATCATCTTCATGAGAACATTTTGTTCTCAGTAGAATGCTTGTTAGTTCATCAAATTATTTATACACAAAGTTGCAAATGTACATTCTTTTTGAATCAAATGTCATCATCATTGGTTTTCTCCCTGAAATTTTGGCTAGGGGTGAGCAAATTCGGTCCGGTCCGGTTCGGTCCATTTTGAGTTCGGTCTGGACCGTGGTTCGGGAATTTCGATGAGTTCAGTCTTTTGGTCCGGTCCGGACCGCAGACCGACTTTTATATAAAATTCATGTATATTTGAAGGTGTATTCTATAATAACTACAAATAAAGTACATATATAAGCACTACTAGTATAAATGTTTGATACTAAAGTTATATAATTGTTAGAAGTGACTAAGATTATCAACTTTGTACAATTAAATAAGTTGTAAAACATGTAAAAAAGGCTGATTACGGTCCAAACGGTCCGGTCCGGTCCGGTCCTAGCACAAATTGGTCCGGTCCTACCTCAAAATGGTCCGGTTTGCGGTCCTTATATTTGTCGATATCCGGTCCGCGGTCCGGTCCGGTTCGGTCCGGTCCGGTCCGGTTCTGGACCGATGCTCAACCCTAATTTTGACCAGTAAATGATCTCCTTGCCTAAAGAAATACGGGTTGAGATAGTCGCTAAATTGTAATACTTGCTTCTATCTTCCAAGAATTTCATCTAATCCCTTATCCCGACTCGCCATTGTGCGCATTAAGTGAAAAACTCGTTGTCATCAAAATTCGAGTCAATACGGGGGAGATGAACGGGTACCTGGGTAGTAGAGTGTTGATTCATCCTTGACACCGTAGTATTTAATTATTCATGAAGGTTGACTGATCATGAAAAACTACCTTGCTTTGACTTCCACAACTATTTTGTTGATCGCACAAGATGGAGATGCCAATGAAGTATAAATCCAAAAGATACTATAGAATTCAAATGAGTTGTCCAAGCTTGTGATTTTACACATAAAGACTGCTGCCCGTTATAATAGTTGTCACTGTGTAGTTCTATTATAGCTGATGATGTTGTTCATAATGTGACAGGAGAAGGATTTCCAACAGGAAGAGGAGTTAAGGTGCAACGAGGGGTTTTCCGATTAATCAAGGGATATGAACATCAATCCTACTAGGATTGTGGTACTTGATGCAGTTTTGACCTATGACAATTTCTCTTCTATTGTTGAGTTTCATTGCAAAGATGAGGTTGCTTGACGAATATAAGATGGCTGTGACATCTGTCCAGTAATAGGGAGACTGTCTGTGTGGACGGGGGTGAGGGGTTGCTTGGTAGGAATCTCTATTTATGGTTTGTGCTCTCAAAACCATAGAACACCTGCTCTGTAATTTTTTTGTGATGTAAGTGGAGGTCGAGATTATTCCCCTCTTTGGTGGACAACCTAGGGACTTCAGCCTCCTCATGATGCACTCCCTTCAAGAAATCTTACCATTTTTCTCATGAGAGCTTCCACTTATATGTAAAAGGATATTAGTTCATCTGCCTCATTGTCCAATGCCTTTCTATGTCAAAGGGGCCATCCACCAATCTTTTCCTCCTAGAAAATGGATTGGTGAAGATATCCTTGCTTAAAGTATAGTCTTTGGGCATCCTCTTTGAAGTTGCTAATGCGTGCTAATAGAAAATCTTTGCTTCCATCAAACATTGATTTTGCAAGGCGCACAATGCACAACCACTTCAGGTCTAGGTGAAATTGGTAAAATACCCTAAAATCTTTGGCGACAATGTTGTACTCCTTGTCTTCGTTTGAAAAATGAGCAGGGGTTTTTTGATCAACCGAGGGAGATGCTAGTTGATCTCTACTAGGATTGCATTGCTTGTCTTCCTTGATAGAATTTACCGTAGATACGATATTACTCCGTAAGTTGAAGATGATAGTTCACTCATGGGGTAAATGCACATCGATGTGGATAAATGCGAGGATCGCTTTTGGGGATTTTTTTCGTATTGTATGCAAATCATGGGATACTAGTTTGGTAGGTTTGGTTGGAAGCGTGCCAAGAAAAGATTCTCAAAAGCTAGCATTGAGGTGGTCGGATCTTTGTTGAAGGTGTGCTGCCCAACCCTGAGAGAGAGAAAGAGCACAAAGTAGAGAAGCCTCACCTTGCGGGCGGTTGTCGTCGTTAGACGTTGCTTGGCTGCCCGCATGGATTTCTTGCCCCTACTTCTTAGAGTCGTCTCTCTGAGCCATCTCCATCTTCAACAACAAAAGTATCTACTTTGAAGTTGTTGCTATATTTATTGTCTTTGGAGCCGCCATATCTCCTTTTTTGCCGCCTTCATTTACTCTGCCACCGATCTACACCTCCGTCATCTAACCTTTGCAGATCTACACCACCGTCATTTACATCTCTGTAGATCTACAACGCCTTTGTCAACCATGCCTCTATTGAGATCTAATCCCAAATCTTGGATTAAGATCTTCCTTTTCTGCTAATATTAGGGACATATCTTCCTTATATTGTTGAATCGGAGATCCAGAAGGATTAATTCATCTTTTGCTGCTTTTTCAGGATTTGTCTGCTGTTGTTCTTCGCTAACACTGCTTGTTGCTTCTTGACACTGTGTAGGCGGTGTTCGACTTCGTTCGCAAAATCTGTCCAACAACATGACATGTCGTCTTCTGACACGGTGTGTTGGCTGCACTTTGACACGGGGTGTCGCCTAAATGACACGACGTGTAACTTGCGTTGTGCCTTGAGTTTTGTCAATTGACATGACATGTCACCCCAAGACACGGCGTGTCGCTGACTTCTTGTCGGTGATGACTTCTGCTGCTGCATCTACCAATGCGTGACACAGTGTCCCATCAACATGACGTGTCTCCTGCTACTGCTGTTATATCTTAGCGTGCTACATCATCTATAATGACTCTATTACATGGTGGAGGTTTTCTATACATGGCGAGTCCCTTCTTTATCCTTTCCAGCAACAATTATCTTTCTTTTCCATCAATTTTATATTTGTTTTTGTTCTTTAAATCCCCACTCTTTCCAACCCTACATACATATTGCCTACCACCCCAATACTTGTACTCCCCTAAGGGCTGGACAAATCTCCTTTTTGGTTATCTGAATATACATAATCAGGTCATGTTGCACCTTGATTCGAGTTGACAGTGACCCCCTCCACATGCTTGCCTGCATATCACTTACCTCTACCATTATTTTTGACTTTCCACCCCAACCATTCTCTGGATTCTTTTTGTTGTTGGAGTGAGGAGGAGAAGAGAGAATGATGAGTAGAGGGAATGATGATGAGGAGAGAATGCTGCTATATGGATCCGTCTGCTGATATTATTGATTTGTCTACCTTATGAAGAACCTGAGAAACTTATTCATCAACATCTAGCCTGCTACTATAAAGTTATCTACTTTACTTTTTCCATCCGTTGACTGATTACTACTGTTACTTTATTTGTGCTATCTATTGCTGATTTTCTGTCTGACGATGTCATTCTTGCTACTTGTGCTATGCTTAGCACATTTTACTTGCTGCTTTGTGAGTTTGCACTATCTGTTGTCCGTGCTTTGTTTGCACGCGTTGACTATTTATATGTGCTTACACATCTCTGTTGCTACTGTGACCCACCACTCTCTAGAATGTGATGTCTACTATTGTGATGGAAACTATATAATGAGAGAAGATGATGAAGATTTCTATTGGTGGTTTTACATATACATGATGGAGTTTCATGAAGATCTGGTGGGTGTGTTTTGCTGGATCTACTGAAAAGTTGGGTCCATGATTTTCAATCTCAACACATGCACTTCTAACTTGCTGGAGGGAATTAGAATAAGGGCTGGTTTGGTAGGGTGCGGATGGAATTCAATTTGTTCAACTGTCATGTTTTAAGTAATTTATTTTGTTTGGCACGACGTAACAAGGTGCAATTCAACGTTTTTACCTACACTTTGTATATGAAAACAACTCGAAAACACAGAGTTTGCACCACCCCCTAATCAGGGGTTGTCGGGTGTAGTCGACACGGACACCGCTCAATCTGCTACACTGCAGCGTAGTGCTACATAGTTGTCATCATTTTTTTTACTTTTTGATATATTTGTGGTCTCTTTCAACCTCTCTCCACCAATTCCACGTGATGAAGACCAACATAAAAGCTGGATAACACTGCACTCCCGCTACAGAAAAGATTCTGTTCCCTTATGTTCTGAAAGTGCGACAGACTTATCTGTAACATACTAAACAATTGGAAATATACTCCGTGAACTTCATTTGCATCATACCAAATGAAACAATTGTAAATCAAAAGACATGATTTAATCTTCCGTATTTTTCAACTCATCAAACTTCACCCAACTTCAATGTACCAAACAGGCGCTAAGCATGGTTGTATAGGCGGCCAAGCGGCCAGGCGTTCTAGGGGGATGCCCAGACAGTTTAGACGCCCAGACGGAGGACCGTGCGTTTTTATATATTTTTTATTTTAACAGAAATATGTAAAATTTCTGTAAAATACAATCCTTACACATAAATATACATGATAAATATGCAATAAATGTGCTAGCATCGTATGAAGAAAGCAACAAAATCATTAGATATGGATTGAATTGCGGAAGTTTTACCTAAACAAAATTCATATAGAAATCAGAAAGCTAAACATGTATTATGTTTGTAGCCAAAACATGTATAATACTATTATGTAAAATTTAGGCTAAATCAAAACTAACAAGACCTAAACTAGAACTAATTGGCCCAAATTTGAACTCATTTGATCCAAATTTGTCCTATTTTACCCTAATTTTTGCCTAAACCATACCTAATTTTGTATACCATGACCTAATCAATCCCAATTTCCGTAAATTTTTCATATATTCACCTAAATGAGACAAAGTTTGGCCAAATAAGACTTAGTCATCCAATCTAGAGCAATTTCCCCCAAATCATATTTGTTTCCCCTAAATTAGACCTAATGTACCCAATTTTGACATGATTTGGCTTAAATAAAACCTAATTTTGTGTATTATGATCCAATCAGATCTAATTTCTCCAAAGTTTCCCTATGTTGACCTAAACAATATCTAATTTGGCCAAATTAGACTTAATCTCACCATATCAGACCATTTCCTCAAAATCAGACTTGTTTTCCCCAAATGAGACCTAATCTGCTCAAATTTGACATAATTTGGTCTAAAATCAAACCTAATTTGCATAACATGACCAAATCAAACCTAACTAACCCAAAATTTCCCTATGTTGATCTAAACAAGGCCTTACATGACCAAATCAGACCTAATTCCCCAAATCAGACCTAATTCCCCCCAAATCAGGCCTGTTTTCCCCTAAATCAGACCTAATTTACCCTAAATTGACCCCATTCGGGATAAATCAGACCCAATTTAACCATAAAATGACCCAATTTGATCAAATTCAGATATAATTTATGCTAAATGTGCCTTGAATTGGCTTAATTTGGGCCTTAAAAGGCCTTAGGCAACAATTTAAGTCAGTTAGGGGGCTGGGCGCTCAGTTTGAGGCGGGCTGACTTAAGCCTAGGCGCCGCCTAGGCGGGCGCTTGTACAACACAGGCGCTAAGAGGGATGACGCTACTAGTGTGGGGGTTGAGATTAGGGGAGAGTTTGTGGGGATCTGTTAGTTGTGGGTTCTGTTGGCAGGTATACTCTGGTGGGTGTCTTTTGATGGATTTACTGAAAAGGTGGCACCATGATTTTCAATCTCAAGACATGGACTTCCACCTTGGCTGCAGGGAATACAAATATGCGGGAGGACACTATTAGTGTGAGGGTCGGGATTAGGGTGAGAGTTTTGGGAGTCTGTTGATTGTTGTTATAAGTTGGTATCGTACTTGGTTTTCCTTTTCTTTATTATTAGCTTCATTATTTTGATCGGCTTATTGAAATGATACATTGTAAATGTTTTGTTTTATTTCTTCCTATTCTCTTCGTTCAATATTTTCATGGTAGTTTTATACAAATTGGGTTCCTTCAAAGGATGAAGGAGCTGAGGTTGCAGTAGATTCGTTTATGTGTAATGTCACAATCAGTGTATGGCTTCCTATATTTTGAGATCATGTTATGTTTCTCTGCTAGCAGAAATTTTACTTTATAACCAATCAACATGGTGATGGATTCCTTGTAAATCTTGGTTCTTATTAACCACGATCGTTTCCATAAGCCACGATTGTGTCCCTAGATTGCAGCTTTATTTATTTCATGCTTTCTATCTATTAATATGTGAATTCACAACCTAATTGGCTAACAAAACCGCTCAATACTGAATCACTTGCAACAATGAGGCAATTTGTCATGCAAAAAAATAAATAAATTAAAATATGAAACTCGAACTGATAATAAATTTAAAATATGTTTACAAATGTCATGTTAATGTTGTTTAGCATATTAAACGCTCAATCTTTATCAGCTGTACTTAACCACTTGCAAAATGAGCCATTTTTATCATGCAAAAAATTGAATATGAAACTCGAGCCTATGTTAACAAATACTAAAAAAAATTAAAATATGAAACTCGAACTGATAATAAATTTAAAATATGCTTACAAATGTCATGTTAATGTTGTTTGGCATATTAAACGCTCAATCTTTATCAGCTGTACTTAACCACTTGCAAAATGAGCCATTTTTATCATGCAAAAAATTGAATATGAAACTCGAGCCTATGTTAACAAATACTAAATTCAAACTATGTTAACAAATGTAATGTCAATGTTAGGCAAATTTTTATCTGTTTACAAAGGTTGTATCAATGTTGTGTGGCTCTGTTGGGATTTGCACTTAAATCATGAACCTATTGAACCTTTACTGGTTGTATCATTGGTCACTAAAGATCATCGAGAAACAGACTGAAATGGTGCATGTTTATGTATGTTATATGTATGCATCTCAGGATTCGTCCCTTTATATCTGATTTTGTCTGTCGGGGAGGGGGTCTCAGTTTGTTTAACCAAAGTTTAGATTCGGCAACAGTGCCCAGAATTCTGTTTTTATCAGACTTGGAAACGTTTTCTCAAAAGTGTTGTTTTCCAGATGAAGACAGCCGCAGATGCTTGTGTACTGTATGACATGAAGAGGAACAAGTGACGTGATAACCCATGGTAGTTGTAATCTAGAAAATCAAGCACACACTATGTATCATTTGCGTTCTGCCATTTGTAATTTAAACATCGAGAAGAGGGTTAAACCCTGCACATTGTAG
Source organism: Alisma plantago-aquatica (assembly GCA_963693085.1). Lineage (NCBI taxonomy): Eukaryota > Viridiplantae > Streptophyta > Magnoliopsida > Alismatales > Alismataceae > Alisma > Alisma plantago-aquatica. Next base: position 1,348,745,059 of record OY856410.1, on the reverse strand, counting down.
CATATTTTCTAGTTACACTGGTGTTCAATCAAATTACTATTGTCGTAAATTCGACATTGGAATGTAGATACAATTCATCAGAAAATTTAGTCCAATTCTTCTTTTGTTTCTTCTGGCAATTTGAATTTCTATGGCTAGGGACGTAATTGATGCTAAGTTGAGAGCAACGCAAGGTTAATTTGAGGTCCATAAATTCCGGCTTAGTAATTTTTGTTGTTGGATGAAAAGAGGGTTCAACCCTGCACATTGTAGCATATTGTCTGGTACGCTGGCGTTCAATCGAATTACTACTGTTGTAAATTTGAGATTGGAATGAAGATACAGTTTAACACAAAACTTGGTCCTACTCTTTTGTTTCTTCTGGCAATTTGATCTTTTACAGCTGGGATGTAATGGCTGCTAACTTGAAAGCAACACAAGTTCAATTTGAGGTCAACAATTCCTGACTTAGTATTTTTTATTGTTGGATGTTGAAGAAGTGATTGGCAAGCTTATATGAGGTGAAATAATAAATGTGGATCACACCTTAGCCTCTATATGACATGAAAACTTTGGACTGCTTTGGGCGCATACTCCTCATGTCGTGCATCTTTTTGCTCGAAAATCAAATTTCCCAGCATTTCAAGGGGAAAGTCAATAAATTAGAACGTTGCATATCGTTAGGAAGTGTGAGTTTGATTGTACCAGAACTCTGAATATTGAAAAACATGTTTGAATCTTATTAGCATACGTAAGAAATTATTTTTTTGACCCGCTGGAATTTTTTTCAGTATCATATTATACTATTGAGGGAAGCATTTTAAAGAATTATGCATATGATGGGTAATGCTTGTAAATATGCTAGTAATCTGTTAGTAAGGAAAGTAATTGTTAACCAGCTCAATGGTCCGCACTGCTTCTGTGGCTTTTGGGGTGAAATGCTGAATGATCTGACAATGTCAACTTCCCATGGACAAGGTTTAAAGCTGGCGCGCTTAAGACAACTTTCCAGTTTTGTGAGGGTAGTTACCATATATTAGTTATTCTAATTCCGAAGAGACACCACTACTATTGTAGGGACTATTTGTCGAAACAACCTAGTAGTGAACGTGTTAAGGCTATGTTGTAGAATAGGTAACAATATTTTGAAATATCAAGTTTGCAGACTATTATTATATGCACCCAGGTTTTAGATCCGGAAAGGAAACCTATATAAAATTACTTGTAGGCCACTTAACTTTAGAGTTTCTAGTATGTTGTCCTCATGTTATAAAAGCACATTATCGGTATGTAGTAATCATTTTGAGTTTATGCAACAACCCAACTTTTGTTATAGTCTTTGAAGTTTTTGATCACATTTGGTCGATTACTTCTTTTGCATATTTTTTAAGTTTTCACTTATCATTTTATATGCAATTCTGATACGAATGCATAATTTTGTATGCCTTTAACAAGTCACCATGACACTTACGCGAGGATTAGACACTTATCATAAGGGGTGGACGAAGGTACCACCTTATTGATATGCTGATATGGAGACATGCCATCCCAAGTGTGAAATAGCCACACATATGACGTCCCCTACTTTGATTACCAATATTTGATTTCTTTATAGTCACATGTGATAATATTTATAGATATGGATGAGTAGCATGATCAAACATAAATCACATAATTAAAGGGTCACACTTGGCGATCATTTTCAAAGAAGATAATCATATTTTCTCTTTCCAAAAATGAGTGACATCCTTAAGCTATCTCGTTATGTACATGTGAATAATTTCTTACATGTGGTGCATTTGATTTATAAAATATTATGATTCAAATGACTTTGCCTTTGATAAGATAAAAAAAGCATACCACACCAAACACAAGTCCTCATCCTAAAAGTGCCAAAAATAGGATCGTGGCACCCATGCCACTCTGTCTAAAAGGCTTTACTATTACTATTGCAATGATGACCTGTTTACAGGGAAACATTTGCTTCAAATGTTCCCATCTTGTACTAAAGATCGACTCTAACTGTTGAACCAAGAGGTATATTAAGGATGATATCATAAACCAACTAAGTGCTAAAGATCCAATTCATCTTGAATATTCTTGTGGTCCTCATAAAAGTTTTAAGGAAAATCCATACTTATCAAAGACTCAACTTTTAGGAAGGGTGAATGGATAGCGTGGACTAAAAAGGGGGAAATAATTCATGTGTCGAGTATCCATGTACTAAGATAGCAAGATTTCATGCAAATTACAACAACTCCATTCTGTTTTCAATAAAAGGGGAAGTTTCAAGAAAAAATAAGGAATATCAAGGCTTGCAAACAAAATTAATTCTAAAGATTTTTTTCTTTCAAAATTTAAAATTAAGAATGTTTCTAACCATCAGTAGAAGATTATATGTCAGACAAATAAAGGGAGAAAAATGGAACAATGGGTTTGTTACATAGATATTTTGGCTTTTCTTGGCTTGAGTTATATTTTCCTTTTTGTGTGTCCTCTATATGGCCGTCAATTCCTTGGTCCGAAAGACTCACCCCACCTGTGTAGCATGAGGCCAAATCCTTGACCTTTGCTATTTCTAATGAAAAAGTCATTTTACACGAGCACGACATCATGAAGCAAAGAACTAGAATTGAATTGCCTTTTCCTAAACACTCTATATTTATTCCTAACTATCATATGACAAAGGAACATTGTATACAACCTCAAATTTATCTTCACCTAACATACATATAGACTTTAATTTCTTTTCGAGAGAAAAAGTTTACTAAATACAAAGTGTAGAGCATACAGTAAGGTCATTGTTCTCTCTACAAACATTTAATTTTTTGGGCAAAATGAATTCAACTTAAGCCATGATTACAAAAAATATCACATGTTGTTAACACATCCAAACCATGGTTTTGTGAATGTTGTGAAGGGGTAGATATTATTCTGGTATAACCATCTCATCCTAAAATAAGTTGAGGTTTTAGATAATTCTAGGCTGAATTTCTCACTACTTGTTCTAAGAAGATACTTGGCTTGTAGAAAATTTTGATTTTCCTATGATTTAGGAAACAAATCTTATGATTTGCAACATTCACCCCTTCCTCTTGCATATGAACTTCTAAGCCTGAGACCACTTGGCCTATCTCTCATGTTGATGATAATGTGAAAAATGAAATTATTTGTCTAAGCATGGATCAAACCATCACTCCCCATCAATTCTAGAAGCAACATACAACACCATCCCATGTTGTCATCTCACAATAACAATAGACACATGGATCTCTTAGTAACAAAAAATAGATGACTATACCCCATGATAAGAACGATAATAGGACCATGAAAATCCCAATGATAATGGTACTGAGATAGACAAAGAAGACAACATGATGCTATGAAGAATTCCATGAGCTGAATTGTTAAAGTCTTAGTTATGCAATATGGGCTTAATTGGGGCTACATCCCAATGCATTACAAGGATGGTTAGGCATTGTCATGTATTGTCAATAATAATCCCTTGGATCACTATCAATGATTATGATAAATGCATTTTAGTCTGTCCAGATCGTTAAAATATCACCTCAACACCATAAGCCAACAAACTTTCATCAACACTAGTGTTAGGTTAATTTAAAAAGAATGTGCCCATAACATCTAAAATTCCATTGGCACCAAACAATAAATCACATAATGGTCTACATATATGACCATCATCGACACTGTAATGGACACCAACAATGCCATTGAAGACCACATAAAGACCCTAGATCACATGATTAGAAACTTCCAAAGAGATAGTATTGGATAATATCTTTTAACTAGAACCATTACTTTCTAGAGGCGAGTCCATCTAATAAGTTGAATCTTACTCAAGTAAAGAAGTGAAAAGACAAATATGACCAAAAAATTTCACTTGGAAGCTTTCCATACAAGCATAGTCAGACACCAAGCCAAGATAAATTGATGATTCATTTATTCCAAAGAAGATTGGCACGCCCATCTTCAGTTTGGTCTCATGGAACTGAACCTGAAAAGATAACAACCTGGTACGAGTCCTGCAAACTCTTTATTGACCACTACACCTTTAGTAAAGATCACACTCCTGAAATAAAAGACTTCCAAGTTTTTTTTCTTCTATAAGTCACATTAATCATTTGCTGAATATGTTGGAAAATGGTGGAAGATTGTTTCAAAGGTGAACGAACAACCCTCTAATGAAGCATATATTAAGACGATAATCAAGACATTTGAGTTGGCAATTTATGGACTTCTTATGATCCATTCACACACGTTCTTCATCCAATTATTCAATGCAATTCACACACATTCTTCATCCAACTAATCAATGGAATTGACTTGCATTCTTCATTCAACTAATCAATGCAAGGACACATATTGAGTTTGCAATCGACACAAAATTTCACAAAACTAACTACAAAATAGTTAACCTTGATAGACTTTCCTACATTAAGTACAAGATTGACACATGACATAATTAAGAAGGGATTAAGAACACATATACCATTGTTATTTTCAATTTTTAAAAAGTGTTGATCATATTAGGTGAAAGTAAGACACCTATTGCGATGGATAAGGACAAGGCCTCATCATTGTACATAGAGGTGACTATGCCTCCTAAAATATACCTACATACCAATATCCTTTTTTAACCTCATGGTATGCCAACATAATTTCAATATCATGGACCATCAGAGATGAACAAAAAAAAAATACACACAGTGTTTGCCATTTAAGAAACACAAAAAAATAGTGAAGGGTCAAAGACATCAAAAAACAAAGGTGTTTCACTTTGTATAAAACATAATTGAACATCTTTGAAATAACTAAACTATTTCAGAAGTTAGGTTGCTTCCCAATTAACTATGAGAATGGAACAATGCCTATGATTAATAGAATTTCATAGGTTTGACAAGTACTTAATAGAAAGGTGTAAGACATTGAAACTTACCATACAATACCAAATAGAGGGAGGAAAGGTAAAAGGAAATCCATAATATGATTAAAAAGACAATCTCATGGTTATGATTTATGATGAAAGTGACTCTATTACAGATAAGCCACATGTGATACAATCCATTGGCTAATTGGGAGGTACACATGATTTAGCTTGTTTACATCTAGGAACATAACTCATAAACCAAAATGAGGTCCCACAAAAGGTTCTTACACATTAAAATACATAAAAGGTTGTCATTCTAACATTAACACTAGAAAAGGCACCACTTTAGAATAAGAAAGGTAACCCTCATTATTGGGGTTAAAAATATAACATCATAAATTCTTTACAACACTCTGTGACTAGAACAAATAAGTCAACAAATCATTATACCAACAATGAAAGAACAAATATGATAGATGTCCCAATGAAAAAGATACAAGGGAGAGTTCAATATCCTACTTAATTACCGACAATGAATGTGATTTATTTCCTTGCTTCACCAATGATATTTTTGTGAGGTTTGCTCCATGAAAACTAGCCAATCACAATATAACAAAACTCACCTTCCTAGAGGACACATACATCATAATTTTCATTTTTATATAACCTATAGGAATCATGTGCAATAGTCACTCATGAGGGATGTATTTCCCAAAAAGAGACTTACAATGAAAATTCTATCAACAAGGAACAACAAGAAGCCTTTAGATGACATATATTTAACATTCATAATGGATGTAAAAGTATGATATTGTTGAAAAATAATGAGTAGAGATACAATTTCATTTTGGGATCTTATAAGCATCATCTACTTACAAACATGTTATGCTCGTGTACTTCACAAGACTTATGTTTCCAAGGAAATCCAACCATATATATTGAAGAACATGGTGGCTATGTAGTACACACTAATAGAATCACTTTTCATAAGGATGGAATTCTTAGATAAGTTAAAAAATATCCATACATACAATGGAAACATGTAGAGTACTTCACATGCCTTCTTTTTCTAATTAGTCAAATAATTAGCCCAAACATGAAATACCCCAATCCCATAATCTGACTCTAGACCATGAGATCAAGATCGAAGAGCTTGATCAAGCTAAAGTAACTCAAACATGAACAAACATTTTTCATTTATCTTTTAAACTATAACATATGATAAAGGATGATGCCATGTATAATTTCAACTCTTGCACAAACCATAAGAAAATTCTTTAGTTCATGACTAAATATTTACAACATGTTCAAATACATGAAGCATTTAATAATAACTATGATGCAAGACAACTTTAGTTTTCACAACTCTTTTTAGCCAACCCTAATGGATCTAAAGTTGACAAGGACCAAGACTAAATACTCCACACTAACAAACACTTCTAATAAACTTGGGTATCATGACTCTATGGAAGCATTTCTATCTCCAGAAACAATTGGGTAAACCTATAGTTTATTCACTAGAGTACAAGCTAATAGTTTAGGAAATGGAAATTTACTAATTAGCCATAATAATATAGATACTATCTGTTGGTGCATGGGATGTTCCCAAAAGAACCTCCTTAGTTGCTAAATCCATGGCATCATCTTGGTCTACGAAGATGGTCATAGTGTCATATTGGACATGCACCTCAAGAAAGTTCTGAACAATCACTCAATGACTCAATATTTCATCATCGAATAATACAACTCCAAGTAAGCAACATTATCAGTGGCGGTTAATGCAAAAATTATTGATGTGATAAATTTTGTGAGTAAAATTAGGGTGAATAAGGATGTACATTTGGGTTTGAACTATTATTGCTAGATGTGTCCACTAGGATTGATTACAATGCAAATTGGACTTCAAGCAAAAATTGAGTCAATATTGAATAATACTAAGAATCAAAATTTAAGCATAGCATCATACGGAATTTAAATATAGAACAAACTTGGATTGAATTAATTGAAGTTCAATCCTAGTGTATCACATTATCAAATAACGGTGCAACCAAACTCAAACCGGTTGCATCACATCAATCACAATGGCGCACCGAAAATTTAAACATGATTCCTCACACACTAGAACAATAGTTCAAGAGATAATATAGTCCAATAAAAATTTATAAAACAATGCATACAAATGAATTAAAAATTATATACAAATTAATGGATGATAGTTCTTATTTGTTTGAAAAGTAGTATCAAATGTAATACATTCACTAAATAATAAGTAATCAAACGTCATTTTTCCATTTTCTTAAATTATGTTTTCAATTCTCTCATCTATGCTCTCCTCGATACCATAAAAATATGATGGGTTGTTGTATGCTTCATCATAGAAATATTCAATACAATATCATGGCTTCACCTACTTTAATTTCCTCTTGATACCATTTGTTCAAATGATGATTAATGTCTATTCAAAGGAAACTATGACTTCTATTCTCTCATATTTAAATCAACACAACCTTAAATGGTGACCTCAAATGGATGTCATCATTATCATTTATTTCAACAACTTATACTTGGACAACTATTTTATTGAGATTTTATCTCAGCATGTGTAATAAATCCTAACTTGTTGATCTCAACATGTGTAATAAATGAAAGACTAGAGGGAAGGAATGACGCCACACATACCATGGTAGGTCCAGAATGAGGAAGAAGTATAGTAAGAATAGAAGATGAGAATGGATAGATGTGGTTGAGAGTAGGACCAAGAAAGATGGGAATCCTCTTAAAACTCATAGAAGACTTGACTGTAGCCTCTATGTTGATCTAAATCTTTCACCACTGACGATAGACTAGCTTCACTAGAAACCAAGCTCAAGATGAGGAGATTACTCCTAAAAGAATCCATGAGGAGCAATGCCTAGTGCTCACCATATGAGACACCTATGGTGGCGGCTCGCGCCCATAAGAACAAGGTCTCGTCAAAGCAGAACACAAGAAAAGAATGGGAAAAAGTGAGATAAAGAGAAGCCAAAGTCAAACATCAAGAACTAGCCAGGTCAAGCAAAGATCAAAGCCCTTTAGAGCCATGTGTTGGATCCTAATAGGTTCGGAAGCTAATTGATCATCTAATCCCCAGATTAAAGTTGGAACCTTAGAAAATACATAGTAATTAGCATGTTTGTCCAAATATTATGAACACATTACCAAAATCTTCACAAAAATAAGAACAACAACATGAAAAACTAATATAAAGTTTTGACACATAAAATCTTATGATATTATGTAAATTACTTAATTCTCTTTTGATTGATGATAATTCAAATATGAAATTCACAAATTAGGAGAACACATTAGTGGTTGAAAAATCTTATTAATAATCCATATAATGTCAACAATGACTATGTTTTGTGCATGGAATCATATAATATGCTTCATATGGATAATTAGGGATAATAACCCTACATAAAATTTGATAAATGTTTATTCTCAACCAAGGTTGGAATTTTCAGAATATGTTCATAACAATATATGTCACATGATGTGTAACTAATATATTAGTCTGATACACATAATTCATGTTATACGATGATGATGATGACAACGACTAGTGTGATATCAACCCTAATACGATTAATGAATATAATTCTAGTGTTAATGATCCATGTAATGTATAAAATGAATGGAATATAATAGTCATATAATTAATAAGGATATGGAATATAACATCAATAATCAAATTCCAAGATAAGGATACAAGTAAAGATGACACAATATATAATAATGAGCTAAGTAAAACCCAAACAGAGCTAATTAGGGTTAATGATGACATTCTAACATACGTAGTGTTATCTTGTTTTAACCATGAGTTGACCAAGGTTGTAGTTATTCTCAGTGGTATGTTATGATTAGGTTTTTCTTTTTCAAGGTACACTTTACCTCTTACTTGGCCTTAGTATCACTACTACAGAACAAGCATTTGGCGTTGGTTTATACCCTTTTAGCGACAGTTCCATAGCGACGCCTATGTGGGCGCCGCTAAAGGTCGAACTCTTCAGCGTCAGTTTTATAACCGACGCCAAAAGGCTTCACGCCACCAAAAACGCGCCAGCAGGGCACCGATAGGCGTCAATTATTTATAGTAAGCCGACGCCAAAAGGCTTCACGCCAAAAAAAGGGTGCCATCTAGGACACTATCTGCATCGGTTTGCAACTAAAAAACCGATGCCATATTCCTAGACGCCACGGCCGTGCTTCCCTGCACGGCCGTGTTTAGTACTATAGGCGTCAGTTTTATACTCATAACTGACGCTTTTTCTGCCACGGCCGTGCTTTCCTGCACGGTCGGGTTGTTTGTCACATTAGGCGGCCGTTTTTATCCAATAACCGACGTTGTAAGCCTTTGATGACAATTTTCTATAAATAACTGACGCCTATGTTTTAATTTTTTTTTCTTATCAATTTGCAGGCCTGCTGTGGCTGGTCAGCAGGATGAGAACCTACAGTTCAGTTAAACTGAACTGCAGGTTTACGACATCCATTGATATCAGCCAACAAACAGACCACAAACCTACAAAATCAACAAATATACTTTTCACACAAGTAGATACATTCAGACATCAATTCAATTCTCACATTCACACATGTAGAAACATTCAAATACATGTAGAAATATTTACACATGTATAAACATTCAGAAATATTTATTTACAAAATATCATTCAACATCGCTATCAGCATCCCAATTATATTTTACAGTCCCCACTATTTGTATGGCTCTTACCCATTCTTCTTTTACTTCATTTAATACTTCCATCATATATGGAGCATGTACATCTTTTAAGTGTTTACCTATAGTGTGGTCAGTTTTAAACACCTGCAAAGAGAATGATATATATATATAAGTAATAATATAAAAATAAGATTGATATATTTCATACTAACTAATGAGACTATATATAATACCTCATGTATGGTATCGATGTCCAATGCGGCATATTGGATAATCATCTGCATAAATCGCATCACATAGTATGTGCATGCCCAACCGTTGTCTTGTGTAAAGCACTATAAATTGAAACATACAAAATATTAAAAAATACAACTAAACACAGTTCACATAAATAATATATAAATTGGAGTCGGAAACTTACTTTCACGTTCTCCCAAATTATTGGCTGATTCTTTTTCTTGGAGACCTTTCCTCCAACCTTTTTGAATGCATCTAAACCCCTACATGTTAATGTAACACAGTAAATTGCATAATTAAATAGTAATGTAATAACAGATGTTAACAGATATAAAAATAAAATATTTCTCACCAGAATAATGACATTCTCATTATGTGTCCAATTTTAGTATTCAATGTACTCCCCGCAGGATCTAGATAATAAATAGTGAACGTACCGGGGAGAATAACTAGTAACTCCCAATGCCTACCGCTAGAGGTAAAAAAGTTAAAAATTAATAACTCAAAATCCAAAATAAAAATGTAATTTTCTTAAGTCCAAATTATAAGTAAAGTAAACTTACTTGATATTAAATGGAGCTATTATTATCGTCTTCTTTTGCTGACCGAAAATTCTAAAAGCATCTATACAGTATTGTTGAACACTATCAGGGTCTTTAGCTACCATACTAATCAATGATGGAATAAAAAATCCCACATGGTCAAATGCAAATTGTTTACATTGATTTTTGACTAAGTAGCTGCAAAACATGTATTACGTATGCATTAATATATAAGAAACTAGATCACCGGATCTTACACAAGGTATATGGATGTATAAATAAGATCTCACCTTATCCATGTCTCTATCATTGATGTATTCAGCCAATCATATATAAACAACTCAATAATATCTTGTATAAATAAAGAGCTTTCGTATGATTGACCTGCATAATTCACTTCTACAGAAACAATTATAGGGAAATGTATATTATGTGCCCATATCCAACATGCCATTCCCCTACAAGCAGGACCTAATAGGTATTTTAGGTCAGTTGGAACCCAACTTGGTAATGCAGGAAGTGGAGGTGGAGGCCTAGATGCTCCAGGTGTCTTCTTTTTAACCTGTATATATAATTTCAGATCAATTGAGCTCATATATACACATTAACAATCTAAAGTAATGTAAATTTATCTTACAATTTCAGCAGTGTAGATGACATCTGCTTTGGGCCACAATATCACCCCTCCTTCTGCCTCAGCAAGTGTATCAATATCCGGGTGGGCATATGACAATGTAGCTTCCCTCCAATCGGGTAATACACGTATCGGGCTAACACGAACGTAGCCCTATGGCATTGGAGTCCTGTGAAACATTGCCCCAGGAAGGGACAGGTAAGCCTGCGCCTCTGCAACAACATAGTCTTGCATTCTTAAGCGGCATGGCTTCAACGCCTACAAATTTACATAAAGAATGTTATATATATACATATCATCTTGAAAACATATCATCTTGAAAAGACTAGCTACAATGTCATAAACAATACTTACAACAGGCATGTTAGGCGGTGGGTCTACAGGATTACTCTCAGTCTGTGCATCAGGAGAAGAGTGGGTCGCCATAGGCTGATTGGAAGCCTGAGATGCCTGCCACTGCATCATTCTTCCTTGACCTTCTTAGCAACTATATCCTCGACTCTTTTATTCTCCTATACATGGATAAAAGAAACATTAGCTTCTTATTATTGAATTCCCTTTTGCAGTAACATTCTAAAAAAAGAATAGTTACCTCATCTTGTGAAAGTCCCGCTCTAAGTTTGCGCTGGGATGGCCCAAAGAATGCTTTGATGCCCACACCAGTGCCTACACCCTAACACGTCCAGGATGCTCTGGGTTACCCAGAGAAACTGTCAATTCATCCCTTGTGCCCTGAGGGATGAACATGCCTTATTTCCTCTGCTCGTGCAGCTCCCGCTAACCACCATCAACAGAAATTGGTAAGTTAACACCACAAATAATTAATATTCAAATGATTGCTCTAAGAATTGTATCTTACCATTTTCGCAGCCGCTTCAGCATTTACGGGCTTCTTTATTTCACCCTTCTTGTTTTGCCTCCCAGCTATCCAGACATCATGGTGAGGCATGGGTGTGGCACATGTAGTAGAGGACTCCTGAGTAGCAGCGGACTCCGCTTGTAGTCTTTGGTGAACGCTTTCATAGCCCTTTGGACCCATAGTGTGGTCATGCACATTCAGTGCACGCCTTTCTTTTTGCGCCTCACTTAATACCTTTAATTCTTCAGATTTTCTTGAAGCAACAAACGTATCCCAATCTTCTTTGTCCAAGAAGTTCCACTGTTCAAGGGCGGACTTCTTCTTCTTATCACCATCTTTTATGTATTCTCTGTTGAGATTTGTCCTATAGTTCCTTAGCATCTTTCCAGCGCATTGCATCACGCTTTTATGATGCAGCTTCTCATCCAATGCAAACAGATTCTGTAAAATAGAATTGCTATTAACTAGTATCCAAAAATAGAATTGCAAATAATAGAATTTTTAATCTACAAAATAGAATTGCAAATAATAATAACTCACGCATAAATCCTTCCATATCATGTATTTCTTCGCATGAGGAACTTTATGCCAATTATCATACGTAACACCACAATGGCTTCGAGTGACAACCCCAAGATAGTTTACAAAATTATTGCAGTTCACTCCAATTGCATTTCCTCCATTATCAAACTCCACATCCAATCTGGATCCACTGCCACTTAGCGCTATTAACTTCTTCAACAGAGTGATGCCCCTTTTCTTGTTAAGTGATTGGTGATGCACATCAAGTTCCTTTAGTGCTTCAGTGGGTACATGTGCATCATCAACCTAAAATTTGACAAAAATAAACACACTGAATTAGCCCAATATAGAAATATAGGATATATGCCATAACTAGAAGATAATGAATTTTATAGAAATACAAGATATGTTTTTAGAACTTACATTGGTATCCTCTCCATGCTTATCATGGACATCATGCTCATCATGGACTTCATGCTCATCATGGACATCATGCTCATCATGGTCAGTCATCTGAAAATGTCATTAAAAAGGCAAACATTTCGCATTTGTATTAACTAGAAGATAATGAAACATCAAATCTGAAAATGATATTGATATTAAAAAAGCAAACATTTAGCTTCAATAAAAAAATATAAACATGCATGCCTCTAAAATTGTGATCTTTTATCAATTAACAATCCTTCATTGTGATCTCTTCACACATATAAGTCATCATTAGCTTCAATATTTTGTGGAGTTGGCAACCCAATTGAGAATGGATTGGAGTCATCATACTTATCATAGTACTCTTCTTCATCTATAGGATCTTCAATGAACTATCTTTTACCATGAAGAAAAACCAACCATTTATCATTTGCAGGATCATCGATATAGAATACTTGTTTCGCCTGTGATGCCAATATGAATGGTTCAACCTTCTTACCAATCTTTTCAAAGTTCACTAAAGTGAAACCCAATTCATCCACTATAACTCCTTTGGTGTTATCAGCCCAATTACATTTTAAGAGTGGAATTCTGAAATCTATGTAGTCAAACTCCCATATGTCTTCAATGACACCGTAATATGACATTTTAGCTTCACGTGGACTCTTATCCTTTGCACTTGCAAAATACATAGTCGACGCTTGAAGAGTGACCCCACTGTTTTGGACGACACTCTTATCATCTTGGCGCTTTGTGTAATATGTGAACTCATTAATGTCAAACCCTTCATAAGACATAACATTCAGTTTTGGTTTAAAGGCGAGGCATTTGATAGTTTCTGTAATATCATTTGGTGTTTGAGATAGTTGATGTAAGACTTTATCTTCAAAACACTTAGTAAAAGTCTTGTTATGCTCTCTAGAAAGCCACATTGAACTTGCTCGAGGATGTTGTCTCTTGATGAAATTGGTATGTTCCTCGATATAAACACTCACTTCGTCCATGTTGTATAAAATATACAAGTGACCTTGTTCCAACTGCTCATGGCTGATTACTTTCACCCGTGATCCCAAAATTCCTTTGCCCTCCTCAATATTCTTATCATTAATAGGAGTGTTATTACCACTCAGAAAGTCATTGCAAAAATCCATAACCTCTCTCGCCACATAACCTTCAATAATACTCCCTTCAGGTCGATAACGGTTTCGAACATCACCTTTAAAAATGCTCATATATCATTCAAAGGGATACATCCAATGCAAAAAAACTGGTCCCAACATTTTCACTTCCCTAGTCAAGTGGACAACAAGATGTACCATGATATCAAAAAACGAAGGAGGGAAATACATCTCAAGCTGACATAGGGTAACAACCACTTCTCTTTGCAAATTATCGAGAGTATCAGGGTCAATAACTTTGCTGCATAGACTGTTGAAAAAGAAACAAAGTCTGGTGATTGCAAACCTTACATGCTTCGGCAATATAGATCGAATTGCCACAGGCAATATTTGTTGCATTAGAGTGTGACAATCATGAGATTTAAGACCTATCAACTTCAGATCTTTCATTGATACCAATCTATGGATGTTGGATGAGTAACCCTGTGGCACCTTAACATTTAGCAATCATTCACAAAAAGCTTTCTTCTCCTTTCTAGACAACATGTAACAAGCGGGAGGTAAGTATGTTCTTTTGTTACCCATTTCATGTAATTCTGTTAATTCTGACCTTATTCCCATTTCACGTAGGTCCAATCTGGATTTTATCCCATCTTTAGTCTTACTTGGTATATTTAACAGAGTACCAATGACGCAATCACAGACGTTTTTCTCAATGTGTATTACATCGATACAATGCCTGACTATCAAAGAACTCCAATAATGAAGATCCCAAAATATTGACTTCTTCTTGAATGAAGAATTATCACTCCGTGTGGCCATACTACATTGTGATTTCTTACGAAATTCATTGACAATGTCTTTTACTCTTTCATAAACAACATCCCCTGGTATAGGTTTAGGTGCACTCCGTTCATCATTCCATCCATTGAATGCTTTGCGCTTCCTACGATACAGATGGAATTTTGAAAGAAACCTTCGATGACCAAGATATACAGTCTTGCCGCCATGTTTTAGTCTTATTGAATCAATGTTTTCTTCACATATAGGACACACTTTAGCTCCTTTGATACTATATCCAGACAAATTCCCGTATGCTGGAAAGTCATTAATAGTGCAAAACAACATAGCGTGCAAACGAAATGTCTCTCTTCCTGAAGCATCATAGGTCATCACACCTTCAGCCCAAAGTTTCTTTAAGTCATCAATCAGAGGTTCAAGATAAACATCGATATCATTTCCGGGTTGTTTAGGGACCGATATCAACAACGACATCATAACATACTTATTTTTCATACACAGCCAGGGAGGAAGATTGTATATAACAAGCATGATTGTCTAAGTGCTATGTTGGCTGCTCAATGTCCCATACGGATTCATCCCATCTGTACAAAGCCCAAGTCTTAGATTCCTATCTTCTTCACCAAATTTGGGGTACAATAGATCAATCTTCTTCCAGTGTGGGGAATCAGACGCTTGTCGTAGGATCCCATCATTATTTTTCTTAACATCTGCATGCCACCTCAAATTCTTTGCATCTTTCGGATTTGCAAACAAGCATTGAAACTATGATATTATAGGTAGATACCACATCACCTTGGCAGGAGAACCAATTTTGGACTCCCCCGAAGTCGTCAATTTATACCGTGACACACCACATTTTGGACAATCTTTCAAATCCACATAGCCCTTTTGAAATAATACACAATCATTCGGGCATACGTGTATCTTCTTGGCCTCCATTCCCATTGGACACAACAATTTCTTTACCCGGTATGTTGAGATTGGCAGCTCGTTTCCTTTAGGAAGCATTTCTTTCAACAAAGTCAACAATGAAGTGAAGATTTTGTCGCTCCATCTATTATTAGCTTTCAACTTATACAATCTCAACATAGCACTAAGCTTTGTAAACTTAGCACAACCTGTGTATAATGGTATCTCAGCATCATGCACAATGTTTCTAAAGATAGGAGGTGGATCAGTGTGCTCTACCCTACAACTATCCAACATCGCATCAACGATGTCTACTGGAACTGGTTCGTTCACATCTATGTCATCGGAGGCAATTTATTCTTTCACCCAAGCACTGCTATCGACATCCACTGGTTTCGAGTTTGAAATATCTCCATGCCAGTGCCATTCTGTATAGCCTTGTACAATCCCGTTGCACACGACATGACTTTTGATTTCGTCACCAGTGCTGACTTTCAAGTTGTTACCACAATGCCTACATGGACAGTAGAACCTATCTCCAGGTTCTTTCCTATGTTCCTCGGCAAATCTAATAAACTGATTAAGACTAGATATAAACTCTGGGGTGCAACGATTGCGAATGGACATCCATGATCTATCCATTCTATGATCAAAGAGAAAACAAGTATATATTAGGACAAGATTAGGGTCTACGGTTAACAAATTAGAGTTTATGGTTAAAACTTTAGGGTTTAAGGTCTTATATATAATTAATGGTTAAAACATCCTAAATGAGATTAGGTGTTCAAGAACAGTCCGAAACCGGGGAGTATCCAAGATTTACTCCTAATGAGTAAATTTTGGACGGGTTTCTAGTCCAACAAATACATGTGATGTCATTCTTATATATAATAAATGTGTACCACCTATCCCATCCTTGAACACCTAATCTCACTAGTAAGTGTATAATGTGTATTGGATTTTTGAGAAAATTTCGACAACATTTCCCCAATGTTCTCTAAGTACATATGTACTTAGAGAATAAACGGGGAATGCTGCCGAAATTTTCTCGAAAACCCAATACACATTATACACTTACATCCTAAGTGAGATTAGGTGTTCAAGAATAGTCCCAAACTGGGGACTATCCAAGATTTACTCCTAATGAGTAAATCTTGGATGGGTTTCTAAGCCAACAAATACATGTATGTTATCATCTTATACCTACAAACCTAATTTCATCATTCATATCCTAAGTTTTGTGTAACATCATTAATCATGCTTGTTAGTAAATACTAAATAGTAAATAATTAAACCTTGATTCCATATATCAAAGATTTGAATCAGGGTCAATCTTGAAGTTTTAACTAGAGCTTCATATATCAACATACATACCAGGTCATATTTCAAGTCAAGATTTAGGCATTTAATCACCTTATGGTGCATACATGATTCACAAGGTATTGGGGTGCACAAAGAATAATATATGTTACTGATTTAAGAGTTCACATAATCATTTAGGAGACCCACGTGTGAGTTAATTTTGACATTCAACATCAATGTATCTTTAACATGCATGTTTCAAGGGTTTAAATCACATAATCAAATCAAATTCGGATGATAGAATGGGCAGGCTTGAATATTATTTCAACATGCATAAAATTTATTGAATTAGGTCAAGTATGAGAATTAGACAAGTTAAAATAGTACATTATTACTAATAAGTAGATAAATGAATAAAAACCAGTAGATAATAAATACAAATCAATAGATACAAATCAATATAAATACTAATTAGTTGATGGAAATCAGTAAAATCAAGGTGGAGGCTTGATCAGGCAACGATGGCTTGACCACAGCTGTGCAGCAGGCGGGAGGAGGGTAGGATGAAAAGGCGGCGGCTAGTGGAAGCAGGAGGCAGTGGAGACGCAACTAATGGAAGCAGACAAAATATCAAGTTTACTTGTGCCGCAACTAGTGGAAGCAGACGAAAAGGCGGAGGCAGAGAGCAGAGTGGAAGCATGAGGTAGCGGCGGTGACCAGCAGACAATGACGATGACCAGTAGGCGACGCAGAGCAGCAGGTAGTGTCGGCGGCGAGCGAGGGAGAAGTAGCGGCGTTGACGGCGAGCAAGCAACAAGCAACAAGAGCAGCAGACAACGTCAGCGGCGAGCAAGAAGCAGCGACGTCGACGACCAGCAGTAGGCGGCGAGCAGCAGCGGGCGGGCGGGTGGTGACGCAGCAAGAGCAGAGAAAGGCTTCGTGATGAAATAGAAGAAAGGGGAACGGTTTCTGTTCGTGGGTCTATTAAGTTGGTAAATAGTGTTGGTTATCAAAAACACCGACACCTAAACTCTTCGACGTCGGTTGTTCCTTAAAAACCGACGTCCAATTAGACAATCTTTGCCCTAAATTATTTGGCGGGAACCATTATCACCGTCGATTATCAAAGGATAACTGACACAAAAATTGGAACTTTTCACGCAAATTTTCATCTTATATTGGCGTCGGTTAGAAGTTAAAAAACCGACGCTGTATGTGACACTTTGGGGCCAATTTTTTTCGCTCAAAAATTGGATTTTGCCGGCGATTTTAGGCGTCAATTTTGTTGTACCCATCCGACGCTGAATACAAAGTGATACCCATGTCTAGATGGTCTTCAAATATAGACATCGGGTTTCCTAAATCACCGACGTTGAATGTTATAGGCGTCGGGTTTTCTAAATAACCGACGCCTAGAAAAATGACATTGAATGTTGTTTCTGTAGTAGTGTATGGTTGTATTATGTGAGTAAATACTTGACTTATGTTATTGTTTGAAATAACTATTCTTGTATGATACCTTGCTTTCTTTTCTATATGTACAGTCTTAAATACATGAAACATAATATATCTATTCCACTATATCAAAGCACTTCAACTCTTTGGTAGTGAAGTGCTAGAAAGTAAAGTACTTCAACTCCTTAGTAGTCAAGTACTTGAAAGTGATCCAACTCTTTGGTTTTCTGATCACATTATATAATGATCTAACTTTGGTAGTCAATCATAAGGCCTTTCATGCATTCAACCTTCAGCAATCAATGCATGGATGATATAATGGACAAAATGCATAAAATACATCTTATCTTATGTTAATGAACATCTTTGTTCAAGTATGCTTTTGTTCTCTGTTATGAATGTCGAGTATTAGATTTATCTTACTACCAAGTCATAGTATTAAAGAGGTATATGATTTTTTAGTGTACTTTGTATAATATTTTAGTATATTATGTTGACATGTACCACTTGTAACCTCTTCTTTAGGTAACATGGATATATGATCTTGAAGACTCTTGTTAGTTGAGAGTTGTCTAGGGAGCATATGTACACATGGATTTATTGTCTAGAAGATCATGTTTCATATGTGGTATCTGCATATGTAAAAGCTTACAATTCAATGTGTAATATCAATTTGTAATAATTCATTTTGTAAATTATGTGTTGAATGGTGAGCTTGTGTTGTATGGTTTGTTCTTGTTCATGTGCATGCGCTACTTTTATTTCCTTTGAATTCCTCTGATTTTCTTCTTCTTGGCCTAGTGTGAGGTTTTAAAAATTGAGATTCTTACTGAGGTGAGGGTTTCAATTTGGATGTCATATATGTAGTCAAGGTGTTGAAAATCCATCGACATCATATATGGTATCATAAGATGAACAGTAGAAAATCCTGACATTTGCTCATTATGCAACTCAAAACTAAAAAATGTTAAACTTGAAAAATCTTAAGGGATAGATTAGTCACTTTTGGTGATTAGGTATGACCTAGCCTCTATGATATAACCTAAATGTCTGAGAACTAGGTCTAGACTAGTGTTTGTTGTGTAGCAAGTCCTAAAATATCATTCTTTTCTTCTAGTGTGGCAGTATGCAACCTTGCATTATTTGGAGAGGATGAACATCACATGAAGATAATCTTAGACATATGAGATAGACATGTGTCTGAGGAGATGCACTAGTCTACACCTCGTTCTCACCCTTTTCACTAAGTGACATGGCATTAGACTCTCTACTCTATGTGGGACACTCGATTTGCTTATTTGGTTTTGTTTCCAACCAGCTCGAGTCTTGACCGTTTTTTCTGATACTTATTTTATTGGAGAAAAACTATATAATATTTTATTATATATGTATGTATATACAAAAATATCTCCCCACTCATGTACAAGTAGGAGGTTTCCATAAAATCTAAGTGAAAGTGAGTGACATCAATCTAGAAGAGAGAGTAGTTCTAGATTAGATGTCTGTAGTTTTACCTGAATCTATGTAGTTATGATAGATGTTACAATAGAAATTTTATATAATAATATAAGATGGTTTGTGATGGACGAATATGAATTTGATAATTTGAACTTATTTTTTAGGATTTGACATAAATTTTGGAGGTGCAAGTGTTGGGTTTTAGGGGAGGCAGAGATAGTAGCGGAAAAATAAATTCTCCCTAAAACTAGAACCCAAAGAGATCTCGTCAACATCTATACAGTAGGAAGGATGGTTTGTAGAGACATACCTTGTCCCGAGGCTTGCTCGAAGATGTTATCTCGCGGCTAGTGCGGTCTTCACCTCCGGTCTTGGACGACGTTTGTGCAGCTCCTGGTCATACTTGAATTGACAGCTCCTGGTCACACCTGGACTAACGAATTGACAATTGTCCTCCGAATGGAAGAAATCTCCCGCCTCTATAGTAGTCGACACGGACCTCCGGGAACTCTAGTCGTCCTATCCTACAGGACACTGGAAGGAGTCGTCCCCTTATGTTGGTGTACTAGTCACCGACGTGCTCTCCCGCCACCAGTTGTCATCCTGCAGTTGTCTTTCTCTCATTGTGCCTCCCTAGTCGGATATCACTTTATTGGGCTCTCTTGATTACCAAAAACAGATAGGACAACTTTGTAGAGCAACTGATGTTCTGAGTTGTGCTCTCTGAGAAGCCCCCAGTACCCCTATATATAGGGGGGGTCAGGGTCAAGGTTCTCAGCCCCGAGCAATGTGGGACTAAAGAGGGAGTAGAAGGGTCCGGAATTTCCACGAATTCATACACTGCGGTAGGTGAACCGATCGTTTCACAAACAAACTGATCATTTGGGGGGCTGAATTGATCGGTTCATTCATGAACCAGTCATTTCACTTCCCAAGTCAGTTCCCAATTGACTTTCTTCTTTCTGTTTCCAATTAATCCAAAGATCAAAACTTGTGCCAATCGAATTGTACAAGTGAAATGAAAATATTTTCTCACCAACCTAACTATCCCAAACTGGCTGGTTTGGTCCAGCTAAATCGATCGGTTCAACACTTGAATCGGTCATCTCACTTGACCCTGAGCCAATCGATTCAATAGTTTGAACCGATTGGTTGGCAGTCCAGGTTGTGCAGAAATAAGTCAATATAGTTCTCAATCAATCTAACACCCAAATCAGTTAGTACAACACTTGAACTTGGTGATTCTGAGTCAAGTCAATTGTTTGAATGTTTAATTGAACTACTAAACACATTTAGTAAACAATCTAAATGTCATTCGTGGATAAACTCCTCTTCTAGGTTAAATCCTATGTGTGTGACCCTGTAGGCCCCATTTCACGGTGGCAGTGAAAGTCCATAACACTTATGACTTCACAAGCAAAGAGCGGTGCCTAGTTGCACATCAGTGCTACCCAAGTGAAAAGGAAAGTTGGAGAACAACTTTCAATCCTACAATTCGTGACTGGTATTATAGTGAATATATAATTCCTTTGTAACTAATATCCCGAATGAACTCAAGGCATGGAACAATCATCATTTCAACGTTCATTCACTTCCTTGATCTTAGAGCAGACTGGATGAGATATGTGTGACATCAATATCACATATTGATTCACACATGCATGCACATGCCTTTCTCAGTCCTACTCATCAAGTGGCCATGGACATCAAACATCATCAGGATGGACAAATCCCATATCTATCACTCACCCCTCAAAATCCCCATGTGTCAAAGTCACCCAATCATCACCTTTATAACAATCTATATTTCAGGACTACATTTGATGATGTCAAAGTGTACCCAATGACATGTGTTGAGTGTAGTGATTTCAGGTCAAAGAATCACACTCACCACCATCACTGTGAGAGCTGACTGTGACTACCAAGTCATGGTTCCATGTGTCACTCTCACAGTGGGTCTGTCCGATACACTTGTTCTCTAACAAGTACCTATGTGCTTAGTTTGATATCACTATATCCTGACTAATGAGAATCTATCATCAACCAACACACAATCTAGTCTTGTGTGTCAATGTTGTCTATCAACCTTCCACAATGACATCTGACTAGGGACATAACAAGAATGTATACTGTTAACATCCATATGATCTCATCATTTAGGTCCTTAACCTAAAAGCATACATCACTGAGTAATGTCATTCTATAGACATTCAATCTGTTCTGTCATTATCTCATAGCTGACTGAACCAGAATGAATTGGAAGCTTGCCTTTGATGTTTATCAAATCAATCTTAATGTATCCCACCAATCATCCCATGATTGGCTCTCACGGCATACATACCAACAACAAGTACGTAAGCTTTTATAAAACAAGATAAGCTAAGTTAGGACAGGGATGTGAATCAACAAGAACCTCAATCTCTTTTACAAAGGAGGACCCCTAGTGTTAGAACTGGTTATAGAGTTAACTCAATAGAGGGTGAGACCCAGAGGGAGGAGGTTAGAGAATCTAACCTCCAATATATTAGAAATATGTGTTATGACATGTCCTAAATTAGACTACTCCTGAGTGAATGAGTTGCATGATTGATATAGTCTAATATGTCCTTGGGAAGACCAAACCCTAAAAATTGAAGGAGGCTTCTTTATATATGTGAATATGAATATGGGTACCATTAAAGATGTTTTAGTTTTCTTATTGGAGTAGGAGGATGGTTTATTTTAAGGAAGAGATTCTTTTAAGATCTATACGATGTGATAAAATAGATTTTGTATTAGTTTCTAGGAAGAAATTTCTTTTAAGATGTGTAGGATGTAATGGAGTGGGCTCTTCATATCTTTGAATACCTAAGTGGATTAGTGCATTATATATTTGAAACTGAAATGATTGTTTTGAAAGTATATGCACATATTTTAATGATGTCACATTGACTTATTTTACATTCATATAAAGTTAAACATGTTAGAAGATTTGATGCTTTCAATTTAACTTGTAATACTCCATGAAATGTTTCATGATCATACCATGAGGCTTCAACAACATTTAGGAGGTTGATATGTTGTTTGATGTAACACTATGCTTAATACACCAAGATATTACCTTTTTGGAGTAATAAGTTGTTTGTTAAATAATATATTTTAGGCACAAATATTAGGACATAGATTGAGTGATGAGCAAGCTATAGTAAAAATTATATGATATTTGACTACTCTTAATAGGAGATATTTAGGTTTGAATATGGTTAAGGTACTGATATTTTTGGTGATTGATGAACAAGGTTTTATCATCTTTAGATCAAGTTGTTAATAATATCAATGTCATAGAGATGTATCAAACAACCTACCCTTTTGTTTGAGGAATGCCATATATTGGCTATCCAGAGGCCTAATCTAGTCATCTAGTAGACCATTTGATAGTGTCAAACTTGTCTTCAACATCCGCTTGGATGATAGAATGTGGGGCACCATATGTGAGACAAGCCTCGATCTCGTCTCACGTTGTGATCATGGCTAGAGGATGGAAACAAACTGGATAGTTGATCTCTCCATGATGAAATCTTGCTAAATACATGTCACTTGAGGCAAATGAAAGGGAAAATATATCTTCAATGGATGCCCTGACTGTTGATTTCCTAAGAGCTATTCCTATGGAGTATACCATCAAATGAAAGATTTGGTGAACGAGGTATCTACCAAACCTTGGGAGGATCTTGAAATTGTCAGTTTAGACTTAGACTGGAAAGAAAGAATGATGCCCCATAAATTATGGTCTGTCTAGAGTGAGGAAGAAGGATAGTAGGAATAGAAGAGGAGAAGGGAGAGTAGTAGTCGAGAGTAGGACTATGAAAGATGGGTAGCATCTTGAAACTCATAGAAGACTCCACTACAACCTCTATGCCGCCATTCTTAAGCTTTCACCATGACCAACATACCAACTTGAATGGAATACAAGCTCAATATGAGGAGATAAATCCTAGTAGAATCCATGGTAAGGAGGAGGAGTGGTTCCTAGTTCTCTCCAAAGGAGAAACCTATTGCGGAAGCTTGCACCCATAAGGATAGGGTCTTGTGGAAGCAAAGCATGAGAAGAGAATGGGAAAAGTGAGATAGAGAGAAACTAGACTCATATGTTGAGGACTGGACAACTCAATGATGTGTTTGTCTCTTGTACAACAAAACCCACTAGGGAAAATTCCAGGAGTTTAACTTTTTAATAGTTATCAATCACTTGTAAACAAGTGGATTGATTTGGTATAGAAAGGTATTGGTCCTAGAAAATGGATTATTTGGAATCAATTTGAACTATTAGCGACAAACAATATTTAAGATCTAGTTTGAAAGGGGTAGATTAAGCTAAATTGAGAATTAAGAGTGCGAGAATAAAACTATTAGTTCAAATGATAAAAATACTTGGGGTCCAGGGGATCATCATCATAGACCATGCTCTTACATTAATCGATTCAAATCTTTATTTTTAATGATTAATCAGGACCATGTAAATTTGTGTCCTTTCAGAGCACAAATATCACAAGCGTTGGACTTCTCTCAAACCTGGGGTCTCAACTTTTGAGGAACCGGTCCAACCATCTGAAAAAATTCTATCAAGGGTTCTATCAAGAATATGTGACTTCCAATCAGGCATTCAAACTTATGGATCAGGGGTCTCATAACCATAAGCTATAACAAATAAGATAATTTGGATAAAACATCATAATATTAATTAAGGGTCTTGTTAAGGGATTATGGGTCCATTCTTGTTGGGATGAGGGGTCTCGTCACCCCGCAAAGTATAATCTATCTAATCAGAAAACAAGTGTAAGATCAGATGAATAAAAAGATCATAATCTCGATCTGGGGTCTTGTCAGGAGATAATGGGTTCATTCTTGTTGGGACTAGGGATCTCATCACCTTACAAGAACATATTCAAATTAACCACAGAGTGAGTACAAAACAAGTGGAAAATATCCATTCTCTAAAAATTGGAGTTAAATACAATCAAGAATAAGAATGAGCTATGGGGCTACTCTGTTGGGAAATACATGCATAAAGTATAACAACAGAAACAAAAATTATCTATTCGTATTCCCATAACAACAAGATCACTTCAACTACTATGAAATAGGAAGGATGGTTTTAGCGAGTTATACATGGTTCTGGAGCAAGTCTAGCGACAAAATCACTTCTTTGCAACTACTGACTAGTTGCTCTTGAACGATGGTTGTGCAACTCCCAGTCTTCACCATGAACAATTGTCTATGTAACCTCTGTAGCGACTCTGACGGTCTCCCCACAGACTGTAGCTTGACTTTGCTCTCCGAGTAGCAGTCAATGGACTTTTTCCTCTAGAGTAATCCACACAGACTAACTAGAACTCCTATCATTCACCAAGAACGTACAATAAGGAGTTGTCTCTCTCATTTGTATACTAGTCACCAACCTACTCTCCCACCAACAACGATCACCAGTTGTTTCTCTCCCATAGCTATCCCTCCCCATCGGGTAGGACTTTCTTGGGCTCTCTTGGTTACCACAACCAGAGAGAACAACAAATGTTAGAGTACTAGTTTTCAGTTGTCTATGTTTTTTTTATGGGAAGCCCCCAGTACCCCTCCTTTTATAGGTGGGGTTTGGGCCAGGGTTCCCAATCTGTACGAGATTGTTTGGGAGTGGAAGGGACCGGAAGAACTTGAACTTTAAACAACCTGTGAGACACCAAACGGTTGTATGGCACACCCAGATGGTTGTTTGGTGTGCGAGACAGTCATATCACACTACCAGATGGTCGTATGACAGTTTCCCAATTAAATATGAATTTGGCAATTTCAATTCCAATTAATATCACATATTATTTTTCTTGTACCCCAAGTAAAGTACAAATTGAAACTATTTAGGAAACATCCTGAACCTACGTTTACTCAACCGAGCTGTCTCACACATGTGAGACGCTTGTCTCATTCACCCAGATGGTCGTCTGGTGAACTTGAGTTGAGCCAGCCGGTTCAACAACTTGAACCGGTCGGTGTACTCCTAAATTTGGGTAGAACTAAGCCGATTCGATCCTTGATTAGACTAATAACCCAAACAGCTATCTAACCAATTGAGATGCCCATCTGGCTAGCCAAACGCCCATCTCACTCAGTACGATGGTCATTTTGCAGTTCAGTCAGCCATTATGTCAATCTGTTGCATGAATTTAATACCTAAACACTTTAGTAATCATTCTAGTTATCATTCATGATCAAACTCCTCTTATAGATGAGTTCCTATGTGTGTGACCTTATAGGTTCCATATCACAGTGGCAGTGAGTATCGATAACTATCTTATGACATCACAAATAGAGAGTGGTGCCTAGTTGCACATTAGTGCTACTTAAGTGAATGGAAAGTTGGAGAACAACTTCAACCTACAATCTACGTAAGGTGTTACAGTGATTGTATGATTCCTTTGTCTCTGATACCTAGGATGAACTCGTCGCATGGAAGGTCATCCTCTCAACATTCAATCCATGTTCCTTGAACCAAGAGTAGACTATATGAGATAATGTGTCATGAATATCATATATTGATTCACGTGTGTATGCACATGCGTTTCTCAGTCTTGCTTGTGGCCATGATATCATACTCCAATAGGAGGAAAAAATCCCATATCTATCACTCACAGTCTATCTCCATGTGTCAAACTCACCCAATCATCACTATTATAACAACCCATGTTTCAGGATTGCACTTGATGATGTCAAAGCGTACCCAACGAAATGTGACGAATGTAATGATTTTAGGTCTAAGAATCATAATCGCCACCTTCACTATGAGAGATGACTGTGACCACCACAACCATGTGTCACTCTCAAGGTGGGTCTTTTCGATACACTATTCGCTAACATGTATCTGTGTGCTTGGTTTGATATTGCCATATCATGACTGATGAGATTTAGTCATAAACCAACTCACACTCTGATCTTATGTGTTATTGTTGTCTATCAACCCTCGACAATAACAACTGATCATGGACATAATGAGAATAAGTATATGTACTCTTAACATCCGTATGATCTCATCTGCAAGGGTAGTAACTTGACTACATATGTCATTGAGTAATATAATTCTCTAGACATTCACTCTACATCCTCATAATCTCATAACTGAGTGAAATAGATGAATTGGAAGCTCACCTTTATATATGTTATTATTAATCAAATCCTTTTAGGTAATTATGACATGTCAATCATCATATGGTCAGCTCTATGTGCATACCTTACCAATAGACTCCCACTTGTACTTAGAGCCAATCACCCATGGATCTCACCCTTAGTGATTCAAACATGTCTAACATGCTTCTGCTGCGCTAGTGCTAAAAGAACGGGTCAGCAACGCTTTGCTATTAGTCAATATATCACATGTTTTTTATCTTTTTTCTCTAAGATGAAAATGCTATAATATGGTAACTAATGTTCCATGCCTAACAATTGGCTCCATTATTGTCACAGTATCACTACTGAGTCATCAATGGTTGGAACATCTATAAGTTCATCAAATGAACCTCTGAGATCCATATAGTATCACTTTGTGTTCATAACACAAGTATACTTGGCCTCTATTATAGAGTAATATTAATGGCTATTAGTATAAACCCTTCCAACTAATAACATCCTTTTCTCTTTTAGAATCAAACATATTTTATTGCAATCACTTGGTCATTATGAAAGCTTGCATCGATGTAACCCTGTACATCCAACTCTTCCTATTTATTGCTATCATCATTGACTAGCAATATTATCCTTAAGTACTTCATAAGTACTAATGGATATCTTTTAGTGACTCTTCAATAACCCTTATTGAAGTTTGCCTTATCTTGTCATGTCAAATACATACAAGCTTATATGGAAGAATCACATTTACTACATTCATGATAAATTCATTATTGGGTTAGCCCATGGAATCTTTATTCATGGCATTTTCATTCTTCATAAGAATTGGAACACATGGTTCATGAGAGACTAATCTAGATTCTCTCTCATTGAATCCATCCATGTTGAACTCTTTCAACATTTTGCTATTGTATGTGCTCAAACTTCCATTGTGAAACCTTTAAGAACTATCTCTATAGGTCTTGATCCTTATCTCAGAATATGTTTCACCTTTGTCTTCATTGTTGAAGGGTTTTTCATGCAAGTTATCAGTATTCACAATATTGAGAAGTTATTCCTCATCATATGTGGAATATTCATATATGATCCCACTAAATCTTCTGTAATAAAAAAATCATATTTTATCTTGATTCAAGTCAAACTCTTTGACTATATTGTCAAGATAAAAGATCCTTTTTCTGAGTTGCTTGCTTTAATCCCAAATTGAACCTTGTAGTTTATAGGCTTTATTTGCATTCATGAAGTTACGAAACCTTTTAGTTTGTGTCACATACACATCCTCTAAAGTATTCCCTTAAGGAATCTAGTTTCTATCTTCATACGCTAAATCTCATAGTCCATTTCAACTACAACAACACAGATCACAATTAGTAAGGGAATTTCTATCATGTCCAACAACTTGAAATTGATTTGAAATTATTATTCAACCAATATATCCTTCTATGCTATCCATGTAGGTCTTGACCATAGGACCATATTGCATCCTTTAGGTGTTACCCCTTTAGGTGGTGCTATCAAGGTCCTACCTTTTTAGATTACATGGATTCCATTTATCTCAGAAATAGCTTCTAGTTGAGTAGTTGGTTCATCCTATATGACCAACCCATCTGAATTGTTGGATTCACAATCCTCCAATCTTAGATGTGTTCTACTAGAAATATTTTGTTCTGTGTTACATGATGAGTCTGAGATGCCACAACAACGTGTGATTCTCATTGTTCTCATTGTATCTCTTTGCTGACATCAAACAATTTGTGTTTTACTTTCACTCCCACTGATTCTATAGGAACTCAGTGATCCTCCTAACAAAACAATTTTGTTATTGGATTGGGACTAATAGTAATATTCAACATCCATGGTTTATGGATAAACCTTCTCAAGAAACTATTTTCTCAATATAGGTTTCAATCTCTTAGATGTATTGGGATATTACCAAATCATATCATATATGATGTCTTATAAACATTCAATTATATTTATGAGGATGTAAGAAGACTAGATTAATTGATTAATTATATCATACTCATCATGGTACAATTCCTTCAATCTGACAAATGATCATGTTCAGATAGATTTGAATTGTGATACATTATCACAATTCATTCCTGAAGGTAATCAAGGTATTGATGTAAAGTATTTCAACATTTGATCTCATCAAAGTTTCTTAATACTTTAATCAAAGTTATACTTCATACATAATATCCTTGAACACTTCAATAAATTCATGTTTCCTCTTTATTGAGTACATATCATTATATTACCAGCAAATGAAATGAGGTATAGATGATTATCTATAACATTCATTCATAAGATCTTCATATATCACATATATGAGGTCTAATAAAAGATTATACTCCCACTACATCTAGTGAAGGATATCATGTCATATTTGTGCGTATATAAGATTTGCATGTTTTGCTTAGTTCAAAAACTAAGGAAATCTTGATCAACATTAGTATGTATTCTAGGCATGCACCTCTCATATTTGTACAAGATGACTAATGATAATGATAGTCTTGAGTTATCAATTATATCCTTTGGTAAAAAACATTATAAACATTCATCTCAATATCTTTCGTAAAAAGACCATTAGATGTTTGGGCATTGCCATGCAAGATCATATCTTTCAAAATAGAAGCATTAACAACTCTTTATTGATAATCATCATTGTCCATTCAAGATGCATACAGAAAATATTTTTATTCTAATGACATAATGAAATAGTAGTTCTATTAACTCTACTACATGCCCATTGGGCTAAGATAAATTTAAGTGTAGACCATGGCTTCCGCAACTCTTGATCTGTCTTGTTCATCTTGGTCCTTTCATGAAGGCCTTTAATTTATGTCAGATCCTGCACATCAGTATGTCAGATCTCTATTTGGTATCACATACCAAATTGAAGAAGTAATTAAATTTTTCTTATAACATTTATACCTGAAGTGGAGGCCTCAATGCCTTCCTTCTTCTTTTTTAGTTCTTCTAACTAGAGTGGGAAATTTCTCTTCCAATGTCCAGGTTGGTGACAATGGTGACAACCACCTCTTACTTTCTTTACACCTCCCTTTGCTTTGAAATTTGAAGACTTGGGATTTTGTCTAGCTTTAGAACTCTTCTTACCTTTTCCTTTGCCTTTAGACTTCCCCTTTATCTTACTAATCATCATCACAGGCTCGGACTTATCTTTCTTCATTTGTGTCTCTGCTGTTCTCAACACACCCAACAACTATGTCAATGGCTTGTCAAAGTCATTCATGTTATAGTTCATGACAAACTGACTATATGACTCTGGCAGAGACTACAGAATCACGTCAGTGGCCAACTCTTGACCCAAGGGGAATCCTAGTCTAGCAAGGTTCTCCACATACCTAATTAGCTTGAGCACATGGAGACCTACTAGATCTCCTTCTGCCATTATACATTTGAATAATGCCTTCAAGACATCATATCTCTCTTGTCTTGCTTGATCTTGATACATGCTCTTGAGATGTGTGACCATCTAATCACATCCATGTTCTCATGCCGTCTCTGCAACTCATAGTTCATGGGGCATATCATCAGACACTTGACATCCACAACATCTTCAATATGCTTTTTGTAAGCATCCCTGTCAGCCCTTGGAGCATTCTGAGGTGGTTCCTCTAGTTCTGGCATTTCTAGGACATAGAGCTTTTGCTCCCGTGTGAGAACAATTCTCAGTGTCTTGAAATAGTCATGGAAGTTGTTCCCAGTAAGTTTGTCCTTTTGAAGGATCGATCGTAGAGAAAAGTGATTGTTTATTGTTTCCATTTGGTTCACAAAAGAATTTGCAATTTTGTCAAAAATTCATTTTGATTTGATTGGATTAAAATTTGGGCAATAATAATTATGTCTTTAATTAATTATCATTCTCATTATTTTATTCAAACTGCTAACCCTCAAGTATCAATTCAGAAAATTGTAGTGAATAATTTTCTAATTATCTAAGATTAATATTTCATCAAGTCATGAGTCAACTTTGGATGATCGCCCACAACCTGACTATATAGGTAGGCAAACTTGACAATTGCATCATATGAAACTCTCAGATAGATGATATGCACAACTCTTTGCCATAATCATCTACATGCCTCTGGGACTAGACGCTCTGAGAATCACCAATTAAGCCCAATCCAATAGCCAATACAATAATAATACACCCCGCTTTGGTGGCACCTGCATTATTACCATCACACTTCCATAGGGTGGATGGTACACCACACTTTGGCATAACTTACCATTGGTCAAACAAGATTTTCATGTGTATTGCTATTGGAAAACATCTTAGACTTAATATGTTTGATTGAGGGGTTATACACACACACACACACACACACACACACACACACATATATATATATATATATATATATATATATATATATATATATATATATATATATATATATATATATATATATATATATATATATATATATATATATATATATATACTGTATCCAATCACCACATATCTAGTATGTATCATAAACATACAATTTAAATAAAAAGTGATGGTTATGGCCATGTTGTTGGTATATATGTGCCCATAGAGACATCCCGAGCGATTGCATGGAGTCAGATATTAATTAATCAATTAATATTATTATTTGGTTAATTAATTAATTTTAAAATATTCTAATTAATCTATGAGTGTTTTAATTAACACAACATTTCTGTAATCCGATGGGTTTAGGAAACCTTGCTTCCTTTTATCTCCTATTTAAAGGGATTTGACGATCGATATACATAAGATATTGAGAGAGGCTTTTCAGTTTACGCTCACGTACGTAAAACCTAGCCATCACCGTCCTCAAGAAAGAAAGGAGAGCACCACGACACTAGCACATCACCACACAGAGGCTACTCCTTCCCACTGGCTTAGGAAGCGCGACATGGAGTTTTAGTCCATCCGTGTGGACAAAGTAGAGACACAGACGCAAAGACGTATGCATTTGGAGGACGTCAACGACCATCCATACACGCTACGAGCAGCATACATCATTGTACAAAAGGAGCACCATCAGATCTTCCCGTGACACACTCAACGAATGGGAGAGAAGTACCGTCCATGTAGGCCAATAGTGTTGCACACCATCGTGTAGTAGGACATCGCCGGACTTGCTCCGTGATAAGGTATATCCCATAAACACTCTTTCTAAATATGCTGTTGTCGACGAGATCTTGTTTCAGGTTGTGTGGATTTTTTTTGTTGCTTCCGCCGAGCATGTTTTCTCTACAAAATCCAACAATGGTATCAGAGCAGCATCGATCTACGACGTATTTGGATTCATTTTGATATGATCGAATAGCTGAATACTATTTTCTATGTTGCATACGATGTGAATTAAAACTGCTAATGTGCAAATCTAAACCTAATTCCACAGATGCTGCATGCTTCTATTTTTGACGTTTTGGACAGGGTCGACTATGGAAAATATTGATTTTTCTAACCCGCACAGGGGCACTACCCCTGTGTACCCCGCATATTCTTCATGGGAGTCGAAGATTTATTTAATGGGGAATGTCCCACATTAAAATGACTGCAATTTTAATATGTATATACATATATTTAGATATACCTATGATATCATACACGTTGCCTTAAAATTCTATTTTATGTGGTGAATCCATGCACGGTTATGGCCTAGAATCCCCTTTTGTGGATGTTGTGAATGAATGTGGTTGTGAATCTTGTGGACATGTTTGTTTGAGAATGCTATGGATGTATAATGGTTGTACATGGATCTTTTGTATAAAGTATTCAGCTTGCATGCCGAGCCTCATCTCTTATTTCAAAGTGTAATCAATTCTTTCTCTTTATATTTGTACTTATATGTTGTAATAGCGATATGATTAGTTTTAGTCTTTATAAACTTGATGTAAGGAGGACACTTGAAGATCCAACTCCAAGGAGCGTCCATGGAGAAGGACGATGAAGATCCAATTCCAAGAAGCAAATTGAAGATCCAACTCCAAGGAGCGTCCATGGAGAAGCACCATGAAGATCTAATTCCAAGAAGCAACTTGAAGTTCCAACCTCATGGAGCATCCATGAAGTTGTTCATTATAATGTTGATCCTTATATGTTGATTCACATGTGTTGTTGCATGAGATGCATAAGACCTTAGGCGGACCATAATCCTTTGTTGCTCTAAAAGATTTATATTAGTATGGCCATAACTGATGTATTTGTGTTTGTGATTGCATGTCTATCATTTGTGGTTGTGGATATAGTAGTATATGATACATATTATAAGTATGTGGTGTTTGGATATGTATATGTATTAATAAAACCCCTCAATCAATAATATTAAGTTTTAGTTGCCTTCCATAAAACAACACACATGAAAAGCTTGATTGACTATGTGTGGGCACACCTCTGCGTGGTACACTATCTATCTCATGAAAGTGTGATGGTGGGTGTGTGGGTCTGCCTCTACAGAGTGCACATTCATCATGTTGGATTATGGGTTGGACTTAACTAGGGAACCTTGATATGATCAAGTACCTAGAGGCACACATATGCATCATGGCAAGGAGTTGTGCATGATCATCTATCCAAGAGTTGCATTATTGCAATTGGAAAAAGTTGCCTACCTTAGTATTTGGTCTTTGACGTTGGCATTGGTTGGACATTGATCCAATTATTTTGGATCTTGGCTCACTAGAAGGTTGTACGCTGCAATCTTCCGAGTTGATAGTGAGGGCTATCAATTTGAATAAAATAGTGGGAGCGTAATTAATTAAAGGCCTAATTAATCTCATTTATCAAATCTTTACAAGTTAAAATGGTTTGGACTAAATACAAACTTTTTCTTTTGTAGCAATCAAATATAAAATAACACTCACACTTTCTTGTTGCGATCGGTCCTTGAGAAGGAAAAACTTACCAGAACCAACTTTCAAGACTGGTTTAGGACGGTGAGAATTGTTCTACGCAGGAGCATAAGCTCTATGTACTTGAAACACCAGAGCCAGCGGAACCCACCTCAAATGTGCCCAAGGTTGAAAAGGATGCTTACAAGAAGCACCTTGATGATACCGTAGATGTCAAGAGCCTGATGTTGTGCTCAATGAACTATGAGTTGCAAGAGCAGCATAAGAACATGAATGTCATGGAGATGGTAACACATCTCAAGAATACGTATCAACATCAAGAAAGACAGGAGAGATATGATGTCTCGAAGGCTTTGTTAAGAAGCAAGAAGAAAGAGGGAGACTCAGTTGGCACCCATATACTCACTTTGATTGGGTACGTGGAAAGACTATCCAAGATGGAATTTCCCCTAGGTTAAGAGTTGGTCACTGATGTGATTATGCAATCATTACAACATGAACAATCTTGATAAGCCGTTGTCAGAATTTTTGGGCATGTTGAGGACAGTTGATGCACAAATGAAGAAAGACAAGCCCAAGTCTATGATGATGATCAGCAAGACAAAGGGAAAGTCAAAAGGCAAAGGCAAGAATAAGAAAGGTTCTAAAGCTGGGCAGAAACCAAAGTCATCTGCGCTCAAAGCTAAAGATGGGATCTCTAAAGAAGGCAGTTGTCACCATTGTCACTAGGCTGGACATTGGAAAAGAAACTATCCGCTCTACTTGAAGGAACTAAGGAAGATGAAGCAGGGGATAGAGATCTCCACTTTAGGTATATAAGTTATTGAGATAAAATAAAATACTTCATCATCATGGATACTGGATACCAGATGTGGATCTCACATATGTTCAAATATGCATGATCTGATAAGAAGTAAGCCTTCACGAAAGGGCTAAGTCGAGTTGTGGGTCACTAATGGAGCAAGAGTTGCTTCCACCACAGTTGAAGTTATTAGTTTATCTTTGCCTACGGGCCTTGTAATAGAATTAGAGAATCGCTATTATGCACCTGCCATTAATAGAGATATTATTTCTGTATCTTGTATGAACAAGAGTGGATTTAAATTTCACATTAAGAATGGAATGATTTCTATATCTAAAGATGAGATCTTTTATGGAAATTCCCCTATGTCTTATGGTATCTACTTGTTAGAACTTGATACTAGCATATGCAACGTAAAAGCTAAAAGGCTAAAACTTGACAACTCAAACAAAACATACTTATGGCACTGTCGTCTTGGGCACATAAATGAGAAGTGCATATCTAGACTTTATAAGGATGGTTATCTAGACCCTTTTGATTTTGAATCATTAGAGACATGTGAGGCATGTTTATTAGGGAAGATGGCCAAGACTCCTTTCACTAGACACAGTGAAAGAGCTAGTGATCTGCTAGGGCTCATACATATTAATGTATGTGGACCTTTTAGATCAAATGCTAGAGGAGGCTATCAATACTTAATTACCTTTAGCGTTGACCTCAGTAGGTATGGCTATGTTTATCTTATGAAACACAAGTCAGAAACTCTTGAAATGTTCAAGACTTTCATGAATGAAGTAGAGAAGCAACTTGGTAAGAGTATTAAAGCACTTCGTTTAGATCGAGGTGATGAATACTTAAGTTAAGATTTGAGGACCTTCTAAGAGACCGTGGTATTGTATCACAATGGACTCCACCTAGTACACCATAGTATAATGTTGTGTTAGAAATAAGGAATTATACATTATTAGACATGGTACGATCAATGATGAGTTCAGGCGAACTTCTAATATTGTTCTGGGGATATGCTCTTAAAACCACAATGTTTACACTTAACCGTGTACCTTCCAAATCAGTTCAAAAGACACCATATGCGATATGGAATGGGAATCGTCCCAATTTGTCTATGTTAAAGATTTGGGGATGTGAAACTTATGTTAGGAAATAATTTCCTGAAAAGCTTGGACCCAAATCTATAAAATGCTATTTTTTTGGATACCCCAAGGAAACTCGGGGATACTACTTCTACACACCAACTGACAACGAAGTGTTTGTTTCTAGGACTACTGTATTTCTTAAAAAGGAATTTATTTCCAAAGGAATCAGTAGGAGGAATGTAGAGCTCAAATAAGTTTGAGATCAACACACTACTACAAAACATGCCTTTAGCGTCGGTTAATTAAGGGCTTTAATGTCGGTTTCCAAGTGACACCCAAGTGGGCGCCGCTAAAGGTGGACCCCTTCGGCGTCGATTCCCAACCGACGCCAAAAAGCTTCCCGCCACTGAAAATGCGCCAGCAAAGGGACTATAGGCATCGTGTTTTTACAAAAACTGATACTATAGACGTCAGTTATTAAAAGAACTGACGTCAAAACACTTCCTGCCACTAAAAACGTGCCAGCAAAGGGCCTATATGCGTCAGTTTTGTAAAATAACTGACACCATCTTTCCTACCACCACGGCCGTACTTCCCATCACGGCCGTAGTTCCTGGCCATATCAACTGAACTAACGTCAGTTTTGTGCTAATAACTGACACCATATCCCCTTCCTGCCACCATGGTCGTGCTTCCCAGCACGACCGTGGTTCCTGGCCACATAGATGTCGATTTGTTTTATCAAAAACCGCCTCCGTATGTCTTTGGTGTCAGTTTTGTTCAAATAACCGATGCCTATGTTATGGTTTTTTTTCTTATCAGTTTGTAGGCATGTTGTATGGCTGGTCAGCAGGATGAGAACCTGTAATTTAGTTCTGAACTACAGGTTTACGACATCCATTGATATCAACCAACAACATGCCATAAACCTACAAAATTAACAAGATGGACAATATTATATATATGTGATTCACACACATGTATAAGCACATTTAATTCATATTATTTTTTCATCACACACATGTAGAAACCAGTAGCAACCTGCAGTTCCATTCATTTCATCTTTTTTCACATTCAGACACATGTATAAACATTTATGTATTGATCATCTTCACACACATATGACAATTCATAAAAATTCATTCACATTCACACAAAAATAATTATGAGAACAAAGTTATTCTTTATTCATCATTGTCATCATTGTTAATAAAATTAGATCTAAAATTTTCCATTCTTTGTAGGGATTTTGCCCATTCTTCTCTTACAACATCTAATTCATCTCTCGTATAGGGAGCATGTACATCGAAATGCTTTCCACCTGTGCTGAAGTCAGTAGTTTTAAAGACCTGCAAAGAGAATGACGTATATATATAATTAATAATATATAATAAGATTGATATATTTCATATTATCTAATGAGACTATTTATAATACCTACTGTATCTTATCGATTTCCATTATGGCATGTTTGATGATTAGGTCCATAAATAGCATCACATAGTAGGCACATGTCCAACCGTTGTCTTGTGTAGCACACTATAAATTAAAGCATACAAAATATTAAAAAATACAAATAAGCACAGTTCACATAAATAATATATACATTGGAGTCAGGAAATTACTTTCACATTCTCCCAAATTAGTGACAGATCCTTTTTCCTGGGGACCTTTCCTCCAGCTTTTTTGTAATCTTATAAAGCCCTACATATGTTAATGTAACCCATTAAATTGCATAATTAAATAGTACTGTAGTAACAAATGTTAACATATATAAAAATATGAAATATTTCTCACGAGAATAATGGCATTTTAATTGCATTCCATATAATGTATCCAACTCATTCCCCACAGGATCTAGATAATAGATAGTGAATGTCTTGGGGATAATAAATAATAAATCCCAATGCCCTATCACTACATGTAAGAAAGTTAAAAATTAATACTCAAAATCCACAATAAAAATGTTATTTTCTTAAGTCCAAATTATAAGCAAAGTAAACTTACTTGACATTGAATGGAGCTATTATCACCGTCTTCTTATTTTTACCAAAATATTCAAAAGCATCACAGTAGTATGAAGTAACTGAAGAAGGGTCTGTATCTACAAGACTAATCAAAGATGGAACCAAAAATCCCACATGGGAAAACCCAAAATCTGTACATATCTTGTGTAAGTGGCTGCAAACATGTATTACATATACATTAATATATAAGAAACTATATCACCATATATAAAACAAGGTATATGGATGTATAAACAAGATCTCACCATATCCACATCTCTATCATAGATGTGTTCAACTATTCATAACTTAACAACTCCAAAATATCTTGTATAAATATCTTGTTTTCGTATGATTGACCTGCATTAATACCTATGCATTAATACGTACGTATGCAAAAATTATATTACGTATGCATTAATACATATGCTAAACTTGTATAAATAAATTTTTATTGTATGATTTACCTGCAACATCCTCCAGAATAGTAATAATTATAGGGAAATTTGGATCATGTTTGCCGATCCATACTGCCACACCCCTACAATTAGGACCTATCGAGGTGTGTATGTCTCTTGGAAGCCAACTTGGTAGTCGAGGAGGTGGAGGCTGAGATGTAGCAGGTCTCGTCTTTTTGACCTGTATATATAATTTCAGATCAATTGACTCATATATACACACTAACAAATTAAAGTAATGGAAATTTATCATATAATATCAGTATAGAGGACATCCACTTCGGGCCACCATATCACTTTGCCTACTTCCTCATCAAGTGTTTCAGCATCTGGGTGTACATGAGGCAGTGCAAGATCCGTCCAGTCAGGGAGTACATGTATCATGCTCACACGTACCACACCATCTGGTACTGGATACCCATGAAACATGCACCCTTTAAGGGGTGGGTAAGACGACGCCTCTGCAACGATATATTCTTGAATTTTTAGTCGGCATGGCTTCAAACCCTACAAATTTACATAAATAATGTTATATGCATATATACACAAACATATCATCTTGAACAGACTAGCTATTATGTCATAAAAATACTTACAGAAGACGTGCTAGGTGGTGGGTCTATAGGATTACTCCCAACCTCTGTAGTACGAGCAGTAGGAGAACAGCGACACTCCATAGGTACTTTCTGAGTGGTACTCTGAGACACCTACCACTTGCTAATTGCTTCATGGAGTCTCTGATCAAGTACTTCCTTGACTTTCCTATTAATTAATGAATCTACCTATACATGGATAAAAGAAACGCTAGCTTCTGATTATTGAATTCCCTTTCGCAATAACATTCTAAAATAAGAGAATAGGTTACCTCAACTTGTGAAAGTCTTTCTTTTGGGACAGGTTTACACTGGGATGGCCCAAAGAACGCTTTGATGCCAACACCAATGCCTGCACCCCTAACATGTCCAGGATGCTCTGGGTTACCCAGAGAAACTGTCAGTTCATCCCTTGTGCCCTGAGGGATGAACTTGCATTCCTTCCTCTGCTCGTGCAGCTCCCGCTAATCACCATCAACAAAAATTAATAAGTAAACACAACAATAATAAATATCGATCGATTGCTCTAAGAGTTGACTTTTACCATTTTTGCAGTCGCCTCAGCAGTTGCGGACTTCGGTATGTCTCCCTTCTTGTTTTGCCTCCTAGCTATCCACATAGCATGGTGAGGCAGAGGTGTGGGAGCAGTAGTAGAGGACTCTGTAGTCTCCTGAGTAGCAGCAGGCTGAGTAGACTCAGCCTGTAGTATTTGGCGAACGCGTGTATAACCTCTTGGACCCATTGTGTGGTCGTGCACATTCAGTGCACGCCTTGCTCTTTGTGCCTCACTGATGGCGTAGTTAGTTAGCACATTGATTTGGTTAGTAACACTGTTGACTCAAGGTCAATTACGTTAATGTTGACTCACGTCTAAATTGACTAAACCCATGTTTTGATGATGACTAACCATTCCACATATTGGTGTCTAATCTCTCTACTTGAGTGATTTTAGATTAGGTATAGAACACTCCAATTGCCCTAACTTGCGCATCTCAAATTGGAGAAAAGACAAGTCAAAGTCATACAAGTGCACATTTTTGTAATATGATGTATATCCATTAGAATCATGTTGTAAATCACTTGTAATGATTGTATGACTTGTAATTAAGCTTAGAAAAATATCAGGACTTAGATCGAATATTAGAGCACTTTAGATGCAACTTTAAAAATTGATTACATGCACTTTGTCGGTCGAGTTTCCCAACCTGAAAACTCGACCGATCATCCTTGATCAATTTTCTAGAGATTGCATCGGTCGAGTTATGTTTACACAGAACTTGACCGATGGAGTAACTGACCAAATCGATTTTCATTGGTCGGTCGAGTTTCCCCAGGACAAACTCGATCGATGGTCTGAATATCGGCTTTGTCTTTTACTCTATCAGTCGAGTTACCCTTATAGAAACTCGACCAATTGCATTGTACGGAAAAGTACAGAAAAGTGTTTCTAGCCGTTGTAGAGTTGCAACAAGTGAAAATAGATCCGTTGCAAGCTACAAAATGGCTGGTTTTCATTCTCAAGTGTCCCCAAAGGCTAAGAGGCATCCCCAGCTATAAATAGGACCCCTTGGGCTTCATTCCAAGGTTGAGCATTCATTGCAAACTCTATGTGAGGTTCCTATTCTATAGATGAGTGCTTCCTACATCCTCCTCTCTCTCTAAGCTTAATCACTTGCTATATCCATTAGAGTGAGTAGGAAATCTTTAAGAGAGCTAGTCCTACATGTATATCTTGTGAGGCTCTCACTTCCACCACCTCCATATCTCTCTTTTCTACAAATGAAGATGAAGGTTCTCTCTCTTGTCCAAGAGAGGTGAAGAAGAACAAGGGAAGGAGTCCCTTGGTGAAGATCAAGGCTGAAGACTTGGAGCTAGAGTGGGTAAGCCCTTGGTGAAGGCAGAAGACTCCTTGCTCAAGTAGGTAAGTCCTTGGTGGAAGCTTCTCCGAGTGAATGTGAAGTCAAAAGCTGAAGATCCAAGAAGAGTGGGTAATCCCTGCAAGGCTGAAGACTTGTGCTAGAGTGGGTAAGTCCTTGGAGAAGGCCGACAACTCTTGCAAAGTGGGTAAGTCCTTGGTAAGGTTGAAGACTCTTTGTATTGGATAGGTAAGTCTTTTGTTTGGTCATGCATTGTATGTCTTATGAATGAATATAAGAGTGCAATAGTTTGGAATTCCTAGAGGTTGACCTCTCTAGGCAAGTGGACTGACACACTTCTAGTTTGAAGTGTGGAACCACTCTAAATAGCTTGTCAATTTGGTGCATATTCAATCTCTCTCTCCCTTGCTATGTATGTTTTAGTTGCACACAAATTTCCTATTTAGCAACCTTATCTTGTGATATATCTTGAAGGTTTAATGAATTTTGTTTAAGTGCTTTCAGCTCTATTCACCCTCCTCTAGAGAATCTAATCACCCATCTAGGATCCAATAATAATTGGTATCAGAGTTGGTCTTCTCCAAGCATACTTCAACAAGTAGGAGAAGATGGGTGACTACCTAGGAGGGAGATTCTCAACCAACCTTCCAATCTTTGATGGGAGAAATTTCCTCTATTGGAGAAGAAGGCTTCAATTCTATATCCAAGGATCAAGTATTGAGATGTGGCAAATGGTGAACATCCCATACATGCTACCAAAGACAAAGATTGAAGAATGGGATGAAGCTACTTTGAAGAAAGCAACCTTGAATGCTAGAGCCATGCACATCTTCTATGCCTCCATGACTTTCACTGAGTTCAACTGGATTTCTTCATGTGAAACGGCCTATGAGGTATGGAGAAAGCTTTGCATCACTTATGAAGGGACAGATCAAGTGAAGGAAATCAAAGTCTACATGCTCAAAGGGATGCTTGAGAACTTCAAGATGGGAAAGGAGGAGAGCATAGCCAACATGTACTCAAGGCTCAACACCATTTTTAATGGTCTTGCTATTCTAGGACATCCTATATCTAGTGGAGATCAACTCTAAGATCCTTAGAACTCTTCCCAAGAGATGGGAACCCAAGGTGACTTCCATTGAAAAAGCAAGGTCTCTTAGGGATATTCCTATTGAAGAGCTCATTGGAAATCTACAAGCACATGAAGCTACACTTGACAAGAGGGAGGAAGTAGAAAGACAAGAGAAGAAAGAGCTAAAGAGAATGAAGAAGGCTAAAATGAAGGCTCAAATTGAAGCTATCATGGAACAAGTCTCTCCATCCTCTCAAGCTAAAGAAGATGCCATGTACTCTAAGGGTAAACCCTACAAAGGCAAGTCCTCCTCCATCTGGTGATTCACATGTGGAAAGAAGGGTCACTACAAGGAAGATTGCCCATAAGGCAAAAAGACCCATCTTCACAAGAAGAAATGACAATCAAGCTCAAGTGGCTCCTCCAACTCAAGCTCAAGTGAAGATTCAAGTGAAGGATCAAGCTCAAGCTCTAGTGATGAAGGAGAATGCCATTTTGCTCTTATAGCATCAACAAGTGAAGACTCAAGTGAGGTAAATCTAAACTCTTTAGATAAAGAATCTTTGATTGATATTATTCATGATACTTGTGCCTCTCTTAAGTCTTCTAAAAGGAAAAAGAAAAAGCTTGCTAGAATTGCTGATAATTTGCATGTAGAACTAGATGATCTTGAACATGCTAATTCTTGCTTGCTTGATGATAAAAATGATTGTCTTAGTCAAGTAGATTTTCTTAAACTTAAAAATACTAGTTTACTTGATAATGTTAGATTTCTAGAATCTCAACCTCTTGTGCCTAGTTCTAATGAAGAGCATACTTTAATTATTGATTCTCTCATGCATGATATTGATGTTCTTAAATCTGAAAATAAGGACAAAGATTTTGTTTTGCAAGAATTAGAAACAGAAAATGCCTCCTTGCTTGCTAAAATCAATATGAATGAATCTTGTTTTAGTTCTACTAATAAATAGAATGATGTTGCTGCTCTTCATATTAATAGAGATTCTTATTTAACTAAAGCTCTTTGCTTAGAAAATGATCTTTTGCATGCTAGAGATAATATCAATAACTTGTCTTCTACTATTGCTTCTCTTAAGCATGATAATGATAGTTTGAGATCTTCTTTGCAAAGATTCTTAGTTGGTAAGAAGAGCCTTAATGACATCCTACACCATACTACTAAACAAATTGGTAGACATGGTTTAGGGTATGATAGTAGTCAAGGGAACAACAAAGATAAAGGACCTCCAATATTCGATGGAGAATCCTCTAGTTCCAAGACTATAGGCACATGCAACTATTGCAATGAAATTGGTCATTATTCTACTTGTTGTCCTTTTAGGAAAGCACCCAAGAGTAATAGGACTTGGGTTGCTAAACTAACCCCTCCAGACCCAAAAACATGATTGGGGACCATTTCATATTTCTTCTTGTAGGTACTTGCAAATGGATTGACTTGAGCTATTGAATTGCAAATTGACTTATCAATCCACATAAAAGAAGAAAGGTGAGATGTGTAGAGGGTGACAACAAGTGGAAAAAGCAATGGTAAGCACAAAGGTAAATGTTTTATTGCTTATAACCATTTCTAACTTACTTTTGTCAAGTTAGTGTGCACTATACATATGGTTTTTGAGTCAAAAGTGGTATTTTGTGTTTCTCTTCACACTCTTGCTCAAAAACTATTTCTAATGCTTCTATAGTGCATTACTAACTTGATTAGACATGTTTGGATATGGTTTGTATATTTAGCACACCTTTAAATATGTTTTTATGATATATATGTGTGTTTTTTTGACAGCTGGTCTGTCGGTCGAGTTTGTCCTGTTAGAAACTCGATCGATAGGCACCAATGGGTGTTGCCAACAGCTGTCATCGGTCAAGTTGTCAATGCACAGAACACGACCGATAACACTGTGCACAGAATATACATTTGGCTTATTGAATGAGAATTTCCCTCTCAACTAGATTTTCTCAACCAATAGCCTTATTCTTTGGC
Source organism: Alisma plantago-aquatica (assembly GCA_963693085.1). Taxonomy (NCBI): domain Eukaryota; kingdom Viridiplantae; phylum Streptophyta; class Magnoliopsida; order Alismatales; family Alismataceae; genus Alisma; species Alisma plantago-aquatica. The sequence goes on along the minus strand of OY856410.1, from coordinate 1,348,701,295 downwards.
ACTCTCATTTGGTACCTTTATATATGCATATTGCCATGTTCTAAATTGCCTATCTTGCTTACAACTCTATCTCTCTAATTTCTCTAAATTGGTATATCTATATCTTGCAATTACTTGCTTTGAGTTGTTTTGCAGGTTTTGATGATGATCTCTTTGGATCTCTTGGTTGTGTCTTAAATTGCTTCTGTTGTACTCTAACTTGCTACATCTATCTAGGTGTATATCTTGTTTTGATACAACCTTGAGGTTCATAAGGGTAATCATCTTATGGTAATGATGCATATCCAGTGAGTTATATCCATTCATGCTTCTAAAATTTCTTATCTCTTTGTTTGGATATATCTCTACATCTACTCATAGCTTGCTTTATCTTGTGTATCTTTTGGTATCTCTTGCTATGATCTAGATCCTACTAGTATCCCTAACTTGTGATATCATCTACTAGTAGTTCATATACATGTAGTTTTAACCCTATTTATAATTGACATCTTTGATCATATATATGCTATGCTTGTATCTCGTCTCACACATGCTCAAGCTTGTTCCTTGAATTGCATATCTACTATCTTGAGTTGCTTGCATGACATTGTGATGCAGGGTACATAGATCTACATTATATGTAGAAATTGGAGTATTTTTTTTGGATTTTATGCAGTTTTTGCTCCAGTTTCTGTTTTTGGTGCAAGACTAGTGTTTTTCATGCAGAAATGACCTTCTGAGCAAGACTCATGCTTTGCGATGAGCTCTGATGGTTTTTGGTCAAATGTCATCATCTTGAGGGTCAAAATTATGTTTTATTGTTTTTCTACAACACTTTATCTTGCTTTTTGGGTTGTTCAAGTATATGATTTAACTTGCTTTTCTTTCTATGCTTGGAAAAGCCCCTATCTGTGCTCTTCTACTCTCCTTATATATATTTGTGTTCACTCCTTTTCTCTTTAACAAGTGATGTTTCTTATTTCTTCATAACCCCACTTTTTGAAATGACAAAGGGGGAGAAAGGTATGTCATCTTTTAAAAGAGGAAGAAGGCATGTCTTACATGAAGAGGAGAAGCATATTTATGTAAAGGGAGAAGGTAAAGGAGAGAAGACATATATGTGTAGAACATATATGAGTAGAAGACATAGGATTCTATAAATGTTATGAAAGCTAACCATGCAGGAAAAATAGCATCAATTGAGGGTGAGTATGAGAACTCCATGCACATCAATTGAGGGGGAGCATATGAATTCCATTCTATTGAAACCCCTAGGTTTCTCTGAAGGTATGATTTTACTTGAAAGCTTTCAATACGTTTATGGAATGGTTTGTCATCTTAAAAAAGGGGGAGATTGTTGACTCAAGGTTAATTAGGTCAATGTTGACTCACGTCTAAATTGACTAAACCCGTGTTTTGATGATGACTAACCATTCCACATATTGGTGTCTAATGTCTCTACTTGAGTGATTTCAGATTAGGTATAGACACACTCCAATTGCCCTAACTTGCGCATCTCAAATTGGAGAAAAGACAAGTCAAAGTCATACAAGTGCACATTTTTGTAATATGATGTATATCCATTAGAATCATGTTGTAAATCACTTGTAATGATTGTATGACTTGTAATTAAGCTTAGAAAAATATCAGGAGCACTTAAATCGAATATTAGAGCACTTTAGATGCAACTTTGAAAATTGATTACAGGCACTTTGTCGGTCGAGTTTCCCAGCCTGAAAACTTGACCGATCATCCTTGATCAATTTTCTGCAGATTGCATCGGTCGAGTTGTGTTTACATAGAACTCGATCGATGGAGTAACTGACCAAATCGATTTTCATTGGTTGGTCAAGTTTCCTAAGGACAAACTCGACTGATGGTCTGAATATCGGCTTTGTCTTTTACTCTATCGGTCGAGTTACCCTTATAGAAACTCGACCGATTGCACTGTACGGAAAAGTGTAGAAAAGTGCTTCTAGCCGTTGTGGAGTTGCAACAAGTGAAAATAGATCCGTTGCAAGCCAAAAACGGCTAGTTTTCATTCTCAAGTGTCCCCCAAGGCTAAGAGGCATCCCCAGCTATAAATAGGACCCCTTGGGCTTCATTCCAAGGTTGAGCATTCATTGCAAACTCTATGTGAGGTTCCTATTCTATAGCTGAGTGCTTCCTACAACCTCCTCTCTCTCTCTAAGCTTAATCACTTGCTACATCCATTAGAGTGAGTAGGAAATCTATAAGAGAGCTAGTCCTACATGTATATCTTGTGAGGCTCTCACTTCCACCACCTCCATATCTCTCTTTTCTACAAATGAAGATGAAGGTTCTCTCTCTTGTCCAAGAGAGGTGAAGAAGAACAAGGGAAGGAGTCCCTTGGTGAAGATCAAGGCTGAAGACTTGGAGCTAGAGTGGGTAAGCCCTTGGTGAAGGCAGAAGACTCCTTGCTCAAGTAGGTAAGTCCTTGGTGGAAGATTCTCTAAGTGAAGGTGAAGTCAAAAGCTGAAGATCCAAGAAGAGTGGGTAATCCCTACAAAGCTGAAGACTTGTGCTAGAGTGGGTAAGTCCTTGGAGAAGGCCGAAGACTCTTGCAAAGTGGGTAAATCCTTGGTAAGGTTGAAGACTCTTTGTATTGGATAGGTAAGTCTTTTGTTTGGTCATGCATTGTATGTCTTATGAATGAATATAAGAGTGCAATAGTTTGGAAGTCCTAGAGGTTGACCTCTCTAGGAAAGTGGACTGACACACTTCTAGTTTGAAGTGTGGAACCACTATAAATAGCTTGTCAATTTGGTTCATGTTCAATCTCTCTCTCCCTTTCTATGTATGTTTTAGTTGCACACAAATTTCCTATTTAGCAACCTTATCTTGTGATATATCTTGAAGGTTTAATGAATTTTGTTTAAGTGCTTTCAGCTCTATTCACCCCCCCTCTAGAGCATCTAATCACCCATCTAGGATCCAACATCTGAGTGGTACTCTGAGACGCCTGCCACTTGCTAATTGCTTCATGGAGTCTTTGATCAAGTACTTCCTTGACTTTCCTATTAATTAATGAATCTACCTATACATGGATAAAAGAAACACTAGCTTCTGATTATTGAATTCCCTTTCGCAATAACAGTCTAAAATAAGAGAATAGGTTACCTCAGCTTGTGAAAGTCTTGCTTTTGGGATAGGTTTACACTGGGATGGCCCAAAGAATGCTTTGATGCCAACACCAACGTCTGCACCCCTAACACGTCCAGGATGCTTTGGGTTACCCAGAGCAACTGTCAGTTCATCCCTTGTGCCCTGAGGCATGAACTTGCATTCCTTCCTCTGCTCGTGCAGCTCCCGCTAATCATCATCAACAAAAATTAATAAGTAAACACAACAATAATCAATATTGATCGATTGCTCTAAGAGTTTATTTTTACCATTTTTGCAGTTGCCTCAGCTGTTGCGGACTTCGGTATGTCTCCCTTCTTGTTTTGCCTCCTAGCTATCCACATAGCATGGTGAGGCAGAGGTGCAGGAGCAGTAGTAGAGGACTCTGCAGTCTCCTGAGTAGCAGTAGACTGAGTAGACTCAGCCTGTAGTCTTTGGCGAATGCGTGCATATCCTCTTGGACCCATTGTGTTCTTGCACATTCAGTGCACACCTTGCTCTTTGCACCTCATTGAGGGCCTAGTTAGTTAGCACATTGATTTGGTTAGTAACACTAAAGGTTAATCTTGAATAGGTGAATTCATAAAAACGTACATTAATTAAATTGGGAGTGGCGCTTAATACCTTGAATTAATCTGTTTTTCTTTGGGTAACAAACGCCTCCCAATCTTTGGGGTCTAGGTAGTTCCATTGTTGCATGGCTTCCTTCTGCCTAAATTTATTTTTTAAAGAGAATACAAACAAAAATTATTAGTGTAGAGTTAGTGAAATAGTGATCAATGTCTAGAATTGGAAATCAATCAAGAACCTCTTATTAGCATCGTGTATGTAATCTCAGGTGAGATTGGTCCTATAGTTCCTTAGGACCCTCCCACAACATTGCATCACACATTTATGATGTAGCTTTTCATCCAAAATCAAATATGATCTGCAAATTAAACAGAATTGCTATTAACTAGTATCCTAAAAATTAGTAATATACACAAATAGAATTACAAATAATAATAACTCACGCATAGTTCCTTCCATATGTTGTCTTTCTTCCCCTTAGGAACTTTATGCTAGGATTCTAGGATAGGACTACAATGGTTGTGAGTAAGAATCCCAAGATATGAAACAAATATGTTGCGGTTCACTCCATATGGATTTCCTGCATGATCGAAATCCACAACCAATTTGGGTCCATTGCCCCTTTGATGTATTAACTTGTTCATCATTGTGATGCCCCTCACTTTCTCAATTTTCTTTTGCTGCTCATCAAGTGATGTAATTTCTTCAGGGGGTACATCACCAAACTAAATTTTGATAAAAAACACATTTACATGATATAATTATAAATGAACATATAGATAGAAACCTCAGTGATATATTCTTAAAACTTACATTGTCAGGCGGCGCAAGCACGTCCTCGCCCTCACGGTGATCATCAGCACGATCATCATGGGAATGCTCAGCCATCTGAAAGTTCACATTCAAATTATAAATTTCACATTGTAAAGTAACACTAATTGTAAAGTTCACATTGTAAAGTACACATTCACATTGTAAAGTAATTCACATTGTAAAGTAACACTAATTGTAAAGTTCACATTGTAAAGTACACATTCACATTGTAAAGTAATTCACATTTTAAAGTTCACATTCACATTGTAAAGTAATTCACATTGTAAAGTTCACATTCACATTGTAAAGTAATTCACATTGTAAAGTCCACATTCACATTGTAAAGTTCACATTCACATTGGATGGGTTTCTAGGCCAAAAACTACATGTGCGGTCATTCTTATATAAAATAAATGTGTACCACCTATCCCATTCTTGAACACCTAATCTCACTAGTAAGTGTATAATGTGTATTGGGTTTTCAAAAAAAAATTCGACAGCATTTCCCCGCTGTTCTCCAAGTACATATGTACTTAGAGAACAAATGGGGAAATGCTGCCAAAATTTTCTTGAAAACCCAATACACATTATACACTTACATCCTAAGTGAGATTAGGTGTTCAAGAACAGTCCCAAACTGGGGACTATCCAAGATTTACTCCTAATGAGTAAATCTTGGATGGGTTTCTAGGCTAACAAATACATGTGCTATCATTCTATAACATTGATTTCAACATTTCGAGTGTCCATGCATGTTCATCATTAAGATAAAGATTACACATAAATTAGTATGACCTAGGGATGGAGAGATTCATAATTGATTTCAAAATTTCAAACTAGCTCATGCATTATCATCAATCTACATCATACAATAGGGATTCATGTAGATGTTAGGGTGACACATCACTACAAAATTAGAGATTTAACATTAGGGTTTTAATATCTTAGATAGATTGATCACAAGATTTCAACAATAGAGTCAATTCAAGATTATGGTGAAATGTGTATTAGGGTTTTAATATCTTAATTCAACATGAATCAAAATTTACAGAATTAGGTCAATCATTAGTATTCAATTGCAAATGCATCTTCTTCTTCCTGCTCCCTCCTTGCCAAATGGATAAAAGCAAGGCACGACCTGTACTGGGCTGGACACAACCATGGCTGTGTTGGCTGACCACGGCCATGGTCGGCCAACACAACCATGGTCGTGTCCAGCCCAGTCTAGGTCGTGCCTTGCTTTTATCCATTTGGTAAGGAGGGAGCAGGAAGAAGAAGAGTTGGAGGAAGAAGAAGGGGTGGAGGAAGAAGAAGAGGCAGCGACCTACCTATAAGCGGTGTGGAGAAAGAAGAGAGAAGCTAGGCGTCCCTATCATCGGTGGCGGCGGTGTGAGGAGCTAGAGGGAAGGAGGAAGAATACAGTAGGGGGCGGTAGCGGTGGTGGTGTGAGGAGCAGTGGGCGGCGACTTGATCAGGCGACGGTGATGAGCAGGGGGTAGCAGCTTCGGGCGCACGCAGGGACTATTTCGCGATGAAATTGAGAGAAGTGGGGCGGAAGAGAGTCTATTTCTCGATCGATAGGGGGTTATTAAGTTAACAAAGGTGTCAGTTATTTAAAAAACTGACACCTAATATCCATCAGCGTCGGTCGCTAGAAAAAACCGATGTTCGTTGGACAATCTTAGCCCTAAAAATTTTCGTGGGGACGACGCGCGAAACTTTATCAGCGTCAATTTTTCCACAAAAACCAACGCCCTTTGGAGGTAATCTTTTTTGAAGTTAGGCATCGGTTATTAGGTCAAAAAACTGCTGCCGTATGTGAAACTTTGGGGGTAATTTTTTTCGCTTGAAAAATTGGATTTGGCGGGCTATTTTAGGCGTCGGTTCATTATAGGGAACTGACGCTAAATAAAAAGCGATACTCATGTCTGGACGATCTTCAAATATAGATTTCGATCTCTATAATTAGTTGATGTTGTAGGCTTTAGGCGTCGGTTTTTGGTAATAACTGACGCCTCTAAATGTGATGTTATAAGCTATTTTTGTAGTAGTGACAAGAAGGTAGAGTACCCAAGGAGGTACATAAGGAACATGAAGACTCACAAACTGTTGTGGAATTTCAAGTTCCAAATGTAACACATGAACCTCATAGGTCTAGTAGGACATGACTTAAGCCTGAGAGATTTGGATTTATCGTGACTCAAGACAATGACAAATGGGCATAGCAGATGAGCCAACTTCCTATCTAGAAGCTACTAAGGGACCAAAATATGAGAAATGGCTCGAAGCCATGAGATCTGAGATGGAATCCATGTACACAAATAAGGTATGGACCTTGGTGGATCCACCCAAAGGGGTAAAACCCATAGGGTGCAAGTGGGTCTTCAAGAAGAAGACCGACATGGATGAAAATGTTCAAACCTATAAAGGTAGATTGGTTGTAAAAGGATTCCATCAAATTCAAGGTGTTGATTATGACAAGATCTTCTCACCAGTTACCATGGTTAAATCCATCAAGATCATGCTTGTCATTACAGCTTATCATGACTATGAGATTTGGCAAATGGATGTTAAAACATCATTCCTGAATGGGAATTTATCCGAGGATGTGTACATGATACAACCTAAGGGTTTTATCGATCCGAAGGAAGCCAATGAAGTCTGTAAGCTACAAAGGTTAATCTATGGATTGAAGCAAGCATCTCAGAGATGGAATCTACATTTTGACGAAGTAGTCAAAAAGTTTGGCTTTAGTCAAAATGAAGATGAACCTTGTGTTTACAAAAGGGTTAGTGGGAGCACACTCATATTTCTCATATTGTATGTGGATGACATATTGTTGATGGGAAATGACATCCCTACTCTTCATACAGTAAAATCTTGGCTGGGGAAGACCTTCTCTATGAAGGATTTAGGTGAAGCATCCTATATACTAGGAATCAAGATCTATAGAGATAGATCTAGAAGGCTTCTAGGCCTAAGCCAGAGCACATACATTGACAAGGTGATTAAGAGATTTAGCATGGAGGCTTCTAAGAGAGGTAACTTGCCCATGTCCCATGGGGTTACGATCTCTAAATCCCAATGTCCTAGTTCAATTCGATGAACGGGCACACATGAGTAAGATTCCATATGAATCAACAATTGGATCTATCATGTACGCGATGTTATGTACTCATCCTGATGTGTCGTATGCTTTGAGCATGACGAATCGGTATCAGTCAGATCTAGGTGAATGTCACTGTACATCCGTAAAGAACATCTTGAAGTACTTGAGAAGGACTAAGGATCAATTCTTGGTATGCGGTGAGGAAGAGCTCATGGAAAATGGTTACACCGATGCTAGCTTCCAAACCGACAAAGATGACTATAGATCACAATCTGGATTTGCATTTTGCCTGAATAGCGGATCTGTGAGCTGGAAGAGTTCCAAGCAAGAGATGATTGTGGATTCTACAATATAGGCCAGATATATTGCCGCATCTAATGCTACAAAGGAAGCTGTGTGGATCACAAAGTTCATTTCTAAACTTGGAGTGGTTCCAAGTGCTATTGATGCAATTGAGTTATTTTTTGACAACAACAGAGCAATTGCATAGGCTAAAGAACCAAGATCGCACCAACGTTCCAAACATATTCTATGGTGGTTCCATCTCATATGAGAGATTGTACAATAAAGAGATGTGAAGATTTACAAAGTACCTACAGAAAGTAATGTGGCTAGCCCGCTCATAAAAGCACTTTCACAGCAGAAACATGACAAACATGTTCGATCACTTGGATTGAGATTCATGAGTGATTAGATATAAGTGCAAGTGGGAATCTGTTGGTATGTATGAGCATAGAGACTATCATTTAATGATTGTAATGGGATACTATGTAAATGATTTGTAATACTACATTGATCATATCAATAAAGGAAAGTTTCCAATCTATATGTTTGTGTTTTATATTGTGAGATGACCAAAAAACTTATAGATGTCTACTGTAATAATATACTCAATGACATTTGTCTTCGGGTTGATGACCTAAATAGTGAGATCATATGTATGCTAATAGTATGTATTCTTGTTTTATCCCTAATCAGTTGTTATTGTGGAAATAACAATAGACACTAATAACACATAAGATTAGAATGTATGTTGGTTTATGGAAGAATCTCATTATCCATGATATGGAGATATCAAACCAAATACATAGATACTTGTTAGAGAACAGTGTATCAGATAGAACCACCTTGAGAGTGACACGTGGATACCATGATTGGTAGTTAGAGTCACATCTCATAACGATGGTGGTGATTGTGGTTCTTAGACCTGAAGTCACTACACTTATCACATGTCACTCGGTGTACTTTGACATCATCCGTTGTCATCCTAAATAAGGATTGCCATAGAGATGGTGCTTGGGTGCATTGTGACACATGGGGATGACTGCGGGCGATGTAGATGGAATTTGTCCTTCCTACAGGAGTTTGATATTCTGGCCACTTGATTAGCGAGACTAAGCATGGACATGCTGATGTGAGTCAATATGTGATTTTGAGCTTACATATATCTGAGACAGTCTTCTCTAGTTGAAGGAATATAGATTGAACGTTGAAGAGGATACAATTTCCATGACTCGAGTTCAATCTGGATATCAGCGACAAAGGAACTATACAATCATTGTAATACCAATCATGAATGATAGGTTAAGTTGTTCTCCAACTTCTCCAATTACTTGGGTGCCAATGAAGTCTTGCTAGATACCGATCATTACTTGTGAAATCATAATATGATTATGGATATCACTAGCAATGTAATTTGGAGCCTATCGGGTCACACACATAGGATGTGTTGAAATAGGAATATAATTGTGGATTTGATTGGAATTGCTCTGAATCACATTGATTACTAAAATATTTATGTAATCCATTAGAATGATATTAGAATAGATTAAAATGTTTGAGCCAATTAATTGGAGTGACTGGCTCTAAGTGCAAGTGGGAGTCTATTGGTATATATGCCCATAGAGCCATCCCGAGAAATTGCATGGAGTCCGATATTAATTAATCAATTAATATGATTATTTGGTCAATTAATTAATTCCAGAATATTCTAATTAATCCATGAGCATTTTAATTAACATAGTCTTTCTGTATACTGATGGGTTTAGAAAACCCTGCTTCCTTTTATCTCCTATTTAAAGGGGCTTGACGACTGATATCTATATAAGATATTGAGAGAGACTTTTCAGTTTATGTTCACGTACGTAAACCCTAGTTGTCACCATCTTCAGGAGAGAAAGGAGAGCACCGCGATGCTAGCATGTCGTCACATAGAGGCTACTCCTTGCCGCCAACTTAGGAAGCACGATGTGGAGCTCTAGTTCATCCACGTAGACAAAGTAGAGACGCAGACGCTAAGACGCCTACGTTCGGAGGACGTCAATGACCATCCATACGTGCTACGAGCGGCGTACATCTCCGCATAAAAGGAGTTCTACTGGATCTTCCTGTGATGCACTCAACGAACGGAAGAGAAGTATCGTCCGTGTAGGCCAGTAGCATCACACACCATCGTGCATTGGAACATCACCAGACTTGCTCTGTGATAAGGTATATCCCGCAAATACTCTTTCTAAATATGATGTTGTGGACGAGATCCTGTTTCGGGTTATGTGGAAAAAAATGTTGCTTCCACCGCGCATGTTTTCTCCACAAAACCCAACACATGTCTACTTGTAATTTCTTGGATCTACAAGGAATTACTACCACACAAGTCAATCATCACATCACATGTATGAACATGCTACTGGTGTAGACATGTGCTTGCTAATCTAGGTAGATCGATTCAACCCTTAAACTAGTCATCTCGCATCTTGGCCGGTCTGTTGGTCCTCCTGTCCAACCGATGTTTGGACTCCTTCCAAATAGTCATCTGGGCCTACAGGGACGGTCGTCTAGCCTCTTATCCAAATGACGTTTGGACTCCTTCCAAACAATCAGTTGGCCCCACTAGGCGGTCATCTAGTTCCTTCATCCTATCCTCCATGGCCCTCCAGACGGTCGACTTGTGTCACAAATTGGTCGTCTCAACTGACGATGAATATCTTGAATGTCATTGTAGAAAAAAAAACTATCCTATTGCTACTTTATAACATTGAATAAGAGAAACCTTGAGTTACATTAGAGGGCAGAAAAGGTAGGAAAGAATTAACTTTACATTAGAAAGAGGGAGGTAGAGGCTTGATAAGTAGACTGAGATAAATAAGAACTAAACCATCCAACCACATACATATAAGGGTATTGGCCATAACCATGCTATACATCCACCATGAAAACCACTTTTAGGGCGACGCGTGTAAATTGCATATATATATATATATATATAATATAGTTTGGATTATGTGGTCTTTGATGAAATACGTATAAGAGAGCAGTTTAAATATTCACATCGTATGCAATAATAAATAATAAAGCCAAAAATCCAATCATATTGATTATCTTAAAACATAGTGTAAAACAATATTGTATTAAACTGATTTGATTAGATGAATAAAAGAGGTACAACCCTATCCTATATATAGGAGCAATGGAGAAACCCTAATACTTGTGTCCCAAGTAATCTAAATGGGTCGAGACACTAAAGGACCACTAACTAATTAACCTATTAACTAAATAGGCTAATATATACTCTTTAACACTCCCACTCAAGATGGATCATGGGTGAAACACATGTCCAAACTTGGAGTTAAAGGACTCGATAAAAGAAAAGATAGAAATGGTAAAAGATAAATATCACTCCTCATACAAAAGATTGATACTCCCCCTGAATCATACGATGATGCCTCTTTTCTTTAAAATTGTATTTTGTAGGCAGGAGATCCTTAAGCTTTGATGAAGGTCTTTTAGAGTACATCTAGAATGAAGAACATCTAGAATAGAACCCAAATACTGTAGCAGTAATTTGCCACTTAGAGCAGACGATCACTAATACCATGACTACGTCATCTTCACTGGAATACGTACTTAACATGGCACAAATGCATATCTCCAATGATGATGTAGCAGTAGTGGTGTCTTGAAAGCGTATGAGAAGACATGCATAATGTGGAATGAACACGGAAAAATGATATGCTGGTGAAATGATGTAGGTACCATAACTCTGTCGCATGAACCTTGGGGGCTTGATAGGAAAGGAGATATCATCCATCAAGGAAAGTCCCCAGAAGATTAGCAGAAGGTGATGCTAATACAACAGATGCAGCTTGAAGAAGATGTGATAAAAATAGCTCAGTGAAGATAAAAATGGATGAATCAACCTTACAAATGTAGAATTAGCAGGCTTGAAATTGTTGAGCTTCTGAGAAATCTAAAGAAGCACCCATATGTCTCTCAAGAGTACATTAAGAGTGATAATGTTGTCTGAAAGTAAAGAACAAGTGTGCTAAAGGAAGCTCCATGAAGATAACCTAGAATATGTAGCCTGAATACATATATCATCTCTTCTCATACTCTCTCTCATACATATTCTCTCACTCTCTCTCTCTATTCTCATCTCTTCCTCTCCTCTCTATCCCCTTCCCTGCCACATGACGTACATAACACGGTACAAACACAGATAGCTCGATGTTGATGCTGAATGAAGATCCTTCATTGTTGTCTGGAAGTAGAGAACGAATGTGCTGAACAATGTGAAGCTCCATGAAGATAATATCCTGGAACATATATAGCCTAAATACATATATCATCTCTTCTCATAGTATCTCTCTCATACATATTCTCTCACACTCTCTCTTCTCATCTCTTCCTCTCCTCTCTACCCCCCCCCTCCCGACACACCAAATACGACGAGAGTGAGTGTTTGGTGTGGATATATGATCCCCCCCGACACACCAAATACGACGAGAGTGAGTGTTTGGTGTGGATATATGACCCCCCCAGACTGTGGAAAGGGATATACACATGATATGGATGGGTGGGAAAAGAATTGGTAGATTTGAGAGGATTTTGGGATATGGATATGTGTAATATGTGGAGAATGAAACTAATAACCAGAGAGAATATGCTAAATGGGTCAATGTAGGATCTGGGTAGAAAATTAAATGGATCTAATCCCGACCCGAAAAGGGGATTTGTTTGACCCGCTAGGGAAACAAATCTGGGGGTGCGGGGGCGGAGTGATGTGGCAGCACGATGCGGCAATGTGACTGATGGTGATGTTGACTGCTGCCATTGACGGTGGGTTGATGGTGGCTCATAGCACTGAAAGATGATAGATAGATTGGAGATAGTTGAGAAGGATAGTGATGGTGCTAGGGAGTGGCGACGTTGCTTCTGGATACGGGAAGCACTTGCACAAGATGCAGTGACTCTTCGAGAAAGAAGATGGATGATGCTGGCCGGCAGACTGATGGCTGCTAGCCGATGGATGGCAGAGGTGATGATGGCATCAAATACTTGATGGACAGAAAGGAGATCACCAGCGGTCAACTTTGGATTTAGAAAACATAGATTGTATGTCGACAATTAGCGTCGATGTAAAGATCTGTGTGAAAGTGGGAGAAAAAGAGCCATGGAGGCCAGAAGTGTCTAACAGGCAGCCGACCTAAGACATGGCCACAATAATGGCTTCCCACAGGTGGGCTCTCCCTCTTTTATTATCTCTCATAGAGAGGCAGTGGCCGGCCTGGGGCTATGTTCTTCGACAGCTAGGAGAGAAGAGAAGAAGAGGCGGCTAGGATTCCCTCAGAAGTGAACACGCTGTGATACCATGTGAAAGAATATTGTATTGAACTGATTCGATTAGATGAATAAAAGAGGTACCACCATGTCTTATATATAGGAGCAAGGGAGAAACCCTTAGACTTGTGTCCCAAGTAATCTAAACAGGCCGAGACACTAAAGGCCCACTAACTAATTAACCTATTAACTAAATAGGCTAATATATACTCTTGAACACATAGTAAACTGACATGGTTGTGATACTACTTTTGGGAAATACATGCACATAGTATAGCAGCAGAAATAAAAAATGTATCTATCTTTATTCTCATAACATTAAGATCACGTCAACTACTATGAAATAGAAAGAATGGCTTTAGCAAGTTATACCTGGTCCTAGAGAAAGTCTAGAGAGAAAACGCACTTCTTTGCAAATGTTGACTAGTTGCTCTGGACAGTGGCTGTGTAGCTCCTGGTCTTCACCACAAACTGCTATCTATACAATCTCTACAGTGACTCTGGCGGTCTCTCCACAGACTACATGTTGACTTTTCTCTCTAAGCAATAGCCAAAGGACTCCTACCTCTAGAGTAGTCCACACGGACCAATTAGAAATCCTATTGTTCACCAAGAATGGATAGGAAGGAGTTGTCCCTCATGTTGGTGTACTAGTCACCAACCTACTCTCCCACAACAATAATCACCAGTTGTTTCTCTCCCGTAGCTATTTCCCCCTGTTGGGTAGGACTTTCCTGGGCTCTCTTGGTTACCACAACCAAAGAGGACAAAAATTGTCATAGGAATTGGTTCTCAGTTGTTTATGATGTGTCTTGAAAATCCCCCAATACCCCTCCTTTTATAGGTGGAGTTTGGGCCAGGGTTCCCAATATGTACAGATTGTATGGGAGTGGAAAGGACCAAAAGAACTTGAACGTTCACAACCTACAAGATGCCAAATGGTTGTCTGGCACACCCAGATGATCATTTGATGTGCGATATAATCGTCTCGCACTACCATACGGTCATCTGGCAGTTTCCCAATTGGATACAAATTTGGCAATTTTGATTCCAATTAATATCACATATTAATTTACTGGTATCCCAAGTAAAGTAAAAATTGATACTATTCAGAAAACATTTTGAACCTTCGTTTGCCCAATCAAGCTGTCTCACACATGCGATACACTCATCTAGTTCACCCAGACACTTGTCTGGTGAACCTGATTCGAATTGATTGGTTCAACAACTTGAACCGGTTGGTTCACTCCTTAATTTGGGTAGAAGTAAGATGATTTGATCCTTGATTAGCATGACAACCCAAACGGTCATCTCAACACTTGAGATGCCCGTGTGGATGCTCAAATAGTCGTCTCACTCAGTGAGATGGTAGTTTGGAAGTTTCGTCAGCTAATTCATAGATCTGTTGCGTGAATTCAATACCTAAATACTTTAATAATAAATCTAGTTGTCATTCATGATCAAACTCCTCTTTTAGATGAGTTCCTATGTGTGTGACCCTATAGGTACCATATCACATTGGCAGTGAGTGTCCATAACTAGCTTATGACATCACAAGCAGAGAGTGGTGCCTAGTCGTCCATCGGTGCTACCCAAGTGAATGGAAAGTTGGAGAACAACTTCAACATACAATCTGTGTAAGGTGTTGTAGTGATTGTATAATTCTGTTGTCTCCAATATCCAGGATGAAATTGAAGCATGGAAGGCCATCCTCTCAATGTTCAATCCATGTTCCTTAAACCAAGAGCAGACTGTCTGATATAATGTGTCATCAATATCATATATTGATTCACATGTCCATGCACATGTGTTTCTTAGTCTCGCTTATCAAGTGGCAAGGATATCATACTCCAATAGGAGGTACAAATCTCATATGTATCACTCACAGTCTATCCCCACGTGTCAAAGTCACCCAATCATTACCGTTATAACAACCCATATTTTAAGATTGCATTTGATGATGTCAAACCATACCCAATGACATGTGAGGAGTACAGTGATTTTAGGTCTAAGAATCACAATCATCACCTTCACTATGACAGATGACTCTGACCACCACAACCATGTGTCACTCTCAAGGTGGGGTTGTCCGATACACTGTTCCCTAATATGTATCTATGTGCTTGATTTGATATTGCCATATCATGACTAATGAGATTTAGTCATCAACCAACTCACACTCTGATCTTATGTGTTATTGTTGTCTATCAACCCTCCACACTAACAACCGATCAGGGACATAATGAGAATATGTATATGTACTCTTAGCATCTGTATGATCTCATCCACAAGGGTAGTAACTTGACTACATACGTCATTGAGTAATATAATTCTCTAGATTTTCACTCTATATCCTCATTATCTCATAACTAAGTGAAATAGATGAATTTAAATCTTTCCTATATATATGTTATTATTAATCAAATCCTTTTAGGTAATTATGCCATATCAATCATCATATGATTGGGTCTATGGGAATACCTTACCAACATACTCCACATGCGCTAGTAGAGAAACTATTGTGACATAATTGAAATGAAAACAAGAAACAAGCCCAGAGGAGGCTCTAGGGCCGTAGAATATGAGTTGAGGAGGAAAAGGGGATCCCTTTTCTACTTGGAGTCCCACTCCTTTTATAGGGGAAACAAAGGGGGTAAAAACCCTAAAAACTATGTTGGTGATAGCTAGCTTGATTCAGTATGAGCATAGTCAATCTACTAGGAGTCTAGTTGTTCAGTTGGACTTATTACTTTCTTTGACCTAAAGGCGGGTTTGACTAAGTAATGAGACTTATTCATTCAAACTTTTACTTGGTCTTGAATGCTAGTAGATTTATTAGTTGGATTCAAATGGTTGCTTTGACCATTCGTTGCGTCCGAAGTAATCATCTTTCTCAAATCTGAGTTTGACTGTGTCTTTACTAGTGAGTCAATTGAATGGGGATCCAGTAGATCGATTGGAGTTCTAGAAAGTCAAGATCTTGTACATGTGAGTCGGCCAACTGGGTGAGTCATTTGATAGATTGGGAGGCTAAACATGAGAATGGAAGGTTGTCCTTTTGGACTTTGGAGTGGTTGAGCCATTTTCCTAGAAAAGCCCAAGTAAATTCAGTAAAAACTCTAATTAATAAATGAAAATATAAAGCACGACAATTAACTCTGAAGTAGGGAATAATAAACAAAACACTTCTCAGATATGATCTAAAATATGCAAATAAAATTGATAAGTATACATTTATCAAATACTCCAAACTTGAATATTTCTCATTCTCAAGCAACATTAATATTAAATGATACCAAATAATACTCTCATCCAGTTCTCCTCACTTGAGTAGCACTACTTTGGAATCATTTAGCCCGTGTCCATTTCTTGTCTTCTTGTGAAGAGACGCCATCATACCACCTTGCATAGCCAAGCGACCCTGATATCGTGGAATCACAAAACAATTTTCTAATTCTATACTCATAATTGCTCACGATTTGTTTCCATGGCAAGACTAGCAAAGAAACAAAGTTCATATATCTTCTTCCATTTATACTCCCAAAAAATCTCACAAGTTAAGCACAAGAATAGGGTTCATTAGTTTGATGGTTTGGGGTTATGTATATTTCCCTATTAGAAAATCTGAATGAAAGGAGGTATGGAAGTAGGCGAGCTCTTCTCTATTTGACTCAAGATCTTTTTGTTTCTTTTGTTGGAATTACATACCATATTTTGTGTGTGCTTTGGCATCTTTTCATGTTGGTGGGTCCCTATTAAATTTACCAAGGCTATGGAAGAAGTGGTAGATGGGGAATGGTGTTCCATTCCCAACATGGAGTTTGGCACATTTCCTTTGGATTTTGATTTATTTTTGTTTTGGTGAGATTAAGAGGTAAGGTGGTTGAAGAAGTATAGAAAAGGTTGGACTTGTGTAGCTTGTGTTAGGAATTCAACGCATCGAGACTATCGAGGCATCCGTTCAATTTTCTCTGTAACTTATGAAAATTAGGAAATTTTACAAGCTATTTGCAAATTTTTAAATAGGGCCACATTATGTTCGATTCCTATCTATTCACTATGGCTTTCCAACTTTTTCGAGGGTAATTTATAGGGGACCATATGATTTCTAGCAAGGACACATTTATGAAATGTTATAGGATAATTCACTTATTCATGGGGTTTCTTCGTTAACATGCATAAACAACCGACTAGATAAAGTCCAAAACTAAAGTAAGAAAGGGGAATTTTGAAAAATTTTAAGCTGCATAACATAATGAAATTTCTATCAAAAGAAGATAAGTGAGTGGAATGGGTGTGTAAGACCCACCTCCACCCCAAACTTAAAAATTTTCTCATCCCTAGAAAAAATTAAATACAAAATTGAGGGAAGAATTTCTCTAAGATAACTATGTGGACCTGGTAGCTCAAAAATTTCCAACTGAATGGGACGTTGATGAGTGTTGTATCTTTGCATAGATGAGTCTCATGGTGTACCCATTGGGTTGTCATGGAAGCTCAAAGGGGTTGTTTGGATGCTTGAAATAATGCTTTCTTTCACCCTGTACCCCATCCAATAGGACCCATGGATCTTCCTTCATTAATGGAGGAAGTGTTGTCTATGTGTGTGGATTGCGGACATGAAAATGCTCACCAAGTGTGTTCGGGTTTAATTCTTTCCCAAAGACTCTTGGTAGATCACCTTTTTCAAAGAAGAAGGTGGTATAAAATGAATCCACTCTGTGTAGAGCCGACTGTGGTAGATCAGGTAGAGGATCTGTCTTAGGTTTCTCCTTGTCACCTAGATCTAAATGTAGTAAACATGGTGTCAGCATGGGAGGAACTATCTTATCACGTTGGTGCAACTTTGTATGCCGGTTGTATGTCCTCTTCATTTATAATTCCATAAACATTAAGGTTGATGGAGGCATCGGGGTTCTTTACCATGCCAAGATGTGGAACTGATTCCTTCATGGAGCATGTGCCCAACTCAATGGGATTAGAAAGGATCACCTCACAATCTGATAGAGTCATGTAAATTCCCTATGAAGGTGGAATCACCTCATTGTATCCAACCTGATGTGGAACAAGGGGTGGTTGAGGTGGAATATAGGGTTCTCGATGGGAAGGTTTCTCTTCAAAAGAATTCAATGACTCATCATGGGAGAGTGATGGTACATTATCCATAATATGATCAACCAAGTTGGTTGATCATTGTAAACATCTTGATTTATCCTGCAATAGGGAAGGGTGGTAGAGTCTTAGTTTTCTAGAAGATTCCATGAGCCAACCAATCATCAACCTTTTTTCCTTGGCCTCTCGTCTGAAAGGTTTCCTATCATAGGCATTCATCCACTCACTTTTAGTCTTATATTGTTGATCAGGGCCCCATGTAGTTGTTTCCCAGGCTACTAGTAATTCATATTATATGGTGACCTTGGACTCTATAAGAAATCTATCTATCTCTTCTCTAATAGACCAATCCGCCTTGTGTTGCATCTTTACTGAAGCCTCAATTGCTATGGCCTCGACCTAATGACCTCTCTTTGATCGACAAGGGCATGTTCTATCTGGAGGATCTTCCTCACTTACATGGTATGGAGTGTCATATTTCTCCTTGGGGGGTCTAATATTATGTGATGAGGTAGAGCATTTACATGCTCACTTTGTGCTAAGATATGTTGGGGCACTCCAGTATGTCATGATAGGAGGATACACATCTCTCACATCACATATTCTATGGCTCCGGTCACTCCATTATTTTTTTGGAAATAAGAAAAAAGGTTAGAAAAAAATTAAGAAGGAAAATGAAACTAATAGAAACAAAATTATAGAACAAACTAAAATTATACAAATAACTAAAAAATATAAAAGAAATTAAAAACTAAAAATTTAAAACTAACTAAAATTACAAAAATAAACTAGAAGAAGAAAATCTTAATTATTCAAAGCAAATGGGTTTGGAAATAACTATGTTGTCATCTCTGGAAATGACGCCAAGATTTGATGTGTTGTCACTTGCACAACAAATTCCATTGGGGAAAATTCCTAGAGTTTAACCTTTTAACAACTATTAATCACTTGTAAACAAGTGAATTGATTTTAGTATAGAAAGGTATCGATACCAAAGAACGGCTTTGTGACAAACAATATTTGAGATCCAATTTGGAAGGGGTTGATTAAGTTAAAGTGAGAATAAAAATGTAGGAATAAAACTAGTTAATTGGGTTTTAGTTCAAATGACAAAAGATGTTAGGGGTCTGGGGGATCACCACTATAGACCATGTTCTCACACTAATCGATTCAACTCCTTATTTTTAATGATTAAATCAGGACCATGTAGATTTGTATCCTTTCAGAGCTCAAATCTCACAAGGTTTAGACCTCTCAAACTCGGGGTCTTAGTGTTTGAGAATCCTCATCCAACCATCCAAAAAAATTCTATTAGGGGTCTTATCAAGATTATGTGATTTCCAGTCTGTTGTTCAAACTTATGGATCAAGGGTCTCATCACCACAAGCTATAACAAACAAGGTAAAGTGGATAAAAAGATAACAATCTCAATTAGGGGTCTCATTAGTAAATTATGGGTTCATTCTTGTTGGGATTAAGGGTCTTATCTGTTGGCTAAATTGGACATTATGATAATCCCTTTATTTTGATGATGACAAACATTTCATTCTTGTAGTTTTAATGTGCAATTTGAGTATTTCAGGAACAAGCATATAAGGTGGTGGATAACAAATACTTGGAAGAACAATTTGATAAAATCACTTTATTTTCATGATTGTAATCAAATGTAAATGCTTGTACAAGTATATAATGTACAAGTAATTAGATATCATGTAAATCAAGCGTTTAGATCTTCCCTATCCACTCACAACACTTAGATAGGTCATTCCCCAAGATAGTATCACAATTGCACATTGATACACACACTTAGTACTTAGTTTAAAAGTTGAAACAGGGTCAATCTCGGTCGACAAACTTCTCGACCGAGACACTCTCGGTCGACAAACTCCTCGACCGAGAAAGACCCAAGTAGCTGTTAGACACAGCTGACAAGGTAGTTGGCAGTTGGAGATGAACGTTGCAAACACTTGCTCCAGAGAGTCTGTCGGTCGACAAATCCTCGACCGAGTAGGACTCTCGGTCGACAATTCCTCGATCGAGATGAGTTCTGACAGAACTTTCAAAATTAATTAACTAGTTGTTGCTAAAGCAACTAAAGTATACCTAACGGCCAGTTAAGCACTTCGAACCCCCTAGAAAGTGTCTAGAACGTCCTTAAGCACTTGTAGGTCATTCCTATAAATAGGACATGCCTTAGGACACCTAAACTCACTACTCTACACGTGTGATACACTTGAGCTTACACTTGCAATTGTCTATCTGTTTTGAGAAATTGAGCAACACTTGCATTGGCTATTCTTCTCCTTGCTCTAATTTCATGTCCTATAGGCTAGCATCTCCTTTCCACAACAATTACACTTTTATATACATTGGTTAGGAGATCAAAACGCTTGATATAGGAAATCAAGCCTTGAGCTGCAAAGTGGTATTGTAATTTCTATTTTTCCTTCTTGTTCATTTTATCCTTTGTATTCTCCTTGCTACTCCTAGGGTTGGAGGTTGCGGTTTGGAGAAGGTTCTTCTCGGTGGAGAAGGTGGACTTCAGACTACTTCAAGAAGGCTATTGCAACGGGAAGCTACTTCAAGAGGAAGGCTACTTCAAGGGGGAGCTTGAAGTTACTTCAAAAAGGCTGCTTCAAGGTTGGTGCAATTACTTCTAGGTGAAGTTTGTCCGAAGGGTTTGGTGAAAGAATTGTAATTTTATGTAAAGTCCTTGCGAGGTAATAAAATTTGATTCTTTCAAAATCCCGGTTGGGTAAGCAACCAGGTAGTGGATTGACAGCCTTAGTATTTGCTAAGGTTGGAACCACTCTAAATCCCTTGTCTCCTTCTTGTTTTTTTTTCATTTATGGTTGTTTGAGTTAAATAAGTATTGAATTATCTTCAAAACCCTATTCACCCCCCCTCTAGTGGTTTTTCAATTGGTATCAGAGAAGGCTTCAAGGAGCTCTAATCGAGTCTTGAAGTATGAAGGGTGGTGGTATTTACAACTGTAAGCAAAGGAAAAGTATGGACCAATCTTCAACAAGTTGCAGTTGGTGCTTAGGAACAAGCCACACAACACTTGGTTGCCCATGGAGGTCAAAGAAGGAAGATATGCATAAAGAATGTCTTATTTCTACAATAAGTGAAGAAGAAGAAGAAGAGGTAAGCCTTTTTTATTTATCTAAAGAGGAGCTAGTTGCTAGTCTTGAAGAGACACATAATAAATATATTGAATGCAAGAAGAAATTAAAGAAATCTAATAAAGAAAATGACGAGTTACATGCTAAGATTCTTGCTCTTACATCTGAAAATGAAGATCTCAAAAAGGTTATTGAAGGTCATGATATTAAGATAAAATCTGTAGAAGCAAATTGCAATCTTCTTTTTCTAGAAAAGTTAAATTTGCAAACTCAAGTAAATGATCTTCAAAAACAACTTGTCTTGTGTACGCATCTAGATTATGATACTATAGTGAAAGAAAGAGATTACTTGTTATCTAATCTAGATCAAGCAAAGTTAGACATAAATAAAAGAATGGATGAGATTGTTAAACTGCAAAAAAAAGTAAATAGTTTGAGTAACAATGATACCCTTGATAAAATTTTAAATAATCCTTATCATCAAATTGGAAGGAGAGGACTAGGATATGAGCCTAAAGGAAAATATTATCAAAAACCTAGTTGGAGAAGAACACAAGTGCCAAAGAGTGAATCTATGTATGTACCCAAAGGCAAATACACATATGTACCCAAGAACAACCTAGAACAAAATCATAGAAAGAGATATGAGGTTGATTCTATATGTTGTCATTATTGTTCGCGTCTTGGACATTATTCTTTTTCATGTCCTTACAAGAAAAAGGATGTTGAGTTAGTATGGGTTCCAAAATCCCCAAACTAAATAAGTAAGATTAAGTTGAGATATGACCAAGGACTCTAGTTATATATTTCTATGTCTATCTCAACTTAACATAATGGGATAACAAATTAATTCAAGTATTTAAAACTTCTAATTTGAAAATATACAAATATGCAAAGACAAATCTTTGAAATTTTTCCTTAATTAGAATTCTCAAAAGAATAAAGACTTAAATATAATTAGTTGAGATTTGATCTAAATATTACTTTGATATTCATATGTTCAATCTCAACCAAGCCAAGTTTTCAAATTGCATAATTGAATTAAAAATGAACTTTGTTTTTACTTGGAAGCAATTACTGAAAACAGTTCTGAAACAACACATAATTTTTCTCGGTCGAGACACTATCGACCGAGAGAACTGTCGGTCGAGAAATGGTCGACCGAGCAGGATTCTGTTGTCAAATCTGAAATAAATATGCTGAACTTGTTTTCAATTAACCTAGCTTGCTATCAATTTGTTATTAATGATTGATTTAACATGTAAATCAAGAATAAAACCTTGGAAGACAATTTTTAAGTAAGACATATTGATCTTTTGTATTATACAACATTATGAATATGAAATCCTTAAACATACTGCAAAAGTGTTATATGAAGACTGATTTTGAACAAACCTTATTCATTAATTGAAAAAGTTCATTAAGCATATTTAATTACATGGTTTGTCTTGAGAATTTATGAACCCGAATGAGATTATTTTGGTTTATTCTCAAGATTGATTGGCTTAAATATGAACCATGATTAGTTTAATCAAAGAAATTACTGTCTTATCATAATTCACATGGTTTTTCCTAAAGTATTTCTTAGTCTATCTATATAGGAACCATATGTATTGAAATTTAGTTTAAATGATCATAATCATTGCAGTTATATGCTTTTATCTTGATCATTGTATTGTGGATATGCTTCTACTTTTCTATCATAAATTTTGTGCCATGATCATTGTGTTTCATTGGTTTGTCTAAAATAATCTTTGATCCATATATACAAACCATAAATGTACAATGTTTTCAAATGATCATCGTAGTTCAACTCATTACAAATAAAGATGATGCTATCATTGGAAATGTTATTTTTGCATAACTCTAAAACTCTATGTGTATTGACATAATAGAAAATGATTATTGTGTGCATGGATTGTAATAAATGAATGATGATGCTATGACAAGCTAAATAGTGTCTCTTAGAACAAGAATATAAATGTTTTATCTAGTTATTTGCAAAACCTTGACTTTAAGACATTAACCTTGCTTTCAAGGATATATGTTTCTAAATAATCTTATGATTAATCTGAAAATAAGGGTACAAGAAGAAATGGGATTTGATATTTATAACCATAACAAAGCTTATGAGACATCATTCACAATGAATGTAAAACATACATTCTAGGAAAATCAAGGACAAAGACTTCACTGTGATGCCCATATTAAGTTATTCATAATAGGTATCATTCAAAATGCTTCAAATTGATATTCATTTAATCAAGTTACCTGCAGACATTATACTTCACATATGAGTGTTCAAATTGGAAATCTGCAGAAACTGCCTCTTGGTTGAAATCAAGTTTGACCAAGGGGCGCTATGG
This sequence comes from Alisma plantago-aquatica, assembly GCA_963693085.1. Classification (NCBI taxonomy): domain Eukaryota; kingdom Viridiplantae; phylum Streptophyta; class Magnoliopsida; order Alismatales; family Alismataceae; genus Alisma; species Alisma plantago-aquatica. Next base: position 1,348,677,461 of record OY856410.1, on the reverse strand, counting down.
TCGAAGTCAAGGTCGACCTAAAATAAGCTTGACAAAATGCTTATTTGTACATCATTTTACTGCACTTAATCTTAGTATCTTGATTCAAAATGTGTTTAACATATTGAAAACATAATTTTAGTGCATAACTCTCTTAAAAGGTCAACTTATTATGATCTAATATTGATTGTGACCTTAGAATCCTTAAATTATCTTGACTATAAGATTAAGGGGGAGCTCACACAAACTATCTTGATTATAAGATTAAGAAGCTTATAAAACTATGTAAACATCATTTGAAGCTTGTTATGACCTTAGTATTTTTAATCTTGGTTATGAAAATAAAGGAATCTACAAATTTCATGAATGTGATATAATGGAATTCTATAAACAATTTTCATGTACTCTAAGCTTAAAGGATTCTCATATCATTTTCAGGCCTAACATCCCTTGTAAAATGGGTGAGAAATCAATACACATATGCCATAAACTTAAAAGAAACTCATATCATTTCAAGGCTTAACATCCTTTGCAAATGATTGAGAAACAAATTGAGGCTCAATTTGACAAAAATGGTTTACAATTATATTAATCCCTTAGTTTTTCAAACTGAATATCTTATTAAGGGGAGCATCAAATTATGAAATTAAGGGGGAGAAATAAAAGTCATACTTAATATTTAGTTTGGTTATCTTTTTGAAATGACAAAGGGGGAGAAATAATATAAAATCAAAAACATAAAATAAAATGAGTTTCATAATATCTCAGCCAGCACCCACTTGCAAAACAAGAAAGGCTACAAAAGGTAAACTTCAGGTATGAAACTCATATGATTTATATTTCCTTATTTTATATTTAGGAAATGTTTGTCATCTTCAAAAAGGGGGAGATTGTTGGCTAAATTGGACATTATGATAATCCCTTTATTTTGGTGATGACAAACATTTCATTCTTGTAGTTTTAATGTGCTATTTGAGTATTTCAGGAACAAGCATATAAGGTGGTGGATAACAAAGACTTGGAAGAACAATTTGATAAAATCACTTTATTTTCATGATTGTAATCAATTGTAACTGTTTGTACAAGTATGTAATGTACAAGTAATTAGATATCATGTAAATCAAGCGTTTAGATCTTCCCTATCCACTCACAACACTTAGATAGGTCATTCCCCAAGATAGTATCACAATTGCACATTGATACACACACTTAGTACTTAGTTTAAAAGTTGAAACAGGGTCAATCTCGGTCGACAAACTTCTCGACCGAGACACTCTCGGTCGACAAACTCCTCGACCGAGAAAGACCCAAGTAGCTGTTAGACACAGCTGACAAGGTAGTTGGCAGTTGGAGATGAACGTTGCAAACACTTGCTCCAGAGAGTCTATCGGTCGACAAATCCTCGACCGAGTAGGACTCTCGGTCGACAATTCCTCGATCGAGATGAGTTCTGACAGAACTTTCAAAATTAATTAACTAGTTGTTGCTAAAGCAACTAAAGTATACCTAACGGCCAGTTAAGCACTTAGAACCCCCTAGAAAGTGTCTAGAACGTCCTTAAGCACTTGTAGGTCATTCCTATAAATAGGACATGCCTTAGGACACCTAAACTCACTACTCTACACGTGTGATACACTTGAGCTTACACTTTCAATTGTCAATCTGTTTTGAGAAATTGAGCAACACTTGCATTGGCTATTCTTCTCCTTGCTCTAATTTCATGTCCTATAGGCTAGCATCTCCTTTCCACAACAATTACACTTTTATATACATTGGTTAGGAGATCAAAACACTTGATATAGGAAATCAAGCCTTGAGCTGCAAAGTGGTATTGTAATTTCTATTTTTCCTTCTTGTTCATTTTATCCTTTGTATTCTCCTTGCTACTCCTAGGGTTGGAGGTTGCGGTTTGGAGAAGGTTCTTCTCGGTGGAGAAGGTGGACTTCAGACTACTTCAAGAAGGCTATTGCAACGGGAAGCTACTTCAAGAGGAAGGCTACTTCAAGGGGGAGCTTGAAGTTACTTCAAAAAGGCTGCTTCAAGGTTGGTGCAATTACTTCTAGGTGAAGGTTGTCCGAAGGGTTTGGTGAAAGAATTGTAATTTTATGTAAAGTCCTTGCGAGGTAATAAAATTTGATTCTTTCAAAATCCCGGTTGGGTAAGCAACCAGGTAGTGGATTGACAGCCTTAGTATTTGCTAAGGTTGGAACCACTCTAAATCCCTTGTCTCCTTCTTGTTTTTTTTTCATTTATGGTTGTTTGAGTTAAATAAGTATTGAATTATCTTCAAAACCCTATTCACCCCCCCTCTAGTGGTTTTTCAATTGGTATCAGAGAAGGCTTCAAGGAGCTCTAATCGAGTCTTGAAGTATGAAGGGTGGTGGTATTTACAACTGTAAGCAAAGGAAAAGTATGGACCAATCTTCAACAAGTTGCAGTTGGTGCTTAGGAACAAGCCACACAACACTTGGTTGCCCATGGAGGTCAAAGAAGGAAGATATGCATAAAGAATGTCTTATTGCTACAATAAGTGAAGAAGAAGAAGAAGAGGTAAGCCTTTTTTATTTATCTAAAGAGGAGCTAGTTGCTAGTCTTGAAGAGACACATAATAAATATATTGAATGCAAGAAGAAATTAAAGAAATCTAATAAAGAAAATGATGAGTTACATGCTAAGATTCTTTCTCTTACATCTGAAAATGAAGATCTCAAAAAGGTTATTGAAGGTCATGATATTAAGATAAAATATGTAGAAGCAAATTGCAATCTTCTTTTTCTAGAAAAGTTAAATTTGCAAACTCAAGTAAATGATCTTCAAAAACAACTTGTCTTGTGTACACATCTAGATTATGATACTATAGTGAAAGAAAGAGATTACTTTTTATCTAATCTAGATCAAGCAAAGTTAGACATAAATAAAAGAATGGATGAGATTGTTAAACTGCAAAAAAAAGTAAATAGTTTGAGTAACAATGATACCCTTGATAAAATTTTAAATAATCCTTATCATCAAATTGGAAGGAGAGGACTAGGATATGAGCCTAAAGGAAAATATTATCAAAAACCTAGTTGGAGAAGAACACAAGTGCCAAAGAGTGAATCTATGTATGTACCCAAAGGCAAATACACATATGTACCCAAGAACAACCTAGAACAAAATCATAGAAAGAGATATGAGGTTGATTCTATATGTTGTCATTATTGTTCGCGTCTTGGACATTATTCTTTTTCATGTCCTTACAAGAAAAAGGATGTTGAGTTAGTATGGGTTCCAAAATCCCCAAACTAAATAAGTAAGATTAAGTTGAGATATGACCAAGGACTCTAGTTATATATTTCTATGTCTATCTCAACTTAACATAATGGGATAACAAATTAATTCAAGTATTTAAAACTTCTAATTTGAAAATATACAAATATGCAAAGACAAATCTTTGAAATTTTTCCTTAATTAGAATTCTCAAAAGAATAAAGACTTAAATATAATTAGTTGAGATTTGATCTAAATATTACTTTGATATTCATATGTTCAATCTCAACCAAGCCAAGTTTTCAAATTGCATAATTGAATTAAAAATGAACTTTGTTTTTACTTGGAAGCAATTACTGAAAACAGTTCTGAAACAACACATAATTTTTCTCGGTCGAGACACTATCGACCGAGAGAACTGTCGGTCGAGAAATGGTCGACCGAGCAAGATTCTGTTGTCAAATCTGAAATAAATATGCTGAACTTGTTTTCAATTAACCTAGCTTGCTATCAATTTGTTATTAATGATTGATTTAACATGTAAATCAAGAATAAAACCTTGGAAGACAATTTTTAAGTAAGACATATTGATCTTTTGTATTATACAACATTATGAATATGAAATCCTTAAACATACTGCAAAAGTGTTATATGAAGACTGATTTTGAACAAACCTTATTCATTAATTGAAAAAGTTCATTAAGCATATTTAATTACATGGTTTGTCTTGAGAATTTATGAACCCGAATGAGATTATTTTGGTTTATTCTCAAGATTGATTGGCTTAAATATGAACCATGATTAGTTTAATCAAAGAAATTACTGTCTTATCATAATTCACATGGTTTTTCCTAAAGTATTTCTTAGTCTATCTATATAGGAACCATATGTATTGAAATTTAGTTTAAATGATCATAATCATTGCAGTTATATGCTTTTATCTTGATCATTGTATTGTGGATATGCTTCTACTTTTCTATCATAAATTTTGTGCCATGATCATTGTGTTTCATTGGTTTGTCTAAAATAATCTTTGATCCATATATACAAACCATAAATGTACAATGTTTTCAAATGATCATCGTAGTTCAACTCATTACAAATAAAGATGATGCTATCATTGGAAATGTTATTTTTGCATAACTCTAAAACTCTATGTGTATTGACATAATAGAAAATGATTATTGTGTGCATGGATTGTAATAAATGAATGATGATGCTATGACAAGCTAAATAGTGTCTCTTAGAACAAGAATATAAATGTTTTATCTAGTTATTTGCAAAACCTTGACTTTAAGACATTAACCTTGCTTTCAAGGATATATGTTTCTAAATAATCTTATGATTAATCTGAAAATAAGGGTACAAGAAGAAATGGGATTTGATATTTATAACCATAACAAAGCTTATGAGACATCATTCACAATGAATGTAAAACATACATTCTAGGAAAATCAAGGACAAAGACTTCACTGTGATGCCCATATTAAGTTATTCATAATAGGTATCATTCAAAATGCTTCAAATTGATATTCATTTAATCAAGTTACCTGCAGACATTATACTTCACATATGAGTGTTCAAATTGGAAATCTGCAGAAACTGCCTCTTGGTTGAAATCAAGTTTGACCAAGGGGCGCTATGGTCGAAGTCAAGGTCGACCTAAAATAAGCTTGACAAAATGCTTATTTGTACATCATTTTACTGCACTTAATCTTAGTATCTTGATTCAAAATGTGTTTAACATATTGAAAACATAATTTTAGTGCATAACTCTCTTAAAAGGTCAACTTATTATGATCTAATATTGATTGTGACCTTAGAATCCTTAAATTATCTTGACTATAAGATTAAGGGGGAGCTCACACAAACTATCTTGATTATAAGATTAAGAAGCTTATAAAACTATGTAAACATCATTTGAAGCTTGTTATGACCTTAGTATTTTTAATCTTGGTTATGAAAATAAAGGAATCTACAAATTTCATGAATGTGATATAATGGAATTCTATAAACAATTTTCATGTACTCTAAGCTTAAAGGATTCTCATATCATTTTCAGGCCTAACATCCCTTGTAAAATGGGTGAGAAATCAATACACATATGCCATAAACTTAAAAGAAACTCATATCATTTCAAGGCTTAACATCCTTTGCAAATGATTGAGAAACAAATTGAGGCTCAATTTGACAAAAATGGTTTACAATTATATTAATCCCTTAGTTTTTCAAACTGAATATCTTATTAAGGGGAGCATCAAATTATGAAATTAAGGGGGAGAAATAAAAGTCATACTTAATATTTAGTTTGGTTATCTTTTTGAAATGACAAAGGGGGAGAAATAATATAAAATCAAAAACATAAAATAAAATGAGTTTCATAATATCTCAGCCAGCACCCACTTGCAAAACAAGAAAGGCTACAAAAGGTAAACTTCAGGTATGAAACTCATATGATTTATATTTCCTTATTTTATATTTAGGAAATGTTTGTCATCTTCAAAAAGGGGGAGATTGTTGGCTAAATTGGACATTATGATAATCTCTTTATTTTGGTGATGACAAACATTTCATTCTTGTAGTTTTAATGTGCTATTTGAGTATTTCAGGAACAAGCATATAAGGTGGTGGATAACAAAGACTTGGAAGAACAATTTGATAAAATCACTTTATTTTCATGATTGTAATCAATTGTAACTGTTTGTACAAGTATGTAATGTACAAGTAATTAGATATCATGTAAATCAAGCGTTTAGATCTTCCCTATCCACTCACAACACTTAGATAGGTCATTCCCCAAGATAGTATCACAATTGCACATTGATACACACACTTAGTACTTAGTTTAAAAGTTGAAACAGGGTCAATCTCGGTCGACAAACTTCTCGACCGAGACACTCTCGGTCGACAAACTCCTCGACCGAGAAAGACCCAAGTAGCTGTTAGACACAGCTGACAAGGTAGTTGGCAGTTGGAGATGAACGTTGCAAACACTTGCTCCAGAGAGTCTGTCGGTCGACAAATCCTCGACCGAGTAGGACTCTCGGTCGACAATTCCTCGATCGAGATGAGTTCTGACAGAACTTTCAAAATTAATTAACTAGTTGTTGCTAAAGCAACTAAAGTATACCTAACGGCCAGTTAAGCACTTAGAACCCCCTAGAAAGTGTCTAGAACGTCCTTAAGCACTTGTAGGTCATTCCTATAAATAGGACATGCCTTAGGACACCTAAACTCACTACTCTACACGTGTGATACACTTGAGCTTACACTTGCAATTGTCAATCTGTTTTGAGAAATTGAGCAACACTTGCATTGGCTATTCTTCTCCTTGCTCTAATTTCATGTCCTATAGGCTAGCATCTCCTTTCCACAACAATTACACTTTTATATACATTGGTTAGGAGATCAAAACACTTGATATAGGAAATCAAGCCTTGAGCTGCAAAGTGGTATTGTAATTTCTATTTTTCCTTCTTGTTCATTTTATCCTTTGTATTCTCCTTGCTACTCCTAGGGTTGGAGGTTGCGGTTTGGAGAAGGTTCTTCTCGGTGGAGAAGGTGGACTTCAGACTACTTCAAGAAGGCTATTGCAACGGGAAGCTACTTCAAGAGGAAGGCTACTTCAAGGGGGAGCTTGAAGTTACTTCAAAAAGGCTGCTTCAAGGTTGGTGCAATTACTTCTAGGTGAAGGTTGTCCGAAGGGTTTGGTGAAAGAATTGTAATTTTATGTAAAGTCCTTGCGAGGTAATAAAATTTGATTCTTTCAAAATCCCGGTTGGGTAAGCAACCAGGTAGTGGATTGACAGCCTTAGTATTTGCTAAGGTTGGAACCACTCTAAATCCCTTGTCTCCTTCTTGTTTTTTTTTCATTTATGGTTGTTTGAGTTAAATAAGTATTGAATTATCTTCAAAACCCTATTCACCCCCCCTCTAGTGGTTTTTCAATTGGTATCAGAGAAGGCTTCAAGGAGCTCTAATCGAGTCTTGAAGTATGAAGGGTGGTGGTATTTACAACTGTAAGCAAAGGAAAAGTATGGACCAATCTTCAACAAGTTGCAGTTGGTGCTTAGGAACAAGCCACACAACACTTGGTTGCCCATGGAGGTCAAAGAAGGAAGATATGCATAAAGAATGTCTTATTGCTACAATAAGTGAAGAAGAAGAAGAAGAGGTAAGCCTTTTTTATTTATCTAAAGAGGAGCTAGTTGCTAGTCTTGAAGAGACACATAATAAATATATTGAATGCAAGAAGAAATTAAAGAAATCTAATAAAGAAAATGATGAGTTACATGCTAAGATTCTTGCTCTTACATCTGAAAATGAAGATCTCAAAAAGGTTATTGAAGGTCATGATATTAAGATAAAATATGTAGAAGCAAATTGCAATCTTCTTTTTCTAGAAAAGTTAAATTTGCAAACTCAAGTAAATGATCTTCAAAAACAACTTGTCTTGTGTACACATCTAGATTATGATACTATAGTGAAAGAAAGAGATTACTTGTTATCTAATCTAGATCAAGCAAAGTTAGACATAAATAAAAGAATGGATGAGATTGTTAAACTGCAAAAAAAAGTAAATAGTTTGAGTAACAATGATACCCTTGATAAAATTTTAAATAATCCTTATCATCAAATTGGAAGGAGAGGACTAGGATATGAGCCTAAAGGAAAATATTATCAAAAACCTAGTTGGAGAAGAACACAAGTGCCAAAGAGTGAATCTATGTATGTACCCAAAGGCAAATACACATATGTACCCAAGAACAACCTAGAACAAAATCATAGAAAGAGATATGAGGTTGATTCTATATGTTGTCATTATTGTTCGCGTCTTGGACATTATTCTTTTTCATGTCCTTACAAGAAAAAGGATGTTGAGTTAGTATGGGTTCCAAAATCCCCAAACTAAATAAGTAAGATTAAGTTGAGATATGACCAAGGACTCTAGTTATATATTTCTATGTCTATCTCAACTTAACATAATGGGATAACAAATTAATTCAAGTATTTAAAACTTCTAATTTGAAAATATACAAATATGCAAAGACAAATCTTTGAAATTTTTCCTTAATTAGAATTCTCAAAAGAATAAAGACTTAAATATAATTAGTTGAGATTTGATCTAAATATTACTTTGATATTCATATGTTCAATCTCAACCAAGCCAAGTTTTCAAATTGCATAATTGAATTAAAAATGAACTTTGTTTTTACTTGGAAGCAATTACTGAAAACAGTTCTGAAACAACACATAATTTTTCTCGGTCGAGACACTATCGACCGAGAGAACTGTCGGTCGAGAAATGGTCGACCGAGCAAGATTCTGTTGTCAAATCTGAAATAAATATGCTGAACTTGTTTTCAATTAACCTAGCTTGCTATCAATTTGTTATTAATGATTGATTTAACATGTAAATCAAGAATAAAACCTTGGAAGACAATTTTTAAGTAAGACATATTGATCTTTTGTATTATACAACATTATGAATATGAAATCCTTAAACATACTGCAAAAGTGTTATATGAAGACTGATTTTGAACAAACCTTATTCATTAATTGAAAAAGTTCATTAAGCATATTTAATTACATGGTTTGTCTTGAGAATTTATGAACCCGAATGAGATTATTTTGGTTTATTCTCAAGATTGATTGGCTTAAATATGAACCATGATTAGTTTAATCAAAGAAATTACTGTCTTATCATAATTCACATGGTTTTTCCTAAAGTATTTCTTAGTCTATCTATATAGGAACCATATGTATTGAAATTTAGTTTAAATGATCATAATCATTGCAGTTATATGCTTTTATCTTGATCATTGTATTGTGGATATGCTTCTACTTTTCTATCATAAATTTTGTGCCATGATCATTGTGTTTCATTGGTTTGTCTAAAATAATCTTTGATCCATATATACAAACCATAAATGTACAATGTTTTCAAATGATCATCGTAGTTCAACTCATTACAAATAAAGATGATGCTATCATTGGAAATGTTATTTTTGCATAACTCTAAAACTCTATGTGTATTGACATAATAGAAAATGATTATTGTGTGCATGGATTGTAATAAATGAATGATGATGCTATGACAAGCTAAATAGTGTCTCTTAGAACAAGAATATAAATGTTTTATCTAGTTATTTGCAAAACCTTGACTTTAAGACATTAACCTTGCTTTCAAGGATATATGTTTCTAAATAATCTTATGATTAATCTGAAAATAAGGGTACAAGAAGAAATGGGATTTGATATTTATAACCATAACAAAGCTTATGAGACATCATTCACAATGAATGTAAAACATACATTCTAGGAAAATCAAGGACAAAGACTTCACTGTGATGCCCATATTAAGTTATTCATAATAGGTATCATTCAAAATGCTTCAAATTGATATTCATTTAATCAAGTTACCTGCAGACATTATACTTCACATATGAGTGTTCAAATTGGAAATCTGCAGAAACTGCCTCTTGGTTGAAATCAAGTTTGACCAAGGGGCGCTATGGTCGAAGTCAAGGTCGACCTAAAATAAGCTTGACAAAATGCTTATTTGTACATCATTTTACTGCACTTAATCTTAGTATCTTGATTCAAAATGTGTTTAACATATTGAAAACATAATTTTAGTGCATAACTCTCTTAAAAGGTCAACTTATTATGATCTAATATTGATTGTGACCTTAGAATCCTTAAATTATCTTGACTATAAGATTAAGGGGGAGCTCACACAAACTATCTTGATTATAAGATTAAGAAGCTTATAAAACTATGTAAACATCATTTGAAGCTTGTTATGACCTTAGTATTTTTAATCTTGGTTATGAAAATAAAGGAATCTACAAATTTCATGAATGTGATATAATGGAATTCTATAAACAATTTTCATGTACTCTAAGCTTAAAGGATTCTCATATCATTTTCAGGCCTAACATCCCTTGTAAAATGGGTGAGAAATCAATACACATATGCCATAAACTTAAAAGAAACTCATATCATTTCAAGGCTTAACATCCTTTGCAAATGATTGAGAAACAAATTGAGGCTCAATTTGACAAAAATGGTTTACAATTATATTAATCCCTTAGTTTTTCAAACTGAATATCTTATTAAGGGGAGCATCAAATTATGAAATTAAGGGGGAGAAATAAAAGTCATACTTAATATTTAGTTTGGTTATCTTTTTGAAATGACAAAGGGGGAGAAATAATATAAAATCAAAAACATAAAATAAAATGAGTTTCATAATATCTCAGCCAGCACCCACTTGCAAAACAAGAAAGGCTACAAAAGGTAAACTTCAGGTATGAAACTCATATGATTTATATTTCCTTATTTTATATTTAGGAAATGTTTGTCATCTTCAAAAAGGGGGAGATTGTTGGCTAAATTGGACATTATGATAATCCCTTTATTTTGGTGATGACAAACATTTCATTCTTGTAGTTTTAATGTGCTATTTGAGTATTTCAGGAACAAGCATATAAGGTGGTGGATAACAAAGACTTGGAAGAACAATTTGATAAAATCACTTTATTTTCATGATTGTAATCAATTGTAACTGTTTGTACAAGTATGTAATGTATAAGTAATTAGATATCATGTAAATCAAGCGTTTAGATCTTCCCTATCCACTCACAACACTTAGATAGGTCATTCCCCAAGATAGTATCACAATTGCACATTGATACACACACTTAGTACTTAGTTTAAAAGTTGAAACAGGGTCAATCTCGGTCGACAAACTTCTCGACCGAGACACTCTCGGTCGACAAACTCCTCGACCGAGAAAGACCCAAGTAGCTGTTAGACACAGCTGACAAGGTAGTTGGCAGTTGGAGATGAACGTTGCAAACACTTGCTCCAGAGAGTCTGTCGGTCGACAAATCCTCGACCGAGTAGGACTCTCGGTCGACAATTCCTCGATCGAGATGAGTTCTGACAGAACTTTCAAAATTAATTAACTAGTTGTTGCTAAAGCAACTAAAGTATACCTAACGGCCAGTTAAGCACTTAGAACCCCCTAGAAAGTGTCTAGAACGTCCTTAAGCACTTGTAGGTCATTCCTATAAATAGGACATGCCTTAGGACACCTAAACTCACTACTCTACACGTGTGATACACTTGAGCTTACACTTGCAATTGTCAATCTGTTTTGAGAAATTGAGCAACACTTGCATTGGCTATTCTTCTCCTTGCTCTAATTTCATGTCCTATAGGCTAGCATCTCCTTTCCACAACAATTACACTTTTATATACATTGGTTAGGAGATCAAAACGCTTGATATAGGAAATCAAGCCTTGAGCTGCAAAGTGGTATTGTAATTTCTATTTTTCCTTCTTGTTCATTTTATCCTTTGTATTCTCCTTGCTACTCCTAGGGTTGGAGGTTGCAGTTTGGAGAAGGTTCTTCTCGGTGGAGAAGGTGGACTTCAGACTACTTCAAGAAGGCTATTGCAACGGGAAGCTACTTCAAGAGGAAGGCTACTTCAAGGGGGAGCTTGAAGTTACTTCAAAAAGGCTGCTTCAAGGTTGGTGCAATTACTTCTAGGTGAAGGTTGTCCGAAGGGTTTGGTGAAAGAATTGTAATTTTATGTAAAGTCCTTGCGAGGTAATAAAATTTGATTCTTTCAAAATCCCGGTTGGGTAAGCAACCAGGTAGTGGATTGACAGCCTTAGTATTTGCTAAGGTTGGAACCACTCTAAATCCCTTGTCTCCTTCTTGTTTTTTTTTCATTTATGGTTGTTTGAGTTAAATAAGTATTGAATTATCTTCAAAACCCTATTCACCCCCCCTCTAGTGGTTTTTCAATTGGTATCAGAGAAGGCTTCAAGGAGCTCTAATCGAGTCTTGAAGTATGAAGGGTGGTGGTATTTACAACTGTAAGCAAAGGAAAAGTATGGACCAATCTTCAACAAGTTGCAGTTGGTGCTTAGGAACAAGCCACACAACACTTGGTTTCCCATGGAGGTCAAAGAAGGAAGATATGCATAAAGAATGTCTTATTGCTACAATAAGTGAAGAAGAAGAAGAAGAGGTAAGCCTTTTTTATTTATCTAAAGAGGAGCTAGTTGCTAGTCTTGAAGAGACACATAATAAATATATTGAATGCAAGAAGAAATTAAAGAAATCTAATAAAGAAAATGATGAGTTACATGCTAAGATTCTTGCTCTTACATCTGAAAATGAAGATCTCAAAAAGGTTATTGAAGGTCATGATATTAAGATAAAATATGTAGAAGCAAATTGCAATCTTCTTTTTCTAGAAAAGTTAAATTTGCAAACTCAAGTAAATGATCTTCAAAAACAACTTGTCTTGTGTACGCATCTAGATTATGATACTATAGTGAAAGAAAGAGATTACTTGTTATCTAATCTAGATCAAGCAAAGTTAGACATAAATAAAAGAATGGATGAGATTGTTAAACTGCAAAAAAAAGTAAATAGTTTGAGTAACAATGATACCCTTGATAAAATTTTAAATAATCCTTATCATCAAATTGGAAGGAGAGGACTAGGATATGAGCCTAAAGGAAAATATTATCAAAAACCTAGTTGGAGAAGAACACAAGTGCCAAAGAGTGAATCTATGTATGTACCCAAAGGCAAATACACATATGTACCCAAGAACAACCTAGAACAAAATCATAGAAAGAGATATGAGGTTGATTCTATATGTTGTCATTATTGTTCGCGTCTTGGACATTATTCTTTTTCATGTCCTTACAAGAAAAAGGATGTTGAGTTAGTATGGGTTCCAAAATCCCCAAACTAAATAAGTAAGATTAAGTTGAGATATGACCAAGGACTCTAGTTATATATTTCTATGTCTATCTCAACTTAACATAATGGGATAACAAATTAATTCAAGTATTTAAAACTTCTAATTTGAAAATATACAAATATGCAAAGACAAATCTTTGAAATTTTTCCTTAATTAGAATTCTCAAAAGAATAAAGACTTAAATATAATTAGTTGAGATTTGATCTAAATATTACTTTGATATTCATATGTTCAATCTCAACCAAGCCAAGTTTTCAAATTGCATAATTGAATTAAAAATGAACTTTGTTTTTACTTGGAAGCAATTACTGAAAACAGTTCTGAAACAACACATAATTTTTCTCGGTCGAGACACTATCGACCGAGAGAACTGTCGGTCGAGAAATGGTCGACCGAGCAAGATTCTGTTGTCAAATCTGAAATAAATATGCTGAACTTGTTTTCAATTAACCTAGCTTGCTATCAATTTGTTATTAATGATTGATTTAACATGTAAATCAAGAATAAAACCTTGGAAGACAATTTTTAAGTAAGACATATTGATCTTTTGTATTATACAACATTATGAATATGAAATCCTTAAACATACTGCAAAAGTGTTATATGAAGACTGATTTTGAACAAACCTTATTCATTAATTGAAAAAGTTCATTAAGCATATTTAATTACATGGTTTGTCTTGAGAATTTATGAACCCGAATGAGATTATTTTGGTTTATTCTCAAGATTGATTGGCTTAAATATGAACCATGATTAGTTTAATCAAAGAAATTACTGTCTTATCATAATTCACATGGTTTTTCCTAAAGTATTTCTTAGTCTATCTATATAGGAACCATATGTATTGAAATTTAGTTTAAATGATCATAATCATTGCAGTTATATGCTTTTATCTTGATCATTGTATTGTGGATATGCTTCTACTTTTCTATCATAAATTTTGTGCCATGATCATTGTGTTTCATTGGTTTGTCTAAAATAATCTTTGATCCATATATACAAACCATAAATGTACAATGTTTTCAAATGATCATCGTAGTTCAACTCATTACAAATAAAGATGATGCTATCATTGGAAATGTTATTTTTGCATAACTCTAAAACTCTATGTGTATTGACATAATAGAAAATGATTATTGTGTGCATGGATTGTAATAAATGAATGATGATGCTATGACAAGCTAAATAGTGTCTCTTAGAACAAGAATATAAATGTTTTATCTAGTTATTTGCAAAACCTTGACTTTAAGACATTAACCTTGCTTTCAAGGATATATGTTTCTAAATAATCTTATGATTAATCTGAAAATAAGGGTACAAGAAGAAATGGGATTTGATATTTATAACCATAACAAAGCTTATGAGACATCATTCACAATGAATGTAAAACATACATTCTAGGAAAATCAAGGACAAAGACTTCACTGTGATGCCCATATTAAGTTATTCATAATAGGTATCATTCAAAATGCTTCAAATTGATATTCATTTAATCAAGTTACCTGCAGACATTATACTTCACATATGAGTGTTCAAATTGGAAATCTGCAGAAACTGCCTCTTGGTTGAAATCAAGTTTGACCAAGGGGCGCTATGGTCGAAGTCAAGGTCGACCTAAAATAAGCTTGACAAAATGCTTATTTGTACATCATTTTACTGCACTTAATCTTAGTATCTTGATTCAAAATGTGTTTAACATATTGAAAACATAATTTTAGTGCATAACTCTCTTAAAAGGTCAACTTATTATGATCTAATATTGATTGTGACCTTAGAATCCTTAAATTATCTTGACTATAAGATTAAGGGGGAGCTCACACAAACTATCTTGATTATAAGATTAAGAAGCTTATAAAACTATGTAAACATCATTTGAAGCTTGTTATGACCTTAGTATTTTTAATCTTGGTTATGAAAATAAAGGAATCTACAAATTTCATGAATGTGATATAATGGAATTCTATAAACAATTTTCATGTACTCTAAGCTTAAAGGATTCTCATATCATTTTCAGGCCTAACATCCCTTGTAAAATGGGTGAGAAATCAATACACATATGCCATAAACTTAAAAGAAACTCATATCATTTCAAGGCTTAACATCCTTTGCAAATGATTGAGAAACAAATTGAGGCTCAATTTGACAAAAATGGTTTACAATTATATTAATCCCTTAGTTTTTCAAACTGAATATCTTATTAAGGGGAGCATCAAATTATGAAATTAAGGGGGAGAAATAAAAGTCATACTTAATATTTAGTTTGGTTATCTTTTTGAAATGACAAAGGGGGAGAAATAATATAAAATCAAAAACATAAAATAAAATGAGTTTCATAATATCTCAGCCAGCACCCACTTGCAAAACAAGAAAGGCTACAAAAGGTAAACTTCAGGTATGAAACTCATATGATTTATATTTCCTTATTTTATATTTAGGAAATGTTTGTCATCTTCAAAAAGGGGGAGATTGTTGGCTAAATTGGACATTATGATAATCCCTTTATTTTGGTGATGACAAACATTTCATTCTTGTAGTTTTAATGTGCTATTTGAGTATTTCAGGAACAAGCATATAAGGTGGTGGATAACAAAGACTTGGAAGAACAATTTGATAAAATCACTTTATTTTCATGATTGTAATCAATTGTAACTGTTTGTACAAGTATGTAATGTATAAGTAATTAGATATCATGTAAATCAAGCGTTTAGATCTTCCCTATCCACTCACAACACTTAGATAGGTCATTCCCCAAGATAGTATCACAATTGCACATTGATACACACACTTAGTACTTAGTTTAAAAGTTGAAACAGGGTCAATCTCGGTCGACAAACTTCTCGACCGAGACACTCTCGGTCGACAAACTCCTCGACCGAGAAAGACCCAAGTAGCTGTTAGACACAGCTGACAAGGTAGTTGGCAGTTGGAGATGAACGTTGCAAACACTTGCTCCAGAGAGTCTGTCGGTCGACAAATCCTCGACCGAGTAGGACTCTCGGTCGACAATTCCTCGATCGAGATGAGTTCTGACAGAACTTTCAAAATTAATTAACTAGTTGTTGCTAAAGCAACTAAAGTATACCTAACGGCCAGTTAAGCACTTAGAACCCCCTAGAAAGTGTCTAGAACGTCCTTAAGCACTTGTAGGTCATTCCTATAAATAGGACATGCCTTAGGACACCTAAACTCACTACTCTACACGTGTGATACACTTGAGCTTACACTTGCAATTGTCAATCTGTTTTGAGAAATTGAGCAACACTTGCATTGGCTATTCTTCTCCTTGCTCTAATTTCATGTCCTATAGGCTAGCATCTCCTTTCCACAACAATTACACTTTTATATACATTGGTTAGGAGATCAAAACGCTTGATATAGGAAATCAAGCCTTGAGCTGCAAAGTGGTATTGTAATTTCTATTTTTCCTTCTTGTTCATTTTATCCTTTGTATTCTCCTTGCTACTCCTAGGGTTGGAGGTTGCAGTTTGGAGAAGGTTCTTCTCGGTGGAGAAGGTGGACTTCAGACTACTTCAAGAAGGCTATTGCAACGGGAAGCTACTTCAAGAGGAAGGCTACTTCAAGGGGGAGCTTGAAGTTACTTCAAAAAGGCTGCTTCAAGGTTGGTGCAATTACTTCTAGGTGAAGGTTGTCTGAAGGGTTTGGTGAAAGAATTGTAATTTTATGTAAAGTCCTTGCGAGGTAATAAAATTTGATTCTTTCAAAATCCCGGTTGGGTAAGCAACCAGGTAGTGGATTGACAGCCTTAGTATTTGCTAAGGTTGGAACCACTCTAAATCCCTTGTCTCCTTCTTGTTTTTTTTTCATTTATGGTTGTTTGAGTTAAATAAGTATTGAATTATCTTCAAAACCCTATTCACCCCCCCTCTAGTGGTTTTTCAATTGGTATCAGAGAAGGCTTCAAGGAGCTCTAATCGAGTCTTGAAGTATGAAGGGTGGTGGTATTTACAACTGTAAGCAAAGGAAAAGTATGGACCAATCTTCAACAAGTTGCAGTTGGTGCTTAGGAACAAGCCACACAACACTTGGTTTCCCATGGAGGTCAAAGAAGGAAGATATGCATAAAGAATGTCTTATTGCTACAATAAGTGAAGAAGAAGAAGAAGAGGTAAGCCTTTTTTATTTATCTAAAGAGGAGCTAGTTGCTAGTCTTGAAGAGACACATAATAAATATATTGAATGCAAGAAGAAATTAAAGAAATCTAATAAAGAAAATGATGAGTTACATGCTAAGATTCTTGCTCTTACATCTGAAAATGAAGATCTCAAAAAGGTTATTGAAGGTCATGATATTAAGATAAAATATGTAGAAGCAAATTGCAATCTTCTTTTTCTAGAAAAGTTAAATTTGCAAACTCAAGTAAATGATCTTCAAAAACAACTTGTCTTGTGTACGCATCTAGATTATGATACTATAGTGAAAGAAAGAGATTACTTGTTATCTAATCTAGATCAAGCAAAGTTAGACATAAATAAAAGAATGGATGAGATTGTTAAACTGCAAAAAAAAGTAAATAGTTTGAGTAACAATGATACCCTTGATAAAATTTTAAATAATCCTTATCATCAAATTGGAAGGAGAGGACTAGGATATGAGCCTAAAGGAAAATATTATCAAAAACCTAGTTGGAGAAGAACACAAGTGCCAAAGAGTGAATCTATGTATGTACCCAAAGGCAAATACACATATGTACCCAAGAACAACCTAGAACAAAATCATAGAAAGAGATATGAGGTTGATTCTATATGTTGTCATTATTGTTCGCGTCTTGGACATTATTCTTTTTCATGTCCTTACAAGAAAAAGGATGTTGAGTTAGTATGGGTTCCAAAATCCCCAAACTAAATAAGTAAGATTAAGTTGAGATATGACCAAGGACTCTAGTTATATATTTCTATGTCTATCTCAACTTAACATAATGGGATAACAAATTAATTCAAGTATTTAAAACTTCTAATTTGAAAATATACAAATATGCAAAGACAAATCTTTGAAATTTTTCCTTAATTAGAATTCTCAAAAGAATAAAGACTTAAATATAATTAGTTGAGATTTGATCTAAATATTACTTTGATATTCATATGTTCAATCTCAACCAAGCCAAGTTTTCAAATTGCATAATTGAATTAAAAATGAACTTTGTTTTTACTTGGAAGCAATTACTGAAAACAGTTCTGAAACAACACATAATTTTTCTCGGTCGAGACACTATCGACCGAGAGAACTGTCGGTCGAGAAATGGTCGACCGAGCAAGATTCTGTTGTCAAATCTGAAATAAATATGCTGAACTTGTTTTCAATTAACCTAGCTTGCTATCAATTTGTTATTAATGATTGATTTAACATGTAAATCAAGAATAAAACCTTGGAAGACAATTTTTAAGTAAGACATATTGATCTTTTGTATTATACAACATTATGAATATGAAATCCTTAAACATACTGCAAAAGTGTTATATGAAGACTGATTTTGAACAAACCTTATTCATTAATTGAAAAAGTTCATTAAGCATATTTAATTACATGGTTTGTCTTGAGAATTTATGAACCCGAATGAGATTATTTTGGTTTATTCTCAAGATTGATTGGCTTAAATATGAACCATGATTAGTTTAATCAAAGAAATTACTGTCTTATCATAATTCACATGGTTTTTCCTAAAGTATTTCTTAGTCTATCTATATAGGAACCATATGTATTGAAATTTAGTTTAAATGATCATAATCATTGCAGTTATATGCTTTTATCTTGATCATTGTATTGTGGATATGCTTCTACTTTTCTATCATAAATTTTGTGCCATGATCATTGTGTTTCATTGGTTTGTCTAAAATAATCTTTGATCCATATATACAAACCATAAATGTACAATGTTTTCAAATGATCATCGTAGTTCAACTCATTACAAATAAAGATGATGCTATCATTGGAAATGTTATTTTTGCATAACTCTAAAACTCTATGTGTATTGACATAATAGAAAATGATTATTGTGTGCATGGATTGTAATAAATGAATGATGATGCTATGACAAGCTAAATAGTGTCTCTTAGAACAAGAATATAAATGTTTTATCTAGTTATTTGCAAAACCTTGACTTTAAGACATTAACCTTGCTTTCAAGGATATATGTTTCTAAATAATCTTATGATTAATCTGAAAATAAGGGTACAAGAAGAAATGGGATTTGATATTTATAACCATAACAAAGCTTATGAGACATCATTCACAATGAATGTAAAACATACATTCTAGGAAAATCAAGGACAAAGACTTCACTGTGATGCCCATATTAAGTTATTCATAATAGGTATCATTCAAAATGCTTCAAATTGATATTCATTTAATCAAGTTACCTGCAGACATTATACTTCACATATGAGTGTTCAAATTGGAAATCTGCAGAAACTGCCTCTTGGTTGAAATCAAGTTTGACCAAGGGGCGCTATGGTCGAAGTCAAGGTCGACCTAAAATAAGCTTGACAAAATGCTTATTTGTACATCATTTTACTGCACTTAATCTTAGTATCTTGATTCAAAATGTGTTTAACATATTGAAAACATAATTTTAGTGCATAACTCTCTTAAAAGGTCAACTTATTATGATCTAATATTGATTGTGACCTTAGAATCCTTAAATTATCTTGACTATAAGATTAAGGGGGAGCTCACACAAACTATCTTGATTATAAGATTAAGAAGCTTATAAAACTATGTAAACATCATTTGAAGCTTGTTATGACCTTAGTATTTTTAATCTTGGTTATGAAAATATAGGAATCTACAAATTTCATGAATGTGATATAATGGAATTCTATAAACAATTTTCATGTACTCTAAGCTTAAAGGATTCTCATATCATTTTCAGGCCTAACATCCCTTGTAAAATGGGTGAGAAATCAATACACATATGCCATAAACTTAAAAGAAACTCATATCATTTCAAGGCTTAACATCCTTTGCAAATGATTGAGAAACAAATTGAGGCTCAATTTGACAAAAATGGTTTACAATTATATTAATCCCTTAGTTTTTCAAACTGAATATCTTATTAAGGGGAGCATCAAATTATGAAATTAAGGGGGAGAAATAAAAGTCATACTTAATATTTAGTTTGGTTATCTTTTTGAAATGACAAAGGGGGAGAAATAATATAAAATCAAAAACATAAAATAAAATGAGTTTCATAATATCTCAGCCAGCACCCACTTGCAAAACAAGAAAGGCTACAAAAGGTAAACTTCAGGTATGAAACTCATATGATTTATATTTCCTTATTTTATATTTAGGAAATGTTTGTCATCTTCAAAAAGGGGGAGATTGTTGGCTAAATTGGACATTATGATAATCCCTTTATTTTGGTGATGACAAACATTTCATTCTTGTAGTTTTAATGTGCTATTTGAGTATTTCAGGAACAAGCATATAAGGTGGTGGATAACAAAGACTTGGAAGAACAATTTGATAAAATCACTTTATTTTCATGATTGTAATCAATTGTAACTGTTTGTACAAGTATGTAATGTACAAGTAATTAGATATCATGTAAATCAAGCGTTTAGATCTTCCCTATCCACTCACAACACTTAGATAGGTCATTCCCCAAGATAGTATCACAATTGCACATTGATACACACACTTAGTACTTAGTTTAAAAGTTGAAACAGGGTCAATCTCGGTCGACAAACTTCTCGACCGAGACACTCTCGGTCGACAAACTCCTCGACCGAGAAAGACCCAAGTAGCTGTTAGACACAGCTGACAAGGTAGTTGGCAGTTGGAGATGAACGTTGCAAACACTTGCTCCAGAGAGTCTGTCGGTCGACAAATCCTCGACCGAGTAGGACTCTCGGTCGACAATTCCTCGATCGAGATGAGTTCTGACAGAACTTTCAAAATTAATTAACCAGTTGTTGCTAAAGCAACTAAAGTATACCTAACGGCTAGTTAAGCACTTAGAACCCCCTAGAAAGTGTCTAGAACGTCCTTAAGCACTTGTAGGTCATTCCTATAAATAGGACATGCCTTAGGACACCTAAACTCACTACTCTACACGTGTGATACACTTGAGCTTACACTTGCAATTGTCAATCTGTTTTGAGAAATTGAGCAACACTTGCATTGGCTATTCTTCTCCTTGCTCTAATTTCATGTCCTATAGGCTAGCATCTCCTTTCCACAACAATTACACTTTTATATACATTGGTTAGGAGATCAAAACGCTTGATATAGGAAATCAAGCCTTGAGCTGCAAAGTGGTATTGTAATTTCTATTTTTCCTTCTTGTTCATTTTATCCTTTGTATTCTCCTTGCTACTCCTAGGGTTGGAGGTTGCGGTTTGGAGAAGGTTCTTCTCGGTGGAGAAGGTGGACTTCAGACTACTTCAAGAAGGCTATTGCAACGGGAAGCTACTTCAAGAGGAAGGCTACTTCAAGGGGGAGCTTGAAGTTACTTCAAAAAGGCTGCTTCAAGGTTGGTGCAATTACTTCTAGGTGAAGGTTGTCCGAAGGGTTTGGTGAAAGAATTGTAATTTTATGTAAAGTCCTTGCGAGGTAATAAAATTTGATTCTTTCAAAATCCCGGTTGGGTAAGCAACCAGGTAGTGGATTGACAGCCTTAGTATTTGCTAAGGTTGGAACCACTCTAAATCCCTTGTCTCCTTCTTGTTTTTTTTTCATTTATGGTTGTTTGAGTTAAATAAGTATTGAATTATCTTCAAAACCCTATTCACCCCCCCTCTAGTGGTTTTTCAATTGGTATCAGAGAAGGCTTCAAGGGTCAATCTCGGTCGACAAACTTCTCGACTGAGACACTCTCAGTCGACAAACTCCTCGACCGAGAAAGACCCAAGTAGCCGTTAGACACAGCTGACAAGGTAGTTGGCAGTTGGAGATGAACGTTGCAAACACTTGCTCCAGAGAGTCTGTCGGTCGACAAATCCTCGACCGAGTAGGACTCTCGGTCGACAATTCCTCGACCGAGATGAGTTCTGACAGAACTTTCAGAATTAATTAACTAGCTGTTGCTAAAGCAACTAAAGTATACCTAATGGCTAGTTAAGCACTTAGAACCCCCTAGAAAGTGTCTAGAACGTCCTTAAGAACTTGTAGGCCATTCCTATAAATAGGACATGTCTTAGGACACCTA
Source organism: Alisma plantago-aquatica (assembly GCA_963693085.1). Taxonomy (NCBI): domain Eukaryota; kingdom Viridiplantae; phylum Streptophyta; class Magnoliopsida; order Alismatales; family Alismataceae; genus Alisma; species Alisma plantago-aquatica. The sequence goes on along the minus strand of OY856410.1, from coordinate 1,348,655,272 downwards.
AACTCACTACTCTACACTTGTGATACACTTGAGCTTACACTTGCAATTGTCAATCTGTTTTGAGAAATTGAGCAACACTTGCATTGGCTATTCTTGTCCTTGCTCTAATTTCGTGTCATATAGGCTAGCATCTCCTTTCCACAGCAATTACACTTCTATATACATTGGTTAGGATATCAAAATGCTTGATATAGGAAATCAAGCCTTGAGCTACAAAGTGGTATTGTAATTTCTATTTTTCCTTCTTGTTCCTTTTATCCTTTGTATTCTCCTTGCTACTCCTAGGGTTGGAGGCTGCGGTTTGGAGAAGGTTCTTCTCGGTGGATAAGGTGGACTTCGGACTACTTCAAGAAGGCTATTACAATAGGAAGCTACTTCAAGAGGAAGGCTACTTCAAGGGGGAGCTTGAAGTTACTTCAAGAAGGCTGCTTCAAGGTTGGTGCAATTACTTCTAGGTGAAGGCTGTCCGAAGGGTTTGGTGAAAGAATTGTAATTTTATGTAAAGTACTTGCGAGGTAATAAAATTTTATTCTTTCAAAATCCCGGTTGGATAAGAAACTGGGTAGTGGATTGACGGCCTTAGTATTTGCTAAGGTTGGAACCACTCTAAATCCCTTGTCTCCTTCTTGTTTTTTTTCATTTGTGGTTGTTTGAGTTAAATAAGTATTGAATTATCTTCAAAACCCTATTCACCCCCCCTCTAGTGGTTTTTCATTATCTCCCCACAAGAACATAATCTAATTAATCATAGAGGGAGTGCAAAATGGGTGGAAAACATTCTTTCACCAAAACATTGGATTTATATAATCAAGAATAAGAACGATATATCGGGATGATCCCTATGTCTCATTAGAGAAACTACTCTTGCATTATAGAAATGCAAATAAGAAACATGCCCAGAGGAGGATCTGGGGTCCTAGAATATGAAATGAGATGGAAAAGGAGATCCTCCTTGTTCTTGGACTCCCCATCCTTTTATAGGGGAAAAGGAGGGGGTGAAAACCCTAAAACCTATGTTGGTGGCAGCTAGAATGACTCAGTGTAAGACGTCAATCTATAAACTGGGAATCCATTCAATCGACTGGCATTACTTCTTTCTTTGACTTGAAGGTGGGTTTGACTGAGTAATGAGACTTCTTGATTTAGAGTTTGACTAGGTCTTGAATGCAAGTTGGTCGACTGTGATACTAGTCGATTGGTTAGATTTGAATGGATGCTCTGACCTGGTCATTTTTTCTGAAGTAATGAGCTTTGCCAAATCTGAGTTTGACTGGGTTTTTACTGGCAATTTGATTGACTGGGGATCCAGTCAGTCGATCAGAGTTTTGGGAAGCTGAGATCTTGTGCATGTGAGTCGACCAACTAGGTGATTTAGTTGATCAACTGGGAGGTTGAAGATGAGAACTAAAGCTTCTGATTATTGAGCCTTTTGAGCTTTGGAGTGATTGGACCATTTTCCTAGAAAAGTCCAAGTAAATCAAGTAAACACTCCAATTAAAGAAAGAAAAGCTAAACTATGACAATCAACTCTAAACTAGGGAATAGTCTACAAAAAAACTTCTAAGATATGATTTAAAAGATGCAAATATAATGGAGAAATATGCAGTTATCACTCAAGCAAGGATCGTGGCTCTTTAGATCCACATGGAATATACTAATAGGTGCGGAAGGTAACCTATCATCTAAATATGATAATAAAGTTGAAACCTTACAAAGTACATAGTAATTATCATGTTTGTCTAATAATTATGAATAAGATACAAAAAACTTCAAAAAATGAGAAGAACAACATGGAAGCATAATATTGAAGATTTGATGCATTAAATTTTATGATATTATGTACATTATTTAATACTCTTTTCATTAATGATAATTCATGTATGAAGTTCAAAAGTTGTGGGAATAAATCAATGATTTGGAAATCGTGTAAATGATCCATATAATGTTAGTAATGATGATGTTTTGTGCATGAAATCATATAATATGCTTCATACAGATATTAGGGATAATAACCCTACATAAAATGTAATAAATATGTTCATGCTCAAACGATTTGGAATTTTAAAAATATGTTCATAACAGTATATGGAGCATGGCCTATAACCAATATATTAGTCTGATACACATAATTCATGTTATTGAATGATGATGACTTCTAATGTGATGTCAACCCTAATGTGATTAATGAATCTAATACTAGGGTTAATGATCTATGTAATGAATAAGGTGAATGGAATAGAATGTTCACATAATTAATACGGACATGGAATATAACATCACTAATCTAATTCCAAGACAAGGATACACGTAAAGAGGGTAAGATATATAATAATAAGCTAAGTAAAACCCTAATGGAGCTAACTAGATTTAATGATGAGATTCTAACACATGTAATGTAATCTTGTCATATTTAGGAGTTGATCAAGGTTGTAGTTGATATCAAGGATATATTATGATTAGGTTTGTCTTCTACTAGTCCTACTATGTGGCATGGTTGTATTATGTGTGTACAAATACCTGGCATATGATATTATATGAAATAATCATTCTTATACATTTTTACACATGGACCTATTGTCTAGAAGATCATGTTTCAGTTGTAGTATGTGCACATGTTTGGACGTCACACACGTGATTAAGGTGTTGAAAATCTGGGGACATCACATGATCATCTAGGTTAAGCAATGAAATTCAAAGAAAAATATTTAAGTAACATCAATGTAGGCAGGTTATATGTACAATATTTCATCTTAGGTTTGTGAAGATAATAATTAAACATTTACCATCCTTAAGATGCATGATAAATTGAAATTCTAAAACCGCATGCACCCTGAATCTCATTTAAGGGTAATCTCGATGTTGGTTTTGTATATATACATATTCAGGTATGATATTTATTGGTTGGAATGTTAACTTGCCACCGATTATGCATGCCAAATGTTTTTGAAAAAATATCTAAAGTAGGTGTACTTGTTTATAACCATATATACATAGGGCATCCTTATTCTCCCTTAGTTTTAAACCATTATCCCATGATGCTATGTCCCTATTTTAATACTTTCAAACCATGATCTCATGGTGTTATGTCCCTATTTTAGGTATATTCATTGTTTATGCATTTGATATAATTGTTATTATGGTACGGTGAGTGTTTACTATGGAGAGAATGTAGATATGAATTATCTTTAAAGTGTACTTCCTCAATTCTTTTTTCATTTGAATGCTAGTTCATTTGGCATTTCAATTGTAGTTCACCATCCAGTTGTTGCTTACACCATGATGGCATTAATGTGTGAGTCGTGATTTCATAGTCATAGTCAGTGCGCATATAAAATTTGGTGATTTCAAATTTAGTTTCTAGAGAATAGGGCATTGAAGTTAAGGTGTAAATATAATTTCATCTCAGCTAATTATGGTAATGTATCCTAGTGCACTATGCAAATCAACGTTAGTCTTTCCGCATTTGAATGCTAGTTCACTTTAATTAACATTCAACTCCTATTTCATCATTTGATTGACTTGTACATTAGGACGACTTTACTGAGTGCATCATGCTATCCAATACGTATTCATTATGTGCATAAATCATTGTTAATTTTGGATTCGAATAATGGTACATAGGGCATTTGGATCATGGTTTATAGTGCATTTGCATCTTGGTTCATTGTTTATATATTCATGGATGTTTGCATGATTGCTCATATGAATAAAATCATGTCCCATTGTCATATGAATTTTGGTATAATGAATTTTAATATTGGATCAATGATAATAAAAATGATGGTTCAACGTGCACAGAAATCCTGAATCAATGATCATTTGAATCATTATTAACTATGATCTTCAATTGTAGTTCACATACCAATCATGGTAAATAATGTACTTGAATCTTAAATAATCATGCAAAGAAATACCTAGCTTTTACTGATTTTGGAAAGTGTGAAGTATTGAAACCTTATATAATATGAGTCAGGCAAGAATACACTCGAGTGTACAGATCGTACAAATACACTCAAGTGTGTTTGCATATCAAGACTGTTTTTTGCAAAATGTAAACCATTGATCTTCACCGTCATACTATAACTAGGCTACATGCAAATTTTGAGCCCATTTGGATGAGCGTAAGTCACTCATCCAATGGAAACAAAATCGACGGCAAAACTAATTTGAAATGCATAATTTTGTGGTCTTTATAACATGACCTATAAATGTCCAAATGTGCTCAAATTTTGCATATGAGTTATTCACAAGATGTTTAAGAAGATCAACGGATTAGATTTAAAAAAATATATTGCATCATGAAAAACTACTTGAGTGTATTCTACCCCGAATACACTCAAGTGTATTCTAGCCTGACTCTATATAATATAACTTTCAAGTACCATCAAAGTGTTTGTTTCCTCTAACACTAAAGTGGGGGGACTTCCCAATCATTCAATTGTTGATATCAGTTTTGATCCTTTCTCATGCTTTCATTAAGATCTATGTAGAAGTAATGTGACAATGTGTTGCCAATAATGTCTTGTTGACTCGATCAATGCACTTTAGAGTTTTCATTACTATCTTGACCTTGTTGTGGGATGGATGTACATGAGATATTTCTTCAACTTTTAATGCACTTGAGAGAACTCCTCAGATATTCTCTCTTATATAGATATATCATTTGGTAAAAATCTTGACAACCCTAAAGTTGAGAACCTATATTTAGATTGGAGACCCAAGATAAATCTGCTAATGATTCTTGTTGTGGTTGGGAATGAAAATCTCCTATAATGTTGTGAATCCAAAATAGTGAATGGAACCACATGCAGTTTTTTAAGACCCATATCAATTTGTTTTCATCCACTCATCAACATCAATTTGATCAGAGTATCGTGGTATCAAAAAAAGAATGTTTGAAGGAAGGAAGAAGGTGTGATCGATGCTGGTTAATGACAGATATCTAGAAAACTAATAAAAATAGGATTTCCAATTAAAATGCATCCTCCGACAAGAATGGAAAGTTGAATCATTCTTTAGAATGGTCTGAGTTTGAGAAAGATCCAAGTAAGTTATTTTTTAGATGAAGAATATAGAAAACTCTTTCCGTCAGTACAGAACTCTTCTTGCTTGGTGAAAAATCATCTAGCCGGAGAGAATAAGAATCTATTTTTCTAGAGTCCTTTTTGATAGAGGAGCAAGATTTGAGTTATAGAAACGTCACATCTTGTTAGAGGAGAAGGAATCGATTCAAGTCGGAGAGGAATGCCACTTGCGGGAGATGTAAAGATGTTCTTGATGGAGAGGGGGGAGTATGACCCTTCTCACTGGCGATCTTCTTACCGGATTGTAGAAATCTATTTAACAAAAACTTCAAAAGTTTTGGAGAAGAAAGTGGTGGAGCTCAATTTTGAGTGAGAGATAGAATTGATGAATGATGTAGTTCCGTGTGTGCTATATCCCGGGTAGCGATGTTCTCTAGCCCTTGGTTTGGGCGAGAAGAGGCAGAACAAAATGGCCCGAAAGTACCTTAACTAATTCAACTTCTCAATTAAAAATCAAGAAATCCGACAACAAAAACCGAGTTCAGCTTGTGCTAACGATCTACCCAATCAGCACTCAGACTTTTCGTCACGGTTGGTGTTTGCCAATCTACTGCCACCACTGCATATCCTTTTCCTCCTCTTCCAAGACTCATGGTGCTTGAGTAATTGAAGGGCTGAGGGACTGTTCTTTTTAGTCACAAACTGAATTCAGACAGCCCATTGGGCTAACTAACTTTGTTCCGGTTTCCATCGAGCGACAATGTCAGGAAATATGTCTTTAATCAGACCTCATTCATGGCTAGCTACGGATACATCTTCTTGCCCCCGGAAGACAAAGGACGTTACTATCCTTGCTGCTACTCTTGCGTGCTCAGAGCCTCAGACTACCTGAAGTGGACCGTGCGTTGATGTCACCTAGAGATGCGTATATTAGGCGAAAGATAATGCACAGCGGACCCTAGTCTCATATATTTGTCCCTATCCAATATACCAGGACCATCCTCCCCTATAGAAAGATTAGACCTGGGTCAAAATCTACAGGCACCTATGGATCGATCCGTTTAAGTTGGACTTGGGTGATAAAATTTACCACTCGTTGGAAATTATCCAAACTCATACTTATCCGTTTATTTAGCGGGTTTCACGGGTGGCCTACGGGCACCCGCAGGTGACCCGCTTAACTGAAATATTTATATAAAAATAAATATAGTAATGTACTAGTACTTAGAGTAGATAAAATGATCTATTACTAACCATCAATTGTCAAGGAGTTCCCAGTCTAAAATTGAACTTGCTCAACAAGATCTGATATGAGATAGAGAGATTGGCAAAATAAATCCAACGTCTACGACATTATCTAATTCTTAGTATACATAGAGAATTTTACCTAAAAATATGTGTTTGAATAGTTGTAAAAATATAACATGTTGTTCTATTTGATAGTGAGAATGTATATTAGTTGGTTATTCTTGTGGTATATTACATGTAAAACACTAGCAAATGGTCTTCTTCTACCATTACAATAGTAACACAAAATAATTATTTATGAAACACATATTATATAGACGCCCACGGGTGATCCGCACCCCGCTGTTTAGATTTGTCTTTCTTCCACCCGTTTAGAATTACATCTTTTTGACCCGCACCCACGGTACCTAAATCCGCAATGACCTAATCCAAACGCAACTCAGCCACCCGGGTCTAGAAAAGTTACCTCACATCTCCCTACACAGTCGTCGCATCTGGTTATTACATCTATTTATTACAGAAGCCGGCGGGCAGTCAGTCGGGTGTTGTCTGAGACGGACGACGGTCCTATCAATATCAGGAAAGGACAAAACTTCTTAATTGGGGCACAGATACATACAGATTGTCGTGCTTCTTTTATCGAGAGCCAATAAAACAGGACTTCATTAGTAAAAACAAAGCATCCTTGAATCGTCTGTCCGCCAAAAAAATTTTGCACCCTGCATGTGAACTCCGGTCATGATGTCCACTGTCCGTTAGTTACACACATTGCATAGATACAAAGGCCCACGTGATAAAAACAGGTCACTCTCCACTAACACAAAACTATTCTTACACCAATAATCAATCACCTCTCATTTAATACAGAATACAGCCCAAACACTAAACACAAAAGAAATTAGAACAAATTATGATCCCAATCATCAATCAATCACGATCTACATAGTGATCTTGAACTCTCCATCATCCTTTTTTTTGCCTGTAAATGGGCCCTATAGCATAATATTTCATGATTTTTTTCTTAAAATATGTAAGTTTATGGATACTCCTGGAATACTACATGAACTTGCATTAAAAGTGAAATAATACCTTTAAATGGCATATGGACTGGGATGAACTTTATGGAATGATCTTTGGTAGTAGAAATTTATAAAATTTTACAATTCAAATTCGCATAGATTTTGACATGTTGTAATATAACACACTGGTGCGATTCCTATCAAGGCTACACACTAGCCAACTAAAGGTGGCTAGATGCAACCCTAAGGAAGAACACACGTGTGGATCTTTCAAAATTTATACTAATCCTAACACAAGTCGATCACAAAATCAAATTGGTCACCCGCAAGCGCACAATGTATTATTGTAGTACATGTGATTGGCAAGAGTAGGGGTTGATCCTCAGGGACAGAGGGGGCACTAGAGCTAGGTTAGTGTTGGCTGGGTTCCTATTGCGGAGATTAGGATTGAAGGGTTTAAAAGTGATTTAGTTGCTTGTTAAACTAGGTAAACAAGGAAGTAAAAGCAATTATAAATCTAAATTATCACAACCCTAAATTATCCTAAGTGAGCAAGTCTAATGAACTAGGTTAAGAAACTAGCTAAACAAGAGCAAATGTCAACTACACTACACTGGCAGAGCAATTAGCACTAAAAACTAAATTAACCACAAGAGAGAGTAAGAACCTAAGTTAACACTAAAGAACAAAACTAAGCAATTAACTAGATTAAGCAAATGCAACTAAACTAGAGTAGCATAAACAAGCTAAGAAGACAAAGTGGATTTTAAACAATGAGCTTAGGTAGGTGGACCGTTTGGGGATGTGGTTTGATATTAGTTGGGGGTTTCACCATAGCAAGCAATCATCATAATTCTATCTGGATTACCAAACCAAACAACAAGGCAAGTGCTATTAGAATGTACCCTATGCTACTAGTTGACAAACTAGGGTTAGGTGTAATTCTAGTAGGACTTGTCAAGTCTAGGTCTCTAGGGTAAGTGGTATTTGGATAATTGAGAGCCAAGGGTAGAAATGGGTATACATATGAGCATTTTTTACCCCATGCCACTAGCCATCCAGCATTTACAAAGTTCTAGGAAATTGCACTAATCACACTTACATTAGCCACTTAAATCTCACACTCACTTGTAGAAGGAGGGATGTGTATGTAGGAACAAAGGAGACTAGCTAGGGATCCACTAATTGGACCTAGGAGCCATTCCTAAATTTGGCTACATACACTCCAATTCCTCCTAGAAGTTAAGTGTCATCAAACATCTTAAAGTAAGCAATCCATGTTATAACCACAAACCACATGCAATAAAATAGAAAATGAGATAGAAGCAAGAAACAATCATCATAGATAGAAATTATGTTCATTATAAATTATTTTCCCCAAACATGGTATCAAAATCACATTTTAACCCCAAGCAGCCCACCACAAGGGGCTTAGCTAGACATGATAAAAGAATAAGCAAAAGAAGGGGGAAGAACTCCATGAAGCTTGATGTAGAGGCCTCCTTCTTCACCTCCTAGCAGCTTAGGGACGTCCTTCCTCCTCCAATGGTGCAGTTGGGTATAAGAATGTGGGGGATTATGGAGGAAAACCTAGAAAACTAGGTTTTCAATGTGGAAATGAGGTGGAAACGGTGGATGAAGAGCATAAATGCAAGGTGGAGTGTAATGAATGCTCAAGGGGTGAGGATAAGTAGCTAGGGGGTCTAACCTTCATGCCACAACCACCACCTATGTATATATAGGTGGTGGGAAAGCATTAGGGTAAGTGGGGATAGTTTAGGAAAAATAGTGTAAAAAATGGGTATGGTAGGTCGGTCACCACAGTCGTGTTGATGTACCACGGCCGTGGTGGGGGTAGTAGAGAACGGTCATGGGGGACTGGATACGGTCCAGGTGTGAAAGGGGGGCGAAAAGGCTAAGTATAGGTGATGGCCATGATCGTGGAGGGATGCCACGATCGTGTTGGGTAAGTGGCACCACAGCTGTGGTGGTGTCCCACGACCATTTTGGAGGAGGAAGTCTTGATCGTGGAGGCAACACAAGCATTTTCTCTTCTACTGGCCACAGTCGTGGTGTCTTCAATGGGCCACGATCGTGCTGATGGCCACGGTCGTAGTGAGTTTGGTGCAAAACTCTGATATCATTGTTGATTCTTCATAATAAAAGCACGACCCGTGGCTATGGGGCCACGACAGTGACATCTTCAATGTGGCACGGCCGTGTTGATGGCCACGGCCATAGTGAGTTTGGTGCAAATCCCCTGACATCCTTGTTGATTCTTCACAATAAAGACATGACCCGTGGCCATGGGGCCACGGCCGTGGTGGGATCTTCAGTGGCTAAATGAACTTCAACATTGATCATCCATGGACTTCTTTGTTTGATGTCAAATCTTGTCCATTAGGGGTAGGTTGAGGGAGCTTTGGGGCCTTCTTTGGACCCCTCCATGAGTGGAGGAATCCTAGAACTCCTTCATTCTTTCTCCTCCATCCAAAGCATGGTCCAAGTACCTAAAAATAGTGCAAAGAATGTCCATAAGTGCATTTGATAGTAATACTCATATTGAGGGATTTAACTTGCATTCTACTGTGTTCAGATATGAATAAAGTATAAAATGACACAAGATGGAGCCCTAAAATAGGGTTGCATCACCACCCCAAACTTAAAACATACTTGTCCTCAAGTATGCTCTAACTTAATCTCTCTTTTCAGTTGTCTTTCAATAAGAAAGAGTGACAAATACATAGCAACAGAAAATTATTAATTACATGGTCTTAGAAGTGACTAAGTGCATGTGTTCCACCTCTCTCCTCTCCTCTTTCACATACCAATCATGAAATGAGAACTGAGCATACAAACTTCAAAGATAAAGCATAGAATACAAAAGTTGTCCATGTGTCCTTCATATCACTCCGAGTAAACCATTTCATGTTGGTGTTAATCAAAGATGACTAGGAGTATTATTTCGCTTTCATGCATTCAATCTTATGCCTCGAACTACACTAAATGACCCACATAGTTGTAGAAAAGGGCAAAGTGAGCTAGATTTGATATTTTCTAGCTCAATGGGTATGAAAATAGAAGCAAGGGTTGCGAAAAGATTTTTGGAATGCTATTACATAGAGCACTCATCTTTTCTTTATTTGAATGCTCTTAAACAGGAGCATCCTATTATTTTCTTTTTCTTTTCTTTTCTTTTCTTTTCTTTTCTTTTCTTTGCCTTTGGTGTAGATAGGGCATATGGTGGATAGAGTGAAGCGAGAAGATAAAGATATGGCCACCCCAAACTTTTGGAGGTGGTCAAGGCTGATTATGTGTACTAGGGCATCCTTTCATGAGGTATAGAGGTATGAAGATGGTGAAAGAATAATTGGATCAAAGAGGGGTCATTAGTGTAGTCTTCAACATAAGATTCCCTGCATGAAAGCTAATCCAAGACTTCATCAAATGATATCACACCAAATGATAGACCAACACGATATTCACATTTCTATTAAGCGATTCCATAGGCTCTAAGCGTTTGTAGCTTGCTCAATTCACAAAACAACCGAAATTTCACAAACTTGAGAGAAGTGGTGCACATGTAAAAAGTCAACAAACAAGACCACATAGCAATAAACTCTAAGAAACAACATGCATTTGTCAAAGGACTAAAAATTTCATTTTAAATAGTAGAGATTAAGTCAAAACATACTTTTTAGGCAAGAACATTCAAATTTGAGAAAAATTGGCCAAAATGGTGCCACTTTTCCTTCAATCACATCTAAACCTACACTATTGAACTTAAAGCAGTAAAACAAGCAAATCCTAGCTAAAACATGCAAAAATTACCAAAAATCTACATGATATGTGATGCATGGAAAAAAGGAGCAAAATTTTTGAAAATTAGGCAAAAATGCATGAAAGTAACTACATGCTATGCAAAATGCAATAAAAAGAACAAGAATAGGAAAACTAAACTAGATGGAAAAGGTGGAACAAAATCACAAATAGAGAGATAGGGTGGTGTATACCGCCCTATCCACCCCAAGCTTTAGAATCATTTTGTCCTCAACACGAAACTATAGCTTAGGGTAGATAGGGGAAGTGTCATGGCTGTTGTGGTGGCTAGTCAAATGAGTGAGGAGGATCTTGAGGAGGAGTTGATCCTGTAGGAAGGTGCTGGTAGTAATGTCCCCAGTAGTCATCCTGGGGTGGAGGGTATGTCTCTGAATATCCAGCAATGTCACCCCAAAAATCTCCACCCCATTCGGGGTTTCTTGCTGCTTGGGCATGGTGGTAGTGATACAAGTGGTTGACATGACGGTGCATCTATTGTTGGTCTTGCCACATGTATTGCTGGATCAACTGCATGTCGTCCTGTGTCTTTTGTATGCTCTCAAGCTATGCCTGGATGGTGGACATGTCGTAGGCATTTGTTGAGGGATGTTGCAGCTGGGATGTTCCTTCATCCCTTCTTCTTGATTTTTAGGTTTGCCTTTGTCCTTCAATTTCATTCTCCTATCCTTGCACATTAGATTCAGCAATCTCCTCTTGTGCAGCAGTGGCTCCCCTATTGTATGTCTCTCTTGGGTTGTTTTGCTACCATTCCAACAATTTAGCCTCCAGTTTATGGAGGACTCCCAACACAGATAGAAGCAGTACATCATGGTATGGCAGCTCAAGCTCAATGTTTGGCACACTACTTGCATGATATATCATTCTTTGGTCCTTCATCTTGATAGTGTGTGAGCGAATGAGATAGTTTCAGTCAAAAAACTCATGTTCATATTTATCTTCCAACCCAGAGAGATCATATCCCAACACAAGTGTGATTGAGGTTACAAACCCCCCCCATAACAAAAGGTGTTTTACTCTTGGAGGGTATGGAACTCATATGATCAATTAACAATGCTCCAAGGTCTATATACCGCTTATGGTGCATTGATATCATGACAAACATATCCTTCTGAAAAATTGAACCTTGATTATCATGCATGCCCACAATTGTGTTTGCCAAGACCTTTTGCACATAGAAGAACAGGGGGTTGCTTATGGCTGAGGTTTTTGACCTCTCTGTATAGTAGTCCTTGCTCCCTTTTAAGAGGTTCCAGAAGTGTCCATAGTTGAAATCTACCTCTTCCTCTAGCATGTCGTCATTCATTTTTTTGGCCTCTTTAGGATTGGCAGCAAATACATCATTTAGATCAGGTGTTGTAAGATTGTGCACGTTGCCTAACATGGAAAATTTGATAGCATCATTTCCTCTCACCTTCATCTTCTCAAGAGTGGCAAAGAATTCTTGCTTCAAAATGGTGTAACTAGATTGGGTGTTTGTGAAAAGAATGTCCCACAACCCCATTTTCTTCAAACCTTATTCCACGACCACCTTGATTCTGAGTTCATCAATAACTTTCTTGCATCCATACCTTGTGGTGACAATTAGCCTTGTCATAGCTTCTGGGTATGTGAGTGGAATCTTCCCATGCCTGTATCCTCTAGCTTAGGACACTCCAATGAGGGCCTTGCCTAAGGCTTTCAACCTATTCTCCTCCAATTGAGCCACAATGTCCTCTATCTCAGCTGATAGATGCATCTCCCCGTCTTCACTGTCTTCCTCCTCCTCATCCAACTTGTACGATTGGGACCCCAAACTTGTATCAAAATTGATTGGCACCCATTGTTCGGGGTACCACTGTGTGAGCTGCTCTTCATATGAACATAATTTCCACCTAGGTTGCGGCTGCTGTCTATGCTCTGCTGCCATGTGAGACGTCAAATGGTGTGCTGGAGTGGGCTTTGGTAGGCGCGTTGATGAGGACAGTGCTGCTTTAGATTTCTGGCTTCTTTTGAAAACTACCATCTTGACCTCGTCTACCAAGTTGTCCATGTTCTCCTCAGACTCTTCCTCCTTATCTCCCTGATACGTCTCATCAGTAATATAGTGGCTATTGGATGACCGTGTACGAGACGAATGCACAGACATCGATCAGGGAAGTGATTGGGTGATGAAATTTGATGGTGAAGGGGTGTGTGAAGGCATGTAGACTTGGGAGGAGGCTCTTTTAGTGCAAGCCTTTCCTCTGGTAATCACATCAAGGCTCTTTTGAGCCCCCTTCTTCACTACCTTGATGATCCCCTTCATTTTCTGGAGGTGGAGGAGGTGGTAGGGTTGTGGAAAATGGATTTTTGGGTAGATGATGTAATAGAGGTGGATTGAGGGGTGGAATGGAAGGATATGGAGGTTTAGAAGGTGGGTGAATGATTAGGTTTCGATTTAGGAGAGAAATGGAGGTTTTAGTGGAGGTTTTAGGTGGGGATGGTTGTAGGGTGGAATGGAGGAGAAAGCGGTGGTGGTGGGTGGATTAATGGATGATTTGGTGTGGAAATGGAAGGGGAATGGTAAGGAGATGATTTGGGGATGATTGGTGGTGGTTTGGAGGAAATTTGGGGGCTTGGAGGTGGATCTTGCAGGAGTTGCAGTCGTAGAAGCGCCGCCACGACCGTTGTCTTGCGAATAGAAGTGTTGCAATGGGACAGGGTTGGGTTGAAGATGGATTTTAAGTTATTTTTTTTGTGGGGTCGGGCGACACCACGACCGTGGCCAGGGTTTGGTAGCACGGCCTTGGTGGGTGCCATGGTCATGTTGTCAATGAAGAAAGCTCCTACCCGACCTTACCACGGCCGTTGTCATGTGCCACGGTCGTGGCCCTCCATCCTTACCATGGTCGTGGCTGGTGTGCCACGTTGGTGTCCATTTGGCCAAAAACTCTAACTTCTTTGGCATCTTTGACACAAAAAAGACATGACCCGTGGCCATGGGGTCACGACTGTGGCCAACTGTCTTTGACATGACCGTGGCTTGTGGCCACAACCATTGTCTTTCGGCCAAAAACTCTGACTTCTTTGGCACACAAAAAAACATGACATGTGATTGTGGGCCACAGTCATTTTGGGCAACTTAAGCCATGGACGTGGTCGAGCTCCACGGCCGTGGTGGGGTCATTCCTTCAACTTTTTCAACTCAAATTCAACAACTTTATTTTTCTTTGATATTTCACCACAAATTGGTCTTAGTGGCCATGATTCACCTTTGATTCCTCTCTCTTTAGTACCTCCCACCTGCCATATCATCAAAACTCAAAGAAAACTATTAAACACATGTGTGTGTATTTTGTGGAAAAGAAAACAAAAGTATCAAAAAGAGAAGGTTGGGTGAAAAAGATCTCAAACCTAGTTGTATGGCCTCCCACTAGTGCTAAATTTTACACCTTTAGCTAGGCTTATTGATTCTTGACTTCCATCATTTCTGTGGGATTCTCGAAGCATTTTTAAATTAAATGTCTTTCTCATGTGCATTCAAGCACATCTCTTCATCAACTTGACATTCTTTCACTAACATCACTATATCAAAACTTTGGTTTGCCTTGTCTGGACCCACCTCTACAATAGATTTCAATCTTTGTCCATTCACGGTGAACTCACTTGCTCCTTCTTTTTCACAAATCACTACAGCTCCAGATGGATATACTTTCTTGATGAGATAAGGTCCTTCCCATCTATACCAAAGTTTTATGGGGAAAAACTTCATCCTTGAGTTGTATAGCCACACCCACTTTCTAGGCTCAAAGTCCTTCTTCTTGATCAACTTATCATGCAAAAACTTTGTCCTCTCTTTATAGCTCTTAGACATTTCATACACTTCATGACACATTTCTTCCAACTCATTCAATTGAAATTTTCTTTTCATTTCGGCACTCTCTCCATCAAAGTCCATAGCTTACAATGCCCATAGTGCCTTGTGTTGCATCTCAACTGACAATTGGCAGCTTCTTCCATACACAAGCTTGAATGGTGTAGTGTCAATCGGGACTTTGTATGTAGTTCTATATGCCCATAAAGCTTCTTTGAGATGAAGTGACCAATCCTTGCGGTCTGGTCTCACCTTCTTCTCTAGAATGAGCTTTATCTCCCGATTGGACAACTCAACTTGACTACTTATTTGGGGGTGGTAAGGAGTAGCCACATGATGGTTCACCCCGTGTTTCTTGAGCAAGACTTCAAAGGTGCGGTGAATGAAATGACTTCCGCCATCACTAATCATAGCTCTTGGATTACCAAAATGGCTAAAGATGTTAGATTTCACAAAGTCACACACCACCTTGTGATCATTTGTCCTTGTTGTAACAACCTCAATCCACTTTGATACATAGTCAATAGAAACCAAAATATAGACATATCCAAAAGAGGGGGGAAAAGGACCCATGAAGTCAATCCCTCAAATATCAAATACCTCCACCACAAGAATGGGTGATAGAGGCATCATATCCCTCTTAGAGATAGTGTCCACTTTTTGGTACCTCAAGCAACACTTATAAAATTCATGAGAGTCTTTGAACAATGAAGGAAAATAGAATTTGCTTTGAAGAACCTTGGCGGCAGTAAGTTTTCCACCAAAGTGACCTCCACAAACTCTGGAATGGCACATAGAAAGGATTTCTTGCTACTCCATCTCTAGAACACACCTTCAGATAAGTTGGTCGGGCAATACTTGAATAAGTGAGGATCATCCCAAACATAGTTCTTAGACATAGCAAATAACCTTCGGCTTTCCTCCCTCATCCAAGTGTTTGGTATCCTTCCACTAGCTAAGAAGTTAGCTATGTGGTAGTACCATGACCTTTGAGCGGATGAGAGCAGGAACAACTTCTCATGTGGAAATGTCTCTTTGATTCTATTCATGTCATCATAAGGTGTTTCAATCCGAGAGAGAGGATCGGCGGCAAAATTTTCTACTCCCTTCTTGTCTACAATCTCGATATCAAACTCTTGAAGCAATAATATCCATCAGATCAACCTCGGCTTGGAGTCTTTCTTTTCCATTAGATATTTCAGAACAACATGGTCCGTATAGACATTCACCTTGTTTTATAGGATATATGATCTAAACTTGTTAAGAGCAAAGATAACTGTAAGCAACTCCTTCTCACTAGTTGTGTAGTTTCTTTAGACTTCATCTAGAGTCTTACTTGTGTAGTAGATAGGATGTAGAATCCGGCCAACTCTTTGACCCAACATAGCCCCCACTGCCATGTCGTATGCATCGGTCCTAATCTCAAATGGCAAAGAGAAGTCTGGGGACTGTATGATAAGAGCAGAAACTAGTCTTTTCTTCAAGTGGTTGAAGGCTTCAATACACTTGTCATCAAAATGAAATTCAACATCCTTCTCACGCAAGTGGCATAGAGGTCTCGAGATCTTGCTAAAGTCTTTTATGAATTGGTGATAGAAACATGCATGTCCCAAGAAAGACCAGACATGTCTTACGATGGAAGGAATAGTAAGAGTAGAAATGAGGCCCACCTTGGCCCTATTAACTGTAATCCCATCCTTTGAAACCCAATGGCCCAGAACAATGCCTTCAGGTACCATGAAATGGCTCTTCTCCCAAGATAGAACTAGGTGAACCTTTATGAATCTCTCAAGGACAACAGCCAAATGAAGAAGGCATTCATCAAAGGTTTTACCAAAGACCGAGAAATCATCCATGAACAGTTCCAATGATGAATCAAGCATATCAGCAAAAATTGAGGTCACACATCTCTGAAATGTAGAAGGGGCATTACATAGCCCAAATGGCATTCTCTGATAGGCAAATGTGCCACTTGGGCAAGTGAATGTTGTCTTCACCTGATCCGCAGGATGCACAACAGTTTGGAAGTATCCAGAGTACCCATCAAGAAAACAATAAAAGCTTTTCCCCGCTAGCCTCTCTAAAATCTTGTCAAGAAATGGGAGAGGGTAGTGGTCCTTTTGGTGTTTTCATTGAGCTTTCGGTAGTCAACACACATTCTCCACTTTGATTGTTCTCTAACTGGAATAAGCTCACCATCCGCATTTTCTGCCACAATGATCCCACCCTTTTTAGGCACAACCTGGATGGGGCTCTCCCATGTACAGTCATAAATAGGATAGATAATCCCAGCATCTAGAAACTTCACAACCTCTTGAGTTACAACTTGTTTTAGCTTTAGATTCAACCACCTTTACATTTGGCGAGTCAGCCTTGCATCATCCTCCAAATACATCATGTGCACACAGATGGAGGGGTCAATACCCCTCAAATCAGCTATAGACCATCCAATGGCCTAGATGTTCTTCTTCAAGACTTTCATCAATGCTTTCTCTTGTTCTGGTGAGAGAATGGAAGAGATGATCACTGGGAGGGTGTCATTTGAACCTAGAAAGGCATACTTCCATCCTTCTAAAAGTGACTTCAGCTCAAGAGTGGGAGGTTCTTCAAGGGAGTTCTTTAATGATGCAGAAATAGAAGGAAGGTCTTCACTTGCAGCCACCAAGGCTAGCTCATTCTCTTCATCTAATTCATCATCATCATCTGGGAACTCAACTATTGGTTCTAGACCTCTACCTTGAGTGGTAGTTTGAATCCACACAGGTAGGCATTCCTCCACAATTTCATCCAGGCACTCAATGAGATATCAATATTCTTCAGTGTCCCCTATCACCTCAGATGTGGCTAAAGATTTAAAGATGTTCAACTGGATCTTCATGTGCGTGAATTTTACATACATCACATGAATCACTGCATCAGTTGTGTCTAGGAATGTCCTCCCCAAGATGATAGGCACCCTCCTTGTGTCTTTTTCCATGTCTAAAACAATGAAGTTGGTGGGGACAAAAGCAGAAGTCTCATCATCAAGCCTCCCAAGCACATCATCAACATGCCCTTGAGGCGTCTTTACTGATCGGTCGGCCAACTACAAAGTACAATGAGTCAGACTCAATTGCCCCATTTGAAGCTCGGCAAACACATCATACGACATCAGGTTAATGCTAGAACCGAAGCCTAGAAGGGATTGGTCTATGTGATGTGTCCCAATGTAGCATGAAATAATGGGAGCACCGGGATCTTTCCTCTTCCTTAGCATGGTGTGCTTTAGAATTGAGCTCACTTGCTCGGTGAGCTTGACTTTATTTGGGGTTCTCCCCATTGTCTTTCTCTTGAAGGTGCACAAATCTTTCAGGAATTTACAATAAGAAGGAATTTACTTGACCGCATCAAGAAAAGGAATGTTGATTTTCACTTGTTTGAAAGTCTCAAGGATGTCCTCAGTATGTTTCTTCCTTCTCCTCTCCACAGAAGGCTCCTTAAGAGCTTCAAGAAACGGGTAAAGTTGGGATCCCAAATGGCTCAGATTGATAGTATCATCAATGGGAGTAACATGAATCACAATATCACTACTTTGTATCACAATATCACTATCTGGTGTCACGGTATCAACTATATCTCTCATCACATTATCATCTAGTTGTATCTCAGTATCAACTTGTCCAATCACAATATCACCTCTGTCAACAACAACCGTATAACGGGGGTGCTCCAAAGTCCGACCACTCCTAAAAAAAGTCACCGTCTTTACATGTTCATGGGTAGTAGAAGAAGAGGCTTGTAGAGATGGTTATGACTATTGGGGTGGTGGTGGCCTTTGGTGAGGTGAATTTGGGTTTTGGAGGATGAATTGTGGTTGTGGTTGTTGTGGTGGTTGTTGTGGTGGTTGTTGTTGTTGTTGTGGATGGGGGTGGTATTGTGGAGGTGGTTGTTGGAATGAATGATGTGGAGGTGGAGCATATTGATATTTGAGAGGTGTTTGAGGAGGTGACAGAGAATAGGGATTTGGCAGTGCTTGGTATGACGGCAGAGCATATGAACTTTGAGTGTTTTGTAGGAAAGTACCATCATTGTTTGGATTCGGCATTGGTTGAGATGAGAGTCTTCCTTCTTCCCTCTTAGCAAGTGAGAGAGAGATTTGATCTAATCTTTTCTCAAGATGACTGATGGAATGCCCATGTGATGATACATCCTTCTTCACCTCATCCAAGCTTCTTAATCTTCCAAGCACTTCATCTTCAAACTTGGAGCTATATCATGGCTTTGGATGCCCTTGTCCTTGCCCATCTTCATTTTGTTGCTTCCATGAAAAATTGGGATGGTTCGTCCACTCGGGAGTGTAAGTTTTGGACATGGGGTCGTGATTGTTCTGGTTGCCAAAAGAGTGCAAGGCATGCACTTCCTCTTCTTCAACTTTAACCGCCATGGTGGATTGGCTAGTAGAACCACCATCTTAGTTCTTCATCATATTCATCATGTCCGCCATCATCTTCATCATGTTGGGGTTGGCAACGTTGTGGGCTGGAGCTATGGAAGGAGGTGGAGGGACATAGTTCCAGCCGCAATGTTCCCCTTTTGTAGAAACTTGATGGTGAGAATTCTCAGAAAGATGCTCGAACAAAGGCCACAAATCCTTAGGTGGTTTTGCCATGAAAGTGCCTCCACATGATGAGTCAACGTTGTTTTGGCTCAACTCTTCAAGCCCGGTGTAGAAGGCTTGGACTAGTTGCCACAATGACACTTCATGGTGGGGGCAGTCGTGGAGGAGCTTTTGGAACCTCTCCCACGCCTCGTGGAAGGGTTCATTCTCTTTCTGGGTAAAGGAAGTGATACATCTTCTCATGTAGGTTAGCTTAGCAATCGGGAAGAACTTTTTGAGGAATTCATTCTTGACTTCATTCCAAGTTACCAACTCTGGCTTCAAAATGTACCACTCTTTGGCTTTTTCTTTTAGGGAGAACGGAAAGAGGGTTCTCCAGATGGAGTCATTGGTAGAGGAGGGGGTACGAAAAGTGGAGCACATCTCAAGGAATACATTGATGTGATGGTAGGAATTCTCATTCTCCATCCCATAGTAGGTGGGTAGGAGGCCAAGGAGTGTGGGTGGAATGGAGAACTATTGACCCGACATTTGGTCAATAGGATGGCAATGGGAGAATTGTAGTTCCCCGGGGTGAAATACTCATGGAGTGGGCGGTTGGGCTACGGTGGAGGTTGTTGAGCATTCTCATGAGGGTTGTTGTCTGCCATCTCAGCTTCTCAGTGTTGGTTGCGTTGACTTTGGCATCTCCTCCTACCTATCTCAGGGTCATACAATACCAAGTCGGTACAGGTGGAACGCATGTGACACATGCACAGCTGTCACCTACACAATACACAAACAAGCAACAAGAAACCAAGTTAGAATGGCAATATGCAAAAGTAAATAAAGAATAGAGAATAGCAATGATGAGGGTAAAAGGAAAGGCTAAGCTACACTAACTAGCTAGGTCGAGTGCCTCTATTCCCGACAACGGCACCAGAAAGCTTGGTGTGATTCCTATCAAGGCTGCACACTAGCCAACTAAAGGTGGCTAGATGCAACCCTAAGGGAGAACACACGTGTGGATCATTCAAAATTTATATTAACCCTAACACAAGTCAATCATAAAACCAAATAGGTCACCCGCAAGCGCAGGTACTACTGTAGTACAGGTGATTGGCAAGAGTAGGGGTCGATCCTCAAGGACAAAGGGGGCACTAGAGCTAAGTTAGAGTTTACTACGTTCCTATTGCGGAGATTAGGGTTGAAGGGTTTAAAGGTGATTTGGTTGCTTATTAAACTAGGTGAACAAGGAAGTAAAAGCAATTATGAAATCTAGATTATCACAACCCTAAATTATCCTAAGCGAGCAAGTCTAATGAACTAGGTTAAGAAACTAGATAAACAAGAGCAAAGGTCAACTACACTACACTAGCAGAGCAATTAGCACTAAAAACCAAATTAACCACAAGAGTGAGCAAGAACCTAAGTTAACACTAAAGAGAAAAACTACGCAATTAACTAGATTAAGCAAAAGCAACTAAACTAGAGTAGCACAAACAAGATAAGAAGGCAAAGTGGATTTTAAGTAATGAGATTAGGTAGGTGGACCATTTGGGAATGTGGTTTGAAATTAGTTGGGGGGTCTCACCATTGTAAGAAATCATCATAATTATATCTACATTACCAAACCAAACAATAAGGCAAGTGCTATTAGAATGTATCCTATACTACTAGTTGGCAAACTAGGGTTAGGTGTAATTCTATAGGATTTGTCAAGTCTAGGTCTCTAGGGTAAGCAGTATTAGGACAATTGAGAGCCAAGGGTAGAAATGGGAGTAGAGATGAGGGTTTTTCACCTCATGCCACTAGTCATCCAGCCTTTACAAAGCTCTAGGCAATTGCACTAATCACACTTACAATAGCCACTTAGATCTCACACTCACTTATAGAAGGAGGGATGTGTATGTAGGAACAAAGGGGGCCAGCTAGGGATCCACTAATTGGACCTAGAAGACATTCCTAAGATTGGCCACATACACTCCAATTCCTCCTAGAAGTTAAGTGTCATCAAACATCTTAATGCAAGCAATCCATGTTATAAGCACAAACCACATGCAATAAAATAGGAAATGAGATAGAAGCAAGAAGCAATCATCACAGATAGCAATTATGTTCATTACAAGCTATTTCCCCCCAACATGATATCAAAGTCACATTTTAACCCCAAACATCCCACCACAAGGGGCTTAGCTAGACATGATACAAGAAATAGCAAAAGAAAGGGGAAGAAGGAGGTATAACTCCATGAAGCTTGAAGTAGAGGCCTCCTTCTTCACCTCCTAGCAACTTGGGACGTCCTTCCTCCTCCAATGGTGCAGATGGGTATGAGAATGTGGGGGATTATGGACGAAAACCTAGAAAACTAGGTTTCCAAGGTGGAAATGGTGGATGGAGAGCATAAATGTAAGGTGGAGTGCAATGAATGCTCAAGGGGTGAGTAGGGGGAGTAGCAGCAGCTAGGGGGTCTAACCTTCGTGTATATATAGGTGGTGCGGAAGCACTAGGATATGTGGGGGTATTTTAGGAAAAATAGTGTAAAAAATGGGTAGGGTAGATTGGTCACCACGGCCGTGTTGATGTACCACAGTCGTGTTTATGTACCACGGCCGTGGTGGGGGTAGTAGGGAACGGTTGTGGGGGAGTGGACACGGTCAAAGTGTGAAAGGGGGATGAAAAGGCTAAGTAGAGGTGATGGCCATGGCCGTGGCGAGATGCCATGGTTGTGTTGGTTAAGTGGCACCACAGTCGTGGTGGTATACCATGGCCGTTTTGGAGGAGGAAGTCTTGATCGTGGGGGGCAGCATAAGCGTTTTCTCTTTTACTGGCCATAGTCGCGGTGAGTGGCCACGACCGTGGTGTCTTAAATGGGCTACGGTCGTGCTGATGGCCACGACCATGGTGATTTTAGTGCAAAACTCTGATATAACTGTTGATTCTTAATAATAAAAGCACGACTTGTGGCCATGGGGCCACAGCCGTGATATCTTCAATGTGTCACGGTCGTGTTGATGGCCACGACCATGGTGAGTTTGGTGTGAATCCCCTGACATCCCTGTTGATTATTCACAATAAAGACACGACTCGTGGCCATGGGGCCACGACCGTGGTGGGATGTTCAGTGGCTAAATGAACTTAAACTTTGATCATCCATGGACTTCTTTACTTGATGTCAAATCTTAGCCATTAGAGGTAGGTTAAGGGAGCTTTGGGGCCTTTTTTTGAACCCTCCATGAGTGGAGGAATCTTAGAACTCCTTCCTTCTCTCTCATCCATCCAAATCATGGTCCCAAGTACCTAAAAATAGTGCAAAGAACATCCATAAGTGCATTTGATAGTAATACTCATATTGAGGGATTTAACTTGCATTCCATTGTGTTTTGATGTGAATAAAGTACAAAATGGCACAAGATGGAGCCCTAAAATAGAGTTGCATCACACACACACACACACATATATATATATATACATATATATATATATATATATATATATATATATATATATATATATATATATATATATATATATATATAACGTTCATTTATTACTTGTGCAAGTTTTCAAGTTTAGTTAGTCATGGATCTATTTTGTAATAGGAAGGCACACAATTATAAAAAGATTTTCAAAATTACAATGAGATGGCCAAAACTACTCAAGACCAAGGCCTTCATGATAATATGTAATATTCCAAAAATATACCATTTATATCATTATATTTAATATCGTGAATGTATAATGAATTTTTTACACCAAAGTACACACAATTGCCGAAAACAATTCAGATTTATATATTCATCTTCCAAACAAATACAAAGTTTTCAGGCACAACTCAAAGCATATACAAATTATTCTTGTTCCATCAAAACTAGATGTGTTAAACGTACAGGTTAGAAAGTATATGTTAGTGTCATAAAATTTAAGGTTGATGACTTTGTCTGTTGTTACTTCTGTTTCTTCCACCATAAGATTTTTTTCAATTGACATTATTAATTTCAGAAATGGTCCTCTCAATGACTCAAGACGACTTCCCTCAAGTCAGACTAGTGTCTCCACCTCTCCCAGGACCATATTGATTTTCCCTACCCAATAGATCTACATTCATTCTTAAATTTTTTTGGGTTTTGTTCACTTTCTCGTCATTCTTGTAAGCGTCACATGCCATCCACACATGTGTGTATGTACCCCCCAATAGACGATAATGAAAGGATTCCTTGAGGACTGTCTTGACTATCCTAAAATAATAAGCATATAAATTACCTTATCAAGCACTACTTGTTGGAATACTTAAATTTTATTATAGCTAATGGTATACAAAAAAATAAAATATATGATTATAATAAGACATAATACCTTTGTATGAGTATGTGTATCCATTGTACATGATTAGAAAATTTTCAAAATAGAAAATGAGAATAATATGAACTAACAAGTATAGGAGAAAGATATATCATTCATGATTTGTGATTTATGAGGTGCCATGATCCATGAGGTGTATCTGAAAGCATGGCAACAACTATAACCTAAAGTTAAACTTAATGGTGGGGATAGGAGTAGCTACTATGGGTGATAATCGTAAATGGGGAGTGGGAATAATAAGAAACAAAGAAGGAAGGTTGGTTATGGGTTTTAGAAATGGTTATGTATGGATGATCATGTGGAAGTTGGGTAGCAGACAATCATTATCGCCCCAAATTTATGTGGGCGCATGTTTCTAAATGTAACCTTTTTGAGATGACTGATAGTAGGCTAATTGACATGATTTGGGCATAGGGGTCTATTGAGATGACCCGTCGTGGAAAATGAGATTAACTAATGTGGAAGTGAATTATTAGCAGCGGAATAATAAAAAATCACTAAATTTTAAAACTTTTTGGAAAAAGAACTTTAAACCATAACTCCTTTATAAGAAAACAAGGTAAACAGTTTACATCATAGCTTGACATTACATCTCTTTGATTACATACATCCATTGCCTTATTATCTGAAGAAGGCAAGATACAAAATCTCAAGGCACTAAGCCAAAAACCTCAGACCTACTAACTCCTAGGACCTGAGAGTACAGAGACGACGTAAGACATACTATCTACGAGACTCGACATTCAGTATCTCCACCTGAGATTCACTGCTGCCCCTGGTGTTGCTGTTGTTGCTGAAACTGCTCACCCTCAGATGGGTTCCTCCGTCCTCGGCATCCACCTAAAAAGTCAAAACCCACGGGGGTGAGACAATTTGAATAATTATCCCAGCAAGAGTTATAACTCTCCGCCAGAAGCTTTGTTATAGCAATCAAGGATTAACATAAGCAATATATTCTTTAAGACATTCAACCGCATATGTGGTATTAAGTAAGACAACATTTACTTAAGCAATTATTTCAATAAGGAAAATGAAGAACATGTATACTAATCACATGGCTAGAATATTATAAACAATGTAACATCAATCATTGTTTCTCGTAGTTCAACCTAAGTAGTTATGCTACACGGCTGATTATGATTTTCAATCCTTATTATGCCCTGCAGAGATGAGGTATACCGCTCATACTCCAACCGACCATTATAAAATCGCATCGGTATCATACATAGGTCATCAAAAGAGTCGGATTCTTATGACCTCATCTTCCTCAGTCAGTGTGAGGATCAACATGCAGGGCATCTCGTGTCTCTGCTACAATAGCTTCCCAGGGTATTCTGGCAACTTCTCTATTTAGAGTCACAGTGGCATTCTGTACTCTCTTCGCCATCGAGGGATTTCTTGTTAATCGCTCATCGATGCGGCATTAAAGATTCCCTCGGGAGATTAGTGAAACATCACCCCGGCATAAACACATAATGAAGGATTGATGGATTAAAGTACATCCTACATCAATTTCTACATTAGGACGTAAGGATATTCACGTCCATAAACCCCCACATGCTCAAAAGCATGTGTTCCAGGAGTTTCCCTTAGGAAAACCTGTTTCACCATCATTTGGCTTCTGACAATGATGGATCTATGATCAGGGCTCTACATGATATGATTATACTTGATTATTTAGGTACATTTTAGCATTCTTTTAGCATCAAGCATGTTCTCAATCATTAATCATTAAAACACTACTATAAAAGAAGAATACTAAATGTATCAAGTTTAACTCACATCAGTTATCATATGGATATTAATTCTTAACCATCTCATCATATGATTCAGGAACATGGTTATTCAAACCCTCAGATTATCATAACACTTGCTACCAAGTGACATATAAGCATTAAGTCATCTAACAACATGACCATGATTGAAGCAATGTATATACTTTTCACATATCATTACTCTAAAAGCTTATAATTGTTTTCAAGGAATATGACATCATAACTCTTACCTGGCTATGATCACCTCATAATATCAACCTGCATGACTAATACAATCAAGGACATGCATATATAACAGTGCACAATACCAAAACTTTTCAATTTCTTTATAGGACACCACGGCCGTGTCACCTTGCATGGTCGTGTAAAGTAAGGTTACCACGGTCGTGCTCCCTTACACGGTCGTGCAAAGTAAGGTTACCACGGCCGTGCTCCCTTGCACGGTCGTGCTATAGAAGATCACTACATGATTCATATTTATATATATGTATTCTAATCTTTCATCCTTTCAACTTGATTAGGTCACATAAACCCTTCAATCAAGTACATACAACTATGTTTAACATAGTGTATCAAGCTATTAATCCTATAAGCAATTAAGAATTCTCCCTTTAATTGGTTCTAATCACTTAGGTATTATTAGGGTTTCAACCTTTGTACCTTCATTGATTATCATTACTAATCAGTATTGGATCAATAGAACATTCATCATCTTAATTCTCAAAGATTCAATCACATTGGACCTCCACTTCATAAGGTATCCAATTGAATTAGGGTTTCCAATGTTGATTCCTTCAATCATTGAATTCATGGGACCAATCATCAATTGGACCTATACTCATACTTCAAATGAGTTTAAAGTTCAACCTTCAACTGATTTGACCCTCAATTGACCCTCAGTTGATCTTCAATTAGGGTTTAAATCAATCGAATTAGGGTTTGGAATCAATAACCCTTAAACATATTTCAGTGTGGGTCTAATTGATTTGAACCCATTGAACCATCATTCAATTTGGACATGACCTGACCCCAAACGGTCTTGGGATCGTTTGGATGACCTCCAAACAGTCTTGAGACTGTTTTCCCATCATATCATCAAAATCTAAGTCAACCAATTAAGGTTTGGATCATTGGATTGATCACCAAGTCAGCAATTGATTACACTCCAACTTAGTATCATTGGATCATCGATTGCTTAACCATACTCACCCCTAGACCTCCAAACGGTCTTGGGTGACCTCCAAACGGTCTTGAGACCGTTTGTATGAGCTCCAAACGGTCTTGAGACAGTTTGGCTCATCCAAACCTTGGATTCTAGTGAAAAATCATTAGGGTTTGAGCTATTGAGTTGATCATCAAATCAACACTTAATTGCAAAGTGATTTGGTATCTTTAGACCTCCAATTGGTCAACCATTAGAATAGGACATGAGGTGTTGAGACAGTTATAAATAAGTCTTTAGTCATTAGGGTTAAACAGATAACACAAAAACAAATTATGAACAACAATCGCCACCTTGCACATGTGAGAAACCCTTTTCCTAGAATCTTGTTTTGCCTCTGCCATTGCTCCAGGAGTGCTTCATGGAGTTTCTTCTCATGTGCAAAGTCTAATTGTCCTTCCTTCTCTCATAGACACAATCTATGAGGTGGTGGTATTCACGATAGTTGGGCTGCATTAGTAGTGCATCTTGTCCATCGTCAATGACGTTCTTCTCCTACAAGTTCATGACTAAATCGACTAGAAGAATGATTTCCCTTATGAGAATCTTGATTCACTGACTTCTTTTAAGTATTATGTCATGTTTCTCAATGGACGTTCTAATTTGAAGTTATTAACTCTCTTTTACTTTTTATTCTTTTGCTCTTTGTTCTATGTATTTCTTATTTGTGTTTGGCCTAAAATTACTAATTAATATTGTAAATATCTATGTTTCTTGTCACAACATAAATATTTATATCTAACAATAAATATGTATGGTCATAATACACATGTTGATTTTCATATACATAAATATATAAATTTCTCAACAAGTTCTCTACATAAGTAAGTGCTTATTGATATATGTGTATATAGATAAACATTAGTACATCCATGCACATGGAGATATACATAAGCAGCTTCAAAGAAAAGGAGACATTTTCCCATGTGCATGTACATATGCACATCCACACATATATGTAGATATACAAATGCATGTAAATATAAACATTTTGGTGTGTGAAATAATAAGATACTCTGCTAAATGGTTAAGTATTACATCTTGATCTTACACCACTCGATGTAACATTGGTATAAACTATTGCATATTTAGATGATAACATACCCGCATAATCACCCCCACTGTTTCCCCAATATGGGTACAAAACGGGTACGATTCAGACAAAGCAGGTCTTTATCCAAAAGCATACTTGCTGAACAAAATGGGTAAGGTTATGGATATAGTCATAGCCACACCATACCGTACCCATTTACACTGCTAGTTTTGCATCAATTTTGTGTTTAAGAATACATGTCAAAATCTAAATTGGTCTGGGTGCAGGTTTAGAATCGTACATAACTGGATTCTAAAATACATATACAAATATATTTATGGGATGTAGGTTATATATTGAAGTGATACATGTGTTATTTTAGTACAATATATGTGATGTTGCAGTATAGTTTAGTTATTTGATGTAATATATGTGTTGTTTTTAGTGGTATTGAGATATTCCTATTGTGTTAGAAATTACCTATGTGTTATATAATATTGTTATCCCATCAAATTGGGTATAGATTTTGGAGCAATATATGTGTTGTTGTAGTATGATACATTTGGTATAAATATTGATTCCTAAACAATAGTATAGATTTTTTTTATACCAAATATAAATGTGCTATATAAAACAACATCACCATTTTCGATGTGGTTAAAATTTGTGAGATATATTTAATATGGTATATGTGTTGTTTTAGTATGATATGGGTAATATAAAATTTGTGTAATATATGTGATGTGATATATGTGTGGTGTAAATTTTTAAAAAATTATTATATATATTTTTATGTGATATATGTGTTGTTTTGGCATGATATATGTGATGTTGCAACAAGTTTTAGTGTGATATATGTGTTGTAGAGTGATATGTGTGATGTTACATCTGTTGATATTTCCTTGTGTTAGTTGATATTGATGTTTTACTATTAGTATCATTTTTATCTAATAGAAGTAAAGGAGAATATTTTCATCTGACTAAAGGAGTATACATAATCATTGTCACATTTGGAGCTTTATTTTATATAATAAATTATTTGCAATCATATGGGTGACTCTATCAGAGAATCTTATTTAAATCATTTTCATACCAGAATATGTTCCTTATTTTAATTTCTCAATTGGGGTCAACTCTGGGTTGAGAGGTCATAATAAAATCTGGATCTAGGTTTGAGTCCGGGCTTTACAGTCAAATAATCTGAGTTGGATTTTTTTGACACAGAATCAGTTCAGATCTGGTTTTGTTACACCCTGTTATATACAATAATCGATACTAAGTTTAATTTTAAGCTATCATAAATAATCCTTTCAAATTGAAAAGGCATTTTGCAAAATTTCCATTCACATTTTGCATTACATTGAATTATCTTGAAATTTGAGCACCAAAGTGCAATTTTCCTCATTTTGATCTATTCATCCCATTTGGAACACAATTGAAGAATTGAACTCCATTATGAACTCTTGGCATTGGAATCACAAAAAACCTACTATTTGCATTATTAAATAATTTATTTGTATTAATTAGGAGAGTGAATTCATTAACCACCTTAGAACTGTAATCATAGGTGTTAATATTTTTTATAATTTAGTTTAATAGAATTTGAATATTTGATTAAATTATTAGAGCACTTAGATAGCTCATTTAGAAATTGTTGAAATCAAAGTTATTAGTAAATCATGAATTATTGCTAATAATAATACCAATAAATACATTATTGAGTTATAGTAAGGGAGTGTTTCCTTCTTCGTCTATTAGGGCACATTGTCGCCGATTAGGTAGAAGAATGACCAAGTCGTTCTTCACGACCAGGGTGTCTTTGGTCAAGAAAATGAATGAGATTATTTCCCTTGACGTTCCTCACCCCAAAAGGGTCATCTCATATTGATCCTAGAGCCTAAAACTACACCTCCATTACTATCTTCTCTACAACTGAAGAAAACAGGCTCCTACGATCTCCTTTGTGATAGGTGGATAATGGCTACATGGAAACCCTAGATAAAACCATGACATGTATAAGAAGGTACCCCCTCAACATAGAAGGGGACACCTACCCGTCAACTTGCAAACAACCTACATATATGGCCACCCTTCTTCCCTCTCCCTTGTTATGCCAAACAACCTTGACAGTAGTGCAATATGACAGCTTGATGGCCAAAGATGTGGATATTGTGTTGTATAGGATCCTCTCTTTGGGTTTCCTTGTGGCAAGCAGTTTGTGTATTCCATCTTTTGTGCCTGCTATAAGGAGGGAGGGATGAATAGAACCACTTCTGGATTAATTATAAAAAATGTCATGCTTAATTTCCACATTTTGTTCCATTCAATGAGTCATCTTAATCCTATAAATGAATGTTGTGCTCTCTTCCTTATACTTTTATGGAACTTTCCCTCTCCATGAGCCCCTTTACATATCTAAAAAGGGGTCCCTAGGGTTCCTCTGCAATGGCGGGCAGATGGAGTGGGGAGGAAACCTAGATCCTATGACAATCCTATCTTACCCAACACCTCCTTCACCACCACCGCCTCCACCTTATCCACCTCTACTGGTCCTTATGGAAATTGGACCTCTCCCTCCACCACCATAGTGCCCTCTCCTTGTCTTGGGGGTTGGTCGAATCCTTCCCCATATGTTACTTTAGGTACAATATGGGAAGACACGTTGAGGGGTGAACCTATCAAGATTGGTACACAGAAGACTTTCGAGGTTGTAAAAGACCCCCAAGAGTCAAACTTCAAGAAATCTAACAAAAGATCATGGACCAGGTTTTCAGAACCAATGGTGGTAGAGATGGAAAATTTTTATAGGTTCTCCATCACCATCTAGCTCCAGGGAAAGAAGACAAACTTTGAACATCTTTATGGGTGGATATTGAACTCATGAAGACTCCAAGGAGAGCTTTAACTATCTTAAATGAGTGATGGATATTCCTGGAAATATTCACAAAATGAGATTGATATGAATCACACTCCATATAAGGAACCATGACTCTTTGATAGCTAGCTGGTCTAGACTAGGAAGTGGACTCCAGAATGGATGTCCGCAAAGCTGCCCTAAATGTCGCCCTGGTGTGGATCTCACTACCTGACATATGGGTGTCTCTGATGTGATTTAGGGCTGAAAGTCATAAGGTCCACTGATGGTATAACTCTCTCAAAGTCTCACTATGTTGAGAAGGTATTGAAGAGGTTTGAGTACACATCACATAAACATGTTAAGACTTCATATGGTTCATCCAAGGCCTTATTCAAGAATGATATTAAATTTCTAGTGTATCATTATGATACTCCCAAATTATCAAAAGGTTGATGCATCTTATGAATTGCACATGACCAAACATAGCATTTGTTGTGAGTAAGTTAAGTAGATACACTAGTTGTCCCCACAAGACTCATTAAAAAGCTCTTGAAAGAGTATTGAGATATATCAAGGGAACTTGTTACCTTGGGTTGCATTACGAAAAATATCCCACTGTAGTCAAAGGAAATAATGATGCAACCTAGATTGCGATGAACTCTAGGCATAATGGTGTCTCAGGATATGTATTCCTATTGGGAGTAGGTGTTGTTGCCTGGAGGTCTAAGAAATTGATCATTTTGTCTCAATCTAGTTTTGAGGGTGAGTTGTCTGCTTTAGATGAAACTTGATCAGAAGTTGAATGGGTGTATAGACTTATGTCTAGTTTACTTATAGTAAAGAAGAAGCTTCTGGCAATTTAGTACACTATGATAGCACTACATCCATTGATAAGATAAATAGTTTCAAGTACAAAAAAATAGAGTAGACACATCCAAGTCAGACTCAAGTCTGCAAGGGAAAGATTGTGTAATTGGGTCGTGACTGTGGACTACACAGGTACCAAAGATAATATAGTTGATTCTTTGACTAATAATCTTAACCTGGCCTTAGTTAAGAAATCCATGTTCGAGATTGGACTAAAATCCATTTAGATTCATTGGTAGTAGCAACCCAACCCAAAAAAGTGGAAATCCCACAAATTGGGTTTAATGTGGTAATAACAAGGCGTCTAGAGAATTAGATGACACTATGAATTTTCATTGATGCTTCTTGCATTTGTGTGTCTATCCCCTAGGAAACCTATTAGTGTCATGATTGTAAGTCAATATGAGATTAGTCTTTGAATGGTGTCAAGCCTTAGGATAGGATGGTAGTAGTAATTTTTGGAGACTGCAACTAAATGCGTGAATATCAATAAATATACTAATGACTTAGATGAAGAGAGTGTTGCCTTCTTCATCCATTGGGGCACATTGTTGTTGATTAGGTAGAAGAATGGCCAAGCCGTTAATTATGACCAGGTTGTCTCTAGTCAAGAAAATGAATCAGACTCTTTCCCTTGATGTTCCTCACCCCCAAATGGTCATCTCATTATTGAACCCATGAAACCATCCCCCCTCCCTTACACACCCTCAACATCAATACTCCTCGTTACCAACAGACTAGCGGGTCCTCCGACCAACATGCAGCTCAGTGCACACATGCTACCATGGACGCCTACCCTGTGTCACATCCAATATGGACACCTTCACCTACTTCAACCACAATGTTACATGTAACCACAACCATGTGTCACAAGACTTAGAATGTCCTAGATCAAAAATTGTGAAAACATGCATACCCTTGATGGTTATGTATCTTCTTGGGCTGATAGGGATTACATGCTTGACCCTAGAACTGATATCATCTTCTTCACCATTATCCCAGAATGTCCAATGATCGAGTGAGAGACACTCCTCTCTAACTCACCTCACCACTGGCTCAATGGATTATAGTTCTAATTTTTACATGAACGATGAGATTACAAGCATCTTAGATCCTATAAACATTGCAAAACACCACTACAACTCAGACATTGACTGAAGATCAAGGGTTGAGGACCACCGAGGCAGCAATCCATGATCAAGAGACCTATTGCCAATGACCCAGATCATCTATGGTTGAGCATAGGTGAACTAGATGAAGAATACAACCCATCCTTCTCATGGAAATGGTATGGATTCCAAAGGCCAGTAATATCTACCTATATGTTTTCACTTCTTAAAGAATTAGTTGATGAGACAATGAAAATAAGCAAAACAATAAATTGAGATCTCTAATACTAATCAAAGTAATGCACATAGCAACGTATTGGTATTTCAGGAAGCTATCTAGTATATATATGTTGAATATGTATAAAACGTGATAATACAAGTAATTGACCTAGTTGTTTTAGTATCTTAATATGACCATATAGGGACTAAAATCTTAGTACATATACATTAAATTGTATTTCAAAATACAATATGGATATATGACGTTTTAATATCTAGATCGATCTATTTGGAAAAAATTATTAGAGAAAGAGTATGTATAATATAATTGAGTCTAGTACTCAAAATGTAGTATGATGGTATCTACATATTGGTTTACCTTTATCTAGAATAAGAACTGCTTGTGTATTTTACATATGAATGTATAATTAGTATGCATTAAGCTATCTATGCCCTAAACCCTAGATCCTTCACAAAGATATTTTGATAGCTTGTATCTAGTATAACAAACATCCTTGGCTATACTAATAAAATGAACTTATATTTAAGAGAGAATAACATTTTCGGATTTAACCTAGAGAAAACGGGATAAAATTTGATTATATATATAACCTAATTGGAAATCTAAAGTCAATATTGAAGGGAAAATATGAAACGGTTATCCGACATGGAAAACCCAAATAACTCAAAATGAACAATGTGGGAATCCGAGCCCATAACCCTATGATGACATGGAGTTCTTTTTTTATTAAATCTCTGAAGTTTGGATGTCATTGAACCTTGACTGCAAAACAACTTGGAATCTTGCTTTGAGAAAACATATTGAATTCTCAATTATGTTATTGTACTGTTGATTTACCTTTTGAATTTCATTCATATAATTTTGCAAAAGTAGTGAATTAATTTATTATTAGCATTTTCCTGATGTCAAATGACACCACAACTAAATGGATGTTGAACATTGTTGAGTAGTTGGAATATTGGTTGATTTTGATATTGGCACAAAAATTTGAACATTGTCTAAGAGATTTGGCTCACTAGCTTTGGCATGTCATATCCCCCAAGCTTGCGCAATGAATAATGGATAAATTAGAGGTCTCACGGTACTGGTTAACCCCACATGTAAAAATATTACTCTCTCGTAGAGGGAAGAACACTAGACATCTAGCTATCGCTTAAGACAAAAGATTAGATTGTTTGTGTCAATGGATAAATTATTTTATTTTGAAAATATTAGTTTGATAATCTCTTTCTAGTTGTTATTCTGAATTTTTGTATCTTTTTTAAATTAGTATGGTAATTAGATGATATCTTTGGTATTTCCTTAGTCCATCAAATAAACTTACATATATTTGATTTTATAAATTTTTATTTTAATAGTTTAATAATTAAATTTAGTACCAGTCTTGTTGATCTATGTTTCCCTTTTGGGATCCTCAATTTGTGATCTTGTTCCATCGAAACTCATGGTCAGGTGATACAAAGAAAAGTTAGAAGATACGCACAAGAATAATCCCATGAATAGATAGGACTTATTCATTTTCTTACTTTATAGTCTTATGTATAAATAAACTTCTACAACTATAATGTAAAGTATTGATTGTAAAAAGATTTGTTCTTGATACATTTTGTAAATATCTAATTCAAAAATCGGGTCTTTACAAACCCTTAGGCAAAACCCATGTCTTAATGAACACTATCTTTGCATGTTGTCTGGTTATTATATAGCAACAGATTTCTATTTTGTATGATGTCCATCGACTATTTTTTGGAAAGACATATCATCATATCAAAATCAAAGGCGTTTTATACGGTCATATAATACTTACAGTTGAGACGCACCTCTAGTTCGAATGTCAGATAGCACATAGCTTGGTCTCGGAAGTTAGCCCCTGTTTGGTTCGGGACTGGCCTGACTTAAGCCTGCCTGGCTTGGACGGGGTTAGGCCTGCTGGAGTCTGATTCTGTTTGGCAAACCAGTCTGATTCTGTTTGGCAAACCAATCTCATTCTGGGGGGCTGGACTCGTTTCAGACTCGTTTCAAGCTGATTCTGTTTGGCTGTGCAGGCTGGGTTTAGTCTGATTCTGTTTGGCAACTGTAGGCAGGATTAGCTGAATCTGTCCTATTCTCGCAGAACTGTTGCTAGAAATGTGACTTTGTGACGCCGTTTAAACAGAAGTTTTTAAACTGAAAAAAGTAACCGAATAATAACTTAATTTTTTTCAATATCACTTTGTTTTAAGAACTCTCATTTTGTTGTTGAGATGTGAGTCAGGTGTGTTACCCTTTTGTGGGGTGTTTGTGTGGGTGTTTTGGTTGTTTCCTTGAGGTTGAATATGCCTAACATGCTATGTTTAATACCCCAAGATATGAGGTAACCCCGTCAGACCAACAAACACGTTCTAAAAATAGCCAAACAGCCCAACAAAACGTTCCAAAAATAGCCAAACATGAACATCATTTTTAAAGTAAAGCATATTCATCTACTGAAGACTAAATATAAATTTCCTTAGTGGGCAGGCACCCATAACAAGCCTGTAATGTATATAAACATCATAAAGATAATAAATAAAACAAAAAACTAAATATTGTTTGATCCAACTGATTGAACATCAGTTTCATCATCACTAGACGAGATCAAGACTGGTGCTTGGTGGCAATCTCTGACAAACAAGGCATCCGCCGAGTCCGAAGTAGATGATATGTAACCATCTGGTCTCGGGAAAATAAGCCTTAGCAAATCAGAGTTGTCACCTTCAAAATAAATCCATAACAAAAAACATGTAGGACGACTGTCGTCCTTGGGTTTGGGTTGTAGGGTCACGGTCCAGGCTGGTGTGGCTCTGAGGCTGTCTAACATTTCCGTCCAACCTTCATCTATGATTAAATATTTACTTTTCTTGTTCCATTTACTTTCTTCAGGTGCAGACCACCTGATCTGTATGTCAAAACTGATTCTCCCTACCTCCACCATTGCATAGCCAGGACTTATCATGTATGGCTCGCACCTCCAGGTAAGGGGAAGGGGGACGCGTCTCATGAACTCCCTGTTTGAGAGATCGTACTCCTTCACAGGGAAACGAGATCCCATGCTGCCTGTAATAAACAAGAAGAACAACAACAACAAGAACATAAGAAGAAGAACAGAAGAAGAAAAATAACAAGATAAGAAGAACAAAATTTAAAATAAGATAAGAAGAACAAAAACAAAAACAAGAACAATAATAACTCTTATGTTCACCTAAGTTCACTACTATCATGTATTAGGTTTATTATCATTTTATGATTTTGCCTCCATCGAACCCTCTGTCGTATACACTCCATCAACACACCTTCGTATACACTCCATCATATCATGCTCCGAACAACACACAAAATGAGGAGGCGTCGAATGACTAAGCATATTAGTTAATATGTAAGTTCCAAACAACAGAGCATTGAATATCCTTTTTTTAAAAACAATCAACAACACTTAACACAGCAACTTCCAAACAACAACACTAAAATGGAAAACCGATGACGCGAATGAAAGGTATGGCCGGCATTCCACGTTACGGCGTCGTCGGGGGTGAAGGAGTGTCCAACAGAAGCCTATATTGGTCCTCCAGTTCTTCTACGTAGCGTTCTAGATACTCATGCTCATACTTTTTTTTGGTGTAAACATCATGGTGGTTGTGATGAATTTCAACAAAATCTTTAAAGTTCATTGTCTGACCCCACAATGACTTGCACTCTAGCGTGAGTAACGCAATCTCTGCTTTCAGAGAATCAATTGTAGGACTGCGATCGATTGCCCAGCGAAAGTAACTGCATCGATCTTTTCCCTAAAAAATATTATGAAGTTTACGTTAATGACAATGAATGTGTAACGTACACAGTGGCTACATAATATGTGTACAAGCGCACCTCGCGAGAAGGACATATGTAATACATTTCACCTGGTCTTTCACTGAGAATTCCAAAGTCATACAACCCTGCATCGTCAGTGTTAAGTCGCAAGCCTGCCTCTAACCCACAGTCACACCGCACAACTTCAGTTGTATTAATAGACATCTACACCATGCATTCGAATCAGTCAAACGATTTATGGCAATGGAGTTAGATTGAAAATCAAAACAATAACATACAAGCCAGACCTCATAATAATTGTTAAATCTATTACAGATAAACTTATGTTATGAATGTTGGACAGACATCATTGATGTTATACATCTATGATGTATTGTAACCGTCCTCATTGGAAGTGTTGTCGTCGCTAGTTATGTGAAGACGTTGGCGAAGATATTGGGACCGCGATCGTAGTTCGGTAATTTCTACTTGTAGCCTATCAGTGTCTGCTCTGCTGGAACAGACAAAGGCACACTGGGAAGACCATAGTTGACGTTCACTGCGTACATATGCAAGTTGTGAAAGCATTGCAGCCCTAACGGCGGTTAGTGTGGCAATTGTGGGTACAACCCGTTGCGCGGGCAACCTCATATGACATCTATTTTGATTTTGAAGACTACCGCACGTAAAATATGGCATGTGTGGGTTCTTGTCTTCAAAACGTCCGTTTTGTGCATCCTTGGCATCCATGTAAACGCGTACAGTGGATTGAAGGCCGCATTGACAACGAGGCATTCCGTTCTCCATTTGAAGACAACCTATATTGACACAATGTGTTGATTCTGATCAGGTTCGAAATAAACAATTCGGGAATCAATCTATTACAGATACTCTACTAACGAGTTTCCCAAATGAGATTAGCAATGGATTCACGTAACACTTCGCCCTCCCTTGAATCGGCCTGAGTTGAACCTTGACCTGAACTGGGGGGAACTGCGCCTGGGGGAATGGCAGACGATGAATTCTCATCTGGGAGTTCATCCATTATGGTGTCGCCGTCATTTTGCCGTCGGATGAAATTGTGTAGGATACAACAAGCAAGTACGATGCGACACTGCGAATGAATAGGATATGTCGGCCCCTTCTTAAGGTATGCAAACCGTCTCTTCAGCACCCCAAATGCTCTTTCTACAATATTACGTAGTTGAGCATGTCTGTGGTTGAACATCTCTTTCTTGCTGGTGTAGGCATGTCTGTTTCCTCGGTACTCAGCAATATGGTATGCTGTGTTGCGATAGGGTGCAACAAATTCACGAGTGTTGGCATACCCTGCATCTACCAGGTAAAACTTCCCCGGCGGAACTGTAAACCCGCTATGGTTCCTTGCCGATTGCAGGACCCTTTGGTCGGCAGCCGACCCCTCCCACCCAGTGAGGACATATGTAAAATTCATGGAGAAGTCTACTACAGCCATGACATTGAGAGAGACATTCCCTTTTCTGTCACGGTATCGATTTTGTTTGTCTCTGCTGACCAAGACAGGGATGTGTGTTCCGTCAATAGCCCCTATGGCATTCTATACACCAAAATAATGTTGTAAACATACACAATGTTTGAAAAAAAATTACATTTATTAGGGGGTTAACTATTACCTTGAAGTATGGGTAGAACCTTGCGTTATGTAAAATGCGAGTATGTGTTGATGTGCATGTAGTTGCGGTTTGCATGACAATGTATTCACGGGTCAACGCACAAACAGCATCCAACACTTCGTTGAACTTTCTGCTAATGGTCTCACCGGAGTGAATGTAGTCCTCCGCCAAAGCACGATTTGTGTGTCCATGGCCAACCATCTGCAGGAAATAGCATACGGCCTCAACTGAGCTGACGCCTCTAGTACCTCGCAACAAGCCACGACTCTCAAGCTTGTCGACAAAGGTCATTATAGTTTGTGGACGCATCCGGTATAGGTCATAAGCCCTTTGTTCGTGACCGGTCAATATTTCTAAAACCTTTATGTGGCCACTCCTGATGCTAACTGACCTAGGGATACGAGGTGGTGTGGAGGCATCAACGTCTACTGCGTCCATGATTGAGTATGCAATAGAGTCGGCAATTAAATCACCAACGTGAATCACTGGCCACAACAAGGAATCTAATAAAAGGTTGTTGAGCATGTCTTCTGATTGCGGTTGGTCATTGCTAGACATGATGCCTACATGTATAATGCAAACAACTACATAATAATTGCTACAACATAAGACAATCCAATTAACGTGCGAAAAATAAATTATTACAACACTCAATCAAATGAAATTGTACGGATATGTAATGTGTGTGCGGAAAGTAAATTATTACAACAGTCAATGAAATATAAATGTTTGGACGGAAAATAATTAACTTCAAATGCATACAAAATAACCCCTGCAATTATGTTCTCGATGGGCCAGCATCACTGGATGAAGGAAACCACATCGGTGGCACGCCTGGGAAGTTGGGTGGCGGGATAAATGGTGGCTGAGACGATGTGCCTGGGAAGTTGGGTGAAGAGGAAGACGACATAAATGGTGGCTGAGACGATGTGCCTGGGAAGTTGGGTGAAGAGGAAGACGACATAAATGGTGGCGGAGACGGGAAATAATATGAAGGCATTGGAGGTACAGATGTGGCAAAACCGAATTGTGACCTTTGACAAAGGTCGTTTAACCACAAGGTTATCTTTGAAGGGGTGTTTTGGAGGCCAAGGTAGATGTTGCGGTTGGTAGAGTCCTTGATGGCGTTCACAAGTGTAGTAAAAATGGAGGTGGGGGCATCGGGGAAATTGGCATTAAAATGTTGTAAAATGTTTGACAACTCTTCCTTTTCATAGGATTTGGTCATCATGGATGTCCCTAACTCGTGAACCTTTGTGTAAACCTGTGTGAACTCAGCCAGAACTTCATTGGAAAGAGTACATCGCTCTTGCGACGTTGATTGGCGTTTCCTGCGCGTATGGGTAGAATGACTCCTGCCCCCAACCGACGGGTTATCCGTTCGCACAGGCCGCGCGCTTTCACCCTCACTTTGCCCGGTAGTTGCGGGTACGCTACGCTCGTCTGTTGCCGAGTGTGTGTACATGGGTGTATCAGGCGCGCCTAGGTCGACACTTACATCATCCTCAGACGCAACATCTGCATGAATCTGAGTGTCCGTCGAAGACATTGCATGGTGTCCTCTAGCAATGTTCCTCCCCGCCATTAGCTCTATGTCGTAGTAGTGGGGAAACGGGCGCCTGAGCAACCTTGTCAGGTCCCTGTCTGCCTACGCTTAAAAAAAAA
Organism: Alisma plantago-aquatica; assembly: GCA_963693085.1. NCBI lineage: Eukaryota > Viridiplantae > Streptophyta > Magnoliopsida > Alismatales > Alismataceae > Alisma > Alisma plantago-aquatica. The sequence goes on along the minus strand of OY856410.1, from coordinate 1,348,615,143 downwards.
TGTGGTTGGCGATAATCATGTTTATATGTTTACATTTGTTAGGATAAAAGTTATGTATAGTGTGCGTACCGCAATGGCCTCTTTCCACTCAGGGGTGTCCGGTACAATGGGCTTGTGTCGGAGTTCATCCCATCCAACGCCACTCTTGTTGGTCAAACCCTTCAAATGGACGTAGTCCCTTTTAAGGTTCTTCCAGCGACATCTTATTTGGTCTAACTTAAACACGACGGCAACCCTATTATTGACATCAGAAGTTATTTCCCTCCAAGAGTCCCTAGTAAAATTACCATCAATACACCTGCCTAGGTCATATTGTCTACGCAATGCTGTCACCACAGCGACATCATACTCGCTTGTCCATACCATACGGTTGTTAGGGTCGACGGGAGGCATACTCGTGTAGTTGCTGCAATATTTGATGACATAATCAGTGTAAATGTTTAATTAAATTCAGTCACAACAGAAACCATTTATGTTTAATCAATACACAAACTGCATTGATTAACACCGAAAAACAAATAATGAAACACCAACGAGCATATAGGCAAGTTACAAATTATTATTGGCCCCAAGTTTTAGTTAAACAAGTTTTAAATCTGCCGTTATTTCCCCTATTAACCTAACCTAGACCTCACACTGATTTAGTTAAACAAGTTTTAAATCTGCTGTTATTTCCCCTATTACCCTAACCTAGACCTCACACTGATTTAGTTTCACATTGATTTAGATAAACAAGTTTTGAATCTGCTGTTATTTCCCCCATTAACTGATATTGGAGGATTAATAATGGTTACTCTAAATACAACATAGAGAGGAAAGTAAAACCAATGAAAGCTGAAATCCATAGCTGAAATCAATGAATGATATTTCCCAGAATACCAATTTCTATATCCAATTTCCAGATTTATGAAAGCCATAGCTGCTGCTATTATGATATCATAATAGTATCACAAAAAACATAACATCAAAATACAGAACATTAAAACAGAACAAATATTAGGCAGAGCAGCAGCAGCAGCAAAGACATTGCCATTAAAACAGAACAAATACAGAACATTAAAACAGAACAAATATTAGGCAGAGCAGCAGCAGCAGCAAAATGATATTTCCCAATGCTGCTTTTAAATCTGCTGTTGTTTTAAACCCTATTAACCTATGACTGACTCATTTGGCAGAGCAGCAGCAAAGACATTGCCATTAGAAGAACTGAAAGATGAGTTATAAATGTTGTTGTCCTCTTCAGGAATAGTGTGCACAATATTATAAGTGGATGATGATGATGGATTATCAGCAGTAGCAAAAAGAAATTCACAAAAAGTAGATAAATCACAAAAAGTAGATAAATCACGCAAGCAGGGAAAGCAAAGACAACCAAAGCTTCTTAGAGACACATAATTAGGTGTTTTGTTATATAGGGTAGCCAGTGGAGACTTGTATTCTCTATTTTTAGAGGGCAGACAGTTTAAATGAGAAACAATCAAATTAGTAGCATTTAATTCTTCAGTCTTTCCAATTGATTATCCAATTGCATATAAATGTTGGCAAGGATCTTGTTTATTTTATTCAGATAGAAGTAGGCTTTCAATATGGTTATAGAGCTTAGGAGAAGAGATAAAAACTCACCTAAGATTCCAAGCACCTTAAAAATGTCTCATATAATCTAAATTTCTACAAATCCAACCAAACCACGAGGATTGTATCCATTTCTTGCTCTTTTCAAAGAAGAAACCCTAGAAAAGGAGAATAAAAGATTCCAGTACTAGTAAGCACAGAAGATCCCTAACACTTGCTTTGAGTATTTCCAGATGGAATATGCATCAAAGATCCAAGAGCAGCTGCTACTTGTAGCTCAGTATGTGACTGACTAGAGTTAGGATTGTTAGAAGACAGATTGATGAGAAGGTTTGGCGAGGTAGTGTTATCATCAGAGGTAGTAGAAGGATCTGAGGCATGTTGGAGTTAGTAGAAATCTCCCCACCATTGTCAGTAACACATGCCTTCTCACCAGAGGTTAGAGAAATGCTATCAGTAATATCTTTAGCTGACTCATATATGACTGACTCATTTGGCAGAGCAGCAGCAAAGACATTGCCATTAGAAGAACTGAAAGATGAGTTATAAATGTTGTTGTCCTCTTCAGGAATAGTGTGCACAATATTATAAGTGGATGATGATGATGGATTATCAGCAGTAGCAAAAAGAAATTCACAAAAAGTAGATAAATCACAAAAAGTAGATAGATCACGCAAGCAGGGAAAGCAAAGACAACCAAAGCTTCTTTAGAGACACATAATTAGGTGTTTTGTTATATAGGGTAGCCAGTGGAGACTTGTATTCTCTATTTTTAGAGGGCAGACAGTTTAAATGAGAAACAATCAAATTAGTAGCATTTAATTCTTCAGTCTTTCCAATTGATTATCCAATTGCATATAAATGTTGGCAAGGATCTTGTTTATTTTATTCAGATAGAAGTAGGCTTTCAATATGGTTATAGAGCTTAGGAGAAGAGATAAAAACTCACCTAAGATTCCAAGCACCTTAAAAATGTCTCATATAATCTAAATTTCTACAAATCCAACCAAACCACGAGGATTGTATCCATTTCTTGCTCTTTTCAAAGAAGAAACCCTAGAAAAGGAGAATAAAAGATTCCAGTACTAGTAAGCACAGAAGATCCCTAACACTTGCTTTGAGTATTTCCAGATGGAATATGCATCAAAGATCCAAGAGCAGCTGCTACTTGTAGCTCAGTATGTGACTGACTAGAGTTAGGATTGTTAGAAGACAGATTGATGAGAAGGTTTGGCGAGGTAGTGTTATCATCAGAGGTAGTAGAAGGATCTGAGGCATGTTGGAGTTAGTAGAAATCTCCCCACCATTGTCAGTAACACATGCCTTCTCACCAGAGGTTAGAGAAATGCTATCAGTAATATCTTTAGCTGACTCATATATGACTGACTCATTTGGCAGAGCAGCAGCAAAGACATTGCCATTAGAAGAACTGAAAGATGAGTTATAAATGTTGTTGTCCTCTTCAGGAATAGTGTGCACAATATTATAAGTGGATGATGATGATGGATTATCATCAGTAGCAAAAAGAAATTCACAAAAAAGTTGATAAATCACAAGTAGGAATTTGAGATGACACTCTATTTTTGTAGGGAAACATATGTGACAATCCCTCCCAAATATGCCAAGTAAATCCTAGGTCAATACGATCAAATGAAATTGGATTAAATCCTAGGTCAAACAATATTCAAATCTTTCTCCAATTAATTGGAGGGTCAAACATAGGCCAAATGAGCTCAAATTTCACCCATAGGTTAATGACGTGCACTAAAACATAATTAATTAATTAATTTTGTCTTTTAACCCACCATCACTCCTAATTAAACAAAACACATTCAAATCTTTTCCAATTTAATTGGGGGATCAAACAAGGTCATAATGGGTTCAAATTTGAACCATAGGTACATTAGAGGGTCTAGAATATTCTCATACAATTGGATTTTATGCTTGTACTCGTTTTAGGCCTAAAATAACAAAAACCCTTATGTGTACTTAATTGACCATGATAAAAGCAAATAAAGCAATTAATTCTTCAAATAAGAATTACAAAATATGAAAATGTGCACTTCAACATAATTTCTTTTCAACTAACAATATGGAGGCCATTAATCAAGAAGTTAAACATGTAAATCAGTAATAATCATATGAGAGAAAAATTTGGACATTAAAACATTTATTCCCATTTTTCTTCAACAAAAGGGCATACATATACATGAAGACATTTTCTTTAAATAAAACAAGTATAATAGGGCAATTGAACACAATAAGTGATTTTGCAAAACTAATTATGGGAAAATTGCATTTGAGTCCTCAACAATTATCTAAATTATCTAAATTGCATAAAAAGATTGGGATGTTACAATACTACCCACCTTAAATAAGATTGGGAAATTTTGCATAAAAAGATTTGAGTCCTCTACTTCTATTTCTACATCCTAGGGTGACTTGCATGAATCCTTATTATTGCCTTAGTGGCCATCTATTTCTTGCTCTGATGCCATTAATGTAACACCCCTCCCTAGGGTTTCTTACGAAACCAGAGGAAGCACAGCCTAATCCCCAACATTATCCATAATGTGGGGTACTTGGCATATTTGGGAGGGATTGTCACATACATGACCTCATAACAAGAAACAAATAACACTTGGCAGTATGTGACTGACTAGAGTTAGGATTGTTAGAAGACAGATTGATGAGAAGGATATTTTTGTAGGGAAACATATCTTCATTGAAAACAACATGTCGAGAAAAGTAAATTCTCCCACATGAGATGTGCAAACAACGATATCCTTTGTAAGCTTTGATGTATCCCAGAAAAACACAAGGCAGAGACCTTGGTTCAAGTTTATGCTTATTATAATCACGCAAGCAGGGAAAGCAAAGACAACCAAAGCTTCTTAGAGACACATAATTAGGTGTTTTGTTATATAGGGTAGCCAGTGGAGACTTGTATTCTCTATTTTTAGAGGGCAGACAGTTTATAATATGAACAACAGAGGAAAAAGCTTCAACCCAAAAGAATGTAGGTACACCACTATCGAACAGCATGGTCAAGCCAATTTCAACAATATGACATTGCTTTCTTTCAACCAAACCAACTTAAGCATGTGTGTGAGGACAAGCTAGTTGATGGACAATACCTTCTGCTAACACAAACTCCTGCATTGCATGATTAACAAACTCACCACCACCATCAGTAACCACAACCTGAACTTTCATAGCAAATGGTCGAGCAACCATTTTACAGAAGAAAACAAACTATGGAAAGAAATCTGACTTTACAGAGGATAGAACCAGCAAAATCCAGACCATTCATCGACAAAAAGAGCATAGTACAGAAACCCATCTAGAATATTCTCTTGTAGCCGATCTCTTGTACAAAAACCCATTTAGTACAGAAGAAGCTCGCCCAAAAACCAGAAATCTCTTGTCCATCGACAAAAAGAGCATAGTACAGAAACCCATTTAGTACAAAAACCAGAAATCTCTTGTCCAAACGGTACTTGACATATATTATGCTTTTTAGAGTAAGGTAGCCGATGGCTTTTGCCAAGCATACAACAACTATTGCAGAAATGAAGAGATTTATTACAACTAAAGCACCGTCTACCCTAATTTGTGACAAACCTGATGAGAAGGGGGCGAGAACGAAGACAGAGTGTGGAAGCGGAGGTCTGGGCAGGGCCGCCGGAGCCGCCGGAGCACGATTGAGGAGCACAACTCAGCAACAGACGACCACCAGCTTCTGTGAACAGCTCCTCCAAAAGGCGTATGTGGAAGTGAACAACCTCGCAGCAGAAGGAGAGGAATAAGAAGGCACACGGACTAGGGTTTCTTCTTGCCTTGGACGAGCTAGGGTTCCTTCTGTGCGTCGACAAGACAATTCAATGGCAAAGCAGGTAGTACAAAATACCAGGGTAGGGCATGGGTACCTTGCTTTCGAGGGAGCTAGCCGCCCAGGTAGACCGGCGTTGGCAGGCGGCAGCATTGATGATGGTCCACGCTTCTCCACGGGTCGACTGGTGCACTTCATCTGCGACCTCGAGCAGCACTCCATCTGCGACCTCGAGCAGCTTTCGCTTTTACTTCTCACGGACAAACAGTAGTGAAGATGCGCCGAGAGAAGATGGGCGAGAGCTCGTCTGGTGAGGGGGAGAGGGAGGGTTGCGGGGTTGCGAGGGGAGGGTTGCGGGGTTGCGAGGGACCAGGGAGGGTTGTCGGGCAAACCGGATTGGAAATCCCAATCCTGCCTCGACGGGGATTGACTTAAACCTGATATTGGGATTCCGTTAGGCCAAAACGGGGCTCAGACTGGTCCGCTAGCCAAACACATTTCTTGTCCAAGCCGGACCGGATTGGGCCGCCGTGGAGCAAAACGACAGCGCCCAATCCTGGTCCAGGCCGGAACCAAACAGGGGCTTAATGTCAAACTTGTAGACCTTAGCTGAAATCATGTAAGAAATGATAAAGATACACCCAGGAGATGTACAAGTTGCCAGGTTTCAGTGCAAGCTACTAATTTGCGGAAGAGAAATGCTAGGTGGACACTTTGCGGAATAGTTTGCAGGACATGTTATTCGGCGTAGTTACTTAGACAAAGCTAGTTAATCACATCTGTTTAGACCACTGCTACTCTAGTGGCCGCCCCAAGCGTTAGTCTGCAGGTTCAAAAATCCATGCGTTGGAATGGGGGGTTGAAAGCATTGGAAAATTTTAAGATTTGAAAACAAAAAACTATTCTTTTTTTTTTCTTCGTGTCACCGGATACTACGAAAATATATGTTTTTTTCAATCGACACTAAGCAGCACGATTGATGTGCGTATTTACCTCCGTTGACGGACAGCGTTTACAGGAGGATTTCTTTCAGAGCTCAAACAGATCGTTCCTGCAGAAGATGGTCCATTCCGACCTGCTGGAAATGATGACGCCGTTCCCGTCGGTAATGGACTCAGAACACGGGCACAGCCATTTGGTAGGGCTGAAAACCTCATGGACCTTTCCTTTCCCACCGTGCCTCTCAACCAGCCGACGCCTTCCATGAGTACCATACCCTGCTCCTCCTCCAAACCAATGACCGACGTTGCCTTCTCTGCTGAGACAGCAGCAATAGAAGCAGCTCATTCCGTCCATCTCCAGCACCCTGCCTACGAGCCCCTCACGCCACGATATACTCATCCCGGCGCTGTACGGCGTCGCGTCGAAACCCCCTTGGTCATCTGCGGCGCCGCTGGATCGGCGACAGGGAGACGTGGCGAACCCATCTGAGAAGATGGGGTTTTTGGTACAGTTAGTTGACCCGGCGAGATGGAGAGGAAGGATGGAGCTTCTCCTTGGGTCGTTGAGTGTCAGGCCGCGGTCGGACCCCGCGCTTGGTCGGCCGAGTGGGGAACCCTCGGTTCCCGCGCCGCCACCGCAGGAACGCCAGAACTCCCTGTTGCGACCAGGGAAGAGCTTGAACTTGAAGGAAGCAGCGGCCTTCCTGCGGAGTATGGAGAGTGGGCTGTTGGATCCGTCTGCGGGGCTCGAACGACTGGAAAAAGACCTGGGAAGCCTTTGCTCCAGGACCAGACTCCCGCGACCGTTCCACCAGCCCGTGGAAGCCTCCTCGCTCGGTGAAGCCGCGAACAAGAGGCCCGATGTAGAGCCGCAACTGCTAGCTGGCCCGGCACTGCTAGAGGCGCCTCCGGCAAGCGCAGAGGAAGGAAGCCACGACTTATTGGACGATTTGCCAGCGGTGTGTGCTGCACGGAGTGAACCGACAAGGACAAGTTGACTTGAGGCATCTTCTATTTCTCCTCTATAGGTGGAACCGTCGGAAGAAAACTTGCTTTTGCGGCGACACGAATGAGTACGCCCACTCTCCCCAAAATCTGCATTGTCGCCGTGGACCTCAGCTCCCTGTGGCCTGTCGTTAGCCTTGAACTGTGCCGCCAAACTGAGCCTTCGACGGTGATGGCTCGTAGGAGGAGTAGTAGCACCCACATGGCGAGGTGGCTTCAGCGCCACACCGCCGGCCTTGCAGGATGATGCCGGCGACGTCAGGAGGCCGAAGAAGCAACCTTTTGTCGGTGTAGCCAGCTCGGGTGCTAACCGGCCGTTGAGGTCACGGAGCGGCTCCCTACTGCTGCGACCAACTCTTTCAGCGCCGACTGCCGCCGTCGTGTACTCCGGCTGCTGGCCGCACTGCTGCATGTCGTCTCTCTTGTCTGCACTACTGAATGAACTCACTCAGCCTGCCGTGCCGTTGGGTAAAAACTTCGGCTGGAGTGGCGGTGGCCACAGGACAGGAGCGGTGGGGCATCCGAAAGGGTTTTTAACTTGTAGCGGAGCGGTGGTGGTTTGAAAACCCTGTGTTTTGGAGGGAAACCCCTCGGCAATTGCACCACCTCCTGCTTCTTTGCTCCTGGGCAGTGACTGAAACGGCTGTGGGCCTTGAAAGCAAAACTGCTGGACGCTGCGCCTGGGCTGCAGCATCGACGATTTTACCCTGGAATTCTACGCCCGTTCGCAGTCCAAGCCGGCACGCCAGCAGGTAGGCCCCTCCGGCCCCGGTGTTATTATTTTTATTTTACCTGCCCACCCCTCAAAATCATACGGGAAAACGTACTTTTTTTTATAACGAATACAAATGTTTTTGTTTTAAATGAGAGCGTTGATTTCCAAGGCCCGTTCAGGTCTGTTTCGTTGATGCTCAAATTAAAGCACTACTCCAAGTGTAGCTTAGTAACGTATTGTTCAAAATCAACGTCCGAAAAATTAAGTGAATGTTTCAAATATACAAAATCCATTAAAAAAAGTTTTAAAAAAATGAGTTGCTGCAAGTTCAAACAAGCAATCCATAAGTGAGATTAAGATAGTATCATATCAAACATGCAAAAACCATTTATAATAAAGCATTACCTTCATCTACCGACGTGTCAGGTGGGAAGATTGTGAAAGAATATATTGAATGGGATAGTGTTGAATATGGATATTGGGCTAGGGAAGGAAGTCGGGAAGGAATAAAGAGACTGAACCCATATGGTGCTCACCACACTATCACGACCGAGAGTGTATCCTTTGTAATAACGTGTGAGGGATGATGGAGAAGATGTGTTCTTTGACATCTTAATTCTCCAATACATCATCTCCTAACAAGTTATCATGAGAAATAAGGTTTGGTGACATCATCCAAAACCACCATGCCACATCATTCTAAGTTAAAAGGTTGAGACACTTTTGAAAAATAACCAATCTATAGGATTATAAATTTTATGAGGTTTGAGGAGTTGCAAAACCTAACACAGACTAATATTTGATCTACTACTACCTATGTGACAGTAGTGTCTATGGCGATAACTCCTTCAAATGTTAGTACACGCACCAGTGACAAGCCCTTACATAGGTGAAACCGTAAGCACGTCAAAATATACTATGCCATGGCATTTCTTGTGGAACCACCATAGGCTTAAAAAATGGTCTTTGTATGGGTTACGAAGTTGGATAAAGTTTCGTTGTAATTTGATATAATTCCTCTTAATATTGTCCATAGACAAGTATTTTTTGGTAGGATCACAACTAAAACATTGCGGCCTTAGAAAAAAAATGAATCAAACATATGGGGAGAAATTTCTAGATACCACAAAATTTCATAATCTAAAATTCTATTCAGTAAAATATTTATGAGGATTATGTATAGAGTTGAAAAAACTAATGGTTAATATGCAAATTATTTTGTGTTATTGAAGTTAAAAAAGACTCCAAATTCTTTTTGTTGTATGATTGTAGATAGTTAACAAGCTATTGCATGAAATCTTTCACCGACTCACATGTAATATCTCGAGTTGTTTTGCATAGATTAGTGTGTTAATTAGTTCAATTTAAGTTATCATGTATATGAACTTTATGATCATACATACAATTAATATGTGAGGTTTACCCAAAGAACTAAAGAGAGAAAATCTGTAACCTTTGATCCACTTGATCTTTGATACTATCTTGAGCGGATCCCCAATCAGGGTATCAAATTAAATTTGGGGCATATGGATTATGTCAAATCTCAAATAAACACATCCAATACAATAAATGGAATGCTTTTGTCATCATTAAAGTGTAGAAATTCTTCATTGTATCCTCAGTCCAAATTCTCCCCCTTTGTGAATATGGAAAAACATTCCATAAATGTTTTAAAATTCTTGAAGTAAAACATGCATATGGAGAAATGGGTGTGGGGCTAGCAAAGAAATTAATTGCACTCCCCTCACCTTAAATTATGTTATATATCTTATTTCTAGGTAGAGCCACAACTAAAACATTGCAGCGTAGGAAAATAAATCAAACATATGGGGAAAATACTCTAAAAATTATAAGTTTTCATAATCTAAAATGACCATTCTATAAAATATTTATAGGAATATGTATAGAGTTAAAAAAGTTAATGAATAATATGTAATCATTTTGTGTTATTAAACTTAATAAAGACAGAATGAAATCAATTTATGATAAAGTTGAACTTTGGAAATGTATTGGAATCTTATGTATTTATGATCAATAGAAGCAAAATTGAGTACATAAATTGCAAATGTAGACAACCTAGAATTATGAATGGTGGAATCAAGTTGGATGGAATGGATGTACCAATATGTGGTAAGTTGTTCTATTCAGTCAATGGGAGGAATAGCCAGGTCTTTGCCTTTAGTTCCAAACCTTTCTGGGCTCTATTATTGAAAGGTAGGGTGAGGTTCAAGATGATGTTTGTCACGGGATCACAACATGATCATTGAAGTGGAGGAGTACAACTGGAGCAATATGTGACCAGAAGATCCATCTCAAATTAGAAAGCAAGTTTTATAGAACAGTTATACGGCCATCCATGCTATATGGGAGTGAATGTTGAGCAGCAAAAAAACAAGGTCTCAACAAGATGAATGTGGATGAAATGTATATGTAGAGATGGATGTGCGAGGAGATGAGAAAAAATTGTTTGAGGAATGATTGTATCAAAAATAAAGTGGGGGTGGTGAGTATCAAAGATTGTTTGAGGAATGATTGTATCAAAAATAAAGTGGGGGTGGTGAGTATCAAGGACAAGTTGCGTGAAGGTCGTCTAAGATGGTATGGACATGTGCACCACAGATCAACAAATGCACCTATTAGAAGTAAGGTTATTGAGTTAAGAACAACTAAAGGAAGTGAGGCAAACCTAAATTAACTTGGGAAGAGTGTAACACCCCACTTTTCACAATATATACATATCATTGAGCAAAAGCATTCTTACTCAAGGGGGTGTCACAATATGTTGATCTTAGAAATTTGAATAAATGAAACACTTTGCATTGAATGAAATCAGATTCATACATAGTTCTTGGTAAAATCAAACTACATCATGTTCATCTATGAATTCTAATCTATTTGGTAACATGACTAAGAATGATAAAAATATGACCAAAATTCTGGATCAACTTAGTAAATGGCATCCTACCATGCTAAGCTTGAAGTTCTCCCAGTCGTGGTTGTTCTTTTTATCCTTCACTTGCTCCAAGTCCTGTAGACATCACGTCCCCAACCATGTAAAACAAACATCACATCAATAAGTGATATTTGGCACTTTAAAAGACATAAAATAATAATAACTTGACATGAAGTAACTTGACTTGAAATAATTTGACATAAACTTGAACATAGATAATGTGAAGCATTCATGAGACTTTAATAACATGGAGAATTGAATACTAAATATATGCATCTCTCTATGACACCCATTTAACTGCACATGATTTCTAGGAAAGCCCTTGATGCTAGGAGATCCCTTGATGACCTCTTGAGGTTCATGGCTCAAGATGCATATAAAAACTGATTCAATTCTTGTTATCTTAACATTAACATTAACATGATATTTGAATTTTAACATGATGGGATTTCTCCCCTTGAATCATAATGAGATTTCTCCCTCTTAATGTCTTAATGGGATTTCTCCCCCATAAACCATAATAGGGTTTTCTCTTCTTCAACATGATTGATTAATATTAGTCATAATCATAATTAGGGTTATATCATAGACCAACCAAGCAAATAGTGATAGATATACATGATGTCTTCTTAAAAAATTATTCATAATTTATGAAATCAACTAATGTACATAATCATAAATAAACATGTATTAAACCAAAATTACTTGTGATAAATATGCATGGACCGCTTACTTCTTACAATGAGAAATCCAAGTATACTTCAGGTTATGGTAAAGTGTTAGCTTTCCTCTTTCTATAAAATCTAGGCCATTTATTGAATCTGACGGATGTCATCCCAACTTTTTTTTTCTTTCCTTTCCTCTAGTTTGTGAATCTCCTCCTTGGGTTTGCCTATCTAGAAACCTAGATTTGGCTAACCTTATCACCTTCGTCTTCCTTTTTGTATATGTGATTGAATTGTCTTCCCTAAATTGCATGCCAGAGGCACCTTTGGATGTGGCCACACTGTCAAGCTCTAGTGAGGGCTCCATGGCTGAGTAGACTCCTCCATGATTATCTCATGATACTTGCCATTCACATATGATCCTTCGAATGAGACTGCTTTTTGAAAATAAAAAGAGTCTCCCATGTGGCTGTCATTGTCTGCACGTCGCTTCTTGAGAAGACTTCTTTCTTACTCCATTTTTATTGAATACGGAGGAAGATAACTCAACAAAGATGTTATATCCTATGCCCCATGTTTTATAATGCATCGATGTTTTATGTCCTAGATCCTTCTGCTTTAAATTCTACATTTTGATTGGAAATGGGTTCTTGATTGGAACTGAAATTCCCAGACTTGTTCCTTGTCTGCAAGGAAGGAGGGTATTATCTCTTTCCTTCTAGTATTTGATTAATTATTCAATTGGTTTTTGTCATAATGGATCAAATATCCCCACAATTGACCATGTTTCCTTTACTTGAACACTCACACTTTTGAGTCATTGACTATGTTATTTAAAACTTGGACACTATTAGTTCATACTTAAGGTAATAAAAACAAAACCAACATTTTTATATATTATCCTTTCATTCCAATTATGTCCATGGTACGCATCATAATGGATTGATCTCAAGAATCATACAAATGTTCTTTTCATTTTTTTTTCAAAGTCTATTTCTCTTTTGTAAAATTTGTACAAGGTCCAAAAATTAGAGATAACATTTTCTCATTATAATAATCAACCTAAGTTTTAATCAAATGAATTCCATAATCCTATGAAGGTGTATATATATATATATATATATATGTGTGTGTGTGTGTGTGTGTGTGTGTGTGTGTGTGTATGTATCCTCATATTCAACAAAACACCCTATGGACTACAATCTGGTGAAATATATTATCCTTGGACTCACATACATGGTAGTTTAGATCTCATTAAAGTGTCCTTTATTCAGATTTTACTTATCTCTCATAAGACAATATATTTATGGTGGTTGATGGTAGACCAATATGTATAACAATTGATGGATATATATTTCTTTTTTATTAAGTCATAGCACATAAATAATGAGTTTGGTTTGACCCATTATTTCTCCATAAGAAGATATCAAGAAAATACAAGAAATGTTTTTCCCATGTTATCCTCCACTTCTAATTTTCAAAATCATAGTTTTCATATTACTAGATATCAACCACGAAATAATTAGTACTATTTAAATTTGAACAAATCTAAGAATCTTCTCTACTTTCAAAATTCATTTACCCTATCAGAATAAACACCCAAAAGTCATGCTATACTTTCCTATTAAACCTATTCCATATTTCTTTCCTTCTTTAAAAGAATTGAATGAAACTGCTTTCCAATTAGCAATAAAAGTTATTGAATGTTATCCAAAAATATTTATCATCTCTCTAATTATTTGATTTATCTAGCCATTCACCACACATATTCTCATCTTTCTTGAAGTTATTTCCTTATCTAACATTAATAAAAAAATCATAGAACTTTGACTACAAGTATGTATTTATTTTAGGAATATAAATAAGGTCTTAGAATTTTAAAATAAATTTAATAAACATTTTAAATCACTCATAATTTTTTTGGAATATAATATATATATTTTATATGAACAATTTCAAATTCTAAAACTTGGTCAGATTATATTTCTGATTATTTCGGCAATATGTATATTTTTATGGATAATTAGTTAACATACGCCAATAGAGAAAATACCATTTTAACCCTATTATGATTATGGACAATTAATGGGCTCAAAATGTGTGTATAGATCATCAAATCCAATTTAGCATATGTGTCGTGTATTTGGCTTGGGCATCATAAGGATAAAATTATATATATTAAATTACATAGAATTTGGGATGTTATAATTCTATGCACCTTAATATAAATTTGTCCTACAAATTTTTCTTTAGGCTACTACCCACCTTAGAGCTTTTCTTATCTCTTTATTAACATTTCAAGGTTAATTTATTTTCAAAATTTTGCATGAAAAGAAATATGGCATCTAACTTTTATAAAAAAAAATTATGTGGACATGGATTGACCATTACATTGGTCTTCTTCTCAACTTATGCTTAGGGTTTGTGAAACCAGACTTACCCTTACACTTAAGGCATCTACCTTTGATGTTGTTATAACTTTCTATAATTAGTTGTGTATGAATTTCTAATCTAAGGTCATTAGGTATATTCATCATTTCTTGATATGTAGTGATCAAGCACATACCTAGAGATTTGGATTCTAGTCATGATACATCTAACTGACCTACTAATATATGGGTCCCATACCACATGCACTAGTAAGAAAGGATAAATGCATTAAAAGGTCTCATGCTTATGACATCCCTCTTCAAATCTCAATTGTATGGCATGACCATTGAGAATGAAGAGGCTATCTCATTATCTACAGTTAAGTTGATACTTGAGAGCTAGACTAGGTAAACATCTATCTCTATCTCTTCTAAAGTGAAAACTCTAATCATTCTAGGTCATAGTATCTTTCCTTGGGAATCCATTCCAATACCCAATCTCATATCTTCATTCTAGGGTGACTATGAGAATCATATTTGCCTAGTGGTCGGCCATTCACCAAATTGCTCTGATACCGTAATGTAACACCCCACTTTTCACAATATATAAATATCATTGAGTGAAAGCATTCTTACTCAAGGGGTGTCACTATATGTTGATCCTCAGAAATTTGAATAAATGAAACACTTTGCTATGAATGAAATCAAATTCATGCATAGTTCTTGGTAAAAGAAAACTACATCATGTTCATCTATGAAATCTAATCTATTTGGTAACATGACTAAGCATAACAAAAAAAAATGTCTAAAACTCTAGGTCGAATTGGTAAATGGCACCCCATCATGATAATCTTGAAGTTCTCATAGTCTTGGTTTTCCTTTTTATCCTTCACTTGCTCTAAGTCATGTGGACATCTCGTCTCTAGTCATGCAAAACAATACCACATTAGTAAGCAGTATTTAACACTTAATATGACATAAAATAATAATAACTTGACATGAAGTAACTTAACTTGAAATAATTTGGCATTAACTTGAACATGCATAATATGAAGCATTCATGAGTCATTAATAACATGGATAATTCAATAGTGAATATATGCATCTCGCTATGACACCTCACTTAAGAGCACATGATTGCTAGGAAAACCCTTAATGGTAGGAAATCCCTTGACGGCCTCTTGAGATCCATGATTCGAGAAGCATACAAAATTGATTCAATTCCAATTATCTAAACATTAGCATTAACATGATCTTTTAACTTTAACATGATGGGATTTCTATAACATACTGAATTCTGGGCATTTTGCCTTTTTGGTCCTCTTTTCCATCTTTTACTTTTGTTTATATCCTCTTTGGTCTTTCTGTTTAATTTGTGGAAAATATGATGGTTTAATGAACATCTGTTCACCTTTTATTCCAATATTTGGGTTTATACACAAATACCTTAGTGGAAGCTTAGTAATGGGTCAAATATACAAAATATCCACTTATGTGATAAAAATAATAAATAAATTCGTCCTAGAACTTTCTAGTGCTTTTTAGAATATGAAAAAGAAAGAAAATACCGAATTATAAATAAAGGAGATGATAAATGTAATAATTGGGGATAATATGGAATATTTTGGATAAAAGAAGATAATGAGGAATGTATTGTTCCAAAAATCCTAAATAGAAACCCAAAAAGATAATTTGGATAATAAATATATCAATTTTGTTTGATTGACTTAAAATTTGCTTAATGGCCAAGTATCATCTAATTTGGATAATAAATCAATACATAATGCTTTTAATACAAGATAATGGGAAATAATCCAAGAAAGAGAGATAAAATATCTAATGCCCTCAAATTAGAAAAATAACTCCAGATTCATAATATAAACATAAAAATAAGCCTTTGGGCAAATTTGCATTTAATTTGGTCAATGTTTAATATTTTATTTTATTCAGTAGAGAGAAAATGATTTAAAGACCAACAATATTAAATATATGTTGATAAAAATTAATTAATCTCAAAAACGTGTTCCTAACGTTTATTATTACTTGTATACCAAGTTTCATATTTTTAGAAAGTTTCTAGATGCCTCTAATAAATTAAAAGGCTAAATAAGTGATAAAATTTAAATGAATTAAATAAAATAATAAAGTCTTCAAAAAAATATTAATGTCAAATTCGTGTTCTAAATGTTAAAATAGACTTTTGCATGAATTTTGAATCAATTTGGAAAATGTTTGATGAGAAGATAAATTTAGGAGAGAGAACGTGTATAAAATATTCAACTCAATATTTAAAATAACAAACAACTTCAACAAATGAAAATAATAACAAATTCGTATCCAAAATACTTAATATGAGTTATGGGTGAAGTTTTGTAATTTTTGGAGAATCTAATAGTCATTAATGAGAGAGGAAAGAGAAAATAGTAATTGGCTTAATTAAATAATCTAACTTTCTCAAAAGTCAAATCTAATTTTATATTCGGATTCCTAACCCCAAAATAAATAAACCTACCAAATTTGAGTTTATTTGGACTTTATTTGTACCTTTAAATAATTATAGAAATGTTTATACATTAAATGCACCAAAAGACCAAAGTTTAGCAAGTTGTATTAAATGATCATTTCATCTCCTACCTTGGAAACGCATAAACATTAAATTTCAAAAATTTTGATTTTTCGGATGTCCATATCTCCTTCGTTTCTCAACGAAACTTCGCAAAACAAGTTGTCTTGGATTGCAAATTCAATTCCGCATCCAACTAGCACAAGATCACATGTTTTAATCGAGTATTAGGGAAATGCCCAACATGGGCGCCGCCACCCTCTACCTTAACCTATCTAAACCCTAACTTGGGGTCCCTTGCCTGTATATATACATACCCCAAGGACCGCCATCACATTAGCAACTTGACCACACTGTTAATTTCGTGTTTCGTCGTCGTTTGACCCTCGAACAGCGGCTGAAGGCGTGGAGTTTGCGGCGCCCTTCCTCCCCTCCTCGCTTCATCTCCGAGCAAATTGAGAATACCATCAGGTTCGGTTTTTCATAAGCTTTCTTTAGCATATTTGAGCATCGAGTTTGGACGTGTATTGCACTTTTGCCCAAAAGTCCAAGCAAGCAACAGCTTGCTATCGCCAGCCATGGTCTCGTGTGAGTGGGGAAGAAGCCCCTGGTGCGTTTTTATGATTTTACCCCCTTCTCTTCCTTGCTTGCAATGGTTTTGATGATGTGTCGTTCTATGATTGACCAATTTTACAAAATTCATATCTTCTAAACCGTGAGTCCAAAAATAAATCTAAAATATGTTCTGAACTCAGAAAAATCCTTCTATCAATTAAAAATATTTTCAAAGCCTGATTTTGAGTTTTTCGAGTAAGTGTTTATGTTGATGATTTAATTAACTAAAAATCACCAAAAATGCATCTAAAAGTCTATATCTTCAAAATACATAATATTATATGTTATTTTGATCATAAAATCCTAACTAAGACAATGATGATGTTTTCGAGATCTAAATCGATGGTTTGTGGAAAAAGTTCATAGTTTCGGTGATTGAATCTTTAATAATTAAACATAGTATTAATACATGAATATGATGATCATATTAGGGAAAGTGAATTTGATCTCGTGTAAAAGTTATGAAAAGTGACTCTAGGAATCTAAAGATTAAAGGTATGTGCTTAATACACCTCAGTTGGGAATTATTTGTGCCTTCACCTATGCTTTTCTATAATGAGGCTTATTTGTACCTTATATCCTATCTTCATGGTTCTCTTGCTATACTTGCCTCATGATCAGTTTGGAATATTATTCTTGGGTCTTGGTACCCCACTGCTTTGTTCTATTTGATATTGATGTTACTTGCCATCTATTCTAGCATGTTGATTTTATTAGACTAATTAACTAGTGTAGTGGTACTTGTATGTACAACCACCCATAGTTGGGGAATGTGTTATTTCTCACCTGGGGAATGTGATACTCTCCCCCGCACACAAAATGTGTGTAGGTGACTGGGAATGTGATACTCTCCCCTCACCCTTTTTGGTTGAAGGTCCGGTAGGTGCCTCAACCCTACATAGTTAAGTTAGTCAATATTAATCATACATGCAAATCCTTGGTTATATATTATTTATGGCAATCATCTATTGAAATATTCTTTTATATATATGGCCTCATTCTCTTGATGTCTCATCTTATGATGAACCTTAGCCTACTTTTACATGCTTTTCTTATCTTGCCATCTTAGAACAGTTTTTGTAATACATACTTCTTATTTTCCTTCCCTTTTGTTGGGTGCTTTCCCAACCACCCAGGTGAAGCAAGGTGATGAATAGGACTTGAAGATCTTGGCTTTGTCTTGGACTTAGATGATGGATATATTGCTTGGAGACAAAAGTGGAGTAGTCTAGTTTCCCTCTACTTAGATCCTCTTTTTGTATAAAGCATGTACACCCATATTGAGGAAAATTTTATGTACACTTTTTTAAAATTAAATATAGTCAAAATTTTATCTTCCGCTGCTATCCAAATTGAGTTTTGTTTACCATTGTTTTTAGTAGAGAGGTGGATTGTTTCACTTCTTTACAATTTCTCCCCCTGAATCATAATGGGATTTCTCCCTCTTCATGTCTTAATGGGATTTCTCCCTCATAAACCATAACATAGTTTTCCCTTCTTGAGCATGATTTATAAATCTTAGTCATAATCATAATTAGGATTCTACCATTGATTATAAGTAAACAACCAAGCAAACAATGATATATATATGTTGTCTTCTTGAGAAAGCATTCATGATTCATAAAATCAACTAATGTGCATAATGTTAAATAAACATGCATTAAACCAATATTACTTGTGCCAAATATGCATGGTCGGCTTACTTGTTACGGTGAGAAATCTAAGTATACTTCAGGTTACGATAAAGTGTTAGCTTTCCTATTTTTAGAAGATCTAAGCCATTCATCTGGAATCTGACGTATGTCATCCCAGCTTTCTATTTTTTCTTTCCTTTCCTCTGGTTTTGGGAATCTCCTACTTGGGTTTTCCTGTCTAGAAACTCAGATCTGGCTAACCTTGTCCCCTTCCTCTTCCTTTTTGTGTCTGCGATTGTGAGATCTTCCCTGGTTTATGCGCCAAATGTGCCTTTGAATGCGGCCATGTTGCTGACCTCTAGTGAGGGCACCATGGCTGAGTAGACTCCTCCATGATTGTCCCATGATACTTGCCACTCACATATGATCTAATAAACGAGACTATTTTTTGGGAATATAAAGAGTCTCGCATGTGGAAGTCATTGTCTACACACTTCTTGAGAAGACTTCTTTCTTAGTCCATTTTTATTGAATACAGAGGAAGATAACTCAACAAAGACGTGATATCCTATGCCCCATGTTTTATAATGCATCACTGCTTTATGTTCCAGATCCTTCTGCTTTAAATTATATGTTTGAATTGGAAACTCATTCTTAATTGGAATAAAAACTTTCCACATTGCTCCTTATCTACAAGGAAGGAGGATGTTATCTCTTCTTTTTACTATTTAATTAATTTTTCAATTGGTTTTGGTCATAATGGATCAGATGTCCCCACTAATGACCACGTTTCTTTTACTTGAACACCCACACTATTGAGTCATTGACCATGTCATTCAAAACTTGATTCATACTTAAGGTAGCCAAAACAAAATCAACATTTTTTAATATTATCCTTTCTTTCCAAATGTGTCCATGGTACAAAACATAATGGATTGATCCCAAGAATTATGCATATGTTCTTTTCATTTGTTAAAGATTTCTATTTTGTAAATTTATACAAGGTCCAAAAATTAGAGAACATTTTCTCATTATAATAAACAATCTAAATTAAAAGAAAAATCAAACGAATACCATAAGCCTATGAAGGTATATATATTAATCTTATATTCAATAAAATACCCTATGGACTATGATTTGGAAAAATATATTATCCTTAGATTCACATATATGGTAGTTTAGATCTCATTAAAGTTTCTTTTATTCATATTTTACTTATCTCACATAAGACAATAAATTTATGATGGTTGATGGTAGGCAAAGATGTATAACAATTGATGGATCTATATTTCTTTTTCATTAAGTCATAGCACATAATTAATGAGTTTGGTTTAACTAGACCTTTCAAACTGAGTCAAAATTCTGCAGGCACCCATGAGTCGACCCGTTTAAGTTGGGTTTGTGTGATGTAATTTGTCACCTGTCAAAAATCACCCAACTCATACCCACTCGTTTATATAGCCGGTTTCACGAGTGACCCGCGGGCACCCGTTGGTGGTCCAGTTAACCGAACTCAATATATTTATATACATATTATAAACATACTTAAGAAATGGTGTCCATTTTGCATAAGTTAAATCTTAAACTTTAACTACAACAAATGTATTCTCTTTATTTCATGTTTCTATTAGTCAAAAAGTACTTGTAATATTAAGAATTTATAATTTAAAAAAAATTATATATTTTTCTGGTAATAATTTATGTATGAAAAATATATGGGCTTTTCCCATTTTACATTGAAATGCAAAAGCAAGTTGTTGTTATTTTTTAGTTTTGTATAAGCATAAGATGCCAGGTAATCAGTTGGTTTGACATTAAAAATTATCATAGTTGGTTGGTTTTTTCACTATATTTGACATCAAAAATATAGTTATGAGTTGTTTTAATTATTATTATTATTAGTATTAAGAAAAGCAACTAGCAACTTATTGTCGATTTGAAACATTTTAAATGAGCACCCGTAGGTCAACCCTCAACCCCCTGGGTGGGGTTTGTATTTGGTTTTCTTCCATCTGTTTCGAATAGTATCTTTTTAACCGGCATCTTCCAGACCTACACCTGCAACGACCCAACCAAAATCTACCCACCCACTTGATAGGTCTATGTTTGAACCATTATTTCTCCATAAGAATATATCAAGAAAATACAAGAAATATTTTTATGTTCTCCTCCACTTCTATTTTCAAAATTATAGTTTCCATATTACTAGATATCAACTACTAAATAATTAGTATTATTCAAATTTGAACAAATCTCTTGTCTACTTTCAAAATTTATTTACCTCATCAAAATAAACACCCACAAGTCATGTTATAGTTTCATAGAAAAACTCTTCCAAACTTCTTTCCTTCTTTAAAAGAATTGAAGTAAAAATGCTTTCCGATTAGTAAAAATGCTTTCCGATTAGCAATAAAAATTAATGAATGTTACTCAAAAATATAATAGTATTATCCTTTAGAACAATATATCCCCTAAATTTTTATTAAAATCCAGGATTCTCATTCTTATCATCTTTGACCAAAATTTTGAATTCTACTTTATTATCGTCTTTAGATCTCAAAAAAAACTTGCATTTATCATCTCTCTAATTATTGGATTTATCTAGCCATTCACCACACATATTATCATCTTTCTTGAAGTTATTTCCTTATCTATCATTTATTAGAAATCATAAAACTTTGATCATTATTGTGTATTCATATAAGAAATATAAATAAGGTCTTAGAATTTAAAAATAAAATTATTTAATAATTTTTAATCATTCATAATACATTTTTGAAAAGTAATATATATCTTTTTATATGAACAATTTTGAATTCTAAAATTTGGTCACAACGTATTTCTCATTATTTTGATAATATGCATATTTTTTGGATAATTAATTAACATACGCCAATAGAAAAAAAATACTATTTTACCCCTATTGTGATTATGGACAATTAATGGGATCAAAATGTGCCTATAGATCATCAAATCCAATTTAGCATATGTGTCATGCATTTGTCTTGGGCATCATAAGGATAAAATTATATATTTTAATTAAATAGAATTTGGGATGTTACAAAAAGCTTATAAAGAGATATTTTGAATCTTTACATCTTGATCGGAGTATGAACCATAACAGAGTTGATTGGAAAAGAAGGATCCACGTATTCGAATCCAATATGGTTGGGATTGAGGCTTAAATGATGATGATGATGATGAAACTTAACAAAGACTCAAATTATTTTCATATTATAGTTTTATATAGTTAACAAGTTTTTTGCATGAATCTTTTAACGACTCACATGTAATATCTCAGGTTTTATGTAAAAGTTAGTGTGTCAATTAGTTCTGATTATCTCATCATCTATGGCAATGCATACAATTAGTGTGTGATATTGACTCAGACAACTAAAGAGAAATAATTGTAACCCTTTGATCCATTTAATTTTGAAAATGTCTTCAGTTGATGCCCAATTAGGTTGTCAAATTTTGGGGCAAATATATTATGTCAACTAATATGAATTCACTCAAAAAACACATATAATTCAATAAATGGAAGGCTTTAGGTGTCACTAAAGTGTGAGAATTCTTCATTGTAGCCTTAGGGTTCAAATTCTCCCCCGTTGTGAAGATTGAAAACATTCCACAAATGTTTTTGAAAACTTAAAGTAAAGCATACCTACGGATAAATCGTTGTGGGGTTAGCAAAGAAATTTATTTCCTCTCTGCCCCCTCAAATTATGATGTATATTCTAGTTTAAGAGATTGCATAATAATAAAAGTATTCTATATATACATTCTGATAAGAGTTTATGTTTCATAACACCTTTATTTCCGAAAATTGGGGAGTAGAATATCATTTAAAAGGGATGTGTCCAAGACCAAAATATATTAAACAAAGCTTAATGAACAATCACATAATTAGAAAAATATATCATCAAATCATATGTGCCATGATGTGTAACAAAGAAAAAATGTATTATCATTGAAGAATAAGAACTTATGTACACCATATAAAAGATACAACATGCATAGGAACTAATTGTAACTAAGAAAATACATATAATAGTCTCTAAAAAGTGTCATTTATATCACATTTTGAGCGCATAAAATACATGACATAAGGATATATAATCAAGGTCTAAAATATAACCACTAAAGGGATAGTAATATAGTTCTCTCATATCTATATTTGGTGGTATAGGAGTAGATTTGCATCTCTAGGCTCAACGAGAACTTCTTTACTATCTTTTTTTAGCCTCTTTTTCACTACATCTTCCCCTTCTTCTTATTCTTCTTTTCTTCTTCACCTTCTTCATTTTCACCTCCTTCCATATCCTTATCGTTGATGAACACTATATGAGTATGCCATCTATGTTAATGTTTGTCCAAGTCATGAAGCATTGGGATACTGCATCATGGACTTCTTGGAAGGCAGGATAAATTGCTAGTTCTTGTCTCTGATGGATGCAATATAGATATAAAGCAAAGATTTAAGGGTGTATATAGATAAAGAACATAGAGGTGTGTTGCGGAGGCATTAGAGCATCAACAAAAGAAAGGAAAAACTATTAGTGATTTTAGGAGATGTAGTTAGTGGAGGAAGAGAAGGGGGTTATAGATAACACAATAGGGAGAAGGAAGATACATATATGAGCAGCATAAACTCATATTGGTGTGATATGTGATAGAACATCATGGTTATCATTTCGTCTTAGTATAGGTAATCAATGACTACCCAAAGTATTTGTACTTTTGCAACATTTATAGCATGATTTTTTCATTGGACACGTGAAAAACTACTTGGAAAGGATATGTGGAGGAGATTGACTTATAGGACCATCACCTAGGGTAGAAGAGGAGAATTTTCTTAAAAATCAAAATCTCATAAGGGAGGTGGCGTTGATTAATGTACCTTTTTATTGGCTTTGTATTTGAGTCTTTTAAAAAGGGGTTTCTTAGTAGTGTATTGAAAATGCGACAAACAAGGTTGGCATAAGTGGGATTGGTGTCTTGTATATGCAACATACCCAAACCTAGGTATAGATCTACACCATATATATTATGCCTTTTTTGGGAAGTTGGTGTCAAAAAAATCCTTGGTAAGGAGTTAATATGTGTAATATGAGCTTAGAAACATAGTACTTAAATTGATTGTTCACTATTATGAGGTTTAGAGTAATTAACTAGTTTAGGGTTTAAGTGAAGGTTAGAATGAAAATTCACCACTAAAAATTTATAATAATAAATATTTGTGACCTTTTCTTGGCCTAGGTAATCATAAAGTAAATGGAATATGAAATGTCACATTAAAATTGTCTAATGGAATAATAAATATATCTGTGACAGACTTGGGATTCAAGTTGCTAAAGAAATTACTTGACATCAATAAAAGTAGAAACAAACATAGCTTCATATTCATCATGTCTTAATTATTTTAGGTGTCAACTATCATTAAGTTGAGACACTACTGGATACTTCAAATAAAGTATGAAATGAACGAGAGGAGATTAGATTAAAATTAATCACATTGTAAAAGTTGATCGATAGTCGAGGATGAAGTAATTGGGTGTCATGCTATTTTTCTCATTTCACATGTTCTATTGTGTGAATTTTTCTTCTTGTTGTTGATGAGATTCATTTTCTATCCTACTTACAACACTAGTCTCTCTCCCCAATTATCTCTCTCCCTCTCTATTTGACTTTTTCCATGAGTTTTTTTATCATATTTTCCATTGAATAATTTTCTACTTCGATGTTATCACAAGAAATTGAGTAGATGCCCAATCACTCATGAACCCCCCTCTTCTTTATTGGCACTTGAAAAGACATTGACCGCCATTTACCTAAATCCTAACCTACAAATACCCCCTAGGGGTCTTCATTCCTTTATTATCTCTCTCTACTTCAATTTATCTAGAGTTCATCCTTGATATCGTGTCAAAATTTTACATGGTTACCGATGTCTACAACATTCACTATAAAAATAAGGTCTTTAACTACACGTAAAAAAATGTAGAGAAGACCCCATAATTTGTAGCTAAAGGCTTTAGCTACATTTTTCTTTACATACAAAAATTGTAGTATATACTCATGTCACGAATTCCTTCACCTACATTTTTCAAATATGTAGTTAAATAATTAATTAGATACAAATGAATATGTAGTTTGGAATGTAGCTAAATTATATCTTTACGTATTAAAATGTAGTTGAAATTGTAGCTAAATGTATAGCTGCAATTTCATATGTAGTGAATTTGTAGAAAAAGTATGAATTTACTACATTTTTTTATTAACGAGAGAACTGCCCCCGTAGAAGCGTCACTTTTGTGACCCCCCCCCAGACAGCGTAAACTCTCAGGCCCCAAGCATCCCGCCCACTCGGAAACCGGTTAAAGCGCACAGTTGGCCGGCCTGCACGACGGGTACCATTTCGGAGGCAGCCGCTGGGTTTCAAACCTGGGTCCCTTCATGAGGGGACACATTGTGAATGTGTGGGGAAAAGCAACATTTGCTACACATACTTATGCATTTAGATTATACATCTAGCTACATGCGAGGTGACATTTACTATAGATGCAGATGTACTTAGATTATGCATGTACTAAGTAATTTGTCAATAAATGAGCATTTTTTAAATAGTAAAAATTGATCGTATTTATATAAAGTGATTCTGACAATCAAAACAATATTACTTTTATTTATATTAAAACATTGAATGTACATGGTGAGGATGTATACATTGCCTCTATTACATAATATGTATACATAAAAGGTATATATGTATTAGTAGTTCGGTGAGGTCTACACACATCCTGGCAAAAGAGTATACATTTTTTCGACTAGTTTTAGCATCTTTATTGCCTTCTCTTTTAGTTGAATAAGTTTATGACATCTTAAGATTCTTTTTAGGCTAGACCATCATGAATAAGAGCATGTGTTGAATATCAAATTACAAACAAGACAATCTTGATGTTATGGTGCAACAATCATCATTGCACCAGATAGAACTTGGGTCTCATATTCAGAATTACATCTTGATGCTCATATTTGATATGTTGTCTGTCAAGCATTTCATCCCAAAACCTAGTGACATCTATTTGATAGGGTTGAAAGAGATGGTTACACTTTTAATCACAAATTTCATACTAACAAATAAATTACATGAAACATACTACTACAAAGATTGATATACATATACAATTAAGAGAAGAGAAGCACATGACCACCATGTTGAATCTTAGGACCTTGGTCAAATAATCCATGATGTTGATGGCAAGCTCAGAATCCTCCCTGAATTTCTAATACACTAGTAAGCCATCTATCCATATACCACTATCGAAGAACCAATGTATCAATATTTATCATATTTCAGGACTCTCCCACCTGAAGATCAATCTAGACAATGAAAAAAAATTCACGACTCTCCCACCTCAAAATCAATCAAGATCGTATTAGCTAGTAGGCCAATACAGTTGCATTACACCTTTTGGTTGCAATCCTGCTCGCACATAGATGAATAAAATGAAAGTTTCCACTTTGGTTGTTTGTAAACACCTCCTTCACCATGCAACATAAAGTCTCAAACTCAACATTTGACGAATTATACTCTATTCACTTGTAATCAGTACCTTTCACTGGTCAGGTGAGGAGGATTTCAGCTACTCACAAGTAAACATACATCACCCCCCATTGTCATCATCTTGGTTTTCTTATAAGTTCACATGTGCCTCACCTTTAGTTGCCTCAGATACACTTTCTATTGGGGTTTATAGGGCTTTTGTAGTTTCCTTCTCAAGAACAACAACGTTGAAATTGTATGTTTTAGAAATGACATCTTCACTCTTTGCAGATGATATTTCTTAACATCATTTCCTTTGTTCAGCAGTCAAGACATTTGAGAGAGCAGCCATAGTTTCAATCTTCTAAAATCTCTCCCAAAATGTATTGGGGAAGGACTTCTACTAAACCATGTAGAGCATGATTCTTTGGACACATCCTTCTTTTCAGTAGTCAACACACCAGATAGAGTTTCCACCACTGCAACTCTCTGCTAGGAGAAGGTATTTAGTGAAGCATCCCATTGCCAACCATGTCAAACCCACCTTGTTTGTACAAAAGAAATATCCAATCAATAGCTATGTAGTTTGTTAAACAATATATATAATAGAAACACTGACATAAACAAGCTACCAAAATGTTATTTGCACTAACTCATTTATTTGTTTTTGGTCGGTCAAAAAAGTGTGTTACTATAAACCCAAAACTTTAGGTACATGTATAAGAAGCATAGAACCCCTAAAGAAACCAAAGCCTACTAGTAATGAGCAATACATCAAAGTTGCATCATTACGTCTAAACTTGGGAACATGGGAAATAACCAGCCTAATACCTACTACACAGATACATGCACTATAAGACATTAATCCAAAACACATACAACACCAACAAGGACACAATGGCAATTGACTCATCTCTGAAGGTATGCATCCTTGGAGGAGAGCCAGGAATCATCACAACGTCATGTAGAGACAATGATCTGAGAGAATAGCATTAGGCCTTCAATAACCACTGATCGATGCAGGAGAAACTATGACTAAAAGATCTTTTCACTGCTTAGAATAGGGGATAGACCTATCCAGAAAAAAACATATTGCCAACGAAAGTGCAAGTGCTAAATTCCAAGATAACAGAGTCGATCTTCCTTCCTTTGGATTAGAATAGTCACTCCAACCCAAACCACCAACTAGCATTAACCTCACTTCTGAAATTGTGATAGAAGGGAAGGGAAAATCATCAAAATCTTCCAGGAGAGGGAAGAACAATCTATCATCCCTGAAGCTTAACCATGCACCCATAAAGACAACAAGCTACTTTCAGAAGAAAACTAAGCAATGAGAAGAGGAGGCATCTAGGTTATGTAGAGTCATCAATCCAAGGGATCTCATCTACTCTGACCCTTCTTGTCTTCTTCTTCTTCTTCCTTAGCCTAGGACTCTCGTTGAGCTTGAGCCCGAGCTGCAGATCTTGATCTTGCTCATAAGAGCTTATGGAGTCTTCTTTAGAAGTAGGTTCACAAGCTCTGTTGAACTCTAATGAGAAGCCAGAAGATTGAAGGATCTGATTGCATTGCGGGGCGATCTTAAGATTGAAGATAGAGAGTTCCCACCCCAAATCTAGCCCCTCTGCTGTCGAGTAGAAAGGTTCACAAAACATGTCAGGCTCCATAACAGGCTCCTTATGCTTACTCGTACTCGCCGGCCTTCGCTCAGTATGAGTTCTAGATGGGTTTGTCTTGTCGGCATTACGTCGACCATCTGGAACGCGTTCAGGTTTCCCTGATCTTATCTGCAAATTGCAGTCGAGTTGTTTCCCTCTGGACTCCAAGGGGCACGAATTGAATCGGTGCTCGAAGCACTTACATTTGGAGCAGAGGGTGGTCTTGCAGATGTATCCTATGCTGAGTTTCTTTGGGATCTCATCCATCTCGATCAAGACCTCGTTCGGAAACCCTGCACATGCGTTGATCTCAACACAAACAAGAGCCTCTTTGAGGCAGTTGGCTGTCATCGAAGTTGACTGGACGCCCAAGAAGGCTAGTTGTGCTGCCTAATCGATCCAGCGTCCAAGGGACACTGGGATTCTCTATTTTCATCCATACAGGAAGTTTCTTGAATGAGAGGGATTGGAGTGGCTCTCCTGATTCCCACACGTGCGTGATGACGAGGGCGCCATCCAACATCCAGGGAGCTTCCTCCAAGATCTGTTCCCTTTCAGTGTTAGTAGGGAGTTTGATAACAAACCCCTCAGGCTCTTCCACCACAATTTGGAACTCGTCGCTTGGCCTCCATCTCCTCTTTATCAACCCGTGGATCTGGCCTTTGAAAGGCTTTCTCCCAGTGAACCAAATCGAGTTGTATTCCTTCCAGCTAGGCGCTGTGTCATTCCTGCTTGAGAACGAGAACACCTTCGATCCATTCTTCACAGTTGGCTCCACGTATTTGATAACAGGGGCATCCTTGCACACTCTACCCAATCGACTGGATTGGATCCAATCGAGAAAATGGTAGAAGCGACGGGAAATCGTCACTTCCTTCTGGCAGAGGTGTTGAGGAGGAAGAAGGATTTGGGATGGAGGTAGACGGACGTGTCGATGCCTTTTGATCCAGATGATTCTGGGATGAGGTAGACGAATTCGCTCCATCGACCTCACTTGAGCCGGATGGAGGAGCTAATGTCGGCT
Organism: Alisma plantago-aquatica; assembly: GCA_963693085.1. Lineage (NCBI taxonomy): Eukaryota > Viridiplantae > Streptophyta > Magnoliopsida > Alismatales > Alismataceae > Alisma > Alisma plantago-aquatica. The sequence continues at coordinate 1,348,586,051 of OY856410.1, read as the reverse complement.
CTAGCTCGCTCTCTCTCCCTGCATCGGTGCCAACCGTAGGGTTTCTCCCTCTGCCTCTCCCTCGTCCGCCTTGCCCTCGCCTCGCCATCCGTCTCTCCTACATATAATCACATTTAACACTAACTCATTTATGGAAATATGGCATAGATGTTTTCCCATCTACAAACTAGTTATAAAGTAACTCAATAAATGGAAATGATAATAACAACTTACCAGGACAACTTTTTAGTGGAGATTGATGAAGTTTGTCACCAATCATAAAAAAAGTTATACACTACGTCTAGAGTCCTCATATAAACACAAATTGGGTCTCATCTTGCACAAAATACAAAGTCTTCATCTTCATTTTGAATTAGACTTCAAGACCAAAAAACCACGTAACCAAAGAAAAGTGTCACTAACAAAAAAGATCCCCAATCAAGGACATAGAGGAGAATCACATATCTATGAAATCATACACCATAAAGATCTTTATCAACATGGATGATAGCAGCTACGTCCAAATATTGAAATAGAGAAAGATGCACTACTACATATTTAAAGCTCCAAATTACACAAGAAAGACTCATCAAACTCACTCTTCATCTTAAAAAGAAAATTGAATATTCAACATAAATAGAGGACTTATATGAAGCCTCCATTGGAAATCAATTCCCTCATTGGTGTTTCCATAATGTATACATATTTTAACAATTCTAGAGCAGAGAGCCTTAGTTAGCAGTAGCATTTTTAGGGGCAACAAATCCAGCAGACATTCCTCATCCAAGATAAACCCTTGACAAGACACAATCCCAGAACCAATGTTACAAACATAATCCTAGAACAACAACTGTGTGTAATATACAATAACTCAGAAGACCTCCAAAGAAGCATAAGACTAATAGTAATGAAACTTTCAAAAAAAGTATATAAACCAATAGTAAAGAATGACTTTAAATCTTACAAAGACGTCCAAATCCAGACTTAAAACCAAAACTCCCTGGAAACCATGAGATAAAGACAAAAATAGGAGTTTGTGTTTTCATTGGATGATGTTGATGCCAACCTTTTGATGGATGAGGAAAGTCTTTTTTGGATCGGAATAAATGTTGCCATAGTTTTCCATCATCAAAGTGACAAGAGACCTCTTACCTATGTCTTAGAGACCAGAAGAAGAAGTTTTGAACCTTCTCTAGAACAAAGGTATTTATTAGCTAGATTGACTTCTAGGATCTCCTTAATTGTTAGGACAAAATGTTAAGATAGACAACACCAACTGAGCATAAAGCCAAACACCACAAGCTGAACATAAATCCAAACACCACAAGTTGAGCATAAAGTCGGCCACCTACATCTTCTAGTCACTACCAATCCTAATGTTGTAGTACCCCTTGCAGATGTTATTATACATGATAGTCATTTTAGTCACTACATATGGAGTGATTGCTCCTGTGATATTGAACATACACCTAGATTTTAATATAAAAGAAATTAGATGATTTTGACAAGAACAACCCCTGCATCAAATAAAAAAAATGTCTATACTAAAATCACTCTCTAAAACGGAAAGGTGTTGTTACTAAGTAATTAGCCTTTATGTTGATAGTATGAGCTAGAAAGTTTACTCCCCAAGCTACCACACATGTGTAAACAAGGATCTGAATTGTTAAATTAGTTAAAAGTTGTTCTATCAATATAAACTAAGGTGTATATTAATATGAAATTTCAGAAAACAAGTGACATGTCTCAATTCTGTAAGCATGTAGCATTTCAGCATGCTCAAAGCACCACAACGCTTACTTTTCCATGTTCATCCCACATAAAAATATAATAATAGGTATATCAAACATTTGAATGGAACAAGTAGAACCATTTAAAAATGACTTGTAGGTTGAACCTCAAAGGAGAAAATGCATCCCTGTAACTACTAGATTGGAAATTTCATTAGGCGGATAGTGGAAGAAGTTGATGATGTTTGTCATGTATGACCACCATGTTAGCTTACAAGGAAACATGTGAAGGTTCTAGGTGGAGTTCTAAGGAAGTAACATATGTCATATTAGAATTTCCGCAACAAGAGTCAAACCAGAGAAATCTCACATGTGAAGACATCAACCCTTAGCATGATTAACCTAGGTTTACCCTGCAGAAGACCCAATTTCTAAAATGCAAACACCTATAAATCAGATGACAACGGCTATCACACACTAAAATAATATGATATTTTTCTTAGGTGTTAAATTTTTTCCCTCCTCTTGGGGTTGCGACCTTACACATGGGTAAAATGTCATGTATAGATATTTGTAAAGGGGGAAAGGGTTCTAGGAGTCCCAATGCCAACTTAAATAATTGTAAACATACATACAACATTAAAAAATCTTGGTCCCATCAAAAAAATATCATGGGGATATAGTTACTTTAGTTTTAGATAGAACTTATAACAAAGGAAAATGATAAAAAGAAAATACTAACATGTGTACTAGGATCATCTACTTTAAGATTTTGAACCAAGAAGAACATTCTACCATGTCAGAAAGCATATCAAATCATGATTCCTAAGAAAGCCAGACTCACACAAATTACATAAACTTGAAAGAAATGTATACCATGCATCTACACTATTTAAAAATAATAAATTGGGAAAACAAAAAATATTCCCAAGTAATTGATCTAAGCCATGAGGTTTATTGATGTAAACTTTTTACACAAACTATTCATCTGATATTGTGTTGTTACATGAAAACATAAATAGCATAATCTAATAAATGTAGAACATATGCTTGAATTTTGTAAAAGATAAACAAACATTGCAAGGTTCCTACAAATTATCCTTCCTCCAAAAAAGCCCATCTACCATATTGAAGTATCACTCTGATACGTCATGACCATTGTTGTCAAGATTGCCAATTTTGCCCCATCCTCTAAGCAATCTTGTTGTTGCTCTGAGGAATATCATGTATAGTAGAAGGAGATGTTATGAGAAAAATGGGTGGTGGCACTAAAAGTGATGCTTTTATCATGAATTTTATGGATTGCTTTCTAATATGCATTGGAAACCCTAATCAACTATTGAGTGAAAGTGGTACTTGTATTGGAAATACTTTCTAATTATTCTAGCTATGATGTGAATTTCTTATACCCTACATGAGACAAAATGATGCTTCAAATCCAAAATTTTAAAGTACTGAAAGTATGCCCTAATTTCACAAAAATTCAATCTTAGGATCTATCGAATAAGAAGTAACTAAAGAATCGAAATAGACAAGGAGTGGTCTTGTTGCGATCAATTAATCAAGTAGAATTTAGAAAATAATGAAACATTAACTAGGACTAGTGCATAATATAATGTCAATAGATTGATCATGACATAAATGAATCTCAAATTTATATCAACATTATATCTATGTTAAAGATCAATAATACATTTGAACTATCTTACAACCATCTCACAGAGTATCATACAAGTTGAAATGGAAGCCCTTGAGAGGAATTTCTTGACTGCAGGACTTCATTGTCGTGGTCCATTTGCAATTTGACTAGATGGGTGGGGAGAGAAAGAAAATAAACCTACTATCGTCTATCATCATTAAACATGGTTGTAAGTTGTGTTTACAGATACCTCCATATAAAATTTCCCAAGAATCCCCCTCAATACCAGCTAAAGTAGAGTCTCGTATTGATTTGGTTTTAGATACATATGGTATTCAATTTGAACTTCTTTATTCTTATTTTATGTCTACATCAAATAGACAGTAAGTTACCAACTTTTTTCTCACATGCTTTAAATTGTAGATTGCATCCAAATTGTCTAAGATATCAGACATCATTGGTCAATGTCATAGTATTTCAATTTCCAATGGGTCAACAAATGAGGCAGCATAAACTTGAAAGCTGAAAGGTGTACAAAGAAATGCGACAATAGATAATAAATAGCATTATACTTACATGACCAAATGTGTGACCCAAATTCAAAGTTCCCCTTAGTCCACTTTCTTTCTCACGTAGAAAAACAACTTTATCTTATTCTTGGAAGATCTTTTATTAGCATATGCTAGAGCACTTTGATCCTTGTAAACAACTAACAGATCAATGCTATCAACATGCAATTGTATGTGGAAACCAAAAGGCACTTGTCTCAAGAAAAGGCATTAGATAAACAAGGAGAGAGGATTTTTCATTATTTTAAAACCAAAATGCACTTGTCTAAAGCACTTATTTGACACTTGTTGTTTCATTTTTTCACCTAGGTCTCCTGTACAATAAAGCCTAAGTAAGAACCTGTAGTTTTTATGTGGACTTTCACTGAAAACAATGTAATGCAAAAACACAAAATACCATACATGACAACGGCAGAGAAACATAAATTTAGTATAAATCCTTCACAAAATTTTATTGGCTAGTAGCTATGGCTAAGACCCCTTCTCCATTAATATGAACAATTTTTTATCATTCTTGATGGGACACACTATATAAACCAATGAATTGGTTGCCAACAAGGGCAATGTCCCAATAAATATATTATATGTGAAATATACATAAGGGTCAGACATCAATTATTTTCTCCCATGCCTTAAGATAAATCATACTGCCTACTGACTTGTCTAGTGGAAACACAAAAGGGTTTTTCAAGTCTACAAATCTTACCTTATAGTAAGTAAAAGCTTGTGATTCCATAGTCGGCCCAATGGTACAACGCTTGCAATATGGTAAATTTATAACATGGATGGCATCATTCATTCGTTGACTTATATAAAGCATGATAAGTGTTTATTTCTAGCAGTTAGTCAACCACCCAGATATGTCAGCATGTGTCCTTGACTATCATTGCAGATCTAAAATAGGAGTCATGGTTCAACTCTTATTATGGTTCCTTTATCCATCAACGGAATCTCCATTTTTTTGCCTGATTTCATATACTAAAAGATCAAGAAAGATAATAGGAGTTAGATCTGCTTATGCATAATTCAATCCTACATCATTCTTTAATATAATTAACATGACAGTATGTCCTTTCATGACAATATTTCGACATGATGTTGTATAGGAGAACTTATGCCATAATACATGTTGGGTTGGATATTTAAAAATGATAATGTCCAAGAAAACAATCAAGGTATATGAAACCCATGAAAACAAAAGGAAACTGTATAACTTAAAATTAGATAGTCTCTAATCCTTGTCAAACATGTTTTCTCTTCATATGTAGCACAATAGGAATAGGTAACAACCATCACCAACTTCGATATTAACAACTTCGAAACACAATTTTTGTGGTAAATTGAAACAACATTGCAATATATATATATATATATATATATATATATATATAGAGAGAGAGAGAGAGAGAATACCTTTTAGAACTACAAATGAATGGGCTCAAGATTATTATTTGTACAATCTCTTGCTATATGAATTAGCAGTAAAGTGAGGATACTAGTTTCAACCTCTATAGAGTAAATGATTCATAAAGCTTGAATGGTGAACACAAAGATAAAATCCACCACAAGACATAAGAAAGAAACACAACAAAAGTAAACCAACACAATAGTGAACACATTCTCAACTCTGAAGTCAATTTAGATAAATACTTAAACAAGCTCAATTTTACACTTTCCAGGCATAAAAACAATGAAAAATCATCAATGTCATTCTAAAGAATTTGTTGAAGTGGATGTGCTGCTGATTGTAGCAACTACGCATCTGAGTTGGGTGTGGCATATTGTTAAACAATTGATGAAGCTCAAACCCCACTTTTATACCATCTTTTTAATTAAGTATCATTCATCAAGTAGTGCTTGTTGGGATCACATTGGTCAATTATATAGACATGGTTAACCAAAGACTAAAAACTAGTTTATTAACCCTTCCCTAAATTGTTAACTAAAGACTAAAAACTAGTCTATTAACCCCTTCCCTAAATAATTATGTTGGTCTAACACTAATAAATTCTTTTGTTTTAGAGTATCTCTAAAGTTATGATCGTGTCCCGGCCCAAACTTGGATCTTGTGTTGCTGCTCCGTGCTGGAGAGCCTAGGTGGTCTCTGTGCCACCTTCCTCTCAAGCTTCTGATCACTCCAGTGGTTGAGGAATCTGACCTGGATGTTACCCCTCCTTGGTTTCGTCTGATACTCTCCGGTGAAGCCCCATCTTTGACATTGGTTTAAGAGCTGAGGGATGCTTCGATCTCCCTTCTAGGTGTCTCCACTGAGCCATGGAAAGCCCTCACGGACCTGTACTCTGGGTCGTAGTCCGTCTTTGACGGCATCGACATGGCGGTGTCCCCTTACTTGGGGCTCTGTCCCTAGAACGGGTTAGGCGATGCGCGATTACACGCTGCTCCAGGCGGTTGACTGATGATTCAGGTGTCAGCTCTGTCTGGGCATGTGCTACTATCGTTTACAGTGGGTTGGTTCAAGGAGGCAGATTCTTCTCCTCCTTGGCCCTTTGCTGCTACATGGAGATCGCGCAGTGATGATTCTGGGGGGGCAGAGGCTTCTCTTCAGTTTCCTTGATTCCTCTGCTACTGCGGGTGGAATGCATTTCAAGTTTTGATGTTTGGGTTGACGCCAACAACAGTCACTCTGCTGATGCTGTTGTGTGCTCTCATGGTGTTTGTAGGAATGCCTATGTGCGAATAGCATCCTGGGCGTCTTCCCCGGCATTGATGGTTTGGTGTTGTGTTAACAGCATCCACTGAAGATCAAGGATCTCACAGGTCAGCTACTTGGCTGTTGGGTGAGATGATAGTTACAAGGATCTCTCTAATCTTGGCATAGTACCACACTTTATGGGTACTCCTAATAGATAGTTGGTGTTGTGCCAAGCATGAAAGTGTGATTTGGAGCTATTCTTTTTCCCCCATGCTTTGTGACTTAAACGTGCTGGTTTTTTTTATTCTGTTTCGGCTGGATCAGCTTCTTTGTTGATCTGGTATCTTGGGGTTCCTTTTTGGGTGACATTGCCCTTTTAGAAACATGATGTTCTGGTAGATAAGAAGGTCAGAAGCTTCAAGGCTCGCTACAGGAAAAAAAAAATCAGTCTTGTTCTATGTTAAGCTCTGTTACTATTTGTGGGTATGTTGAATGCATGTAATAGTAGTTTGGTATAGTCTTCTTCTGATAGGTTTGCTTGGATCTAGCTTGTGTAGTTTGATAGGTCTTCTTAGTTTTGTCTCATCTAGAGTTTTTGTGTTTCCCCCTGCGAGGGGCATTTCATCTTTGTTTGAGCTTTTTAAGCTCCTGTTGATGTAATGGGGTACTTTGTACCCAAAGTTTTTGGCTTCTATAGTAACACACTTTTTTGACCGACCAAAAAAAATGATCGTGTCTATTAGGGAACTCCTCCAGAGGTAGTTGGTCTTGACAAGATTTTCTCTAGTTCTTCTAATGAGATATCATAATTTTTCTACTAGGCCATTTGGTTTGGGATCCTATTACCTAATTCCTCCCTCAAAACATTTAAGCCAGTCCTTCTACCCAAGTGTGGTAGATAAGGGGAAAATGATAGAGAAACTACAAATGTGGCATAGATGAAGCTGAGATGGACACCTACATGTCTTAATCCAACCATCAACTGCCCATGCTGAGAATTTAGCAAATAAAAAATATTTCCATTAAATTGTCTTATATTGTGTTCAGTTTGTATGTCCAGACTAATATATGTATTATTATAAGTAGTAATTTGGTCAACCTCAAAATCCTAATAAATCTTATAGTTAAATGATGTCATATAAATATAGGACCCTGACCTTCAAATATTCCAACATAATGTAGAACATATGGCTTCGGCAAAAATTTAGACATCAATGTCGTTCCTTCCATCATGTAGCCTTGTTCTTTAACACTAATGCTAGATCTTTTCAACTGGATGCAAGGCCAAAAATAGAGTTGTGTACCCTATAAGACTTTCGGTAGATTTATTAAACCATTTACGACCAACACAAACCTAACCAACAAACAAGAGAACATTTTTTACTCTGGACCATTATATTTTGTTTTGACTTTTGCATTAACCAAATAAATACAATTTTGTATGTCTTCCCTTGATTACCTTTATTTTTATTTCAATTCATTTCATAAGGCATTAAAGAGTTGAAGTACAAAAGAGAACCGATAGTTACACTACTTAGGTACCTTAATATATGATTTGCCCTTTGCCTATATGTTAACCACTTATAACAATGCATAAGACTTTATTTCCTTGCTAATTTACTTGCAAAAGTCAAGTTCAATATATTGGAATCAAAGTCTCAACTAGTAATTTAGAATATGGTTAGGTTGCAAGAACAATTTTGTAGAAATGATGAACTATACAATGAACAATGCCCTAGTAGAAAACTAGCTTCTTAGATTATACTTACCAATGATGATGTAGTAAAGCATTCAGTTAACCATCTAAAAATGCAAAATATAGCCATTTTGAATTTGGTTAATTCATACAACTACAATCTCATTCCTAAACATGAATACAATCTTGATTTGCTTTAGCTTCATTCCCTTTTCTTTTGTTTTAATCATACTTGTTGATCATGTGGGTCCTTTTTTACTAGTATATCCCTTTCTGAATATACGTGGGCAAGTTCAGTAAAGCAAATGATTACTTCTACTGATTTTTCAAACTTCAGTAGAGTTTTGCATTATTGTATCTTGGCAGGATAACTTTGGAGACAAATTCATAGAGGTGAAAAATTATATGTGTATTCAATCGGTTGTATCAATTTTTCATACAACAAGTGAAGAAAAGAATAACACAATCCTCAAATCCCAATGTTGTTGGGGTAAGGTTACATGGATCCCTCTTTCCTTTCAATTTTTCTTACACTATATTTACCTCTATCTGCCTAAACGTCTTTAATAAAAAAATGCACTCTTTGGACTAGGTTGGACGTGTGTAACCCATTCAAAAGACTAAAACTACTGTTTTAAAGTTTATTATCTATTTTTGATAGTTCTCGCTTCCGCTTTAGGACTTAAATAGGAGTTCTAATTGCATACAATTACATTATATTCCCACTTGTCTACCTTTGAATTGTACCTCTGCATGGTCCAACTTCTACAGCTATATGGAATTACCATGCCTTTTTCTATCGAATGTAGTACTGACTATTAACAATAGAGTGAGACCTCTCTTTTTTTAAAGAAAGAAGGTGATCTGAGAAGCATCTCAGAAGTGGTATGAGTTGTTAATTGGTTGAATCCGCAATCCTACAACCATACCTTGGTATAATGGTTAGAGATTATTATATGCTACTACAAGTACCACGATTAGCAGTTGTTTCTAGAGCCTAATATAAGATATTTGGTCTAAATATTACTTATGTTAATAAAGAATTATTTATGTATCATGCATAAGTGATTTAAATATTGTGAGTACTATCGTATAATAATCAATTACATTTAGTCATATGAACTTATTATATATTTCTAATCAAACCTCAAATGACCTCAAAAATTGGTTCATCAAGGCAATATCATTTGTGCAGTTACAATTTTCACATCTATGTTCCTGTAGTAGGGACAACTAATCTTTCACTAGATTCGGCACTTAATTTAGCCATCTTCTTATGTAAAAATAATTGCACTGGCACATCTACAGACTAAAATCTAGGAAGTGTAATCATGATAAATGGTCTATTGTCATATAAGAAAGCTATCTCTTACAAATGACAACGAAAAATGATACCACTAAAAATATTTATGAAAATGAGCACCTCACTATAATGAAATAGTATCGCCACCCAAAGATTAATTTGACAATTAGGAAAGCATATTGTTGTGACTGAGTGAGAATGAGTAGGAAAGACAATAAATATTGTTCACACCATTAGGCATGATTTAGAGAACTGGTGTGCATCCTCATCATTGAGAAGATAATCACTGACCGAACAATTAACAAAATCGTTCTGCACAATATAGAAAACAACTGAGAACATAAGAAAGGGACATGTATAGGAGGACATCTCAGTGACTCATATTTGCAATCTAGGGGTGATATCTGTTGATTCATTTGTTACAAAACACCTCCCATGCACGGTTCTGTAGTCATTATACCTTCCACTTTCTTCAAGTGCAGTCTCTATTAAGTAAACCCAGTCATGGACGATGAGTGAGGGGTTTGTTTTTACTTATAGGAAACAACTTTAAACCACCATATCATATATATGTATTCTACTTAGTTGAGCTCACTGCATCTAAACTAGAAAATGCTTACAAACCACAAAATTATGTATATGGGGTCTTAATTTGTAAATGTGGATGAATCTCAAATAATTACAAAATTTGTATGTATACCTGAATCTTAGGTGGGAAGACACTATGCCATTGGTGTCGTCAGCATCTCCATCCCAATTGCAGCACCAAGCCACATACAATTTTTTATATCTAACAAGATCTTAATCACATATGCAACCTATTATGAACAAAATAGAAATATTATAGGAAGATTGCTAGAGCACTTGGGCATATATTTCACAGAGCATGTAATAAAAATATTGAGGATGTTATATTGTGGTACTATTTGAACAATGATTTTATGTCAGCTATAAAAATATAATAAAACTTTGTTACTCACTAGAACATTCACCAAAGGCTGACAAAAATCACCCATAAGAGGAGAAGGAAGTCGACTACTTTGGAAAGGAAGTAGCCTTCCCTGACGCAAGAAAAATTAGAGAAGAAAAATAACACAATACCTGACAGCATCCCCATCCCTTAAAAATATAACTGGTGTTGATCCAACCTCGATAACTTTCATTTGATTCAATGGGGAATCCCTTAGATGTCAAAAAAATTGAGAAGTACCCCGCAAAGGGGTGCCTGCATCACGGCCCGACCTGGAACATCCACACTAATGTATGTGGCAGCTATCTCATGCTGAGGCCAGGGAGATAGAGAGAGAGACGAGCATCTCTGCCATGCCTCCCTATGGTATTGCGGTTGGGATTGGGGGAAGGGGTGATGAATAATAAAAAAACTGAGGTATGTGAAATGGAAAAGACGTTAGAAAGTGGTCGAGGATGGCTATGAAAGAGAAAATGGACAAAAAATGGTGGATAAGTAGATGAGGGAATTCTCCTCGATGCTCCCCATGATGCTCAGTTGGTGATGATGAAAAATGAACGCAAACCCTTGCTTTTGAGATAGGTGCAAAAGAATGAAAATTAGGCACACAAGCCGATAAGAATATTAATTGTGGAGGTAATAATGAATTCAGTATTGCTTGACGACAATGAGATTAGAAAAGGGTAAAGGTAATTACTAAATGTAATTATTATGTAGCAATTTCTTAATCTTATAATAACTACATTTTCCTTAACTACACATTTACAAATTGTAAAGGTAAATAATATTTAACCACATTCAATGTAAATGTAGTTGGCCTAAATGTTGCTATTTCCCATTTCTCTTGTAGTGACTGTTTGAGATCATTAAGTAATTTCTTTTGTGGTAATTTTTCTTGGACCTTCTCTCTCTTTTCCATATGTTGGTTTGTCATGCTTTACACTAGTCTTCCCCATAAAATCTCACTTTATTAGTATCATAACCAGAATCACAATGAGGAGTTCCATTGACCCTCAAGTCAGGAAAAAATCATGGGAAGGTTCATGTAGTGGAGGAAGCTTATCCTAGCATCTATTGGTTGTGCTAAATCCCAACTCCCTAGTTTTAATTTTCGAGTGTGTTTTATTGTGAGGTCAACTAGGCATATTCTACTATGGTTTGGCCCAATTTAGGCATGAGTCTCATGTCCCTTCAATCATGTTTCGTCTTCCTAATTGTTGGATTATTTGGCTTTTTGTAGTATTTCACCTCTTGTGTATCTTTTCTCATATTCCATTAAATTGTATACAAGTTACAAATTGATGTACTTTTGTGGTGGAAATCCTAATTGATCCACTTTTATGGTAGAAACTCTACTTGATCTATTTTGTGGGGGGGGGATTAATTCTTTATTATGTCTATGAATCTATATTTTTGATGCATTGGTGCTAGACCAATGTATTTTTTGTGAGTTTCTTGTACATATTTTGGGATGAAGGTTATGTGTCCCATACTTGGGTTTTGTGCCCCCATTTTTGTTATTAGCAATATTTATGTGCTACTCTTCAGGGGTTTTGGTTATGTGGCATACTCTATCAGCCTTATGGTTATGTGCCATGACTGGCATAGTTTGTATATTTTCACTAGTATTGTGATTTATATCATGAATGTTAATTATTCTAACATGTTATGTAACCTAGTCTAATTTTATTACATTTTGTAGAATATTGCATTCGTGAAAGGGAAAGTACATTGAACTATATTTTTCATTGCAATATGCTTTTTGAATAGTATGCCTCTAAAGCCTAATTTATCGCTTACATATATTCACCTTTATATTATGTTTCTCTTAATCACTTTGCAATGATCTTATTATAATTTAATTAATAAAAGATATGGAATTTCGATTTGTTGTGCACTAAAAATAGCAAATGACTTTATAAATTCATGAATATTTTTTAGTAAGTGTATTTTGATATGTTTCACATGATTCCATATCTTGACTAGTGTGATTTCAAGTTTTACCAAGATTTTTAATGTAAATTCTAATAAGGGAATTTATGAGTATTTCACCCATTGAATTGTGATGTCTCAATTTGAGTTTTTACAATGATCTTAATATACATTGTTCGTATTATTTCAAAGGTTTTGATGTAGTGTTATGTATATTTATATCAACATATGAGTTTTGATCCTAAGTGGCCATTATATAAGATAATTATTTATGATTTGTAAGACAACATGTAATTCATGCACTATTTGGTAAGAGAGATGATTTTAATTGTATTTACCTCTGATACAGGAAATAATATGGTGTTTGGTTAGGTTTGCACTTCATTTGATGCTCCAAATTGAATTGATAAGAAATTATTTAAATACATTATCCTAAATAATCTAATCCTAACCTAATAAGACTTTAGTCACATGCCTTTAATGAATCACATAGTGTCACACGCTCCTTGGTGACCTCGGATCATATCAGATGGCTGAGATCTTAGCACCCAGATTTGTGGGTTCATCTGATGGAGATCATGCCATCTCTCTCACCTGTTCAAGTCCTTTTTAGACTAGAATAGTGGTGGTGACTTCTCACCCTCTCAATCTCCCCCTCTGCTGACTCCTAGCGCAAACTAATCTATCCCTCACCATCCTCGCATTCAACATGATGAATTCATAAACAAGTAGTTAGATCAAATTTAAAGATACATATAATAGAGATATGAGAAGTTATAAAACCTGATCGATTTTGGGTGAGGAACAACCTCCTAAGATTCAAGATTTCAAGACCTTCAACCAAACTCCAACACTTCATCCAAGAGAAACACCTCCAAGAAGAAGAAAAAATCCATGATCAGAAGGAGGTTTAGAGAAAGGAAAATAGATCTTGGCTGAACCAAAAAGAAAAGATTATCTTTCACTTGAGTTTTTTATATTTAGTAAGATATTTTATATTATTTTGACAACTAATGATACTAATGCATAATCCGAGTCAGGAAACATTGGTAGGTAGGTTGGCCAACTACAAACTAGGGTTTAGGTTTCATATATTTGTTTCATCATCATATGAGGGTTTATAGATTCATGGTATGGTTATTGTAACCTTATCTAGGGATTGGTTCACCAAAAAACCCTTATCTAGGGATTATAACTGAGTTACGCATTATACATGTAATTATTGTTCATTATGGTACAAATGAGTGTATTAGGTTTTGGGTGCATCTTTATTTGACAAGAACTAAGGGTATAAGCATACAATAATCTCATCTAAGGGATTTGGGTTTCTAGAGTCAAGTTTCTAGGTTTTGGTATGTTATACCTAGATTCTCTTTAGTGATGTTCCATGAATTCCATACTAAAAGCATAAGCAATAGCCACACACCTCTACAAAAGCAACATTTGCAAAAATGACCAAAAATATAAATAAAATTAGTATTCAAAATAGTCACAACATCAGCAACAACAATGATCATCATCATCAACAACAACCACAAAAGGCATGTTCCCTTCCACTTCTTACTTTTTTTTAAACATTGGGATAGTTTCTATATCATGAAGAACTTCTTTGTATACTAAGGTCACTAAATTATCACGTCTTGATTTTCTAAATTATGCCTTATTTAGATTAAACTACATTCAATTTTGAAAAAAATAGGTTGATTTAGGTCTTATGGAAAACTAGGAGAACCTAGGTATGTGTGGACAATTTATTTTTGATTGTGAACTAGGACCTAATCATGTATAATTTATGGTTCACTAGGGAAGGATTGAGTTAAATTATGCTCACCTCATCTCATTTTCTTACATCCTTACTAGTAATCTTATGTTGGGTCAATTCATACTCATCTTACCTCATCTCATACACATCTCTATCATATCTTATTATCTTTACTACCCAAATTAGGTCATATTAGATACAATATAGGTAATTTTATACCAAATTAAGTATAATGAAGATTTAATTAGGACTAGAGACGTAGGCCTAGTTTAAGATAAATTAGATATTGTCTAGGTTTGGATAGTAAAGAAATAATATGATCATACTTTTAGATTAAAAGGTATTTATGATCATCACTTATTAGTTAATAATATATATTGCATACATTTTGTTTATATTTTATTTGGTTATATGCCTAACAATATTGTGCATGATATTTTTCATATTGTTCAGTTAGCTGACATCTCTTCTTCCCCCTTTTTCCTCTACTTTCTTGTTGTTTGACATGATAAATGTGATCATGTGGTTGTTCATTTGATCAACATGCTGATTCATGCATATACTATGTGGCTTGTTGAGGGTAGTACAAGATCTTGTTATTTGTTGCAAAAAGTTTGAAGATAAATGGTGCCATTTGTAAACAAGCTTTAGATATTTTGACTACTTGTACCAAGCATCAAATGTTCATGATACATGCAACAGGGGTTATATCATTTTCATAAATCATGCAACATATACATTATCATGAATACATATTCAAACAATCAATTAAAATGGATGAGACTTCTTATGGTCTGATTCATGTACATAATGTATACCTCCTAGTAAGAGCACTTGTTTCTTGTGGCCAGTAGTTTGAAGAGGGAATATTTTTGTTGTAAACAAGCGTCACATATTTATAGTGCTTCCAACAAGAGTAAAGTGTTCATCATACATGCAATTATGGCTACTATTCACATCAGTAATTGATCGATCACCTAAATATCCACATTCAAACAAAAAGTTTAAGCAAAATGATATGATCATTGGTCTAATTCATGTAGACAATGAATCACTTATAGCAAATAGGCATCATCTACTCATATTTTTTAACAATCAATATGTATTATGCTACCAACAAGGGTTTCACTATTTCCATAAATCATGATACATATATCATAATATGAACCTCCTCATTCAAACGAAAAGTATAAACATATCATATGATGAACTATCATATTCATGCTTATAGTATATGACTTGTTGCTAATAGTATGGGTTATTGTTACTTGATGAAAGTATTCTGAAGATGACTTTATTCTTTGTAAGATTAGCATCACCTATTCAACCCTTACAACAACCATTAGGTGTTCATACTACTTGAAACATGCACCACACTATTTGCAAAAAGCATCACACCAGTGTTCTGAAAAGTGGTAATCGGTGTACGGGCGGAAATGGTACCGAATAGAGTATATACGGTATGCGGGAGTATATGCGGGAGTATATGCGGTTTTGGATTTTTTTTATAAATTTATTATATATTTACATAATTTTATATATTGACCATATATAATTCGATATATAAAGGGAACAATCATAACTGGGGATATAACAAAAAATGAAATTTCATTTGAATATTAACTATATGTACATAGATATTTTCCTATTCTTGTCATTCCAGATAGAGTATATAAGAAAGAAAGCTACACATTTAGCTTTCCTATTGAGGTGCAAAATATCATTGAGCCATCTTGGTACACAACCAAAGAATGAACTGAAATAAGCTCATAGATCATAAAAATAGCAGCATGAGAAGAAAATATGATGTGCGTTTTCTTCACTAATCCAACACAGATAACAAATAGAGTACTCACATGAGAGTAAGAGACACTTCCAAACTAATATGAGAGAGAAATAACCCAAATTGGCATAATTGTAAGAAATGGTAGTTGGAAGTAAACACCTGAACATGCTAGCTCAGTGCATGAGAAGTGACAAATCAGAAATTTGACAGAAAACCTTCAATTCAATGATAGGATCATCAATAAGAGGACTTGCATCAATGGTTCACTACATGTAGAAATGTTCAATTGGCTGAAGTTTATGCCATATGCATCATCTATCATGATTCATAATGGCAATAGTATGGTTTCTAAACAGATACAAAAATAGAATCATGTATGTGTGTATAGTAGTTTTCCCCACTAACTATTTGATATCTAAGATGCTATTATTGAGACCATGCATTGATGTGCCATGTGCTTCACGTTATATTTCAGTTTGATAATATAACTAGATCATTGTAAATGGATGGAATCACCAATCTATAGGAACTGTTTCAAGCACAAGTACAACGCATAACAGAACTTTTGGATAAATAGTTGGTGTATAGATACAAATTAGCTTGTCATTAGTCTATCAAGAAATAATTTATTTTGGTTAATGACAAGAATATATATTAAACTTCTCATGTTCCATCAACAGGGTAATGACTAATGAGTATAAATTCCTCAGAATCAGACTATTCCAGGTGAACTTTGGCCAATTCATACATTGGTCTTTCATCCTACACGTATTCCAAGTTCCAACAATCCTTGAGAGACAAAGGTGTATGATATGCATCATGTCACTGTCAGTGTGAAGTCGCGTCGGGTTCCTGGAGCTATGACGGATGATGAGTTCTTTGACCTGTGCAATGAGAATGATACGGAGAGTGAAGGATACGAGGATGTCCTGACGGAAGATGAGAAGAAACAGCTGGAAGATGCGTTGAATATTGGTACATCTGAGGTTACAGAAGATGGGAGGAACGAATTTGCGGGGCCTCGGCATAGTTGTTATGAACAACGGGATATTATCATCGAGGATGTTGGTGTTTGCAGCAACGGTGATGCCAAGTTAAATAAGAAAGGATGGTTTACTTGGGGGAAGAGAGGCAATAATCAGAAGCAGCAAGAAGGTTTAAAGAAGAACATCACTGCTCCTAGAGGCTCTCTTTGTGGGGATGAGAAGACGATCAGCCTGCTCGATGACTCTGATCCAAGGCTCCCAGCTAGGCCAGCGAGGCATTCCGTTGAGGGTGTGATTAGAAATTTAGAACAGACGAAAGAAGGGGCAAGATACAGGGTGTGATTAGAACGTCTAGAAGATTTTTAAGAATCATAAGCAACAGGGTGTGCGGCAGCTCCTTGGCCAACAGAGGGGAAATAGCTATTGAAGTACTGATTATCCCCAAAATAGAACAACTTCTTACCTATGAGTCGCCGTCCAAGGTTGAAGAAGGCCCGACCAAGCTTGAGAGGCGCCGCAGTGCTTGAGGGAAGTCGCCGTCCAAGCAATCAAGGGAGAGGCGCCGCAGTGCTTGAGGGAGAGCCGGGAGAGCCGCCGCACTGCTTGAGGGAAGCTGACGCACCTTGAGGACAACCGCCGCACGATTGGAGGGCAGCCGTCGCACGACTGGAGGGCAGCCTCTGCCACTGTCTAGAAGTCCAGCAGCAAGGATCGCCGCAGCTGTTAGGGTATCGGGGAGCGTCGCATGCGGAAATAGCCTGCGCGATACACGCGAGGTTTATTTGGCCCTCCAGGGTATAAGAGCCCGAGAGTAGGAAATTAAAAAAATGATCCCTATTTGAAAAGCGCCGAATAGTCGGCCGCATATGCAGCATTTTTTCTATTTAATCGGGCCGAGCTCGCTTGGATGGGTGATTCACGATATGCGCAGCGACCCATTGACCGAACCGATTATTCGGCCGCATATGCGGCCGCACGGGCCGATTTCCTGAACACTGCATCACACTAATGTGATCATTTCAACCCCCACATTAAAAAACAAGTATGTGAATTATTCATACTGCAAACAACAATCACTTATTCAAACAAGTATCCTTTCTGTCATTTTATTTTTGACTTGTAGCTTAATTATGCTTAATGTGCATCATCAATGTTCAAACTTGCGTTTGCACAAAATTGGTTTTTGAACTGCAATGTGATTCTTGTAGGGTGTAATTTAATATGCAATGCTAGTGTTTTTTTCTAAGAAATGTTGTGTACAAGAAGAGTCTTACGTGGCACTCTAACTGAAGTAACTTTAAGATACATATTTAGTGTTGATTTTGAACTGACTCTTGATATTTATTTTTATGGCACCCACCCAACGTTAGTCATTTTCCAACACTCAAAAACCTCTTCGACTGATGCCATAGGCGTGCTTCCTAGTAGTGGTATGTAATTGATTTATTATCTAAGGATAATTCAGTGTCTAAAGAGGTTATATGACTTTCTACTAAGATCAAATGAATTGTTAACTTATGATGATGATTTTTAGACTAGAAGTTGATCAACCAGTCAAAAGAATAATTAGAAATTAGTTTGACATGTGAAAGTCTATCCATATTCTTGAAAATTGACTCAATTACATAAGGTAGGTAGCAAAAAGTTAAGGTGAAGGAAAATGATTTTTCTTCAAGCACTAATATACACCTAGATAGGCACCTAAGAGTACCAACATATAAATTCATCATTTTAGCATGTGAGAATAAAAATGTAGCACTTTGAGGTAATTTTCCTGGGATTTTAGGAAGCCCTAGTCTTCTGCAAGGATGTTCTTGTCAAATTCAATCCAAATCGGGAATCCAAACATGAATTTATCTCCTTTTTATTCTTTTCAATCTATGGGTACTAGATTTGTTACCACCCTTTGTAGGATTCGAACTCAAATGATCCATAATGTTTTTATTTTTTATTCTTCCTAATAGTCCTAATTAGGATTCAAGGGTGATAAAGAAACCATATTCTAGGGTTTTCATAATCCTTAGGATGTGTAACAATGTGTAACACTCAAATACCATGCATCAATAATAAATTTTGAGTAGGTATCCTTCCTTCTTAATCTAAACATAAATATGATATTTGATAGTTGAACTTAGACAACATCTATAATTATTTACAACAATGGTTTTTCTGAATTTGTATGTACGTTAGTAACATATATGTTCTAAATCATATTTTTTAGAGTGACTATTACAGTGGTATTGAAACTATAAGTGAAGTAGATTTTTTATAAAATGGGGAATTCTAGAGTAACTTATGTGCCGTCTAGATATTGTGATGGAATTGCTTAATTTATAAAAGAAAATGTTAAAGAAAGGAAATGTACATATTTTCTTATATCCAAATCTTAATGAGATTGAGTTATTGTGTAATGAGTGGGAATTGACCGGGAGTCCTTTCTTACTCAAGAAAGTAAGAGGATTATCCCTTAAACCAAACAACACATTTTTTGCAAAGAGATGTATATTATAATATTTAAGAACTATGTTCCAAAATACCAAAAATGTAGTAGTGGAATAAAATAATCTAACTTGCAATTTTACAAGTTCACAAGGCTCAATACCACATGGGTGGATCCAAAATGAAACAATATAACAAAAGTATCTCTAATTATATGCACATCTAAATCCGAACGTATCATCTCTAACTTGGAATGAAAAACTACTATTGTGCATGTCCAGAGGCAACACATTCAAACATTCCTTACTTTTTTCACATAAGGGGTTGTGAACAAAAACTCACAATAGAAGAATAAAGTAGGAAGCACAAAAAGAATTGGCATGTGCAAATAAATAATAAATTAGACAATGATAAAGGAAGCAAATAACATGCAAGATACAAAGGCTCCCATCAAAGGAGACGATGAACTAATAAACTAATGATGCTTAATATGTAAGTAATCCATTTTAACAAGTCATATATGCTTCTTTGTTCACTAATGCATACATAATGACTAAAATATGTCTAATGAGAGGCATAATGTACTTAAGATATGAAATGGAATAATAATTAGGAGTTGTCATGTACATGGATATGAATAATGTGCCATTACATAATTTAGTGTTGCTACTAATG
Source organism: Alisma plantago-aquatica (assembly GCA_963693085.1). Taxonomy (NCBI): domain Eukaryota; kingdom Viridiplantae; phylum Streptophyta; class Magnoliopsida; order Alismatales; family Alismataceae; genus Alisma; species Alisma plantago-aquatica. The sequence goes on along the minus strand of OY856410.1, from coordinate 1,348,565,932 downwards.
GGCTTAATGAGTAATTGAGTAAAACAACATAATCCATGGATAATAATATAAGATAACCATATGGATATAAATGTTAAGTTAACGGGGTCCCAATTAATTAATGTTGAGATAAGTATTGTCATATAACAGTAAATTTTATATAATGAATTAAACCCTAAGTATATTAGTAATCATAAAAGGAGGTCTGAAAAGTGAACTTTAATATCAAAATTGGGTAACTTGGGTCTCAGTTAGCAATGATACCATATTTGAACCTAGTTAGATGATCCTAGATACTCTAATTTATTTGGGAAGAATAATCCTAAAATACACTTTCCTAATATTAATAGACTTTGGTTAGTATCGGAATCATATTCCTTTTGCATGGCACATGTATGATTCTTGTTTTACCTACTTTTGATGGTATGATAATTAATTCCTTGTTTTTTGTTTCTTGACCAAAGTCCTCGTGTCATGCTTGGTTTATGCTTAGGCTCTATTTGAGCATTAGATTTGCATCACTTGATCCAGTTTTTTTCTTCAACCTTGTGTCCTTGTTGAACTAGACTTTACAGTCTATAACATCTCCATCTCATTCCTTCCTCAATATCTCTCTCCTTTCCCTATCTTCCTTCAATTTCCTCCCCTTTTGGTTTCTCTCTATCTCACTACTCAACGAGCCCTATTCCCAGTGGGTGTCGTAAACCAGAGTCTCCTCTCCATGGACGAACTTTCCTTTCCTTTGTCATGTTTCTCTCTCTGGTTCTCTCTCTCTCTCTCTCTCTCTCTCTCTATATATATATATATATATATATATATAGTGTGTGTGTGACCCAAAACCTCCACACATCTTGTTTTATCCTATTCTACCACTTGGCTCATGCTCAATCACTTGGGAATATAGCTATGTACTCAATCTACAAGTGGCAGCCATCTGAGGGTAGATGGAATGTCTTGGACCTCCAAGAGAGTGCTCTAGTTCCTGAGGTGACTCCAGGACATGAAGTGAATCCATCCACACCCCAATCGCATCATTGGTACTCATCTCATATATTTTCCACTTTTAGGTTTCCATTTCCAATACTTAATCATTGTGGCATTTCAATTTAAGTTATTTTCCTTCTACTACCCTTGTATTCCCCTTTCCTATATTTCTTCTCCACCTAGAATTTTTGAATTTGTTATCAATTTGGTTTTGGGCTTGTCATTCCTGTCTTGTTCCGTGCGAGCTCCCCTCCAGTTGGACATGGTGGGAGACGTCCACAAAACCTTCATCCAAATTGTGTGCACTGGTTTGGTCTCTAAGTTTGATGAGGAATCATGAGTTTAGTGGGATTATTTTCTTTGTTCTTTTCTTGACTGGTCCCTATGTTGGGTTCTCACCGTCAAGCTTGGTTGAAGTCTATCAGGATGTATCAGAGAAAACAAAGAAGACATTTGTATGGATTTTTATGATTCTAACCCTTGCTTGATTTCATTTTTGTCACACTTCTATGGGCTTTTCTACTTTTCAACCTTTTGATTCAATGTTTTTAATGTGGGATTGTTGATGTCAAATTTACTAACATTGCCCTATCACACTTCATCCTTACAGGCGTAAAGTAGGGGTATGTTGGTCTTTTGATTTTATTTATTTTTGTGAGAAGTAGATGGTATAATCTCTGGAAAACCATTATTAACTATTTACTTGTCTAAAAGATACAAATAAATACTCATGAGAATTAGAGTAAAAAATATGCTCTACCTAGTTATATATACTTCTGGACCCAAATTCAATTATTAAAAGAGTTAGTAATTTTAGTTTTGAACCATACACATTAATAATTATATATATTATGTATAATGTGTTAGTAGGTAGAGAATAACCTGATTGGATCTAGGGCTTGGATCTTGATAGTTGACACACGTCTTTGAGGTATGTTGCATGTCCTGAATTGTATATTAAGTAATTGATCAATTTTATCTCTCTTGTGCCTCTTTCAGGTATTTTGGTAATGAATTTTCTATTTCATGTCTTGATCACCTAAATGGGTCTAATTTTATGAACTTGAGTCCCAAATATTTTTGAACTGTCTATATTTCATGTTGGACTCTAAAGTTGAACTGTATTTACCTTATTTCCTAATGAAACTCTAACTTTCAAGTGATGGCTTTTATGGTCTCGTGATGAAATGAAATTGTGGATATGAACTATTTGGCATACTTTTGTGGTTGATGTCTTATGTGTTCCATTTTTTGATGGAAATTTTACTGAAACAATATTATGACTAAACTTTCACTTGCCTCTACATTATTGCATGTGTGTTGATTCAGTAGCCATAGAGTGATATAAGTGATTTGGTTTTTGGTTATGTGCCCATGTTATTTTTCGGGATGGAGTGTCCCATACTTGAATTTTGTTCTCGCCTTTATATATTTGATAGTTTGTTATGTGCCATTCTCTATCAAGTTTTGGGTTATGTGGCCTAACTCCATTGTTCATTTATATTTCACTATTGTTATGGTTATCTCATTGCATGTCGTTTGATTATTATTGATGATGGGTTGGTGTCCTAATATATTTGATTGTGATTATGTGGCACATGTTGATATGTTGATATATGGCAAGTGCATCTATTGAATATCATTTATTGTTTCTCTTTGATATCTACATGGATGTTATATTTCCCTCTTTGATGGAAATCTTGGTAATGTTTATTGATGTCCTTTGCTCCTAATAATGCTCAATCTTTATTTGTATTCTCATACCGGCATTTTTTATGCTGACAACTTCCACTTTGTCTTGTCTTGTGGGGTATGCTTTCAATCCCTTAGGCGATGGACATGGAGAATTTGACATGATAATCTAGACTTGGCTAGTGGAGTTCAGTTTTATGGGAGATATACTTGAAATAGCTTGGGAATCTCTGTGTTCAGATCTTGAAGTTGCTACTTTCTTGTAAGCCTCAAGTGGGAGATTATTATATAATCTTGTAAATTGAAAATAGATTTTATATTATTTCCATTGTAATACTTTGGACTTCATCATATCTATTTTAAATGATTAAATATTAGTTATTCATCCATTACCAAAAAAATATGTGTTTGTTATGGATGATGGGTCTTATTTGATTTAGTAGGGAGTTGATCTCCTCTTGGGTCCCATTGTACGTAGTCACCATATAATTGTGGTCATTGCTTCTACTTTGAGAGAGAAATAGATATATAAAGGGGAGGTTTTGACCATGTTGGTTATATAAGACCCTCACAATAGCTCTACAAACAAAATTATCACAAGAATAAAAAGCACAATAAATTACTAAACAAAGTATTCATGGGTGTTGTCACTTAAAAGAATGGGTCAAGATATGTGCCTCGTCTTGGCATTTGATAATCATCACTATATATTGACGTTGTTCCTTAGTTTTTGTGGTTTATTATTGTGATGGTTATATAGACCCTCATGACGTCTCTACAAACAAATTTTCACAACAAAAGTGTCATGTCATTTGATGACACTAAATCATCAGGGTTTGGCCACTAAATAGGAATTCATTCAATATATGTGCCTCTGCTTGGCATTGAATCACAATCGCTACATATTGGTGTTTGTCCTTAGGTTTTTAGTAGTGCATGTCGATCCTACAATCTACATAATGGATGGACCTATAAGAAATTGGTCACACTTGTCAGGTTGGTTCTCGCAATGCATTGACCATAATGGCAAACCTAAGTCAAATTTGGTCTACAAGTTAGTGTAACATAATTTTAGTTAAAAGAGGATGTTTAGTTTTGTTTGAAAGTAAACATGCAATCTGGTCTGACCATTCCACATGACTTCTTAGTCTATAATGACCATCACTAATCACCCCTTTCAACTCGATCCTAGCCAATTTTAATGAAAACCAATCATTATCGTGGACAATCTATGTGTTGTAGTTATTCTAAATAACTCATGTCATTCTTAAAATTATTATTCATCATTTTATTTTCTTATGTGATTTAAATAAATTATCAATATATATATATATGTGTGTGTGTGTGTGTGTGTGTGTGCGTGTGTGTGTATGAGTGTTCAAAAATTGTTTTCAATTTTTCACAAACAAAATCTTGAGTTCTCCACGTATTATCGATTCAAAACTTCAAATACTTTGATTTAATTAACTAGTTCAGTTATTTAATATATATATTAAAGAAATAACTTTTGGTATTATTAGCTGCCATGGGTTAGGGTATCACATATATGAACATATTTTATATTATGAATTCATTTTGACTTAGTTGCTTCATTATATATTCACCAAATACATAGAAGGGTTGAACATTACAAAGGGTACTCCATTTTCATGGTTACAAGTCATTTTAATTTATTTATTTTTCTATCATGCTCATTACTAAAGGAAACAAAATATATGAAATATATTGATTCTAATGTAATTTGACAAAAATCACCTTGCAAGTCATCAAATCATGTGGTTGCATTAAATGTGTCAACTTAAGATCAATTACATTCATAATGATTTGAAACCATCAAAGACTCCCATAACATATTCAAAATTAAGTGAATATATATTCATTCTAATTGAGGTATGCTTTTCTTCAACGAAAAGTAGTTCTAATAAATTTATAAACATTCGAATTTGATTAAAAATATTGAGTCATTTCTAACTATTCGAGATAGTCAACTAGGAATGAATCATACAAATGTCATCATAAGTAACCAATTAGGTCAACATTCACTCATCTTGGGTTGAATACCTTCGGGTCAAATTTAACTAGATCCACCTTGGAAATCAAAATCTACCACCAATCCCTCTTGTAATCAACACCAAGAAACTCAAAGCACTAAAAGAAGATTGGAGGGTAGGTATGAAGTTAGGCTAAATTTGAATGAACAACAAAGACTAATAACCCTTATGTAAAACATATGCAACTCTAATAAAAACATACAAATTGAAGTAACAACTTTCCAATAAAACTATCAAGGTTTGATTTTCCAACTTGTTCTGGCTTCAACAAGCTTAAGGTCACTAAAAACACTAATATGACCTCTTTGAGCTCTCTCTCTTGGTTCCCATGGCTAAATAAAAAAGGTATAATAGTTATACTTTAGGTTCATATATATTTACATGTTGAAAATTGTCTAAAATACCCCAAATTTGATTTTGTTGCTCGAAAGACAAAATTCAGTCTACTTACTGAGTATTCAGTTAACTTAGTGCACATGTTGTCAATTTTGTAGGTAGTTGGTTAAATTTTATGGGGTTTCTTTTTCACAATTTGACCAACTATTAACAATAAGTCGATCAAATTATATATTATGTGACTCATAATATATAACATGATTTCTCAATAAATTGTTCGTTTTCTCAAAATATCACCTTATAAGGAATACTAATAGATGTCACAATATAATCCTTATTAATTTCTTTATTGAGACATAAATCACTCTCGATAACACAAACCTGAACTCCTAATTGTTATCTTTCTTTTTGTTATAATTTAGAAAGCATGGCCCCTAAACTCTCAACATCTACTCCAACTTACTCTAATTGATCAATCTTCAACAGAATTAATACCTTTTGTGAAATTTTACTGACTTGAAATTGCTTAACCATACAACACATGAACCATGGTATTTTGACATTAACATTTAATTAAATATAATTATAACTCAAATTCATGGGAAGAGTGTTCGTAAACATAGTCATCATCATAGTTGTAAAAGTATGCATGCAGTGGCAAATATAGTCAGGGATATGAGGGTGGTGGAAAAGTAACCAACTCACTCACGTATAATTTGGTTCTGTGAAGGGGACCATATTCAATGACGATGAGGTCCAACGTGGTGTTGACATGTATGACAAGAGACATTTCTGACTTCCATGAGAAATAGTGATTATGATTATTGAATATCAAGGTGGGAAATGAGAGACGATGAGAGAGTGAAGTCGAGGAAAGAGAGGGTGAAGGATAATGAAAAGAGAGCTCTATGGGATTTTCTAGACTCCTAACCCATATGGCACCATGGGATAGGCCATGCAACATGGTGGGCTCAACAATGTGTGTATGAGGAAAGGGAAGGAAAAGAATTGTGTGTCTATGAACATGGATAAGTTAGGAAATTTTAGCATTGTTACGAGAAATTTTAGTACTGTTGAGATTCCCATTTTTGAAAATCCCAATGTGACATATTTAATTCGAAATCTATTTTCTAACCAAAATAGAAGTATTTTAGTTTCTAGAATATTACTACATGTCTTAGTGACTTACTATATATTTGTGTATATACATTTTGATATTTCCTCTGACCCCAGCCCCATTTTTTCCAAACCACCATTCTCCTTTTCACTACTTAGTATTTCTTTAATTTTTTTCCTTTTCTCTCTTCTTTTGTCGATCTAAACATGCTTAAGATCTTTGTGCTATTTCATCCAACTTTATTTCATTTCAAACTTAATGTCAATCCTTTAATTTCCCTCTTTTTCATTTCTTCTTATACTCAAATTGGATATGTTCTTCACAATGTCATTTACTATCTAATCGTAGAACTTTTATTTCTATTTTATTGAAATTTATACAATCTACTAGTTTTATCAATTTCTTTCACCTTTTATCTTCTCATTTAGTCCTTTGAATTTATTTTGTTTTGATTATATATTGATTCATTCTTGAAGTTGGAATCGATTACACTTGTTTTAACTATTTCATTATTAATGTACTTTTGTTGTATACAGTTCTATTAGTTATACTCAATTTTCATATATGCTTCCCATCATCATCATCATCAACTAAGCTTCAAACCCAACTATGTTGGGGTCGGCTACATGGATCCTTCTTTTCCATTCAGCTCTATCATGGGTCATATTTTGGTTGAGATGTAGAGATTCAAAAGCTCCTCATGTTAATTTAGGCCTTCCTCTTCTTCTATTAATTGTGCTTGCCTCAATAGTATTGCTTCGTATAGGTGCATTAGTCGGTCTACGTTGCATGTGTCCATACCATCTGAGTCAGCCTTCGCACAACTTGTCCACAATGCTCGCCACCCCCACTTTATTCCTGATATAGTCATTTCTCATGCGATCTTTTCTTGTCTTCCCACACATCCATCTCAACATACGCATTTCAACCACATTCATCTTGTTGAGTCCTTGTTTCTTCACCGCCCAACATTCACTCGCATAGAGCATGGTTGGTCGTATAGCAATTTTATAAAACTTGCTTTTTAGTCTGAGAGGGATCTTCCGATCACATAACACTCCAGTTGCACTCCTCCATTTCAGCCATCCTACAGTGATCCTATGACAAATATCATTTTGGACATCGCCATCTGTTTGAATGATAGAGCCCAAGTAACAAAATTTATCATATTTTGGTATATCTACTCCATCCAACTTGGATCCACCATTCACATTGCGAGATTGGCTGAAATTGCATTGCATATACTCAGTTTTGCTCCTACGAATCATCAATCCATTTGATTACAGTGCCTTTCTCCAAAGTTCAACTTTATCATTCAAACCATCTTGAGTTTCGTCAATCAATACAATATCATCAGCAAATAACATACACCAAGGAACATCATCCTGAACATTCTTTGTCAACTCATCCATAACAAGAACAAACAAATATGGGCTGAGTGTGGATCATTGGTGTACCCCAACTGTGATGGGAAATGTTGGTGTCTCACCTCCAGGAGTCTTCACACTTGTAGTAGATATATCATACATGCATTTAATCTAGTCAATGTATTGGATTGGCACACCCTTTTTCCTCAAAACCATCCACAACACTTCTCTGGATACTCGATCATAAGCATTTTCCAAATCGATAAAAGCCATGTGAAAATCTCTTTTTCTTTCCCTATACTTCTCCATAAGCCTCCTTATCAAAAAAATAGCATCTGTTGTTGATCTACCGGGCATGAAACCAAATTGGTTGTTTGATATCTACGTTATAGATCTTAGCCTCTGCTCAATAATCCTCTCCCAAAGCTTCATTGTGTGACTCATCAACTTGATACCTCTGTCGTTTGTACAGCTATGAACATCACCTTTGTTCTTGTAGATGGGGACTATAGTACTATTTCTCCATTCATTCGACATCTTCTTTGTCGTCATGATCTTGTTAAATAAATCTGTTAATCACACAACTCCTTCATCCCCCATACTCTTCCATACATCAATGAGAATACCATTTGGTTCGCATACTTTTCTCATTTTTATCTTTTTCAAGGCATTCTTGACCTCAAAATGTGAAACTCGTCGTGTGTAAATGATATCTCTTGTATCACTGTCACACAAGTCTCTAACATTATTTACAGTATCTCTTTGAAAATCTTATGAAAGTAGTTTTTTCATTGATTCTTGATATCATCATCCTTTACCAGCACTCTACCATCTTCATTCTTGATGCATTTTACTTGACTCAAGTCTCTTCCTTTCATTTCTCTTATACGAGCCATTTTATATATATCTTTTCCCCTTCTCTAGTGTCCAGCTTCATATAAATATCATGAAAGTATTTAGACCTTACCTCCTGAACAATCTTTTTCGTTTCTTTCTTTGCTTGCTTGAATTCTAAAACGTTGCATCATCTCAAGATTTGGGCAAGCTCCTATAAATCTTCCTTTTCGGTTTAATAGCATTTTGTACTTCATCATTCCACCACCAAGTCTCTTTTTGTGGAGGCCTACAACCTTTAGACTCAACCAAAACCTCTCCGACAATTTTTGTTATGCAGGAGCTCATGTTATGCCACATAATGTTGACATCAGACTCTAGGTTTCAAGTTCCTTCCTTGATGAGTTTATCATGAAAGGTCTCCTTTCCGTTTTTCATAAATATATTGAAAACAAAATCCCTCTTAAGAAATTCAAATTTGATTGTTTGATTAATCAAGCCTCTCATAAATATATCTTGTAATCCCACCTAATCCAACCAGTGGTTCTAGTTAAGCTATTTAAAATGTAGTTGTTACCCATTCAGCTGCTGCTAAAAAAAAAAAAGGAAACAGTCTTGGGACGGATGGCAAAGAAGGGTCGGGGAGAAAATAGGCCCAAGGGTGGAGTATACGGAAGCTAAGGGGTGAAGGTTAAAGAGCTAGCTACCGATATGCAGCACCTAAGCAGTTATTCTATATCAGGGAGAAGGGTAGAGTTGGTGGAGAAAATGTTTTTTTAACTCATAAATAGTTCATAAAAAATATAGAACCACATTACTCATATAAGAACTTGACAAATGCCGCACATGTCCACCAAAATCGTGAACCAAAACCGCATTTTATGAGAACTGTGACATGTTTTTTAAGTGTCATTTTACCCGGTTAACATAAAACAACACTTGAATAAGCTCATTCTGCAATTAATGGTAGCAATATTCTAAGCTGTTATGAACTGTGATTAATGGTAGCAACATTGTGTTATAAAGAAAACTAGCCACAAAAACACAAGAAAGTGATATAATATATCATTTCAAATTCTATGAATTTATGAGAGTCTTTAAAACGTTTTTGTAATGTCAGGTTCCGCAATGAAATGGTAAAACACTGGAATACTGTTAATAACGTCATCAGTCGTAGTAGCAGTCTCTCTTATAATTCACTCTTTTTCAAAGAAGAAAGATAGCCGTTAAGTACAGGGAAACATTAGCGGGATTGGTAAATGATTTGAGATTTCATGAATTGATTCAGACTTCACAGTTTTTGGATCGGCAAGATTTCCTTAAGACCTCATTTGGACACTGCTATTTCAAACACCAGTAAATTATGCAGAAACTACAAATAAGTGGGGAGTGGTAGTTCCAACTATACGAGGGGGTTTTATAAGTCCAATTGGGAATGTCAGCATGGTAAATCTCGCCGCAGGAGACTCTGGAAAAATTCTGTTAATGACTGGGCGGAACCGGGGGGGGGGGGGGGGGGGGGGGGGGGGGGGGGCGCCAAGGCCCCCCCAAAAAAAATAAAAAGTATTTGTAAAATATATTTATAATATATATCATGTATGACACATAAAAGACACGAATGTGAAAGTAGTGTATTGATTTGCAGCTGCGCTCATGTACCAAAGGTCGTGAGTTTGATTTTTGGTGTGGGCATTATACGTTTTTTGGCAATAAATGCAGAATACAGTTACTATTAATACAATGTTTCACATATAACAACACAAAACTGAACATGGTGTAACGGTTGATATGTTATTTACTTGATGTACCAAAGGTCATAGAGTTCAAACCTTACAATCAATATTTAATTTTTGGCCCCCCAACCTATGAGTTCTGGTTCCGCCACTGGTTAATGAACACATTGGTTTGTTACTATAAGATGTAAAATCGAGAAGCGGTGATGTAATACTAAAATCATTAAAAGACACCAGCCTTACGGAATAGGCTATCCAAACGAGGACTAAGTTTGTCCGGCAAATGCAAATGTACACCCACTGTTACAAAAGCTGAAGACGGTAACGAAAAGATCACAGATCTATTATGATAGCACCGTTACTAGTCCAGCACGGTAGGCGGGCATAAACGTAATGTCATTCCGGTGTCGTTATTCTCTTGTCCTGAATAACCCATTTCAAGTATCTCATGAAAGAATTACAATTTAGAAAAGGGTAAACGCAATTTGCCATAAAAAATGCCTTTTGAGCTAAAACTTTTTGTATACACTAGGTCGATGTGCACTTCATCGTTCTGGTTTTGATATTTGCTAACATAAGCTTGGACTTAGAGCAAATTTAATCAGAGTGCAGACATGCTCTCTGCAGCTCATGTGATGCTTCACCACAACCAAAACCATTACAGGAAATGGTACAGGGAGGACTCAGGATTGCATTGCAGGGACCTGTAAGCAAAGAAAACAAGCACTACTGAAATATTATAACATGCAAACAAGACTGCAGAGAAAAGCTTACAGTGCAAGCTCACTTGAAGAGTACTGAGTAGACTACTCTTAAAACGGATAGAATCAAGAAGTTGTTTCTTCGTACAAGTATAGATAACTAGTGAAGAAATTTCTATTGATGCAAAGTTCCCTATTTCACAGAAAATCAATCGGATTGATCGGATTGAGTAGCATCTTTACCAACACTTATCTAGATAGAGTGCATGGTCCTTCGATGTTAATTCTTCCAGATAGTTTCGGTTAAAAAAAGTTGACAGATAATTTATGATTATGTTGTGATTCAAGAATACAGAGATCGTCCAATTTTTCTCCTTCACTCTCCTTTCCTTTTAGTATTTCGTTTGGTATTACATCCATCCCCTGGACCATATTTCCAAAGATATTCTGAACCCACCTTCAATTAGCTGCCGTCAATATAGGTAATAGAGTGGCTGTGCAAGTATTGAGGAGTTACATGTTGGTCGCCTGCAAACACCGACCTATAAATCTACCACTTCAAAGCAATGAAATTGAAACGGGCATAGTATTAAAAAGAGAAGGTACAGACCAAAATTAACTTGGGGAGAACTTATAAGGAGAGATTTAGATACTTTACATCTTGATAACAATATCAATCAGAATTGAATAGAAAAGGGTCATGTGGCTCACCCCACATGATTGGGATTGAGGCTTAGATAATGATGACCCGTCACGCTCTCCTAGCCCTCAAGGCCAAACCAATTTTTTGTCACAGTTCCATCAACTACACTAGTCCTCCAAAGCCTCTACTATCGGTACCCAGTCACCTGCAATGCATCTTGACCGCTAGGCAATAACCCTAGAGTACTAGAAAGCCACACTTAAAATGCCATACGCTCACATCTGCACTCCGCCTGTAATTAGTTCATTTGCCATTACACAATTACCTCCAACTCTGCATGTAATTAGTTTATCACCCACACAGAGCATACTGTGGTAAAGAAAGCAAAAACAAGGACTGCAACTTCGGCTTGTAGAGCCTACCTAAAGATAAGTGAACAAGAATCCAACAAGTACTAAGTACTAACAATAATTGGTGCAACAGCCTGCTATGTTGAAAAAATTTAAAAACAAAGAAGGATGAGTCTTCCCGTTCAAAGGTTTGAAAATCGTGTTTGAATGGAGAACCAATCACGCAAATTGTTGGAACAATTGTAAGAAACCTATATTTGATAAGATATCACCAAATCCTTCAGCCTGATAAAGCATATAGTGATAAAAGTGACATGGTTACATAAGTAGCATTTGCACGGGCAAAGAGTTAAAAAGAGGCCCGGCTTTGATGGGCAATTGACCAGCAGAAGATCAGCTTCTGCCAAGGAAAGCGTGGCAGAAAGCTCAGCACGGTGGAAGTGACACAAATGTTTGGCGCAACAGCTCTTATCTTGTAGGCTTGTACCAATAAAGAATTTATCTAAAGATAGATGGCTAAATTTGCTTTGAAGGATGTTTTAAGTATTTAGGTACATTATCAAATCAAGTTTTTTTTAGAAGGGGCAACATATATAAAGATAAAAAGTAATTATAACAAATACATTATAGCAGAATCCAAGTGCCGCAATGTTCATTTGGAGGTCCAATGTTGATTTCATTAAAAACCATACTAAACTAGAAACAAGCAATGAAGCATATTCCTATTGCGATTCTCACCTTGAAGAATCAAAAACTAGATATCCCCCTTCATGGCATGTCAATCCAAATAAAACAGAGTAACAATCTTTCTGAGATTTTTTGCCTCCATGCAGGTTTCCATAAGTAGCTTACTATCATGGAATGCAAAGCATATAACTTGTTGCACATGAGATAGAATGTCCATGTTGCACAACCTGGAGTTTAACAAAACAAAAGGGAGCATCAGCTAAGTGACTTCTAATAGTCAGTCAGAAGTTCACAATGTTTCGTAACATATGAAGCACAAAAGGACATTTGGTCATAACGATCATGAGGTGTACATTAATACTCATATCTGCTTATATTGAATGTATTACAGACACACACACAACGATCACGAGGTGTTGGACCTCAATTCTTGATGACAATAATACTCATATTTTCTCATATGGAATGCATTATACACACGCACGCAAGCTGCCTATGAGTGTTGTCTTTAGATGCATGATCTATCAGTATCCAACGAACTGGAATTTTCTCATAGCATGTTCATATGATATTTAAGAAGAGAAATGGTTTGAATTTTCAAAAAATTAACAGTTGCATGATGTAGACTTGAGTGTTTTATGTCTCCGTTACAAGTGTATTCTAGTCTGATTCTATATGTGTGTTCTGGAACCTTCAGTAAATACATTGATATCTTCTATATGCCCTATATAGTCATTATGTAGGATAAGTCTCTATATAAATTCATGACTAATATACATTTTAAGGAACAAACCTATCTAATTTCAAATGTAACACCAACTAGCAACATATTAACTTGTAACTCACCATGAGTTTATGAATCACTGTTGGGATCTGGGATCTCCAGAAATACTAATAATTTGTTAGCCACCCGTGAAAGAAATGCAGGGTAAACAGAAAACCTTGGAAAGATATGCATTCACCATTATATTCGTTAAAAAGCAACAATTTAGTTAATAAAACCTTATTTAAGTTTTTCTTATTCATTTAAAAAACGTGTATAACCTCAGGTTTAAACCTAGGAAGCACCTCATGCCTCAACTCGGAGACATGTAATTGAGAGCTACGGTCGGACTGCATTATGTGCCTTAACGGGTAACCTCAAAACTCTATGGGTTGCGTGTCTACACCTTCTAAAGCAATGAAAATGGCACAGACTGACATGAGAAAGAATAAGAAGCTTACAGATAACATGCAAAAATGGAATTCAATATAAATGAAGTATAATTACATTTGTAAATATCAAATGCAGACGTCATTTTAGGAAACAACAGAATGATGGATGTCAATTAAAACTCCTGTACAAGAAGCATGCTTGACCATCTATTTGCATATTGACTATAACTTTATTTAAATAAGGAAATATATCAAAAGTGAGAATAAGCTGATTAACCTGCTGGCTTCTAATAATGGTAAGTGATCATTGTGAGGCTTTTCAATTAGGTTCTGAACCTGCAAAGAGCATCAGAAGAAGAGAACTCTGCATCACTGAGTGGAAGGTCCAGACCATAAAATGCTTATAATATACAGAATTGCAATTCTTTCAGGTACCAAAATATTTGTTACAGCCTACATGGGTAAATATTTCATCCAATAATTATGCATTTAAAATTTGTTTCAGCAAGCAAATAAGTCCCTTTGTGGGGCGCAGCTGAAGGATGAAACAGATGAGATGTAGGCTTTCCACACAGCAACAAAAGCAGATATGGAACAGCTGATAACTTATCAAAGTGATTTGATGCTGTCCAAAATTGGGTTATGTTCGACTCTTCAACCCAAAGGTCGCTAAAGCAAGGGACCTACACGGAATCGCAATGTATGCTATATATACTCCAACTGTGTCAATAAGTTTATTTTAAAATAAAAACACAAAAGAAAAACAGAGAAAGAACAGCTGAATAATTTATCAAAGTGACTGGATATTGGATTGACGTCCAGTTCTAAGTCAGGTTTTTTCTCAATAAGCACAAATCTCAAACCCACTCAAGGTTTTGGAGTTTGGTATTTGGTATTTATTTAATAAGGGTATCAAGTAAGATATGCTAAGTAATTGAGAGAACACTTAAAAGATTACTCAGTTTTTTTCAGGTGTTTAAATGAGCTCAAGTGATATATGAATAAGTTGATGAATCCTCGCACATATAATAATATAGTATTTAACAAAAACAAATTTTATCTTATTCAATACAAATTAAATAAAAAGAAGCCTTGTGAATTGAACACACTATATGATTCGTGCAGTACTTTCGTAAACTCAACTATTCCTAGTTGTGAATTTGGTGAGAACCTTATTCATGCAGCCAAACAAAACACTCCTTTAGCATACTCCAAGCATACCATATCTTTCAAACATGGAACCTGGTATTTAAATCTGCTTTTTTTTTGGCATATTTGGGTCCACATTAGAACTAAGTTGGGATTTGGTTTCAAACAAGGAACCTGGTATTTAAATCTGCGATTTTTGGCATATTTGGGTCCGTATTAGAACTAAGTTGGGATTTGATCAAAAACAAGACAAATGCATGTCTGTGTGCAAAAAGTCTACAAACATAACAGTATTAGGCATGTATTTCACCACAGACTTTGTAATAAAAGGCAAGGCCTGCATAAGATATTTGCTTGGCTATAACGTTTTATGAGTATATATTGACGTCAACCTTTCCGTCATTGCGTTTGTAGCGAAAGGTTGTAAATTATGGCAACTGCTACATTTTCTCTCAGGGATATGTATATATGTTTGATCTAAGAATTTAAACAGGCAAAAAGAAGCATCCCCCATGGGAAAAAGCTAAACTCAATTGGTCCACTGATCAAACGAGCACCAACTACCAAGTTTATAGAAGATGCCGATGTAATTCAAAATCTGGAGTGAATCCAAATATAAAAGGAATACCTTCCATGAATAGGACAGCTCTCGAGAGTGCCCCTTCCAATATGGGCTAGTATTGAAGTCAGAGGATGCATCAGTCATATGAAACTTGGCAGTAGCATTTATGGAAGGGGAAATTCCCAGTCTCGGTTTGTACCCTAAACTTTCATGGGAGTCGCTCAAATTATCCAGCACGAATTGTTCCAGAACTATGTAAATTGTGCAGAAGATGCTATGGTGGGCTAACATAGTAAAAAAAATCTTTTGGGAAAACTTTTAGGAACGAATTTGGATCCTGCAATTTTCATTGGAGTGATTCAAATTATTCAGCAAGATATGTTCCAGAACTATCTAAACTGTACAGATGATTTTAAGGAGGGCTAACTTGGTTAAAAAATCCTTTTGAGGGAACTCTCGGGCATGCATTTTGATCGCTGCTTCCCCATTCATCGGGAGAATGCAAGTTGTTTGATCCTTTGTTTTCAGTACATGTTGCCACGAAAAGGATATGAGACAGAGTGCACCAAAATAGAAACTAAAGCCTGTATGTTGCATGCACAATTCATTAGTTGTGCGTTTCTTTTCCCGAATACTCCTCACTTTGCTTGCAAGTTATTGATTTAAAATTTCTTTTGACACATTGAATTTCTATGGTTGAAAGTTGAAAGTAGTTGAAACAAAAAAAGAGGCCAAGTAACCTTCTGATCCCACGAAATTCACAGCAAGTACCATTATTATTCGAATTATATGATCAGTAAGTGATCAATTTTACAGATTACCATCCGGCAGACAGCTGGTTTTGTTCTTTTCAATTGATGACTATTATCTATAATTTCGTGACAAATCAGATCTCCGATGGATTATCAGAAAATAATTTAAAAGAAACCATCATAAAGTTTACCTTCAAAGATATAATGGATCTTCAGCTCTAGAGCAGCAGTGGCCAACAAATATTAGAGACGAGTATCTTTCTCACCATACGTTACCATTAAAATATTAATATGTTGAACACCGACGACTATTATGAGGCAGGGTAATTTTGTAAGGAACAAAGAACATAGGTCATGCATGTGCTATAATGAAGCATACTGTTTACTTTCTCTGACTACGCTTACAAGGAGATCTGTAGAACGATCATTCTCAGTACTCGCAAAAAATCAACAAAAACAAAATTCAATTAATTTCTTGTTTGATTCATGATATAAGAATTCATTACCTATTTTAGCAATTACAGCACTTGCTCATTCAATGAGCATCCCTACCCACCCCGGCCTCAGACAAGTTGCTCATAGAAATAGGTAGCCAAGCTAAACCATCTAGAAGGTCAGACTCTTTGACACTGAAGGACGTACTTCCCAAAAACAAGAGGTTGTGATGAGATAGTCTGGGCCGCATGTTAATATTCAAAAGGTGGAAAACTCTCCAGCATATCACAAAATATGCTATTTATATGAAGTAGCACCCAGCAGGTTTTGACACGGACAGTAAGAGCCTCTGAAGGTATGTAGAGTAGATAAGTTGGGACATGAGGTTTAAGATGCAGGGTAATAATTAAAAAAAGAAAATTTCTGTCATATCAGAAAAAATATTATTTATAGGAATAATCATGGATTCAGAAGCCACAAACTCTATGTTAGAGACAGTACGTCTTGAAATAGTAAGTTCTAATGATTAGTAAGATAAGGAAACCGCATCAGATGGCTGAAAAGATACACTATTGTACTCACAAACAAGATGCTTTAAGTTGGAGAACATATCAAAAAGTCAACCCCAATGGTTCAAGGGGAGTACATATAGAAAATGCTATATAGATTTATGCATCCAGAACCTCAAGATTACATATTACATTCACTACCAAGTTGTCAAGTTTTTGCAGAGTATGTTATCCAAAAAAATTGAAACATTGCCGCTAGATGCAAGATGGTTGTGTAATCGACAAACCTAATCCCACTGATGTCAAAATAAGTAATTTATAGATATTCAACAAACTGCATTTATGCAGTTCTCCCACAGAGTATGCATCTGTCACGTCAGCTTTCCATTTTCAATATTTCACTAGGCACTGTCTATTAACAACTGTATCGATGCTAAGTAACACGAATTCAATTATGATAATCCTCTTCTTTTTTGTTTGGAGTACATGAGTTCTTTTCATTGTTTTTTCTTAAACAAAATGAAAGATACACCATACTTTCTAAATGTGAAATTGATGAATTATGGCCAATAGCAGTACTACTGTTAAACGGAAGAGAATATTGTGAGAAGTATCGATATATGTCAACCAGAAAAACATTTCTTTGTTTGACATGCATGACAATTGAGATGTTTTTCCAATTTAATAAGCACAAAAATGTCATAACTCATAATACAATGCAAGATAAGTCAAACTGTAGGCAGAACAAAGCAGATTAAAAATTAATACCAGTACAATAAATTAAATGCCAGTTTCCTTTGTAGCTATTTGATATAAAAAGATATCTATAGTGCTTCAGGCAAAATGACACCGTAGCATCTAGGGAACCATGCATAGATGCCACGTCCAAACAGAAAAGGCCACAAGAAGCTGAACCAAGATAAGGAATATCCAGGTGCGGATATAAACAATTAAAAAATTAGTAAAGATTGATATAAACAATTATAAAATTAGTAAAGATCAAAGTGAATACAGATACAAACTCCGCTATCAGAGTATCAAATTCCAATATACATAAGCATCAAGTTCAAAAGAAACTTCTTCAATGTCACAGATCATTAAACTATCTCTGCAGTTCCTGTAGTCTGAAATGGATCATAAATTTACAATCTATGAACCAAGGAACTCAGTAATGCAAAGAAAACAGCACTTCACAGTTTGGTCTACACTCCAATATAGAACTTCATATGAAGAACACCGAACAAGAATATAACGCACAGGCCACATAAAAATGTAAAAGAGCAATAGTGTACATCACTTACTTTAGAGAGTAGTTCCTGGCTCTCGGGTGGTTGCTTTTTCAAGCTTTGTGGCAAGATCACTGTAAGGAGTTCTGGCTTTTCTGCTCTCAAAGCTCCCCTGATGACTGCTGCATTAGTACCTGATGCTCCAGAAGTATAGATATGGTTTTTCTGCCAAATAAAAAGAAAAAGAAGAGTGAGACCTGTAACACAGTGACTGTCTCAGCACAGCATTACATAAGAGTACTGCTCTTCAAAGTTCAAAGTATTAGTCAAGTTTGCATCTTAAGGGACGGACAAATAACTAGCTTGCGAAATGAATGTAAACTGGTTACATGATGGATCAATTTACTCACAGTTATAATCATAGCATAACTTAGAATTTCAATAAGTTGCTGATGCATGAAACCCATATTCCTAGTCCCGAAAAACCCAATTGATCTGGGCCCTTGTTGCTGAATAGCCAATAGTTCCTGTTTAAGAGTAATATGAAAAATGCTGTAAAATGTCAAAAGAAAAGAAAATATAACTGCAAAAAATGTTATTCAAGCTCACATAACAACAACAACAAAGGTCACATAAAACAAAATCGTTGGAGTTGTTTAATTTGTTTGAATAAGCAGCAAGGATCCTTAATGCAAATTGAAATGAGAGAGACCATTCTTATTCAATTAAAATCCAATGAATTGATATTTCCGTCAAAAAAAAAAACTTGAAAGATTTAACTCGCTGTTTCCTAGGCTAGATTTAATTCTAGCCAAGCATGCTTGAACTCAGTTCATTTTCGGTATCAAATCAAACAATTAAAATCCAACCTTAAGACATTAACTTCACCTTTATGAATGGTCTATGAACTAATATTGAGAGCATTTGGATACTTTTAGGCCACTTGTCTAACATCTATAAAACTAGTAGTCAATTTTTTATGTCTTAATGCAAGTGCTACATTCATGCAAATGAGCTCGAACAAAATTTTGTATAAGTCATCTGTTACTATAGACCAGTAGTATCAATTGTACTATGAAATGGTTTCTCCTTGGAAGTCCTTACTCCCCAAAAATATCCTACAAACCCTCTATCATTTTTTCTCTTAAGGCATTACCTATGACAAATTTAATCAATCGAACCTCAAATGTGTCAGTCTTCTGTTTGGGTGTAACAAAAGGCAAATATCTCAAAACATTATAATGAGACAGTGTTCACAGGTATTTTAAGCACTCCTTAGTAGCAGCCCGCAGAACAACTGATTCAGGCCCAAAAGTACAGTTCATGGTGGCAGCCTCTTAGATGAATTGATTAGCAATCTCAGTCCTACGACGGCAAGAAACCTTATGACTTACAAGTGAATTATGTTGCCTGAACGCAGCTAACACTAGGAAAGTGAAAAGTATTTGTGCTTCAACATTAGTGGTAAAACAACATGAAGAAAAACAACAAAGGAGATGGAAATTAAGGAGCTGAAAAGAGGTACCCCAAAAGGCTATGGCACAAGGAGATCAAGAAGAAAGAGGGGGGGGAATAGATATTGTGAGGCACCGTAAGGACCACCATTCTTCATTAATTGCTGAGAATCAAGAACCTATCCTGAATCTAACATAGTTGCAAGCAGAAAATGTTAGGGGTCAAAAGGCACAAGAGAAGGTAATAATCACTTGCAACTTCTAACAGTTAGGTAAAAACTTCAGTGTGAGTTGAGTACAGGGGTTTTTGGGAACAAATGCAAAACAACAGGGAGTTCAGCGAACTTTCAGATGTACTTCATGGAGATTTTTTAATAAGACTCATTTTGCCGCTGAGATCATTAAGAACCTATGATGTGAGTTAGGTATATTTCATGCCCTTCAATATGGACATACAATGCAATTGCTAACTGTAAGGCTAATGAAAAAAACTAAAAAGGGAAAGTTACGGGAATAGCATGACATTGTTGTTTAGCAGCAATGTTAATTTCAAATAAAAGAATACTCTTGTGATGCTAATTTTCAAAAAGGAGAAACATACTGAAACAGACAGGAAGAAACCTTTACTATTTAATCATATACCTATAAGTACTTTTAAGGCTAGTATAACATATCAATATGTATAGATATAAGACAGCATGAAAAGTAATTTCTTCTTAGGAGTCTGATACCAAAAATTAAGAAACTCTATTGTTATAAGTTGCTTTTTGGTTAATCAAATAAATTTAGGCTCATGTTAATAAATGATACCTGCAAATAATCTAAATCTGGGATAGGCTTGTACTCTGTAACGGTCACTGTGCTTGAACCTTCTACAACAGATTGGGCTTGAGTAGGAACTTGGGATGAGGGGGAGGTTTCATCATCTGATGCAGATATGTAAGCTCCGGCATCTCCAGCAGCATTGAATATAGTCGCACTGGTACATCTTTCCGAGTATCCATCAAGCCACTATACCAGTAAATAAAAACAGTCCCTGGTAGTAAATCATTAGTGAAAACCAAATAAACCAACAATTTAGGATAAGCAGAAAGTAATCAACCAAGTCAAAGGAAATAGTAAAGATAGAGGAACTTGTATGGACACCCTGAGAAGCATATACAAAAATATTAAAAATATGGCCTCCGGAAATTATGGAATGTTCATGAAAGGCATTGTTCAGGAGCAAAATCACCAGATCAGGCAGCATCAACAGCAAGTTCGATTTTCTTTATGCCTTAGCAGTTTCTATATGAATGCTAGATTAGTATCTAGATACTCGAGGAGGGGGGTATCATAAGAAACACGCTTTTCAAGTTTTATCGCCAGATATGGAACATTCAGTTGTATATTTATTTGGCAAGGAAGACCATAGAATTTCAAGTGATTATATATTCTAATTCAATTAGAGAATCGGGTTTATAGGACGGTTGTATGGCCAACCAAGAGGAGAGGAGCAAGAATAAGAAATTTTGACAAAAATTTCAATACTGATGCAATTGAGCATCAATACCAACAAAACTCAACCCATGTAACACATTGATGTAGAACAGCATACAGATCTAGTCTGTCATCTCAAGCTCGGCATCCACTTGGTTGTTATTCAGCCGATTAGTTAGTTGTTATTCAACGGGTCTTTATATAATTTCAGGAATTTATTGTTCATATCCAGGGACTTGTTCGTTTTAAGTTTTACTTTTTTATTTCAATTTTTAAAATCTGTTATGTTTTTTTGGTTCAAATGATGCAAGTATATTGATAAAAACAATTACAATGAAATAGAAAGCGGATGGGCAACAAGCTGTGCGGCTGCGCCATCATCCCCTTTTGGATGACAAAACCAAATTTTCCGAAAACTACATCCATAGACCTGAGTGTGATAGCATTACTGTGCATAACTTTTTAGACATTTTTTAGAAGCTCCACAACCTATGGTGATACGAACGCAAGAGTATCAAACCTGAAAGGTATAAGAATATGTTGATTGTTGATACACGCTTTCTCATGTTTGATCACTATGGTTGCGGCAGCTTTTAGGGCAGCATGTCCCACAGTAAAATCTTCACCTTTCAAGCCCACCAAATTGGGAGACTCTTGTTAGATCCATATGCATGTTTCCCTTCGACCCAGTCAAAAATCAAAACATTTGTTAGTCTCAGTGTCTATCTCCCCTCATGTGGGTCAGTCAAAAAATTCACAAGTGTCTCTTTCTTAGTAGCAACTCCCACGTGTCTAAGCACGTCATAGAGAACATCCCCAACAAAATCATATTTATACTTGAAACTTGGGAGCACGCTGCAACGAACCCCATGTTCCCCAAAAGTGTCCAAACACGCCTTGCGACAGGCTGCACATACCCCGTCAGCTGGAAATAAGTGAATTATAAGGCAATACTTTAGAATAGTATGAAACTCTACTTATGACATATGCAGTCCAAGCCCCTCAATAGGTCACTAATCAGGCTTTTTCACACAATCACTCAATTTATTATGAATCCCGACCCTTGGGTATTTTTCCAAGTAGATGTTCCATTAATTCGAGTTTAGGAATCAATTCCTCATCAATCGATATTAGAGCCCAAAACCTAAAACCTAGGTCTAGACTATTAATCAGGCAATCATATAGAATTTTTTGAGTGATTAAGGTTTGATTAGTTTATTACAAGTACCAACCATGGGATATACTTCCAAACAGACATTTAATTTCGAAATTGAGCTTGCAAAAGTGGTTTCCCAGAAATCACTATCAAAGCCCAAACCTAAACCCTAGGTCTAGGTCTATGACACCCCCACCCCTTGAATCCACCATGTGATTCCAAACCCTAAGTCTAGGGAGTCATCCCAACAAACCAAAATATGTTTTGTCACAAATCCCCCCCTTAGCATGATGTATTATTCAACTCCCATGATCGACGCAGTCAACCATATTATCCACCCTCCTTGATTTAACCCTCAATAGCTTTCTCCCTGATCCACCACCACTTCGCATGAACTAAGTCAAAAAAAGAAAAGTTTGTCATATTGTCCCCTGCATCAATATGCTGGCGCACTATTCGTCTCCATTAATTGTCCTCCCCTAGACCTATCCACCCTCCCAGTCTACTCTTACCCCCCCCAATAGCTTTCTCCTTGATCCTCAGACACCATGCACAGCCAAAACCTCATTTTTCTCCTTCCCTCTTTTGTTTAGATATCAATGTTGTAGTTTTGCACTACAACATCGCGTGGATGCAAGGGACTATAGGATCCTTATCCCACAAAATTGGCAGCCACCACCATCAAAGCCTCGCCCTTGGGACCATAATGGTCACTTAGTCGTAAGTTGGGGCAATGCTAGGTCTCTAGAAGGAAGAGGGTGCCCCTCCTTCACTATACAAAGAGAAAGCAACACCCTACCTCCCCATCTCTCGTCAGTGGCTAGTGCAGGAGATCCAATCCTCAAGGCAACTACTACGGGGTGTTACGTCTCCTACCCATGAGTTGTGAAAGCTCAAGGGTAGAAGGAGAGGGGCCTCCACCTAGAGGTATCATTAGTTACTCGTTCCATCATTATGTGGTACTAGTTGTAGGGCTTAGACCCCTAATCATTGTCACCTACTCCTTTACCCTTCCTCTTGCCTCAGTGTTCCTAGCATGTGTATGGCATCACCAGTTAGTGTGAACCCCGCTTTGGTTATCATGTGGGTCCCAGTATATACATGGATCTAAATTGCGCATTAAGCAATCTACCATGCTACATTGAAAAAAGCACCAAGGCACGCAACAACGATTCCAATACCAACATGTATGATATGATGATTGTCTAATTGCGTAAGAAACCTAATTGGTTTTTCTTGTAGTAGGACACTCAACAAGAAAACTAACACTTACCTCCTCATTACCAACAAGCAGAAACCAGCCATGGTCTACAGCACAAGCGAGCATTGAGCATCGATATTCCAAACTTCTATGGATAAGCAACCCCAACCTAGTCCAAAACTAGTTGCATAGCTTTGAAGCCTTCTTTAACTGGCACCAACTCTCAAAGGAGCATCGCATACTAAATTTATAAGGCAAAATACATGGTATAATGCTTGTGCGGTGGAAGCACTCCGTACTATCTATTATATACACACATGGACTAACAAGAAGGCAGACATGGAACCATGCATCACATTGAACTACAAATAGTAGGTGTACCTCAAATTGTCTGACTGATCAAGGGAGAGACTCAGTTGAATACATGTGCAAGTTCTACAACTTGGTATGCAAGTGGACGGTCAATTGGCATGTTACTATGGTTGCCACCATGTATTGTCTCGGCCTTCCCCCTCCATTTCTACGATGTTCATTGCCTCACACATCTACAAAATGGATGGCATATCCATGTCGCGACACAGATCAAGCACAAGCAAGCTTCTAGGAGAAGGTCTACAACCTAGAGACGTCCACCAACGTCTACTTTGACTACTGGCATCATGAAGGTCGTCGAAGTTGATTATGTACCAAATAAAGGCATGATGCTTCTCCAACCAAGGATATGAGCATCACTCTAATCAATGTCTCAATCGCATGGCGATTGTGACTTAAGACACAAAAAAGGATGATGACAAGGAGTATGAGGGTGTGCTCCCCGCTAGCGAGCCCACCAACAATGAGGATAATTGTGAGGATCAAATATGGCATGTCCTAGCTCTAGGAGCTCCTAAGCATCCCCAACAAGACCCATGTCACACTAGCCTCCTCTCCTTGAGGGTTTAGAGCATAGGACGCACGTGCATGGTCATCATTAACAACGGTAATGCCACTAATGTTATGTGTGTACAGTCTTCTAGGTGTTGGTATTATGTCCCAAATAGTGTACGCCTCTACTAGATCAACAACACCCAGTGGCAAGTCATCCATCACTGCTTCATAATGCTTTCCTATCATGGAATCATGTCAATTATGTGTTATGAATGTGCTACCCTTCAGCTTTAGCAGTTAGCACACATGATTAGAGGTCACCAATGGCAACCGCCACGCACATCATGATAGCTTTGCCAATACATTCTTTTTAGATTTCTAGCAGTCTCTTCCTTTATCTTTTTCAGGTGGTCACTCCTCTATGGCGCGCTCTATGCTACATGCCCCCTGCGGCAAGTTGGACTAGCACCCATGAGTTGCCAATTGACTCGCCAGAAGCACGTCTTTCTTAGTCAGGGAGGGGGGTTAATGTAGGCAGCCTATCAAGCTTGGCATTCCCTTGAGAGACTAATTTGTCCAATTAGTTAGCTGGTCAATTTTCGGTTTATTTAATCTAGGGGACCTGATATTTATTTCTAGGGACTTAGTTGTAAGATTTTGGTTTTATTATTTTATTTGAGTTTTAGTTGAGATAGGTTATTAATTAGGAATTATGTCTAAGAGCTAAAGCATTAGGGTTTCATACAGTTCATTATCAAACCAACCGAGGGTAATTGACTGTGAAGATGTATGATTATGAATTTGACTTTTAGGGTATTCATAAATATCTAGCACTAGATCTACTGAAAATCTTATGTTTTCATTTTTAAGTGGAAATTTGTAGTAAATAACAAAAAGCCATAGCTCTATCGCAATGAATGGTTGCAACAACTTTTACTGCAACAAAATGAAACATTAATAGGCAATTTTTGCCATAAAAATATCATTTGCATGATTATTTTAAAATTAATAAAAGTAATCGTGAAAACTATTTTTTACCTTATGTGGCTCCTAAGTATTATATGAGATCTAGTGGAGACCGTTCAATAAAGAGATTCGTTATGGTACCACCTAGTTCCTGAGGAGGTAGAAAATCAAGCAGGAAAAGTAATGCTACAAGATGACACTGAGTAACTCTGGAAATCGATACAAAATTCAGAAGAGAAGACAACTAGTTGCAATTCCAATTTCACAAGTTGTTCCAACTAGCCAATGTATATGGCAGCGGGGAAGAGAAAACTGTCCAGCTAACGCCGATTACTAGGCAGCGCTTCTTAGGAAGAATGTGTATGTTTCTCGATATAACAGGATACAAAAGGAAAACGACAAATTTCATGAAAATAGCAGCGCGAAACCATCTCAATTTAACAACTAGAACAGGCACTGAGAAAAAGATTCCGATGTACCGTTCGCTGAAAAGGTGCCGCCTTTCTCCTCAAAGCTAGATTTCCGCCGTCAGCCCACCTCCTGAGTCGACAGGAGTTCCCGGACAGCCTAAGAAGAGTAGGGCTGGGCGAGGCCGCCGGGTTGGATCCAACAAGGAAGAGCGAGGAGGACTGCAGTGGCAGCAGCGCGTGCGGCACTGTGTCTATTGGCAGGAACAGCGTCATAGAGGAGCTCATCTACGCCGACCACAAAAACCAATATCTTTTCCCCTCCTCTCCTCGGATTTTCGGGGAGACCGATAGCAGGAAAGGAGATAGGGAGGAGTGGGGAGGGAGCGGCTGAACGTGAATCGGAGGGAGGAGCCAAACGCAATTGGGTTTCTCTTGGAAGGCTTTTTGCTTTGTTTCCCCTGTTTTCATTCATTCACGGTCTCTTGGCTTCTTCCGTGCCGTGTCCTGTTTCTACTAATAGCCTGTTTCTCGTGCCTTTTGCCAGAAAGGCTATCGTAAATTATTTTGCGGAAAGGGCGTCGTCTTTTTATTATTCTAGACTAGATTACTCGCCCGATTAGCTACTAACTCATTGTCTTGAATTTTTTTTTAAAGAAAGTTCATGCATTATAAGATAATATTAGCATATAGACCTACCACATCTGCAAGCGCAGAAATAACTAAAAGTTAGGCAGAAAACAAGTCCAATCTAAAGATAGTGGGAAAGAAGTACATGATTATGTGGGGGAGGCACCCCTTAAACAAGGCCTCAACATCGTAAATAAAAGCTAATCAAAGTGAAAAATATCATCTGGAGCATCTCCATTAGAAATCTGATCCATCTTCAAGGATTTCCTTCAAGGTGTAGATTCCTCCATCCGCTCCCCCACCCGGCAGTCCACCCGGATCTCGGGAAAATGCACCAACAACATTTACAGTCGTTTTTTTTATTACTACTCATACAAAAGTAATGCAAAATCCATGCAAAGCACATGCAAAGTGCAGAGAATGCATCTACCCACCCACATATATTTAATCCCATCACAAGTTACAAAACACATTCAAATTTAAATTTTTGAATCCCGTATATAACAGCAAATCCCCTCAAACATCGCTTTCTTGTTCATTTCCGCCAAGTACATTACTCACTCTCTTACTCTTGATTTAAGTTTATCAAAGTTACAGTACAGTACTTACCAAATCATTTAAGTAAGTACAGTACCCCACTATGATTTTCATTTCTGTATGAAGTAAAAGTATAGTACCTACCAAGTACAGTACTCGGTTACTAGTACATTTCCGCCAAGTATAGTACTCACTCCTCCTCCATATTCATTTTCCGTCAAGTACAATATTCATTCCCTTACTCTTGATTTAAGTTTGTCAAAGTTGTAGTACAGTACCTACCAAATCATTTTAGTAAGTACAGTATCCCATTATGATTTTCATTTCTGTAAGAAGCAAAAGTACAGTATCCAACAAACCATTAATCACTTATACAATTCAACAATAAGTATTGTACCTAAATATTATTCTCATATAATTAACAAACCTAATTACGCCTACTCAACAAGACATTAGTCACCCATGTGGTCCATTTCCAAGTACAGTACCCAAAACTATCTACATGACTAGAATATTGAATTAGTAAGTACAATATCCCACTATAATTTCATTTTAGTAACAACCAAAAGTACAGTACTTACTCAGTGTTGGGCAAAACTGGTTCAACATGAACAAATAGTACGTACAATACTTAGAGGGAAATCGAAGTTTGAGAAAAAATACATGTGGTAGATTCATTTTTGGTGGAGAAATAATCTATCTCTTGCATGGTTTTTACATGTAAAGACATGCAGAATAAAGTGGTTGCAGATATGGCTTTAAATGATAGTGGGGCGCTGCAGATATGACTTTAAATGGTAGTGGGGCGCATCAGGTATTCCTGAGGTTCGGGTAGGCGTCTGGGGGGGCACCGGTTATGTGTAGAATTTTTCTTCTACTAATAGCATGTTTCTCGTGCCTTTTGCCAGAAAGGCTATCATAAATTATTTTGCGGAAAGGGCATCATCTTTTTATTATTCTAGACTAGATTACTCGCCCGATTAGCTACTAACTCATTGTCTTGAATTTTTTTTAAAGAAAGTTCATGCATTATAAGATAATATCAGCTTATAGACCTACCACATCTGCAAGCACAGAAATAACTAAAAGTTAGGCAGAAAACAAGTCCAATCTAAAGATAGTGGTTAAAATAAGCACAATGGGAAAGAAGTAGATGAGTCTGTGGGGGAGGCACCCCTTAAACAACGCCTCAACATCGTAAATAAAAGCTAATCAAAGTGAAAAATATCATCTGGAGCATCTCCATTAGAAGTCTGATCCATCTTCAAGGATTTCCTTCAAGCTGTAGATTCCTCCATCACCATTATCAGCAAAGAAGTTCTCTGAGTAATCTTCAGCTTGATTCACCTGGGTGGAGGTTGAGGCATGTCATGCATGAAGTGAGAGTAGCTAGGTCCAGTAAAATTTTTGAAGAAATATTTTGTATTTGTCTATTGGAGTTATTAAATTTTCTTTGGTTTCTTTCCAGCTAAACATTCCAAAGGATATTGATGAGGATATCTTCAATTTTGAATTCCACAAATTGTGTAAAAGGTTTTACACTATTTGGTTTTGTTAGTAAAGTATGAATTTTGGAGTAATCTGTGAAGAAGGCTTTGAAGATAGGTGTTGTGAAAGTGCAGTGAATAAAGATATGTTCAGTAGTGTCTACATCTTTTTGCAAATGTAGCATCTAGTAGGTCCTAAGAAACCTCTATGAGTGATGTTATGATCAGTGAGAAGTTTGTTATTTAAGGTCAGTCCGAAGAAGATTTTTTATTTCTGGGGCCATTTGGTCTTCCAAATTTGAGCTTGGTGTGAAAAGAGACCTCTATAAGACAGAAAGGTGTCAGCTGCTTTTGATGTATAATCAGGACCCCACCTCCAGGAGATTTTGTTGTTGGTGTTATTCTCCACTTCGAAGATGATTTCTCTCAAGTCATTGTTATTTATGAAGGTAAGTAGGTATCTCTTGAGCACATTTGTTCTATTGCTGGTGAGAAGCTTGAGAGCTTTTGCAATGTTCGTGGATGTTGAATCTCTAGGAATGAGAATGTGTGGGTGAAGGTTTCATATGGAGTTGTGATGATACCAAGGGTCTTCCCGAAAGTTAATCTTGCAATGGATATGTGGAGGAGTATAGATGAGGTTTCTGATCAAGTATAAGTTGTTGTTGATATACCTCCAAAGATGAGATGAGATGTTATTCCTTGTTTTCTGCCATGGTGGAGTATTTTTGTAGTATTTCTGAACTATAAAGCGACTCCACACTTTGTTGTCATTTCTTGAGAGAATGTTGATAATCTTAGTAATAAGGCATATAGAGTGAGTTTTGATATCAATGATGCCCCATCATCTGATTTTTTTTGTGCTGTTATTGTGTTCCAATTGACCAGATGGAAGTGTTTGTTGTTTGAACCATTTGGATTGTTGTTGTTCCATAGGAAGTTCCTTCTGATTTTGTGGATCATATTTTTGGTTTTGGTGGGTAAAGGTATGCAGCTCAAAAATTGGGTGGTGACAGAAGTGATGACACTGTTAAGGAGGGTGAGGCGTCCTGCAAGATTGAGGAAGTTATTTGTCCAAGAGTTTAATATGATGTTGATTTTGTCTATGATAGGGGTCCATATGGTGTGGGTAATTTTTAGAGGGGTTATAGGCAGTCCAAGATAGCTGATGGGAAAGTCCTCCGATTTGCATTTGAGGAGGTCTTTGTATTTGTTAATGGTAGTTGGTGTTGTGTTCACCCCAAAGGTAGAGGATTTTGAGAGGCTGGTTTTCAGGCCAAAAATGTATGAGAAAATTCCAATGATATGTATAGTATTGATGATGGTTGTAAGGACCCTGACCTGCGTTTAGGGTTTACCCTGTTTGTTTTGCTTAATCTTGGTGCTTTGGTGCTTGCTAATCACCTTTAGTGGTGATTAGGGTTTTGTTGTGCTTTGTTGAGTGTTTGAGGGGCTACTTGCAAATAACCCAAGTTTAAGGTTTTCTGTGCAAGTATGCCATCTTGTGAGATGTTTTTCCCTCTTTGCTTCCTCTAGGGTTGAGAGGAAGGCTTGGGCTTGTTGTTTGAGTTTCTTGGACCTTGCTTGAGCTTGTTTGGGCCTTGGGATGCTCTGTTTGGGCTTGCTTGAGCCTTGTGTCGGCCAAGACTTGTTTGTGTCAACCTAGAGTAGCTTGTGTCGCCCAACATGGTGGTGTGTCGCCCAGGTGCCTTGGTGTGTCGCCCAGCAGAGCTGATGCATGTGTCGCCCATGTTGCTTGGTCTTGGTTGGTAGACACTTGGTGCATATCTTGGACAAGTGTCTCATGGCTTGCTAGAGTGTTGGCTTGAACCCTAGGACAAGTGTCCCTTGGGTGGACGACACTTAGCATGAACCTACCTTGTTTTCTCCTCCCTTCCCTTCTATATAGGTGGCTCTTTCCCTTGCCTTAGCTTCCTTTGCTCTTTTGGTCTCTCCTCCACCTTGAGTGCACGACACCCCTCTCCTTCCTTGCTTGTGTTGGCCGATACACTCTCCTGGAGTAGCAGTGGTGGCTGATACCCTCTTGGAGAAGCTTGGTGGACAATGTCCCTTGGACCTTGGAGTGCTTCTTCTCCCTTGGAGCTTGGAGCTTAAGGCGGGTTGCATAATTTCTAACCCTAACTCCTTTACCTCTTGTTATAATCTTGTTCTTATGTTAGCAGCTTAGCTTAGTTCCTTGCTTTTGTACCTTTTCTTATGTACCTTTGGTGGCCGATCCTCCTTAGGGTTTAGGGTTTCCTTGTGACCTAGTATACCTTGTGATCTAGGGTTTGTGCTCCCTTGAGTTGGAGGTTGAAGATGACTTAGGTTGAGCGATACCCCCCTTCCTTGTTTGGTGTGTTGGATGATACCCACCTTTGTCTTGTGAAGGACGACATGGTACCCTTATGATGGACGACATGATGAGGTGCCCTTGAGTTGGACGATACCCCTGCCCTTGTGATGGGCGATAGGGTGAGCTAGTATGAATGCTGGCCGATATGGCTATGTTGGACGATATGGACTCTCTTGTGTTGGACGACATGATGACTTTCTTGTGTTAAACGATACTCTATGTTCTTGTGATGGATGATAGGATCAGGTATGGTCAGCTGGTTTGGGTTGAACGATAGGCTAGTATGAGTGTGTTGGCCGTTATAGTTGTGTTGGGCATAAAGGGTTGGTATCGGGCGATACATCTAGTTGTGTGACGGCCGACAGGGTTGGGTTGTGATGGGCGTCACACCCTTTTTCTTTGGTGTATGTTGGCCGTTAGGCCTTGAGTTGTTGTTGCACATTTTGTGGGAGTCCTTCTCTCTTTCCTTCTCTCTCTCCTGGTTGTTGAGGGGTTGTGAGCTGGACGATAGCCCTAGAATATCAGGCGTTATGGTTGAGTTGTGACGGGCGTCACACTTTGAAGTGTGTCGGCCGGCTGGGTGCAACAGGCATTGCCCGATGGCACTAACGCGTGACACCCCCCCTTGTGACGCTTGTCGCGGGGTAGGGTGCAACGCAGCGTTGCTGCAACTCTTGTGCTTGCCGTTGAGAGCTGAGTTTGAGTGAGGGTTAAGATGGGTTTTAGTGAGGGTTATGTGGTTTTCTAATGATGGTCTCATGTGTTATGGAAGTGAACATTTATGCACAATGTTAATGGTAAAATAACGATGTTAATGTCGGTAATGATGATGCTAAGTGACAGTTACACTAATGGCTTGCTTAATGACATAACAATTATGTTAATAGTGATAATGATAGCAATAATGTTAATTAGTAGTTACATTAATGGTTGCCTAATGATAAAGATAATAACGACGATAGTGGATGGTGACAGTAATGACATTGGTAATAATAGTGTTTGCTCTGTATTCTCAATATGACATCTTGCTTGATGTGAGCATCTTGTTTATTCATATAAATCCTGAGATAAGGGTAAGCATGAATATGGATTGTTAATGATGTGTTTAATACACTTGATCATCAAATAGTGATAAGTATAGTATCTTGAATATCATCTTGTTACAGCAAGTATGGTCCTTATGTTGAAACTATGATTATTGTGTATTCTAACCATGCAGGTGATGCTTAGCCATGAAAAGGCTATGAGACATATGTGATGAGTAACATCACTTTGATAATTATCCTATGAGGTTATATAAATGATGTGTCTGTCCCATGATGTTGATATGAGCCTTGAAGAGGCAGTGATAGTACATGATAAGGGATTGAGATCCCATGATACGTGATGATCCTTGAGATGGATCTGGATGGTTGGCAAGAGGCCAAGTAG
Organism: Alisma plantago-aquatica; assembly: GCA_963693085.1. Taxonomy (NCBI): domain Eukaryota; kingdom Viridiplantae; phylum Streptophyta; class Magnoliopsida; order Alismatales; family Alismataceae; genus Alisma; species Alisma plantago-aquatica. The sequence goes on along the minus strand of OY856410.1, from coordinate 1,348,533,699 downwards.
TAACATATGATGCGGATCCTTGATATGGATCAGGTTGATGTGTTTCCATAATAATATAATGTTATTTACTTTCTGTTATATCTTGCATGTTATACAACTTGATTGAATCTTGCAATCCATCTAAAAGATACTAATTAATCACAGTGAAATATATCATGTAGTTTGCCCTGGCCATAGATCCATCATCGTCAGGACTTGGTGATGGTGAAACGGCTTCTCCTATGGGTTAACCTGGAAGCGCATATTGTTGAATATGTGTAGGTTGCTCCTAGCCTGAAAATGAGGAGGTAAGAGTGTAACTTCGGTTGCAGACTCAGATGCGTATATAGAGCATGGTGAATAGGCCCATGACTCAGGATATGTGATATGAAGAGCATGAATGTGTTCATGGCTCATAGTACGGTGAACAGGCCCGTGGCTCAGTTTTTACTAGCGCTGAGACATATACCAAGGCGGGCTAGGGTGAGGGTAGCCTATGGAGCTGACCCTGTGTCTTAGACCACTTCAGCATGTGACTGCGGTCCTGCTTGTGTTGTACTCATGCACTGACCACGAGGTGGGAGGTCGTGGAGTCCGGCTCTTCCATTGACCTTGTATGGCACCGGCTTGGGTTTCGTAACCGAAGGTTGGATTTGAACGGTACGGTTCAAATCCTCAGGGCATAATAATACGTAATACAGTTGTTTAGTATTTGCTGCTTAAGATAAACATGAAACGTTGGTTGAGGCCTTGTTTGTGTAGCTAATTCTGTTATATTTACAGTTACTTCTATATATATACATCAGGTATGTGGTGATATGTTGTATCTTGATAATCAGGTAACGTGGCAATATATCTTTTTCTGATAATCATGTTACATTGTGATATATGTTATCTTGTCAATCATGTTTCATTGAAAGATATTTGGTTATATGCTTTTGTACAGTTGGTAAGCTTGTCGGTAAGAATAACCTTGCTTTATATAGACTGCTCTTATTATACTAGTTGTCAGTTATCTTCTGCTTTATAGTTTATCTTGTTGAGGTTCTGTAGTTGCGGTGGGGAGTTATGTTTCCCGCTGGGACAATTGTTCAATTGTCTCACCCCGCTAGTTTAACCCCTTTTTAGGTGGTCGAGCTAGACGCGGTCGTGGTCGTGGTGTTGCGGACGAGCAGCTTGACGAGCTGTAGAAGGCAAGCGATGGATATGCTGTTGTTTTGGATGTTTTGTAGTAGAGTCTAGCATCATCCCTGTACTCTCAGGTCCTTGGCAATGTTTTGATGGTGTTTCACGATGAACGATCGATGACGTTTGCATATCCTGCTGTTGGTCGGATGCGGGCCTTTATGTATATGAACAGGTGGTGAACTCATGTGATGGATGAACAACTGTTTCTGTAAGCTGTTGGCACGAATCAGATCTCGTGTATGTATATATATATGACACGTTTCTCTGCAGGATGAGGACTGGAAAGTAATAGTTTTACAGTTTATCAGTTTTCCGCAATCAGTTTTAATTAACCTGTGTTTTCATAATCTGTGGTTATGGTGATTTCCGCACGTTTTTGCGTAACACCTCGTTATCTGAGTGATAATGGTATGTGTTGCCACAAGTTTTGGTATCAGAGCTTTAGGTTCGCTGAGTCTACAGGGATTTAGGACTAGGTTGAGTTGTTCTTATGAGTGTCCAGGTTTTCTTACAATATCTTCTACCCTCAGCGGAAGAAAAGTCAAGATGTCTGGAAACCATGAAGAACACTCTGCTGAGTACAGTGATGCTGCATCGGTTGATGGAGCAGATGGACAGGCACATGAAGATTGGGTGCCTGAGGTTCCCCAATTTAACCCAGCCATACTTGAACATCCTGCTTACCAACAGCTTATGGGGCAGTTAATGGCTACGATGAATCTCATGGTTGAGCGATTACCAGTGCCTCCTCCGCGAGCACAGGTTCCCCATGGAGAAGCATCGGGTATTGGGAAGACCTTCGAGCGGCTTCGCCGAGTCGGAGCTTCGGATTATGCTGGAACGGCTGATCCAGCGGATGCAGATCTGTGGCTGACAAGTCTCGAGAAGGCTTTCCGAATTCTTGACATCCCCGAAGTGGACAAGGTAAAGCATGATGTCTACCTTCTAAAAGGTAGTGCTGGTCACTGGTGGACCATCGAAGAAGAGAAGTGGCCTGGTGAGGTCATCTGTTGGGAAGTGTTCCGACGCGAGTTCGTCACCAGATACTTTTCGAAGACGTATCTGGATGAGAAGGTGAGTCAGTTTGAGAATCTGAGGAAAGGAACGATGAACATCACTGATTACGAAGCCAAGTTTATGGATCTGTTGAGGTTCTGTCCTCACATGGCGGCAACAGATGAGGAACAGATCAGACGTTTCGAGAAGGGTTTGAGTGCTGAGTTGAAAACCCCTGTGTCTGCGTTGGAGAATTGAGAACGGTTTGCTATGTTTGTGGAATCTGTTCGACGGATTGAGAGGACGGTAAGGGAGAAAAGAGAGTCTATGTCTCACAAAAGACCTGCTCAGTTTCAAGGACGGAGGTTTGGTGGCTTTAAGAAGCCCAGGTTTTCGGCACCGTCAGCAATGAGAAGTTCTGGTGTACCATCTCAGTGGTCTCCGAGTAAGGGAAGAGGTTATGTTTCTTCGCCGTCTAAGGCACACAGTTCAGCTTCTGTGGCAGTGACAGGGCCAGCTAGGCCATGGTTTGAGGACAAGTCATGTCATCTTTGTGGACAAGTCGAGCATTTCAGGCTTAATTGCATGAACAGAGACGTTGAAGTGACACAACAACCGAGGCAGAGTTTTCAGAGGTCAGAGAGGCCACATGCCAGTGGTAGCAGAGGTCGAGGACACGGTCAAGCATATCAAGCTGGATCGTCTGCTCAAGAAAGCAGAGGTCGTGGACAGCAAGCAACGACTCGATTCTATGCTATGAGTCAGCCAGAGGCGATAGTCAACCCGCGAGTGGTGACAGGTCAGATGGAGTTATTTCATTCTGATATGTCTTCTTTTTGCTTTATATCTGTTCTGGTTGACCCGGGTGCTACACACTCTTTTATCGCCTATAGTATGCTTGAAAATTGTCGTTTACCTGTTAGTTGTAAGAAGGATAGCTTGTTGTTAGAAACCCCTCTTGATGGTTCCTCTTTGCTTTGAGAAGAGTGTCCATCTTGTGTTTTGTCTTTCTCGGGGCACCACATTCAAGTGGATCTTATACCACTTGATATGCATGGTTTCGATGTTATCCTTGGGATGGATACCTTAGAGAAGTATAAGGTTGTCTTGGACTGTGGTTCCAAGCAGGCAATGTTTGATGTTGCCAGAGAGAAGTGGATCTTCCAGGGAGATAGGAAGATTCTTCCGACCTGTCTAGTATCAGCTATGGTGGCGGATAAGTTGTTACGACAAGGATGTGAGGCATTCCTAGCTCACGTGGTGGATATCGTTGTGGTTACCAAGGTGAAGGTCCTAGTCTTGAGGAGGTGTCAGTTGTTCGAGAGTTTGCAGACGTGTTTCCTGAGGAGTTTCCTGGTGTTCCTCCACCTCGAGAGATTGATTTCGAGATCAATCTGGTTCCTGGAACACAGCCAGTTGCACAGTCAGCGTATAGGATGGCTCCAGCAGAGATGGCAGAATTGAAGAAGCAGTTGCAAGAGTTATTGGAGAAAGGTTTTATCCGACCGAGTACGTCGCCGTGGGGTGCTCCCGTGTTGTTCGTTAAGAAGAAGGATGGTTCGATGCGGTTGTGTATAGACTACCGACAGTTGAACAAGGTCACGATCAAGAACAAGTACCCGTTGCCGAGGATAGATGATCTGTTTGATCAGTTGTGTGGTGCTATAGTGTTTTCGAAGATCGATCTACGGTCTGGATATCATCAGTTGAGGATAAAGGCATATGACATACCAAAGTCAGCTTTCAGGATGAGGTATGGTCATTTCGAGTTCGTTGTTATGTCGTTTGGGTTAACCAATGCACCTGCAGCTTTCATGGACCTGATGAACAGAGTGTTCCGTCCATTCTTAGATCAGTTTGTTGTAGTCTTTATAGATGACATCTTGATCTACAGTCGGGACAGGCTAGAGTACGAGCAACATCTTCGTCGAGCGTTGACTCTTCTTCATCAACATCAGTTGTATGCCAAGTTCAGTAAGTGTGAGTTCTGGTTGGGAGAAGTGACTTTCTTAGGACATGTGATATCTGCTGAAGGAGTCAAAGTAGATCCGAAGAAGGTGGAATCCATTGCGGATTGGGAACAACTGAAGACACCGACAGAAGTTCGTAGTTTCCTTGGTTTGGCAGGATACTACCGGAGGTTTATCAAAGACTTCAGTGCGATCGCGTTGCCAATGACGAAGTTGACCAGGAAGGATGTACCTTTTGTTTGGGATGATTGATGTCAGCAAGCTTTCCAGAGTTTGAAGGAGAAGCTGACCAGTGCTCCAGTGTTGATCTTGCCAGAGCCTGGGAAAGGCTATGTTGTGTTCTGTGATGCTTCCAAGAAAGGTTTAGGTTGCGTGTTGATGCAGGACGATCATGTGGTTTCTTTTGCTTCGCGACAGCTCAAGAAACATGAGGAGAACTATCCGACTCATGACCTGGAGTTGGCATTAGTGGTTCATGCGTTAAAGATTTGAAGACACTATCTGTATGGGGAAATGTGTCAGATCTTTACGGATCATAAGAATCTGAAGTATATCTTTACACAGCAAGAGTTGAACATGCGACAACGACGATGGATGGAGTTGATCAATGATTACGACTGCACGATCGAGTATCATCCTGGTAAGGCGAACATGGTAGCTGATGTGCTTAGCAGAAAGTCTTCTTCTCTTTCTTCAAAGAAGGCACAGTTGAGTTCTCTGGTATGCCATAAGAGAGATATGTTTGTTTCTCTTCGACAGATAAATGTGCAGATGGAAGTTTCTTTGTTGTCTGGTCTTTTCACACAGATGCAAGTTAAGCCTACGTTGAGACAGCAAATCAAGGATTCTCAACAGACAGATGGACAGTATGAGAGGACTATTCAGATTTTGGAAGACCTCCTTCGAGCTTGTGTTTTGCAGTTTCTAGGCAACTGGGATGTACATCTAAGTTTGATAGAGTTTGCCTACAACAACAGTTATCAGCGGAGCATCGACATGGCTCCTTATGAGGCTTTGTATGGAAGGAAGTGCAGATCTCCTTTGTGTTGGTATGAGTCTGGTGAGTATCAGCTTTTGGGTCCTGAGTTAGTACAACAAACATCAGATAAGATCAAAGTGATACAGCAACAGTTGAAAGTGGCACATGACAGGAAGAAGTCTTATGCAGACAATCACCGACGACCTTTGGAGTTCCAGGTAGGAGACAAAGTGTATCTCAAAGTCTCATTGTGGAAAGGTGTGCTAAGGTTTGGACGGAAGGGTAAGTTGGCACCCAGGTATATGGGGCCTTACTCAGTCAGAGCACGTGTTGGCAAGGTAGCTTACGAGTTAGAGTTGCCTCCAGAGTTGCACAGGTTGCATCCAGTGTTTCATGTCAGTATGTTGCAGAAAAGTCATCCGGATTCGGGTACAATGATACAGCCAGTTGAGGTTGAGCTTGATGCAGATGTGACCTACGAGGAGGGTCCTGTGGCGATCCTTGACAGAAGGATCAAGAAGCTGAAGAGGAAGGATCTGGTTCTTGTGAAGGTTCTTTGGCAGCGTCGTGGCGTTGAGGAAGCCACATGGGAGCTTGAGGAAGAGATGAGGAGAAAGTATCCCTCACTTTTCTCTTCGGATTTCAGGGACGAAATCCCTTAAAGGGGGTTAGCTTGTAAGGACCCTGACCTGCGTTTAGGGTTTATCCTGTTTGTTTTGCTTAATCTTGGTGCTTTGGTGCTTGCTAATCACCTTTAGTGGTGATTAGGGTTTTGTTGTGCTTTGTTGAGTGTTTGAGGGGCTACTTGCAAATAACCCAAGTTTAAGGTTTTGTGTGCAATCATGCCATCTTGTGAGATGTTTTTCCCTATTTGCTTCCTCTAGGGTTGAGAAGAAGGCTTGGGCTTGTTGTTTGAGTTTCTTGGGCCTTGCTTGAGCTTGTTTGGGCCTTGGGATGCTTTGTTTGGGCTTGCTTGAGCCTTGTGTCAGCCAAGACTTGTTTGTGTCGACCTAGAGTAGCTTGTGTCGCCCAACATGGTGGTGTGTCGCCCAGGTGCCTTGGTGTGTCGCCCAGCAGAGCTGATGCATGTGTCGCCCATGTTGCTTGGTCTTGGTTGGTAGACACTTGGTGCATATCTTGGACAAGTGTCTCATGGCTTGCTAGAGTGTTGGCTTGAACCCTAGGACAAGTGTCCCTTGGGTGGACGACACTTAGCATGAACCTACCTTGTTTTCTCCTCCCTTCCCTTCTATATAGGTGGCTCTTTCCCTTGCCTTAGCTTCCTTTGCTCTTTTGGTCTCTCCTCCACCTTGAGTGCACGACACCCACTCCTTCCTTGCTTGTGTTGGACGATACACTCTCCTGGAGTAGCAGTGGTGGCCGATACCCTCTTGGAGAAGCTTGGTGGACGATGTCCCTTGGACCTTGGAGTGCTTCTTCTCCCTTGGAGCTTGGAGCTTAAGGCGGGTTGCATAATTTCTAACCCTAACTCCTTTACCTCTTGTTATAATCTTGTTCTTATGTTAGCAGCTTAGCTTAGTTCCTTGCTTTTGTACCTTTTCTTATGTACCTTTGGTGGCCGATCCTCCTTAGGGTTTAGGGTTTCCTTGTGACCTAGTATACCTTGTGATCTAGGGTTTGTGCTCCCTTGAGTTGGAGGTTGAAGATGACTTAGGTTGAGCGATACCCCCTTTCCTTGTTTGGTGTGTTCGATGATACCCACCTTTGTCTTGTGAAGGACGACATGGCACCCTTGTGATGGACGACATGATGAGGTGCCCTTGAGTTGGACGATACCCCTGCCCTTGTGATGGGCGATAGGGTGAGCTAGTGTGAATGCTGGCCGATATGGCTATGTTGGACGATATGGACTCTCTTGTGTTGGATGGCATGATGACTTTCTTGTGTTAAACGATACTCTATGTTCTTGTGATGGATGATAGGATCAGGTATGGTCAGCTGGTTTGGGTTGAACGATAGGCTAGTATGAGTGTGTTGGCCGTTATAGTTGTGTTGGGCATAAAGGGTTGGTATCGGGCGATACATCTAGTTGTGTGACGGTCGACATGGTTGGGTTGTGACGGGCGTCACACCCTTTTTCTTTGGTGTATGCTGGCCATTAGGCCTTGAGTTGTTGTTGCATGTATTGTGGGAGTCCTTCTCTCTTTCCTTCTCTCTCTCCTGGTTGTTGAGGGGTTGTGAGCTGGACGATAGCCCTAGCATATCGGGCGTTATGGTTGAGTTGTGACGGGCGTCACACTTTGAAGTGTGTCGGCCGGCTGGGTGCAACGGGCGTTGCTCGATGGCACTAACGCGCGACACCCCCCCCCTTGTGACGCTTGTCGCGGGGTAGGGTGCAACGCAGCATTGCTGCAACTCTTGTGCTTGCCGTTGATGAAAAAACACTAGAGGGGGGGTGAATAGAGTTTTAAAGATATTTTAAACAATTATTTAACTCAAACAACCAATCACAAAAATATTGGACAAGGGGACGAGGATTTAGAGTGGTTCCTACCTTAGCAAATACTAAGGCAGTCAGTCCACTACCCGATTTCTTACCCAACCGGGATTTGGAAAGAATTTAATTTTATTACCTCGCAAGGACTTTACATAAAATTACAATTCTCTCCCTAAACCCTTCAAGCAGCCTTCACCTCGAAGTAATCGCACCAACCTTGAAGCAGCCTTCACCTAGAAGCAATTGCACCAACCTTGAAGCAGCCTTCCTCCTGAAGTAGCTTCCCGTTGCAATAACCTTCTTGAAGTAGCTTCTCGTTGCGATAGCCTTCTTGAAGTAGCTTGAAGTCCACCTTCTCCTCCGAGAAGAACCTTCTCCAATCCGCAGCCTCCAACCCTAGGAGTAGCAAGGAGAATACAAAAGATACAAAGGAACAAGAAAGAAAATAGAAATTACAATACCACTTGTAGCTCAAGGCTTGATTTCCTATATCAAGCGTTTTGATCTCCTAACCAATGTATGTAGAAGTGTAAGTGTTGTGGATAGGAGATACTAGCCTATAGGACACGAAGTTGGAGCAATGGGAATGAATAGCCAATGTAGGAATTGCTCTATTGCTCAAAACAGATTGCCAATGAGTATTCAATCTCAAGTGTAGCACACGTGTAGCTTAGGTGAGTTTAGGTGTCCTAAGGCATGTCCTATTTATAGGAATGACCTACAAGTGCTTAAGGACATTCTAGACACTTTCTAGGGGGTTCTTAGTGCTCAACTAGCCGTTATGTGTCCACTAATTGCATTTGCAACGGCTAGTTAATTGACCCTGAAAAGTGCAGACAGAACTTTTCTCGATCGACAATTTGTCGACCGAGAGTCCTTCTCGGTCGAAGATTTGTCGACCGAGGGACCTCCTGGAGCAAGTGTTTACAACGTTCATTTCCAACTCCCAACCACTTTGTCTGCTGGGTGTAACGGCTAGTAGGGTCTATTCTCGATCGAAGATTTTGTCGACCGAGAGTTTCTCGGTCGAAGATTTGTCGACCGATATTTTCTCGATCGACGATTTGTCGAATGAGAATATTACTGACTCAATGTATTCATTTACTAAGTGTGTGTATCAATGTGCAATTGTGATACTATCTTGGGGAATGGCCTATCTAAGTGTTGTGAGTGGATAGGGAAGATCTAAACGCTTGATTTACATGATATCTAATTACTTGTACATTATATACTTGTACAAGCATTTACATTTGATTACAATCATGAAAATAAAGCGATTTTATCAAATTGTTTCTTCCAAGTCTTTGTTATCCACCACCTTATATGCTTGTTCCTGAAATACTCAAATAGCACGTTAAAACCACAAGAATGAAATGTTTGTCATTATCAAAACAAAAGGGATTATGCTAATGTCAATTTAGCCAACAATCTCCCCCTTTTTGAAGATGACAAACATTTCCTAAATATAAAATAAGGAAATATAAATCATGTGAGTTTCATACCTGAAGATTACCTTTTGTAGCCATTCTTGTTTTGCAAGTGGATGTTGGCCGAGATATTATGAAACTCATATTTTTATTTTATGTTTTTGATTTTATATTATTTCTCCCCCTTTGTCATTTCAAAAAGATATCCAATATAATAGATTTTATTTCTCCCCCTTAATTTTATGCTATGCTCCCCCTTAAAGAGATATTCAATTAGAAAACAAGGGATTAAAGCAAAGCAATGATTGTTAAATTTAGCCATAATTTATTTCTCACTCATTTGCAATGTATGTTAAGCCTTGAAATGATATGAGTTCCTTTTAGGTTCATGGCATTTGTGTATTGATTTCTCATCCATTTTACAAGGGATGTTAAGCCCTAAAAATGAAATGAGAATTCTTTAATCTTAGAGTACATAAAAATTTCTCTAGCCAAATGCACGGGATGTTAACCCCTAATTTTTCTAGAGAATTCCTTTAAGAACAAGATATATCATTTTATGAAATTTGTTGATTTCTTCATAACCAAGAGTAAAAATACTAAGGTCATAATAGGCTTCAAATGATGTTTACAATATTTTTGTACGCTTCTTAATCAAATAATCAAATTTGTTTTTATGAGCTCCCCCTTAATCTTACAATTTAAGGCTTCTAAGGTCACAAATGATTTTAAATTTTGATTTTGACCTTTATCAAACGTATACTAAGATTAAGTACAATAAAATGATGTCAATATAAGCATTTTGTCAAAGCTTATTTTAGGTCGCCCTTGACTACGACCATAGCGCCCCTTGGTCAATTTTAATTTCAACCAAGAGGCAAATTCTGCAGATTTCCAATTTAAACATTCATATGTGAAGTATAATTTCTGCAGATAGCTTTAAATAAATATCTATTTGAAGCATATTAAGATATACCTATTATGAAGACTTAATATGGGCATCATAGTGAAGTCTTTGTCCTTGATTTTTCTAGAACGCATGTTTTACATTCATTGTGAATGATGTTTTCATAAGCTTTGCTATGGGTACATATTAAATCACATTTCTTCTTATACCCTTATTTTCATATTAATCATAAGATTCTTTAGAGACATATATTTTGAAAGCAAGATTAATATCTTAAATTCAAGATTTTTGCTTTTGATTTCTTAGAACAAACAAATAGATAAAAACATTAATATTTTTGTTCTAAGAGGCACCGTTTGGCTTGTCATAGCAACATCATTATTTTATCACAAGCTATGTCCACAATCATTGTTTATTATGTCAAGATGCTTTTCTGCTAATGGCATTTTCAATTTATCTGAATCACAATGATCAAGAATAATATCCATTCATGGTTTGTATATATGAATCAAAGATTATTTTAGACAAACCAATGAAACATAATGATCATGATGAAGCATATCCATGGTGTAATGATAGAACAATTGAAGCATATACAATGATCAGCATATAAATGCAATAATTATGATCATTTAAAACAAATTTCAATACACACATGGTTCATGTATAGATATTCCAAGGGTTACCATGAAAACAGTAATTTTCCCTTAACTTAAATCAAATATGATTCATAGATAAAAATGATCTCATATAAGTGTTCCAAAGATGATTTCCATAATTTGTGCATGTAAAACAGTTATTAACAGCAAATAGATAGCACATTGATCCTTTGTAGAATTATTCAGTAGACTTATTTCAGACTGACATCAGTAACCTGCTCGGTCGATGATTTCTCGACCGACTGACTGCTCGGTCGAAGATTTCTCGACCGACCAGGTTTCTGTATTGTTTTCAGAACCATTTTCAGTAATTGTTTATAAGTAAATCATGAATGGTTATTTACTCAATTAAACAATTTGAAGACTCAGTTTAGTTGAGATAGACTTTATGAACATCAAAGGAACTTTTAGATCAAATCCCAACTAATTGTATCCAAATCTTTATTAACAATTTAGCTATGAGTAAGGCAAAATTTTATTTTTGCAATTTGAAAGATTTTGTATATATCCAAGTTAGATGTTTAAAAACTTGAATTAATTTATTATCCCATTATGTTGAGTTGAGATAGACATAGAAATATGCAACTAAGGTCCTTGGTCATATCTCAACTTAATTCTGTTTATTTAGTTTGGAGGTTTTGGAACCCATACCAACTCAACATCCTTTTTCTTGTATGGGCATGAAAAGGAGTAATTCCCAAGACGTAAGCAATAATGGCAACATATAGAATCAACCTCAAGTCTCTTTCTATGTTTTTGTTCTAGGTTGTTCTTTGGTACATATGTATATTTGCCTCTAGGTACATACATGGATTGACTCTCTAGTGCTTGTGTCCTTCTCCAACTAGGTTTTTGATGAGATTTTCCTTTAGGCTTATAACCTAGTCCTCTCCTTCCAATTTGATGATAAGGATCACTTAAGATTTTATCGAGAATATCATTGTTACTCAAGCTACTGATTTCTTGTTGTAACTTAACAATTTCATCCATTCTCTTCTTGATATCCATCTTCGCTTGATCTAGATTAGATAATAAAGAATCTCTTTCTTTCACAATAATATCATAATCTAGATGTGTACACAAAATAGGTTGTTTTTGAAGATCATTTACTTGAGTTTGCAAATTTAACTTTTCTAGGGAAAGAAGATTGCAATTTGCTTCTACATATTTTAGCTTAATATCATGATCTTCAATAACCTTTTTGAGATCTTCATTTTCAGATGTAAGAGCAAGAAGTCTAGCATTCAAATCATCATTTGTTTTATTAGATTTCTTTAATTTCTTCTTGCACTCAATATACTTATTATGTGTTTCTTCAAGACTAGAAATTAGCTCTTCTTTTGATAAATCAAGAAGGCTTACCTCTTCTTCTTCTTCATTGGTTGTAGCAATGAGACAATTTTTGTGGACCTCTTTCTTCTGTTCTCTCCAAGGACAACCGATTGTTGTGTGACTTGTTCCTAAACACCAATTGCAACTTGTTGAAGGTTGGTCCAATTTGCTCCTTTGCTTGCGGTTGTAGTCACCACCACCCTTCATTCTTCAAGACCTAGTTAGGGTTCCTTGAAGCCTGCTCTGATACTAATTGAAAAAACACTAGAGGGGGGGTGAATAGAGTTTTAAAGATATTTTAAACAATTATTTAACTCAAACAACCAATCACAAAAATATTGGACAAGGGGACAAGGATTTAGAGTGGTTCCTACCTTAGCAAATACTAAGGCAGTCAGTCCACTACCCGGTTGCTTACCCAACCGGGATTTGGAAAGAATTTAATTTTATTACCTCGCAAGGACTTTACATAAAATTACAATTCTCTCCCTAAACCCTTCAAGCAGCCTTCACCTCAAAGTAATCGCACCAACCTTGAAGCAGCCTTCACCTAGAAGCAATTGCACCAACCTTGAAGCAGCCTTCCACCTGAAGTAGCTTCCCGTTGCAATAACCTTCTTGAAGTAGCTTCCCGTTGCGATAGCCTTCTTGAAGTAGCTTGAAGTCCATCTTCTCCTCCGAGAAGAACCTTCTCCAATCCGCAGCCTCCAACCCTAGGAGTAGCAAGGAGAATACAAAAGATACAAAGGAACAAGAAAGAAAATAGAAATTACAATACCACTTGTAGCTCAAGGCTTGATTTCCTATATCAAGCGTTTTGATCTCCTAACAAATGTATGTAGAAGTGTAAGTGTTGTGGATAGGAGATACTAGCCTATAGGACACGAAGTTGGAGCAATGGGAATGAATAGCCAATGTAGGAATTGCTCTATTGCTCAAAACAGATTGCCAATGAGTATTCAATCTCAAGTGTAGCACACGTGTAGCTTAGGTGAGTTTAGGTGTCCTAAGGCATGTCCTATTTATAGGAATGACCTACAAGTGCTTAAGGACATTCTAGACACTTTCTAGGGGGTTCTTAGTGCTCAACTAGCCATTATGTGTCCACTAATTGCATTTGCAACAGCTAGTTAATTGACCCTGAAAAGTGCAGACAGAACTTTTCTCGATCGACAATTTGTCGACCGAGAGTCCTTCTCGGTCGAAGATTTGTCGACCGAGGGACCTCCTGGAGCAAGTGTTTACAACGTTCATTTCCAACTCCCAACCACTTTGTCTGCTGGGTGTAACGGCTAGTAGGGTCTATTCTCGATCGAAGATTTTGTCGACCGAGAGTTTCTCGGTCGAAGATTTGTCGACCGATATTTTCTCGATCGACGATTTGTCGACCGAGAATATTACTGACTCAATGTATTCATTTACTAAGTGTGTGTATCAATGTGCAATTGTGATACTATCTTGGGGAATGGCCTATCTAAGTGTTGTGAGTGGATAGGGAAGATCTAAATGCTTGATTTACATGATATCTAATTACTTGTACATTATATACTTGTACAAGCATTTACATTTGATTACAATCATGAAAATAAAGCGATTTTATCAAATTGTTTCTTCCAAGTCTTTGTTATCCACCACCTTATATGCTTGTTCCTGAAATACTCAAATAGCACGTTAAAACCACAAGAATGAAATGTTTGTCATTATCAAAACAAAAGGGATTATGCTAATGTCAATTTAGCCAGCAGTTGAGAGCTGAGTTTGAGTGAGGGTTAAGATGGGTTTTAGTGAGGGTAATGTGGTTTTCTAATGACGGTCTCATGTGTTATGGAAGTGAACGTTTATGCACAATGTTAATGGTAACAATAACGATGTTAATGTCGGTAATGATGATGCTAAGTGACAGTTACACTAATGGCTTGCTTAATGACATAACAATAATGTTAATAGTGCTAATGATAGCAATAATGTTAATTAGTAGTTACATTAATGGTTGCTTAATGATAAAGATAATAACGACGATAGTGGATGGTGACAGTAATGACATTGGTAATAATAGTGTTTGCTCTGTATTCTCAATATGACATCTTGCTTGATGTGAGCATCTTGTTTATTCATATAAATCCTGAGATAAGGGTAAGCATGAATATGGATTGTTAATGATGTATTTAATACACTTGATCATCAAATAGTGATAAGTATAGTATCTTGAATATCATCTTGTTACAACAAGTATGGTCCTTATGTTGAAATTATGATTATTGTGTATTCTAACCATGCAGGTGATGCTTAGCCATGAAAAGGCTATGAGACATATGTGATGAGTAACATCACTTTGATAATTATCCTATGAGGTTATATAAATGATGTGTCTATCCCATGATGTTGATATGAGCCTTGAAGAGGCAGTGTTAGTACATGATGAGGGATTGAGATCCCATGATACGTGATGATCCTTGAGATGGATCTGGATGGTTGGCAAGAGGCCAAGTAGTAACATATGATGCGGATCCTTGAGATGGACCAGGTTGATGTGTTTCCATAATAATATAATGTTATTTACTTTCTGTTATATCTTGCATGTTATACAACTTGATTGAATCTTACAATCCATCTAAAAGATACTAATTAATCACAGTGAAATATATCATGTAGTTTGCCCTGGCCATAGATCCATCATCATCAGGACTTGGTGATGGTGAAATGGGTTCTCCTACGGGTTAACCTGGAAGCGCATATTGTTGAATATGTGTAGGTTGATCCTAGCCTGAAAATGAGGAGGTAAGAGTGTAACTTCGGTTGCATACTCAGATGCGTATATAGAGCATGGTGAACATGCTAATGACTCAGGATATGTGATATGAAGAGCATGAATGCGTTCATGGCTCAGAGCACGGTGAACAGGCCCGTGGCTCAGTTTTTACTAGCACAGAGACCTGTACCAAGGCGGGCTAGGGTGAGGGTAGCCTGTGGAGCTGACCCTGTGGCTTAGACCACTTCAACATGTGACTGCGGTCCTGCTTGTGTTGTACTCGTGCACTGACCACGAGGTGGGAGGTCGTGGAGTCCGGCTCTTCCATTGACCTTGTATGGCACCGGCTTGGGTTTCGTAATCGAAGGTTGGATTTGAACGGTACGGTTCAAATCCTCAGGGCATAATAATACGTAATACAGCCGTTTAGTATTTGCTGCTTAAGATAAACACGAAACGTTGGTTGAGGCCTTGTTTGTGTAGCTAATTTTGTTATATTTACAGTTACTTCTATATATATATACATCAGGTTTGTGGTGATATGTTGTATCTTGATAATCAGGTTACGTGGCAATATATATTATTCTGATAATCATGTTACATTGTGATATATGTTATCTTGTCAATCATGTTTCATTGAAAGATATTTGGTTATATGCTTTTGTACAGCTGGTAAGCTTGTCGGTAAGAATAACCTTGCTTTATATAGACTGCTCTTGTTATACTAGTTGTCAGTTACCTTTTGCTTTATAGTTTATCTTGCTGAGGTTCTGTAGTTGCGGTGGGGAGTTATGTTTCCCGCTGGGACAATTGTTCAATTGTCTCACCCCACTGGTTTAACCCCTTTTTAGGTGGTCGAGCTAGACGCGGTCGTGGTCGTGGTGTTGCGGACGAGCAGCTTGACGAGCAGTAGAAGGCAAGCGATGGATATGCTGCTGTTTTGGATGTTTTGTAGTAGAGTCTAGCGTCATCCCTGTACTCTCAGGTCCTTGGCAATGTTTTGACGGTGTTTCACGATGAACGATCGATGACGTTTGCATATCCTGTTGTTGGCCGGATGTGGGCCTTTATGTATATGAACAGGTGGTGAACTCATGTGATGGATGAACAGCTGTTTCTGTAAGCTGTTGGCACGAATCAGATCTTGTGTATGTATATATATATATGACACGTTTCTCTGCAGGATGAGGACTGGAAAGTAATAGTTTTACAGTTTATCAGTTTTCCGCAATCGGTTTTAATTAACCTGTGTTTTCATAATCTGTGGTTATGGTGATTTCCGCACATTTTCACGTAACACCTCGTTATCTGAGTGAGAATGGGATGTGTTGCCACAATGGTGGTGTCTTCTAGTGAGACCAGGATGATGGTGTCATCTGCAAATTGTATAATGTTCTCCTGACATTCCAGGGGTGAAGAGATGAGACCCTGAGTTGTTCAAAGTTTAATCATGTTTGTGAGTAAAGAAGCCACAATGATGAAGAGGTAAGGTGATAAAGGGTCTCCTTGTTTGAGACCGTTTGTGTTTTTTAAATGTCCAAACAGTGATCCATTGATGATAGTGAAGAAGAAGTTGGTGGAAATACAGGCGTGAATCTAGGTATTCCAAGTTTCTGGGAAGCCACATCCTACTAAAGCTTTGATTACACAGTCCCAGTTTATGTAGTCAAAGGCTTTCTCAAAGTTGAGTTTGATGGCTATCAGAGGAGTTTTGTTCTTATAGCAGAGATGAACAGTTTCATTAACCATAATGTAGGCATCGTGTATATTTCAGTTCTTAATAAAAGAATTTTGATTTAAGGGAATGATATTGTTCATGTATGGTTTGATCCTGTTAGCAAGAGTTTTAGCTATGATTTTGTAAGAAGTGTTGATGAGGCTAATGGGTCTGAATTGAGAAATGAACTCTGGTTAATCGACCTTCTTGATGAGAGTGATGAAGGTGTGGTTGAGATATTTGAGGAGGTTATGGGCATTGTTGTGGAGGTGAAGCTCTTGCAGTAGAGCCATGAAGTCCATCTTATAGTGGTTCCAATTAGCCAGGTAGAATTCTACATTGAGGCCATCTGGAGCAAGAGATTTATTTCTACCTAAGGATTGGATAGCCTGATCAAGCTCTTTTGGTGTGAAAGGGTTGACAATGTCTTAGAGGGAGCCAATGCTGTAACCACACAACAGCTGCCAATTTATGGAGTTGAGAAAGGACGGCTTGTGGTTGGTGTTGAAAATGTGCTGGAAATGGTTGACAATTTGTGAGGTGATCAGATGTTTGTTGGCAGTGGGTATTCCATTGATGTTCAGTTGGGCAATGATATTATATCTAGATTTGTTGTTGCAGATTTTATGGAAGAATTTTGTGTTTTTGTCTCCTTCGGAAGCCCATTGAATTTTAGCTCGTTGTCTTCATTTAGTATCAATACATTATTTTATACGATCAAGCTCCGATTTGATGGAAAGAACAAGGGTAGGGTCAGTTGAAGGATCACAATTGGCAAAAAAGTGTTGTTGCTCCAGATCTTTGAGTTTGTGAGATAGGATATTGGTAGAACTCAATCACCACTCTTTGAGCTTCTGCCTCACCTTTTTAGTGTTCAAATGGATGTGATGTCCATGATTTTTAGTTCTGGAGTCAGCTGTGATCCAGCTCGATTTGCAAAGGTTAATGGAAAACGGGTCAGAAAGCCAGAAGTTTTTGAAACGAAAGGGTTTGTGTCTCCATTTGTCCAACTTAGTGTCTATAATGATGGGAAAATGGTCAGAGATAGGTATAGGGGCTACCTGGACAAAATCTAAAGGGTATTGTTCTTCCCATTTGATGGAGTAAATGAAGTGATCCAGTCTAGCTCTAGTGTGGTTTTGAGACCATGTGAAGCAGGCATTTGAAGCAGGGATGTCAATCAGTTTGTGTTTGTTTATCAGCTCTAAGAAAATGTTGTCTGAAGGAGACATATTGGAGGAGGAGGAAAGGAGGTTTTATCTATCAGCAGTGTTCGTGATAAGGTTGAGATATCCTCCAAGAAGCTAAGGTTTATCTGAATAACGGTTCATGATATACTTGAGTTCAGATAGAAAAGTGTGTTTGTTGTTGTTAGGTTCTCCATAAACTCCCATAAAAATCTAACTAAAGCGATCTGTGATATTATTGAAATGAAGGGTAATGGAAAATGAGTGGAGTTCAAAGTTGGTTAGGTCGAATAGGTTTTTTTTATAACCTACAAGCAGTCCTCCCTTAAACCCTATAGATGGGATTTGGAACCAACCAGTGATCTGGTTACCACCTATAGATTTGATGGCAAATGGTGAGAGGATTGTTTTAGTTTCTTGGATAGTAATGATGTTGATGTTTAGATTGTGAATGTGGTTACAAATTTCCTTTCTTCTACTGGCGTGAGAGGCACCACAGACATTCCGTAAAGTGATCCTCATTTCAGACAAAGCTAGCAAAAAGGAACATGAAGATTTAGTTCAGCCTCAAAGAATCTATTTTTCTATGTGCCTCATGAATAGATCTAAGGTTAGACCAATTCATATATTTTTCTATGTTATTCAGTGCCTGGTGGGCTGAGTTATCATCTTCAAAGGAAATGCCAAGTTTGTTTGTAAAGTTGGTGAAAGATTTTATGTCAGGCCATGAAGCAATGTCTTCTATATTATCAATATTGTGTACTAAATATGCTTAAGATATCGTAGCAGCAGATGAAATAGAAAACGATGAAGAGCTAGTAGGGGAAGGTATACATGTCACCGTCGTGGCAAAGTAGTTCCTCCTCGTTAGTCCTTCTGGTGTTGTCTTGATGGATTTGATGGACCAAATGATGCTAGGATCCTTTCCCTTGCTTTTCTATTTAGGACTCTGCGATGACCTTATTTAATTAATGATAGCTGATTTGAGTTTTTTCAAAGCATCAGAGTCAATATACAAGGTTGAGTCTGTTTCCTTATTGTGGAAAGGAAAAGGTTTGAAGGTGTCCATAGAAGGCTTTGGTGGGTTGTTATTGGAAGGGAAAGAGGTTCTAAGCCTTTTATGACAGACCGACTTGTTAGAATCTTCTGAGGACTTGGAGGTGGTGTTCTTCCTCTCCCAGACCAAGTTCCTTTCGATTGGTTTTCTGTTCACAATGAAGGTTTTTTGTGTGTTGACGGGGCAGTACCATGAAAGGGGTGGGTTGTGATGTCCGAGAAGGTAGTTTTGATGGCAGAAGGGTTCTCAGCTGAAAGTTTGATTTTGTATATCTTCTCACCAAGCCTGATTTTGAGAGAAGCTGGGAGAGTAATGGCTTGTTTTACAGAGAAGATGCAGAAAGCTTTTATAAATTGAGAAGGGTGAAGGGTATCCTGGTTGATGAATTGGAGGGTAGCACCAATGGAGTGAGTTATCACCTTGAAGATGTCGAACTCCCAGAGGTGTGGTGGTAGGTCAATAATGGCTACCCATCCCGATCCTCCTGAACCAGCCAGCGAGGACCCTTAATCATGTGTCCATCTAGAAAGGTTGGCTTACACAAAGCTGGAACCACATGGGATAGTCATGACTTGCCCAAAGAGATGGTCTAGCTTGGTCCCTTCCAGGACAGAATAGAGAAGTTGGGAAGGTGATAGGATTTTTGGTTTCAGAATAGTGTGACCAGGGATAAGAAGGGCTATGGCTCTGGTAATGTCAAGTATGTTGACAATATTGTTATCTAGGTTGTTGTCAATAGTGACTAGAACACTTAGACTGGTAAAGACATTAAGCAGATGCATAGAGTTAGCCGAAAGATCAAATGGGAACTCGTCTTCCAGGTGGAGAGTGGGGGCCATCCTAAGGGAGAGGAGGAAGCTGGAGTCTGGGGACATAACTGATTGTTGTGGTTTGGGCCAGAGGGTTTGGGAAGGGAGTCTATAGAAGATTTGAATGCTGCCCTATTAATAGGAGGCTGATGAGGATGGACATGTGCATGGGAAGGTTGAGGGGGAGGTGATTCCTCGGGTACTGTGAGACATGTGAAGGAATTATTGTTGTAAACCCCAAGATGATTATGATAAAAAAAACCCCAGATGATTGGTTTTAGTCTGCCAATTAGATTTGTCATTACTAAAAAGGTATGGAGATCTATTGGAAGATGGTGCTTTTGCATGGTTAAAGGTCGTATGTCTGAAAAGGTGTCTGTGAGCTTTTGGGAAATAGGTGTGGTGGTTTCTATAGAAACGTTTGATATATCCTGGCTCATTGCAGAGATAGTAAACTCTAATTTTTGCACATTGGGACTGGGAATGGTTGGAGCTAAAGCATCTAAAGTAGCGTAGGGAGCGAAATGGTTGTTTGGGCGGGACAAGGATCCAAGGCTGAGATTTTTGAAAAGAAACAAAGATTCTTTGAGCTAAGTCAGTGGCTAAAAGATGACCAAAAAGGTGGGAAGTTTAGGTTGTACTGGAGAGGATCAGAGGGGGTGATATGGAAACCTTGTTTGGAACCATTGGAGGGAACGAAAGATGAATGTTTAACAGATGTAGGGGGGACACATACCTAGATGTGATGAAGTTATATTTTTCTATAGAATTGGTTGTGTCTGCTTCTTCCTCAAGGTTTAGGCTGGAGGAGTCATCTGATGGAAGTGAAATTGGCCTATCCTTTGATCCTGTAGTTGATTGGTGCTTCTTTAGAACGAATAGTTGGTCTACTGAAGCTAAACTAGAGGATGTGAAATGATCTTATTTGGTGTAGAAGAGTGAGTAGAGCTCCGGTGGAGTATCGTTGTTGAAGTCTGATACCCAGGCCATCATGGTTTTGTTCGCAATGGGTCTGATGAAGATAGCCCATTCTGGCTTGAGGTGAAGCTTTGAGATCATACTCGCCCATCCTTCTGTGATGCAGAGGGTAGAGTTGTTGAATTCTATGGAAACCTCAAAACTCCTACTTCCTAGCTGGATAGTGTTGATGCCCAGTGAGATATCAAATTTGTGATATGTTCACATCCTAGGGAGTTGGATGAAAGAATGATTTTCTGGGTAGGAGAGTTTGTAGTCCATGAAGGGGAAGCGGGAGGCCATGTCTGGTTTAGGCAGTGATTTACTGTCACTGTGGGTCGATGATGTAGTCTTTTTATAGTTCACAGCATGATACAGATGATGAGAAGTATGTATTATGTGTTTGAGATGCTTGTTGTTGCTCTTGGTGGTAGTTAGGATGCCACTTATTCTCCTTTTGGAAAAAAAACTATTGGATGAGTTAGGAAGCAGGCTTGAGGAGTCAGCACCGTCCTACCAATAAACTGTGCAAGGTGGGCAGTGGTAAAGGCACTGGTAGATGGTAGGTGTGCCTGCCTGGTGTTAATGCAAGAGCATGCTTTAACAAAAAGTGTGCACAGCAAGAAGCCGAGAGCTGTTGTAAAAGAGTTTTCGGAGATGTTGTTGCTCTTCAGGGCACAAGGTTGTACTAAAATGAGACGCGAAGAATAAGACCTAATGTAAGTAGGATAGCCAACCGATGGGAGCTACTGAACTAGGTGTTTCCGACGACAATCTTTCAGAGATCAGGTGGCGCCTAGTCCGGTGTTCCCCACAACTTTTCAAAGGTAGGGGGAATCGGAAAGGCAGCGAAAGCTGCGAGTAGAGAAAAAGTGGAAGCACTCTCAAGGCAAGAGCCTGGAAGAGATGAGCTATCTGTGATCTTTTGGTCGAAACTCCTCCAACCAAGGAGTCAATGCAGGTTGTATCCGATCAAATCACCTCCAATCAAGATGTAAAAGTTGGTTGTAACTGATATGATCTTCTCTGATCAAGGTGGTGAAGCAGATTGGTGCTAAGGGATGATGGTTCTAGAGAGAAGTTGGAGCTTTCTCTCTCTTTTCTCTTGACTCCTTGTTATCTCATCATGCAAAATAGTTCCTATGTCGGGCTCTAGAATTTTCGTCAGACTAGGAGTACCTGTCCGGCTCCAGCACGCTTGTCCGTTGGTCTGATGGGTTTTTCAGACCCATCACTCTGAACTCATTGTCTTATATAATGAATTGTTGTGCATGTAGCCTATATTTTTTTCTTCAAATTAAAATAGGTCTATATGGATTAAAAAATGAATGAATTTGTTAAATAAATCACTAACAAGCTATTTTATATTTTGAGAAAATGTCAAGCTAATATTCTAGCGCTATGATATATCCTTCTTGATTCTCTCTATTCTTGTGTTTTTTTGGCTCATTTTCTTTCACATTTCTCATTGCTTTTCTCGTACCTAATTTTTTCCAATTGAAATGACTTCATTCTAATTAAATCAGCTCCCCAAGTCTTCAATGTGATTGTAAATAGAGGAGAGAGCGAAAGAGAGGAAGAGAAATCTCATGAGAAGCAACTAGTGGGGTGTTTTTTATATGGAATGTGTTAACAACATTTTGTTCACAATGAGAAAGGAGAAGTTATTGGAATGTTATTAATATCATTTGGTTTTATACGGAGAAAGTTAATCCTATCTCGTTTGTTATGAAAAGAAAATCGCTAGAATTGGTTGGAGAAAAATAAAAATTGGAAAGGAGAGTAAGAGTCAGGAGAAAGAAGATAATATAATATGATATGATAAATGGTGTGTCATAAAAGGAAGAGTGTTAATGTGATTTCATTAATTCAGTGCATTTTTTAGATAATTAATGATCTACAGTAGGAGATAAATATAACAGTAAAAAGGTGAAAATTGTGGGAAAACGTGGGAGGAGTTTTCAACTCAGATGACATCATTCTAAAAGAAATGGCTCCTCAAGTCTTCCACTTCAACTCTATCTCATAGTTGTACACGGAAAGTCATCCACTTCAACTCTATATCCTAGAGAACAACTATATTGGTACTGATGAATGCATATTCATCACCTTTTTATTGTGGTTTATAGTCTAGTTTCACTCATTCCAGTTGTCATTTGCATAATGTTTTGCTAAGTCTCATTATTCTTGCTCTCGTTCCCAACTAACTATGATTTTTATCATTTACAATACTCTCTTGAAGATTTAAGCACACGTCAACCCTAGAGCACTCAAAGGATTCTTCACTGAGATCATATCCAAGACTGGAGCAAGTTCACATAAGGATTTAGGCTATTCAACACATTCTGGCAGGTAGATCGGCCGATCAGACCACCTGGTCTCCCCACCTACATGTTGATCCAATGCATTCTCGATTGACTCTCCTGTTGATTAGAAGGCCACTAAAAGATCCAAAGTCCATGATGATTTCCAGTACCGATAGATCGGTCGACCGATCGTGATGGTCAAGTGATCCACCTATGGAGGAGTGCACAAACATGATGTTGATTGGGCGATCTCATCATATGATTAGCTTACCGACCTAAATTGTACATCTAAAATGGAGTCAGAATCTTAGATTTATAACCCGATATGCAGACCCCCACAAATATTATATGGGGTCAAATGTAGTAGATCGAGGTCGAACCATAGAGATAAGGTTGGTAAGTGTTAGGGACATAGATACTTAGACATTAAATACACCAAATGACGGGGCAAACTAAGATGGTGTTCCTTATAGAACGATGTTACTCCAAACAAAGCAATAAAATCCAAGTTAAGAAAACAAAACAAGAGAATAAAATAAGAAGATGTAACCAAAGTATGGATGGGAACTTGGATTGGGTTTCACCTACTAAGATCTCTCACCAACATGCAATACTCACACCCCTTGTATACCCTTAGCAATATTACAAGCAACCATCATATATGTCTATTTCCTCCTCTCTCGAGCCTAGGATAGATCTAGATTATAAGGTTATCTTTCTCTCGAGATGGAAAACAAAGAATCAGAAAGTAAACCGTATGATTCTTAGCTTTAGCATTCCACCATTTTCATGTATTCATGCAACTGCATAACACTTAGATAAGATTAATACTACTCTTTCGAGGTATTAACAATCATACATCACAAGATGGTAGCTAATCATGTCAGTGAAACATTTAAGAACAAGAGTATAGAAATAAACATTGCTAAGAGTATATATATTAAAAAAGATGTAAGTATATACATGTTGGGAGAGCCTTAGTGGCTACTCCCAACCCAAGCAAGGTGTTTAGCCACTCATGTTAATGAGCAGCATAACAACGCTACAAAAGTGTAGATACATAAAGACAAATGAAGAGGGGAAAGGTACAGTGTGAGGGAGATGATAGATCTAAAGAAGGAAAGAGGATATGCTCCAACGGTACTTCTTCATATCTAGATCTAGTGTATGCGTGGAAGATGACAATTCCTTCTCTCAAAGAAGAGGATGGTGACTCTTCTCTCTCCTCCAACTTTCATCTTCAGAGTTCTAAAACCAATGGAGATGAACGAGTATGGCTCTCAAATTGGGTAACACTTCGTCCTTCTTGATGATCTCACCCCACTTTTGTGTGTGAGGTCGAGGCCTATTTATAGGTGATGCCCACAAACTTAACCTCCCTATTGCGGTTGAGATGGGTTGCGGTTGTGACTTCTTTCTTTGTTGTACAGTCACAGTTGTATATGAAAATATCATCCTTGTCAAAGGCATTGTCTCGTTCATGCCAACGTCTCGGTCGGAACCACTCATTGTGGTCATGGCCACTCTTGGGCAGTTGCAGTCGTGACGAGCGACTGTGCATCTTGCTTGAGATATACTTTGGATTTGTCTTCGTTGGGATGCCTATCGGGATGCATTTGTCTCGACCATGACAAAGATGTGTTAGTAGAGACAGAAGATGAGTCTACGTGGATTAAGAAGGGATATTAGGTCAAATCTAAATGTTGTTCAAGGTAACCAAAATAGACAGGAAATTCACAAATGGGATGTCAATATAGAAATAAAATAGGTGTAAAAAGTTCATAAAATGAGATGTTATCAACTCCCCCAAACTTAGAATCTAGCATGTCCTCAGGATAATAGATAGAATCAAATTATCAAGAGATGAGCTATAGTTAACTTCTTTTTAATAAACACACCATTACAAAATTATTCCATACTTACAACAATATTTTTGTGACAGGTTTGATACACTTCCTAAGGTTCTATCTCCTTCCTTTATTTCCATAGTTAAATTGCCACTGCCTTTTTTAGTAAATGACTTTTTCTCGCAATGATTTCCTTGACCTTGGTTTCTGGCTATACTTGTAAATGGTTCCTGTAAGGAGTAGCTTTCACACCCGACCTTTATTTTGGTTGTATCTAGGTTATTGTGCTAGGGTAGGATAGGCTTTCAGTGTTTTCCTACACTCCTCAATCTGCCTCAACCATGATATTGTTGTAACATACCGAAAGTTGGACATAATATTCTCTTTTTGGCCCTTTTCTAAGCTTTTCCTTTCCCTTCTATTCTTTTTGGCTTTGATGTTTAAATTGTGGAATTTATAGTGGTTTGATGGATATTTGTTCAATAACTATAACAATGTAAGGGTTTATGCACAAATACCTCAGTGAAATCTTATTTAAGAATCTGAAATGCAAAATCACCACTTAAGTGGAATAATGGTATATAAATCCGTGCTAGAAGTGTAAGGTCACAAACCTTGCTTAATGTATTGAACAAGCTTAACTACCATAATTAAGTTCTCTAAACCTTAATATAACTTTTTAATGTGTTTTGAATCATAAAATGGACCTAAGTTTCAAATTTGGTTCAATTTTGATGTTGTTTGTGCAATTTATGCAATTTTAGGTACATTCTAGACTTTTATGCAATTTACCCAATTGGAAGTTTTTTTTCAAATTATCACATGCATTATAATCCTTAGATATTCCCTTACCATTCTCTATATTTTAAACCATGGGGAACCTAGTTGCATCTTGGTTTGAAGGTGTTTCTCTCCAATGATATTTTAGGGATTACCCTATTTATAAATGAGCTTATCTTTAAAAGCTATCAACCAATGGGGTTATTTCTTTTATTGGAGGTCGGTGGGGAATGGGATTTCCTAGAAGTATCCATGGGATTTTAGAACCGACATTTGATATTCAAGAAGCCTCTATGAGCTGTCCTCTTGCATGGCCATGAAGCCCTAGGCTAAGGACACATGGAAAGTCCCATAGACACCTCATGCTTGCCCCTTTCTGTATAAAGCCATATCTACCCCTTCCCACATCCCAATTTGAAAACTCCTACTCTCCTTCTCTTTTCTCCATATTTGATCATCGTTCCTACTCTATTTGGCCACAAAGGTGTTGTCCCAAGGTAAAAGAGGGTGTTTACCTCGGTGAAGAAGGCTCCTAGGGTTATGAATTTGCTATTTAGGGTTTCAATAGCTTCTCCTCGGTGATTTCGACCAAAACTAGTAAGTTTCCTCTTTTCATTCCCTATTTTAATGATTTTCATCTTCCTTCCACCTTCTTCCAGGTTGGAACCATGGCCTTCCATGGTGAAACCCCACCTAGAGCCCTTAAACACCCCATCTCCATGTTCTTTTGTTAGGGGTTTTCACCTCTAAAGTGGAGAAGGTGCTTCTTGCTTGAGATAGGAGTTTTGTTGGAGAAACCAACCTCTCTAGATCGGGAACCTTGATGCTTGAACCTGTCCACCTTTCCTAGAGGTGAGTTTTGTAACCCCCGTCTCATATATTGCTTACTACATGCTCAAAACTCATGTTTCTATGTTTAAAATCGATGATCTCCATCTCTATTTACCATGTTCTTCTAAGGTTTTGGTTTCTTACTATTTTACCTTCTTTAGCAGCTCTTGTTTGGTTACCTATGCAACTCCAACCCCAATCTTGGGTCAAATGGTGTTTTCTCCCTCTCTCTCACTCTTCCTCTCTCTCTTGAAGGTTTCTAATTTGTCATTTCCTGATTGGTTCAAACTGAAAAATTCATACCTTTTGTCCCACTTATCCAAATTTGACAAATAAATATGTTTTGGAATTGAAAAATTAATATCTATCTAATAAAAATATTTTTAAGGTCTGATTTTGAGGTTTGACAAAGGGTGATTTTGGAAATGAATTTAATGCATAAAGTGCATAAAAATTACATCTTAATCATCACAACTCCAAAATCAACATAAAAATATATTTTCTTGAACAGGTGAACCTAATAAGTTCATTGGTGAGGTTTTTATAGTGAAATCCAAGTTTTGCTAAAAAGGTCTAAAATTAGGGTTTCTATACATTATTTTGCATTATGTACTCTAATTCATGTTAATACATTGAAAATCGGCAAAGAGAAACTTGGACTCAATTAAAGTGGTAAAAGTTAGTAATTGATATCAGTAAGAGAGGTATGTGCATTCTTACACCCTAAGTTGGGATATTTACAAACCAAACCCTATATTTCCCTAATTAGGCTTTAATAAACCCTATTCCCTCTATTCATGATTCTTTTTTTGAATTGCCTCATAATTTGTAATGATATTCTTTTTCTTGGGTCTTGTACCCCACTGCCATGTTCTAATTATGTTCTAATTTATATGATGATTTTACTTGCCATGATTTCTTTTCTAGCATGTTGATTTTATGGACTATTTAGCTATAGTAGTGGTACTTATGTACAACCACCCATAAATAGGGCATGCATTAATTCACCCTGGGGAATGTCTTATTCTCTCCCATAAAAATATGTGTCGGTGATTGGGAATGTATTAATTCTCCCCTCACCTATAGGTTGAGGTATGGTAGGTGCCTCAACCCTACTGAGTTAATGTAGTCAATATTAATCATGCATGCAACCCTTTTATTATATTTTGTTATGGCAAGCATCTATTTTGATTATACCTCATACTCTTGTTATCTCCATCATATGATGTTATCTTAGCCTTTACTTTCATGTTATTTCCTTATCTATTCTTGTTCATTATTTGACACATACCCTATTTTCTTTCCCTCTTACTGGGTGATTTCCCAACCACCCAGGTTTAGATCAAAGTGTTGAACATGACCAAGGAGAACATAGCTTCCAACATGGACTAGCTCTTGGAGATGTTGCTTGGAGACAGATTTGAAGTAGTTTAGACTTCCCTCTACTTAGTTCCTTATGTTGTATCATACATGTAAACCCTTATGGGATATTATAATGTACTTTTGTAATCTTTTGTGAAAATTGAATATAGTCATTTATTTAATTCTGTTGCTACACTTTGGTTGTTTTGAATACCGTTTATTGAAATTTGAAAATTTTACACCTATTCCAGCATACCTTTGAGTGTGTTTGGAATGGATGTTTTATTCTTGAAATTTTTAGTAAAGGGGTGATTTCACTCTTTACAACATGGTATCAGAGCCCATGGTAGTCGAAATTTGACTTTTTCAACTTTGTCTCCCTAATTAGATCCCATGTCTTATATAGTTCCTCTTTAAGTGACATGTTTGGCACATAATTGATCTATGATACACTTGAGATGATGAAAGATTGATTTAGGATCATAAGAGTTTCACATTAGAAACATGTTTAGTTAACCATAATGTGATGATCCTATTAGGTAGCTATTAGGGCATAAGTTGAAAGCAAATGTGTCTAGAAAGGAACAAGGTTTGGTGTCTAGAAAGATTTTCCTCCGCACCACTAGCTTGGTTTACGAGGATTCCCGGATCCATATGATACCTTCCTAGCCTAAGCTGATACTGACTGTCCAAAATAGCATGCCTATAGATAGTAGTAGACTTAGGCACCTAAGTTGGATAATCCTAAGAACCTAATATGTTGACCTTGTCTTTCAGGTGTAATGACTTGTTTGAGGATGGATACCCAATATAGTTCTCTTATGTCCCCTAGAACCACATGTTTTGATAGTCTATCACTAAGAACCAAGACTTTGAAGTTGGTGTTTAGTAAGAAACTAGAGTGTGCAGTGGAAGCATGATGGATCATGTACATGGTTTAGTTAGACTCACCCTTTTACCTCTACTTTAGTTTGGCTTGGTAGGTCAAACCTTTTAAGGGGTGGAGAGTAGTTGGTTTAATGATGTTTCAGTATTTAGATTTTGAGGACGAAATCCTTTTTAAGGGGATGGAGTCTTGTAACCTACTAAAATCCAGTTACACTGGCTCTAGAAACCCTAACTCCATGATTAGGAGGATAGTTTTCTTTGATCCTTAGTTTTGGCCAAACAAGTCGTAGTTATAACTTGACATGCTTGTTTATATACTAATGAACATATAATGGTCAGTTGATGAATAGTTCACATGTTTGAACAATGAATATCTAATGCACATAATATGAGTAACTCACATATTAATACTAATAGTGGGTACACATGATGGTAAACATGTCTTAGACCAATAAACCCTAATGATATGATGAGAAAGATAATTGTAACCTAATCTTGGACTTAATGCATACTAAGAATGTATATGTGAAGAATAATGATCATATTGACCTAAACCCTAAGTTGTAATCATCTAACCTTAACCTATACATCCCTAATGGCATTATTGATACATTAGTAACGTTAGGTGTTATAATAAGATAACATACTTTAATATATAATCACCTAATCATAGATTAATCACGTCAACAATATGAAATGCATATCGCCTTGTTCTCTAATACACACCTAATTAATCACCTAATCATGACTTGGTAGGTGAATCAAATCATTAATACATAGTATGTTCCACTTTGTTCACTAAAATACATATAATGACTTCAATATGGATAGGAAGTAATTGGATTCACATAAAAGTGCATAATCAACCATAAGAACTAAATAAATATGAGAAAATGATTAATGATGAAATTATTGTGAGTAAGAAAGTTAATCTAACGATGTTTAATATAGATATAAGTGACTAATGTAACATTATTTGTATTAATTATAACAAATTTGATATAATGTCTTATTTCGTGCAAACCAATCTGCTATAATTCAATATGTTGATGACAGAGACAAAAACAAAATTATTAAGGATAATAATTAAGTATATTGAGATAATTGAGTAAACCTTAATTGTGTGAAAACTCTTAATGACATAAATAAGAAATATATAGGAATTTTTGTATAATAATAACATATAATTCTTTTGGCAACAAAGTAAATATAACATGACACAATTGAAAGAATAATAAGGATGATATAATATCATAATGAATATAATATTAATAGGCCTAGAATGTTAAGTGTGTTATATCTAATAAAAAGAAATCTTAATAGTGGAACCCTTAATAGGCTTAGAATTTTAAGTGTGTTATATCTAATAAAAATAAATCTTAATAGTGGAACCCTTAGTGATCCATGAGTTTCTTGAGAAGATTTTGAACTCCCAAGTTAAGCAGTTGAAAAATAAGGAGTTTGAGTTAGTGAAAGTTTTGGTGGAAGTTTTATGGAAGCAATCTGGGAGTTTAGTGTTAAGATGTTGCATACTCACCCTCCTCTATTTGATTGTGATTTTTAGGATGAAATCTTCTTTAAGGGGTTGAGTGATGTAACATACCGAAACTTGGACATATTCTCTTTTTGGCCCTTTCCAAGCTTTTCCTTTCCTTTCTATCCTCTTTGGCTTGTTGTTTAAATTGTAAAATTTATAGTGGTTTGATGAATATTTGTTCAATACTTATACCAATGGAAGGGTTTATGCACAAATACCTCGGTGAAATCTTATTTAAGGATCTAAAATGCAAAATCACCACTTAAGTGGAATAATGGTAAATAAATTCGTACTAGAAGTGTAAGGCCACAAACCTTGCTTAATGTATTGAACAAGATTAACTACCATAATTAAGTGCTCCAAGCCTTAATATAACTTTGTGATGTGTTTTGAATCATAAAATGAGCCTAAGGTTCAAATTTGGTTCAATTTGGATGTTGTTTGTGCAAGTTATGCAATTTTAGGTACATTTTGGACTTTTATGCAATTTACCCAATTGGGAGGTTTTCTTTGCAAATTATCACACACATTATAATCCTTATATATTATCTTACCATTCTTAAGATTTTGAACCATGGGACACCTAGTTGCAGCTTGTTTTGAAGGTGTTTCTCTCCAAGGGCATTTAGGGATTGCCCTCTTTATAAATGATCTTATCTTTAAAAGCTATCAACCAATGGGGTTATTTCTTTGATTGGAGGTCGGTGGGGATAGCCTATAAGTCTCCATGGGCTTTTAGAATTGACATTTGATATTCAAGAATCCTCTATGAGCTGTCCTCTTTCATGGCCACGAAGCCCTAGGCTAAGGACACATGGAAAGTCCCATGACACCTCATGCTTGCCCCTTTCTCTATAAAGCCATATCTACCCCTTCCCACCTCCCAATTCAAAAACTCATTCTCTCCCTCTATTTGCTCCAGCTTAGAGAATCATTCCTACTCTATTTTGCCATGAAGGTTTTGTCCCAAGGTAAAAGAGGGTGCTTACCGTGGTGAAGAAGGCTCCTAGAGTTACGAATTTGCTATTTAGGGTTTCTAAAGCTCCTTCTTGGTGATTTTGACCAAAACTAATAATTTTCCTCCTTTCCTTCCCTGTTTTCATGATATTCGTCTTCCTTCCACCTTCTTCCAGGTCAGAACCATGGCCTTCCATGGTGAAACCCCACCTAGACCCTTAAACACCTCATCTCCATGTTCTTTTGTTAGGGTTTTTCACCTCTAAAGTGGGGAAGGTTCTTCTTGCTCAAGATAGGAGTTTTGTTGGAGAAACTAGACTCTCTAGCTCAAGAACCTTGATGCTTGAACCTATCCACTGTTCCTTGAGGACATTTTTATTAACCTTCTCATATATTGCTTACTACATGTTCAAAACTCATACTTCGATGTTTAAAATCGATGATCTCCATCTGTATTTACCACATTCTTCTAAGGTTTTGGTTTCTTGCTATTTTACCTTCTTTAGTAGATCTAGTTTGGTTACCTATGCAACGCCAACCCTGATCTTGGGTCAAATGGTGTTTTATCCCTCTCTCTATCACTCTTCATCTTTTTTTTTTTGGGTTAAGCCAGGGGTCGCTTTTATTCATCCCACACCCCTCTTGTGGGCACAATCATCCAGAAATTACAGCTCCTGCTTATAACAGTGCAGGTAAAAAGCAATAAAAACCAGAAACATCATAACAACCTAACCAACAGCACTCCACAAAACAATGTAAGGGACTCTACGTTTCTCTAAAGCCGCCATACCTCTTACTCTACGAGGTATATTTAGTGTATCTGAAGCAATGAATGGCTCATTCAACCTGCTGCCCCATTTCCCTAGTTCACGAGGTATCGATTTGATGACCTTGTGAACCAAGGACCCATATATCATAGCAGAATCAAGCTCCTCTCGCAGCTCCCTAACGAACGGTGACGTCTTCCATGGTTCCATCCCGTTGTTCCATAAGATGTCATGCACGTATGCCTCATCAATCTCAATACACGAAATGACCAATGCATGGTCTCTCGCTATCTTCAACCCGATAGCACACGCTTGCATATATGCAAGTATGTAATCCGTACTCCGGAGCCAAGCTCTGAATACAAGGCAGATATTAGCCCTGTGATTTCTTATAACTCCCGCCGCCCACCTTTGAGACACTCCTTGGTTATCTCTATCTCTCCCGATCGTGAGGTTGAGCTTAAGATTATGCAGGTCAGGAGTCTGCCATCTCACCAGCTCTGTCTGTCTCATCAATACTCGCGACTCATTCAAGCTCGCCTCCCTCATCTGTGCATAAATGCTATTATCTGTATCTAACACAAAAGATCTCCTCTTCAGCTGAACGTTCAGCGCCGCAATAACCCAACTCCATTCATGAGAGAAAGGTCTATGTTGCTCCTCAAATCTAGCTTGGCATCTCAACCGCCATATGCTATACGGGATCAGAACCGCCAGGTTTCCAGCAAGCCACTCTTTTAGTTTCTTCCTCTTCCCCAAAACACAGGTATCTATTAGGGATCTGACGTCATTAGGTGGATGCATATCTGTCAGCTCGGCAAACTTACCCCAAAAGAAACCCGCCATTTATCCATGGAAAATCAGGTGTCCAATGCTCTCCTCGTGCGGCTCCTCGCAGCAGTTGCATCGAGATGCAAAGGGGATGCAGCATCTAGCTTTAATATTATCATCCGTTGACGTGGCCCCTCTAACATACTTCCAAATGAAAGCCGCCGCCTTAGGGAAGCTACTCTTCCAAATCCACTCTAACCCAGCAGGACCTTCCCTTCCGTCTACCATCAATAGCTTTTTGAATGATCTCATAGAGAATACACCTCTCAACCCTGGACTCCATATCATTCTATCTTCCACATCAGCGATCCATGCGTTAGATTCACGGATGATATCCGACCCATCATCATCAACTATCATCCTCAGTAAATCCCAATCCCATCCCTGGCCTTCAATCCAGAAGTCTTTAATAAGAAAAGGGTGTCTTCTATCACTAGCGAATCTAGCATGATTTGTCAAACGCTGCTCACACCACCTCGAGTCCCAGAAAGGAATTTCACCTCTCCCTACCACCCATCTACACATAGGGAACACCCGCAGCATCATATCCCATATATGTTTCCAGTACGGAGAAGGAGAAGGTCCCAACTTCAAGGAACCGGGAAAGACATTATCACGACCTGCTACCACATTGGCATACTTCCACCTGCAGAAACTGGCCCATATTGAATTCGCCATCAACACCTCCCAACAAGCCTTCCCAAAGAAAGCATCATTTATCAGACGGAGCGATGGAAATCCCAACCCACCTTGAGATAGAGGTCTTGCAACTCTATGCCAACTGAGCCAAGCTTTTCTGTGTTGTTCATCCCTGCCCGCCCACAAGAAATGAGAAAGCTTCCTCTCAATGCGGTCTGCAATCCCCACCGGAACGCCAATCGCAACCGCCGTATATATAGGAATGGATGATAGCACATGAGCGATTAGTAGTCTTCTTCCCGCGAAGGATAGGAGTTTGGATCTCCAAGTTGTGAATTTATTAACAATCTTCTTCATCAAGAACTCAAAGTCGTTGAGTCTCATCCTTCCTTTTGTTATAGGGATACCCAGGTAAGTGATAGATTCCTTCGCTGCCCCCATATCCATACAAACTGCCACACTATTTATCATCTCCAAGTCTTTCCCACCTACTACACATGGATTTATCTTTATTGATTCTTTGCCCCGTGGCCCTTTCATACGCCTCAAAAGTATCCCTAACCTTCTCCATGGATCTCTGATCAGCATTGAAGAATAAATCAATGTCATCCGCATATAATAGAATGCTTGGCGGAATCACCTCCTCCCTGATCTTGAATCTCGAAATGTGTCCCTCCTCTTCTATCTTCATAAATTTTCTACATAGAATCTCCTCGAAAAGAATGAACAAGAAAGGGGATAGCGCACAACCTTGCTTGAGTCCTCTACTCATCGGAAAAAATCCTGCAGTTTCGTCCCCAACCGTGATGGTAGCCCATGTATTAGAAAAGAAACTTAAGCACAACTTCACCATATCCGTACTAAACCCAAATTGTTACATCATTCTCCACAGAACATTCCAGTCAGTCCTATCATAAGCTTTCGACATATCATACTTCAGAATCACATTGGGTGTCCCTTGGCCTCTATTGATGTCGTGCATCAGCTCCTTCGCAAGCCTGACATGATGAGTGATGTCGGATCCTTTAACAAAAGCACCTTGTACCTTGGAAATCAATCTCGGCATCATGGGAGCCATCCTATCACTGATAATACGTGCAAGAATACGGAGGACAACGTTTTCAATAGAGATTGGCCTAAAGTCCTCTGGTAGTCTCTTTGGGCAATCCACCTTCGGAATAAGCAGAATTTGGCAGCAGAAAAGGCCCCTAAAGCAAGGCTGTCCTCTAAAGAAAGCCTCCGTCATCTTCATAAAATCCGCACCAATGATTGACCAAGCAGCCCGGAAGAACATCCCAGTGAACCCATCCAGACCTGGAGCTGCTGAGGAGTCCATCTTTAGTAGGGCCTTCACAACTTCCTCTTCACGGGGGACAGCGAGAAGGGAAAGATTTTCATCCATAGATACCAACTCCGGGATATTATGCAAGAAATCCTCCAAGTCATCTCTCTTGAAGATTTCTGACTTGTCATTTCCTGATTGGTTCAAACTAAAAAATTCATACCTTTTGATCCTCTTATCCAAATTTGACAAATAAATATGTTTTGGAATCAAAAAATTAATCTCTACCTAATAAAAATATCTTCAAGGTCTGATTTTTAGGTTTGATGAAGGGTGATTTTGAATATGAATTTAATGCATAAAATTCATAAAAATTACTTCTTAATCATCGGGTGAACCTAATAAGTTCATTGATGAGGTTTTTATAGAGAAACCCAAGTTTTGCTAAAAATGTCTAAAATTAGAGTTTCTATACATTAATGTGCATTATGTACTCTAATACATGTTAATACATTGAAAATAGGAAAAGAGGAACTTGGACTCAATTAAAGAGGTGAAAGTTAGTAATTGATATCAGTAAGAGAGGCATGTGCATTCTTACACCCTAATTTGGGATATTTACAAACAAAACCCTATATTTCCCTAATGAGGCTTTAATGAACCTTGTTCCCTCTTTCATGATTCTTTTGTTAAATTGCCTCAAATTTTGGAATGATATTCTTTTTCTTGGGTCTTGTACCCCCACTGCCATGTTCTAATTGATATGATGCTTTTACTTGACATGTTTTCTTTTCTAGCATGTTGATTTTATGGAATATTTAGCTATAGTAGTGGTACTTATGTACAACCACCCATAGATAGGGCATGTATTAATTCTCCCTGGGGAATGTATTATTCTCCTCCAAAAAATATGTGTAGGTGATTGGGAATGTATTAATTGTCCCCTCACCTATAGGTTGAGGCCTGGTAGGTGCACTAACCCTACTTAGTTAATGTAGTCAATATTAATCATGCATGCAACCCTTTTATTATATTTTGTTATGGCAAACAACTATTTTGATTATGCCTCATACTCTTGTTCTCTTCATCTTATGATGAAATCTTAGCCTTTATTTTCATGTTATTTCCTTATCTTTTGTTCTTGTTCATTATTTGACACATACCTTGTTTTCTTTCCCTCTTGTTGGGTGATTTCCCAGCCACCCAAGTTTAGATCAAAGTGTTGAACATGACCAAGGAGAACATCGCTTCCAACATGGACCTAGCTATTGGAGATGTTGCTTGAAGATAGATTGGAAGTAGTTTGGATCTCCCTCTACTTAGATCCTTATGTTGTATCATACATGTAAACCCTTACGGGATATTATGATGTACTTTTGTAATCTTTTGTGAAAATTGAATATAGTCATTTATTTAATTACGTTGCTACACTTTGGTTGTTTTGAATATCATTTATTGAAATTTGAAAAGTTTACACCAATTCCTGCATACCTTTGAGTGTGTTCAGAATGAATATTTTATTCTTCAAAATTTTAGTAAAGGGGCGATTTCACTCTTTTATAGTTGTCGTAAAGACAATGTTGCCCAAGTAGGCCCTAATGTAGTGTCATATGGTTGTGCACAGTTTGCTTTGAAATGTAGGTGGGTATAACTTGGCTTCCACATTCCACTTCTGGGACAACATATCTGCATTCTTGAGTGCAGCAATACACCGGCCATGCGGAACCCTTCGACATCTTTTTAGGCACAACTCTCATGATTTTATCTCTTTTGGCTTTTAATTCTACTCGCAGGCTTGGTAAAGGGTTGGTAGGATTTTTGTGCGACCAACCCTCTTTTCATCCCAAAGCAGGGATAATTAAAACTGGAAGGGGCAGTTGTTTCCTTATCGTGGGAGTTGCATAATTTCTAGTTAGTACTATCAGGCTAGGGTGATTGGTCAGGAGTGTGGCTGGTAAAGTCTTCTTTATTTCTAGGAATTCCATAGGTTCAGGAGTTTTCTTCCGCTTTACACAAAATTTTGTTGTAAGAATGGAATAAGATCATATCATTGTGTCTTTTCTTTTATGTGAATTAGCAGCTCATTTGCACCACTCTAGAATTGATTATGCTAAAAGGTAACAGGAGGACAAACAAGTCTAAGAAAAGGGAAAATTGAGTTCACATTAGTTTCATATTTTCAGCATTTTGTTCAAAATTTCTCAAAAATTTCTTCTACAAGATAGGAGGAAGCAAGAGTATGAAGGTGATCATATATATCTACAAGATGTTCAAAACTTTACTAGAAAGGATATGAGAGAAAGGATTCAAAATGATAGAAGTATACCTCTCCTGTTCGTTTATAACAAATACCCCAAACTTATCATGCACTCTGCCCCAAAGTGTCAAAGATGAAGGTTTAGGTATAAACACGCCTATTTTATTTTTGATGTTTTTAAAAAATGGCCCATTTTGACTGGAGTAGCATGTTGATGTAGCCTCCTCAGAGAGCGTGATATCTTTCATGTTGCAGGATTTCAACTTTCATCTCTCGTAGGGCTAGGGCTTCCTTCCACGACATGCAATAGAAACTACAATCATTGGATAGAGGCATCTGTTGTGGACTTCAATGGAAAAATTGTGTCTTCTTGAAGTCCTTAGTCTTTGAAGTTTTGTACCCTTTGCCATCCTCATAGATCATTTCTACAATCGTCTCTGCGCATGTCACTGCCTTTTTCTTTAGTTGGCATCTTCAGTGTAGTCATATTTGTACGCTTGTTTGGTGCAAAGGTTGAGTCTGAGTTGTTGTATAAGATGGCCGTCTTTGCTTTGATATTGACTACAAGGCGCATCCGATGATTTTTGTGCAAAATTGGTAAAAAAATGAAATCAGGCGGTGAGTCCATTAGGCGCACCTGTAGGCATTGTTTTTCTCTTGACTCTTTGTTCTTTAGTATGTCATGGACGAGCAAAAAATATTCCATGTGTACATTAGGTACGCAGACATCACGCTTACTGTTAGGTACCCTCCTATCTTTAGAGTATCTTGGAGGTCATCTTTGATGACACAGATGTCATTTTGCTCAAAGATAACATCTCCACGATTACTATCTTCTTTGAGTGTTTTAATTATTAGCAGTAATGAATCCCAAGATAGGTATTGACATGCCCATCTCTCAAAATCAGCAAAGGAGGGCTCTATCTGGCCAGGTGGCCCATCTAGGTGTACCTCAGGCATCTCCTCTTTATTGACATCACCTTCTCCAGGTTGATCTTTAGATACCTCATTTTCTTTTTCTGTGGCGGTCATGGTTATCACTTTTTCAGCTAACTTGGGATATTGTTTTTATTTCTGAGTTGCTTCTTCA
Organism: Alisma plantago-aquatica; assembly: GCA_963693085.1. Lineage (NCBI taxonomy): Eukaryota > Viridiplantae > Streptophyta > Magnoliopsida > Alismatales > Alismataceae > Alisma > Alisma plantago-aquatica. The sequence continues at coordinate 1,348,495,954 of OY856410.1, read as the reverse complement.
AGGTGCTTGTCGGTTGCCCACCCTTCTTTCCAGGAATATGCCCTATCCAATTCACTAGGGTCAATCCATAAAGTCAACAACTACTCCCGATAGGGGTGTAAACGGTGCGGGTACGGTGCGGGTCTGGCCATACCCATATCCATACCCATCTAATTTAGCGGGTCCGGTTCCAGTTCTAGACCCACATAATACAAAATCTGGACCCGCACCATACCCATACCCGCAATTATAGCGGGTATGCGGTGCGGGTATGCGGGTAAGCGATTCTATAAAACGTCATATTATTTATGTAAGATAAATGACTATGTTCTATATATTTTAAGACAACTAGATATTGTCATTATATAGAATGTTAACATGTAATAGTTATATTAGACAATGCTATATTTTATACATTAACATTAATTGAGTTAATTGTTTACATATTTGTAGTCATCGTCATAACGTTTAACTTATGTAGAAAGTAATGTAAATTAGTAGACATTTTGATTTTTAAGTTTACATATAATGTTCATTATTGAAACTAGAATAGTTAACTCTTTATGATATGACTAGTCTCAACCTTATTGTGGTTAGGTTAGAGTAGGATATAATCTCAAGAATTATATTAATTAGACTAGTAAAGTATTATATATATAACATGTTATTTAAGTAGTTACTTATGTATAGTGGGTACACGGGTCTAACGGATCTAGGTCCAAGCATACCCATTATTAGACCCGCTTATATGCGGGTCCAAGGGTATACGGGTCCAAGGGTATGCGGGTATAAAAAATTAGACCTGTGACGGGTTTTTTAAGGGTCCGGATTTTTGGGTCCGTGGGTTTACCCGTACCCATTTACAGCCCTAACTCCCGAAATGACTTCTTTTCTTGTAAGGGGACACCTGTATACAGCCAGCATGGTACAACGTCAGGAGGCATTACAGGGTCCTTAAAGAGCCACCAATCTTATATTACTTCCATAGAGTAGGTACCCCGCAAGCCACGCGGATCTTCTAGAAAAAGGTCTTATAATGGGATGTCTTTGTTTATGGCCTCCATCATTCTCAACACTATAGATGCACAGTCCCTTGTTCCACTTTGTTCCTGGGGACCTTTGATGGAGATGGAGAAGTCCTTCCAATTATACTTATGTCAGTTGCCTGCTCCTCGTATGGATCGTTGGAGGTAGATAGGCACCTTCAAGATGTCTCATGCTTCCTTGTTCTTGAAGATTAGGGACGTGCTTGGAAACTCATCGGTGCAACAATTGTATATTGTGGTGTGGTGCTCATATAGATTTGCAACAATTAGACACCAGTGCTTGATGGTCCTTATAGGCAATGTAGGTCTCTGACTTCTCCACAACATCTTGGAGTTATTTGATGGCCTTAGAGTTATTCTTCTCTTCGTACATCAGTTTTGCCAAATGCGTTGTGCCATTAAATACCGGTTGTACTTTATCGGGATGGAGGAATTCCTCTATAAAAGTAGCACATAGCACTTTAAATAAGCTTTTGTGTACTTGCACCCTCTTGAAGAAGATCCCTCTGAGGAGTTCCCATGTTAGAGTTCGTCCTTTGTTAGTATACAAAACATTCATGCTTGGAAGATATTCATCTAGAACGCCAGCTAGGACATGGACATCCCTGCAGGTTATTCTGGAAAGTGATATCATGTCCATGCCTGCCAACTTGCACAGAATATGGGGTGTTGCAGCAATCTCTTCTTGTTCAACCGGTGGGTCCCCTTCTCTTACTGGTTCATTAATGAAGAACGATGCAAGGCCACCTTCCTCATCATCCAATGTCCCTTGGCCAACCTGATGTGCATTTGTGGCTGGTGCAACAGGAGTGGGAGCAGGGTCTTTAGTAATCTTCTTTTGTTCCTCTTCAACTTTGGCCTCCCTTGTGTTTGTGTCAACTGACTCTTCTAGATGTTTGTTTGCGGTAGATGGTGTCTAGAGCACAACCTCGTTGAGTTCTACTAGTGTTTGTACCATTTTACTGTCATACACTGCATTGATGTGGCTCTTACTGCACTAACAAACTCACCTAGGGCTGAAATCCCTGAGTTCTACCAAAACCTTATGCAATAATACCACCCGCAAGCGGACGGGTCTTATCGCAGTATAGTTGAGGATCGAATCCCAAGGGACAACATTTTTAAGAATCTTTTACTAGTCGAATCTAGTTGAATCAAGACTAATATTTAGAACAAAGGTTGGTTTGGGGTTAATTAAACTAAATGCGAGGAAAGTAAATAGTAGGATTAAAAGTTGATTAAAGATGAATGATGGGAATCGCTGGGATGGTCCCGGGTTTCACCACCGCTACACATGCAAACACATCCAAACATCAAACGTCCTGGCTAGATAAAACCATCCAAATAGAGCTACTGCAAAAAAACCCCATACGGGCGTCCGGTTTGCGTAAACATCACCTTAGGTATCAGATGTCTCGTCACCACCCAGATCACACACTTACAGCTCCAAAGATACAAATATCCAACTGAAGCTTTGGGCCCTCCGTTAGGAAGTCAGGCACACAAAAGTGTCACTGTGGGCTAGATGTCTCATCCCCTCACGAATCACACACTTACTACTTCAGGGAATCCCATCAAAAGCTCTCGTCAAGGAGTCAACTGCATTAATCTACATTCAAATCCTACATATTGAAGTTCTCGCAACATAGGAATGAACAAGATAAATGCAAGCAGGTGATCAATCCACAAACACACATCAAACGATTAACAACGAAATGAAAAGTTATATACAAGCCATGGAATGTTTAACATCTGAACATGTAAGCATGGGCAATGGGGCTAGTCCCCGCACCCCAGCGAAAGAAAACTACTCGCCCATGGTGAGAGAAACAAAAATAACAAGAGAGAGAGAAGATTCCGCCATGAGCATGGTGAAGAAGATGATTGCAGCTCGATGGAGAAATAGTCTTCTACACAACGTCGGGGCAGATCTGGATGAGGAGAGAAGAACACCATGATAGACGGGGCAGATCTTCTCTCTCCACCTTCTCTTTCTTCTTGTAGTCCTCGCTCACAGCAGGAGGAGCATCTCGTGGACATGATGGCAGCGTAGGCACGGTGTAGATGCAACATATCTAGATCTGGATCTGGATGGACAGTGGCGGCGGGAGGGGGGGCAAGCTGGGGTAAGTGCCCCCCCTCCAATTTTAAATTTTTTGAGCATATATATTGAAAACCTCTAGAGGGGGGGTGAATAGAGTTTTATAGATAATTTAACGATTATTGGACTTAAACAACCACAATGAAAATATTGAACAAAGAGACACAAGGTTTAGAGTGGTTCCAACTATAGCAAATACTATAGCCGTCAGTCCACTACCCGGTTGCTTACCCAACCGGGATTTGAAAAGAAATTTATTTTATTACCTCTTCAAGGAATTTACATAAAATACAATCTCTTTTCCTAAACCCTTCAAGCAGCCTTCACCTAGAAGTAATCGCCAACCTTGAAGCAGCCTTCCCTTGAAGTAGGTGCACCAACTCCCGTTGCACCAGCCTTCTGAAGTAGCTTCCCTTGCGATAGCCTTCTTGAAGTAGCTTGAAGTCCCCTTCTCCACCTGAGAAGTCAATCCTCTCCAATCCGCAGCCTCCAACCCTAGGAGTAGCAAGGAGAGTACAGAATATAAACAAGAACAAGAAAGAAAAAGGAAATTACAACTTATCCTTTAAGCCCAAGGCTTGATATGCCTAGATCAAGCGTGAGATCTCCTAGCCAAGTATGTGAACTTGTGATTGCTGTGGGTAGGAGAGTCTAGCCTATAGGACACGTGATTGAGCTAAGGAGAATGTAGGTCAATGATCACTGTGCTCAAATTGCTTGCAAAAGATTGCTCAAGTATGCTCAAGTGTATTCTCAAGTGTAACAACTAAAACATAGTGTCCTATGGCTTGTTTTATTTATAGGAATGGCCTAAGTATGCTTAAGGACGTTCTACACAACTTCTAGGGGTTTCTAAGTGCTTAACTAGCCGTTAGGTACAAAGTTGTTGCTTTAACAACGGCTAAATAATTTATTCTGCAGTTGCTGTCAGAGACCGTCTCGGTCGAGGAATGGTCGACCGAGACACCTACTGGGTCGAAGTTTTGTCGACCGACAGGCTCTCTGGATTAACGTTCATTTGCAACTACCAACTACTTTGTCTGTTGTGTCTAACGGCTACTTTGGATTTTCTCGGTCGAGGAGTTTGTCGACCGAGAGTGTCTCGGTCGAGGAGTTTGTCGACCGAGAATGATCCTGTTTCAAGGTTTCAATTTAAACATTAATTATATGTGTGAGTGTGCAAAGGTGATCCAAATTAAATGGGATGACATGTCTAACTATGGTGTTTGGCTAGGGAAAATCTAACGCTTGATTTACATGCAATTCTAAGTACTTGTACATTATATATTTGTACAAGTTTTACAACATTGATTACATTGCATGAAAATATAACTAAATAAGCTCTTGGATTTTCCCTTGCTACTTTGTCATCCTGCTTAGTCCTGCACACTTAAGTAGCTGGTTAGATTAATAAGAATGAAATGTTTGTCATCATCGAAATAAAGGGATTTATCATAATATCCAATTTATCCAACAATCTCCCCCTTTTTGAAGATGACAAACATTTCCTAAATATGAAATAAGGAAATATAAAGCATGTGAGTTTCATACCTGAAAATTTACCTTTTGTAGCCATTTATGTTTTGCAAGTGAGTGCTGGCCAAGATGTGATGAAACTCATTTATATATTTGATTTTTATATTCTTTCTCCCCCTTTGTCATTTCAAAAAGATATCCAAGTTGAATGTTTTATTTTTCTTCTCCCCCTTAATATAATGCTCCCCCTTAATTAGAGATCCTATTAGAAACATGGATTTTTACCTAATTTATCCTCAATTTGTTTCTCAATCATTTGCAAAGGATGTTAAGCCTTGAAATGATATGAGATTCCTTTAAGCATATGATGAATGTATATTGATTTCTCATGAATCAAAGGATGTTAAGCCCTAGATTAAATGAGAATCCTCTAAGCTTAGAGTACATAAAAATGTCTCCATCCAAAAGCCCTATTTTGGGTAGAGAATTCCTGTAAATACAAGATACCATTTTCAATAAATTCATAAATTTCTTGAAAATTTTCAGCTACACATGGTGATTACAATATTTTTGTAAGCTTCTTCAATCAAATGGTCAAAGTTTTGATAATCTCCCCCTTTTTCTTATGCTTTGCTCCCCCTTAGATAGATATCTCAAATGAAAGTTTGAATACTAAGCAAATATATAAAATGTCCAAGATTTAACAAAGATGTATGCAATTTATGTCAATCTGGAAAAAACAGAAACCCAGTCGGTCGATAATTGCTCGACCGACAATGTTCTCGGTCGACTAGTTGCTCGACCGAGAATGTTTCTGGAGAACTGTTTTGCATTTGGAAATTCAATTACAATTGTAACAGTTGCCTGTTTTAATTATTATTCCCTTCATTTGTTATGCTCTACAATAATGAACATATGATCCATATTTTGAAGATGTCTCATATGCCAAAAAAATAACCATGTGAATCAAATAAAAATGGCAAATTTCATTCAATAGCATGAAGAAGATTACAATCATATAGAATTTGACTAATCATTTTTATTACAACTAGTACAACTCCAACACTTCACAGGAAAGATTTAAGAATTACATCGATGTCCGGATCTTTCCCAAGGAATGGCTCGGCTCCATAATATTTGACCAGAGTTTGCCAATCTAAAGCACCTGTCATAGCTAATGCATATGCTTCCAGAAATGTGGGAACTCGGTCAAATCGGAAGTGAGCAGCTATATCTTGCAATTGTATGGAGGAAAATTGAGTATGTGCAAGATCCATTGATGGTGGAGGTGGAGGTTGATAGTAGTTGTATGAAGGGTTAAATGGGTTGAGCATGCCAGGATTTAAAGAATGCGGATATTCATCGGTTTCAGCCGGAGAAAGATTTTATATTCTTTGATTTAAGTATGTCATGGCATGATGGGTATAGTTGAGTTGGTTACTGAGATGATATTGGGAGCCAACAAGATAAGTGAGAGTATTTTGGATGGGATCAATAGAAAGATTAGTAGGAGGAGGGGGTGGTGGTATATCTTGATGTGATGATTCTCCTTCTACTCTAGCCCTTTTATGACCAAAGTCAATCCCCATCTTCTCTACGGTGTTCTTACTTATCTTTGGTGGTCTACGCTCCCATATGTATCCCATATCTTCAATGTTTAACTTAAGACAATGTTGAGTAATCTGGCATACAAAATCGGCATATGGTGGATTGCCAGAAAACTCAAGCATATTTTTAAGTACTATGCGAATGAAGTTGATGGGAATTTCTTTTATGATAGCATAAATTAGACACATACGGAAAATAGGAACCTCGGATTTATTGGCTCGTGGATGTATGTTGGTGGAAACAATGAGGTTTACTATTCTACATGCTGATTTTAGGTTTATTGCATAATAGGTTCCCCTATCTTCATGACAAGTGGTATTGGCTTGAAATATGGCTCTTTTTATATCACTAAGGCTAGTGGAGTGGTCATCATGGGAAAATAAATTTATTGGATTGCCGGTGGTAAGGTCAAGGAAATCTTGATATTCATCTATATCAATTTCTAGCATGTCAAGAATATCCCCTTCGGAAAATTTAAAACTATGCCCATTGACCATGGTGTAGAAGAATGTGGTGTCATTTTCGGTGTGGGATAAGAGATTGGCATAGAATTCGTTTACTACCTTAATGGAATAGGAAGGAAAGGATGGGTTGATGAAGTCCTTCAGCTTTTGTACTCCAAAGAGATGCTCCAGGTCGACTATGTTGATGAAGTCCATCACTTCGACCGGGCGTCGGGGAAGAGGAGCTTTAGAGGAAAGCCGAAAGTATCTATCTCCAGCATCTCCGTCGACGAAGGCGATGTCATTTATGATCGTCAGTGGCGGAGTGGCTTCCCGATCTTCTCTTCTTTTTCTTCCAGCAACTTTCTTCTTCCCACGGACAGCTGATGATGAGGCCATTGTGTTTGGAGAAGAAGCAAGGAAGATTTGAGGGTAAGAATGCTGAAGGATTGCACGAAATTGCACTAGAGATGGACTATGGAGGCAAGGAAATGCAAGTGTGAGTAAGTGGCTCGTTTTTGCACTTATTTATAGAATTCCAGCGACCTGGTCGGTCGACGACTCGTCGACCGAGCGTCCGCAACGGTCGAGTTGCAGACGCGCCACTTGGTCCTCCAACGGTAAAGAAAACGGTCATAACGGTCGGGTTGCAACGGTCATATCCAACGGCTATTTCTCGGTCGAGCGCTTGTCGACCGACATTGTCTCGGTCGAGCACTCGTCGACCGACAGTTCGTCCGATACTGAGTCTGTTTAGAATTTGTCGGTCGAGTGAGATGGGCTGACCGAGTGGTTCTCGGTCGACGAAGTCGTCGACCGACAGACTTACTGAGTTCAATTTTGACTGTATTTTAATGCAAATCATAGAACATTTTTGTAGAGCATATATATGTATATTCCAAGGGAGTAATAATATTTAAGGCTTCTAATTACTACAAATGATTTGAGTTTTGATTTAAAAATATGCTAAGATTAAGTTCAATAAAATAATGTCCAAAGAAATAATTTTTATCAAAGTTTATTTTAGGTCGCCCTTGATTACGACCATGGTGCCCCTTGGTCAAATTTTATTTTAACCAAGAGGCATATTCTGCAGGTTTTAAAAATATTCATACGTGAAGAATAAGTTCTGCAGATAGCTTACGAATATCAATATGAGGCTCATTAAAGTGTACAAATTATGAGAACTTAATAAGGGCATCAAATATGATGAAGCATATTCAAGAATAATATCCATTTGGATAGACTAATTCAAATATGATGAAGCATATTAAGTGATGCTTAACACAATGAGTATTTTCAAAAGTCGATTTGAAACATTTTATTCATTGCAAGTATTTCTAAGAGATAAATTTGCAATAAGAGTATGATTAAATAGGATTTTTCTTTAATCTAAGCATGATCCATATAATCTTTCAAGAATAATTTTCATACAAAAAAAAATTACATCAGCTCTGAAAAACAGTGATACACTCGGTCTACAGTTGCTCGACCGACATTTTCTCGGTCGACAACTGCTCGACCGACCATGTTTCTGGAAACTGTTTCAGAAATCTATGCAATAAAGGTTGTATCTAATTCAATTATTTCGAAAATCAGTTTGAGATAAAACATATGGATATCAGAGTGATATCATAATCAAATTTATTATAAATTTGTTATCCCTATATGTTAAGTTGAGATAGACAAAAAGATGTGCAAATTTGAGACTTTGGACATATCTCAACTTAGTCTAATCGAATCAATTTGGGGATTTTGGAACCCATACCATCTCATCATTCTTTTTCCTGTATGGGCATGAGAAGGAGTAATGTCCAAGACGTGAACAATAGTGGCAACATATAGAATCAACCTCATATCTCTTTCTATGATTTTGGTCTAGGTTGTTCTTTGGTACAAAAGTATATTTGCCTCTATGTACATTCATGGATTGACTTGCTTGTGTCCTTCTCCAACTAGGTTGTTGATAGGATTTCTCCTTAGGCTTATAACCTAGTCCTCTTCTCCCTATTTGATGATAGGAATTTTCTAATATTTTATCAAGGATTCCATTGTTGCTTAACTTACTAACTTCTTGTTGCAACTTAACGATCTCATCCATTCTTTTCTTGATATCTAATTTTGCTTGATCTAGATTGGATGATAACATATTTCTTTCTTTCACTATATTGTCATAATCTACATGGGTGCACAATATAGGTTGTTTTTTAATATCATTTAACTTTGCAAGCAATTCAGTCTTTTCTTGACATAGAAGATCATAGTTAGTCTCTAGAGTGAAAATTTTCACTTCACTATTACTTAGAGATGATTTCAAAGTACGATTGTCAGACATAATGCTATCTTTTTCAAAACCAAGAGTATTCAATTTAGCATATAAATCGTCATTTTTGGATGTAAGCTCAAGAAGTCTAGCATTTAGATCATCATTTTCTTTATTTGATTTCTTTAATTTCTTTTTGTATTCAACATATTTATTATGTGTTTCTTCAATAATAGTAACTAACTCTTCTTTAGGTAAATCAAGCAAGCTTACCTCTTCTTCTTCTTCCTCACTTATTGTAGCAACGAAACATTCTTTATGTGTATCTTCTTTCTTTGACCTCCATGGACATCTAGAAGTAGAGTGCTTTGTTCCTAAGCACCAATTGCAACTTGTCGCACATTGGTCCATGCTCCTTTTCTTGTGGTTGTAGTCACCTCCTCCCTTTATCTCTTCAAGACCTTGTTAGGGCTCCTTGAAGCCTGCTCTGATACCAATTGAAAACCTCTAGAGGGGGGGTGAATAGAGTTTTATAGATAATTTAACGATTATTGGACTTAAACAACCACAATGAAAATATTGAACAAAGAGACACAAGGTTTAGAGTGGTTCCAACTATAGCAAATACTATAGCCGTCAGTCCACTACCCGGTTGCTTACCCAACCGGGATTTGAAAAGAAATTTATTTTATTACCTCTTCAAGGAATTTACATAAAATACAATCTCTTTTCCTAAACCCTTCAAGCAGCCTTCACCTAGAAGTAATCGCCAACCTTGAAGCAGCCTTCCCTTGAAGTAGGTGCACCAACTCCCGTTGCACCAGCCTTCTGAAGTAGCTTCCCTTGCGATAGCCTTCTTGAAGTAGCTTGAAGTCCCCTTCTCCACCTGAGAAGTCAATCCTCTCCAATCCGCAGCCTCCAACCCTAGGAGTAGCAAGGAGAGTACAGAATATAAACAAGAATAAGAAAGAAAAAGGAAATTACAACTTATCCTTTAAGCCCAAGGCTTGATATGCCTAGATCAAGCGTGAGATCTCCTAGCCAAGTATGTGAACTTGTGATTGCTGTGGGTAGGAGAGTCTAGCCTATAGGACACGTGATTGAGCTAAGGAGAATGTAGGTCAATGATCACTGTGCTCAAATTGCTTGCAAAAGATTGCTCAAGTATGCTCAAGTGTATTCTCAAGTGTAACAACTAAAACATAGTGTCCTATGGCTTGTCTTATTTATAGGAATGGCCTAAGTATGCTTAAGGACGTTCTAGACAACTTCTAGGGGTTTCTAAGTGCTTAACTAGCCGTTAGGTACAAAGTTGTTGCTTTAACAACGGCTAAATAATTTATTCTGCAGTTGCTGTCAGAGACCGTCTCGGTCGAGGAATGGTCGACCGAGACACCTACTCGGTCGAAGTTTTGTCGACCGACAGGCTCTCTGGATTAACGTTCATTTGCAACTACCAACTACCCTGTCTGTTGTGTCTAACGGCTACTTTGGATCTTTCTCGGTCGAGGAGTTTGTCGACCGAGAGTGTCTCGGTCGAGGAGTTTGTCGACCGAGAATGATCCTGTTTCAAGGTTTCAATTTAAACATTAATTATATGTGTGAGTGTGCAAAGGTGATCCAAATTAAATGGGATGACATGTCTAACTATGGTGTTTGGCTAGGGAAAATCTAACGCTTGATTTACATGCAATTCTAAGTACTTGTACATTATATATTTGTACAAGTTTTACAACATTGATTACATTGCATGAAAATATAACTAAATAAGCTCTTGGATTTTCCCTTGCTACTTTGTCATCCTGCTTAGTCCTGCACACTTAAGTAGCTGGTTAGATTAATAAGAATGAAATGTTTGTCATCATCGAAACAAAGGGATTTATCATAATATCCAATTTATCCAACAATATATATTATGTATATTTACATGGTATCGAAGTTAATATTAATTTATACATTTTATCTCCTTCACACGATAATTAACCTAATTTCGAAGTATATAAACTCTTTTCCATAAGTAATGTCAATACTAATACGATTTTAGGTAAAGAATCATAAATTAAAATACATCAAAATAGAATGTGTTTCTTTATTTTATAAATATATCTCAATTTTGCATACCTAACGAATTGTTCTTTATTAAACATATTAACAAGTGTATCAAAACACAAATGTCAACTTATTAACTGTTATTTTACACTTATTTGTATAATGATTATATAAAAAATAGATATCTATAATTAATTGTATTCTTTATTAATTATAAAATATTTTTATATCATATATAAATAATTAAATATATAACAAACATAGCAAGTATGTAGTTGTATGGATAATGAGGAAATGAAAATAGATATCTTTTGTCAATGATATACTTTATGAAATACCAAATACTTTATATAATATATAAACAATTAAGTGTGTAACAAATACAGAAAGCACATATGTGACGAGGTGAAAGAAAATTAATATCTATGTACATTGATAATAGAGAGAAAGAAAATCGATATTTATAATTAATGGTATAATCCATGAGATATCAAATATTGTTGTAATTAAATGTATAACAAATATATCAAGTAAATAGTTCTATGTGTATATCTTTTACTTGTACAAATGGTGTATGCTTATTATTTTCTATTATAGGTGTTCTATTAAAGATAAAATCAAATGAAATATGATAGTTTTTTAGTAGTACATGGTGTCACGATAAATTTGTTAATATTTTTTTAACAAAATATGTGTATTGTTTTGAATTGTTATACATCAATAAAAATTTATTAAAATAATATAATATCATGTGTCATCATGAAAAAAATACTTACAATTATTCTTATATTCACAAATTATGTAAATATTATTTCTCTAAATTATGAACATTATTTCATCTTAATATCAAGGATAATGAATTTTGATATTTTCTTAGTTTCCAATGCAACATAGAAATAATTATCTTTAGAACTTAGTGAACAATGAATTGTCATAAGATCTATTACTTTATTAGGTAAATTTATGAATAAGTTTAATACAATCATAAGTATCTTTATTTAACTTTAAACTATTATAGTATTGGATTTCTTGATTTATATATAATAATAGTAATTTCTACATGGAACTACTTATATATTCATTTCTTAACTTTATGTTATTTTTTAGTTACTTACTTGTCAAACTCATAATGTAGGAAATTATTTGTGTGATCTTAAAAACTAAATAATAATCCACACAATTAAAATTGAACATTAAATTTATGTGGTTAATAGTTGGTCTTATACAAAGAAATTAAATATCTTCAATGCAAATGGCCGTCATTTCAAACTCATCTTAAATATATAAAAATCCTAAATGTATGTAGAATGTTGTAATATACATAGTAATACGCAATAAAATATATACGCAGAAGGTTATTTGAATCAGATCTAAAATAAATAATCTACAAAGTGATGAGATATGTCTCCAACCTCGTCTTTTATTTATGTAAGACTCATCTATTTTTCTTACTAGATCCAAGTAAATAGGTCAATGTCATGTTTTTGAGACATGCCCACACTCTATTTGTCTCATGGTGATTATTTAAATCCTATTTATATATGATTTAAAACAAAAATAATATCAATCTCATATAAATACATAACATTATTTTTTAAGTACCCCCTTCGTGAGAGGGCTGGCTCCGCCACGGTGGATGGAGTGGCTTGCAGATCTGAGGTGAACTGGGGCAAGACCACCACGGAGGCATACTCTTGGTTGTGGAGATCGTCTCCTTAGGCTGAGGATAGACGTGCAGTCTGGAGCGGATGCTTTTGAGTGAGGGGGTAGGGTTCTATTTATAAGCTCAGGCCTGTTGGCTGGACACAGTGCCACAGTTGTGGCCTTTTCTAGTGTACGGTCGAGGTCATTACTGACCGCGGCTTCTTCACTTGCCTGGTCACGGTCTCTAGCACTTGAGGGCTGGTCGCGGTCTGTGATCAATTGAGGACCGGCTATGTGACTCGACCGCGGGCTTGAAGCTAGTAGAGGACCATAGCTAGATGAAGACGAACCGCGGTCGCAGTAGGAAGAGACCGCGGGCGGATGGCGTCTTGGGTGGATGGAATACCGCGGTCGCGACCCAGCACACCGCGGGCGCGATGTATGCCTGCTGGGTCGCGGCAGTCAGAGGTGTAGCTGAGGAGGTGAAAGGAGGTCGTGAGCACTGCTGGAGATGGAGTCACCGTCCGTGGCGATGGAGGAAAGTGCTGCCGATGACGAGCTACCGCGGTCGCGGTCTTCTGTGCTGGCGAGGACGCATGGCGATGGTTTCATGGTGTTTGCGAAGGAGAGGATATAAGTTGCGACCAGCGGTTGGGGTGAGGAAGAAGCATTGACGGCGGTGGTCACGATGCATGCTAGCAGTGATCGCGGCAGAGCTTGAAGGTGACCGCGGTTTGACAGACCGCAGGCTTGGTGCCAACAGCCGCGGTCGCGGTCGGGGAGGAAAGGAGACTGCGGATGTAGATCATGGTGGTGGAGGCCAGCAAGGTGAAGGTGATCGCGGGGTCTGCAAGACGGTGAAGAGATGAAGACCGCGGGTGACAGATGGAGGCGGGGGCAGAGCTGTGGTGGAAGTCGGAGGTCGCGGTGTTGAGGCGACGTAAACCGCGGGCGCGGTGAGAGGAGTGAGTGAGGAGAAGAACCGTGGTCGCAGTGTGGAAAGAAAAGACCGCAGTCACGGTTTTAGGGTTAAAGGGAAGGAAGAAGAGACCGCGGGTGTGACCATCTCTGTTGCTGTGACCTCGGTCGAGGTCTGCTGTGAGTGCGGCTGTCGTTGCTGTTGTGCTGGGCGGTCGTAGCTGTTGCCGACGTGGCTGTGATGAAGGGTAGCAGGGGACGCCGTGGTCGTGGTTACTCACACCGTGGTCGCGGTGTCTGCTGGAGTGCTGGTCGCGGTTCGTTGCGATGAAACTGCGTTCGCGGTATTGGAAGGATGCTGGAGGTCACGGTTATGCAGAGATCGGGTTGTGGTGATGGATAGCAGACGCAGGGGATGGCGTGGATGCAATGGAGGAACGGAGAAGATGGAGCCGCAATGGTCGGTTGCTCTGGGGGAGATGAAGGCGCTACGGTAATTGCCTGGATGAGACCGCGGGTATAGAGGGTTGCAAGGGTGAAGGAGAAAACCGCGATCGCGGTATTAGGAGAAGAAAGAAACCGCGACCGCGGTTAATGAATAGAGGGGGTCGCGAGCTGTGGAGATGGGTTGAGAGAAGATTGGGCCCAATAGCATATTTTGACCTGTAAATGAGTGCACAAATTGATTAGAACCATGGATAAACCAAACAAAATTAGGGAAAATACAATTAGGGGCCCTTTTGAATCACCGCAGTAGTCAGCAAATTATGGGATTTTAATTACCCCATTAACAAGTACCGGAACGGTTAAGTACATTGTTTGGATAACGTTCAAGTTCAACTTAAAAATACAGCAACTAATGTAGCACCGTGAGGGCAGAATCCCCTATCTGGATGTATGTTTTATCGCACCTTCTTGACATCCGGCTTCGCGTTATCTTGCTGATTGCCCACCGTCCTGCAACCAATATTATCATTAATTAGAATTGGCGGCCGCATCACCTTCCATGGATGAGAACCCCTTTCCTCGTGACGACGGCCTTGACATACCATGAAGAGCAGTAGCAGCGAGGGGTTGAGGATGGAGCCGAACACCTTTCAGCGAGGAAAAAAGGTCGAGCAGCAGGAGGACGCCGAGGTGAACATGAGCGTGGAGTGGTCCGCGTTCGCCTTCACAACAACCGGGTGTGGCGGATCTTGACCGCCAAGGAGGCGGAGACGACGACTATGATTGGGGAGTGGACGGCGGGGCCGAGAGGGGCGAGGTTGCAGAGGACCTGGAGGCGGCGGAGGATCATCTTCGGAATCTCGAACCACCGAGGAGTCGTGAACCACGGGCCACCACGTCGGAGCCCTAGCCGCGAGATTGGGTATAGGAGAATGGGCAAAGGGAGGAGCAGTGGTGGCGGCAAAGGGAGACGAGGGAGGAGACGACGGTGGGAGGAGGCGAACGCGGGAGGAGACGACGGTCTTCGGGGGGAAGAGAGGGATCGGGACTCGGGAGTGACGGATGTATCGGGGGCAAGTTGTGGGAGGATCGCTTCCGTAGCGGTTACAAATAACGCCGATACCGGCGGACTTTGCGAAGATCGTGAAATACATATTGCTGGAAATACGGCATTCTGAAAACCGACAGTCATAAAATCTCCTACGACAACCCAAACGACGAGATATTAAATGCAGCGGTTAGAATACTACATTTAATTACAATCCCGCTTCCAATTACTCCACCCAAACGGCCCCTAGCAAACATGTGTATGAGAGTTTTGAGCAATAAAAGTGAATAAACGGAGCAAAACTAGGCCAAACAAGGCGATTGGACCAAGATGAATATGCATTCATCATGCATCAATGTGGACCGGTTGTTGGAGGTAATAATCGAAGAGATCCATATTGTTGACCATTCCGTCTAGGAATTTGTTAACTGTTGTAGTGTTGAAGGAGGAGGATATCTTAGTGCTTGCTTTGTCCTTGCCAACTGTATTTCCTATAGGTTGCTCAATCAGATTTCCCTCGCGCTCTATGGGTCAAACCCCTACATGATATTATTATTAATGCCCTTGGCGGCTCCTGACTCCTTGGGAGATGGTTGTTCCTTATCCATAGCAGCACCCTCTAGCTGATCTCTATGTACATTAGCACTTTCTTCTTTTTGGGACAGCAGTGCACTTACTGCTTCGTCATCGTGGTCATCAGGCCTGGAAAGGCTCAAAGAAGCTTGAGAAGGGGAGGGGATGGTCATACGCCTTGACCTCTTCCTAGCTCGCCAATCTCCTAGTTCTTGGCATTCAGCTTCCATCTTTTTCTACTCTTCCTCCAATTGTTTGCATTCCATTTGTAGAGCTTGCATAACTTCTTAGTAACCTTTGCACATCATCTTCTTTTCAGCACGTATATTTAATTTCCCTCACTTTTTTGAAGATTTGTCATCTCATCCGACATTGTTCTGATGGCTTGCATCATCTCCAGTTGGTGGAAGAGTACGCCTCTCATGAATTCCGAGAGGCCAGCTGTCCTTTCTTCTATCTTTGATATCTGCATTATAAGCGCTTGTAGTTTATGGGAAAAGAACTGAGTTTGTGAAGAAGAAGTGTGCACATGCTAGAAGAGGGCATTGACTTGATGTCCCAATTCCTCCCCAAATGTCGGGATCTACTACTGTTGTTGTCGTTCTCTGGGTTTTGTTGTCGCTAGTGGCTAAGATACGATGTTGTTTCCCATTCCTACTGAGGGGAGGCTGACTGGGCTTGTTTCATTGGCTACACTGGGTTGTCAGGTGCGCCTTCATGCTCCACATTCATAGCTTGTTTGGTTCTCAATGCTTTGGGCTGCCCTGGTATCATTGGAACTACATTTATAGTTTGAGGAGTTGGGGTTGGCTTCTCGGGTGCCTCAGGACCATGGCTTGGTCCTTTTTCAGCCTCATGAGTGAGTTCTCATATCAGTAGGGATGCTCATCTTATCATCTATCTCTGTCATTGGTACCTCAGGTACTTTGTTTGTAGAAGTAGGGGAAGGTGGAGCATTATTGAACCCTTCATCATTCTGACTTGATTCATTATTCAGTGAGAGTTGATTTGTAGCATCATCTTTTCTTCAAAAATCTTGAGGGGGTTGAGTTTCTGACGCCTTGACTCTGCAATGTCAGTTTGCTAGTTTCTTTCTGCCCTCTGGCATGTGTTGCTATGTTTCTATCACTGGTTCTAGTTCATGTTCAACCCTTATTGGTGATTGAGGATATGTAGTCCTTCTGATTGCACTAGAGTGCATTTTGTTTACCTCCTCTTTCCTGGGTCACAGCTTGTGGGTGTCATAGTACACCATGTATGTGGGGGGGAGTAGAAGTTTTGAGTTGCTTTGTTTGTAGAAAAAATTGTTACCCCTCTGCTCCAGGATGCCAATGTTCATCAAGGACTTGATATCGATCTTCCTATGTTCCTCAGTAGGTTTATATTTGAGCATTTGTTCAACTTTCAGGAAGAAGGATGCAACCATGGCTATTTGACCTCCCACGCAGAATTCTTTGATCTTCTTGGCTTCTGGCCCTACAACAGTTGACAATCTTTGTATTAGCAGCCTTCTAATATTTAATGTCCTCTTATTCATCATAGATAGGATGAGGAATAGATCTCCCTTAGACACCCCCTGATTTTAGATCTTGTAAAGATTTTGTTTGATGTTATCTTCTGCATTACCCTGATAAAGTAAGAAGTGATGAGTGTTTCTTTAGAGTTCTCGGGTCTATGTATAGGTTATCCTGTGAACTTCTCCCACATCTTGTGGCTGCTATACCCTATTGTTTCTTTTTTACTTGGCACTTTTGAGTAGGCTTCAGCTTCTTCTTTGCTCCTAGTGAAAATTGTATTTAGGATCTTTTTGGTGACATAATCCTTCCCTCCCATCCTCACATGCAGTTCAAATTCCCTTCCCGCCACTTTGCACCCTTCATCACTAACCGATACTTTCTCCAGTTATGACATTGTAAAGAAGTGAAACCACCTCTCTACTAAAAATTTGAACAATAGAACCTCCAGTCCAAACACAATCAGAAGGTATGATGGAGTGGGTGTAAAATTTTCAAATCTTTATATAATGGTAATCAAAAGATCAAAAGATAACAGTAGAATAAAAACATGACTATATTCAATTATAAATAGGGGAACATCTTAAACTTACATCATTAGGATCCATGTAGAGGAAATCTAAACCACCTCAAGATTGTCTCCAAACTTTAACTTCACAATCTATGTCCAGGTCAACATGCCTTATCATCCAATCCTACACCTTTGGTTGGAAGCATACCCCAGCAAAAGAGAAACAATAGGAGACATCATCAAAGGTTGGTATGTGTATAATAAATAGGAAATTGAGCGACATTATGAAATAAAGGATAATAGATAAAGTAAGGCTTCCCATAGAAAAGATTGTTGGATCCTAGATGGGTGATTAGATGCTCTAGAGGGGGGGTGAATAGAGTTGAAAGAACTTAAACAAAATTCATTAAACCTTCATGATATATGATAAGATAAGGTTGCTAAATAGGTAATTTGAGTGCAACTAAAACATGCATATCAAGGATGAGAGAGATTGAATATACACCAAGAGACAAGCTATTTAGAGTGGTTCCACACTTCAAACTAGAAGTGTGTCAGTCCACTTGCCTAGAGAGGTCAACCTCTAGGACTTCCAAACTATTGCATTCTTATATTCATTCATAAGACTTACAATACATGACCAAACAAAGGACTTACCTATCCAATACAAAGAGTCTTCAACCTTACCAAGGACTTACCCACTTTGCAAGACTCTTCGACCTTTCTCCAAGGACTTACCCACTCTTGCACAAGTCTTCAGCCTTGCAGGAATTACCCACTCTTCTTGGATCTTCCGCCTTTGATTTCACCTTCACTCGGAGAAGCTTCCACCAAGGACTTACCCACTTGAGCTTGAGTCTTCTGCCTTCTCCAAGGGCTTACCCACTCTAGCTCCAAGTCTTCAGCCTTGATCTTCACCAAGGGACTCCTTCCCTTGTTCTTCTTCACCTCTCTTGGATAAGAGAGAGAACCTTCATCTTCATGATTGTAAATGAGAGATGGGGAGGTTGTGGAAGTGAGAGCCTCACAAGATATACATATAGGACTAGCTCTCTTACAGATTTCCTACTCACTCTAATGGTTGTAGCAAGTGATTAAGCTTAGAGAGAGAGAGGAGGCTGTAGGAAGCACTCAACTATAGAATAGGAGCCTCACATAGAGTTTGCAATGAATGCTCAACCTTGGAATGAAGCCCAAGGGGTCCTATTTATAGTTGGGGATGCCTCTTAGCCTTTGGGAACACTTGTGAACGAAAACTAGACATTTTGTGGCTTGCAACGGATATATTTTCACTTGTTACAACTCCACAACGGCTAGAAACACTTTTCTGCACTTTTCCGTACAGTGCAATAAGTCGAGTTTCTATAAAGGTAAGTCGACCGATAGAGTAAACGACAAAGCCGATATTCAGACCATCGGTCGAGTTTGTCCTGAGGAAACTCGACTGACCAATGAAAATCGATTTGGTCAATTACTCCATCGGTCGAGTTCTGTGTAAACACAACTCGACCGATGAAATCTCCAAAAAATTGATCAATGATGATCGGTCGAGTTTTCAGGCTGGGAAACTTGACCGACTAAGTGCATGTAATCAATTTTCAAAGTTGCATCTAAAGTGCTCTAATTTTTGATCTAAGTGATCCTGATATTTTTCTAAGCTTAATTACAAGTCATACAATCATTACAAGTGATTTACAACATGATTCTAATGGATATACATCATATTACAAAAATGTGCACTTGTATTGACTTTGACTTGTCTTTTCTCCAATTTGATATGCGCAAGTTAGGGCAATTGGAGTGTGTCTATACCTAATCTGAAATCACTCAAGTAGAGACATTAGAAACTAATATGTGGAATGGTTAGTCATCATCAAAACATGGGTTTAGTCAATTTAGACGTGAGTCAACATTGACCTAATTGACCTTGAGTCAACAAAGATAAGGACTACCCACACGGGCATAAAAGAAAAGAATCATCATAACATGATAAAAGAGGATACTTGCCATAAACAAAATGATAAAGATTGTGCAAAAAAAGCACAAAATAGAAAGCAGGGCACACAACCCACAATCATCACCAACCTGCATGCATGTGAGATAAACATAGCCCTAGAACAATATAAATACAACGGCAGACAAGGATTCACATCCTTGAAAACCTGATAGAGAATGACTTACCGTCAAACTCCCAATATATAAAAGTTGAGCCAAGGCTTCACATCCTTGAACTCAGGTATGGGGAACCACCACCACCATCCCAAAAACATAAATAGGGCACACACCCAAAAACTAATGCAATTTACACTACTCTAGTGCTACTGAATCACATAGCATGTTTAATGTAGAGGTAAGTAAAAAGTATAGTCAGAATTAAACAAGGTTGCCATCACACAATGGACAACTCAAACATATAAACAGATCCACTCCCAAGTGGAAGCAAGATATCACATATGTACAATTAAACACCACATCATAGTGGATACATGTCATCAACAAGTCCAACATGCAACAATGCACAAGATAGATACCAAGTGAATATCCAAGTCCATAACAAGCAAGATAGTTCACACAAACCATGATAACAAGAGAATAGACATATGTGTAGGCTAAAGTCAAAAGAATGAAAAGATAGGTGCATTTCTCATTATAGAGGAATAGGGGATACAATACCTCAACTTCAGAGTCAAACGATCCAAAGTCCAACTAGGTCCAAGCCTAGGTCTCCAAAGAACCTATGATGCATATAGGTGGAATTAGGGTTAGGTTTCCATTACTTATTCAAAACCCTAAAAGTCACATTTTTATTTTTATGCAAATTAAGTTATGAAAACCATGCCACATTATATTTTAGGTTATTAAGATTCTAAAATATATTTATTATATTTTTTGACTTATAGATAATTAGTTATGACTTTTATAAGTTAATTCACCATTAATTAAATCCATTGAAAACACATGTTATTAATCTCTAGATTTAGTTATCAAAACATATACCATTAGTTAGGTCTTATTTTTCTAATTCCAATGAATATTTTTCCATATTTTTCTGATCACCCAATAATTAGTTATTGATTTTTAAACATCAGCCAATGAGAAAATAACACGTCAGCAAACAAGTTGCAAAAGAGGAGAGAAAGAGCGAGAGGGCCATGCGGATCTGGTGACTTGGCCCAATCACGAGTGCGCACGTCACGAGTGAGCAAGCGACCATACATCACTCAAAGCAAAAGAACAAAAGGCGGAGAAGACCAAAATACCCCCAGGAGAGAAAGAAAGAAACCAGGCGAGGCGAGGGCAAGAAAGGAAAATTATCGGGGTCAATCTTCCCCCATCCCCGCTCGACGCCATTACCGTGAAATAGAGTAGCAGGTCAAGGCAGAAATTTTGGGCGAATCCTCAAAACGCAATGATTTGCGAAACCCAATTGCAGAAAGAACAAGGAGTGGTATTCGAACTTACCCGGCTAATCAATTTAGTCGTTGGTGCCATGAACCACAATATGAGGAAACAGATCTAATCATTGGCGACCAAAGCCTCTTCAGGCAAGGAAATTGAGAACCTAGAACGGTTGCTCGGGAAACCACATACACCCAAATACTCATATTTATAGGCTTGGGTTAGAGAAGAGGCGAAATCTAAAGAGTCGAGAAGCATGGTTGTACAAGGATTTAGGGAAAGCATGCAAAGAGGAAAGTAGAGTCCAAGATTTAGCTTAAACTGTGCAAAATCTCCTAAGGAAACCAAATCAATGAAAATCTCGACCAGAGGTTGAGTGTAGACCGAGAAATCTACAAAACACTGAGCATATGCACTATTCATGCGACCAGCTCCTACTCAAGGTAGGAGATGACTTTTCTATTGTTGGATCTGGGTCTACGATGGACCAGCTCGCGGACAGCCGTCCGATGGGGCGTGACACATGAAAATAAAATCCAAGTCAAATTAGAATAAAGTGTGTTCACATTAATTTCTCATTTTTCTCTTTCTTCTTTTGGAGGCTCAAACGAACCCCAAATTAGGTGAAAATTTGGCCAAAGGCTAATTAAAGCATGTAGATTCTGATTATGAAATTAGATTTTCCTTGTGAAAATTTTTAATGTGTTAAATAAATCAAATCATATTTCTCCTTCCTCCTTCATTAATGGTATTAGAATTATCCAAATTTGATGAGACTTGGCCCGCAAGTCATATTTAATGTGTTAGATTTGAATTTGCCATCAATTTTACATGTTGGAGTGGTTTGAGCATTTATTTAATATTTTGAAGGTTCTACATACTTTCTCTCTCCCGATTTCACCTTTTAAGCAAACTTTCTCCAAATTGGATGAAAATTCACTCAAAGGCTATATTTATTATGTAGATTGTGAATCTAAGATTATTTTCCTCTTTTGGAGTCATTTATTATTTTATTTGATATTTTGGGGGAAAACACACATCTTCTTTTTCCAATTTGAATTAAATGAATTATTATTATGTGAATAATGTGATACTTGACTCCCAAGGCAATTGGGACCTAAGGAACACGATTTTAAACTTAGATTTCACTTTTGGGACTTCTTTTTGTGAGATATGTCATATGGCCCATTAGTGGCCCATTATCTTAATTACTCATTCAATTAGATTTATTAGGGTGATTTTACATGCATTCACTCACATGATCATTCTAAGCATCTTTTAAGTCTAACCTCAACCTTGTTTGGCTAAACACAAAAAGATCAAACTTCTAGGGTAGGGTTCAAGATCCAGTATGTTACAACACCCCACCCCTTAAAAAGGATTTCTTCCTCGAAATCTACAGATCAGAACATCAACAACTAAATACTCTCCACCCCTTAAAAAAGTTCAACCTAACAAGTCAAACTAAACATCTTTTTAGTGCTACTCACAACTCAAAGTCATACAAGTTTTTAGAGATTTATGTTTCTCATGTATCCAACTATTAGGTCACCATCTAGGGTTGAGTTTTAGGTCCTTGTGTCTCTAACCTATCAACCCTACATGATCATCAAAAGTCATATGGTAGGTCAACTAAACCTTTATATTAGTCCTAGTCACACAAACTAGGGTTAGATTCTACTCAACTAGAGTTTCTCTTGATTGTGACTTAGTTCAAGAAAACATCGACAAACCAGAGAAAAGATTTATACATATAGTATATAATGAAAATAATTTTTGTTGATGAAACACTTTTTGATGTAAAATCCAACATGTGCACTATTCAATACAAGAACCAAGTCACAATATTTCCATAATAAGATCTCCTAACATAGTCTCATCCTCAAACAAACCTTGTCGCACATAAGATTTTCATTGATCAACTCTAGGGTCAACAACTCACTTAGAGATAACTAGCAAAGTCAAGGGTTATATAGGGAGACAAAATTAAAATAGTCAGATTCTGACTACCATGGGCTCAGATGCCATGCTGTAAAGAAGCGAAACCACCTCTCTACTAAAAATGTGAACAATAGAACCTCCAATCCAAACACACTCAGAAGGTATGATGGAGTGGGTGTAAAATTTTCAAATCTTTATATATTGGTAATCAAAAGACCAAAGTATAGAAGCGGAATAAAAGCATGACTATATTCAATTATAAGCATGGGAAAATCTTAAACTTACATCATAAGGATCCATGTAGAGGAAATATAAACCACCTCAAGATTATCTCCAAACTTTAACTTCACAATCTATATCTAGGTAAACATGCTTTATCATCCAGTCCTCCACCTAGGGTTGGAAGCATACCCCAGCAAAAGAGAAACAATAGGAGACATTAGCAAAGGCTGGTATGTGCATACAAAATAGGAAATTGAGCAACAATATCAAATAAAGGATAATAGATAAAGTAAGGCTTCCCATAGAAAAGATAAGGACTACCCACACGGGCATAAGATAAAAGAATCATCATAACATGTTAAAAGAGGATACTTTCTATAAACAAAACGATAAAGATTGTGCAATAAAAGCACAAAATAGAAAGCAGGGCACACACCCCAAAATCATCACCGACCTACATGCATGAGATAAATATATCCCTAGAACAATATAAACACAAAGGCGGCCAAGGATTCACATCCTTGAAAACCTGATAGAGAATGACTCACCGTAAAACTCCCAATATATAAAAGTTGAGCCAAGGCTTCACATCCTTGAAACTCGGGTATGGGGCACCACCACCACCATCCCAAAAACATAAACAGGACACACACCCAAAAACCAATGCAATTTACACTACTCTAATGCTACTAAATCACATAATATGTTTAATGTCGAGGCAAGTAAAAAGTATAGTTAGAATTAGACAAGGTTGCCATCACACAATGGACAACTCAAACATATAAACAGATCCACTCCCAAGTGGAAGCAAGATATCACATATGTACAATTAAACACCACATCACAATGGATACATGTCATCAACAAGTCCAACGTGCAACGATGCACAAGATAAATACCAAGTGAATATCCAAGTCCATAATAAGCAAGATAGTTCACATGAACCATGATAATAAGAGAATAGACATATGTGTAGGCCAAAGTCAAAAGAATGAAAAGATAGGTGCATTGCTCATTATAGAGGAATAGGGGATACAACATACCTCAACTTCAGAGTCAAATGATCCAAAGTCCAACTAGGTCCAAGCCTAGGCCTCCAAAGAACCTATGATGCATATAGGTGGAATAAGGGTTAGGTTTCCATTACTTATTCAAAACCCTACAAATCACCTTTTTATCTTTATGCAAATTAGGTTATGAAAACCATGATACATTATAGATTAGATTATTAAGCTTCCAAAATATATTTTATTATACTTTTATGACTTATTGATAATTAGTTATGACTTTTACAAGTTAATTCATCATTAATTAAATCCATTGTAAACACATGTTATTAATCTTTAGATTTAGTTATCAAAACATATACCATTTTTTTTATTCCAACGAATATTTTTCCATATTTTTTTGATCACCCAATAATTAGTTATCGATTTTTAAACATCAGCCAATGAGAAAATAACACGTCAGCAAACGAGTTGCAAAAGAGAAGAGAGAGAGAGAGCGAGAGGGACACACAGACCTAGTGACTTGGCCCAATCATGAGTGGGCAAGTCACGAGTCAGCGGATGACCAGACATCGCTCAAAGCAAAAGAACAAAAGGCAGAAAGGACCAAAATACCCCCAAGAGAGAAAGAAAGAAACCAGGCGAGGCAAGGGCAAGAAAGGGAAATTATCGAGGTCAATCTTCCCCCATCCCCGCTAAACACCATTATCGTGAAACGGAGCAGCAGGTCAAGGCATACATTTTGGGTGAATCCTCAAAACACAACGATTTGCGAAACCCAACTGCAGAAAGAACAAGGAGTGGTATTCGAACTTACCCAGCTAATCAATTTAGCCGTTGGTGCCATGAAATACCACGGACGAGCACTGCAAACTGAGGAAACAGATCTGATCACCGGTGACCAAATCCACTTCAAGTGAGGAAATTGAGAACCTAGAACGGTTGCTCAGGAAACCACATACACCCAAATACTCATATTTATAGCCTTGGGTTAGAGAAGAGGCGAAAGCTAAAGAACTGAGAAGCATGGTTGCAAAAGGATTCGAGGAAAGTGTGCAAAGAGGAAAGTAGTGTCCAAGTTTTAGCTTAAACTATGCAGAATCTCCTAAGAAAACCAACTCAATGAAAATCTCAAGCAGAGGTTGAGTGTAGACCGAGAAATCCACAAAACACTGAGCATATGCATTGTTCAAACAACGAGCATATGCACTGTTCATGCGGCCAACTCCTACTCAAGGTAGGAGATGAATTTTTTATCATCAAATCTGGGTCCACGATGGACCATCTCACGGACAGCCGTCCGATGGGACGTGACACATGAAAATCAAATCCAAGTCATATTAAAATAAAGTGTGCTCACATTAATTTCTCCTTTTTCTCTTTCTTCTTTTGGAGGCTCAAACAAACCCCAAATTAGGTGAAAATTTTCTCAGAGGCTAATTAAAGCAAGTAGATTCTGATTATGAAATTAGATTTACCTTTTGAAAACTTTTAATGTGTTAAATAAATCAAATCATATTTTATCTTTCCTCCTTCATTAATGGTATTAGAATTATCCAAATTTTCTAAAAATTGACCCACAAGTCATATTTAATGTGGTAGATACGAATTTCCCATCAATTTTATATGTTGGAGTGGTTTGAGCATTTATTTAATATTTTGAAGGTTCTACACACTCTCTCTCCTGATTTCACCTTTTAAGCAAACTTTCTCCAAATTGGATAAAAATTCATCCAAAGGATATATTTATTATGTAGATTGTGAATCTAAGAATATTTTCCTCTTTTGGAGTCATTTATTATTTTATTTGATATTTTGGAGAAAACACACATCTTCTTTTTCCAATTTGAATTAAATGAATTATTATTATGTGAATAATGTGATACTTGACTCCCAAGGCAATTGGGACAAGGAACACGATTTTAAACTTACATTTCACTTTTGGGACTTATTTTTATGAGATATGTCATATGTCCCATTATCTTAATTACTCATTCAATTAGGTTTATTAGGGTGATTTTACATGTATTCACCCACATGATCATTCTAAGTATCTTTTAAGTCTAACCTCAACCTTGTTTGGCTAAACCCAAAAAGATCAAACTTCTAGGGTAGGGTTCAAGATCCAGTATGTTACAGACATAAACTCAAAAATTAAGTCTATAAAGGATACAGTATCAGACGTGCACAAGGTGCATAGGTTTTCTCTACCCAGAACTTCCATCACCCTGTCATGAAGTCCCAACTTTTTGAAGTCCTGAATGTCGATGTATCTTGTTGAGTTAAAGCTTTTCGTCCTCAGGATCATATCATAATTGGACTGTGTACCTTGTCTCTTGGTATGAATTTTGGCGCTTGTTCTGCCGAAGTTATCTGTGCTTCTTTCTATGCTATACTAGAGTCAGCTTCTTGTCTAGGGACCCTTGAGTTAGCCTTTATAGCTGTAAGGAGTGGGATCCCATAGGGATCCAATCCCTACCAAAAATAAACATGCAACATCCCTTAGATCCAAAACCATCATAAAATTTTCACAAAAGGGATGATAACCAATTCACTTTCATGTATGTATCATAAAACCAATAATGTAGCAGCAGAAGAGAAATATACTAACTATTACAATTGAGTTTCTATGAAAATTCTTCACCACACAGGGTGTACATAGAAGGAAACAAAAGGATCTATTAAGCATAGGGTCGTCCCACTATCTAAAACTACCTCTCAAACTAGATAAGGTAACTCATGGATAGCCTTGGTCAACTTTAGGCAGCTTCTCCTTTCTCACTACATAGGGGTTGGAAGCATACCCTAAAAAGAAGAAAAAGGTGGAAGTTGTCATCTACCAGAGTTGGTATGTGCATATAATAGGGATTGGACAATATAAAGGAAATAAGGATAACAAATCTCAAGGCTTCCCAAAGAATAAGGAAGAAGCATCCAATTGGATATCAAAAAGAATTTCTTCATATAGTAAGATGAAAGAGAATATATGAAGAAAACAATAAGGCTCACATTAGACGAATCTTGCCTTCAAAATCACAAGAAGTGAACAAAAATTGATAATAAGAATTATGCATGTGGGTAAACTAAACAATAATCCACATAATAAAATTTTGGGGTATATGGCATCACCACCATAACCATATATTATGGCATCACCACAATATCATTGGGGGAGTAATGGCATCACAACATAATTACCCAGGGACAAGAATCACGATCTGCACCCTCTATCGGTATTACACACAATCGCGATACATCACCTAATGTGCAAATAAAAAAATTACCTAAACCAAACATGCATTATAAATAGAGAGGCAAGCAGAGATATAGTCACATCACCATAAAGTTGTCCAACTTCAAAAGTCATAAAAAAGAAGTATAGGCATAGTCAAATGTACTATCAAGGTCAACACATAGCAAATTAGGGTTTCCATTAAATTATAGACCATCAACCTCATCACGATGCAAATTCAAACATCACAGTGAATAAGACCAATTTTAGGAATTAGAAACATTTGGTTCAACTATATGTGAACATGTGAAATCTAAGCTATGTGTCGCCATCAAGACCAAGAGAGAGAGAAAGAAAATAATTGATTGTCCAATATGACTCATAAGAGGATGCAACATACCTTACTGATGTGTATATCAGGTTAGGATCCACACCCTAGATCCAATCAGAGTTTATCTCCACCTAATATCATATTAGATGTAAACCATTAATTAATGAGTATATTAAAACCCTAGAAATATCACCTTTTTATTAAATTGGAATTAGGCTATGAAAACTTCACCAATCGATTAGTTAGATTCTCCTGATTAAGAAAACATATCTTTTGACCAATTTGGAGCTTATATGATTTAGTTATAATTATTATGAATTTTATACATATCTTTAATTCTACAAAAATAATCCTTTGATAAATATTGAAATCAGACTTTGAGAATATTTTTATTAGATAGATAATATTTTTTTGATTCCAAAACATATTTTTTATAATTTTTGCTCAAGTGAATCAAAAGTTATGGTTTTTCTAATACAGATCAACCAGAAAATCAAGAAATGCCAAATAATCAATATATGTGAGAAAGAGAGGAAGAGAGAGGGAGAGGGCCAGCCAGTGACTTGACCCAATAGAAGACTGCCAATTCACTTGGTCAAGTCCAGTCAACGACCAAGCCAGCCTCGTCAATGTAAAGAAAAACAAATCCCAAATGACCAATACACCCCTGAGCGATAAAAGAAAGAAGAAAAATAGAGGGGCAAAACTAAAAATTGACATAGGGAGTTCATCCCCTACGCAAAGATGGACATGGCTGTGAGGTGTATCAACTCTTTGGTGGAATTGGAGAAATCCACTAGAAGTGAGAAGAACTTATTCCAAGGTGACGAAAACAAAGGCGAGGGACCAAGGTAGCTTACTTGAAACTCGATTGCATCTCAATGAACTAGAGAGCCTGGGAAGGAAGCCACAAACTATGTGGAGAAGATGAGTTCAGCGACAACATACTCTATACCCAAGGTAGAATTGAGACCATAGAACTAAGGCTTGTGATGGGGGGGAACATGGGTAGAGTTAGGTATCTATAGGGTGTGAAGTTAAGGATTATGCATATAGGAGCTTCGAGAAGCTTGATTTTAAGATTGAGAAAATCACAAATATAGAACCATATGGGTAGATGCAGGGCTAGAAAGATGTGAATTTTGATTTCGGATCTAAAGCAACTTATTTTGCAAAGTTTCGTTGAGAAACGAGGGAGTTATGCCTAAAATATCGGACGCCTTTGGTCACATTTATTGTTCACACAGGTTTTTCCTACTCAAAGTAGGAGACAACTCGCAAGCCATCCGATCCACATCGGACGGTTGATGCGGATCACATTTAATACAACCTTCCAACTCTAGTTTGGAATATAGTGAGGCATTAATTTATTTAACTTTTCTCTTTCCTTATTTGAGGGTGCAAATGAACTCTAAAATTAATAAAATTTTACACCTAGGTTAATTTGAGTATGTAGAATACGAATATGTAATTAGATTTTCCTTTTGACGAATGTCAATTTATTAATTAAGCAAATCTTATTTTCTCTTTCCCTTTGCATTAATGACTCTAGGATTTTTCAAAAGTGATGAAACTTCACCCATAAGTCATATTAAGTGTGTTAGATATGAATTTGACATTATTTCTATTTGTTGAAGTTGTTTGTTATTTTAATTAATGATTTGAAGGTTCTACACACTTTATCTCTCCTACATTCACCTTTCCATCAAATATATTTCAAATTGAGTGAAAATTGAACTAAGGGCCTATTTTAGCATATAGAACACGAATTTGGCATTATTTTATTATTCTGAAGACTTTTATTATTTAATTTAATACATTTAAATCTTATCACTCATTTTATATTTTAATGCATTAAAGGCATCTAGAGACTTTCTAAAAATTTGAAACATGGTCTACAAGTAATACTAAGTATGGGGAATACAATTTTGTCATTTTTTTAACATATCATTTAATAATTTTGATCTTTAAATCATTTTCTCTCTCCTAGATAAAATAAATTATTTAAGATTTTCCAAATTAGATGACATGTATATTAAAATTTAAGGTTTGTTTTCACTTTTGAAGTCATTTAATAATTTATTTAAAAAAACTCATATTTTCCAATTCCAATTAATGTAAAGAAAATTATTAATTATCCAAAATAGTGAAACTTGTCACTTAAGTAAATTTTAACTCCAAGAAGCTTATAATTATCTTTTGAGTTTTCCTTTTATGATTTTTAGGCAATTTACATCATATTTCCTCTATTTATCCAATTAATTCATTTAATGCCACATTTTCATATTTTTAAGATTTCCTTTTTCTCTTTCTTATTCCATAAGGCCATAGATAGTTCTAGGTCGAACTTATTATATCTTTATCCAACTTAAGTGGTTAATTTGCATATTGGTCCATCATTGAAACATCCATTAAGATATTTGTGCTTATGACCTTACATAACATAATTCGTGTTCAATTTCATTCCAAACCATTATTATTTCCACAAATTAAACATCAACACACAGAAAGGATATAGAGGATATGAAGAACTTAGATTAAGGGTTAAACTAGCAATTTACCCAAGATTCGGTATGTTACAATAGCCTTCTTCTATTTCTTGGTTTTGGTTTTCCATTGGTGTAGTTGTCTTCCATTTCCCCTTCATCTTAGGCTCTTCTTTTTTAGGTTTATACTCAGAAGTCTCTATTTCTACAGTCCCTTCGGACTCCTCAGTCTCCTCTGGTGTCTTATGGTTAAGAATGTATTCATACTTCTTCATCAACTCCAAACGGAGTTTCTTTTGTGGTGACAAGTTCAGGTGGTCTTTTAGTGCCCTGATGATTGACTCGAGAGATTCTTTTGCCCCTTTCAGTGAGGTTGCCTTCCTGGTCAAGTTATCAGAAGTGGAAGTTGACATCCCGCAATTTCAACAAATAGATATTATTAAGCATGCCATTAATTGATATTTCCCATGATAGTGATGATAATTAAGATTTATTGGTCATGACTGAGTAGAACAAGTATCGGTCAAGACAGGGTCGGGGGTAGCGATTGAGACATGGTTAGTTACAAGAGTAATCCATGCATGTGTTGCGACCACGACGTGCATCATGACCATGATGTCAAACATGTAAAACAGTGTTTCCCTATCACAGTTGAAACTACGGTGGTTGAAGCAGAGTAATAATACGAATAAAATCAAGGTTATGTTGTGGCAGGGCAAAGTGTCGCGGTTGTGACGAGTGTCGTGGTATAGATAGGTTTAGAAGGAGCGGTCAAGACATGTCGGATATATGAGTCACGACTGAGAGAGCCGTCTCGATCGCGACAGGCATGAAACTAGATTGCAAATTTATAAGGTCCATTTTCTTGAGAGGGTGAGGTAGAACGATCAATTCGATAGGTGGAGATGTCAAAAAAATGGGGGGGGGACAAAAGATCTAGAAGGTGAAATGGCGAGCCATCATGGGGTGGTCAAAACACTGAGAAGGGAGTAGCAACCACAACATTGGGGTTCAAAACATGGCCCCAAATGGTATCAAATCCATCAAATGACACGTCAAGGGGTGATTATGGTTGTGACAGGAGTTACAACCAGGGTCTAGCGACTACAAAAATGTGACACGGGAAGACAAAAAGGTTGGAATGAGATTTTTAATTGCAAAACAAGAAGGGGAGGGAAGGGTGGGAGGGATGACCAGAGGAAGGAAACAACACCGAGAAAGAAAAAGAGAGAGAGAGGAGAGGCATGAATCGACAAAATCTTCAAATGAGAAGTTAGAATGGTTACCTATCGGAGTTAGAGAGAGAATGGGAAATAAAAGTGTGGATGTGTGGGGAGTTGTGATCTCGATCACATGAGGCTCTTGGTGAAGTCCCACCACCGCCGCCTCCATCCTAGTATAGCTTGGATCGCACGATCGATATCTGAAGAGTCTTTGCTAGGGTTTCGTTAGAGCATCAGTATGAGAGAAAGCAACAAGGGTTTCACAATTTGAAAAACTTCCCTCTTTTATTTCAATAGTGTAGAGACCAAGACTGTTGTCATGGTGTTGTGGCCGAGATACCCATCGCGGCCGCGACTGTTGCCTCAGTCGAGACACTTGTACTGGTCGTGATACTGGTTTCGATCGTGACATCGGTGAGGGTGTAGCACTCAAGACGTGTGTATATCTGGATACAGATAGAAGTAAACCGTCACAGTCGAGACCATTATGGAAAAAGACATCAGTTGCGACACTAATGAAAGTGTTTCAATTGATACAAGTATTTTTACGAGCAATTATTCAAGTTTTGAATTAAACTACATTTTTACTCATCTTAAAACAGTTGAAAACATAACAACAGAGATGGATTTTCAAAATTGACTATTTATCCTATTTTAGAGGAAATAAAAATTTCTTAAAATAGAGAAGTCTAAAATTAGACTAACAGAAATGTACATAGTGTAAACTTAACAAAAATTGAGAGAAAGTATTGCAAATATAAAGAAGATAGTAAATCCTTGGGTTGTCTCCCAAGAAAAGCTAATTTATAGTCTTTAGCTTGACTTTTGTGATGAGACTTCTTAGGGTTCTTTTGGTGGTACTGGTTGTGGTTCTTCTAAATTGAGCTTTGATTTCCTCACAAAGGCTTTGTCTACGTAATATTTTGTGACTCTGTGTCCATTCACCTTGAATGTACCGATCTTGTCACCAATAGTTTCCATCATTCCAGATGGATAAATTTTCACAACAAAAAATGGACCAGACCATCTAGTCCTGAGTTTTTCGGGAAACAATATGATATTGTAATTTAATAAAAGGACCTTGTCCCCTTCATACACATCCTTGTTCTTTATGTGGGCATAATGCCACACCTTTGTCCTCTATTTGTAAATGCGGGCATTCTCATAGGCGTGTAGCCTGAGCTCTTCTAGCTCTTTTGCAGCTGTAGAAACCACTTCTTGCCTACCTTGTCCATGTTCATGTTCAGGAACTTTATAGCACAAAGAGACTTATGATCTAACTCCACCAGAAGGTGGCAAAACTTTTCATGAATCAGTTTATAAGGGTTTGTTCCCATCAGAGTTTTATACTATGTACGGTAGGCCCACAAAGCATCATCTAATTTCATTGGCTAGTCTTTCCTTGTTCTACTAATAGTCTTTTCTAGAATTTGTTTTATTTATCTGTTTGATACCTCCACTTTCTCAGAGATATGTGGGTGATACAACGTTAGGGCTGTAAATGGATACAGGTATACCTGTGTAGCGGCAAAATTATACCTGCTAAAATCCATCACGGGTTCAATTTTTTAGTCCCGCTTACCTGCATACCTGTATTGTCTCGGTTCCAGTAATGGGTATAGCCATACCTGTACCCACTATACCCGTGTACCCGCATTAGTAGAAAATAAATATAATTATATATATATATATACATATATAAGTTTTGTTTGAATCTATGGCTAAAAAACCACCTAACATGATCTAAGGGATGATATTTCTAACCTAATCTATGTCAAAAATCAAAACTACCCAACACATTACTTTCCGCTTTGATTCTTTCAGGCTTTTGGCCGTTCTCCTCTCCTCGTTCTCCTTTCACAATGCGAGCAAACAGTGAACTAGGGCAACTAGGCAAGCACTTGCCGCCATAACTGGCAACTCCTCATTGTGCCCCTGGGCTCCATCGACCATGCCTCAGTTCGTCGATGTCGACCAAGACTCCATCACTCTGTAGACAGGGTATGCTCCATCTCTAGGCCGCCCTTGCCTCAGCAACCCAACGACCCTCATAGCTCATCCGTGTCCAAATCCACCAGTCATTCTTAGCTACATATGTGCCCAACTTTAGGATGGGGTTCCAACTGCTCATGCCACCCCAGCTCCAACTGCGCATGCCTCTATTACTATTGATGCCCAACTAGCTGGCTTTGAACTCCAGGGCTGAGAGTAGTCAATCTCCCACTGGATCCAAATGATCCAACAACACCCGATTGAAGCGGCGCCCAACAAGAGTTGTGAAGCTGATTCTATCAACCCGCCTAAGTTCTTCCCCCTTGGATCAAGCTACTGACCTTGTTCCTAATATGGCACCCATAACCTACCCATCCACCTATGATCCAGTTCTTCTCTTGCAATGACCATTGTTCTTCTTCTTCGGTCTTCATATCTTACTTCTGCCTATTGATCGACAATGTGGGAATAGGTGTGAAAATGCATCTTTTGTCTATGCTATTTGTTTTATTATTGTTCATCCTTGCTTTTGGTGATGTTTGATTCAATCTTGTGTTGATCATTTAGTTTTCTATAATGTTCATAACTCACATTTTAGTTTATTGCAATGTGTTATTCATTGACAATGCTTGCTTCATTGGTCCATTTTCGTATCCCAAATTATGTCCCGTAAACACATTGAAAATTCTGTCTAGAAAATTCTATCCTCAAACGCACTAAAAATTGTATCCAGAATTTAATTTTGGTAGTTAAAAAAAATCAATTTTGTACAGAACCATGTACCCTTTGACCTGCACCATTTACCCATATTATATGTGGATCTGGGTATGGTGCGGGTCTAGGATTTCAATAATGTGGGTCTAGACCCGTACCCGTACTCGCTAAAGTAGATGGGTATGGTTCTGGGTATGGTCATACCCGCACCGTACCTACACAGTTTACAACCCTATACGGCATTGCTACCTTGTGTTTAACTCCATATTTTCTCAGAAAAGCTTCAAATTTCTTTTCACCAAAGTGAGATCCCCCATCGATGATGATAGTGTGTGGGACTCCAAATGTAGTAAAGATGATTTTATCAAAAAGCTTAATTACAACCTTCAAATTACAAGTTTGGGTAGCAAAAGTCTCTACCCACTTCAAAACATAATCCACATCGACAAGGATATATTGATTTCCTTTTAAGGACAGGAATGGTCCCATGTAATCTATTCCCCAGACATCAAATATTTCTACTTCAACCCAATCCAACATCGGCATCTCATTTCTTCTTGAAATATTCCCCGTTCTCTGGCATTCATTGTATGCTTTAACAAAAGCCATTGCGTCTTTAAAGAGGGTTGGCTAATAGAAACTTTATTTCATGACCTTGGTTGCAGTCTTTTCTCCTCCATGGTTTCCCTCATAGGATGAAGTATGACATTCTCTCAGGATTTGAGGCACTTTGTCTTCTGGTACACATCGGCGGTACAAGTTATCATAACATGTTTTAAACAATAGTAGGCCCTCCCAGTATTAGTTCCTCAAATCGAAAAACAACTTCTTCTTTTGATTATAAGTAATGTCAGGAGGCAGTTGTTGGCATGCTAGATAGTTGCAGATATTACCAAACTATGGTAGGTTTGGCTCAACAAACCTTGCCATCATCAAGGCTTCATCAACATAATTATCATTTTCTGGCATCTAATTTTTCTATGTGACCATCGATTCTTGAGAGATGGTCAATAACCACATTCTCTGTTCCTTTTTGTAGATAATATCATGGTTAAACTCTTGCAACAAAAGGGCCCAACGCAACAACCTAGGCTTTGTATCCTTTTTCTGCATCAAGTATGTAATTGCCCCATGATCTATATAAACCTTTACCTTGGATCCAATCAAGTATGATCAAAATTTGTCAAAAGCAAACACGATAGCCAACATCTCTTTTTTTGTGGTTGTGTAGTTGACTTGGGCCTCATGAAGAGTTCGGCTGGCATAGTAGATCACATGATGCTTCTTATATTTTCTTTTTCCAAACACAACTTCAATGGCGTAGTCACTAGCATCACACATGATCTCAAAAGGGAGCTTCCAATCAAGTGCTTGTATGATATGGGTAATAGTCAAAGCATTCTTTAGGTCATAAAATGCCTAAAGGCACTTATCAGAAAAATCAAACTCCACATCTTTTACCAGCATGTTAGATAAAGGATTGGCTATTTTAGAGAAGCCTTTAATAAACATTCTATAATATCCAGCATGTCCCAGGAAACTTCTCACTTTTATAACTGATATTGGAGGTCGGAGTTTGGATACAGACTCGATCTTGCTTAGGTCAACCTCTATTCCTTTCTCTGAGATTTTATGATCCAACCTATACCATTTTGAACCATGAAATGACATTTTTCACAATTCAAGACTAGATGCTTCTCCTCACAACATTCTAAAACTAGGGAAAGATTCTTAAGACATCTATTGAAGTATGTTCCATAAATAGAGAAGTCATCCATAAAAACCTCCATTATATCTTCAAGGTAGGTTGTAGGTGTGTTACATAACCCAAACAACATTTTTCTAAAAGTGTAGGTGTTGCAGATGCATGTAAACGTAGTCTTTTCCTGATTGTCTGGGTGGATTGGTACTTGATAAAATCCAGAGTATCCATCCAGAAAGTAGAAATATGCATGATTTGCCAATCTTTTCAATACTTGATCGATGGAATGTAGAAGGAAGTGGTCTTTCCTCATGGCGGCATTGAGCTTGTGGTAGTCAATACACATTCTCCACACGGTAATCATCTAGGTCTCCACTTCGTTCCCATTGCTTCCTTGTACTACAATCATCCCTCCTTTCTTAGGTACAACATGGATCAGGTTGACCCAGTTGCTATCACTAATGGGGTAGATGATCCCTGCATCACACAACTTTATTACTTCTTTCTTTACAACTTCTTTTAGCATTTGATTGAATTTCCTTAGTGACTAAGCCAGAGGTTTAGCTGTTTCCTCAAGATTGATTTTGTGCAGGTAGAGAGCTGGACTGAGGCCCTTGATATCTTCCACAAAATATCCTAGAGCTATCCTTTGCAGTCTGAGTTCCTTCAATAGCTCTTCCATTTATTCATCTATCACATCTGCATTAACTATTACCAAATTCATTTCCTCATCATCAAGGAATTCTTACTTCAACCCTTCAGGTAGTGGCTTTAACTCTGGCTTTGTTTTTGGTGCTTCTTTCTCTTCAAGGGTTTTATCTAGAGATGCATACTTTGTTGTTTTGAAAGTTATTTCTTCTTCATCACTGAACTCCCCTTTTGGTTGATTCAAATAATCTAGAATCTCCACCACTTAAGGGTCTTCTAGATTGGGGTTAGGATAGTTGAAGGCTCACATGAGTGGATTGACAATTGCCTTGTCTTTCTGCACTTCTTCACAATATTGGTTATTGCTGTCAATGAAGTAGTCCGATTGGAATAAAGAAGGTCCTCTCATAACATCCTAAACATGAAAGTCAATATGATCATTTCCTACTCAAAGAGTAATGATCCCTTCTGCCACGTCGATCATGGCTCTACCTATAGTGAAGGGTCTTCCAAAGATCATTGGACAAGTTAGATCTTCCTTGGTGTTAATCACTACTATGTCACAAGGTATAAAGAATCACTCAACATGAATTGGGACATACTCCACTATCTCGACTAGCTCGGTGAAACTGTGATCATCCAACTCAATTCTCATTCCATTCTTTACCATGTCTGTTACTTTGGGCCTTTGGGCTAAGGAGAGAGGCATCAAACTTATGCTTGCTCCCAGTCCGGCTAACCCTTTTGTTTTTATGTTATCTCCAACACTGAAAGAGATAGTGAAAGTCCCATGATCTTTCTTCTTTGTAGGCAATTCAACTTGGACAAAGGAACTTGACACCTTGTCTAACTGCACCATCTTGATATGGTCTCCACTTCTTCTCGTAGTGATTAGGTCCTTGAAGAACTTTGTAGATGTAGGCATCTCCTCAATAGCATCAAGGAATGGGATATCCAGGTGTAACTTCTTCACTACCTCCATAAATTTCTCATATCTCTTCTTCAGATGAGCCTTAATTAGTTTGTAAGGAAATGGGACTCTTGGTGCATAGGGATTTCTTTATATAAAGACCTCTTCAGCAGGATCTGATTTCTTAGTGTTTGCACTTTTCTTATTTTTGTCTTTCTCTTCACTCTTGTCTTCACTTGCAGACTCTTCCCTTTTAGATTCCTCCTCTAATATAGTGGCTTTAGTCTATGGCTCGGCAACATTTTCTCCATCTTGGTGAACTTCTTTTGTTGCCTCTCTACAACTTTCCTGACCGAAGAGTAGCCATCTTTGCTGCCTCCGTGTTGGAAGGGATCTTTCCTTAGGGATTCTTCATGAGCTCAAAAATCTGTGTAAGTTGCTAGTCAATCTTCTTCTGATGAGTCTGCATGTCTAGCATTTGAGTTTGCATAG
Organism: Alisma plantago-aquatica; assembly: GCA_963693085.1. Lineage (NCBI taxonomy): Eukaryota > Viridiplantae > Streptophyta > Magnoliopsida > Alismatales > Alismataceae > Alisma > Alisma plantago-aquatica. The sequence continues at coordinate 1,348,458,035 of OY856410.1, read as the reverse complement.
TACTCAGAAAACCAATTTTTGTAATTTCACTTTGGGTTAGATGTTCATTAACAATTGCCTATCTTTTTGCAAATTCAAAGAGTTCTGACACCATGTCGGGTTTGCTATTACTACTACTTTTGCCTTGATCTTGGTCTTCTGTCTATTTGAGTTCTTACTGTGGTATCAGCCTTGACCTTATCCTTTGCCTTGATAACTATTTCTATTCTACTGGTAAGTTGTAGTGTTGGTATACTGGGTCTGTCCACCTCTCTTCTCAAATCTTGGTGGTGGCTTAGACAAATCGCCTAGCTGATGGGAATTCTCAGTAACATCTTTGTTTCCATAATTAAAACTGGGATGGTTTGGTCTTTTGAAATTTGCATAAGAGATGTCCCATGTCTATTCTTCGCTTTTGCTTTCTTCACTATCTTCTGGTCATGTGTAAATGCAGTTATCGATTTTGTGACCTCCTTCACCACAAGTGACACATTTCATAGCCTTCTCAATGGGTTTCTTGCCTTTGCCTTCAGAGTCTTTTAGTTGTTTGACATCTATAGAAATCTTTTAAATATGAGAAGTAATGGTTTCTAGATCCTTTTCCTAAACAGAAGGTCCTTTAGAGTTAGCCTTCTTGGCGGATCCCCTATTGCTTCTCTCATAGTCCATGCATGCTTGCAGTGCAGACATGCCATCAATGATCATCATAGTTTTGCTCCCATTCTTTCCAAGAAAATCACTCCCAACGGCTGTATTTAGTGAAGTTTGCTCTGTGGGAGTTAGCCCTCTGTAAAATGTTGTCACGAGAAAGCCCTTTTGGTACATGTGATGAGGACAATCCCTTTAATACTCTTGGAATTTTTCCCATACTTTGTGAATATTCTCTCTAGGTTTTTGCATGAAGGAAGTGATCTTTTGCCTATTTCAAATAGTTTTCTCAGTGGGATAGAACTTAGTGATGAACGCATCAGTAAGAGGCCTCCATCCATGAATAGATTTGTGAGGTAGGTTAAGATAACAGGATAGAGCTTTGTCCTCTAGAGAGAAGATGAATCCCTTACAGTATATAACTTCTTGAGGCACTCTCCTCATCTTAATAGTGTTGCAAATATTTTTGAAGGTGTCAAGATGATGATAAGGATTCTCATTCTTTGAATTCCCTCAGAAAGGCTTGTTTTGGATCATTGAGATGACTGTAGGTTTCAATCAAAATTAGCTGCATCAAACCGTAAGAGAATGATTGGGCATTTTGATTCATTAGATCTAGTTGCAATCAACTCTCTAAGCATTTTATCTTCTTTATCATATTCTTCCTTGTTGTTATGGTTGTCACGATCACGATGATTCCTTTTGTGTCTTTTGTTGCAGTGGTGGTGGTTCTCGCGATGGTGCTGCTCCTCTTCACATCCTTCATCCTCATGGTTTTGACCATCTGAGTGACGTTCCTCACATTCATCTTCAGTTTGTGGAGGAATTCTTACATTCTAATTTTCTCTGGAATGCCCTTCTCTACTAGGCGGCATATTTATGTGAAAGGAAAGGAACTATGTTGTCACAATATGCCTCTCCTTAAGCTACCTAAATAGTTTGCACAATCAAGTTAGAAAATTGGATGTGTATAACGAAGTATTCTACGCAATCATGATATGATAGATTTAAAGTTTTTGTGCAGTCAAGCTTATCACTAAGCTTGAGGCACGGGTGTATAGTGAGTAGATTAGGTTCTTAACAGTATCATTTTACCTTGTCTCTGACAACAATGCCAAAAAGTTGATCGACCTGAATCGCACATCCACAATGGAGTGGATCTGGAGTATCCAGACTCTTATATTTTTATAACCCAATACCCAATCCCCCACAACTATTATACAAGGTACAATGTAGTAGATCAGGGCCGAACCATAGGGACAAGGCTAATAAGTGTTAGGGATTAGAGCGTTAGACTCAAATACACCAAATGATGGGGTAGATTAAGATGGTGTTCCTTATGGAACGATGTTACTCCAAGCAAAGTAATAAAAGCCAAGTTAATTAAACAAAACAAAACAATAAAACAAGAATATGTAACCAAAGTAGGGATGGGAACTTGGATTGGGTTTGACCTGCTATGATATCTCACTAACATGCAATACTCACATCCCTTGTATACCCTTAGAAATTTTACAAGAAATCATCATATAAGTCTATTCCCTCCTCCCTTGAGCTTAGGATAGATCTAGATTATAAGGTTCTCTCTCTCTCTCTTGATGGAAAACAAATAATAACAAAGTAAATCATATGATTCTTAGCTTTATCATTCCAACAATTTCATGTATTCATGCAACTTAATTACACTTAGATAAGATTAATACTACTCCTTCAAGGTATTAAAAATCATACATCACAAGATGGTAGCTAATCATGCAAGTGAAGCATTTAAAAAAAAGAGTATGGAGATAACCATTGCTAAGAGTAAATATATATATATATATATATATATATATATGAAAAAAGATGTAAGTATATGCATGTTGGGAGAGCCTTAGTGGCTACTCCTAACCCAAGAAAGGTGTTTATCCACTCATGTTAACTGACAACATAACAATGCTACAAAAGTGTAGATACATTAAGACAGACGGAGAGGGGGAAGGTACAGTGTGAGGGAGATGATAGATCTAAAAAAGGAAGGAGTCTATACACTGACACTACTTCTTTAGATCTAGATCTAGTGTAGGTGTGGAATATGACAATGTGTTCTCTTAAATAAGAGGATGGTAAATATTATCTCTCCTTCAACTTTTGTCTTTGGAGGTCGAAGACCAATGGAGATGAATGAGGATGGTTCTCGAGTTGGGCAACATTTCATCCTCCTTGATGATCTTACCCCATTTTTTGTGTGAGGTTGAGCCTATTTATAGGCACTTCCCACCTACTTAACCTCCATGTCCAGATCGAGATGGGTCATGGTCGTGACTTCTTTCTCTGCTGTACAGCCGTGTTTGCGAGCAATGTCATGACTGAAACAATCATCCTAGCCAAATCCATTACCTTGGTCGTGTCAACATCTCAGTCAGAACCACTCATCATGGTCACGACCACTCTTGGGCAGTCATGGTCGTGATGGGCGACTGTGCATCTTGCTCAAGATAGACTTTGGATTTGTCTCATTCGGGACGTCTGTCCGGATGCATTTGTCTTAATCATGACAAAGACGTGTTAGTAATGAATGAAGATGAGTCTGCATGAGTTAAGAAGGTATATTAGGTCAAATACAAATGTTTTTCAAGATCATTAAAATAGGCAGGAAAATCCACAAAAGGGATGTCAATATATAAATAAAACATGTGTAAAAAGTTCATAAAATGAGATGTTATCATTAGCGGACCAAAATTTATTCTCAAATTCTCCCGTTGATCCAATAACTTTTACATTTTTTTGGAGATTATGAGATTGACCGACAAGCTTGTTGACCGGTTGACCATTCTGAGATGTATCCTAGTATAGAGAAGTGTCGCGAATGAATCTTTCAGCAAAAGGGTAGTCTCCTCCTCAGATTCGTTGCTCATAAGATTCTCTAGAAACCTCATCAGGAAGCAGGTTGGCTGAACCCCTCTTGGGATCCTCCAATTAGAGGCCAGTAGTGTGTTTCCATGTAAGTGATCAGTCAACCAGATTACCTGGTCTCCCGATCATTGTGGCAGACAGAGTGCAATTACACAGTCGTCGGCCCAAAAGAAATAAATAACAAAATGTGGCATCCAGAACTAAGGATAGAATGTTTGATACTCACTCAATGAGGGAGGTTCCACAACAGGAGACCAGATGAGACAATGAAAAAGAAGATCATCCTAGTAGATTTCTTTGGTTCGTCAAATCCATAGCGGGTTGCATTAGCTAGAGACCAATGGATGTTGCCTTCCTCTCCATTAAGTGCCTTGAATTCTCCTCTCTCTCATTGTATCTATGTTCTTTCTCCAAACATGAGTGAGCAGACTTTCTCGTTGGGGCATGAGAAGTATCCTTACACTATCTTGTTGTTGGGTTTTAGGGGAGGCAGAGAAGGCAGCGGAAACAAAAATTTCTCCCCAAACCCAGAACAAAGAAATGTGTCAATGTCTATACAATAGGAAAGGATGGTTTGTGGAATCATACCTTGTCCTGAGGCTTTCTCGGCGACAATACCTCGCGCCTTGCGCGCTCTTCACCTCCGGTCTTGGACGATGTTTGTGCAGCTCCTGGTCGCACCGAGACTGACGAATCCTCCTCTCACCGGGACTGTCGGGGTTGACAGTTGTCCTCCTGAGCGGAAGAAACCTCCCGCCTCTGAAGTAGTCCACACGAACCACCTGGAACTCCACACTTCTTGTCCCATAAGGAGTTGGAAGGAGTCGCACCCTCCTATTGATGTACTAGTCGCTAACACACTCTCCTGCTGCCAGCTACAACTGCAGTTGTCTTTCCCTTACTGCACCTCCCTTTGCGGGTAGCACTTGCTCGAGCTCTCTCTCAGTTACCAAAACCAGAGAGAACGACAACTTTACAGAGCAACTGGTTGCACTGATTTGTACCTTGAGAAGCCCCCAATACCCCTATATATAGGAGGGTCATGGGACAGGGTTCTCCATCCTGGGCGATGCGGGACTAAAAGCAGGAGTAGAAGGGTTTGAGATTTTCCACAAAAACAACCAACTCACAACCTGAACCGATCGTTTCATTTCTGAAACGGTCGGTTGGGGACTTGAGCTGGTCGGTTGACACTCAACCGATCGGTTGGGACCCATGAGCCGGTCGGTTCACTTTCTGAACCGGTCGGTTCGTGGTCCTGATCAGTTCCCGATTGACTTTCCTTCTTTTGTTTCTAATTGGTATCAAATACCAATCCTTGTTCCAATCAAATTGGGTAAGTGAAACGCAAGAAAAATTCTCACCAATCCTACTTTCCCAACTTGCTCGGTTGCATCAGTTGAACCAATCGTTTCAACACTTGAAGCAATCGTTTCACTGTCCATGAGCCGATCGACTCAACACTTGAGCCGACTGGTTCACCAAGCTCAGCCGATTGGTTCACTAAGCTGAGCCGATCGGTTGGGAGTGCAGATTGTGCAGAATCAGTCAATTGTGATTTCAATCAATCTGATACTCCAATCAATGTGTCCAACACCTTGAACATTATGATATTGAGCTATCAATCAATTGAGTGTTTAATTGAACTACTAAACTCCTTTAGTAATCAATCTAAACATTGTTTGTGGACAAAACTCCTCTTCCAGGTTAAATCCTATGTGTGTGACCCTGCAGGTCCATTTCACGTTGGCAGTGAAAGTCCATAACACTTATGACTTCACAAGCAAAGAGCGGTGCCTAGTCACACATCAGTGCTACCCAAGTGAAAGTAGAAAGTTGGAGAACAACTTTCAATCCTACAATCCGTGAATGGTGTTACAGTGAATGTATAATTCCTTTGTCACTGATATCCCGAATGAACTCGAGGCATGGAACAGTCATCCTGTCAACGTTCATTCACTTTCTTGATCTCAGAGTAGATTGGAAGAGATATGTATGACATCAATATCACATACTGATTCACACATGCGTGCGCACACCTATTTCAATCCTACTCATCAAGTGGCCTTGGATATCAAACTCCCTCAGGAGGGACAAATCCCATATCTATCACTCACCCCTAAAAAGCCCCATGTGTCAAAACCACCCAATCATCACCTTTATAACAACCCATGTTTCAGAACTGTGTTTGATGATGTCAAAGTGTGCCCAATGACATGTGTTGAGTGTAGTGATTTCAGGTCAAAGAATCACACTCACCACCATCATTGTGAGTACTGACTGTGACTACCATGTCATGGTTCCATGTGTCAAACTCACGGTGGGTCTGTCCGGTACACTTGTTCTCTAACAAGTACCTATGTGTTTGGTTTGATATCTCTATATCATGACTAATGAGATTCTATCATCAACCAACACCACAATCTAGTCTTGTGTGTCATTGTTTGTCTATCTACCTTCCACAATGACATCCGACTAGGGACATAACAAGAATGTAAAAACTCTTAGCATCTGTATGATCTCATCGTTCAGGTCCTGAACCTGAAGGCATACGTCATTGAGTACTGTCATTCTCTAGACATTCAATCTTTTCTATCACTATCTCATATGACTGAAATAGAAAGAATTGGAAGCTTGCCTTTGATGTTTATCAAATCAATCTTAATGTATCCCACCAATCATCTCATGATTGGCTCTCAGGGCATACATACCAACAGACTCCCACTTGCACTGCGAGCCAATCACCCTTGAATCATATTCATAGTGATCTTCAAACATGTCCCACATGTTACTGTGCTCTAGTGCAAAGATAGTGAGTTATGGCAACACCTTGCCAAAGTCAGTATAAATTGCATGTCTCACATCTCTTCACTGTACGTCACACATATGAGATGGAGTTCCCATAATATGCAATCTAGTATTCCTTTGCTAACCTTTAGCCACATTGCATGATCAAGGATTCCATACTCGTCATTAATGAGCGGAATATCTATAAGTTCATCTCATGAACTTCCAGATCCATATAGTATCCACTGTTGTTCTCTAACACACGGATACTCGGCATTTCCTTATAAATGGTTTCATTGGAACACTTCCAATTATCGACATACTTTGCGATTAATTTTCTGTCCTTTTGGAAGTTCGCATCAATGTAACTCTTTACATTGAACTCTTCCTTGTCTCCATAGAACTAGTACTTCTCAAGTACTTATCAAGTTCTCATGGTATTCCAGTAACCCTTACTGGAAGTAGACAGCCATCCACTCGTCATGTCCCACATATGAGTTATCAGGATGAGCACATCATATTGTCATGTCCTACATACAAGATGATGAATGCATTTTATTCTTGCCATGTCGATACATGCAAGATAATGGGATGATTACATACATGATAGACCCATATCTATTTTTAGTGTTCCCATTCTTCATAAGAATTGGACACTTGGCCTTGGGATACTAACTCCATGTAACATGGACAAGTTTTCTCCCACTGAATCTGTGCATACTGAACCCTTCAGTACAGATTGCCAATGTATGATTTCTCTTTTCAGGTCAAGAGGTTTTCGAGAACTATCTCTATAGATCTCTATTCCTATCACATAGGAAACATCTCTATCTTCCTTAAAAATAATTTCCACTTTTGGATTTCCATTCTAGAACATTTCCATTTCACATCAACATGTGGAATGTGAACACGCTCCCACTAAATCACAGATCCCTTCTTTATCTTTGACATATTTGTCAAACCCTTTGACTATATCATCAAAGTAAAGATCCAATTCTGAGTTGCTTGTACTCAATCAATCACATTGATTAGTCCATTATAACTTATAGACTTTATTTGCATTAGTGGATTCATAAACCTTATAGGTTGTGTCACGTACACATCCTTGTTTTATTCCTCATAGGAATGCGGTTTAGTATCCATATGCCAAATGTCTTAGTCATTAAGTTGCAATCAACAAGCATCATCCTTCTCAAAATGTTATCCATGTGTCTTAACACTTAAGACTTATTCACACTTATGGATTTAATTCCAATGGGTGCTACCATCAAGGTCATACCTTATGGTTCACATGGATGTCATTTAGGATGTAATGGTCATAAACCATAACTCAAAATTCGGTTCCTCATATTCATCTAGATAGTTGACTCATCACATGAATAACTCATCACATAGATAATTGAGGTGTATCTGTCAAGGATATAAGAACTCACAACTCCTTGTGATTCTCAATGTCCTTTATTAGTGTGGGGTATTCTTTTATTAAGAATTCAGTTATTTGATAATCATTCTCTAACTCCTTAGAGTATGATTCCTTATTGATTTAGACATCACCATGCCTTAATCATGAGTTCACTATGATACACTATCATAATCACTCATAGGGATCTCAAACATTTGGTCCAAGTATTTTATTCATTGATCTCATCAAGAATTAACACTTTACCAAATTTGCACTTCATCTATGATAATCTTGAACACTTCAAGATATTCATATTGGTATTTCTCTAAACACCATTTGAAGTATTAGCATTTGTCCCAATAGGTATGTAAATACATCACATGTATCATAACTAATGGGATAATCATTCTCCCACTACCATTAGTGAAGATTGATTAATCACGTCCAAGAGATTCATGTCTCTTACTGGTTATCCAACCAAAAGAGTCTAGATTTATCCATCATATGGAAACTAGAAATGAATTTCTCATGATTGATGCTAATTTGATTGTTTGAGTTATCAATAACTTTAGGTATCATTTTATCTTATGCATACCATGTATCACAAGATAAACAAGGCATTTCCACAAAGATCATATCTTTAAGATTGAAACATCAACTTTATTAATTGCCATCATTGTCATACAATATGCAAAAATAAAGTGTTTCTATCTATTGGCAATATATGAAATAGCAGTTCTCAACTCTATTTCGTGCCCTTTAGGCTGAAATAAACTGAAAGATACTCCTATCTATGGCAGCAACACTTGCTCCAATGATGGGTACTTCTTTCTTGGTCCTTTCACAAAGGCCATCACTTCTTTGCGGATCTTGCATATCATATATGATAGATCCATATCATGGTATCATATACCTCAGATAAAGAAGCAGTTCATTTCATGATACCTTAGGTGGATATTTCCATCCCCTCCTGCATCTTTTTTTTTCTTCCAGATATAGAGGGCAATCCCTCATACACCCTTTCCCCATGTGCCTTGAGGCTGAAGACGGCTTGGATTGCTGGCTAGCATCAGAACACTTCTCTGCTTTGCCCTTATCCTTGCCCTTAGGAATTACCTTTTTCTTTGATCACATCAAAGATTATGGTTTGTCTTTCTTCATCTTTGCCTCTACTATCCTCAACATGTCCAACAACTCTGTGAACGCTTGTCAAAGTTGTTCATGTTGTAGCTTACCATGAATTGTATGATTCTCGCAACATTTGCAGTATCATACCAATAGCCAACTCTTGGCTCAGAGGGAATCCTTTTTAGTCAGGTTTTCCACATACCCCAATCATATTGAGTGCATGAATACCTTACTGGATCTCCTTTTGTCATGACATACTAGGATAGTGTCCTTGAGACATCATATGTCTCATGTTGTCTCTGCAACTCATAGTTCAGAGAACACAACATCAAGCACTCCTCATCAATGTCATCCTCGGTACGCTTCCATAAGCATACTTTCAGCCATTGATGTGGTGGGATTGAGTTCATCTGGTCTTGGTATAACTAGGACTTAGAGCTTTCGCTCTTTGAGAACACTTCTCATCATCCTAACCAGTCGTGGAATTATTCCCATTTAATTTGTTGGTCTCAAAGACCAATCGCAAATAAAGTGATTTGTTGATTAACCATTTATTTTAAAAAAAGGAAATATATGCAATTTTAGTCCAAAACTCTTTTGACTTGTTTGATTGATTTGAAAAGTTGACGATAAAATTAGGCCTTTAATTAATTATCGCTCCCACTATTTTACTTCAAATTGATAGCCCTCACCATCAATTCGGAAGATTGCATCGTACAACCTTCTAGTGGGCAAGATCCTGAAATCCTCTAAGCCATGGACCAGCTAGGGCTGTCACCCACAACTTAGATCTCTTAGGTAGGCAACTCTTTCCAATTGCATCATATGAAACTCTTGATAAGATGTCATATGCATCTCCTTACCATGATCATCTCTATGCCTCAAGGTGCTAGATCCTATCTAGGTCACCTTGTTAAGTCCGACCCAAAGCAAACACAATGAATATGCACCCTGCTAGGGCAGACCCACACATTCATCCTTCACACTTCCACGAGATAGATAGTGCACCACGCTAGGGCGTGCCCACACTTGGTCGATCAAGCTTTTCACGTGTGTCGCATTTGGAAGGCATCTAAAACTTAATATTTAATGAGGGATTTGGTTTTTATATACATATACATATCCAATCACCACAATACATAGTATGTATCATATACATGCTATATCCCACAGAAAACATGTAAAATGATAAAACCAATGATTATGGCCATCCTAATATGATTCCTCGAGCCAAGAGGAATCACGGTCATCTAGGTCTACATCACATGCAACCTGTACAAGATGAACTCTGTGCTTTGCCTTCTGAGAAGATCAACTCATCACATGAATGACTTGCTCGTTTTGGCCCGGTCGCCTAGGTGCCACCAGCCGATCGGTTGGATCCTCCAACCGATCGGTTCGCCTGGTCGTCGTGCATCTCATCATGGCCGCCACCCGCTCATCTCGCTCCTTGAACCAGTCATCAACCGATCGGCTCACTCCTTGAACCGATCGTCTGGAACGTCAATCGATCAGTTCACGCCTTGAACCGATCGTCTCAGATGTTGCCATCCTGGCCTCCGTTCTTCGACATAACAGGAAATAAAATCTATCCTATTTACAATTGTAAAAGAGAAACCTCGAGTTACATTCGAGGGGAGCAAAGGTAGGAAAGAAATCTCGAATTATTTCGAGTTACATCAGGAATAGGAGAAGGGGAATCGGTGCACAGACCGAGATGAAAGCAACCACATACAACCATACACAGATAGGGTTTATTGGCCATAACCACGCTATACATCCACCACAAAACTCATTTAAGGGTGACACGTATCGAGTGCATTCATAATACATATCATATATGTAAATTGGGATTTGTGGATTTAGGATAGGACATGCATAAAGCCAATTTTATTCACATCGTATGCAATAAACAAAGGCAAAAAACCAAAATTGATCATATCGACAATCTTAAAGTATAGAGCAGTTGACGTGGCTCTGATACCACTGTTGGGTTTTAGGGGAGACAGAGAAGGCAGTAGAAACAAAAATTTCTCCCCAAACCCGGAACAAGGAAATGCGTCAACGTCTATACAATAGGAAAGGATGGTTTGTGGAATCATACCTTGTCCCGAGGCTTGCTCGGCGACAATACCTCGCGCCTTGCGCGGTCTTCACCTCTGGTCTTGGACGGTGTCTGTGCAGCTCCTGGTCGCACCGGGACTGATGACTCCTCCCCTCACCGGGACTGTCGGGGTTGACAGTTGTCCTCCTGAGCGGCAGAAACCTCCCGCCTCTGAAGTAGTCCACACGGACCACTTGGAACTCCACACTTCTTGTCCCACAAGGAGTTGGAAGGAGTCACACCCTCCTGTTGACGTACTAGTCGCCAACACACTCTCCTGCTGCCAGCTGCAACTGCAGTTGTCTTTCCCTTGCTGTACCTCCCTTTGCGGGTAGCACTTGCTCGGGCTCTCTCTCAGTTACCAAAACTAGAGAGAACGACAACTTTACACAGCAACTGCTTGCACTGAGTTGTATCACTCAGTGCAACTTTACACAGCAACTTTACACAGCAGAGTTCATCTCGGGCAATGCGGGACTAAAAGCAGGAGTAGAAGGGTTCGATATTTTCCACAAAAACAACCAACTCACAACCTGAACCGATCGTTTCATTTCTGAAACGGTCGGTTGGGGACCTGAGCTGGTCGGTTGACACTCAACTGATCGGTTGGGACCCATGAGCCGGTCGGTTCACTTTCTGAACCGGTCGGTTCGTGGTCCTGATCAGTTCCCGATTGACTTTCCTTCTTTTGTTTCTAATTGGTATCAAATACCAATCCTTGTTCCAATCAAATTGGGCAAGTGAAACGCAAGGAAAATTCTCACCAATCCTACTTTCCCAACTTGCTCAGTTGCATCAGTTGAATCGATCGTTTCAACACTTGAAGCAATCGTTTCACCGTGTCCATGAGCTGATCAACTCAACACTTGAGCCGACCGGTTCACCAAGCTCAGCCGATCGGTTCACTAAGCTGAGCCGATCGGTTGGGAGTGCAGATTGTGTAGAATCAGTCAATTGTGATTTCAATCAATATGATACTCCAATCAATGTGTCCAACACCTTGAACGTTATGATATTGAGCTATCAATCAATTGAGTGTTTAATTGAACTACTAAACTCCTTTAGTAATCAATCTAAACATTGTTTGTGGACAAAACTCCTCTTCCAGGTTAAATTCTATGTGTGTGACCCTGCAGGTCCATTTCACATTGGCAGTGAAAGTCCATAACACTTATGACTTCACAAGCAAAGAGCGGTGCCTAGTCACACATCAGTGCTACCCAAGTGAAAGTAGAAAGTTGGAGAACAACTTTCAATCCTACAATCCGTGAATGGTGTTACAGCTAATGTATAATTCCTTTGTCACTGATATCCCGAATGAACTCGAGGCATGGAACAATCATCCTATCAACGTTCATTCACTTTCTTGATCTCAGAGTAGATTGGAAGAGATATGTATGACATCAATATCACATACTGATTCACACATGCGTGCACACGCCTATTTCAATCCTACTCATCAAGTGGCCTTGGATATCAAACTCCCTCAGGAGGGACAAATCCCATATCTATCACTCACCCCTCAAAAGCCCCATGTGTCAAAGCCACCCAATCATCACCTTTATAACAACCCATGTTTCAGAACTGCATTTGATGATGTCAAAGTGTGCCCAATGACATGTGTTGAGTGTAGTGATTTCAGGTCAAAGAATCACACTTACCACCATCACTGTGAGTACTGACTGTGACTACCATGTCATGGTTCCATGTGTCAAACTCACGGTGGGTCTGTCTGGTACACTTGTTCTCTAACAAGTACCTATGTGTTTGGTTTGATATCTCTATATCATGACTAATGAGATTCTGTCATCAACCAACACCACAATCTAGTCTTGTGTGTCATTGTTTGTCTATCTACCTTCCACAATGACATCTGACTAGGGACATAACAAGAATGTACAAACTCTTAGCATCCGTATGATCTCATCGTTCTGGTCCTAAACCTGAAGGCATACGTTATTGAGTACTGTGATTCTCTAGAAATTCGATCTGTTCTATCACTATCTCATATGACTGAAATAGAAAGAATTGGAAGCTTGCCTTTGATGTTTATCAAATCAATCTTAATGTATCCCACCAATCATCTCATGATTGGCTCTCAGGGCATACATACCAACACTTTTTGTTATCAAACTTGATGTTTCTCATATTATTAAAGTGCTTTTATTTGAGTTTTTCTTACTATATAAATTGATCACTCTATTATCATGTTTGATATAATATTAAGCTTAAGGACCACAAAACTTAGGGTCAAACTACCTAATAGATGCATAAGATCCCAAATGCAATCACGAAAGGAATCTTATAGGATAACTAAATCATGAACCAAGGGTGATGAGACCTTGAGTGCACATGGAATTTGGTCCCTATGAATTTGCAATCTGTGAGGAGTCAAATTCACTTGGTCCTAGTTTAATCTATGAGAAATTAACTGAGTTGCAATGACTATATAGATAAGTAAGTGTTGACAATAAAACCCATTTGTCCCAATGCTTATTATAATTCAAATTAAACCTTTAGTTGAAGTCATTGCATTGCAATTGTAAGATCCCAAACCTAGATTTTCGACTGATCTTTCTTTATTCGCACAATTTTATTTTAAAACCTTAATCTAACCTTTTGATTTTCCTTTATAACATGTGATGAGCTTATGTTTCAAGTTTGGTCCAGTTTGGATGATGTTTGAGCTAGTTTTGCATATATATGATTGTTTTGGACCTAATTGCAGTTTACCCATGTTTAGGGTTTTCCTTGCAATTTGTAATATGTTTGATGTGCCTCATATGTTTTGAAATCATTTTGGAGTGAGTGGTGCTTTGGGGCACCTTGTCAAACCTTAGTTTAATGTGGTGACATCATGCATTGAAGAATTAGGGTTTACATGGATAGTTGACCTTGAAGTATGTTTGACCGATGGCCTTGTATTTTGGCGATCCCCAAGTATCTTGTGGTCCATGATTCTTGGAGATCAATGATTTCTTGGAGTTACCCCTAGTCTTGACAGTTGATGAGGCTTGTTGCCCCTCTAGGTCACCAAGAAACCCTAGGGTTTGGTTTTAGCAATCGTTGAGTTTTTAGGACGTGTGGTCGTTGAGAATCTTTAGCGGTCATTTGGTTTTGTGAGCATCCTGGTAACCAAAGATTCCTATAGGTCTTGAGTTTTCCTGGACTAAGTTGGTCATTAGTTTTTCTTGGTTTTAACACCCTAGGTGCATGTGTGAGTGTGGTGCTTGCATGGATGAGTTTTGGTGGACACATGGCATGTGTTAGCATGACACCTAACCTCCCTTCTCTCTCTCCAACCCCATGCTATATGAACCTCTCTCCTTGCATGCAACTAAACCCTTCACACTCTCTTTCTCTCTTCTTCTCCTTGGAGATCGTCTCCTTGTGCTTTGTAGTGAAGGTGGAGCTCAAGCTTGGAGAAGGTGGTCGTTTCCCCCTTTCATGTTAAGCTAGGGTTTGGAGTAACCCTACTTGTGATCATTGGAGAAATCCTTACCTTTCTTCTTCATCTTGGTAAGTGATCTCCCTCCCCATATTCGTTTTCCCTTACCCTACCCTCTCTTCTTTCTCTTCTCAGCCAAATCCACATTTTTCCATGGTAGTGCTTGAGTTAGAGCTTGAAGATCGTCCCTTTTCTTGCTCTTTGACCTATGGTTTGCTCTCTTTTGGTGGTGGAACTAGCTTGATCAAGAGTAGTGATCAAGTTAGGGTTTCCTTCCTCTTTTCTTTGATCTTCCTTGCTATTTGGAGTTGGTTCATCTCCTCTACATCAAGTCATATAACTTTCTCCATTGTTTTTTCTTACACTTAACTTGCATGCACTTGATCTACCTTAAAAATGTAGTTACAAGTAGTGAGATAATATCTTTGATCTAGGGTTTATGTTTGCATGGTTATTCTTGAGTAATATACTCCCTTAGATGAACCCTAATCTTGGTGCATAAAATCTATCTTTGGTGATGGAGGTTTTGGTCTTTGAATGCTTGTGGAAACGTTGGTTTCTCTCTCTCTCACTATGGTTTTATTTTCCCTCATGACAATTGTTAATTAGGGTTTTGTTTTGATCTCCTTTCTTATGATTTTCACCTTAGTGACTCTTTGGATTTTTGATGATTACCAACCTTTTTTGGCCTATGTGGTTGATGAGTTTTTAGTCCCATGACGGTCGCTTAGATTTTCTTTCTCTTCTTCATGTGGTCTCCAAGAATGTTGATGATTATGGTTTCCAAGTTTTGAATGATGTGGTCGCCAAGTTTTGATGTGTTTGGTCACCAATGATTTCATGTTCCTTTGGTTGCCAAGATTCACCTATGTGGTCGTTGAACTTTGGACCTTAGTGGTCATTTGGGTCTTGGATTCTATGCGGTCGATGAAGTTACTTAGTTGTGATGGTTGTTGAATGGCTAACCATGGAGGTAGCTAAAGATGGATGACTTCAATGGTCGATGAAAGGTTTAACCCTAATCTTCTTCAGTCGCCAACCTTGCTCAGTGCTCAACGGTCGATGAAGGTGGTAGACCTTAGTCTCAGTGGTCGCCAACCTTGCACCCTTTTTTCAGCAGTCAGTGACACCACCGATCCTATGTGATCGCTGATGTTTTTTGGTCTATATGGTCATGATGTTTTTTGACTATGTTGAGTATGACGTGTGACTTTTTTGCTTCCAAGAATGTTGGATATGGTGAGAATTAGGGTTTATATTAAATGGCTGATTTGAAATCCTAATTTGGATACCTTGTCGAACCCTAACCCTAAATTCAAGTACATGATGATAATGCTTAGCTTTCTAGAGTGAGTAGTATGATGATGGAATACTTTCTCTCTCCTAATGTTGTAACCCTAATTGTTATTATGTGAACATCATAACTCTTGAATGGAATATAATCTCAGCTTATGTGCCACATGTATAATGATGTTCTTATAGTGAAGGATGTGATGGTATTATGACCTTGTACATGGTTGGTTACCCTAATTTAGGTGATATCCTCTTGGTGATGTGATAAGGGATTTGTATCCCATGGTTATGTGATGATAATGGTCTCATGTATGGTAGTGAAATAGTACCATGTAACGATGAGACAAGTTTATACTCTATACATTTTATATCTTCTGAAGTTGTAATCCATCCTTATCTTTATAGAACTCTTTTAAGGTTTGTACATAACTCGATTGATGCAGTTACAAGACAAACAATTACCATTAACTAATCAAGTGAAACCCTAATCATGTAGTTTCCTTTTGCCATAGATCTATTCCAGTGTCATGACTTGCTGGATGTTGAAACAAGTATTCCTAAGGGAAACTCAAAGTGCATATTGTTGAGTATGTGAGGTGTAAGAGACTATGCATCCTTGACATCTTAATTCCAAGGTTTTTAGGATGTCTGCAGTCATGCCTCGGTAGGACAATGGATGTGGTCATATCTCAGTATATGATGTGATTGAGGACAGTTGTGGTTGTACCTCAGATGTTTGTGTTTGTATACCTTGGTTCACTAGGGTCGTGACATGTATACCAAGGACATACTAGGTTGTTTTGTAGCTTGACCTTATGTGTCATTGCGGCGGAATTGTACTGGCTGAGGGCGGATAAGATCTAAGGAACTTGACTCTCCTATAGATCTTGTATGGAATTAATTTCGACTTAGCAGTGGTCAGTTGGAATTGAGAGGTATACCTCTGTTCCTCGGGGCATTAATAAAAGACATAATATAGCCGTGTAGTATATCTGCTTGGGGTTAAACACACTTCACATTGGATGTTAACCCTTCCTTATTTTTTATACCGCGTAGTTGTTATATGATGTAGTAAAAGAAATTAACTATTTAGTAGGTGATAGACTTACATGTTCTTCATATTCTTTCTAGTCATATATGTTGCTATGCTCGTCTGATTAGTTTGCATCATCTACCTAACATGTTGGAATATTTTAACATGTTGTAACTGCTTAATCTGCTAACCTGCTTATTTAGTTGAATCTGCTCAACCTATTTAATAATGGTATCTGTTGTAAACTATAGTTGTTGGTCGAGAGTTATATCTCTCACTAGGCAATGGGTCTCACCTTGTGGGTCACCACATCCTTTAAGGTGGTCGTTCACGGTGTGGTCAGGATCATGCTATTGAGAAAGAGAAGCTTGGAGATCAGTAGATGCAGGATGTTGGATAGTTGTAGTTGTTACAATAGAGTCCTAGTGTCATACTTGTACTCTCAGGTTTGGGCATGGGATGTTTTGTAGATGATATGTATATCGACATGTGGTTTTGGAAGCATGCCTATGTTTGTATAGATGGCATGTATATGTGAAACAATATCTTTTGTATAGGTTGTGGTCTTAACCACTAGACAAATGTATATATTTGATATGTCATATGTTATGACACAGTTTAGTGGACCTTTATGTAATATGTTTTTGAGCATGATAGTAATTTTAAATTGGTTTTAATTTTCCTTGTTTTCTGGTGTATGGTTAATTAATAGTTGATTGTGTGTTTTGCTTTGAGTTATCTCATTTGTGTGGCGTTGGGCATCACAACAATATTTAATCTCAAGCTTAGTTCATAATCATTCTCAACTACGAGATTTAAATATTATTCTCGACGACCGGTCCTGGAGGAGATACTTAATCATGTTATCTCTTGGGTCTGACCCTTATCTAGACTATGACTGACCCATAAACTTGAGGGTGAGTCGATTTCTATTTTTTAAGGCTTAAACTCTAGGGCTTACCTTACCTAGTGAATTTGTGTGTGCACACGGCTCACATCAATTTTTTACGTAGTTGTTGGGGACAATGGAATAGCTTTCAAACCCCGCTGTTTTGAATGATTTGGATTTTTCTCTATTCAATTGATAGCCATTCATATCTACTTGAATCACTAATTCCTAGATTTTTAACATTGTCTACTCTCCTTTTCATGTACTAAAGGCGTACGCGATGCTTGCAAAGCATTGACTCCACACGGTTTGTTTTTTATCCATAGATTGATCATCTGAAGCAATCATACTGGAACCTAATGGATGATGAAGAGCTAAACTAGAGGGTGAATGAGGCCCTAGCCTCCTAGAAAGAAGCCCTCATTGAGGAGATGAGAGAAGCCATGGCTACTGAGTAGGAAGCCCAAGACATTGTTGTTGGTATGTATGCCAGAGTGTAGTCATACGATGATTGTAATATGTCATAATGTATAATTTTATATTAATAAATACAATTCTGTCTATTGTGTTTTATCTAGTTAAGAGATAATGATATAACATGACAATTGTCTAAACAATGATGTTACTTGATGACATATGCCTTCAAGTTGAGGACATGAACAATGAGATCATATGTAGATAAGAGTACATACATTCTCGTTATGTCCCTTGTTAGATATTAGTGTGGAAGCAAAATAGACAACAATAAAACATATGACTGGAACGTATCTTGACTGATGATAGAGTCTCATTAGTAATCATATTGGATATCAAGTCAAATAGATAGGTAGTTGTTAGAGAACATTGTACCAGACAAACCCACCTTGAGAGTGATACATGAAACCACTAAATGGTAGTCAGAATCAACTCTTAAAGTGATAGTGGTAATTGTGGTTCTTATAACTGAAATTACTACACCCATCACATGTCATTCGATGAACTTTGACACCATCCAATGTGATCTTGAATAAGGGTTCCCATAAAGGTTGTGGTTAGGCACATTGTAACACATGAGGATTGATTGTGAATGATGTAGATGGGATTCATCCCTCTTGTCAGAGTTGATATTCTGGCCACTTGATAAGCAAGATTGAGAAACACATGGTCACTCTCATGTGAGCCAATATATGATATTGAGCTCATGTGTACCTCAACAGTATGTTCTAGTGCAAGAGACATAGATATAGTATTAAAGGGATGATGAGGAATTCAATCTATATATCCGAGATAAAGGAACTATACAATCATGGTAACACTGATCATAGATATAGGTTGAAGCTGTTCTTCAACTTTTTAATTACATGGGTAGCAATGATGCGTTCCTAGATATTACTCATTGCTTGTGATGTCATAATCTGGTATGGACATTCACTGCCAACATAATATGGGACCTATAGGGTCATACACAAAGGATACACTTGGAAGTTACTCATGGATATAATTTATCTTGGTTAATAAAATGTTTAGGTTATCCACTTAAACAATGTAGGTTGTCAGTTTCCTGACTGGAGTGTCCCGTCAACGAATGGTGTGTCAGTCGCCCGATTGTCTATTGGATGACAAGTAGGATTGGGCCAAGTGATTGATGTTGATGTAATGACATGCATTAATCATCACATTAATAGATAGTACGTCTGCAAATGGGAAATCAAGACAATAGACTGACTAGATGTTCCAGTCGACCGACTGGCATGCCAGTCCACCAACTGGTGTTTTCTAGCAACTTTCAAACCATGAGATATGACCCTTTGTATCCCCAATGTTTGTGAAACCCTATCCCATCCACTCCTATGTAAAGGGGGGTCAAGGCTCTCAGCACTCTTGTATGACAAGACTCCTCATCTCACAATTGTGGTAACATGAGAGCCAAATCCATCTCACCTAAAAAAGGGAGAGATAGCCAAAGTGTGACACCCTTCACCACACAAAGCGAGATTACTTAAAATAAAGTGTAGAATTATCACTAATAACCATATCACCACACAACATGGTAAATTAAAACCATCTAAAACACAACATCTTCACTGAGATATATCATGTACAAGCCTCAAACTCAGGACACATGTATTTCATATATGCCAAAAGATAGTACATATCATGTTCAAGGGATATCTAGCCACTACTTGATACATATTGTAACCTATTAAAGTATACAACCCATTTCTATACAATCATGACATAAAGCCAAAAATCTTGTGTCAACATACAAAACCACAAAATCTCCCCAAAGACATGAGAGTACGTGGACAACACATATGACTCTACTACAAAACACTAGTAGCATGTCCAACCTTTTGACAACTATTGCTCTCCTTGATGCTTAGAGTCGGTTGCACGACCTCTACCTCCTTGTGCACAACCACCTAAAAGATGTGGAAACACACAAGGTGAGACCAAACGTCCCAGCGAGAGATATAACTCTCCGCCGACATCTATTATAAGCACAATAATACAACAAAGTAGTTAACATTGTTATAAGTTTAAGCATTTACAACTGAGTAGTAGAGCATCTTATGTTTTTAAAAGGAATATTAAGAGCATGTATAACTGTTATAAACTAAATAATATATGAAACAAGACATGGGGTCATCCAATGTGATTCATCTTTAACCTTAAGCAATATACTACATGGCTATTTAACTCTTTTAATTAATGTACCCTGAGGATTTGAGGCGTACCACTCAAATCCAACTGACCACTTCTAAGTCGAAATCAATACCATACAAGATCTATGGAAGAGCCAGACTCCATGATCATTTCCTACACTACTAAGTCAATTAGAGTTTGCTACGCAGTGACATATCAGTCAGACTATAGAACAACAACTTATAGTCAAAGCTATAGTCCTGTAGACAACAACTCATAGTCAAAGCTATGGTCCTATAAAACAACTAGCCTGTCTTGGTACATGGCACAACATTAGAGAACATGATCACACATAGCCATTCTAAAGAAGACATCATACCAATGTAAACAATAATTTAAGGATACAAGGAGATACCTCAACTTGCACCCCACATATTCAAAAATATGCACTCTGAGTTTCTCGTTTCACCATCTAGCAAGATACTGACATTGGAGATGGATCTATGGTACATGGCAACTACATGATTAGGGTGTCACTTGATTAGATTTTCCAATTGGGTGTCTTTTAATGCACCAATCAAGTTACAACGTATAAGCCCTAACCAAATCTACAAAATTGAGGGTAGGGTACAACTTTGAAAGATATAAAACGTACAAAATGAGAATTTTCCATATCATCACATGATACTTGTATCACTGCCATTCACAAGGCCATCACCAATATCACATTACTATGGGATATCAATCCCTCAATCACATATCTAGAGGATTTCACCTCAAACTAGGCACAAGGCTCTTATTACGCTATTAGACCCAATCACATAATGCTTACACATTCAATATCACATTTATCTCAACAATACTCATAATCACCACCCTATATTATGTAAGTATCATCATATCATCCACATAGCTATGTCATTCATCTCACCTGTAAAGTTAGGGTTACACATGTAGGAGAGAGAAAACACTATCACATGATAATAACTTCAATCATGTTCAAACAAATGCATTTCACACCTCAAGATTAGGGTTAGGGTTTCATATATAGCCAATTAGGGTTTTATAACATTATTCAATCACTAAACCCTAATTGCATCATCTCCCACATGTTTGGAGTATATAGAGTTAAGCACTATTGTTCGGCTTAGCATTCATATCCACGTCATCATATGTAGACTATTAATCAAGTGTTACGGTTGATAGGGTAATATATATAGCAACCAACATGGTGTAGTGACTATGTATTGACACGTGAATAGGTGTCTCGATCCAATCACCAACCATAGTGTTACAACCAAAAAATCTAGGTGTCACAACTAAAACACACACCAACTACAACCTGTTACAACCATGACACAACCTGGGCATGTGTTGCGACCACTACACAAACATGCACAAGTCTTATGACCAGCACACTTCAAACCATCTAGACCACAATATCAACCAAACAGAATCATGTCTAAGTAGCAAAGTCACATTGCTACCAACAACCCTTAGGGTTACGGTTATTGCGGTCAAAACAACCACCCACAAGTGTGTCAACCAAGAGGAAGACCAAGGGTTGTAGCATCCTTAAGTCAGCCATACACCCCACTCCAAAACTGATCAAAACCATGGTCAAAATAGAAGATCAAAGTCAGGAATACTAAACGTCAACTAAGTGTACTACTCCAAGCAAAGATGTTCATCTAACCCTCGAACATGTATCATAGAAGGTCACCTTAAATATCATAATTAGGGGGGACAGAAACCAGGTTTCTTATGCATATAACTATAACCAAAACCTTATGTTATTCAAGATAGATAGATCATAAACAAGATAGTACATTTCCATAAAGAAAGAGCAAGAGATAAATCACCAATTCCTTAGTCACCATAAAAATCAGGTACAATGCTTTAGGCCTTATAAGAAAGAGTAATCTTCTCGAGAATACTATCAAATTTTAAACCCTAAAACATAATCACATTTTCTAATATGTCATGGGAACATTTTAGAGATTAGAGCAGCAATATATAAGCAGGTTTATGGTGCAAATAATAGAAGGGGAAAAGTCATATAAGCCGCATTTGATTGAAGATCAAAGCTTCCAAGATCACAAGCCCCAAGAGTGAGAAATAAGCCCCAACTTGGTTCAAACCTTTGGCCACAAGATTACCTCCAGAAAAAAAAGAACTCCATGGTTAAAAGAGAGCTTAGAGAATAGAAAAACTCAAACCCTAGGTTGATTTAAGAGGGAAATAAGAGGTCTTCTTCTCACTCGGGTACCACTATGTCAAAACATAACCTTTGACCTTTGTGAAGAAGAGATCTCCAAGAAAGACATCATGGATGATCCACACTCTAATCGCCAAGAGGAAGAAGAAGATGGGGTTTATAGAAAAGGGAAATATGATCAAGGGAAGGAGATCACTTATGAAGAGAATAACCACCAAGAATCACCACCAAAGGGTTGAGCAAGCACAAGATCTTCCACAAGCTAGGTTGATCCACCACCCAAGCTTGAAGATCAGAACTTTTTTGCTCCCAAAGCTTGAAGAACGATCACAAGAGAGAAGGAAGAAAGTAGAGCATAAAAATATGCTTGCAAGTGAAGAGGAGGGATTATATACACAAAGTATGAGAGAAGTAAGAGGTTATGAGGTGTCAACACAAGAGGTTATCAAGGGCACATGCCCTACAAAGAAAACAACCTTACCTCCACTCACATACATACCTCAAAGGGTAATGTTTATCCAGAAAGTGTAGTGACCATCTAGGTCATCTACCACCCTTTGTTTTGGTCAAAACACCTATATGCACTTGTAGCGACCAACTCACTAGGTCACCATATACACATGGTTGATACACTTAACTAGAGGACAAACTCTTTCGACCAAACCATCTCTAGGTCATCATGGTTGAAACAACAACACCCAAGGTATGTGTTGTGGTCACTACACTCACCCAAGAGTGGTATAGTGGTCGCAACACTCAAACCCTAGCAAGGTCATCATATCAGCAAGGCAAACCCTAGAACCTTAATATCACTATGTGATGTCACATTATCAACCACGATTCAAACAAGGGTCCTCATAGCATCATTTTAGCTCTCATGATGCCAAGGTACAAAGAACACTCTCCATATGTGACAATTTGCAAGATAAACCTCACTCATGGGTAAATTGCAATCTGGGTTAAACAAGTATCAATATAACAAAGATAGTTCAAATGCTAATCAAATTGGACCAAATTGAAAATACAAGGTTGTCACATGTTATTATAGCATATCAAGAGATTAAATTAAGGTTCAATCATCTCATTTACACAAAGAAAACACAATTAAGCAAAAGGCTAGGTCAGGGGTCTTACACAAAGGGAGAAAAATCAATGCAAGAATGTTGACAACATGAAGGGACAAGTCCTTCCCACTAGCTCTAGAAGCACGACGTGGAATTTCTGGTGGTCTGCATGGGCTACATAGAGGCTTGAAAGCCATCACTACTATGGTAGGAGGACACTGTCAACCACCGTCCATGGCGCTATTCTAAGAGGTCATCGTTGATTGTTGTCTAGGTGATACTTGAGAAAGTAGCACGGTTCGACAAGGATTGTTGCTAGACTTAGTCTAGGACCAGATATGCCTTACACTCTCCTTCCCATTTCATAGTTGTTGATTCAATATTCTGGTTATGGGGAATATGGTAAGAAACTTTGTTTCCACTGGGATCTCTAATGTCATATATCCCTATAGTGGCAATAGAGCCACATCAATTTACTATGTTATGAGATTTAATAGATATGACTGATTTTGATTTTATCATTTATTTTATTGCATGCGATGCAAATATTTAGATGATTAATGTACATATCAGATAAAAACTAGATATGCTAGGGAATATCTCGTAGACCCTATATATATGATATGATATATATGCAATTTATATACAATGCCTTAAAACATTTTGATGGTGTATGAATGCGTAGTTATGGAAAACCCTTGGATTATTTGTGCGGTCGTGTGGTTTATTTCCTACTTCTTTTAAATTAGGTTTTCATACTGAGCCTTCCACCTTTTTTTTGCATATGCAATTAGTGTGTAACCCCCTCTGCCCCCCTCACATGTAACTCAAGGTATTCACTTTTACAAAGTTGTAACATGTATAATAGGACAGCATTAGTTTCCTTTTATGAAAAAAAGAAGGCATTCTGACTAGACGAGTTAGACTAGGAGTTGAGTCGGTCAACCGGACAACTAGAGGAGACAATCGATTGATTTGAGGCCCAACTGATCAGCTACAGGAGTCTAGTCATGCACTTGAGCTGAGAGCTAGCCGACTAATTGATGGAGAACCATCCGAACTGATAGGAGACCAACTAGTCAACTAGAGGGTCCAATCTATCGGCCGACTTGTTCCCAACACAAAATTTTTACATTATAGGTTGCTACATGTGATGTATGACCTTAGTGTTGGGTTTTGTGGGACATAGAAGGCAGTGGAAAAAAAAATTCTCACAACAAATCCATAAAATAGAAGATCACATCAACGACTATGAGATGGGAAAGATGGTTTTAGTGAGGTGTACCTGGTCCTAAGGCTTGCTCAGTGACAATACCTTGCAGCTAGTGCGGTCTTCAACCACCTAGTCTTGGATGGTGTTTGTGCAGCTCCTGGTCCTGACCCATACTACAGTTGACCGTCGTCCTCCTGAGTGACAGAAACCTCCCGCCTCTAGAGATAGTCCACACGGACCACCGAGAATTCTAGTCGTCCTGTCCCACAGGACACTAGAAGGAGTCGACCCTTTTTGGTCGGTGTACTAGTCACTGACACACTCTCCCACCACCAGATGTCATCATGTAGTTGTCTTTTCCCTTGTTGTGCCTCCCTAGTCAGGTAGCACTTGCTTGGGCTCTCTCAGTTACCACAACTAGAGAGGACAACTATGTAGAGCAACTGATGTTCTGAGTTGTGCTATCTGAGAAGCCCCCAGTACCCCTCTATATATAGGAGGGGTCAGGGTCAGGGTTCCTAGCCCCGGTCAATGCAGGACTAAAGTGGGAGTAGAAGGGTCTGGAATTTCCATTAACTGATTGCAATGCGGCAGTCAAGCCGGTCATTTCACAAACAAACCGGTCGGTTGGGAGTGTGAGCCGGTCGGTTCACTTAGTGAACCGGTCAGTTCACTTCCTAGACTTGCCTCCAATTGACTTTCCTTGTTCGTTTCTAATTGATACTAAGATCAATTCTTGTCCCAATCAAATTGTACAAGTGAAACAAAAATCTTTTCTCACAAACTGTTACAACTCAATACTACTCGTTTGGACACATGAACCGATCGGTTGACCAGAGTGAACCGGTCATCTCACTGGCCATGAGCCGATCGGTTCAACCAGTGAACCAGTCGGTTGGTGGTCCAAATTTTGCATAACACAGTCAATGCAGTTCTCAACCAATATGACACTCATATTAGTTAGTTCAACACTTGAACTTGATGATTCTGAGTCAAGTCAATTGATTGAATGTTTGATTGAGTACCTAAACACCTTTAGTAATCAATCCAAACATCATTCATGGAGAAACTCCTCTTCTAGGTTAATCCTATGTGTGTGACCCTATAGGTTCCATTTCACATTGGAAGTGAAAGTCCATAACCACTTATGACTTCACAAGCAAAGAGCAGTGCCTAGTTGCACATCAGTGCTACCCAAGTGAAAAGGAAAGTTGGAGAACAACTTTCAACCCTACAATCCTTAATTGGTGTTACAGTGAATGTATAGTTCCTTTGTCACTGATATATGGATTAAACTTGAGGCATGGACATGTCATCCTCTACAAGCGTTCAATCCAAGTTTCTTGATCCAGAGTAGACTGTCTGAGATATATGTAAGCTCAATGTCACACATTGACTCACTTGTGCATGGCCATAATTTTCTCAGTCTCACTCATCAAGTGGCCATGATATCATACTCCCTCAGGAGGGACAAATCCCATATCTATCATTCACAGTCAAAACCCCATGTGTCAAAGTCACCCAATCATCACCTTTATAACAATCCATATTTCAGAACTACGTTTGATGATGTCAAAGTGTACCCAACGACATGTGTTGAGTGCAATGATTTCAGGTCTAAGAACCACAATCACCACCAATACTATAAGAGCTGATCCTGACTAACCAAGCATGGTTTCCATGCATCATTCTTATAGTGGGTTTGTCCGATACACTATTCTCTAACATGTATCTATGTGCTTGGTTTGATATCCTATATCATGACTAATGAGATTCTGTCATCAACCAACACACACTCTAGTCTTATGTGTTATTGATGTCTATGGTTATTTCCATAATAAAAATCGACTAGGGATAAAAACAAGAATGTATACTCTTAACATCTGTATGATCTCATCATTCAGGTCCTCAACCCAAAGGCATACGTCATTGAGTAAAACAATTCTTTAGACATCTATCATGTTATACCATTATCTCAAAATAGTTAAAACATATAGACGGAAATTGCCTTTATTATTATTCAAATCATTTACAAAGTATCCCATTACAATCATCATCATATGACTTTCTCTATGGGCATACATACCAACAGACTCCCACTTGCACTTAGAGCCAATCACCCAGAAACCTCAATCCTTGTGACCTAGCATGACCGTCATGCTTCTACTATGAAAGTGCTTTCGTCAGGGGATCAACAATATTATCTTCAGTCGGTACTTTGCTAATCTTCACATCTCCTCACTGTACGATCTCTCATATGAGATGTAAGCGCCTCAGTATGTGCTTGGACCACTGGTGTGATCTGGGTTCTTTGGCTTGAGCAATAGCTCCATTGTTGTTACAATAAAGCTCAATTGCATCACAGCTGCTTGGAACCACCCCAAGTTCTTAGATGAACTTCTTGATCCAAACAACCTCCTTTGCTGCATTGGATGTAACTATATACTCAACCTGTGTCATAGAATCCACAACTGTCTCTTGCTTGGAACTCTTCCAGCTCATAGCTCCATTGTTTAGGCAAAACACAAATCCTGACTGCGATCAATAATCATCTTTATCGGTTTGGAATCTTGCATTAATGTAACCCTTTACCATCAACTCTTCCTCTTTGCCGTAGACAAGGAACTGATCCTTAGTTCTTCTCAAGTACTTCAGGATGTTCTTCATAGCTGTTCAGTGACCTTGACCAAGATCTAACTGATATTTTCTCATGATGCTCAAAGCATAGGAGACATTTGGACTAGTACTAACATTACATACATGATAGATCCAATTGCAGAAGCATAGGGAATTTTATTCATGTGCTCCTTTTCTTCATAAGAATCGGGACATTGTGCTCTGGATATAGCAACTCCATGATATATGAGCAAGTTGCCTCTTTTTGAGTTCTTCATATTGAACCTCTTCAACATTTTGTCAATGCATGTGCTCTGACTTAGTCCAAGAACCCTTCTAGATCTATCTCTATAAATCTTGATTCCTAGAATATAGGACACTTCTCCTAAGTCTTTCATGGAGAATGTATTTCCTAGCCAGATCTTTAATTTTTATAAAGTAGGGATGTTATTCCCCATCAATAGTATGTCATCTACATACAATATGAGGAATATAATCATGCTTCCAATAACCTTCTTGTAAACACATGGTTCATCTTCATTTTGACTAAAGACAAACTCTTTGATGGTGTTGTCAAATCAAAGATTCCAACTCTGAGATGCTTGCTTCAACCCATAGATTGACCTTTGTAGCTTGTAGAATTTATTTGCATCCTTTGGAATAATAAAACCCTCAGGTTATGTCATATACACATCCTCAAGATGATTCCCATTACGGAATACAATTTTAACATCCATATGCCAAATCTCATAGTCATGATAAGCTGCAATGTCAAGCATGATCCTGATGGAATTAACCATGGAAACTAGAGAAAATGTTTCGTCATAGTCAACACCTTGAACTTGTTTGAAACCTGTTACAACCAATCGAACTTTGCAAGTTTGTACATTACCATCCATGCCAGTCTTCTTCTTAAAGAACCACTTGCACCCTATGGATTTTACCCCTTCAGGCGGATCCATTAAGGTTCATACCTTGTTGGTGTACATGGATTCCATCTTGGATCTCATGGATTCAAGCTATTTCTTGAACTCTGGTCCCTTAAAAACTTCTAGATAGGTAGTTGGCTCATCATCAATGACCGACTCATCACCTTCTTGAGTCAGTAGATGAACAAATATATCTGGCTCACGGTGTGTCCTACTAGATCTATGAGGCTCATGTCTCACACAAGGAATTTGAGATTCCACAACAGCTTGTGACTCTCTATATTCCTCCTGTACCTCTATAGGTTCAATACTTTCTTGTTGGTCTCGAACCTCTTGGAATTCTACTTTCCTCGCACTGATTCCTTTGGAAATGAATTCCTTTTCTAGGAATGCAACATCCCTGGTAACAAACATTTTATTGCCAGTTGGGTTATCTGATCTAGGGCCAAGATTTTCAGGAAACAATTTCTTGACATAAGCTTCACAAACCTAAACTTTCATGAAAGACATTTTGGGAAGCTTCCCAATCCATATCTCAAATGGTGTCTTTTGAACCGATTCAGAAGGTACACAGTTAAGTGTAAATGTTGCGATTTCAAGAGCATATTCCCAAAACAAAGTTGGAAGATTGACATAACTCATCATTGATCGCACCATATCTAGCAATGTACAATTCCTTCTTTTTGATACACCATTTTGCTACGACATTCCAGGTGGAGTCCATTATGATACTATACCACGAGCTTGAAGAAGTTCCTCAAACTCTTGGCTTAAGTATTCTCCACCTTAATCAGACCAAAGTGCATTAATACTTTTACCAAGTTGATTTTGTACTTCATTCATGAAATCCTTCAACTTTTAAAGAGTTTCTGAATTATGTTTCATCAAGTAAACATAACCATACCTACTGAAGTCATCAGTAAATGTAATGAAGTACTGATAACCACCTATAGCATTTGTTTTAAAAGGGTCATATACATCAATACATATGAGTCCTAATAGATCACTAGCCCTCTCACTATTTCCAGTGAAGGGAGTCTTGGTCATCTTTCCCAACAAACAAGACTCACATGTCCCTATTGATTCAAAATCAAAATAGTCTAGAAAACCATCTTTATGGAGTCTAGATATGCATTTCTCATTGATGTGCCATTGACGATAATGCCAAAGATATGTTTTGTTTGAATTATCGAGTTTTAACCTTTTGGTATTTACCTTATAAAAATATGTATCAAGTTCTAATAAACAAAGACCATAAGTCATCGGGGCACTGCCATAAAAGATCTTATCTTTCAAAATAGAACATTAACCATTCTTGATATGAAATTCATATCCATCCTTGTCCATACAAGAAACAAAAATAATGTTCCTATTTATAGAAGGTACATAATATAAGTTCTTTAACTCTATTACAAGACCCATGGGTAGAGATAAATTATAGATACCAACTACAGCGATAACAACTCTTGCTCCACTTGCAACACACAATTCAACCCTGCCCTTTAATAAAGGCTTACTTCTTTTCAGATCTTGCACATTCGAGAATATGTGAGATCCACATCAGATATCCAATACCCAAGATGAAGAAGAAGACAAATTTATCTCAATAACATATATACCTAAAGTGGAAATATCTATCCCCTCCTTCTTCTTCCTCAGTCCCTCTAGGTAGAGACGACAATTTCTCTTCCAATGTCCAGGATGGAGAGTGTGGTGACAATTGCCTCCCTTATTCACCCCTCCCTTTGCTTTGAGTGCAGAACACTTGGGTTTTTAGCCAGCTTTAGAATTCTTCTGAGCTTTTCCTTTTCCCTTAGACTTCCATTTTCTACTGATCATCATCACAAAGTTGGGATTTTCTTTCTTCATCTACGCTTCAACTGTTCTCAACATGCCAAACAACTCTGACAATGACTTGTCAAAACTGTTCATGTTGTAGTTCATCACAAACTTCTTGTATGACTCTAGTAGGGACTGTAAAATCACATATGTGGCCAACTCTTGACCCAAAGGAAATCCCAGTATAGAAAGGTTCTCCACATACCCAATAATCTTGTGCACATGGGGACCTATTGGATCTCCTTCTACCATGTTGCACTTGAACAATGCCTTGGAGACATCATATCTCTCATGTCTTGCTTGATCTTGGTACATGTTCTTAAGATGTGTTACCATCTCAATCACATCCATGTTTTCATGTTGTCTCTACAACTCATAGTTCATTGAGCGCAACATCAGACACTTGGCATCCATGACATCTTCAGAGTGCTTCTTGTAAGCATCCCTATCAGCCTTGGGCACATTGGGATCATGTTCATCTGGATCTGGTGTTTTCAGGACATAGAGCTTGCTCTCATGGGTGAGAACAATTATCAACGTCCTGAACCAGTTATGGAAATTGTTCCCATTCAACTTGTCCTTCTCAAGGATGGATCACAAGCAAAACACGTTGTTTGTTGCCATTTGATTCTACAAAAGAAATTTTGTAATTTGTCAAAACACTTTTTATTTGATTTGATTAAAATAATATTTAATGACATCTAATTAGGACTTTAATTAGTATCACTCTCACTATTTTGTTCAAATTGATAACCCTCACCTATCAATCCGGAAGATTGCATTGTACAATCTTCTAGTGAGCCAAGATCCATATTTATCACATCATGATTCAACTTTGGATGATTGCCCACAATGTGACTTTTAGGTAGACAACTTTTGCAATTGCATCATATGTGACTCTTGGATAGATGGTATGCACAACTCTTTGACATATTCCATCTCTATGCTTCTAGGTACTTAATCTCATTAAGATCACCTAGTTAAGCCTGACCCAAAAGCCACCATGATAGAATATGCAACCTACTTTGGAAGATCTACATATATACCATCACACTTCCATGAGATGGATGACGCGCCATGCTTTGACATAACCTATGCTTAGTCGATCAAGTTTTTCATGTGTGCTGCTTATGGAAAGAATCTAAGACTTAATATTTTAATTGAGGGGTTTTATATATGTACTCATACATATCCAAATACCACATACTTATAATATGTAACATATACATACTATATCTAATACACAGACATGCAATCCTCAAATAGAAAAGCATTGCTTATGGTCATACTAGTATAATCCTTTGGAGCCACAAAGGATTAGTATCCACCTATGGTCTTTCACATCTCATGCAATGACATCCTGTGAATATGAACCTGCATTTGATCAGTATCAAGATGAGAAACTTCATGGACACCCCTTGGTGTTGGACCTTCGATTTGCCTCTCCATGGATGCTCCTTGGAGTTTGATCTTCAAGTTGCCTCTTCACAACAACTCTTCCAAACTAAATCTATTCCTATATCTATTACATTATGGAAAAGAAAAACCTCGAGTTACATTCAAGGGGAGTTTAGAGGGAACAAAATTAGTTACATTGGGAGATGAAAGATGAGGCTCAACATGCAAGGTGAATACTTATACAGAGGATCCATGCACAACCATTTACATCCAAGAATAAGATATACATCCAAGAATAACATCACAAATGGGGTCCATGCCATAACCATGCATGCAGTCACCACACAAAATATTTTCAATGGCAACATGTATGATTTTATAGTTATATATATACATATATACATTAAGATTGCAATCCTTTTAATACATGACATTCCCCATTTAACAATTTTGACTCCCATGCAAACTAGATGGGGTACACAAGGGCAACGAACCTGTGCGAGGTACTTCTGTGCACTACAAAAAATCATATTTTTCATAGTCTACCCCATTTGTCAAGTCAAAAATAGAAGGTCTGCAGCGTATATGGAATTAGGTTTAGATATGCATTTAGCATTTTAAGTTCGCATCACATGCAACCACAAAAAATGGTATATAGAAATTTCGATCATATCAAATTAAATCCAAATATGCCATATATGGACACGACTCTGATACCACTGTTGGGCAATGTGGAGGCGACATGAGCAATGAAATCAATAAAAAAAATTCTCCACATACCCTACTCAAGGGTCTCATCAACAACAACATATTCAGAAAGAGGGTGTAGGGATATACCTTATCCTAAAGTAAGTCCAGTGACTTCCCTTTACCCGGTGATGTGCGTCGCTCCTAACATGCACAGACGGTCATCATCCACCATCTTCACATAGGAAAATCAGCTTCTGCATCTCTACTTTGTCCAAACAGATGGAATGGAACTCCACGTAGTGCTTCCTTAAGCTAGAGGGAAGGAGCAACCTTCAACTTGACGATGTACTAGCCTTGGTTGCTCTCCTTCTATCTCGCTTGGGGGCGATGAAGGCTAAGATTCATGTACAAGAGCATAACCTCAGTGTATGTGCGTTAGCCAAAAGTTGACCGTCATGCCCTTATAAATATCTGAGAAAGAAAGCAAGATTTTCACAAAACCCTTAGGAAACAAAAGGGCTGCGACTACATTTAAAACAACCTGACCGTGGACTAATAAAAAAATATTTTGGAAATAATTAATTTTTGATATCTAGTTAATTGCTCTGGATCAACCAACCTACTTAATAATGTAATCTAATTAATTGGCTTAAGCACTTTAACCAATTAACTCAGTTTATATTCCAATATTATAGTAAATTACCTAAACATTTTAGTAACCAATTTGATTCAGAATATTTCCCATCACATCCTTATACTCCTATTCCAATCACATCCTATGCGTGTGACCCGGTAGGCTCTACATTACGTTGGTAGTGATATTCATAATCATATTATGATTTCACAAGTAATGATTGGTATCTAACAAGATTTCATTGCTACCCAAGTAATTGGAGAAGTTGGAGAACAACTTAACCTATCATTTGTGATTGGTGTTATAGTGAATGTATAGTTCCTTTGTCTCTGATATTTGAATTGAACTCAAGGCATGGAATCGTGATCCTCTTTAACATTCAATCCATGTTCCTTGAACTAGAGCAGACTGTATGAGATATGTATAAGCTCAATATCACACATTGACTCACATCAACATGACCATGCATTTCTCATCCTCGCTTATCAAGTTACCAGGATATCAAAATCCTGTAGGAGGGACAAATGCCATCTACATCACTCACATTCATCCTCATGTGTCATTGTTCACCCGAGCACCACCTTTATGGCAACCCTTATTCTGGATCACAGTGGATGATGTCAAAGCACAACGAATGATATGTGTTGAGTGTACTGATTTCAGGTCTAAGAACCACAATCATCACCATCACTATGAGAGATGACTCTGACTACCATTCATAGTTCCATCTGTCACTCTCAAGGTGGGTCTGTCTGATACAATGTTCTCTAAAAGTATCAATGTGCTTGGTTTGATATCACATATCATGAATAATGAGATTATGTTATCAACCAACACATACTCTAGTCTTAAGTGTTATTGTTGTCTGTTATCCTTCCACAATAACATCCAACTAGGGAAATAACAAGAATGCATATACTCTTAACATACGTATGATCTCATCATTCAAGTCCTCAACCTGAAGACATACATCATTGGGTAATATCATTTTTAGACATTTATTATGTTATATCATTATCTCATAACTGAATAAATATAATAAATTGGAAGATTGCCTTTATTTTTAACCAAATCGTTTACAAGTTATGCCATTACAATCATCATATGATTGGCTCTCTAGGCATACATACCACCAATGGGGTCTCTCCACTCCATTCTAGAATGATCTTTTATGAGATAATGATGTGCATGGTTACCAAAACAATGTCAGCTGAAACAACTGAGTATTACAATTGTATGCTTTCGACATATTGATCTTCACCCCGATATTGCAACAACCTATGCATTTTGATTTCATAGAATGGATTTCCTCATGCATGATGATGATGTTATCACTGATTTATATTCTCTAGAGAAGCTATTTTGGAAAGGAAAGATCCACATGTCAAGATGGGACTTACTCCTTTCCAAAATAATCTTTGACACCAAACTGAGGTCAACATTTTTAATGCAACAAGTCTAATGTGACTACCAATTTTTGGTGTATATGTATTTGATATAAGAATGAGATTGTAATTGGATATTTTGTTTCTTAGTTTGCTACATATACACATGTTTTAAAATAAATGCAACACATATAGGTCTTCATCATGATCCATTTCTACTAAAAATCCGTATCCACACCGTTCATAACCAATGCCTTGATTCCACTCAATTTATAAAGATAATTTAATTTCCTCCTCCATAGGGATACATTTACACTCTTACTGGAGATGAACACTTAGGTTCAGAAAAACACCAATGTAAATAGGTGCATGCCTCTCCCTTTGGTAGAGATTGTCCTCCCTGAAGATCTTGTAAAAGTGGTTCAATACAAGATTACTTAAAGCATTGACATCCTAGATCCAATCACCCTTGTAGTTTTTCAACTTAAAGATGTTATTTCTTGTCCTATTGACTTTCATTATAGATTGGAAGAAACACTTGTTCTATTCTCCTAACTGGATCCAGTTACACCTAGCCTTTTGTCACCACTCCTCTTCCTTGTTCATAATTTTCATCAATTATATTTGCATCTCATTAATGTTATTATCAACACAAGCAAAATAACCATCGTAAATCATTCTATGAAGTTTGCTAATCATCTATAAATATCATCCTTCTTATTCCTCTTAGTTGTCTTTTCATTCTTTTCCCAAGTGCTTGCCTTCTCCATTAAGATATATAGTGCAACATCAAACTCCACATATATATTCCATGTACCATAAAGGAAATCATTGAAGGATTCACACCTAGCCCAGGTGACACTTGCTTTGAGATGAACCACCTTACTCCTTATCTAGTAGTTTGAACCACAATCAAGGCGTGGTACACATTTAGTCTGGGAAACACCTTCATCACAATATAGGGGAATTCCTCCACAATAAGTTCCTTTTGAAAGTCCTATTTGCACTCGAGACCGATGGTCCTACAACCCAACTTTGATCATAGCATTTGCAAACTCCTTAAAACTTATCATATTGACCTTGTCACTCCGTATCTTCTCATTTTGATAAAGGATAGTGTTAATATTCCCCATCACTAGCCATTGCTTATCATACACATGTTCTATTGTTTAGAGGTGATCCCCAACTTCTTTTATATTTTTTATTGACAAATACAAATGTGATTAGGTTGATATTGTTCACCATGCAATGGATTAATATATTCTGACATGCCAAAATGTCCAACCCGCCCACACAATTTTTCTATATATCCTAAATTTAACTAGAAAACACAATTTCCTCCACCCACTGAGAATTATAAAATCCCAACAACTGAATAACGTAATTAGCATTGACACTACTAGTTATGGGCTCCAAAATTGCAAGGATATATTGTATGTACCTGATATTAATTATCAAACTGTATTTTGGGTGTGAACACCACATACCCCTCAAACATTCTAGGATGCTAGATTATGGAACTGATTGATTGGTCTGGTTTCCCCTCTCCTCAATATCTAATTCTTTGGAAGGTGTTTGTTTACATCCCTTACAAGTGTCATCCCCCCAGTGTCACCGTGACGGATAAAACCTTCATATTGTGGATGTATGCAAAATTATTTTCAAATAATTACTAATGATAACAAAATCCAATTCAAAATTGTAACAAGCTATACAAAACTGGTCATAGCTCGGGTACCACTACTAAAACAATGATAAATAAGATGTATATGTGAATAACACCCAAGAAATATCCATCTAGTACTCATGTACATATGTCAACATTAGTATAGTTTCTAACTTATTGAAGTAGAGATTCCGATGCTACATTTCTTTTTCAAAGTTAAAGAGGGTGTGTGTTAGGGACTAGATAAGATATATGCCTCATCATACGATTAGGAGCCTGACGACTAGATATGTATTGTCTAATATTATCCTCAAAATTTTAATCTAGGAACTTGAACATATATTATGAATCCACCAATAAAAGTGACACTAGAGCCTACACATGAGTATAGGGGAACCTCAAGATTTTGTCTACCTTTTATTGCCAAATAATTCAACTTCCTAAATCAGGTAGTGTGGTGGATGCTTGACTGAGATAGTCTTGAGACATACACCCCTTTAAACCAAAAATAATAAAAATAAAATGGGAATTTGACTCTCATAAGTGATTGGGAGAATGTCTTAATATACTGGGACCAACAAATGACCCCCATCTCATATTCAAAGCAAATATACATCCAAGGCAGTATAGTCTATTCTTCTAATCCACAAGCATGGTTCCATTGGGACTATTTCCTCTACCTTGCTCCTTGTTCCACCCAAAAAGATTTTCTAATGTGAATTTTGTCAATTATGCATGACTTCCATAAAAATATCCAAGTTAATACATAAAAGATTTAATCTCACGATCATATCTTGATCATCACATACCAGGTAAGGGATCTTGATCCATCTATGGTGTTATGCTCTTGTTCTCACTATCTTATTGGTGTCTAGGATTTCTTAAACTATAGAGAATGAAAATAATTACAAACCAGATGGCTTAGTCCTTTCCACTCACACACACTGTTGTGGAACATTTATTACCCCAATCTCAATCCGACTGCCTAGACAATGTACAAGGATTGAAGCATCCATCCCCAGGTGGCCCAAAGGAAATAACACACTCGAATATACAACAAGAAATAATATATCAAAATGAAAAAATAGTAATAAGAAATTATCAACCCGATTCATGATCTAGTAAACTTGTCCTTATCATCAGAGTAGTCGAGAGAGGAAGCAAATATTAGTCATCTCTTTATAAAACCTATTTGCCTTATAGGAAAAATTCATGACACACGCTTAGTGTAAATACACAAGTACGTAGTCGGTAAAATAAATGAAGTTACATAGTAAAATTGTATCTTGGCATTTAATAAAATAAAGAGAAAAAAACCTTTAAATGAAAGAAATTATTTCAAGAGAACACGATGTACTTTTTCTCATTTTCTGTTATACAATTTATAAGGTCATTATTGTCATGCACCACCTAGGTTTAGGGATATATGTATTAAACCCTGTCTACACCCAAAGGTGAGCATCAATTTACCTCCACATTAAATCCATTTACTGCACCCATAGGTTTGGATCTATTTGTGTTGATGAACATTAGGCCCTTTCAACACACAAATGTGAGGGCTTGTTTGTACACGTGCATCAAACCTTGGCTACACCCAATGACGAGGGTCAGTTTGCATGTCAAAGTTCAATGTCAATGTATAATGGATTTCTATTTCATGTTCAAGGTTTTTAGAATATACTTATAATGGATAATCAGAACATTTTATCATAGGAAGCCACTTATCTCACGCAAATACTATTATATGCCAAGAAAAAGGAGATAACTCATACAATATTAGCAAACACTACCATACATATATGTCAATGAGGATAATAAGTGTATATTCACCATAGTTCAGATTACGAAGAATCTTTAGGAGTCAAAAGTCGGTCAAAGAAAAACATAGAGCAATATTGGGTGTACATGCATTAATACTCTAATAATTAATGTGTAGGGTTACAAGGAACAAATTAGGGTTTCTAAAGCCTCACCATTGTTTCTAGGTTTGGTATCTCATTAATAACCAATATTCCATTTTGATAAGTTTCAAGACCATCATCATATTCCAACATACTCATTATCAAAGTTGAAGGATATCTACACATAATACATAATGATCATCTAATCCCTAATCCGTCATAAAGGAGCCAACTTTTCAATATCACGATTCCAAGGTCAAGATGACACAATTCTCAATTCTAAAGAGGGAAAATATAGGATTTGATGCTCTCATATACGAGTTTTGGATTACAACTACCATCAAGATCCACCATCATTTTTGGATACAAAAATCATATTGTTTGAGATTAGAAGGGAAATAGTCAACAAAGTTAGAGTTTAGTCCCATCATCTATCAAG
Organism: Alisma plantago-aquatica; assembly: GCA_963693085.1. NCBI lineage: Eukaryota > Viridiplantae > Streptophyta > Magnoliopsida > Alismatales > Alismataceae > Alisma > Alisma plantago-aquatica. Next base: position 1,348,419,812 of record OY856410.1, on the reverse strand, counting down.
TCATGTAATGTGGTTTAGAGTATCAAAGATTAACAAAGTTGCAAAAAGAGTTTCATCTAATTGGTAGATGTTTGGGCTCCCAAGGGGGGACTAGGGGTATACAATGTCTGGGGGGGTCTCCATTGCAGACCATCTTCGGGGGTGGTCCAAACTCATAAAAATACCAATAGAGTGAAATATTTAGGATTTTTAGAGATTGATCACTATAGTTGAGTCATTAACCAATTTTAGATATTTAAAAGATTAATCTTTAGGGATATTAGTGAAAATCATATAGAGTTAGGGTCTGAAACCATTTTAAGTGATACATTAGATTTTCCAAATAAAAGTGGACTACTAAATCATATTTATTGGATTAAGTAATCAAAAGAGATCAATTTTGGAAGATTGAGCAATTAATTAGAATTTTAGAGTAGAGAGAAGAGAACTACTAAAAAAATCAAGAAAATGGGAAAATAGATACTCGTTGATAAGACGGTCAAAGGCTAACCAAGGAATGATCTTGCGGTTGAGAGGGCACCGACCTCCCAAGCATGCGGTAAGGGAAGGAAAGAAGAGGGAGGCCACAGTCATCAATCATGGGTCGTGGTGAAAGTATGAACATGATCTAGCCATCATGATCACTCATCAAATATGAGCATCTTTGCATGCGGGTACGGTGGCACCATAGTGGGAATGTGAAGGGGCAAAATAGGAGGAGAGAGCTTTGGGGTTCAGGAGTGTGCCACCAATGATTGTGGGGAGACAAGATACATAATGGGAGGGGTTTTTATAGGCCAAGGGCTTGGGATGTAGGAAAAATATGTATATGTTTAGGGTTTTGTTGTAAAGGGTTGACAACGCCTCATTTCTTTATGTCCCCAGAATCAAAATCATGTTGAAAAAGTGTCATAGTGGGGAAAGTCATGAGGATGAAATTAAAGAAAAAGGAGTAATGAAGTGAGTAGGGCTAGAGGAGAAACATGGTTTATAGTTACACTTTCCCAATGAAGCTCAAGGTTGAAGACAACCTTAACCCTATTGGATTGTCATTCAACAATGGCTAAGTGTGGGCATGATCCATGCACGCATTTGCCTGATCCAAGGTCCAAGATCCAATTCGGCCCTACCATGGGTCGTCCACTCAAATGGGCCAGGCCCAACAAGAAAAAGAGTGAAAGGAAAGACATTTTTAGAGTTTTTTAGGGTACTAGATTTTAGAAAAATCATATAAAATATATGAACCTCCAGTTGATCCCAAATTTGGATCACTTTAGAATATATTTGCAAAATTTCAAATCAATATGAGAAAGGATGATCAAAATATTAATGAAGGTTTTATAGAGTGTTTACAAACTATGGTTTTATGAATATATGTATTTTTGGAATTTCATTTTAGGGGTCATCATAGGGTCATGAAATCATGAAAAACACTAAGAGTGAGAAATTCAAGTCAAATGAGGGTAATTGTGTAATTAGATCATAGTTGTGCCAAAATGCACTTTGTTACACACATAAAACACACACACAAACATATATATATATATATATATATATATATATATATATATATAGAGAGAGAGAGAGAGAGAGAGTCAGGCTAGAATACACTCGAGTGTACATATCACACCGTACACCCCAATGGTGTTTTCCCATCTAGACCATATTTTTCTAAAATATAATCCATTGATCTTCATGGTTACAATAATAATAGGTCACATACAAAATTTGAACTCATTTGGATGAGTGTAAGTCACTCATCCAAGGACAACAAAATCGACGCACAAAACTAATTTGAAATACATGATTTTTTGCATCCTTTAGATGCACGACCTATAAGTGTCCAAATGAGCTAAAATTTATTATATAGTATGTTCTTATGAAAATTAAGAAGATCAACGGTTTAGATTTCTCAAAAATTTATTGCATCTTCAAAAATGACTGAGGTGTACACTAGCCTGACTCTCTCTCCCTCTCTCTCTCTCTCTCTCTATATATATATATATATATATATATTTATATATATATATATATTCATAAAACCCGATCTATGTTTTTGTACATTTTGTGCAAATGTAACATGTGCCAAGTTTGGGTAAAGGAGGAGGGTTGGTGGTAGGTTGACATCCATCCATAAAGCCTTTTTCACTCTTTCTATGACATGGATCCTTATCAAAGTTACGTTGGAGTGTGCATACCTAGCGATGCACTGCATGGGCACCAGGGAGTAGTGATAAATATACAAGGGGTTTCGACACAATGATGCCCGATTATGTTGAAGGACAAACAAGGGTTCCCACATCTTGGACATGTTTAGGTAAAGAAGCTAGTCCCACTGCATCATTGTCCAGATGAAGTAAAAAATATGCAAGGGTTTTCACATGTAGGTAAAGACGCTAGTCCAACTGCATCATATCCCGAATGTAGTGAAAAATGTGCAAGGGAAAAACTTTCGACGAAGGTAGGTAAAGAAGCAAGTTCAACAAAAAAGGATTAGAGTTGGATCTTGGAATGTAGGCTCTTTGATAGGGAAATCTTTGGAGATAGTGGATACCATGATGAGAAGAAAAGTCAATACATCTTTCTTGTAGGAAACCAAGTGGATAGGAGAACGTTGTAGAGAGATTGGAAACACAATATACAAAATCTGGTATACATGTATTGATAAACATAAAAATGCCATAAGTATTATTGTTGAGAAGACGTTGAAGGATGATGTTGTCAAGATCACAAGGATGGGTGATAGAATCATAGCTATCAAGGTTGTTCTTGGGGGAAATATTTTTAACATTATTAGCACTTATGCCCCCCAAGTTGGCCTTAGCAAGGAAGCTAAGAAGGGTTTTTGAGATGACATGGACGAATTGATGCAGGGAATATTGACAGAGGAGAAGATCAATATTGGGAGTGATTTAAATGGCCACGTGGGGAGTAGAAATGCTGGATATGAGAGATTTCATGGTGGTTTTGGATATGGAAACATAAATGGATAAGGGGAGAGGATATTATATTTTGTAGTTGCATATGATATGATTTTGGCAAACACCCATTTCAAGTAAAGAGAATATCATAAGATTACTTTCAAGAGTGGGCACAATTGTAGTTGAATTGATTACCTCCTTATGAGGCGGGTGGATCATGAAATATGCAAGGATTTTAAAGTGATTCATGGAGAAGAACTCATGGCCCAACATAGGTTTTGTGGTTTTGGATATTAACATGAAGATCAATAAAAGTAAGCATAACAAAAACCAAGATAGTAGGATCATGTGGTGGAATCTTAAAGGAGAAAATAAATTGACTTTTCATGATAAAATCATCAAGGAGGTAACTTAGAACTTGGAGTTTGATGTTAACACTATGTGACATGACATGAGCTTATGCATAACAAAAATTGCCAAAGAGGTTTTGAGGGAGTCCAAAGGTTGCAGGCATCTACAAAAAGAGACTTAGTGGTGAATGATGAAGTACATAAGGCTATTAAACTAAAAAGGGAGATCTATAGAAGCTTGCCCAAATCTCGAGATGATACAACATTGTAAAAATACAAGAAATCAAATAAAGAAGATAAAAAGGTTGTTCAAGAGGTAAGGTCTAGATACTTTAATGATAACTATAAGAAGCTTGACACAAGAAAAGGGGAAAAAGATATATATAAAATGGCTCATATAAGAGAAAGGAATGGAAGAGACTTGATTAAGTAAAATGCATCAAGAATGAAGAGGTAGAGTGATAATGAAGGATGATGATATCAAGAACCAATGGAGAAATTACTTCCATAAGCTTTTCAATGGAGACACTGCAAATAATGTTAGACACTCATGTGACATGAATACAAGAGATATCATTTACACACGATGAGTTTCAGTATTTGAGGTCAAGAATGCTTTGAAAAAATGATATTAGTCACTAGATCACTACAAGATGGTTGAAATGGAGGAGGTCAACTGAAGTTTTATGTGATCAGAAAATCCCTTTCATGTTAAAAAGTAAGTTCTATAGAACAATTATACATCAACCCATGCTCTATGGACGTGAACGTTTCCAGTGAAGAAATAAAGCCTCAACAAGATGAACGTGGATGAAATGTGTATGATGAGATGGATGTGTGGGAATACAAGAAAATATCGATTGAGAAATGACTATATCAAAAATAAAGGGGGGGGGGTGGGGAGCATTGACGACAAGTTGCGCGAGGGCTAACTCAAATGGTATGGACATGTACAACATAGACCGACTAATGTGCCTATACAAAGAAATGCTATTGAGTCAATCACAATTAATAGAAGAAGAGGGAGGCCTAAATTAACATGAGATGAGCTTATAAAGAGATATTTTGAATCTCTACATTACAACCAGAATATGACTCATGATAGAGCTAAATGGAAACGAAGGACCATGTAGCCGACCCCAACATAGTTGGGACTGAGGCCTATATGTTGATGGTGATGATATATATATATATATATATATATATATATATATATATATATATATATATATATATATATGTGTGTGTGTGTGTGTGTGTGTGTGTGTGTGTGTGTGTGTGTGTGTGTATGTATATGTATATATATGATAGTAAAGATTTGGTTACACATGCATCTAGAAAAGTAATTATTTAGATTGAAAAGCAACAACTTGGAGAAAAAAGTAACAATCTCACTGAAAAGTAAAAACTTACATAATTCATAGTAAAAAAATTCCGAAATAGTAGAAAAAATATGTAGTTATATATCTGTAACAATTATGCATGTAATGTAACTATTTGGAAGATAATATATCCCTATAAATATGTGTTGTAAAAAGTACAAAAAAGGTGATTTTTGAAGTTGATACTTACCCACACGAGTATTAATAGAAACCATATATATATATATATATATATATATATATGGGATTAAGAGATAAAGATTTCTCCGCCCTCTCCCACACCCGTGGCGGAGGCTGAACGCCCGGGAGGGCGGTGTATATATATGTATGTATGTATGTATATATGACCCATATTTAAATACATGTGTGGGTATCCACTCGCCCCCTATTTTGGTTACTTTTTTTAGAGTTTCTTACTTTTGTCATGTAAAGGGTTACTTTACCTTGCAAACTGTTACTTTATGCATAGATAGTTATATTTGCAACAACTATAACAAATATACAATTACATCTATATTTATTGTGTTTTCTGTCTGGATTTACTTTTTTAATCGTATAGTTATTTTTTATTAACATAGTTACTTTTTTGTCCAGCGAGTTACTTTTCTGATCATATAGTTACTTTTTGGGCTGATGGGTAGCGAAAATCTAGGCTACCCATTAGGTATTGAGTGTACGCTCATATATATATACATATATATATATATATATATATATATATATATATATATATATATATATATATATATATATATGCCGTTCATTCAATTCCCGTGCGGGTAGCCTGGAGTTCTCTACCTGACAGCCAAAAAAGTAACCGTTCTGGTCAGAAAAGTAATAATACTATCAAAAAAGTAACTATGTTGATAAGAAAGTAACTATATGACTAAAAAAGTAAATCAGTACAAAATGAACAACAAATATATATGTAATCATGTTTTGAAATCTGTTGATGCAAACGTAGCTATCTATGCATGAAATTTAACAGTTTTCAAGGTAAAGTAACACTCTACATGTCAAAAGTAAGAAACTTGAAAAAATAACTAAAATGGGGGGTGGGTAGCTACCCGCGCGGGTATTAAAGATGATCCCATGTATATATATGTATATATATTTATATTTATTATATTTATATATATATTTATATAAATATATATTTTTATATTATATATATATATAGAGAGAGAGAGAGTCAGGCTAGTGTACACTCGAGTGTATAGGAGGCACCGTACACCTCAGTCATTTTTAAAAATGCAGTAAATTTTTGAAAAATCTAAATCATTGATCTTCTTAATTATCATAAGAACATACTATATAATAACATTTAGCTCATTTGGACACTTATAGGTCATGCATCTAAAGGAGGTAAAAATCATATATTTCAAATTAGTTTTGTGTGGGCTCAAATTTGGTATGTGACCCACTATTATTATGACAATAAAGATCAATGATTTATACTTTGTAATAAAATGATATAGATAGACAAACACAATTGGAATGCATAGTACAATATGTACACTCGAGTGTATTTTAGCAAGACTCTCTCTTTATATGTGTGTGTGACAATTATTTGTGTCGAAAAAGCAAACAACACATGTTGGCCGTTAGCGCAAAGTGATCTGCATTGATGGATTTAAAAATAAATATGTCAAGTCAAGTAAAACGTCAAAGAAGCACCGTCACTACTACGTTCTAAGGGAAGTAAGGCATCTTATTTTATAAGATCTGCTTTACAGACAAAAAGGAAATCTCATTTGGGACAAATTTTAGACTCTAACTTGTCAAATAATAAAAACAAGAAGGGAAACAACTTTTGTCTTTATTTTTATTATTTAGTAGGCTAAAGTCAAAAATTCGTCTCAAAAGTAGTTCCCTTTTTATATGTGTTGTATTATTCTTATTTCATTTAAGTTTTTATTGACATGCACTACTATTCTCTCATTCACACCACTTGCCTACTCGTTAGTTTTATTTTATTCTTTAACCGTCCTTCAGCTTTAGTGAGGAGTATAAGAAGCCATCAGAGAACCAAAAAATTAATCGACTAATCAATTACATCGTATATATGTATGGGTACATGAGAATTTCATTTAGTTAAGTTTTTATTGGATCTAGCAACTTCAAAATTTAAGTGATGAGATTGATTCTTCTCCAACCAATCATGTTGATAGTTCTCTCATACCTCTGCATGTAACAATCCATATATAGTTTGAATTGGTGTGTAACTCATGAGAAGTGTGTGCCACATAATTTTATACAACATACTTTAAATATTAAGTATACATCTAGAATTTCCATTTCTTGACTCTTCATTAGGGCATAGATTTGCATCCATACTATACTTCAAAAGGATGGAGAATAGAGGCTACAAAGTGTTTGGTTGACCACGGAGCCTTCTTGCTTCTCGAGGGCAACACCTAATTATCCTTCTTCGGTTCATGTACTTGTGTTGGGTAGTCGTTTTATTTGTGTAATTGTACCAAGACTTTCATTTTTTATTTAGGAAAACAAATTAATCTGACATGTTTCCTCTAAAATAATTATTGAAATAGAATTGAATCAAAAGATACTTATTAAAATAACATATTTTTTTAGAATTTTTGGTAACTTTATTAGAAAAGGACCGATCTAAGTGACCCCAAGGCATTCAGCCCGATATACAAAAACTTCAGTTTACAACAACATAAACAAAACAATTTAGAGAGTGGTCTTCAAAGATATACAAAACCACCCATGTGAGAGCTAAAGTGATTGATACCTACGTAGTGATGTACAGAACAAAAGTGTGTAGACTAGCTTAATTTATTTAAAATTGATGAATGTATATTCACATTCGTTATAGTTTCATTATTAGCTTAATTTAGCATTTCATTCATGCATTAATCTTTAAACCATCTTAACTTAAGTTTTATGTTTTTCCTATTTAATTTTTCTTTAATAAAAATTTCTTGTTTTACATGTAGAAAAGGTTCAAGCTGTAAGAAGAATGCTCTGAATCCTTCCCCGGACTCACTTTAGGACGTATGGGATCATCGCTCTTTAACTCTAAGAAATTGAAGTGTTGGTCCCAAATGTACTTTCTACATCATCCCATGACACTAGTTAGCTGGCAGGTTCCTCCATTCAGTTGATTTGTGGGAGGCTTTCATGAGTAATCATGCAGCCAATGAGACGATGAGGTCACCACTTCACCAGTTGACTCACAATGATGGTAAATATTAGTAACTTTGTAGGGTTCCTGGCTAGTCAAATGGAGGCCCAATCGATTGATTGGGACCCCACTTCAGAAGCCACTTCACAGGTGAGATGATCATCTCGCTCTATGAGCCATTTGACTCCTTAATGTCAGGAGAACAAAGTCAACATCTAGTTGACAATATCATTCACAATACCATTCCTTGAGTTGATTGAGTAGGATTCAAGATATACACAATGCTACAACCAGTCACCTTGCTGATTGTTAGGATTTTATCTCTTATTCTAATTGGATAAGAAATAATATCTAACAATATTAAGAAAGTGCAATTAATGTTAGACTTGGAGTCCAAGATATTATTTCCTTATCCTTTTGTATTGTCATTTCCTAATCCCTATATAATTGTTATATCCTCTCATATTGTCTAACCGGGAGTCCCTATCTATAAATAGGGGTAGACACCATTGGATACGATGCACCGATGTGTGGGGTTCCAACATGTGGTAACTTCAGGTGTGACATCATAGAACAACATCGTGTGCTAAAGACAAAAAGCCACAAAGGATAGCCAAAGGGAAGAGAAAACGAGAGTGGGTTATGAGATTCTATTGCGGGTATGGGATTGTGAGGGAGCGACAATCCTTGTAATCTTCTTGGAGTTGCTTAATAGAATTATGCAGTCTTCTTCGCTAATCATGTTCTCTGCTTGGTTATTTATTTGGTGGTTGTTGGCTTTGTAGATGTGGGTAGTCGTCACCTTTGTTGTGTATGCTTGGGATGTATCTCGTATGAGGTTTTCTTGGGCTTGAAGCTTTCGCATATCTCTTCAAGTGGTATCAGAGCAGGGTTCATGCGAGACGATCAGAAAGTGTGGGAGGCACCAAAAAGTATGACGACGTTGACAACTACCGCTGGAGGCCATCCAGTAGAAAATCTTGATGGAAACATTATGGAATCAGGTGGGTGTGCATCTACTGATTGTGAAATATCAACACGAGATGGAGTCATCCTATCTACTTGCAAGGGGCAAGTGACCATGGAGGCTACCTGGTTCTATGGACTGGGTGGATTTTTTCTAAGCAAAAGAGGAGCGACTGATGAGAGGTCTACCAACTCAGAAGGTGTAGATGAAGTAGTAGCATGGGTGACGGGTGTCATGAACCTGAAGATTGCTACATGTATTCAACTCTCACGGGTAGTCTGGTACGAGATTGCAAACTCGGCTGTAAATTTCAACAGATGCAGAGGCAAAGCTGTCAACTGTTGGAAAAAGGAAGTCATGGTTGGACTGACCATGCAGTGTCTTCAAGTGGGTGTGACTAAAAGAAGACACAACACTATGGAATGGGGGCCAAATGTGTAAAGGATGCAGTTCTTTCAACTACAGGTGGAGGCGGTGCAGTTTCTCAAACTGTACAACATGAGGACCTCTCACATGAAGAGTTTGGACAATCATTCATGGACACACACTCCATGCAGGCGTGCATGGTGAAGCGCTTCTGGAAATAGGAGCAACTTCCGAGGGCGGAAGCACAGAAGAAGAACGGGAGCAGACTTCTTGGAGGAGCAACTTCAACGGATAAGATTTAAGTTGGAGATTGTTAGGATTTTGTCTCTTATCCTAATTGGATAAGAAATAATATCTAACAATATTAAGAAAGTACAATTAATGTTAGACTTGGAGTCCAAGATATTATTTCCTTATCTTTTTGTATTTTTGTTTCCTAATCCCTATAGAATTGTCATATCCTCTCGTATTGTCTAACCAGGAGTCCCTATATATAAATAGGGATAAACACCGTTGGATACGATGCACCGATGTATTGGGTTCTAATGTGTGCTAACTTTGGATGTGCCAACTTAGGACAACACCGTGTGCCAAAGATGGAAAGCCACAAAGGATAGCCACATCAACTGCTCTAATACCACTGTTGGGTTTTAGGGGAGACAGAGAAGGCAGCGAAAACAAAAAAATTTCTTCTCTCCAAACCCAGTATAAAGGAATTGCGTCAACGTCTATACAGCAGGAAGGATGGTTTGTAGAGACATACCTTGTCCCGAGGCTTGCTCGACGACATTACCTTGCGGCTTACGCTATCTTCACCTCTGGTCTTGGACGGTGTCTGTGCAACTCCTGGTCTCACGGGGACTGTCGGGATTGACAACTGTCCTCCGAGTGGCAGAAGTCTCCCGCCTCTGAAGTAGTCCACACGAACCACCTGGAACTCCGATCACCTTGTCACACAAGGCATTCGAAGGAGTCGTACCCTCCTATTAGCGTACTAGTCACCGACACACTCTCCTGTCACCAGTCGCTTTTCTGCAGTTGTCTTTCCCTTGTTATGCCTCCCTTATCGGGTAGCACTTGCTCGGGCTCTATCGGTTACCACAACCAGAGAGAACGACAACTTTACAGAGCAACTGATGTTCTGAGTTGTTCTTTGAGAAGCCCCCAATATCCCTATATATAGGAGGGTCATGGGACAGGGTTCTCTACCCCGGGAAATGCGGGATTAAAGTAGGAGTAGAATGGTTCGAGATTTACCACAAAAACAACCAACTGCGCCAGCTGAACCGATCATTTCAAGCATGAACCGATCAGTTCACACCTGAACCGGTCGGTTGGGGCACCTGAGCCGATCGGTTCACTTCTGAACCGGTCGGTTCACTGCCCTGGTTAGTTTCTGATGGACTTTTCCTCTTTTGTTTCAAATTGATCCAAATACCAATCCTTGTTCCAATCAAATTGGACAAGTGAAATGAAAGGAAATTTCTCACCAACCTGACTTTCCCAACATGCTCGTTTGGACCTGTTGAGGCGATCAGTTCAACCCTTGAACCAGTCGTCTCAACCTATCCTGAGCCGATCGGTTCATCACATGAGCTGATCAGTTCATCACATGAGCCGATCAGTTCATCACATGAGCCGATCGGTTGGGAGTGCAGACCGCACAAAATCAACCAATTGCAGTTTCAATCAATCTGATACTCTAATCAATCAGTCCAACACCTTGAACACTATGATATTGAGCTATCAATTGATTGTGTGTTTAATTGAACTACTAAACTCCTTTAGTAATCAATCTAAACATCGTTTGTGGATAAACTCCTCTTCTAGGTTAAATCCTATATGTGTGACCCTACAAGCCCATTTCATGTAGGCAGTGAAAGTTCATAACACTTATGACTTCACAAGCAAAGAGCGGTGCCTAGTTGCACATCAGTGCTACCCAAGTGAAATAGAAAGTTGGAGAACAACTTTCAATTCTACAATCCGTGAATGGTGTTACAGTGAATGTATAATTCCTTTGTCACTGATATCCCGAATGAACTCGAGGCATGGAACAGTCATCCTATCAATGTTCATTCACTTTCTTGATCTCAGAGTAGATTCGAGGAGATATGTATGAGATCAATATCACATACTGATTCACACATGCGTGCGCATGCCTATCTCAATCCTACTCATCAAGTGGCCATGGATATCATACTCCCTCAGGAGGGACAAATCCCATATCTATCACTCACCCCTGAAAATCCCCATGTGTCAAAGCCACCCAATCATCACATTTATAACAACCCATGTTTCAGGACTGCGTTTGATGATGTCAAAGTGTACCCAACAACATGTGTTGAGTGTAGTGATTTCAGGTCAAAGAATCACACTGACCACCATCACTGTGAGAACTGAATGTGACTACCATGTCATGGTTCCTTGTGTCAAACTCACGGTGGGTCTGTCTGGTACACTTGTTCTCTAACAAGTACCTATGTGTTTGGTTTGATATCTCCATATCATGACTAATGAGATTCTGTCATCAACCAACACCACAATCTAGTCTTGTGTGTCATTGCTATCTATCTACCTTCCATAATGACATCCGACTAGGAACATAATAAGAATGTACAAACTCTTAACATCTGTATGATCTCATCGTTCAGGTCCTCAACCTGAAAACATATGTCATTGAGTACTGTCATTCTCTAGACATTCAATCTATCCTATCATTATCTCATATGACTGAACCAGAAAGAATTGGATGCTTTCCTTTGATGTTTATCAAATCAATCTTAATGTATCCCACCAATCCTCCCATGATTGGCTCTCAGGGCATACATACCAACAGACTCCCACTTGCACTGTGAGCCAATCACCCTTGAATCATACTCATAGTGATCTTCAAACATGTCCCACGTGTTACTATGCTCTAGGGCTTATGCAGTGAGTTATGGCAACACCTTGCCAGAGTCGGTATTAACTGCATGTTTCTCATCTCTTCACTGTACGCCATACGTATGAGATGGAGTTGCCGTAATATGTGATCTAGTATTCCTTTGCTAACCTTTAGCCACATTGCATGACCATGTCTTTGGCTATCCTTGTAATCTTCTTGGAGTTGCTTAATAGAATTCTGCGGTCTTCTTTGCCAATCTTGTTCTCTGGTTGGCTATTTATTTAGTGGTTGTTGGCTTTGTATATGTGGGCAGTCGTCACTTTTGTTGTGCATGCTTGGGTTATATCTCATATGAGGTTTTATTGAGCTTGAAGCTTCCACATATCTCTTCAAGTGCGTATGATTGAAATCATACACAATACTACAACCAAGACGTTTGGTTGACCACTCTGTTGAGTGACTCATTTCAAGAGTAATATGTTGTCACAAGACACTTATGTCTTAATTTGTGTGGCCACATAAATAGTTGACATGCATCAGACATTATTGTGCATGGTTGTGAGTTTGTGCATGGGTACGACAATTAGTTTCCCAACTTGTACCGTCTCCATTGCATAATGTTTGAATAAAACCATAACTTTATGTTCAAATTATTGGTGAGTGTGCACTATATGATCTTTAAAATAAGAAATAACACATTTTGTGGATGAAAGAGACAAACATTTGTCGTACCCTAACCCTGGGATCCACACAAAACCCATATATGGAGGTCTTGAGATTATCAAATCTCTTTTAATCACACACACACACACACACACATATATATATAAACACACACACAGATATATATATATATACATACATACATTATATATATATATATATATATATATATATATATATATATATATAGACACCCACCCACCCTATATATATTCATTTACTACCCGTGGGGGTAATTAAGGTTAGTTATCCATGCATCTGTTATGTAATCAGAAGACACATATTTGTAATGAGACAATCAATGTTGTAATGACATGGCCAAAATTGTAGTAAAAAGAATCTTTTTGTAATACCACGTAAACTACATTCATAAATATCATTTTTACTATTTTTGGAGGGAGAATAAAAAATTCACGTTGTATTTACAAACGAGTCTTTGTATTATAATTTTTGTCGTCTCATTACAATTAGACGCCTTTTTATTACAAAATAGATCCACGAGTAACAAAAATTATTTACCCACACGAGAAATGAATATATACCCCATATATATATATATATATATATATATATATATATATATATATATATATATATATATATATATATATATATATATATATATATAACTATATATATAGTCAGGCTAGAATACACTCAAGTGTATAGATTGCACGAATACACTCAAGTGTGTTTGCATATCAAGACTATTTTTTGTAAAATATAAACCATTGATCTTCACCGTCATATTATAACTAGGCTACATACAAATTTTGAGCCTATTTGGATGAGTGTAAGTGACTCATCCAAGTGCAACAAAATCAACGTGCGAAACTAATTTGAAATGCATAATTTTTGCACTCTTTATAACATGACCTATAAATGTCCAAATGTGCTCAAATTTTGCGTATGAACTATTCACAAGATGTTTAAGAAGACCAACAGATTAGATTTTAAAAAAAAAAATACATCATGAAAAACTACTTGAGTGTATTTTGCTCTAAATACACTCGAGTGTATTCTAACCTGACTCTCTCTCTCTCTCTCTCTCTCTCTATATATATATATATATATATATATATATATATATATATATGGATGTTTACTTGCTGCCCATGCGGGTACCGAATCAATGTTACCCGGCTGCTGAAAACACGGTGGCACACATGTAAATAAGCTAAATACTCCTGTATTCAAAGAGACGGTGGCATCGATTGTAAATAGCCAGCTGATTTAATAGCCCAGAGCAGACATTTTTTATTGTGATGCGGCAGATATGAATCCACGGACACCTGCGATCAGGCTCACTGCGACGACTATGAGTCCAGTAAGATGGGGTGACCGTGGATAATGCAACCACCACCACCACCCTGCAGATCACCACGATCAACAGCAACAATCCTTCAACTCCTCCACTGGAAGGACCACGACCACCACATCCAGCTCCTCTACCAAAAAGCACAACAACAACTACTACAACTATGACACCACCGCCCAGAACCACTACTATAGCCAAAACAACTCTTACAGTGGCGGCTACTATCCTTACAACCATAGACAGGAAGCCAACAACGGCGAGTTATACAGCAACGGGCTACGGCGGCGGTTTGTCGACCCATCTTCCTCCTGGATCTGGGATGCCACCATACTTGCATCAGTGGCATCAGTCTTTGTACGAGCAGCCGCCACAGCCGGCTCTAGAGTACTCCAACTTCTCGTTCCCCCCGTGCTGGTCGGTACCCGGGCGCAACGCGGCGTCGGCGTGGCGCCACATGTCTTTGACCCTGCCGTCGTCCATGCAGAGCACTGACCTGGTGGGGTTGCTGAGGTCCACGACGGTTCCGCCGCCTCCCTTCTCGGCGAGGTAAATGACTTTGTTGTTCCCCCCGACACGACTTCGGCATGTTACCCCAGCGCCGCCAACCATGCACCGTACGTAGAAAAGGAGAGCATGTTACCTAGACGCTGGCTTAGAAAACCGACTCCACTCGGAAAGCGAATCATCACCGGATGATTGTAGATGGATGACTTCTGTTGTTTCTACAATGTGTGGATGTACGTGACCTTTTTGTACATTGTCGGAGTGTGGATCTGGCGTCGACTCTACACCCACTATGATCGCAAATCAGTCATTCTAATTTACCTTTCACTGACAAGGAAGAGAGTGTAGGGGACAAAAGTGTGCTGTCATGAGTTGTATCGGATAAGATATTTCATATTGACGCATCAATTATTGTTTACAGATCGAGGTTTGAAATTAAGAATAAGCTAAAATTTTCAAGTCATGATAGAATAATAAGTCCATATTACATATGACACTTGATTATTACAACATGAGTATCCATATTATAAAAGTGTCACTGACATGACTATTGGCTCTTTCCTATTACAATGTGACTGTCCATATTACAAATGACCCTTGCTTATTACAACATAACTATCTGTATTACAAACGGTCACCTACATTATGGTTGACTCTTCCATATTACATTTGATGTCCATATGACAAATGACATTTGCTTATTACAATATGACTATCCATATTACAAAACTATCACCTACATTACAGT
The DNA here is from genome assembly GCA_963693085.1 of Alisma plantago-aquatica. NCBI lineage: Eukaryota > Viridiplantae > Streptophyta > Magnoliopsida > Alismatales > Alismataceae > Alisma > Alisma plantago-aquatica. The sequence goes on along the minus strand of OY856410.1, from coordinate 1,348,404,516 downwards.
TGGTTCTTGTCTATTACAATGTGAATGTCCATATTACAGATGACACTTGCTTATTACAATATGCGTATCCATATTACAAAACTGTCACCTACATTACGGTTGGTTGTTGTCTATTACAATGTGACTGTCCATATTACATATGACAGTTTCTTATTACAATATGAGTATCCATATTACAAAACTATCACCTGCATTACGGTTGGCTCTTGCCTATTACAATGTGACTGTCCATATTACATATGGAGCTTGCTTATTACAATATGAGTATGCGTATTGTAAAACTATCTCCTACATTATGATTTTCTCTTGCCTATTACAACGTGACTGTCCATATGACATATGGCACTTGCTTATTATAATATGACTATTCATATTACAAAAATATCACCTACATTACAATTAGCTCTTGCCTATTACAATGTGACTGCCCATATTACAGATGTCACACGCTTATTGCAATATGAGTAATACAATGTGAATGAAATTGTTAAATTTTAGGGGTTGGTATGAAATTATTGTCTCAAAATACAATACGAATATATAACAAAAGAAACCCTATCCAAGCACAATTTGATACCCCTCCTGTCTATAGTTGGATGATATCAATCGCTGCCGTCCCAGGCTCCGGATGGGTACTTTTGTACCATACAATTCCTTTTGTGTTATGGTGTTAAAGATGTACTTTTGGTGTGGGACTCTGAAATTTTTTAAGAAAACACTCAAGCTTTATAATTACTTTTCTATGCCTCATATTACTTCAATTACAAAAGACATGTGAATTCATCGTATGTAAAACTGCGTTGTTCAAGATGTTGTTTTAGTTGTGGAGGTTGTTATGCTGTATGCTAGTAGTGTAGTCATCCTCATTGTTATGTCACATTGAAATTTATGTTAGCATACATGTATGCACAGTGTGACTAAAACTAATGTATAGAGAAAGTAGGATATATATAAGCGAATAGTTTTATAGTCGTCAAATTTGAGGGCAAATTAGTGCTTGAGAAGAGGTGTTGTGTAGTCCGTTTAAATGCATCAAACTATACATATCAAGTGAATTTGAGTTATCGTCATTGGTTTCTAGTGAATCTCCCGAACTGTTCGAGTGTAGCCGTTTCCTCCGTAGCATGCAGCACCATCAGAATGGTGTGCATTATGAACAGAATGTCGACGTCAGTGTCTCAGGGTGAGGAAAACTCTAATGTCTCATCTGGGTGTCGATCCTTTGGGAGCCCATAACAACGTTATCTTTGTTTGTAATCCCGTCGAGCACCATGGACGTCTTTGTGGCCAGATCTCACAACAGACTGACACAGACGCCTGTGTGGATCCCAACCACAGACTTCTCTGATTTTGGGAAAAGCGAGTACCTTAGCCTCTTAAACAAGTTTAATGACGGCAACGCCACGAACCACCTCCTCTTCGTCAAGTTCGACACCTTCCAGAACACGGAGATAGGGGACATCGATAACAACCATGTCGGGATCAACGTCAACGGCATCCTCTCAAACACATCTGCTCCGACCGGATACCACGACTTGGCTCATGGTGGGAAGATAACAAATCTCTCGCTCACCAGCGGATATCCGATGCTGGTGTGGATCGATTACGACGGCTCACAGATGAAGCTCAATGTCTCGTTGGAACCACTGAATGTGTCCAAACCGGTGGTTCCCCTGCTGTCCACGCCGCTCAATTTATCCCGCATGATCGAGGACCAGATGTTCATCGGCTTGTCGGCCACAAACGGGGGTTACCAGGAGTCCCGCGCATCCAGCTACATCCTTAGCTTGAGCTTTCAGGTTAATGGACCAGTGAAGCCTCTCAATGTCTCAGAGCTCCCATCAGTTGTGAAGCCAGCGACAACGTTGTTTCTGGTTGATACTGTTGGATGCAGATTGTGGCCGGATCAATGGGGGTTTCAAAGAAAGTCATTAGGGAAAAGAAGGACAGTGTGGCCTATTTTGACACCTTCCGGTTCTAGATCTAGGACGGAGGGAGGCCCTGCGCCGCGGCGGCGGTGCTGGGGCCGAAGGCGCTGGAGCCGTGAGCGTGCAGTTCAGGTTTTAGAATTGCTACAATTTCTCATTATTTACAAATGATGCCACTGTGTATTCATGCATGGGTAGCTCTCGATTTGGTACCCGCGCGGGTATTAAAAACAATCTCTCTCTCTCTCTCTTTCTCTCTCTCTCTCTCTCTCTCTCTCTCTCTCTATATATATATATATATATATATATATATATATATATATATATATATATATATATATATATATATATATATATATATATATATATATAGTCAGGCTAGAATACACTCGAGTGTATCCGGAGTGGAATACACTCAAGTAGTTTTTCATGATGCAATATTTTTTTTGAAAATGTAATCCGTTGATCTTCTTAAACATCTCGTGAACAACTCATTCACAAAATTTGAGCACATTTGGATATGTATAGCTCATGTTATGAAGACTGCAAAAATTATGCATTTCAAATTAGTTTCGTGTATTGATTTTGTTGCCCTTGGATGAGTGATTTACACTCATCCAAATGGGTTCAAAATTTGTATGTAGCCTAGTTATAGTATGACGGTGAAGATCAATGGTTTACATTTTGCAAAAAATAGTCTTGATATGCAAACACACTTGACTGTATTTGTGCGATCCGTACACTCGAGTGTATTCTAGCCTAACTCTCTCTCTCTCTCTCTCTCTCTCTCTATATATATATATATATATATATATATATATATATATATATATATTCAGTCAATGCCCACGCAGGTAGCCACCTGCTCCAAATTGGGTTACCTTTTTAATATATTTCTTACTTTACACATGTAGATCAGGTTACTTTACCTTGCAAACTGTCACTTTTCATGCATAAACAATTTGTTTGTAAAAACTATAACAAATATACAATTGCATATTTATTCCAAAATTTTGTAGTGTATTTTTTACACAATTTTACTTTTTGAGTCAAATAGTCACTTTTTAGTTAACATACTTTTTTGTCCACATAGTTATTTTTCTGAACAAATAGTTACTTTTTGGGTGGCACGAGTAGCGAATTCCAGACTACCAATATGGTTATTAAAGATAAACCCATATATATTGTGTTTTTAATACAGTGCAGTACTGTAGCAATTGCTACCTGATGTAAAATTCACCGATCCTTTTTTACCCATTTAGCATGCAAATCGTGGACCTCTTTCGTGTACTTGTCTCATCCTAATCTTGAGTGGCAGACCGACCGACAAGCTATGGAATTGCACATCCAAACACCGGCGCACAAGGTAATGTTGCACCTACTTCCTAAACTGCCTCGTAATAGGCAGCTCCCTCTCAACCATTTCGATTTGGTGCCTAGCCTCAACCCTGACCTGGTCGACAATGGCCTTTTCCTGTTCCTCAGAATGAAGCTTCTCCCTCACTTCCTCTCTAATTCTTACAGTCAACTCTAACAACATTGTCTAGTGGCAGTGGTTGTAGCCACTTCCTCGAAACTTGCCGCCTGCTGATGATGATCCCGAGGTTGTAGTCCCTAAGTTCGTGTTTGGGAACGGACTGGGTCCAGATTAGGCACTGTTGTTTTGCGCTAGTTTTGCAAAACCCGGACCGGATCGGGCGTGAAAGGCGTTTGGCAGGAAAGTGAGTCGGAACCCCATTTTGGGATTACGGAATCCCGTTATCCAGTTTAAGCCAGTCCCGCTCGAGGCATGATTAGGGATCTCAGTCTGGTTTGGCCCCGACACCAACCTCCACCCCCCGACCCCGATCTCTCGTGTGACCCTCTCTCCCTCTCGCCCTAACCTTCCTCTCCCTCGCGATGCTGCGGTGCAGTCACACATCTTCCCTACTGTTGATCCGTGAGAGAAGTAAAGGCGAAGGCTGCTACCTCGAGCAGGTCGTGGATCGCGGATGGATGGATGGCATGCATTGTTGGGCGAAGCGTCCACGTGGAGATGGAGAATCAATGCTCCCGTCTGCCATACCGGTCTACCTGGGTGGCTACCTCCCTCAAAAGCAAGGTACCCATGCCCTAGCCTACTCTGCTCTTCTGTATTACCTGCCGCGACCTTGATTTATCTTGTCGATGCACATCAGATGCCCTAGGTCGGCCAAGTCAAGAAGAAACCCTACCAAGTGTCCGTGTCCGTGTGCCTTCTTATTCCTGTCATTCTTCTGTGAGGTTCTCCACTTCCATATTCGCTTGTTGGAGGAGCTGTTCGCGGAAGCTGTGCCTCATCTATTGCTGAAGTCCGGCAGATCTCCTCTTTGGTGCTCCGACGGAGCTACACAGAGCCAGGATTCCGTAGTGCTTCTTCTTTGTCACCTCTTCCTGCTAAGGTTGGTCACGAAATAGGGTAGTCGACGCTTTGTTTGTGATGTCGATTAGGGAAGACATTTCTGAGGTGGATTGGTCATTAATTTGTGTATTTATTCAGCCGACATTAGTTCCAAACAAGTTAATCGATGTGTATGACAATCACATTTTATCAGTCGATGAATCTCACATAGTTTAAGCAATGTTTGTCATGGATAGGAGCAAATATATCCATCTCATTATTCATGTTTGAATACGGTCAGAGAGGAGGCCATGGAATAATACAACCTTTTTGCTTGATATCTCCCCAAAGTTTCTTCTTTCTCTCCCGTTCTTATGCTTTTTTCATTTCATGTTGCTTGCTATATGGAGATAATTTGGACTAGGAAGAGATTGTCTTTATCTAGTACCCAAAAGTATCCCAAAATGATTTTATTTTCAAAAAATTAACTGTAATAAATGATTATGTGCATCTAGGGAATAATAAAATGATAAAGAGTACTTATAACTAGCTTTAGTTATACATTACTTGTAGTATTATTGGTATACATACCATGTTTCATGATTTATAACTTTTAAATTCTATGATAATATTTCTTTTGCTTGAAACTCATCAAACAAATATGTTTGTATTATCCTATCATGGGTTCTTGTTGAGTTTCCATGCACTGAACCTGTAGATTACACTGAAATAGAACAATTTTTTACATACATGTGCAATTTAGCAGTGTTTCTGTTATAGAATACCTAGGTCTGTAAAAATGGAATCAATTTCGACTAGGAAGAGATAATCTTTAATAAATGATTATTGTTTTGGATTCTACACAATGATTGAATTACATTGAGTCTAATTGATCACCATAATTGATTTCTGACATATGATTTGTAGTTGAAAGACACATCTTTTGATGATTTTCTTGCATAAGCATAGGTTCACGAGTGCACTAAAAAGCCTAGTTCATGTGATGTCTAGTTTGATTGAACTAGATAAGTTTGTGAAAGTAGGAATTTTCCGATGTAGATACAATGTTGTGGTTCAGAATGGCATTTTACTAAATTACACAAATTACTCAATCTATTAATATGATACAACATTAGACAATTCCTCAGTTTAAGCATCATTTAACTTAAATCCAAATTAAACATTTTGTCGACCTACTTTATTATTATAGCTAGTAATAGTTTTCAGTGACCCAACTTCCTCTGTTTCAACAACTTGCAGTTCAAATCTCTTTCTTACTTGACAATCGCACACTTGCTTTACATTTGTGATATTAATATACAATCATACTCTTTCTACATGTAGATTAATATAACTTTTAAATGCGATGATAATATTTATTTTGCTTGAAACTCATGAAAAAAATATGTTTGGATTATCCTATCATGGGTTCTTGTTGAGTTTCCATGCACTGAACATGTAGATTACACTGAAATATAACAATTTTTTTAGTTACATGTGCAATTTAACAATGTTTCTGTTACATAATAACCAACTCTATAAAAAATTGAATCAATTTAATCTACTGATGAGTATTGCAGTATTATAGGTCAAAAAAGAGTACTAATAACTACCTTTATTTATACATTACTTGTAGTATTCTTGGTATACCTACCATGTGTCATGATTTATAACATTGAAATAATATGATAATATTTCTTTTGGTTGAAAGTCATCAAACAAATATGCTTGGATTATCCTATCATGGCTTGTTGTTGACTTTCCATGCACTGAACATGTACATTACACTGAAATAGAACAATTTTTTACAGACATGTGCAATTTAGCAGTGATTCTGTTACAGAATACCTAGGTCTATAAAAAATGGAATCAATTTTGGTGTATAGAGTAAGTTTGGCTACATAATACTTCCAGGACACACCAACATAGCAATAGCTGGTGTATAGAGTAATTTTGGTGTAATTGCAGCTCAACCATCACCATTCAAGTACATTCTTTCGTTGGCATAGAAAGTAATGAAAGACAGAGATCTTATCAGAAAACAAAACACATCTTTAAATATAGCTAACGTGTACAATTTGAGATGAATCAGATGACATGAATCAAATTCCAATGTAGTAAATATACTGAGTGGGAACTCATCTATTTATTGTAAAATGTACCACATGTGCTGAAAATAGTGCGTTGTCACTACTTTTCTATTGTTTCTACTATACTTATATTCACATACATACATTGATTTTACTATATACAGAGAAAATCTATGCAACTGATGGACAAGGTTATTTCATAGTGTAGTTGCAGCTTAGACGCCACCATCTAAGTACATACTTTCTCTGAAAAGATATAATGCAAGGTTGAGATAAGCAAAAAAAACTCTCCATAGTATATATATATATATATATATATGTATATATGAAATTTACCACATGCACATTTGTCCATCAAGACCTAGCTCTGTTAGTGTTATATCAACTTTACCATATATATATCAACCTAGTCTCTACAGTATGATGGCTGTTTATTGTCTATACTACAATACAATATTTTCTTGTTAGCATAACGATTTTTGTATTGTGATGGGATGTGCCCCTACATTGTCATTGTAGCCACTCCTCATTGGCATAATATATTGCAGCACCTGTGGGGGTATGTATTCCACTGACCCCAAGTTTCATATTGTTTGGGCAAGAGAGTCTGATGCGGCTCTAGTATCAGCCTTGCGCAGACAATATGACCTAGGCAGGTGTGTCGACGGTCATTTCACTAGGGAGGCTTGGAGGGAGGCAACTGTGGAAATGCAAAATAGGATGGGGAAGACAGCCTGCAATATAGACCAGCTCAAAACTCAGTGGAAGAACTTGAGTAGGGACTATGCCGCTTTGAAGCTTGTGACGAATAAGAGTGGCGTTGGATGAGATGACACTAGGCATAAGCCCACGCTGCCTGACAACCCTGAGTGGAGGGAGAGTGTAACATCCTTGACCTGGGTTATGTGTTAACCCTATATGTTTTGCCTAATAAGGTTGAATAGATTCTTAATCTTATCTTGGGAAAAGTAATTAGGGCTCATGAGTAACTTATGTTTCAACTTTTGTCATGTTTGAACAATGTTGAAGGGATGTTTGCTTATTTTGGACTAAAGTGCAAATTACCCAAGTTGAAGGGTTAAATTGCAAATGTTGCATGATAAGATGCTCCTATGATGTTGAGACATCATAAGAATGAATATGATGTAGTGGTATGGTTTTCACAAGCTTGAGCACCAAGATTAAGCTTGTAAAGCAATCTTTGTGCATTAAAACCTAGTTTTGGTGTAAAGTGCAATTTACCCAAAACCTAGGGTTCAATATGCGAATTACCACTTCAATAAGGTCCCTAATGTTTCTTGGCATCATTTAGAGTAAATAAAACGAGAGGGGCGCCTCATTTGAATTGAGTTGGAGGAGAGAGAATCTTGATATTAAAATGATCAAGATTTAATCCTAATTGAAACCCTAATTCAATTTAGGGAAAAAATGAATGTATTAATTAAAGGGCCTTCAACCAAAATTAAAATGGTTGAATTCAGATGTGTATGGATGAGCTTAAAGCCTTGAAAAGGCATGAGCATATCCTAAGGAGGTGAAATTCCACTCACCATTATTATAAGAAAAAGAATTTCCACTCAAATATGGATATTCTTATTATAAGGGTTATGGTGCTTAATTTATTTTCCCTTAATTCATGGATAATGGAAGGGATCTCGGTGGGGGTAGAGATGCCCTTTCATGCAAGAAACCAAGGGGGAATTGGTGGCAACAATTTTGGAATTAATAGACTTTTATAAAAGATTTTCTCTCTCATCAATTTTCTTATAAAAGTACCTTTTCCAAGCCAAAACAAAGGCTTTTTCGGATTTCTTTCTTTCCACTTGTTTGGAAAACGACCAAGGAGATGTGGAGGATCAGGAGGAAGACCCCCAACCTGTTGGTTAGGTTCTTGACCTCCTTTCACCTTGAATCCATGGTGAAAATCGAAAATCAATGCATGAATTCTTCATATCTCGATCCCCTCTTCAATTATAACCAATTCTGTTCACTCAAAGCTTGATGACGACCCTTGGGATAGTGAAAGGAGTTTCATCCACCATTGTTTCCGTGAGCTTGGAGCTTTGGAGCTCAATTGGAGGTGAGTTTTATAACTTGAACCCTTAATTGTATTATTGCAATCAATTCCTTACCGATTGGTGATCATTTCTACATTTCCGAAATTAAGTTTGGTTGATTGATGCAATCTCCATGAAAATCACAGAATATTTCATGAGTTTGGAGCTTGATGATGATGACATCATCATAAGCACACACCTCCCCAAATATCTAGGGCAAACGATTTCAATGTTGGGACCAAACAGTTTCACCAAACCGTTTGGTGGTTTGGGTCCCAAACCGTTTGGGATGGTTGACCGTTTGAAATGGTTAACCGTTTGGAGATATATGCTGTGGTACTTGGATCTTGATCTAATGGTTAAAATTGGTTGATCTTGAAGGTTTCACTTGTGTATGATTCCTTAATTGCAAACCCTAATCGACTAAGTGCTGATTTTAAAATTGATTGAGATGATGTTTTGGGTTGATTGACCCAAATGGTTTCAAAACCGTTTGGGGATCACCCAAGACCGTTTTTAGGTTTAAGGGTAAGTATGGATAAGTGTTTGAAGGTCCAAAGATACCAAATTGATTTACAACTAAGTGTTGATTTGATAATTGATCCAATGGTTCAAAACCCTAATTGGATGTCATGGATTTTGATGATGGAATGGGAAAACGGTCTCAAGACTGTTTGGAGATCAACCAAATAGTCTCAAGACCGTTTGGTGGTCATCCAAGACCGTTTGAGGTCAGATCACATCATGTGATGATGATAGTTCATTGTTTTCAATTAATTTGATTCCATAATGTCAACCATTGATGGATCCTCGATTTCAAACCCTAAGTGATGGGTTCTTGATTATTAAACCTAGTTCAATTGGGTTCAAAACCCTAAATTGAAGGTATAATTGAATGGTGATTCAGTGGTCCAATTGATGAATGCTTTAGTGGTTCAATTTATAATTGGTCCATGGATTGAAACATTGAGTCGATTGAGTGTTGAAGTGCCTTTTTGGTCCATGCGGTTTTGAGAGGGCTTGGACCAAACGGTCTCAAGACCGTTTGGGACCAAATGATCTCAAACCGTTTGGACACCCAAAGTGCAAATGGTTTCAATACCTACTTTGTCTAATTGATTTCAAGTACAACTTGTTCAAATGGTTTTCAACCAATTGATGTATGAGAACCAAGATCATTGAGGGTCTAAGTAATTAACTTTGTGAAGATCAACATGGTTAATCCATTTGAATATCTTATGTAATTTAAGGTCTAATATGGTGAACCTATTTGGATACTTAATGTAATTGAAGATTTCAATGGTTAACCCAATTGATCACTTTGTGGAATTGAAGGTTTAATTGGTCAATTCTTTTGAATTCCTTATATAATTGATGGTTTAATTGATTAGACCATTTGGACATCTAATATGATCAAAGGTCAATTAGCTATGTGATTATTAAAGATGTAGATCCATGATGATTGTGAAGGTTAACTCTATCTATGTGTACTCAAGTGAAGAGTTGATCTAGATTAATCTTGGTGTAGTTAACATCCTAAAGAGGATGAGAGAGGGAATGAGAGGGATGAATGCTTATATAATTAAGCCCTAATTCTCTCATTATGAGTAAACTATGTGATAAGGGTTGATCCATAATAATGAGATCATGAAACCCTAATCAATGAGCCCTAACCCTAATTAGAGTAATGCTATGTGTGAAACCCTAATTTGGGCAATGCTATGTATGAAACCCTAATCTAGGGCAAAACTGAGTGTTATCATAAATCCAGGGTGATGATATAACCCTAACTTAGTGTAACAATGAAGGAAACCCTAATTTAATGGGAATTGTACATCCTAACCTTAATTTGGGTATGAGGTAAGAAGAACCTTATTTGGATGTGAATAGAAAACCTTAATCCCTAAAATGGGGTAAGGTGTATGGAACCCTAATATAGGGTCCTATGTGAAGACTTATCACTGGGTGATGTGTTGTGAAATCCATAAATATATTGAATATGCTATGTGAATCCTTAAATTATAAGTATGGAGAATATTATTCCCAATAGTGGAATAGTGATTAATGTTATGACAAATGTGATGAACTGGTGCATAAAGTATTAGGATGGAGAATACCCTAATACCAACTAAGTGTATGAACTCAAGTAAGATAAAGGTGTTGAGGGAAGTGATACATCAAGATATGATAGATATCACATCCAACACCCCAATACTGGTATACCTTGATGTGTTATAAGTCCAGTTTAATTGGATGAATCACACATGAGATGTGTCATGTCAATGGTTACATTGAGATGTAATGCACACTGTTGAGTGTAGGCTAACATGCCTTATGAAAAGGTTAATCAAAACCTATGAACTATGATGTAATCATATTCTGGAAAAGATAAGAGAAACTCATGCTGTGTGTTGATAATTCATTTATTGATGAATGATGAGAATAAAGAGTATAATTGAATACTTATGATTATCCATATTGATTCCATGCTATGTGATCCCTAATATAGGGTAATGTTATGTGAAACCCTTATACAGGGTAATGCTATGTGAAGTTCTAACACAGAGTAATCCTATGTGAAGCTCAAATACAGACTAATGGGTTATGAATGTAATAAGATAACCCTCGTATTGCATGGTACTGATATGTAATTGTATCATGATTACTAATCATGCAGATATGTTGAGAGGATGAGCATAGCCAAATATGAGCTATGATGTTCTGTATATTGAAAATGTTCTATAGGCCTTATAAGCCTTCATATGCTTTGTTGCTTAGTGAGAGGTAACCTACAATTAATGAGTCATGTGTGTCACATGATGTGTTAATTATCTTAGATTGTTTATGAGCTTCATAAGCCATAATATGCCTTATTTCCTATTAAGGGGTAATAAGAGGTGATATGAGCCTTGTGAACTATGTGCAATGCTTTGTGTAGCAAGAATTATAATGTCCCAGGGTCAGATGATATGAAGGTATGAAGTTACCTAATAAGTGGTAACAAGTGTTCTATGGTGAGTTATGGGTTCAAATACCCAGATGCTATAATCATGATGATGAACCTATTAAGAAATGGGATTATGCTTGGTGAGTTGAGGGACTAAGATCCCAACACTTTGTGAAAAGAGTATGGCTACATGCCATGACTCCACAATAACAATGCCAGGCTTTAGATATATAAGCTATGCCTGAAGAGAGTAAATGTTGTGATAATAATTCTATAGTGAATAAATGTTATACATGTTCTTCATATTCCTTTAAGGATAAGTGACATATTGTTCTATCAAGTTAATAGTTGCAATGCTTTTGATAAGAATGATGTCCTAATCTGTTAGACATTGAATTAGCTGTTGTCAATCAAATATAATTCCTCTGTGCATATTTATCTTCTTAAACTACACTAATAATGTTACTGGCGGAGAGTTATATCTCTCTCTGGGGCAATTTACAATTGTCTCATCCCCGTGGGAACTACATTTTTAGGTGGACGCGGACGAGGAGGCATGAATCCTTCTGTAGGTGAAGGACAACAACAACAACAGTAGGAACAGTAGTGAAGTCTCAGGTGGAGACACTGGCTGTTATGCCTTGTGTAGATGTAAATAGAGTCCTATGTGTCGTCTCTGTACTCTTAGGTCCTCGGAGTAGTAGTTAGTGCTTTCGAGATTTTGGCTCAATGCCTCGAGATTTTGAACTGCCTGTGTTTAGCTTGTCAGGACAGTCAATGCTTGTAATTCTCAAAAGGAGATGATACAGAATATGTACATGTGAACAAGAATGTAATTATGTTACTTTGGTTCTATGTGAGAAAGTTTTCCTTTGATGGATCTTTTGATAAAAAGGTTTTAATTTTTAGTGATTTTTGGTAATCCGCTGCTTAGTGAACGCTTCCGCATTAGTTAATTATGTTTTCATGAGTTGTATGCCACAATTAAGTGGTATCAGAGCTCTAAGTTCGCTGAGTCTACAGAGACATAGGACTAAGGTTGTAGAGTATGTTCTATGTGTCTTCCAATTTATCTGATAGTATCTTCTGCTCACATACGAGAAGAAGAACTTGAAAATGACTGGAGAACATGAGGAACACATTGCTAAGGGCAATGTTGTTGCACCAGGAGAGGGTGCATGGGACTAGGCAAGAGGAGAACAAGTGTCTGAGAATTCCCACCTTGACCTAATCAGGATAGAGAATCCTATGTTATGCCCTTGAAGGGCAGGATAGGACAATAGTGATGCATATAGAAGACTGGATACTAGTATTACAATCTAAGTTACCAATCTTTAATGCATAAACTTTGGGCTTTGAAAGGATTCCTGAGTGACATTGTTACGACCCATATCAGGGTTAGTCAATCAATACCTTGAATTACGTGAAGACATCTCAATTAGTGTTGAGTATCAAATTAAACATCATGAATAATCAAGATAAGACAACATGTGAATCAATAGTCAAGATTTAATCATCTGAGGTAATTAATGATAATAGTAATGATGATTGTTGAGTTAATTGAGTTGAGTTGAGTGCTGACTAATGCAATTAGTGTTGAATATCAAATTAAATATCATGGTTAATCAAATAAGTTAATATGTGAAGCGATAGTTGAGTTTGAATCACCTGAGAAAATTAATGGTGTCAATGTTGATTATTTAGTACTTTATGTTGAGCTGAGTACTCACTGTTGCAATTAGCGATTTGACCTGTTGTGACAAACTAGTTAACATAATCTTATGCTTTGAGGTTATAGAGAATTCCGAGCTTAAACCGTTGCAAGAAAAATCACTCGAAACCGACTTCCGAGTTAAAAGATATGGACATTTGTGTGCTTAGGGACCTAGTTGTAATTTTCGGTTTTTTTTGGGCAAATTACATGTCGGCCCCCTCCGCGAACCGACCCTTGTCTCTTCTTCGTTCTTTCCCACCCGATCGAATAGGGGAACCGACTGTAGCGGCGCCCAAAGCAGTTGCTAGCCCGATCAGCCAACAGAGGGGCGAATTTGGGCGATTTTGAGCTCTCTAGCTCCGTTTCCAACGACGTCGTCCTCCTCTCTTCTTCTCTTTCCTTCTTCCTCTACCTCACCCCAACCACCGCAACCCTAACCTGCTTGGACGCCAGCCGGCCAGCAGTGGCGCAGTAGCTGTGCAGGTAGCAGCCAGGGCAGTTTGGGCGCGAGCTAGCACAAGAATCCGGTGCCATTGACTTCGGCCAAGAGCCTAGTGCTCGAAACCGCAGCTTCCCACTTCCATTAAGCCACATGTACCTCAATCTAACAAGGGGTGACGCCCCCATCTAGCAAGCAGCAGAAGCTGCTATAAGCAGCTCGTCCAACCTAGAGCCCTTTTTGGCGCATGGCAGAGCAAGAGAAGATCAGCTCCGAGCTCGACCAAGATGATGGAGTAGGAAATCCGTAGCCTTAGTCTTCAATTCATCCTTAACCAGGTTCGTCTTCAACCTGTCATACGGGAGCACCTGCACGTGAAGCAGGCTTGTTCCAGAACTGGACCAAAGTAGAAGAAGACTTGTGTTTGCCCAGGAAACATTTAGATAATAGTGTCCTTAAGTTCGTCCGAGGTTCGTAAGTATAAATCAGTAGTTGTTAGTCCTTGATTCGGCTTTAATCGAGTTCATCTTCAATGAGTTTCCCGTTTCTGCGCAGGTGCACAGCGTGCAAATCAGTTTGCACGGCGTGCAAAGTTACAGATAGCAGAACGAGTTTCTGCCCAGGTGCAGGGCGTGCAGCCCAGGTGCACGGCTTGCACTCTGCTGTAAAGGGAAGAATTAGGCATGGTTGTGGACGTTTTTCGGTGTATACGAACACACCGAAGTGGGTGAGTAGTAGTTCATTTAGAAATCAATATTTAACTCAATTTAATTGTTTAAGTGCTTCTGTATCATTTGATATAACTTCTAAACAGTGTAGTACATACAGTAGTGTATGTTAGATTCATTGGAAATGAATTACTTAATATGTTTTGAGAAAATGATAAATTTCCTGTATTATAGTTGTAATGTATTTACTGATTTCAAAATAGATGTTTAGCATTTGAAACTGGATAAATGATACTGATTCATGTTTAATTACGATAAAGGATATATATGCGCTTCTTGTGATGTTCAGATTGTGCATTATGTATGGAATGTAATTTTCCTGTTTATATGTTTATTTGTTAATCAAGTATAGACCTAGATGCCCTAACACCGTAGAACCCCTAACAGGTATCTGCAACTTAGGGGTGAAACTCGTGTTGCAACATTATCCGTGCGATGTCATGGAGACACGAGGATAGAGAGGCAGTGTCCAACAACAATCGTGCTTGTGTCACGATGGCACTGCGATAACAAAAGAAAACACAATTATCTAACACCATTCGTGCTTGTGTCACGAAGGTAACCCTGTGACTCTCCGCCGGTGTACTCAGGTTTAAGGAGGAGTCGAGAGCACACGTGGTTGTGCATCACACGTGGTTGTGCGTTGAGGCCGTAGAGCCTGGGTCCTGTGCAGACCAGGACGAGTAGTCATACTTAGCACTTCCCGGGTGTGTCGCTAAGTCTTGTACGGTGGGACCGTAGCATGAACTTGCTGCGGATCTTTATATGCAGAGTACACTGCATATATTTAGGGCATAATAATAAAATGAATAAGTAATCAGATAGGATCACAGTAAATTTATATAACTGTTTAATTACCTGAATTATTTGTTGATGCTTTGAAATGTGATTATTATCTGTATATCTACTATGTTATTAGAACTGCCTTGCTTAGTTCTGCATATATGTTTATTGTCAGTTTATAAACTTGATGAGTTGTTTAGTGATAGCTAAATGAAATTCTATTCACTGAGCGAGTAGGCTCATACCTCTACTCAAAACATTTTCAGGTTATCATCAGCAGCAGGAAATCAGAAGGATCGATTTATCCTTACGCCTAGTCTGTAGAAGGAACATGTAGTTAGTAGTTAGAGGTCTCTTAGTCCTTTCCCCTCGATCTTTGGGACAAGGTGTGAGTGAGAGAGAGAGAATGTGTATAAAGATGTAAATTAACTATTATGCTTTATTTTATGTCGAATAATGTAATATGTTGTAACCTCTGTTTATATTGCTAGTCAGTTTAATAAAGATGCTTCTGCAGTTGTTTAGTTTTATTTTACAGCGTAAATCAGATTATCGTATTAATCTCTTTGAATGTATTTAAAAGTAAAGAGTGGTTGGCTTATGTGTAAATCCCATCCTGTCGCGTCCTAATCTCGTGGTTTGTGATTAATGTGAGATTGGGGCGTGACAGACATGGTCATGTTAAAATAGTGGAAATGTGGGAAAGATTAATATATGGTGAGAAAGTAGACTCTGCCATAAGTTTGGACAAATAGTACATTTGTGATGGTAGTGCCCAAGGACGGGCAATAAGTTGAGAATTAAGGTAAGGTCTCTGTAATTTTAGAGACATTTGCCTAAATATTCTGAAAAGCCAAAGTTTTTGGTGTCACCAGTGCAATAAATGCCTAGTGCACCTGGGCAGTAGTCACTAAGAGAAGGTAAAAGAAGCAACATGAGATGACTGGACACTATGTGATGAAATCAACCTAATGTGGTAGGTTACCTTGAGGGAGTAATACTTAGATGAAATATATTCATCCTGATACTTCATTTCATATTTCTATGTGTTAAAGATATGAAAATAGTTGTTTCTAAATTCCTTTGATTAGTCATATAAGGACACAAGGGAAAGGAGAACTTATATCTTACTCAGTGTTCCTTAAAATGTTTTATAATCTCCCTTATCTGTGTGTTGAAAGATGAGATATAGAAATGATGCCTGAAGAAAATTCAAGAATGGAAAATCCTGTGTGTGTAATGATATGAAAAGTGAGGAATATGATAGTAAATAAAGTGCATACTACCTAATCTCAATACTTGTATACCTTGGCCAGGTATATGATTATTGTAGATAAGGCAAGTATGAAACTCTTAGATTGTTACCTTTTTTATTACTCTGATCAAGTAGTCATTCTGAAACAATCTAGGGAGTATAATGAAATTAAATAGGAAGAGCTTCGTGGATATTTTCAAAACAAATTACTTAGTGAACATACTCAGTGAACTCGCTCAGTGGATATTTTCAAAACAAATTACTTAGTGAACATACTCAGTGAACTTGCTCCGTGGATATTTTCAAAACAAATCACTTAGTGAACATACTTAGTGAACTTTCTCCGTTGATATTTTCAAAACAAATTACTTAGTGAACATACTCAGTGAACTTGCTCAGTGGATATTTTCAAAACAAATTACTTAGTGAACATACTCAGTGAACTCACTCAGTGGATATTTTCAAAACAAATTACTTAGTGAACATACTCAGTGAACTTGCTCTGTGGATATTTTCAAAACAAATCACTTAATGAACATACTCAGTGAACTTGCTCCGTGGATATTTTCAAAACAAATCACTTAGTGAACATACTTAGTGAACTTGCTATGTGGATATTTTCAAAACAAATCACTTAGTGAACATACTCAGTGAACTTGCTCCGTGGATATTTTCAAAACAAATCACTTAGTGAACATACTCAGTGAACTTGCTCCGTGGATATTTTCAAAACAAATCACTTAGTGAACATACTCAGTGAACTTGCTCCGTGGATATTTTCAAAACAAATCACTTAGTGAACATACTCAGTGAACTTGCTCCATGGATATTTTCAAAACAAATTACTTAGTGAACATACTCAGTGAACTTGATCCATGGATATTTTCAAAACAAATCACTTAGTGAACATACTCAGTGAACTTGCTCAGTGGATATTTTTAAAACAAATTACTTAGTGAACATACTCAGTGAACTTGCTCAGTGGATATTTTCAAAACAAAGTACTTAGTGAACTTTTTCAGTGAACTTTTCCAAACAAATAAAGGATTGCTGAATGAATTATCTCTGTTAGATATATATATTTCTATTTTGGTAAATATTCTTGGATGATGATAGAAGTATGTTCTTTTATGCTTCTTCCTTTCAATAATATGGACATCACATGTTAGGGGTTTATGCTCTGCATAAACATAAACAGTGATAAGGAGGAATTAATGAAAGGAACTTGTGTGAATTACAGATCCATGGTATCTCCATAACATTAATATGATATGTGGAGACTTGAGGGCATGATTAATGAATAATATGTCCCTCCTTTTCCTGGGATTTCGGGGACGAAATCCTTGTTAGGGGTTTATAATTTGTAACATCCCTGACCTGGGTTATGGGTTAACCCTAGATGTTTTTCCTAATAAGGTTGAATAGATGCTTAATCTTATCTTGGGAAAAGTAATTAGGGCTCATGAGAAACTTATGTTTCAATTTTGGTCTTGTTTGAACAATGTTGAAGCACTGTTTGCTTATTTTGGACTAAAGTGCAAATTACCCAAGTTGAGGGGTTAAATTGCAAATTTTGCATGATAAGATGTTCCTCTGATGTTGAGACAACATAAGAATGAATATGATGTAGTGTTATGGTTTTCACAAGCTTGGGCACCAAGATTAAGCTTGTAAAGCAATCTTTGTGCATTAAAACCTAGTTTTGGTGTAAAGTGCAATTTACCCAAAAATTAGGGTTCAATATGAAAATTACCACTTCAATAAGGTCCCTAATGTTTCTTGGCATCATGTAGAGCAAAGAAAATGAGAGGGGCTCCTCATTTGAATTAAGTTGGAGGAGAGAGAATCTTGATATTAAAATAATCAAGATTTAATCCTAATTGAAACCCTAATTCAATTTAGGGCAAAAATGAATGTATTAATTAAAGGGCATTCAACCAAAATTAAAATGGTTGAATTCAGATGTGTATGGATGAGCTTAAATCCTTGCAAAGGCACGAGCATATCCTAAGGAGGTGAAATTCCACTCACCATTATTATAAGAAAAAGAATTTCCACTCAAATATGGATATTCTTATTATAAGGGTTAAGGTGCTTAATTTCTTTTCCCTTAATTCATGGATAATGGAAGGGATCTCGGTGTGGATAGAGATGCCCTTGCATGCAAGAAACCATGGGGGAAGTGGTGGCAACAATTTTGCAATAAATATACTTTTATAAAAGCTTTTCTCTCTCATCAATTTTCTTATAAAAGTACCTTTTCCAAGCCAAAACAAAGACTTTTTCGGATTTCTTTCTTTCACCTTTCTTGGAAAACGACCAAGGAGCTGTGGAGGATAAGGAGTACGACCCCCAACCTGTTGGTAAGGTTCTTGACCTCCTTTCACCTTGAATCCATGGTGAAAATCGAAAATCAATGCATGAATTCTTCATATCTCGATCCCCTCTTCAATTCTAACCAATTCTTTTCACTCAAAGCTTGAGGGCGACCCTTGGGATAGTGAAAGGAGTTGCATCCACCATTGTTTCCGTGAGCTTGGAGCTTTGGAGCTCAATTGGAGGTGGGTTTTATAACTTGAACCCTTAATTTTATTATTGCAATCAATTTCTTACCGATTGGTGATCATTTCTACATTTCCGAAATTAAGTTTGGTTGATTGATGCAATCTCCATGGAAATCACAGAAGATTTCATGAGTTTAGAGCTTGATGATTATGAAATCATCATAATCACACACCTCCCCAAATATCTAGGGCAAACGGTTTCAATGTTGGGACCAAACGGTTTCACCAAACCGTTTGGTGACCAAATGGTTTGCAAACCGTTTGGTGGTTTGGGTCCCAAACCGTTTGGGATGGTTGACCATTTGAAATGGTTGAACATTTGGAGATATATGCTGTGGTACTTGGATCTTGATCCAATGGTTACAATTGGTTGATTTTGAAGGTTTCAATTGTGTATGATTCCTTAATTGCAAACCCTAATCGGCTAAGTGCTGATTTTGAAATTGATTGAGATGATGTTTTGGGTTGATTGACCCAAACGATTTCAAAACCGTTTGTGGATCACCCAAACGGTCCCAAGACCATTTGGGGGTCACCCAAGATCGTTTGGAGGTCTAAGGTTAAGTATGGCTAAGTGTTTGAAGGTCCAAAGATACCAAATTGATTTACAATTAAGTGCGGATTTGATAATCGATCCAATGGTTCAAAACCCTAATTGGATGTCATGGATTTTGATGATGGAATGGGAAAAGGTTCTCAAGACCATTTGGAGGTCAATCAAACGGTCACAAGACCGTTTGGTGGTCATCCAAGACCGTTTGAGGTTAGATCACATCATGTGATGATGATAGTTCATTGTTTTCAATTGATTTGATTCCATAATGTCAACCATTGATGGATCCTCGATTTCAAACCCTAAGTGATGGGATCTTGATTATTAAACCTAGTTCAATTGGGTTCAAAACCCTAAATTGAAGGTCTAATTGAATGGTGATTCAGTGGTCCAATTGATGAATGCTTTAGTGGTTCAATTTATAATTGGTCCATGGATTGAAACATTGAGTCGATTGAGTGTTGAAGTGCCTTTTTGGTCCATGCAGTTTTGAGAGGGTTTGGACCAAACGGTCTCAAGACCATTTGGGACCAAACGATCTCAAACCATTTGGAGACCCAAAGTGCAAACCGTTTCAATACCTACTTTGTCTAATTGATTTCAAGTACAACTTGTTCAAATGGTTTTCAACCACTTGATGTATGAGAACCAAGATCATTGAGGGTCTAAGTAATTAACTTTGTGAAGATCAACACGGTTAATCCATTTGAATATCTTATGTAATTGAAGGTCCAATATGGTGAACCTATTTGGACACTTAATGTAATTTAAGATTTCAATGGTTAACCCAATTGATCACTTTGTGGAATTGAAAGTTTAATTGGTCAATTCTTTTGAATTCCTTATATAATTGATGGTTTAATTGATTACACCATTTGGACATCTAATATGATCAAAGGTCAATTAGCTATGTGATTATTAAAGATGTAGATCCATGGTGATTGTGAAGGTTAACCCTAGCTATGTGTACTCAAGTGAAGAGTTGACCTAGATTAATCTTGGTGTAGTTAACATCCTAAAGAGGATGAGAGAGAGAATGAGAGGGATGAATGCTTATATAATTAAGCCCTAATTCTCTCATTATGAGTAAACTATGTGATAAGGGTTGATCCATAATAATGAGATCATGAAACCCTAATCAATGAGCCCTAACCCTAATTAAAGTAATGCTATGTGTGAAACCCTAATTTGGGCAATGCTATGTATGAAACCCTAATCTAGGGCAAAACTGAGTGTTATCATAAATCCAGGGTGATGATATAACCCTAACTTAGTGTAACAATGAAGGAAACCCTAATTTAATGGGAATTGTACATCCTAATCTTAATTTGGGTATGAGGTAAGAAGAACCTTATTTGGATGTGAATAGAAAACCTTAATCCCTAAAATGGGGTAAGGTGTATGGAACCCTAATATAGGGTCCTATGTGAAGACTTAGAACTGGGTGATGTGTTGTGAAATCCATAAATATATGGAATATGCTATGTGAATCCTTAAATTATAAGTATGGAGAATATTATTCCTAATAGTGGAATAGTGATTAATGTTATGACAAATGTGATGAACTGGTGCATAAAGTATTCGGATGGAGAATACCCTAATACCAACTAAGTGTATGAACTCAAGTAAGATAAAGGTGTTGAGGGAAGTGATACATCAAGATATGATAGATATCACATCCAACACCCCAATACTGGTATACCTTGATGTTTTATAAGTCCAGTATAATTGGATGAATGCCACATGAGATGTGTCATGTCAATGGTTACATTGAGATGTAATGCACACTGTTGAGTGTAGGCTAACATGCCTTATGAAAAGGTTAATCAAAACCTATGAACTATGATGTAATCATATTCTGGCAAAGATAAGAGAAACTCATGTTGTGTGTTGATAATTCATTTATTGATGAATGATGAGAATAAAGAGTATAATTGAATACTTATGATTATCCATATTGATTCCATGCTATGTGATCCCTAATACATGGTAATGTTATGTGAAACCCTTATACAGGGTAATGCTATGTGAAGTTCTAACACAGAGTAATCCTATGTGCAGCTCAAATACAGACTAATGGGTTATGAATGTAATAAGATAACCCTCGTATTGCATGGTACCGATATGTAATTGTATCATGATTACTAATCATGCAGATATGTTGAGAGGATGAGCATAGCCATATATGAGCTATGATGTTCTGTATATTGAAAATGTTCTATAAGCCTTATAAGCCTTCATATGCTTTGTTGCTTAGTGAGAGGTAACCTACAATTAATGAGTCTTGTGTGTCACATGATGTGTTAATTATCTTAGATTGTTTATGACCTTCATAAGCCATAATATGCCTTATTGCCTATTAAGGGGTAATAAGAGGTGATATGAGCCTTGTGAACTATGTGCAATGCTTTGTGTAGCAAGAATTATAATGTCCCAGGGTCAGATGATATGAAGGTATGAAGTTACCTAATAAGTGGTAACAAGTGTTCTATGGTGAGTTATGGGTTCAAATACCCAGATGCTATAATCATGATGATGAACCTGTAAAGAAATGGGATTATGCTTGGTGAGTTGAGGGACTAAGATCCCAACACTTTGTGAAAAGAGTATGGCTACATGCCATGACTCCACAATAACAATGCCAGGCTTTAGATATATAAGCTATGCCTGAAGAGAGTAAATGTTGTGATAATAATTCTATAGTGAATAAATGTTATACATGTTCTTCATATTCCTTTAAGGATAAGTGACATGTTGTTCTATCAAGTTAATAGTTGCAATGCTTTTGATAAGAATGATGTCCTAATCTGTTAGACATTGAATTAGCTGCTGTCAATAAAATATAATTCCTCTGTGCATATTTATCTTCTTAAACTGCAATAATAATGTTACTCGTGGAGAGTTATATCTCTCGTTGGGGCAATTTACAATTGTGTCACCTCGTGGGAACTACATTTTTAGGTGGACGCGGACGAGGAGGCAGGAATCCTTCTGTAGGTGAAGGACAACAACAACAATAACAAGAACAGTAGTGAAGTCTCAGGTGGAGACATTGGCTGTTATGCCTTGTGTATATGTAAATAGAGTCCTATGTGTCGTCTTTTTACTCTCAGGTCCTCGGAGTAGTAGTTAGTGCTTTCGAAATTTTGGCTCAATGCCTTGAGATTTTGAACTGCCCGTGTTTAGCTTGTCAAGACAGTCAATGCTTGTAATTCTCAAAAGGAGATGATACAGAATATGTACCTATGAACAAGAATGTAATTATGTTACTTTGGTTCTATGTGAGAAAGTTTTCCTTTTGATGGATCTTTTGATAAAAAGGTTTTAATTTTTAGTGATTTTTGGTAATCCGCTGCTTAGTGAACGCTTCCGCATTAGTTAATTATGTTTTCATGAGTTGTATGCCACAGAGAGCCTTGCGGTATGTCCAATAACCAGTCCCTTAATTAAATAAAGTAATGTCTTATAATTACACTTAAATTTCCTAATACAAATTTTTCGTATACTTAGGCAAACAAGGACCTTGCTAGGTTGCTTAAGCGGTTGTTTCCCCACTACTATGACATCGAGATGATGGCGGGGAGGAACATTGCTAGAGGACATCATGCAATGTCTTCAACAAACACACAAATCCCTTCTGACGTTGCCTCTGAGGATGATGTCACTATCGACTTAGATGGGTCAGAGACACCCATGAACACCAGAAGCCAATCAGGGGAACCGAATATGGCCGCATATGGGATGCAAAGTGAGGTAGACACCGGGGGAGGCAGAACAGATACACCGAGTGTTGGCGGGAGGCCTCCTATCATTAGGCACAAGAAGCGGCCATCAATGGCTCAAGACCGATGTGGGCTTTCAAATGAAGTGTTATATGAATTCACACATGTTTATGAAAAGGCTCACAAGTTAGGCACTGGTGTGGCAACTAGATCCTTTGAAAAGAAAGAGTTTGCAACCATCTTACAACATTTCCATGACACTTACCCCGATGCCCCCATTGTTGTGTTTACAACACTTGTGAACTCCATCAAGGACTTAACAAACCGCAACATCTACCTCAGCCTTATAGACACACCTCAAAATATAACCATATGGTAGCAAGACCTTTGGGAAAGGTCCCAAGCCGCCAATGCAACACCAACACCTTCAATGCCATCCTCGTTTATGCCATCTCACCATGCATTTTTTCCCGCAATCCCCAACACCCAACTTCAACAACAGACCAAGTATGCCATCGTCATTTATGTCATCTCACCATGCATTTTTTCCTCCATCCAATGATGTTGGCCCTTCCGGATCATAAGGGGGAACATCAGTTTGATTAACGGCCAGACATTTAACTCGGCAAATCAGTAGAAAGTTCTTTCATTGTTGTAATAATCTATTTCCCATCCAAACATTTTCTTTCCGCAGAATCTAATTTGTTGAATTGTTGTAATATTTTTATTCCCGTCTAGACATTATTTTACCGCACAAACTAAATTGATTAATTGTTGTAATATTTTATTTCACTACCATGCTTATATTTTGCATTCAATCTAATTCGCTATGTATCCTGCAAGCCATTATTTTACATGTCCATGACTACATATGATTGTTGAGTAGTTATTTTTTCCTTGTCGTTGCCATGAAAACCTTGCTACGATTCCACTTGTAGGTATCATGTCAACCACTGACCAAACAAAAACACCTGACCTCCTCATGCACATTCTACATACATTTTCTGGTCCAGCTAATCACATTACTGATACAATAGTTGAGTCCATAGCAAACTCCATCATCGACGACATTTTCGACATGCCACCTACAATACCTAGGTCAGCTAGCATTAGGAGTGGCCACCAAAAGGTCTTAGAAATATTAAATAGTCATGAACAAAGGGCTTATGACCTATACCAAATGAGACCACATACTATATTGGCCCTTATGGACAAGCTTGAGAGTCAGGCCTTGTTACGAAGTACTAGAGGCGTCACTTTAGTTGAGGCTGTATGCTACTTCCTACAGATGATTGGCCATGGACATACAAATCGTGCTTTGGTTGAGGACTACATTCACTCTGGTGAGACCATCAGTAGAAAGTTCAACGAAGTCTTGGACACTGTGTGTTCGTTGTCCAATGACTATTTTGTCATGCAAACTGCAGCGACATGCAAGACAACACATTCTCGTATATTGGAGACCCCAAGGTTCTACCCGTACTTCAAGGTAATAGTTATCCCCTACAATCTTTAATCATTTGGAAATATTTAGTATGTTTACAACCTATTTTGGTATTATAGAATGCCATCGGGGAAATTGACGAAACACACATCCCAGTCTTGGTTAAACGAGACAAGAAAAATCACTACCGAGATAGAAAAGGGAATGTCTCTCTTAATGTCTTGGTTGTAGTTGACTTCTCCATGGAGTTTGCATATGTCCTAACTGGGTGGGAGGGATCAGCTGCTGACCAACAGGTCCTACAGTAAGTGACGACCAAGGGCGGGTTTAAAGTTCCTCCGGAAAAGTTTTACCTAGTTGATGCAGGGTATGCCAACACTCGCCAATTCCTTGTACCGTATCGCAACACAACTTACCATATTTATGTGTACCGAGAAAATAGACATGCCTACACCAGCAAGAAGGAGATGTTCAACTACCACTACACACAATTACGTAATGTTGTAGAAAGAGCATTTGGGATGCTGAAGTGGCGGTTTGCCTACCTTAAAAAGGGGGTGACATATCCCGTACATTCACAATGTCGCCTCATAATGGCTTGTTGTATCCTCCACAATTGCATACGCCGCCAACATGATGGCGACAGTATCATGGATGAACTCCCAGATGACATTTCAACATTTGTCGTTCCCCCTTCTGGGGTTGACCTGAGTTCCCTCCAACAAATAAGTCAGGCCGATTCAAGGGAGGGCGATCATTTACGTGAATCCATTTCTAATTTGCTATGGGATGCCCGTTGACCTACAATTGTATTTGTAATAGTCTTTGACATTATTTGATAAATCCACCACATAACTTTGTAGCCTTTTGTTGTTTAATTTACGAACTTTTCACTATGGATCCTAATAATATACATGACATAATGTTTCGGTAGGTTGTCTTGAAATGGAGAATGGAATGCCTTGCTGTACATGCGGCCTTCAATGCACTGTACGCGTGTATATGGATGTCACAGACGTAAAAAATGGACGTTTTGAAAACAACAACCCCCACAGACCATATTTTACATGTGGTAGGGGTCTTATTTCGAACAGATGTCAGATGAGATTGCTTGCACAGCGTGTACCACCCACAATTGCCACATTTATTGCAGTTAGGGATGCTATGCTAACACAACTTGCATATGCACGCAACGAACGCAAGCTATGGTCTAAACAATGTGACTTTGTCAGTTCGACAAGAGTAGACACTGATAGGCTCCAACAAGATATTTCCACTCTACGAGAGAGGTGCCAATATATTCGCCAATGACTTCACATCACGAGCAATAATGACTCTTCAATGAGGACAAATACAATACATCATAGATGTAGAACAACCTTTCGTACTGAATTCACTTTTATGTTTGAACAAGCAGTTAGGCCTGTTTGAACAAGAGTTAGGCCTATACAATACATTATTTTACTAATCATCAATCATGTTTTAGATGTCGATGAATCCATCTGAAGATCCGAGGTGTGATTGTGGGTTAGATGCAACCTTGCAGCTTAACATAGAGGATGTAGGGTTGTATGATTTTGGCATTCTGAGTGAAAGGCCGGGAGAAATGTATTACATATGTCCTTCTCGTGAGGTGCACTAGTAACTACATACATAATAGGTTGCCCTTGTATACACTGCACATTCTTTGTCATTCACTTAAACTTGATTTTACATTTAGGGAAAATATCGGTGCAGATACTTCCGTTGGGCAGTCGATCTCCCCCCAACAATTGATTCTTTGAAAGTTGAGATTATGTTACTAACTTTCGAATGCAAGTCATTGTGGGGCCAGGCAATGAACATGAAGGACTTTGTTGAAATTCATCACAACTATGATGATATATACACCCAAAAAAAGTATGATCATGAGGTTCTCGAACGCTATGTTGCCAGTCTGGAGGAAGATTGTAGTCTTCTTTTAGACATTCCTTCACCCACGGTGATGCCATAACGTTGAATGGCAGAGCTACATTTAGTTTGTCTTCTCGATTTACATTGTCTATCATTTGATGTTTTTAACATTAAATCTTTCTTAATTCATCTGTTGTACTACATTAACAAGCTTTTTTTATTTATCGTAATGTTATTGTATGCTTTATGGAGGGTGTATGTTTTTTCATTGTGATGTTGCTGAATGTTATTTAGCACCGAATATGCATATTATATTCCCTTAATTGTGCCATACACCCTTACGCCTGAAATATATTACTTACAGAATCTGTAATATGACTGGGCCTCCAACGACACCTTATTTTATGTGGTGTACGGAGCTTGATATGGTTCTCAGAGGTATGATGAGAAACCAATATGAGTTGGGGATATGTGTTAATGGAGTATATACTACACAGGCTTGGATGGAGGCATGGTGTGACTTCTGAAACATAACTGGGGGGCTTACATATCTTTGATTGAGTTGTAGATGAGATGGCAACACATAAGGAGAGAGTTCATAAGAGACAATCTTTTTATTTTGGGAGATTTATTGCCTCCCTCGCCATTGGCTGTGCAACGCAACTTAGTGACGACTCGTCACATTTACCCACCTGAGGTTGATGAATACCTTATTAACATCGATGAGTGAATCAAACAACCACATTAGACGGTGAAAGTAACACATAATCTTGTAATATATTTCCACGACATTGTAGTTGTTTGTATTTACTTCTCAACATTTAGTTGCAAAACTTATGTGTTGCATTGTTTTATTTGGACCATCACTTGAAAAACTTCTACTTTATTGTTATTTATTGAAGGCATACATCACGTTCTTACTTGTTTGTAGCTAAGTTTGTTTGAAGCATTTATTTGTATTCAATATTGTCACAATTATCTTACTATTATTGATATTTGCTAATACTTATATTTATTTATTAACTATAGATGTCGTCATCGTGGTCAAAGGCAAGGACAAAGTTTGAAAATTTATTGATGTCTTCGTCGAAGATTCGAAAATATGTAGAAGAAAACCTTGTTTGCAAGAAATAATGTTGCGAGCCTACACGTGATGAGGGCACAAATGGGAGCCACGAACAAGCCAAGGGTGTTACTCTTCCTATTCACCATCTGTCGTTGCTGTTTCAGTGGCCAAAAGACGCCATCAAACAGGAAACCAATCAGTTGTTGAATGAAGCATGTCTTGTGTCATGGGACGAGTATGACGAGGCCATGAAGTTGTCCGACTAGGACGTTCATACCTGGGATCAAAGCCTATCCCCCACAGTGGTTGCTACCATCTTAGATTGAGTAGCGGTGTCTATCTAGGTCCAGGGCAGACCTCTCCTTTGTGTCCCTCAGTTTGTATGTTAGAGATGTATTTTCCTGGGAACCAATAAGTTATTATCTATTTTTTTATGTGGTATTAAGTTCTGCTACAGACATGCTATTCTCTTTGTTATGCACGTTTGATACCATTGATTTTAAATATATAAATTATTCATTTTATATATTATTTATTTGTTATTTATTATATAATACATTCTTTATGCAATTATCTTTGAATGTTATCTTTCATTGAAACAACAACAATATCAAGATGTTACACACATTACTTGACACATCGTAATTTACTTTGCATCCGTATTCATATTCACGTTAATTTAATGTACAATTAAAAGAGAACGAACTGATTAAAATTTAGAAAATTAGAGCATGTCCACAAAGATTAAACAATATGATTTTGAGTTAGAGGCCACATATAGGATATATTTGCTAAGTTGCACTCCTCACTTATTTATAGGTATATAACAAGATAATAAGACAATTTCAATAATCTTTTCATTTTACATTTCTTGGATCAAATATGTAAAATACTACATATTTACAACATACACAGTAATCGAAGACAACAATATAGTTGGTTTATTTTAAATCATCACGTACTTATGACCATACTCATATATTATGTTTAGTTTTCCTAAGTACAAAACTGACATTCACAAAATCTACATTGATTTTAAAATAAAAAAAATTACCCTTCTGCTTAAGCGGCATCACAACTACACATTCCTTACTCTTGTTAAAATAGTTCTACAACATCAGGACATAATTAACAGATACTGACTACGTTGCCAAACAAAAGCAAACTGAATCTAGCCTAGTAGCCAAACAGAATCAGACTGCAATCAGACTCAAATCAGACCAGCTGACCAGAATCAGACTGCAATCAGACTCAAATCAGACCAGCTGACCAGAATTAGACTGGGATGTCAAACAGAATCAGGCTGGGTTGCCAAACAGAATCAGACTGAATCCTGACTAACCCCGTCTAATCCAATCCAGACTACAAAATCCCAGTCTGTTGCCAAACAGGGGCTAGAAGCATGCTCCAGCTTCTCAAGAAATTATAGATTCTTTGGCACCGTTCATATAGGAATTACAACCATTGTTAGATTATTTCTTCATCTAATCTCAGGAGTATCCGGTTCGTATTGCAAATTAAGCGATCTAATCAATTTAACTATCAGCTAGCACGCACCACTTGCTTACAAAGTAGATGACATGAGCCCTTGGGTAAGAGCAGACCATGTGGGGGCGTTGGTTGCAAGTGACGAAGGAGTGTGGGGTTGCTGGAAATTAAAGAAGTAGATAGGTGCATGTAGTTGCAGTAATTAGTAATCGCAAGTAGGCATATAAAGTAACTATATGATACACCACTTCATATGATACACCAATGAAGTGGCACCCTAGTGGTAAAAGTGATGATGGAAAGCCGAGAGGTCATGAGTTCAAACCCAGACGAAGGGATGAATGAATCACCAATATTTAAAAAAAAAGTAACTATATGATACAAAAAGTAATAACAAGGTACAAAAGTAACTATTTGACACAGTAACTTATGGTAAAAAAAATAACTGTCTGACACTAAAAGTAACACTAAGACACAAAAAGTAACTATTTGACACTGAAAGTAAGATTAGGATACAAAAAGTAATTATATGGTACGAAAAATAAATATCTAACACCTAAAGTAACACTAAAATGCAAAAAGTAACAAAAATAGTAACAAAAAGTAGTACCGATGATTTGGTGTAGCATGGGATCTTAAGGGAACTAAAATATGTTAAGAGCATGTAGCTCAATGCTTAAAGTTATATTGAGGTGGTGCCCAATTATAATATGTAAATTCACAACTTATATGGTGTATGACAGAGTATAATGTAACTATGTGGCATTAAAAGTGACTAGATGTATTGGAAAGAGACTATTTTGTATAAATTATAACTATTATTCCTCAAATTTATGATTAAATTATGAAAATCTACACTACAATGACTTACATTTTTTACTCTTGTATGTTAAATATAATTTATGTATATGGATGCCCTAGGCCAAGTCTTTTCCCTTCTTGGCATTCCTATTCTTGAGCATGTGAATAGCACGAGAGTGGGGAGAGCTCTGACACTAAGTTACTCAAGAAACCATTGATGCACTACTTCCAAATGATCTAGACGGAGAATGGTGACTCTTCTAGGCTGAAAAACACAGTCATCACACAGTGCAGTCCCTAAAAGTTTTGGGATGCCAGACATAGTAATTTGACATGTATTTTAATGTCATATGCAGGTCCAACTGATCACACACATGACATATTATTTTGTCAATTTTAGAAAACCATAGATCAGGACTATATAGACTGCATATCAACATGATGATTTGGTCCCTACATATAGCTAATAGTCACACCCAAATTCTAGAATGTCACGTACTCCTATTGCATTTATGAGAGCTTGATTCAAGCCATATCATCACATATGGGCTCAACAATGTAGTGTATTTCCAGATTTTAACACAAGACATTATCAACCTCCAATTGAAGTTGTTTTAGGATCTTACTTAGTATAAGAAAAAGCTTCAAAGCTTATTGATTAGGATGTTGATGAGGGAATGTCTCCACTTGACTCATGAATGAAGAATCATACAAGGAGATCTCATGCAACTATGTTCTTATGAAATAGACATTTTTACACATTGTGGTAGATATTTAGGGGAACTTAAATAGGAGAATGATGGCCACATTGCCAAAGCACCTCAGGTACAACCTAACACAATCCATTCTAAAGGAGAGAAATACTATAGTTAAGATGTGATGCTCACACCCACAAGTCATAATGGATATAACACAATGACTTGCTTCAACTTGTGGCTCTTCCTGAAGCCATCTGAGTGTTACATGTATTTATTTATGATTATAGTTACATCACACCAAATTTATAATCCACACATAAAACTTTTACAGTTACTTTGAATATTTCACATTTATATTTTTATAATTTTTATATTTAATTTATTATTTTTGATGACCCAATGTTACTTTTTATGTCAGAAAGTTATTTTCATACTAAATAGTTACTTTATATACCTCACAGTTACTTTTTGATAAACTATGATTATTCATTATTACAATTGGATTATTTGTATTTCATTTTTTATGCATTGTTGTAGCTTGTTTGTATGTCTCGTTACAATTAGATCACCTTAAACTTACAATCAACGAACAATACTTCTCACCTAATTATTTAATATACATTTCGTATGTAAGTTGTATTTTGTATTACTTTCAGAGTTCACATTGTTACTTTCTATAACAAACGGTTACTCATTATATCATATAGTTACTTTTTGTGCCATACATTTACTTCTAAGGTGGCGTTATTACACTTAGTTATCATCAAACAAGCTGCATCTTTTTTATAGATTGCATATTTATTACTTTTATTCAAAGTAATTTAAAAAAGTATCTTTGACTCTTAGTAGTGAAGCTTCCATTCATACATTTACTAGGAACGAGAATGAAACTAACTAGTTAACAGAGGAAGCAATGACTAGGACGAATAAATCGTATTAGAGGATGCAAGAGTTTGCTCAATCTAGAAGAACAACTAACAAAAAGTTCAAGGAGAATAGGTGGGGAGCAGGGAGAGACTGAATTATTTCATATGTAAAAGTTGCTAACTTTACAAATGACAGAAAAAAAATCCTAGGAGACATGCAAAATACAGATCATGTATAGGTACATATGGTATTAGCAATGGAAGTTAAGCCCACCTACTCCCCAACGAACAAAAAGACAATCTTCTTCCTAACTGAAACACCATATCCAGCAAGCCCCAGCACACAGAGGCTGATAGCACCACAAGGTTACCAATTAGGCCGCACTTCCCCCACCCAAATGTTCTCGAACTGGCCCATCACATTTTAATAAAGTTTGTACTTAGCGAATCTAAAATCTTCCAGGATGCTGAATATCCATCGGTAACCCGATCAAAGAGCTTTTACTCGCCATATGCTCATTCTTCAAGTGTCCGGGCAATCACAAAGTCATTCCCTATGGAAAACACGTCCCTCCTCGCGGTCCAATGAAAAGTACAATAGCTACCCTAAGGTCCTACAGTTGGCGTGGAAATCGATGAGCACGTTCCTAATGAAGGGGGAAGATTCCACTCTACCTAGATAGTCTGACCATGGAACTGGCATCCGAGAGCCTAGATGACTGCGGAGTAGAGGAGTTCCCGCAGTTGATGGGTTTATGTTTCTACCAGTAGTCGAGAAGGTCGAGATAGCTGGAAATTCTCTGCTTGCTCTCCCCAACTCCCATCGATCAGCCTCGGTCCGGCGACCCAGATATGAACAACCAATATCTACCGCAGATGCCAAGCATGTACACCTTCACACTCGACTTCCTCCTATTTGACGATCAGGTTCAGGAACAGGTTTGGGTCCTTGACGAGCCTCTGGCTCAGAGAACATTGTGTGGTTTTTGGCAGTCCGTAAATCTAATCAGCTTAAATCTCGTGAACAACTCATACGCAAAATTTGAGCACATTTGGATATGTATAGCGCATGTTATGAAGATCGCAAAAATTATGCATTTTAAATTAATTTCGCGCGTCGATTTTGTTGCCCTTGGATGAGTGACTTACACTCATCCAAATGGACTCAAAATTTATATGTAGCCTAGTTATAGTATTACGGTGAAAATCAATGATTTACATTTTGCAAAAAATAGTCTTGATATGCAAACACACTTGAGTGTATTCGTGTGATCTGTACACTCGAGTGTATTCTAACCTGACTCTCTCTCTCTCTCTCTCTCTCTCTCTCTCTCTCTATATATATATATATATATATATATATATATATATATATATATATATATATATATATATGACCGTTTATTCATTGCCCGCGCGGGTAGCCTGGAGTTTCGCTACCTGGCAGCCAAAAAAGTAACTCTTCTGGCCACAAAAGTAACTCTGCTGTCAAAAAAGTAACTACACGACTAAAAAAGTAATTATGTACAAAATATATATCATATATATATATATATATATATATATATATATATGTAAGGACGGGTTTTTTTATTTGGTGGGGGCAAATTATATTATTTTTGGATGAAATTTTTTGGAAATCTAGATAAAATACTCCTCTGTAATTGCAAATTTTTTTTTGAAAAAAAAATGGTGGAGAGGGTGGGTGGGTAGCTACCTGCGTGGGCAATAAATATGGGCCATATATATATATATATATATATATATATATATATATATATATATATATATATATATATATACACACACACACATACACACACACACAAAGATATATATATATATATATGTGTGTGTGTATAGGAAATGATTTAGAAGGCAACATGTTTGGGATATTGGTCATACATAAATAAGGAAACTAACCAACTTTTTGTTGGTCATAAATTTCCTAGATTTTCTAGTGGTTGGTCTAAGAAACCCTCAAAACCCAATAACTTTTTCAAGTCTTGGGTTTGATTTTAGTAGTTACCATTAGGACACTTATTTAGATAAATCTTTGTGCTACCTTATAGGTTTCATATTACATTTATTATGAGCCCTCAATTATAGTCCCACAAGTAATGATCTATGTCGTGTAAGATATAATTTCTATTTGAGTAGTATAATCATTCATACATCAATTATATATTATTTATAATATGTTATTATGTTCTCTAAAAGATTTATCACAAACATATAGATTAAACTCAAGATATGGACAAAACATCCTCATCACAAAAAATATAAGTTTCTTGATCTTCTAATATACTAGAAAAAGGCGTAGAATCTCACTATTTCTATACTCAATTACCACATGATCACAGACATGCATTGTTGTAGCCTTACTTATCAAGAGGTCTGGGATATCTCCGATGTAGCATAGGAAGGAAAAATCCCATTTACATCATTTAAAATGCTCTTCATGACTTTCATCAAACTCAACCACCTTGTGTGTAGTCATCCTTCTTCAAGGTCACATCAAATGCTGCCAATGGCTACTAATCATCATACAACCTTTTCATTAACTTTGGGTAAGGGATAACAACATTTTGTTGTATTGAGAAATTATTTTGACATTTATACACCATTAGATAAATCTTGAGATATGTCAATATAATAACTTTTTTGAGAAAAATACCTATGTGTCTATTCCAATGTCCATCATCGTAAGATTCTTTTGTTAGTGTGCACATTTACTAGTCTCAATACATTATTGTTGTTTCAAATTGATATAACTATTTATAAGGAATATTTAATAATATGGTTCTTTTCTTCCACATAAAATATGTTCAAGTCATAGACTTGAATTATACGTATTTAAATTTCTTATTTTTATAATAAATATCATATTATAATTATTCTTACTTTTGAAAAAAATTGGCCATTCATTCATCCCGTGGACGCGGGGGAGGGGGGAGGGGTTGAACCTGTGACCTATCGGTCATACATCAGATGTTTTACCAACTAGGTGCCACATATTTGGAAATAAGTATTTTATTATTATCATCATCTAACTAAGTGATAAAATAAATTAAATTGCGTTATTTATTCAAATAAAAAGTTTAAAGTATCCCTATTACATTCATTATATGAATGGACTCCACATCATATAAAACAAGAGAAAATGGACTACAAGTTACCAAAGTTTTATAGTCTATAATCTGGGTTTAACGATTCATCCAATGGATAAAATCACAATGATCAAAGAGATTTAGGATATAGTATTCAATAATAACATTCTACTATTCCTAACAATATGATCCTCCATCATATATTTGTGTGTGAAGTTCAAAGTTGTAACTCATTATAAGATTGGTTAATACTAATTGTTATATGTTATTCTTTATATTCTAACTTTACAACACTATTGAAACTAGATTTTAAATCATGCAAGTGTGTCTTTTATCCATTTCTAATTAAAGTGGTATATTTTAGTAGTTTTTGAATAAAATTCCACACATATTTAATTTGTTATATGACAATAACAACATGCTAACACTACTTTTCGATCCATTCGTGCATGGTGGTCCTATTTGTATTCTACCCAACAATACATTTACACCAAGATCGAATACAAAATGAATATTCTATTTTAATTATAAGTGTGCATTAATAAGGATCCACAACAAAATAACACATGTGAATAACTAGATATAAATTATAGAGGGGATAAAATAGCATGCATAGATGTGTTGTGTGTAGATATTACTTCTAAGCACATATATCCAATCAAACCATTCTCTCTCAAATATAACAAATCCTTGCTTGAGATTTAAATTTATATTATCTGAATGTTCAATTTTTACTTGCAAGTGCACTCGTTAGATTGTATAAAATTCAGGTTTGGTTACAAGGATCTAGGGAACGAAGCAATATGGATATAAGTTTTGGTAAACTAATTTTCTAGGATTGTTGAGAAAATATTTATGAACTAATAAATATAGAAATAACCACAAAAATGAATATGTATTAGCATACAATATGGAGTTTCAGTAAAACTACTCATCCAATTGTAACTACCACATATAAGACATCAATTAATTTTATGATTTCCATTTTAGCTCTACCCTCCCACTTTTAATTCATCTAAAATGTGCATATTTAGTGGATAATGGCTCTCTCAAGACTAAGTGTAAGTATCTGCTCACTATTGTCCAACAATCAAAAAACACAGTCTAATATGTCTCCCTTGAGGCTAGGTTAGATCTCCTCTCCATGTAGTGTAGAAAATTAGACCTATTGTTGTTTGATATAGACATCAGATATGGAAAGACAATAAGTAGGAGAAATCAACTAAAATTTAAATTATATATTAATCACAATGGATGTATAAATGGTCGAGGGGCATTATCCTCAATGTAGAGATGGAACTCAACCTCTCTAGACTGAGACAACATTATAGAGCTCTAGGGCAGAGATTAGTTCCATTTATGATACATGATAGAAGAATATAGAAGAGAAAGAGGTGTCACTAAAGAAGGACACATATCTCTTTATCTTTTCTAGTGAAGGATTTCCTTTTAACTTCAGACCACTATTGTGGCCCTCCCATGTGTAGTAGAAGTCAAATACTAAGAAGGCTAGGTAATGGTGGAGAGGTAGTTTGTGTAGAATGTACATGAGATTCTATGAAAATGGCATGTAGACGTAAGTAGGAGGTGAACAACAAGTGTAGAATAGAGAATGATAGGATGTGGGAAAAGGTTCCAAACTCAAAAATGTTGATGATCATGTACTATATATAGGTTTAAAGCTAGGTAGGGGCTACAAGTGTGCTTTTTGTGGCATTGACACAAAACTAGGTTGATGAAAGGTCACATCTAAGATGGATGGATTCAATCATTCAATCATCTTTTACCTCTTATAGAAATGTTGAGAGCTTGGATTCAAGATTGGATTAGATGGAGTTTCATCCAACTAGTCATAGAAGACTCTAATTATGTACCCTTTATGTATCCACTCAAGTTAATCATACTCAATCTAGTGGCTTGGATGATAATGAGCTTGTAACTTTCATATAAGGTCTTTAATGTAACCATATACAATGGTATCCGATCAAGTATATGCATATACAGAAGTTGTCTTTGAACTTTCTTCTCAAAATGGCATCTTCAAGGAACATCTTATCACACCCAAACATATCATATGTATAAGTAGGACTCGTCCTTTAAGATATTCCCATTTTTAATGGCAAACTCAAGAAAGAAGGTCATATATATGAGAAATGAGTCAGACGTGGTGGGACCTCACACATTTGACTCTATTTATCATGTTTAATGTTTCTCATGTGTTGCCTTATGCTTGATGGAGACATTGCAGTGGAGGAATCAAATTCTATTAAATAAGTCCCGATTTGTACTCAAATTGATTGGAAATTTCCATTTTTAAAATTCCTAGCAATAACATAGACAATATTAAGATATCAATGATAATATAATATATTTTCTTATATTAAGGCAATTAAAGACTATTTATTTCTAGGAAAACATCTAAAAATGTATGTTATCATGTATTCAAACACATCATATAATATTACAATTCTCCAACCCGTCCCTTACATTTTACATCACAAGAGGAAACATAAATTCATGTTCCACTACATATAATTTATATTAATATATTATAATCATAACACTTGCATATATATCACCTTACCAAGAATTTCTAGAACAAGCTCACTCCTAGTTGGGTCTATCTTTGGAAAATGTTTCGATTACCCAGTTACATGGCATGGAATTTACTGTTTGATCCTAGATGGGTGATTAGATGCTCTAGAGGGGGGGTGAATAGAGCTGAAAGCACTTAAACAAAATTCATCAAACCTTCAAAATATATGACAAGATAAGGTTGCTAAATAGGTAATTTGAGTGCAACTAAAACATGCATAGCAAGGATGAGAAAGATTGAACATACACATGTAGACAAGCTATTTAGAGTGGTTCCACACTTCAAACTAGAAGTGTGTCAGTCCACTTGCCTAGAGAGGTCAACCTCTAGGACTTCAAACAATTGCACTCTTATATTCATTCATAAGACATACAATACATGACCAACAAAGGACTTACCTATCCAATACAAAGAGTCTTCAACCTTACCAAGGACTTACCCACTTTGCAAGAGTCTTCGGCCTTCTCCAAGGACTTACCCACTCTTGCACAAGTCTTCGGCCTTGCAGGAATTACCCACTCTTCTTGGATCTTCCGCCTTTGAATTCACCTTCACTCGGAGAAGCTTTCCACCAAGGTCTTACCCACTTGAGCTTGAGTCTTCTGCCTTCTCCAAGGACTTACCCACTCTAGCTCCAAGTCTTCAGCCTTGATCTTCACTAAGGGACTCCTTCCCTTGTTCTTCTTCACCTCTCTTGGAAAAGAGAGAGAACCTTCATCTTCAAGATAGGATTGATAGAAGGGAGGTGGTGGAAGTGAGAGCCTCACAAGATATACATATATGACTAGCTCTCTTACAGTTTTCCTACTCACTCTAATGGATGTAGTAAGTGATTAAGCTTAGAGAGAGAGGAGGCTGTAGGAAGCACTCAACTATAGAATAGGAACCTCACAAAGAGTTTGTAATGAATGTTCAACCTTGGAATGAAGCCCAAGGGGTCCTATTTATAGTTGGGGATGCCTCTTAGCCTTTGGGAACACATGAGAACGAAAACTAGCCGTTTTGTGGCTTGCAACGGATCTATTTTCACTTGTTGCAACTCCACAACGGCTAGAATCACTTTTATGCACTTTTTCGTACAGTCTGATCGGCCGAGTTTATATAAAGGTAACTCAGCCGAACCACTAAAAGACAAGGCTGAAAGCTAGACTGTCGGCCGAGTTCCTTTGGAGAAACTCGGCCGATCGGTCGACTTTCATCTTGGACCGATCAGTGGATCGGCCGAGTTTCCTAGCTAGAAACTCGACCAAACGGGAATCGGCTGAGTTTGTAACTCGGCCGATTGCAACAAAAATTCCAGAATATATGGATCGGCCGAGTTTGGAATTCGGCCGACAAAATCCCTGTTATGGGTATTTTGGAATTTTCGTTTGACTATACAAATGATGGATTTTTGTGTCCCAATAATTTTTCTAAGCTTAATTACAAGTCATACAATCATTACAAGTGGTTACAAAGCAATTCTAAGGTCATTTACATAGAGATCCCAAATTGCACACTTGTAGCTATTTTGACTTGTCTTTTCTCCAATTTGATATGCGCAAGTTAGGGCATTTGGAGTGTGTCTAAACCTAATCTGAAATCACTCAATGTAGAAGCATTAGACACCAATATGTGGAATGGTTAGTCATCATCAAAACAAGGGTTTAGTCAATTTAGACGTGAGTCAACATTGACCTAATTGACCTTGAGTCAACATTCTCCCCCTTTTTGAAGATGACAAACCATTCCATAAATGTATTGAAAGCTTGTACATAAAATCATACCTTTGGAGAAACCTAGGGGTTTCAATAGGATTGAGCTCATATGCTCTCCCTCAATTGATGTGCATGGAGTTCTCATACTCCCCCTCAATTGATGCTATTTCTCCTGCATGGTTAGCTTTCATAACATTTATAGAAACTATGTCTTCTACTCATATATGTTCTACACATATATGTCTTCTCCCATTTACCTTCTCCCCTTTACATGGACACGCTTCTTTGCTTCATGTAAGACATGCCTTCTCCCTGTTGTCAAAAGAAGACATATCTTTCTCCCCCTTTGTCATTTCAAAAAGGTGGGGGTGTGAAGAAACTAAGAAACACCACTTGTTAAGAGAAAGAAGATAACAAAAGTTATATAAGGAGAGTAGAAGAGCACAGATAGGGGCTTGTCCAAGCATAGAAAGAAAAGCAACTTAAAGCATATACTTGAACAACCCAAAATGCAAGATGAAGTGCTGCAGAAAAACAATAAATCACAATTTTGACCCTCAAGATGATGGAATTTGACCAAAAACCATCAGAGCTCATGGCGTGGCAATGAGCCTTGCTCAGAAGGTCATTTCTGCATGAAAAACACTATACTTGCACCAAAAACTGAAACTGGAGCAAAAGCTGCATAAAATCCAAAAATACTCCAATTTCTACATATAATGTAGCTCTATGTGCCCTGCATCACAATGTTATGCAAGTAACTCAAGATAGTAGATATGCAATTCAAGGAACAATCTTGAGCATGTATGAGATAAGATACTAGCATAACATATAGATGATCGAAGATGCCAATTTTAAACAAGGCTAGAACTACATGTATATGAACTAATAGTAGATGATATCACAAGTTAGGACTACTAGTAGGATCTAGATCATAGCAAGAGATACACAAGATAAAGCAAGCTATGAGTAGATATAGAGATATATCCAAACCAAGAGATATGCAAATTTAGAAGCATGAGAGGATATAACTCACTATATATGCATCCTTACCATAAGATGATTACCCCTAAGAACCTCAAGGTTGTATCAACACAAGATATACACCTATATAGATGTAGCAAGTTAGAGCACAACGGAAGCAATTTTTAGACACAACCAAGAGATCCAAAGAGATCATCATCAAAACCTGCAAAACAACTCAAAGCAAGTAATTGCAAGATATATATATATACCAATTTAGAGCAATGAGA
The DNA here is from genome assembly GCA_963693085.1 of Alisma plantago-aquatica. NCBI lineage: Eukaryota > Viridiplantae > Streptophyta > Magnoliopsida > Alismatales > Alismataceae > Alisma > Alisma plantago-aquatica. The sequence goes on along the minus strand of OY856410.1, from coordinate 1,348,364,465 downwards.
TAGATAGAGTTGTAAGCAAGATAGGCATTTAGAACATGGCAATATGCATATATAAAGATACCAAAAGAGAGTGCCAAAGAGTAAGGCTATTGGTTGAGAAAATCTAGTTGAGAGGGAAATTCTCACTCAATAAGCCAAATGTATATTATGTGCACAGTGTTATCGGTCGAGTTCTGTGCATTGACAACTCGACCGATGACAACTGCTGGCAACACCCATTGGTGCCTATCGGTCGAGTTTCACTAGGGCAAACTCGACCGACAGAGCAGCTGTCAAAAAGCACATATATTTCATAAAAACATATTTAAAGGCATGCTAAAATATACAAACCATATCCAAACATGTCTAAGCAAGTTAGTAATGCACTATAGAAGCATTAGAAATAGTTTTTGAGCAAGAGTGTGAAAAGAAATACAAAATGCCACTTTTGACTCAAAAGCCATATGTATAGTGCACACTAACTTGTCAAAACAAGTTAGAAATGGTTACAAGCAATAAAACATTTACCTTTGTGCTTACCATTGCTTTTTCACTTGTTGTCACCCTCTACACATCTCACATTTCTTCTTTCATGTAGATTGAGAAGTCAATTTGCAATTCAATAGCTTAAATCAATCCATTTGTAAATACCTACAATAAGAAAGATGAAATGGTCCCCAATCATGTTTTTGGGTCCGGAGGGGTTAGTTTAGCAACCCAAATCCTATTGCTCTTGGGTGCTTTCCTAAAAGGACAACAAGTAGAATAATGACCAATTTCATTGCAATAATTGCATGTGCCCATAGTCTTGGAACTAGAGGATTCTCCATGGAATATTGGAGGTCCTTTATCTTTGTTGTTCCCTTGACTACTATCATACCCTAAACCATGTCTACCAATTTGTTTAGTAGAATGGTGTAGGATGTCATTAAGACTCTTCTTGCCAACTAAGAATCTTTGCAAAGAAGATCTTAAACTATCATTATCATGCTTAAGAGAAGCAATAGTAGAAGACAATTGATTAATGTTATCTCTAGCATGTAGAAGATCATTTTCTAGGCAAAGAGTTTTAGTTAAATAAGAATCTCTATCAATATGAAGAGCAGCAACATCATTCTCTCTATTAGTAGAACTAGAACAAGATTCATGCCCATTGATTTTAGCAAGCAAGGAGGCATTTTCTAGTTCTAATTCATGCAAAACAAAATCTTTGTTTTTGTTTTCAGATTTAAGAACATCAATGTCATGCATGAGAGAATCAACAATTAAAGTATGCTCTTCATTTGAACTAGGCATGAGAGGTTGAGCTTCTAGAAATTTAATCTTATCAAGTAAACTGGCATTTTCAAGTTTAAGAGAGTCTACTTGGCTAAGACAATCATTTTTATCAATAAGCAAGCAAGAATTAGCATATTCAAGATCATCTAGTTCTATATGCAAATTATCAACAATTTTAGCTAGCTTTTTCTTTTTCTTTTTAGAAGACTTATAAGAGGCACAAATATCATGAATAATAGCAATTAAAGATTCTTTATCTAAAGAGTCTAGATTTACCTTACTTGAGTCTTCACTTGTTGACACTATAAGGGCAAAATGGCATTCTCCTTCATCACTAGAGCTTGAGCTTGATCCTTCACATGAATCTTCACTTGAGCTTGAGTTGGAGGAGCCGCTTGAGCTTGAGTGCCATTTCTCCTTCTTGTGAAGATGGGTCTTTTTGCCTTGTGGGCAATCTTCCTTGTAGTGACCCTTCTTTCCACATGTGAAGCACCGGATGGAGGAGGACTTGCCTTTGTAGAGTCTACCTTTGGAGTACATGGCATCTTCTTTAGCTTGAGAGGATGGAGAGACTTTTTCCATGATAGCTTCAATTTGAGCCTTTATTTCAGCCTTCTTCATTCTCTTAAGCTCTTTCTTCTCTTGTCTTTCTACTTCCTCCCTCTTGTCAAGTGTAGCTTCATGTGCTTGAAGATTTCCAATGAGCTCTTCAATAGGAATATCCCTAAGCGACCTTGCTTCTTCAATAGAAGTCACCTTGGATTCCCATCTCTTGGGGAGAGTTCTAAGTATCTTTGAGTTGATCTCTCCACTAGACATAGGATGTCCTAGAACAGCAAGACCATTCAAGATGGTGTTGAGCCTTGAGTACATGTTGGCTATGCTCTCCTCCTTTCCCATCTTGAAGTTCTCAAGCAACCCTTTGAGCATGTAGACTTTGCTTTCCTTCACTTGATCTGTCCCTTCATAAGTGATGCAAAGCTTTCTCCATACCTCATAGGCCGTCTCACAAGAGGAAATCCGATTGAACTCGGTGGGGGTCATGGAGGCATATAGGATGTGCATGGCTCTAGCATTCAAGGTTGCTTTCATCAAGGTGGCTTCATCCCATTCTTCAATGTTTGTCTTTGGTAGAATGTATGGGCTGTTCACCATTTGCCACATCTCGAGACTTGATCCTTAGATGAAGAATTGAAGTCTTCTTCTCCAATAGAGGAAGTTTCTCCCATCAAAGATTGGAAGGCTGGTCAAGAGTTTCCCTCCTAGGTAGTCACCCATCTTCTCCTACTTGTTTAAGTATGCTTGGAGAAGACCCGCTCTGATACCACTTGTTTGATCCTAGATGGGTGATTAGATGCTCTAGAGGGGGGGTGAATAGAGCTGAAAGCACTTAAACAAAATTCATCAAACCTTCAAAATATATGACAAGATAAGGTTGCTAAATAGGTAATTTGAGTGCAACTAAAACATGCATAGCAAGGATGAGAGAGATTGAACATACACATGTAGACAAGCTATTTAGAGTGGTTCCACACTTCAAACTAGAAGTGTGTCAATCCACTTGCCTAGAGAGGTCAACCTCTAGGACTTCAAACAATTGCACTCTTATATTCATTCATAAGACATACAATACATGACCAACAAAGGACTTACCTATCCAATACAAAGAGTCTTCAACCTTACCAAGGACTTACCCACTTTGCAAGAGTCTTCGGCCTTCTCCAAGGACTTACCCACTCTTGCACAAGTCTTCGGCCTTGCAGGAATTACCCACTCTTCTTGGATCTTCCGCCTTTGACTTCACCTTCACTCGGAGAAGCTTTCCACCAAGGTCTTACCCACTTGAGCTTGAGTCTTCTACCTTCTCCAAGGACTTACCCACTCTAGCTCCAAGTCTTCAGCCTTGATCTTCACCAAGGGACTCCTTCCCTTGTTCTTCTTCACCTCTCTTGGACAAGAGAGAGAACCTTCATCTTCAAGATAGGATTGATAAAAGGGAGGTGGTGGAAGTGAGAGCCTCACAAGATATACATATATGACTAGCTCTCTTACAGATTTCCTACTCACTCTAATGGATGTAGCAAGTGATTAAGCTTAGAGAGAGAGAGGAGGCTGTAGGAAGCACTCAACTATAGAATAGGAACCTCACAAAGAGTTTGCAATGAATGCTCAACCTTGGAATGAAGCCCAAGGGGTCCTATTTATAGCTGGGGATGCCTCTTAGCCTTTGGGAACACATGAGAACGAAAACTAGCCATTTTGTGGCTTGCAACGGATCTATTTTCACTTGTTGCAACTCCACAACGGCTAGAATCACTTTTCTGCACTTTTTCATACAGTCTGATCGGCCGAGTTTATATAAAGGTAACTCGGCCGAACCACTAAAAGACAAGGCTGAAAGCTAGACTGTCGGCCGAGTTCCTTTGGAGAAACTCGGCCGATCGGTCGATTTTCATCTTGGACCGATCAGTGGATCGGCCGAGTTTCCTAGCTAGAAACTCGACCGAACGGGAATCGGCTGAGTTTGTAACTCGGCCGATTGCAACAAAAATTCCAGAATATATGGATCGGCCGAGTTTGGAATTCGGCCGACAAAATCCCTGTTATGGGTATTTTGGAATTTTCGTTTGACTATACAAATGATGGATTTTTGTGTCCCAATAATTTTTCTAAGCTTAATTACAAGTCATACAATCATTACAAGTGGTTACAAAGCAATTCTAAGGTCATTTACATAGAGATCCCAAATTGCACACTTGTAGCTATTTTGACTTGTCTTTTCTCCAATTTGATATGCGCAAGTTAGGGCATTTGGAGTGTGTCTAAACCTAATCTGAAATCACTCAATGTAGAAGCATTAGACACCAATATGTGGAATGGTTAGTCATCATCAAAACAAGGGTTTAGTCAATTTAGACGTGAGTCAACATTGACCTAATTGACCTTGAGTTAACATTTACATGTTAGAGTATATATCTAAAACAACAATATAAGATGAATTATATTGTATGAATCCTTGATTATATTTATATCAAAGAATAAAGCTAAAAGGATAATATTCCACAAACATACAAGAGTCTAAGCATTTGCTTCCATGATAATGAATCTATAGCATGAATTGTGTCACCTCGTTATCATGCCATGTAAATATAACTTTGCTCATTACATCATAGAAATGTGTTAAAAAATTTCACTTGCCAACTCTTATTTTGGTAACACATGAAACACCCAATATTTCTTACATGGGGCCCAGAACTTGGGGAAATGGGAGTGCCCAAATATACCATGCTCCTAGGTAATATGCTACTAGCATGTGCAATGCATATGACACACACCCCCCTACATCACTAAGCAGTATATGAAGGCACTCGCAATTTTTTTACTTAGTGGAATGCGTTAAGGTTTCCCATCTAAGTATATCTCATATTATGGCTTTTAATCAATGCTTTCCATGAAACATGCTTTGGGGTTTTCAATCCAGGCTTATATTTGATAGTGGTTTACAATGTACTTTGACTATGATATGCAGAACTGTAACATTAGTAACATGTTTAATTGCATTAATTCATGATAATAATTGCATAAACATTATATCATCACACCATATCTATATAGTTAACATCATACTGTCATAATATTGTCCCAATGCCATTATTATTTCAAAACTACAAAAGATATCATCATCATCATAAACCTAGATTGAAACCTCATAGTATAATTATTCATAACACATGATAAATACTTAATTATACCATCATGGATTTTTAAATCTAAATACACTTATGACAACATCTCATTACAATTACCCATAGGGTGTGGCAACCTAAATAATTTGTTGAGAACGATTATCAACTTCCCCTCTTTGTCTTATTCAACCAAAATTATTCAAGAAGAAATTCTTGCATTAGTTTTTGAATAATAATGATTTTTATCATTTTTAGTTACATTTATACGACCCCTTTCTTCATAGACCCTAAATATCATGCTTCTATCCACTTTTTAAAGCTACTTATCATATTCCATATCCAACAACTCTATATTTTCTAGAACTACTGGTTTACTTACTTTCTTATAAGACCCCAAGTAACCATATAATACAAAAACCACTTAAAATATGCCTTCCAAAAATGAACAATTCATATATAGTCATATATAGGAAAGTAGGCATAATGCCATTTGAAATAGGATGAAGATAATACAACAAAAAATATTAGAGTAGACACTATATTTAGGTGAGACTATTAGTTATTCCTCATATTTATGATCTCCCTATTTTCTCTCAACATTGTAGTGTATATATCTTTTAATTTATAAAGTTACTATCATGAGTAATTTCCAAGAAAAATAAAATACAAACGAAGTTCATATCTAACAATAGATTAGGGTTGAACATCAATATTGTGCATTTTCAACAACTTCTATAATTTCTATTTTATTATCAACAATTTTCTATTCCCATATATCCTAATTGGGTTGACCCAAAATAAAATGTATTTGATGAATGAAGATCAAAGACTACCATTATGTAAAATACACATTTTATTTTAGAAAAGTTCCTACTATTTATATTTATTAACATATAATTATAGATATTCAATTCTATGAAATTCATTTGTAATAGATCATCAAAGTAATGACTGGTACTATTTCGATAGAAGTGTATTGTTAATGTCTTTGTGACCACATATTACATGCCAAATTTGGATTGTAAATCTCTATGTACAAAAATAACATTTTGCATTACCTTTTGGTTGACCCAATCATTCAAACCTCGCATATAACCTATGATCACCACCACCACCATTATCATATATGTGATCTCCAATATATATTATTTATGATATTAAAAATCCTATCATGCTTCAAAGGTTCTGTCATCTTTGTTATCATGCCTTATTCCTCTAGACACTATTGTGGGTGAAGATCTTAATTATTGTGAATGCATGAATCTTGTGATTTGCAACACCACCTCCAATCCCTCTCTCCATTTCTTTGTCGTCATATGTCCTTCTCAGGTTTTTATCTAAAATCATTTGTTCACTCCTCCAAAGCCACCTATCCTTTTTATACAACTTATATAATTCTTTCCCTTACAATTTCCCTCCTTCTTGTGACTATGATATCTTGATCCTGGTGGTATTAGGAAGTAGATGACATTGGAGTGCATACCCATCAATGTTTCCCATAGTTCCCAATCTAAATCAAATTATGCATTTTCCTTGCTAACATATGCACTTGCTCATTTTAATTCAGTCACCCAACAACATTAATTTCTTAATTTTGCATATATATATATATATATATATATAGAGAGAGAGAGAGAGAGAGAGAGAGTCAGGCTAGAATACACTCGAGTGTACGGATAGCACGAATACACTCAAGTGTGTTTGTATATCGAGACTATTTTTTGCAAAATGTAAACTATTGATCTTCACCGTCATACTATAACTAGGCTACATACAAATTTTTAGTCCATTTGGATGAGTGTAAGTCACTCATCCAAGGAAAACAAGATCGACGCGCGAAACTAATTTCAAATGCATAATTTTTACGGTCTTCATAACATGAGCTATACATATCCAAATGTGCTCAAATTTTGCTTATGAGTTGTTCACGAGATGTTTAAGAAGATCAATGGATTAGATTTTCAAAAATAAATATTGCATCATGAAAAACTACTTGTGTATCCCGCTCCGGATACACTCGAGTGTATTCTAGCCTGACTCTCTCTCTCTCTATATATATATATATATATATATATATATATATATATTCTCTGTGTGTGTAGGATTCTAATTTCTAGATTTCCCTTGGACATCTTCCAAATATATTCTTGTAACTTATCTTGAATCATTGACTCAAAATCCTTAATGATAAGTAGTAATAGTTCTCTACAAACTTCAATAAAATTTATAAATCTATGTATATTCTAATTACTCTCCCACCATATTAGATTAAAAATCAAGGGTTAGATCGTGAGAAGCAAATCTTGATACCCTCTTTGACCTAATTTATCCTTAACACTTTAATAAGACGCCCATATACATTATTATTCTAAATTCTCTTCTCTTATTAACCATTCCAATTTCTATATTACTTATAACAAAGCTAAGTCTTACCAATTTTTTCGATGTTAATATATTTTAAGTAAAATTTCTATTTTAATCCTAAATTTCTAAATTTCTTCCATTAGCATTTTTACCACTATTTTACCTCAAACTTATGTTTCTTAACCTTAAGATATGTAACTTTATTTCTAAATTATATATTTACACTTATAATTCCTCCAACAATACACATCCCTTTAAGATATCTTGAGGTTTTACGACTATTGTCAAAAATCTATGTTTTGGTGAGATGAGGACAGAATAATTCATTGGTCCTTTCTTATTTGGAATTACATTATTTGCATTGTCTTCAAAGAGTATAAATTACTTTTTCTATAATATATTTATCCACTTTTTACTTGAAGACATTTCTTTATAATCTTGAATGTGATATCATGTGAGCAACTGAACAACTCAATAATATTGCATCTACTTCTATCCAATTTTGTGATCATTGTAACTATGGCCAAACACTCTATGAGACAATGTGTACTATGGACCTTTGATGATGGTTCTTGTAATATCAAAGTCTCAATTTGTACTCTATTGGGTAGGATTTTCAACAGTGATGTGCCAAAATTTAGCTTTTGAGTCAACTGTCACGGTTTAATAACACAATCAAAAGTTGTGAACAAATGTATATTAAACTAGAGTGTCGTTATCTAGATAACAAAAGATTTTTCTCTACCTCATTAAGGTTTTCCAAAATAAACCAAAATTGTAACATTTTGAGAAGATCGTAGAACTAGTGATATTTTAGATCAGATCAACTTGGCCACCTATTGCCATATTGGTAGCAGTAACATGGGCCATTCAGAGACCTTATGGGCCAGACAAAGACTTTTTTAAATTGAAATATTTGTGTTTCTCAGTAAGGCTAGGCCTAGCTGAGTTATAAGGTTTTCATTTAACTTGTTTTAGAATTTATTGTGCTACACCCTTATTTGGATGTATTTCATCAAGGAAATTAAAAAGACGGTGAATGGATGGATTTTTGTATAGAAAGGTGGAACATGGGGAGGCTGGACAAATATATGGCATGGTGTGTGTGTTTGGGGGGGGGTCTGCACGCGGCCCCTAAAACTTGATAATTACATACAAAACCATGATTTGGATGTTTTGGGCACAGAGGATATCGATCAGACATCGACATTTGCTCCCCGGGGTGATACGGTTAAACTAAAAAAAGGTTCACATTGGAGTTGTAACTTTATCATATATAAAGCGCTGACCCATAGAGACATGTTTCTAGTTAAATTGAAATCTTCTAAATGATTTTTTTTCTTCTTTTAAAAAAAGAGAATGCTATATAATTGTAAGTAATATACTATCCGTACAAAATTCTGTTTCATCAAACATGTTAATCAACAATATATTAATTAACATCAGCAAGAAAGCGCGTTGTACTTGGTTCCGCAACTCACTTACGGTATATATAGACGTGTTTGGTTCAAAAGTACAAATGGTTAAGTGTTGGGTGGACATCAGAAATCATTGTGGCGATTATTTTAAATGAGATCATGGGGCGGGGGTCATTAGAAAGGTAGAATTTATTGATAGATTTTAATGGAAGACATGAGAAGCATGAAGAAGCTACGACTAAGAGGACGACGAACAAAACTTGTCTTATATATAGCACCCTCGAACAGTCGAACAGCTCAAGCTTCGTATGGGATACACATCCCTCGGATACAAAGTACTAAGCACCGAGGATGGCATTTCCAATAACCGTTGTGGTTATGTTGTGGTTACTGATGTATTTCAAAGCAAAATTTTTTAGTCTCATATTGTTTATTTTGGAGACTTTTCTCTTATTCATATATGAGTGCTAGTCCACGTAATATTTGAGGAATAAAATAAGATATGGACTTCGCACGCGCATGGTGGGACAGCTCAAGTGGATATGAACAGGTCGGATCTGGAAATCATTTAATCGGACGCGTCGCAAATCCGGCCTCCAAGAACTGTTGTACTCGGACTTACAACAGAAAACACCAGACGCAAAGAACGATCATCCTGCTGCTGCTACGCAACGGACGGATCATCATCACGTGGTACATACAACAGTAGTGCCGTCTTGCGGCGTAGGAGAAGGCCAGTGGCGCCAACTCTGCCGCCGTCCAATATCCTTCGACCAGTTGAGCCACTACCGCCGTCCTCCGATGTCCTTCCGCCAGTGGGCTCAGCCGCCGTCAGGTGTTCTTCCGCCAGTTGAGTCACTACCGCATGATGTCCTTCCGCCAGTTGGTTCACGGCCGCCGTCACATGTCCTTCCGCCAGTTGAATCACTACCGCCGTCCTCCGATGTCCTTCCGGCGCCAGTTAACTCACTGCCGCCGGTTATCATCTCCGATCCCCCTCAATCAGTCATCTCACCGCAACCATCTGACATCCCATCTGTCCATCCACACCATTTCACTCACAGCCACCAGTCATCCTCTCTCCCCTTCCACCGGAATCAGCACCCCGCCAAAACATGTCACGCCCCCGACTCCTTCACCTTCCACTCCTACACCATCGCCGCCCTTACCCAACCCTCCAGTGACTCCGGCGACTCCCAGTCCACCAGTACTGCCCCTTAAAGACTTCCCCAACGAAAAACAGTACGAAGCCTACGTAGTAATACAAGAATTCAAGACCAAAATCACCAGCGATCCATTGGGAATCACCGACTCTTGGGTCGGCCCAAAGCCTTGCGAATACAAAGGTTTTGCATGTGACAACCCTCCCAACTCACCCTAGAACCCAATCATAGCTTCCATCGACTTCAACGGGTACCAGCTAGGCGCCTCCACCGTGGCCGGGTTCATAGATAAGCTCCCCGACCTCGCCATCTTTCATTCCAACACCAACAACTTCTCTGGCCACGTACCCGACCTCACAAAACTCCCTTTCCTCTACGATCGAGGTCGACCTCAGCAATAACCACTTCACAGGCCCCTTCCCCACTCATTCCATCCTCAACATCCACCAGCTCGCCTTCCTTGACCTCCGTTACAACTCTTTCTTTGGCTCTGTACCACCATCCATCTTCTTTCTGAAGAAGGTTGCAGTTGTGTTTCTGAACAACAACTTATTTAGGTCTCATCTATCACGTAAACTAGGTGCAACTACTGCCAAGTACCTTACGTTTGCCAACAATCACTTCACTGGCCACATTCCTGAAAGCATCGGCAATGCTGCTGATACCTTTGAAGAGGTCATCTTTCTCAACAACCATCTCGTTGGATGCCTGCCTCACCAGATCGGCCTTTTAAGTAAAACCTCAGTCTTTGATGCTGGCAACAACCATCTCTCTGGTCCAATCCCTAAATCTTTCGGATGTCTTGCTATCCGGCAGCTCAACCTTGTGCGATCACAGTGGACAAGAACACTGAACACAGAGGAAACACAATAAGGTTTTGTGCTGCGTGAACCTGCAGCTTTTCTGGTTCTGCTTACTCCTATTTATTCATGGCATGAACTAAAACAGAGAAAGGAAAGTGCCGAGCTTTGTGCCATGATCCCCACGAATCGGTCATGCACTTCACAACATTGCAACTAGATCGATCACTAGAAAAAATGCCATATTCCGCTACAAGCCCAAAAATTCGCTACCGGCCCAACAAATTATTAGCTATCAGTGCAAAATTATCAATTGTATATATGTATTTTGCTACAGACTTGTTTTAGGCGGGCTGCTAAAAAATATTGGGCGCGGCCGGATTCCATCCCACCCATCGAATTAGACCAGTCCGCACAACTTACTTTCTCGAACCGTCTCCTATTTCCTCTGCTCCCGAATCCCTAGCCCCCGATAACCCCTCCCTCTCATCGCTGTGACGCCTGCCGTGTCCAGGCTTCCTCCACAGCTGCCCAACCCGCTCCCACTCCCAGTTCGTTTCTCTTCCAGTCCTACGCCCCATCACCATCTTGCTCCCCGTAGAGAGGACTAGCACAAGGAAGGACCTGCATATCTTGCGGAGGCCGAACAACTGCTCGCCGGACCTCCGCCGCCAGACTCCACGGCTCCGTCCTCCCCACCGTGTCCCGCACCTTCTCCGCGGCGCCCGCTTCCGGCGAGCTGATCCGGGCCACCCTCTTCCCCGGCGACGGGAAGCTCACTGGTACGCGTTCACCGGCGGCAGGCCAAAAGCCGAGGAGTACGTGACGAAGAACCCTAACTGGCATTGTCCCAAAGCTTGGATTTTGACCAGAGGATTGGGTTCGTGATGAACCAGCCTGGAGGGAAGGAGGCGGTGCTGTTTATGAGCGAGTTCGGGTATGACCAGACCGGAAGGGACGAGAAAGGGAAATCGTTCCTGACTTGCTTCTTTGCGTTCGCTGCCGAGACGGACATTGACTGGGCCATTTGGGGCCTGCCGGGTAGCTACTACTGGAAGGGCAGACCTGATTTCAGAGAAACATTCGGGGTACTCGACTGGGGCTGGGATAAACTCAACGATCCGGGCTTCCCTGTGAGATTCAGGCTACTACAAGAATTGCTCTACGGTATGTTATCGGATTTAGTGTGTTTGTATTTTCTTTCACATTGTTATGTTAGTTATGGTATAAACAAGCTTATTGTATGTTCAAGACTCACACCCACCCATTACCTCGTGTATGACGTACTCACCCCCTTGTCATACTAATTTTGGAATAGCACAACGCTTATACTTCGTATGGATATACATACCAATCATAAAACATTTTGCAAAGCTTATTTAGCAAACAAAGCATATTTCGGATCAACTCACACTATAAATAGCACATTGTTCACCACAAACCGGATGCATATGGTATATTTCAAGTCACTATTTAAATGGTGACTTTAGTATAAGTATGCAAATGTGTTTAACTCTCTCATTATGATGTCAATGTGGCAAGATATTTAGGTATAACGAGTTGTACTCTTTTTTTTTTCTTGCTTTCTATTTTCACCCTTTTTCTTCTTCAACACTTTTGGCATTAAGACTTTGAAAACAAAATATCTGAAGCGACTCATTCTGAAAAACTTGATACACATAACAATATCATTATATTTATTAAGCATTAATCCAAACAATACTTATAGGGGCCATTGTATGAGGATTTTATTCACATAATCCTTTTTACTTTCTAAACAACATAAAAACCCTCTCAGTTTCCTCATATTTCAACCAACTCCCATCTCTTCATGTTTCATCACAACAAGAGGCAAAAAGCATAGAAGATATTTTTTATATGCTTTCATCTCTAAGTTAATTCTTAAATTGTAATACATTTATGTTCTCAACAAAAATATCTACCGACTATAGATCAGAAACTAATCTCTTATCTTACAGTTATAAGGAGATGCATGTTTTTTTTTAATTTAGATTGAGTTTCAAGTTATCAATTTTATAGATAGATATTTGTTCATGTTGAACAAATTTACAGAGCTATGCTAACTACTCTAACTATTTAATAAAATGTCTGACTAGGCTTTCATGAAGATAAAGTTTGAACAACTTATGTCAATGTATGAATACAATGACAACTAGATAATCTCGATTCATGCCCAACTTCAAACCCAACGGATATTATAGTGTACATTGAATTTAAATAGCTCAGATGCTATATGAATCTTGACAAACACGGTTATATTTGAAACTAATTTCAAATAATTTTCTGATACAAAATAAAATGTATGTCTAAGCTTAAACAAAACATGTAAATCTAAATATACTGGAATGTGAAAACTACTTTATTGAAACTTGCTTGAAGACATTCTTATTTTTTATTATTTTAAAATACATATGTGTACATAATTAAACTGGAATATACTCGAGTGTACTAGAGATGCAATACATCAATTGTTTTCCATCATGAAACAATTATTTTGGCAATTTAAACTATTAATCTTATTAAATATCTTAAGAACAAACTACATGATAAATTTGAGCTCATTTGGACACTCAAATGTCACGGATCTAAATGATGCAAAAATGATGCATTTCAAATTAGTTATGTGTATCGATTTTATTGTCCTTGGACGAGTGACTTACACTCATCCAAATAGACTCAAATATTTATGTAGTCTATTATTATTATAACAATAAAGATCGATGAATTAGATTTTGTAAATATATGGTCTACTTGTGGATTACCTAGAACTCACAAAAACTAAGAGATATTTTGGAAACAAATTTACATATCCTATGTAAAAACGGATATTTGTATATTTCTTTATTTTTTGTATGTAGATGTGTTGTTTTGATATTTCAAGTATTACATATTTTTTATTGGTTTGACCTTTTTACAAGATATACTAATTATAATCCCTACTTTTCTAGTTACGTTATGGACAACCAGTATATCATGAATAAGAGTTGGATGTATAAACCAAAATCCAAGTTTGAACGACGCAAGGATAAGGATTTTCATATGGGAGTGGATTGTTTTTTGAGATTTGCATCAAACCATATGTTTCTCTCAATTCCCTAATAAAATAATGAATTTAATTACCCCCATATTTGATTTTTTGCAGGATCAAAATCAAGGCATGTTTTGATATGGATGTCAAAGGTGTGACCTTAACTCATGCGAGGTAATTTATAGGTAATATGCCACATCACTTGTAACTCTTGATAACCCAAACTTAAAAGCTTCATAGAAGTTTGGTTTATATTTATCATGAATAATGTGAATAAATATATCAAAAATCAGCATTTGTAGAGGTTCTCCATCTTGTGCACAATATCTTTGATCTTTTTGTTAATGCCTACATAAATCCACAAATCCATTGAAAAAAGTATTGCAATTAGATTTGGATTGTTTGTAGACTAGTCACAATATTTTTCTGTCTAATGAATATGTGATGATCTTATCTACTTGCTAGTAGCATATTCATCTTATATATGAATTGTTGCTTGGTGAATTTCTACATATGATTCCCTTTTGTACTTGACATAGTTTGAATTTACTTGAACAAGATTAAGCATGCAATATATTTAAACTCTAAAAAAGAGAAAAGTAACCAAATATACGTAGATAATGTTTTGTATAATTGTGTATATATATTAAGTATTTAACTTTGATTTTGTATAGTACTATGTAGTAATATAGATTAGTTGTCAGATTGTTGCTCAATTAGAATATTGTGAATAAAATGTTAGTTGATGTCCTACCATTTGATCTCTTTTCGATTCTATACTCACACATGGTGATCTACAACTGATGCGATTTTTATTTTAGGTAACTTTTCTACATGGATGGTTGTATGCACAACTTTCTCCCCCTTCTCTTGGTAATATCACTTACACATTGTAATCTCGTCTTAAAGGTATGAAATTCACCAAGCAACAAGTGGTTTATTTAATGTAATATATGCCATGCAAACTTAGGTCAGAGTTAGGTCAAATTATGATAGATTAGGTCCAATTTGGACCGATATAGGTAAAATAGGGCCAGTCATGTCTACTTTACATCATCCTAGTGTGGTTTAGGTCAAATATAGTTGTTACAACCTAGATGTAACCATTACAAATACATGTAGAAATGTATCTATATATATGTAGCTAAACATATATGTAAAAAAGCAATAATATATATTTAAAAAATAGCAAAATGCATAGAAACGCCAAGGCTTTTGCCTAGGCGTCCTAGGCTCCCTTGTGTTGGTAAGAAGAACCTACTACTAATGGGTGAAAAGGATCCAAATCTTTTCTATTATTCTACCATTTATGTTGACCCATGTCATGCCTAATCTATTGAGTCATTGTTGCGCTCTGTCTGGTCCTATTAAAGGAACTAACACTCCAAAAAGAAATAGCCCCCTTCCTTTGCTAGTTGGACTAGTCTCTCCTATGTCCTCTCTTCAACTACATCTCTAGCATTCTAAATAATGAATGTATCCATTATGTTGTCTATGCTTCTTGGACGTTTAGATCCAACCTCAAACTACCCCTAGGGTCTATTTCATAAACTTCCTCCCCATCATACTGGTGCCCTATGAACAAAGCTCTGCTAGGGTTGCAGTTAGATCCTAGCCCACATGATCTCATCCTCACCTTTGGGCGACTATGGATGGAAAAAATAGGTTATCCACATCCAACACCTAGTCAGTCATCTCGTTTGTTTTTTATTTATTGGGTGATTGTCCAAACTGGTTTTCTCAGTTGGGATGGATGTCGGCATATAGGTTGTCTATGGTGGTAAAGTGACATCCAATTTAGTGGCGTCTAAATAGTCCGTAGGGACAATTTCATAAACTTCCTCCCCATCTATATCTGGTACCCTATGAATAAAGCTCTGCTTGGCACTGTGATTAGATCCTAGCCTGAATATTCTCGATTCTTCCCACATCATGTCATCCTCACCTTTGGGCGACTAGGGATGGAAAAAGTAGGTTATCCACATCCAACACCTAGCTAGTCATCCTTTTTTTTATTGGGTTATTATCCAGAATGGTTCTCTCGGTTGGGATGGATGTTGGCACGACTATAGGCACCAGCACAACCATGGTCACTGAAGCCCAGAGACCAAAGAAAATTGATCAAAATTAGTATTACTAATCTCGTAAGATGAAAACAAAGTTGAGAAATCATTTGAACAAAGATGAATACCCCAGCACCACCCACTCAACCTATGACCCCCAACAAATCTTCCTTATTGACCACCACTGCAACCAAACCTACGACCTCTTCCACTCACTGCTTCCCCACCCCTTTCGCCAGCCTCAAACAATAAAGGTTGGGGAAGAAGACTGTATGGACTGCCCACTAAGGCCACACAAAAGCTAATACAAACTAACCAGAGCAAGTATCCTTCAATGCTCTTAACTGTGGGGGAAAGGGGACCTCATAGCTGGTAGATCTTACCCTTTTCATGGTCAGGAACGATGCCTTGCTACAAAACAAGTTTGTCCTAGAAGAGAACAATGATGCAAGGAAGCCGTCAAATACATTTGACCGCTTGATTCTGCCTCCATAGCTCAACATGGCTTGTTACGACCCCATCTGAGCTTAATTGGTAAACTAGGGTTTACCTGGATGATTTCATATTTGATTGGATTGATCATTGCTTAAATCTAATTAATGATGATATCTCAATTATAATATGTTAAACCTAATGAGAACCCCAAGCATGTTATCTCTTTGTATAATTAGGGTTTGAGGTATATAAACTCTAGTCGGTTGAAATAAGGGTTTTCAACGAATGAGCTCATTTGGGAAGGAATGATAGAGTTAGGCATAGAAAAATAGAAATGATAGTTGGATGCTTGGGTAGCACGGCCATGGTGGGTAGCACGGCCGTGCTAGGTCTTTGGTGGCACGGGCATGCAAGGCCACACGGTCGTTTTGAAAGAATTAAACTATTAACCAACTTTTCTACTCAAATCTGCTGAAATCAATGCACCACGGCCGTGGTAGGCAGCACGGCCGTGCTGGGTCCATCTTGCACGGCCGTGGCAGCTAGCACGGCCGTTCTGAGGCATTTTTGCTTCAAATGACATTTCTGCAGATTTCTGGATAGTAGTGCACTGTTCTATTTTTAATAATTTATTGGTAACTCCAAATGATCTCAAATTTTAACTGAAGCTTTATATATCAATTATAAACAACATGCTAAATTCCCATAATTTTTGGAGAAGGTTTGATCTCTGAAATAAACGAATTACAGTAACTTTTGTATAACTGAATATTCAGCCAATATAATAAAAGTTGAGTGTGGGGTCAATATGCAATTGACCCAAGCAGCTCAAATGGTCTATATGAGCAACCACACACACAAGCAGCTCTCATTCTTCGTCATTCACTCCAGAGAAACGAAAATCTAGAGAGAGAGGGAGAGTTAGGGTTTGAGTGGAGAAAGAGGAGGAATTGCTGAATTAGGGTTTTGCGGTTCCAGGAATGGTGAAATCAAGTAAGTTTGGATTCTTTGCATAGACTTTTATGGTGAATCTTCTCTCTCATGTTAAGATTCCGTCTATGCTCTGATTTGATCCAAGATGATGTCGAAATTCCCTCTTTTCTCACCCTTTCTTCATAATCCTTCATTTTCAAGGTTTCCGAGTTGAATGGAAGAAGAATTGGGAGATTTGCTAGGGATTTGTTGTGAGTTTGAGATTCCCTGAGTTGAGCTGCAGTTTTGAGGTGTTTTCACACCTTGGGGTGAGTGGGTTCTTCCTTCAAACAGTGTAATGCACGAAATTTGATTATAGCATCCAAATCCCTAATTGCTTAGTATGTGATTCTAAAACCTGAAATGTCCGTTTGATTTAAGTTGTTGCAAATTGATATGATATGGATTTCTTTCTCTGTTTGAATGACTCTTAGATGATAAATTCATATCAGAAATGTGTACAACACATCCTAGTAAGAATGCTTTTCAGATTTATACCGTATGATGTAATTAGGGTTTAACCTAATTGAGATCTCACTAGAGTTTTAATCCAATTGAAGAGATATCTAGACTTAAACCAAACCTAGGTCTAAATGCTCTTAATCAAGCTTAAGGCTATCATATTTCAATATCTAAACCCTTTGGGATTCGTCGCTAAGTCCATGACTTTGTTTTCACTAAGTTGAAGCTCAATCGAGCTGTGGCACGGCCGTGGTGGGTGACCACGACCGTGGTGAAGGGTCTATGCCACGGGCGTGCTAAGTAGCACGGCCATACTAAATGCTTTTGAAACCCTGATCTCTATACACCACGACCGTGGGGGAAGAGCCACGACCGTGGTGAGGTGAATGTGCCACGGCCGTGGGGTGATACCACGACTGTGTTGAAGCAAACCCTAAATGAATACTGAAGAGTCAAAGTTAAATAAAGAAGACTGGTAATCCTATAAGTGGTTAGGATGTACCTCATGGGTTATCTTATTGAATTTTATTCTTGATACATGATATCTCAGTGAATGGTATGGAAACTCTAAATTTAGTTAAATTTCCATGGTTTCATGTCTATATTGATTGCATATGATTTGTGGAAACAATCTTTATTTAGTGAATGCTTATATCCTATGAAATTCTTATGAGAGTCATGTGACAAGTGAATGAGGCAAATGAAAAGGTGAATGAGGCAAATGAAACCCTAAGAGTAGGGTGTTGGCATGTGATGAATGAATAAAGCAAATGAAACCCTAAGGATAGGGTGTTCAATGAATCATGTTAAGGTGATATGAAAGGTCTCGATATGAGATGTGGTGATGCTTAATTGTTGAATTGTATGTTTCTAGTGCATTTAACTTTATATGCTTGTTCTCTCTGAGATGATATCTACATACTGCAGGGCTTCTTATATTTCAATACATATCTCGTAAATTGCAGGTGATGAGATATGACATGCCCTAGAAAGGGATGTTACTGAGTCATGTTGAAGATGACAAATGATATATATGTGTTTTCAAGTGATACCCATAATGTGAAATAAGTATGAAATGTGATATTCCTGTTTAAATGGTTATATGTTAATCAGTTAATAGACTTAGGTGCCCTAACACCGTAGAACCCCTTTTGAGAGGTCTGCAACCAGGGGGTGAAACTCGTGTTGCAACAATAACTGTGCGGAGTCACAGGCACGAGGATAGAGAGAGGCAGTGTTCAACAACAACGCGTGCTTGTGTCACGGTGGCACTGGAGTAAATAGGGGTTATTCAACATTAATCCGTGCTTATGTCACGGTGGTAACCCGGTGAGACTCTCCGCCTGTGTGCTCAGGTTTAAGGAGGAGTCTAGAGTTCACTCTTTTGAGAGTGCAGTGAGGCCTTGTGAGCCTGAGGCCTTGTGAGCCTGAGAGTCCTGCAGCAGACCAGGGCTGGCAGTCAGACTTAGCATTTCCCGGGTGTGTCGCTAAGTCTTGTACGGTGGGATCGTAGTTCGCTACGGATCTTTATATGCAGAGTACACTGCATATGTTTAGGGCATAAAAATAATCTAAAATATGATCATATAGGTTCACAGAGTTCCTTATAAATGAAAGAGTTAAGGAAGACTAGAGTATAGTCTTCTAGTAGTTATTCTTTGGATGCAATATTTACATTCTTTGTTATTTCAGTTATATTGTTTTAGAACTGCTCAGTGTAGTATTTATTGTTGTTAAATGTCATATCGTTTACTTAAAATTATATCTGTAATCTCATTAGTGCATTAGTCTGTTTCCTTGAAGTACTCATTCACTGAGCGAGTAGGCTCACCCCTCTACTCAAACATTTTTAGGGTTAACCGCGTGGACTTGAAGATGGTCAGAGCATCAGTGTAGATCTGCCACAGGAGTCAAGTATGAGATTAGTTGAGTCAGTCGGTCCTTGTCACTCTAGGTCCTCAGTAAGAGTTAAGAGGGAGAGTTGAAATTACAATGTGTAATATTGTTCCTCTTTGATATGTATGTTAATTAGCAAGTTTCATGTGCATAATGTGTGAGAGACATCATGAATGTTTATACATGTATCTTTACTATTAAAGTTTGATTAGTAAAGGAAATGTTCAGATTCCCTTGTTAAGATGTTTTATGTGGTTCAATGCGAAGAAACAAGAATTTTTAAGAAAGCAAAAAGTTAAGGGTGTTCTTTGTGTTACATATAAATCCTATCTTATGCCCTAATCTCATGATTTGAGGAAATTGTGAGATCGGGGTCTAACATGGCTCCTACAGGAGGAGGTCAAGAAGATGTCTAGTTGATTCACACAACCATGCTTTATGAAACTTAAAAGTGTACCAAGACTACTTTTTGAAAATAGATAACTACATTTGTTTTTGAACACTATGACCGCCTGGACGCTGCCTCAATAGCTCAACGTGGCTCCTTTCTGCCTGATCTAGGCAGATCTTGCCTTAAGAACCATGATGGGTGACCTTCGTCGCAAGGTCCCAACTTAGACTAGTCTACCCTATTTATACCTAAATGAGACCTTATTTGGCCAAATTGGACCTAGATTCTTCAAATCATGAGTCATGACATTAACAATTGGTTTCTTTGTTTGCAAGAAATGTCTTATGTTTTCTTTACAAATGAAGTTGTCAGAATGGGTCATTAGTTGCCAGCGAAACACTATTCTTAGATTTGTTTGTGGAAAGGCATCTTTTGGCTGTTTTGTAACTAAAAACCAGAGTTGTTATTTGAATTGTGTCCTTATTATTAGTATGAAAATGGTTATATTAATTTCACGTCATTTGTTATCTTACAGGTGCTTATCTACTATCGTCTGTTCATTTGTACTTTTTCATCAACAATTTCCCACCTGTCTCTTTATATCAATAAAGAGTCTAGATATAATGATGCTACTAATAACACATATACATTATTTTTTGTCTCTATATCATAGAGGGAAAAGGTATCATAATATAAATTATTTTTGGTCCCAATAGTCTGTATATATTATTTTTATATCTTTTAATATACTAATTGGTTGGTCATGTAAGCATTAGATATACGTGGTTGATTGGTGTATCCACTAATTGTCATTTGTTGTGCCAGGATCGATCACTAGGTGGGAATAATGATGATGTTTGTTGCAAGTTGGATTTGATTGAGGTAATCAACTAATGTTATTTGATAAATATTTTCTATCTAGCGAATGATGTCAATTAATGATGTCAATTTGTTCAATAATTTTCAAGGAACTCTCTCAGATAAAGTCCCTTTTGGATATCTATTTCTCATTGGTACTATTTTTTTCTAGCTCTTGATTTGTCATAAAAACTTTATGGAATCTACTTATATTCTTATCAACTTTATGGATCCTAGCACCCATTTGTCCCTCATTAACTTCAATAGGGTTTGAAAGACAAGCCACTAATGAGTTGTACCTGAGCTTGACCTTGTTTGGTGCTAGGATCACTAACGTCAATCATATTTTGGAAAATGGAATGAAGATGATGTTGGCTTCTTTTCTTCAGTGCCAAGATCACATGATCTGACCAGGCTCATATCATCGTAGTCATCTCATTGTTCTCGATTACTGTGGCATGGCATGGTCTAGGTAACCTGTGTAATGTAATTATTGAGAGGGGTGGATAGGTGGAGTCAGGAGCAGGGGTTTGTCTTTATGTGCTGCAAGTTTGGTCCAAGGGAAAAAATTACAAGGGAAGAATGTGGATACGAGCTGGATTAGGGGTGTTGATCAGGTACTTGATTTCACTTGGAGATGGTAGTGATCTGCTTGCGAGGCTTGGGAAGTAGGAGAAAATTGTTCAATAAAGGGTGAAAAGGTGAAGAAGTGGTATTGGGTAATGGCAGGATATTCTATGGGATTATGGTGGAGTTGTCGGGGTTAGAGGACGTTTGTGGTGGGAGGAGGATACTAGGGAGCTGTGATAGAGAGGTTGGTGTTGCTTCCTTTTTGGGGTTTGTTCTGTAGGAGAAGAACAAATGAGCATCAGCTCAGGGTTGTGATCAGAGGGAAGCAGGAACATACGAAAGAAGGGGTGGGATTAGGTAGGGGTTTGGAGATCAAATGTGGTACACTTACTCAGTGAAATAAAAAACGCCCAGGCGGGCCGCTTAAGCGCCCATGACCCCCATCCGCTTAATTTTGCCATTAATCGCCCGCTTAATCATTTTGAACAAAATCGCCTGCTTTTTGCCCGCCTCACCCGCTTTTTCCCGCTTTTCCCGCTTTTGTTTAAAAATCTTAATGTAAGCATCTAACATTAATTAATTACATAGCCAAGTAGTATTGACTATAATATACGAAACTTGTATACATTAAATGTTCTATGATATAGCTAGTCCTAATTTAGAATGCATACTTTGTGTGTAAGCTGTAATAATTGGGAACTGTTGTAATGCATCTATGTAAATATCCTATTGCTCTATTATACTAGTAATGCATGATTAGTTTTACTGATTTCCTTGCTGCTTTCAGTGATTAATGATTGGTACTGCTGGTTAGTATTACTTTAGTGATTACTTTAATTCAATAATTCATAGTTTGTTATATACAATTACTGATCTGCTTGCTGATTTTAGTGATTAGAGATGTTGATTAATAGTAAGTATTGATGAATACTTAGTTAATTACTGATTTGCTAATTAGATATGTATAGAAGTTCCTTATAAATATATTTTTTATATACACATACATGTAATTTTGTATAAAAATATATAAAATTTAGACACCCGCTTTTCCAAAAATCGCCCGCTTAATCGCCCGCCTACCGCTTAATCGGTTACATGTTGCCGTCCGCACGCCGCCCGCTTCCCGCTTTCTAATACATTGCACGTACTCGATATATTTTACACGAGGGCTTGGCAGTTCATGATTTCAGTTAGTTAGCTGTAGCATGTACTCAATAGTTTGCAATGACTTTGGAGAAATTATCTTTTCTCTTTTGTTTATGATCTCTCATAAGAACATTTATCTTTATTTGTGATTTTCCCTTTTGTACTGTCATTTTTCTCTACAATGCCAGTTTGATCATTACAGTAGGTAACATGTATGATGTATGTGTTGGGATGGGTGGGTAGGTGAAGATCTCGGTGGCTTGTATGTGAGGAAGTTGCTGTAAGTGTTTTTCTAACTTTCTGTCATCATCATCACATGGTTATCCTTCAAATCAGTAAACATAAATCTTTTTATTAGGTGCTTTCTCTAAGCAATATTCAATAATGATTTTTTAGATATTTTTTCTTGTTTAGCATACCTATATGTATAATCTAATTTGTCTCATATTTTAATACCTTTCCATATATATAATCTGTGTATTTGGTTATTCATTTTGTGTATATATACATTACAGGTGTACAGATGAATGCAACTTCTTATACACTTGTGTCGGAAGTGCTAAGCATGGCAGAAAGTTGTGAAATAGACATGACCACGTCTATCTTTATAATGGAGCTTCCGTATTTGTAAAATGTTTGTAATCTGAAGTTCATTTGGGTTGTCCAGTGACCAGTAGTTGTTCAGATTTTTTCATTGTGTACGTATATATGTAATGGATGTTGTTGTAGACGCTGTGAATCTTTTCCTTTTATAATAATAAAGATTTATGAATTCAGAATAAATTGTCTGTGTATCTTATCCATAGCAGGCTATCGGTTGATTGGTTTGAAAAAGGATGTTATTGTTGTGATAAATGTGAAGCATATATTGCAAAATATAGACTTCTCATGTATCTACATTGTAAAGCCACGTATATAGTTGTAGCCAACCTTGATTGATTATAAAAATACAGGATATGTAATTTGCTACAAGCTTTCTACTGGCTACAAGAATCGTTGTAGCAAAAAAAAAATGGCTACGAAGGCAATGGCTACCAGTTATTGGCCAGACTTTTAGTTCGCTACAAGGGTTGGTGTAGCTTGTCTAGTGTTGGCTACAAGATCTGGGCTAGCCCTTGATAGCTTTTGTTGTAGTGATATCCTACAAGCACGGCACGCACACAAGTCGTGGCCTCGTGCCTTATTTGAAAGCAAACGGTAATTAGATAAAGCAACAAGATTATCTAATAAATAAAACAACCAGATTATCTAACAAACCTTGCCGGTAACTTGCTCTTTGGTAATTAAGGTACCAGATTCTGTTTGTAAGCTTAGCAGTGTGGCTAACCTGTCTCTTTCCAACAACTACTTCACATCGTTGGGCCGGTCATGCTTCTCATTGCTGAGGAAAGGGGTGCTGGATGTAAAGAACAACTGCATCCGAAGGGATACCCAACCAAAGACCAGAGATGGAATGCCAGGCATTTGCAGTCATGCCGAAAACTTGTTCCTTCAAGCATCATCGAAATTATTTTCCATGCAAAGCTGGACGCCGAAGTCACAAGAAACCGACTTGGCGCTTGCCAAAAATAGGATAGCACGGTCATTCATGATCTACGTCCGGTTGGTTAAGATCATCAACATGAGCACTTGAGCAGTCGCCACAGTGGCAAACACAGTTTCAAACACACTTATCTATATGACCAATTCGAGACTACTTCAACCCGGTCAGCTTTGTCAATATTTGGATCTACACAATAATCTTTGTTTACTTCATAATCTTGGTTTGCATTTGGATTTCCCCGGATAATGTTCGTTCTTCATACACACATAAAGCTCTTGTTTCCTTTTCCATTATGTGTATTATTGTTACTGGTTTGCAAAACTAATAAATAAAATTTATTTTCCCAGATTCACTTTCCTTTTCTTTTACAATATTTTGTATTTTGTTTAGGGGAATAAACCATCACAACCATAATGTATCAATTCTATTTGTTGCTATATAAAACCGCCCTTTTGGTGCCCCGTTGACTTTTGAACTAATTCTATTTACTTAATAGTGATTCGCCCACCACCCTCACATACCACTAGTGCAACTTTTTGCAATGCAATGTCTTTGCGCCAAAAATGTCCTGCCAATAGATTTTTTGATAAACGATGGTCAAGCATATGAACAATGACAAATTCTTAGATAAACTTGATGATTTGATATTTATACAAAACACGTAAGGATTCAATAAATTATGAAAACAATGAATCACCTGGCACAATGATTATACAACACTTTCAAACAAAGAAAATGCAAAAGCTTGAGGGTTATACTTTTCTGTTCTTGTGTCTTCATCTTAATTAATGACACCAAAGATATAAAAAAAATGAAGGAAATGATGATGGTTTACCTCACACGCAACTCCATAGTTGTGAACTTTATGTCTGGCTACATCAGAAGTTGTCTGACATGCCTTGAAGTTAGTTGAGATATTCTCAGTCAATGGAAAGACACCACTAAGATCAACACTTTCAACATGTAATATAAAATATTAAATTTTCTTGGGCAATATTGGGGTCAATCCAACACTTCCACCATATTAAGTTTCTTGAGCTTCTTACCCTCTTCCAACACCTCCTCGACAGTCATTATTGAACATGTTAGATTGCCTTGGAAAGTGTGTCTACTTTGAATAGGGTAAGATATTGATGACTGATAACACCAAATTTTGTGACGTTTTTGCCCTTTATTCTGTTATCAAAACTACCCTTTTCTGCTATTTTCCTCTATTTTATTAGCATTTTCGCAATAATTGGCCAAGCAACACTCTTATTCCAATTTTTCCTATCTTCTACAGAGTTTTCCTCGTTTTTGTGCAATAAGGCCGATTACGGCCCACAATAAGTCTAAGCCCGTCTCGACCTTCCTGACGCCCGATACAACCCAGCCCGACAGGGGCTGGGCAACACAAGAATGATCGACGGAGAAGGGCACCTTGCGAAAGGGACGTGCCGGCCGACACACCTTCTACCCGACAGGGAGCCAAAGCCGCATCGACGACCCAGCTCGTCGAGCGACACGACCACCCACCGGCAGGCGTGCCGCCCGCCACGTGACCAATAGCCAGCACCTCGCGCCGAGATACGCCTGTATCGGCCATCCACATCCATCGACCGGCGTATAAGGGAGCTACGTGGCGCTTCGAGCACCATGTTTTCTCACCAACCAGCTGACTATAAATAACAGCTACAGGAAGCCGAAAAGGGAGGTTGGATAGGTCGGGACGGCTGGCCAGTTCACAGTTCGGACAGTCGGAGACTTGAGCTATCTGCGAGAGAAGTGCGAGAGCAACCTTATCGTGCCCCAGTGCTCGTACCGGGCGACACTAGGTGAGCTCTTCCTCATCCCGAGAGGGAGGGGATCGGTTCACCTAGGACTGTACCAGACGACACTGAGGGCCGATATCGGCCGACGTAGATACGCGACACGAGTGCCTGACAACAATGCCCGACAGTAGTATATGTAAATCCTTGGCCGATACGATACCGAAACCGATACGCTCTCCCCGTCAGGCGTGCCGCCTGAGAGGGTGTGCCGCCCGACATGAGCGTATCGGCCAGGGTCTTTGAACGATATAGTCGTCCGTCAGGCGTGCCGTTCGAGAGTTTGTGCCTCCCGACACGGCTGTACCGGGATAGGTCCCTGGACGGTATCGGGCTGGGAGTAGTAGTAGTCTGTCGCCCTTCTACATCAAGAAGGCAACATCTATCTTAATTATGTTATTTAAATTCTTAGCTTATGCATTGTATTAAGACCCTTTTTGCTGACGGAAATAGAAATGCCTAATTGCAATTTGTTTAATGCTTAGTGCCTTATGATTGAGTAACTGCTGTGTTAGATATCTGAACTCTAGCTTGCATGTTTTGGATCGCGTTTCGCTTAGCTACCGAATCGTCTTTCCCGTCGCAACTACTTCGAGAGTTGGGTTGTGGCTCTAGTGTTCGGTCCGGTTCTGGAGTACGAGAGTGCCCGGAACGGAGTTGTTTTAGTATCATTCCACTCTAACTTGAGAACAGCAACCTCGAGAGGGGTGTTGAAGCTTGGTTAGGGGCACCCGCTCTGAGAGGAGGGGTGCAGGGTGTTACTGCTACCGCTTGTCTTACTGAAGTCTTATCCCTTGCATTATGCCTTAAACTGCAGTTTATCTCTCTATTTTCTGTTGCATGAAAATTCCTAAAAACTGCTAAATGACAAAATCTTAATCTTTCTTGTAGCTCCAGTTGGAGATAGTTTTCTTTGATTTAATCGTGACATCTTGTTGTTCCCTTCGGGGAATTTTAATATCTCTTTATACCCAACGGAGTGTAGAGTGTTGATTCAGAGTCGTCAACACAACCCACCTTGTCCCTGTGTTCGACCCCGTATGACTACTTCGACCCCGTAAACAAAGTTGCGGGGGCCTAGAAGGATTTGGGTTATAAATGCGAAGGCTCGACTACCTAAAATACGCCTCCAATTTTAGGACGCGCGATTTAGGTCGGTCAATGACCCCCTATAATATTGCAAACTCAAGGTTATTGATCCTTCCACTATTATAGCACATATCACTTTGAACTAATTCTTCATTCTTCACTCTTAACTGATCACAATGTCAATAAACACAAAAAAATGTTATGTTAAGCGAAGGAGTCATATTTCTCCTTCTTGAGTATTCATTCACAGTAGAATTTGACGGATAATATGTTGTTTACTTTCTATATGAAAAGGTGTGATAGTTGGATAATGTTCTCAGATGGTTGATCCCTCAAAAAAATCCGTTTCATATCATTTGCAACAACTTAGATCAAGCACACAATTCAGGGTCTGTAGTCGCATACTAAGCAATTAAAGATTATGGATGATTTAACCAATTTTCATGCAATATATTGTTCAAAAGAAGTTCCCACTCACCCTAAGGTGTGAAAATATCTTAAAAATGCATCTCATCCCTAAAAATATCGATCTCATATCAAATCCCTAGCAATTCACCCGATTCTTCTTCCCTTCAACTCAAAAACCCTAAAAATGAGGGATTATGAAGAAAGAGTGAGAAAGGGGGAAGTTTTGATACCATTTTGGATCAAATCAGAGGAGGGATGGAATCTTGACATGTGAGAGAAGATTCACCATTAAAGTATATGCAAAGAAGCTAAACTTACATGATTGTATCATTCCTCGGACCGTAAAACCTAGGTCAGCATCTCCATCACTTTCTCCTCTCAAACCCTAACTCTCCCTCTTTCTATAGGATTTCGTTTCTCTAGATTGAATCACAAATTATGAGAGATGCTACTATGATAGGTTGACCATATAGAGAAATTGAGCTGCTTAGGTCAATTGTACATTGACCCCTCACTATACTTTCTCTTATTTCAGCTGAATTTTCTGTCATAAAAATATTATTGTAATTCAACTACTGATAAGATATAAACACATCCAAAATTATGAAAATTTTATATGTTGTTTATGATTGAGTTTTAGATCTCCAGTTAAAATTTCAGATCATTTATAGTTACCAATAAATAAATAAAAATAAAACACTACATTGTTGAAAAGCACTCTGTGAGCATTTTGGTCGAAGTATAGTTTGATCGAGAACCACATTCAAAGAACACTCAAATATTCTAAAAAATTTCTCCAATATGCATTATTGAGTTACCCATGTCATATCCAAAATTCAATTAAATAAAAATTTGTAGAAAATATGAAAAATCATTTACCAAGCTGCTATCCTGATCAAATTCCATATTCATGTACTATCAAAACCCTAATTTTTTCCGATTAGGGTTTACATATCTCAAACCCTAATTCTTCAAACTAAAATCATAGTTAGAGTTTCTTCTTAGGTTTGAAACATCACAATTGATCTACTATCATTAATCAAGTCTAAACGATGTTCAATCTAATCAAGCATGTAATCATTCAGGTAAACCCTAGTTTACCAATTAAGCACAAATGTGGTCATTACAATTCTCACCCCCTTAAAAAGTTTTGTCCCCGAAACATAAATACTCAAACAAAGTATATTCAAAGTTTATTTGAAGCTTCTAAAATCTTACATGTCATTACATTCTTGTATTTTATACTTGAATGTAGTTTTCAATGTTAAGTCCTTTATTTTTTTTTCTAATCACGACATGTTAAAACAGTTCTCAATGATAACAAAAAAATTCTCTATGCCACAATCAATCATAGAGTAGATAGAGAAGCAACCATTTTAATATTTTCATACTCTTGAGGTGTTACCTCAACATTGATAATCTGATCCAACCATCTCAATTCATACGGCTCAATATGTACTATTGTTATGTATTACCTCTAAGTCACAAAAGAGAGTTCACCATGTTCTTTTGAATTTTACTATTGTGCTACTCAAATAGCAAAACAGTCTTGAGTTGGAAGACTAGATTCAACATCAATTGTACAATACTACTCACGGCATCCCCATTGCATCATGGATGCATAAGGTGAAGCATTACCTTCACATTCCATATTATTCTCAAGTATGAACCCACACATAATTCAAGGTGTAACCATCGTATTATAGCATACTAAGGTTTCAACAATAGTAACAGAGTACTCCATGATTGTATTAGTCATTCAAAGACTATTCATACCCAATTACCATCACTTAGTTATATTAAAGCTAGGTATAACAAGCTATACCTCATTTGGTTATCATCCCTTCAATTCATATGAGTGAATAGGTAAGACTACCTTGTTCAGGGTAACCCTTCATTTGTTCCATAATTATTCAACCCATATCACCATACCACAATTGTACAATACTAAGATGAATTACTAGTATGAACGACTACAACTATCAGACACCTTTAATTAACATATTGTTTGCACATGTACACTAAAATCATACGTAGAACCAATTTACATCCCTTAATATACCTTCAACAAATTATACTTCTAAAAACAAATTCACAAATTACTAAAAGCCATTGTTTTCTCTTATCTCTCTCCTCATTCACTACTACTTACTTTTTGCTATTTATCCTTCTCATTTTAATCATGTAGATTAAACATTCTTAAAATAGAAACATATAAGGTACAAATAGATTATTCGTCATTCTTTTTATCACTGAAAGAATTTATCTCATATCATTCACTCATATTGTATTTCTCCTTTTGTTCAAAACACACTTGTTACATTTCAAATTTATATCTTACTCTTTACTCTGAATCATTTCCATATTGTTTATCTACCTTTCAGATTAGTTATCTTTAAACCCTGGATTACTATCAGTGCTAGTTTACTTCTCATAATGCAAATCTCATGATCTTGTTTTATAGAGATGCTAGTATTCAAGGTCAAATCACTATTGACATCCCTTGAACTACTACAACTCTAAACATTATAGGATTTGGTCCTTATCAGAAGCATGATGTTATTGTGATGTGCCTTTTCTCCCTTAATTTGAAATTCAAACTTTGAATCTCACAAGTTTTACTAAGGTCTTTCTTATCTTATCAATTGAATTTTCTTTCTCTTACTTTACCTATTCAGATAGATTACATTCTCAATTACCCTACTAGGGTTTCATCATCATATTGTGTGTCATTATTACATTCACTAGATGTCTCTACCACGGTGGTTATGGATCATATATGATGCATTTTCTTATCACTTCATTCCCACATTGCTCTCATTAAGGAAGATATGAAAGAGAAGATGATTTTGAGACTTATAATTCTTATCTTCAAACATTCAATAATACATTTCTCATATATAGGTTTAATTAATTATCAACAAGGATATTTGACTAATTAGCACTTTCTTGAA
Source organism: Alisma plantago-aquatica (assembly GCA_963693085.1). Taxonomy (NCBI): domain Eukaryota; kingdom Viridiplantae; phylum Streptophyta; class Magnoliopsida; order Alismatales; family Alismataceae; genus Alisma; species Alisma plantago-aquatica. The sequence continues at coordinate 1,348,334,133 of OY856410.1, read as the reverse complement.
TCTCGCAACCTCTTTCTTTTATAATCTATATTGCTCCATTATGTTTCAAACCCTTCTTTACTTTCCATAATCCCCTTGCCATATACTACTATTCCACATGTCATCTTTAACTTATAGTTTTCTCTTATGATCATGTTGCTTCTTTTATGTGTATGATCATGTATACCATGTTGCATATATTTCCTTTTATCCTTCTACTAATGTGAAGTTGAAATTCTAAATCAATAATCTCTCTACTAGTATCACCTCATGTTTAATACATTACATATCCTTCATTTTAAATCAAACGGCTCATGCATGGGTGAAACATAGTTTCTCTTTCAATCAAGTTTTTTCTTCCTGAATATAGTCTACCTTTGTGTGACTTATTCATTCATTTAGCTACACTTTTGTTCTTCTTTCAGAAACTAGTTTGTTGTTCTATAGAGACTTAGAATCCAAAGGCAGTAAGGATGAATGTATTAAACTTATTAACAAAGATATACATTCCATGCTCTCAATTATATCATAACCCTCATTCCTTAATCAAACTCATCATTTCCAACATTTCTCTTTGTTTCAACTAACTTTCTTATCCTAGTCTTATGATTTACATGTTCATATAGTTCTCTTCACTTTAACTCTTCTGAGGACTCTTCACTTCTATGTACTTATTGTATACTTAGCTCTTTTCTTCTATTTTCCCTTTGCTTTGGAGTACATAAATACATTGTACTCGGTTATATAATCCATTCCTCATTATTGATTCTTACTATCTTGGCCCCTTACATACTTTTCTCATATCTTTTCCACATTTCATATTTAGATTTCATATAATACTAATCATTAAACTTAATCTGAACCTTATGTCGTGTTCCTTTATTCCCAATTAAGGGTTTCTCATATGAGGCCCCAAAGTTGGATCTCAAATATCAGTTCCAACTGATTCTTAGTTATCCCAGTCTTTCCCTTATACTTCAAAATCTTAGAGTATATACATTCATACTAGAATTTGGATCTAATCTATCCATAATTTACTCTTGTTATGTTACTAATAGGAGTCATTAGATCCCAGTAATGCATCCTGCCAGTCGGAATAGGCCAAACTTGTAGTCCTAAAGCCAAGAGCTACTCAGGATTACTCAACTCCTATTCATCTCAAATGTGTGGAAGAAAACTTATCCACTTAGGAAAGCTCATTCAAAGATCATTTCTAGTCTACTTGATACAAAGAATGTAATCAATAAATGCTACAACTGCATAGTGTACAACAAATCTTAAAGACCCATATATATTTCAAAATACTAAATATCTAAATTCAAACATATAGGAGCTTTTCTATTCATCTCCAATAAAACAACAATATGAAATGAACGTTCTATCTCATTTTATATTTATGCTCTTAATTCATGTTACTTATCTTGTTTCTAACCCTAATATTTTTAGGGTTCCTCTCGAGACCATCCTTCCATTGTATACCTGGCCAGGGTATACATGAAAGAATAGACAGAGTAGTTTGATACTAGTTGATCCAAGTACTCAGATACAAGGCCAGGATATCCAAATACTCAAATCCCCAGAGCTAACATCATAACATCTCCTATCTGCCACACTTATGACTCTAACTTACTAACTTAGTGGTCCCTGACAACTCAGCCTAAGCTTTGATACCAAGTTGTTACACCCCGGTCTCACAATTACCATTAATCATGAGATTAGGGCATAAATTGAGGATTTAACATAATACAAAGATCACCCTTAACTTTTTATTCTTTTTCAAACTCTTTGTTTTTCTTGCATCCAATCACATAAACAACTTTGCAAGAGAATCAAACTTTGATTACTTTAATATGATCTCAACATAAATGATACACATCTATACATTCATTCTCAGGTACATACGACATGATAATCAAATACATTTTCTTTTATTAAGAAAACAAAGATACAAAACATCACTTATAACACTCTCACATCTATACTAGGACCTAGAGTGACAAGGACTGATTAAACTTAACTAATCTCATACTTAACTCATGTGGTAGATCTACTCTGATGCTTTGACCTTCTTCAAGTCCACGTGGTTTCCCTAAAAATTGTGAGTAGAGGGGCGAGCCTACTCGCTCAGTGAATGAGTACTTCAAAGAAACAGTCTAAAGCACTGATATAATTACAGATATACTTTTGAGCAACTGATATCAATTATAGAAGCAGTAAGCATTAAAGAGGTTGTTCATTTATAATCATAAATATGGCAGGATACTCTAGATATCAACAAGAGTAAATCAATATATGAGCATGCTTAATTAATTTCAAAGAGAACTAATAATTCAGAAACATACAAAGAATAATTGTTGGGAAACTATACTCAAATCTTTCTTAGTCTTTCTTACTTATAAGAAACTCTTTAAGACTTATATTATCATATTTTAGTGTATGCCTTGATCATATGCAGTGTACTCTACATATGAAGACTCGTAGCGAACTACGATCTCACCGTACAAGACTTAGCTTAAAACCCAGGAAGCTAAGCCTAGAACTGAATATGGGTCTGCTTGACTCGAACTGTCACGTCTGACTAAGGCGACTAAACAACTGGTCTTTAATTGGACCTCTCCTTCTAGGCTGAGTACACAGGCAGAGGGTCTGAGATGCTCTGTGGGCCTCATCTTGGTACGCTCTGTGGGTACCTCTGGGTTACCACCGGGATCTCCAGTTTATGTTGGGTAACCTATCTTCTCTTAGGAGACTTCCTCAAGGGATTCGTCTCCCCTCATGCTCTGTGGGTGTGATTCGATCCCCGTATACTGGTCGCTACCAGGGTGGATCATTTCCTCCCTACAGTGCAGACATCCGTAGGGAATCTACGGTGTTCAGGGCATCTACATGTATAATTCACTTTTTACATTCACAATTCAATCATCACATTACATATCTTAGTTTAGCTATGTAAACCATTCGTTTCATAGACCATCTGATAACATTTACCACAATTGAACTGTTAAACATCACCACATCTCATATTGAGAACATTGATATCAAAATACTTGATTCATTGAACATCCTATCCTTAGGGTTTCATTTACCCCATTCACTTATAACATGGCTCTCATAAGGATTTCATGCGACATAAACATTCACTGAATAAAGACTACTATCAACAAATCATATAAAATAAATATATGTATGAAACCCTAGAACTGAGCTGAATCTGGGTTTCCATGCCATTCACAGAGATAACATGCATCAATAATAAAATTGAATAAATAAAGTCTATCATGTCAAGAAAATCTGTTCAAATGGATTTCACGATATCTATTCGTAAATATCCAACTTTCCTCACATCTAGGGTTTCACCCTCTTTACTGAGATATCAAACAAACAATATTCACCTTAAATGAAATCCAAGATAGTATCTGACATAAATGTACTATGAATTCAGATAAACAATCATTCATAACCAAGGGAATTCAGATAAACAAATTTCTCTATTTAATTATACAATAAATTTTAGTCATAGACAAATTCCCTATATTTCAGTTTACTCTTACAACCTCTGTGAATACTTGGGGAATTCTCATTAGGATGTATTGTATACATTTATAATATGATTTTATCATCTGAAATTCATCCAAACAGAGGAAGAATCCATTTCATATCATTTTGCAACAACTTAAATCAAACACACAATTCAGGGTTTGTAGTCGCATACTATGCAATTAAAGATTATGGATGATTTAACCAATTTTCGTGCAATATACTATTTAAAGGAAGTTCCCACTCACACTAAGGTGTAAAAACACCTTAAAATGTAGCTCATCCCTGAAAATCTCGATCTCATATCAAATCCCTAGCAATTCACCCGATTCTTCTTCCTTTCAACTCAGAAACTCTAAAAATGAGGGATTATGAAGAAAGAGTAAGAAAAGGGGAAGTTTTGATACCATTTTGGATCGAATCAAATGAGGGACGAAATCTTGACATGTGAGAGAAGATTCACCATTAAAGTTTATGCAAAGAAGCTAAACTTAAATGATTTCATCATTCCTCAGACCGCAAAACCCTAGGTCAGCATCTCCATCACTTTCTCCTCTCAAACCCTAACTCTCCCTCTCTATATAGGATTTTGTTTCTCTAGATTGAATCACGAATTATGAGAACTGCTAGTGTGTTAGGTTGACCATATAGAGCAATTGAGCTGCTTGGGTGAATTGCACATTGACCCCTCACTATACTTTCTCTTATTTCAGCTGGATTTTCTGTCATAGAAATATTACTGTAATTTGTGTACTGATAAGGTCTAAACGCATCCAAAAATTATGAAAATTTTACATGTTGTTTATGATTGAGTTTCAGATCTCCAGTTAAAATTTTAGATCATTTGGTGTTACCAATAAATAATTAAAAATAAAACACTACACTACTAAAAAGCACTCAATCACCATTTTGGTCGAAGTATAGTTTGACCGAGAACCACATTCAAAGAACACTCAAATATTCTGAAATTTTTCTCCCATATGCATGATTTAGTTATCCATATCATATACAAAATTCAATTAAATATAATTTTTTTAGAAAATATGAAAAATCATTTACCAAGTTTCTATCCTGATCAAATTCCATATTCATGTACTATCAAAACCCTAATTTTTGCCGATTAGGGTTCACATTTCTCAAACCCTAATTCTTCAAACTAAAATCATAGTTAGAGTTTCTTATTAGGTTTGAAACATCACAATTTATCTACTATCATTAATCAAGTCTAAATGATGTTCAATCTAATCAAGCATGTAATCATTCAGGTAAACCGTAGTTTACCAATTAAGCACAAATGTGGTCATTACACAAAATGTCATCTACCAGTAGGAAGTATGCCAAGTGAGCATTTAGCATGTTGTCACCTAGTAGCGCCTAGTAAACTGACATTGTGCTTACCGAAAGATATCCTCCTATTTTCATCGTTTCTCAGAGGTCATCTTTTAGCACACAAATGTCGTCTCTCTCGAAGATGACATCTCCCCACAAATCATCTTCTTTCAAGGACCTCATAATGGTATTCAATTATCCCAAAGACGGGATAATGCAGCTCCATCTATCGAAGTCCTTAAAACAAGATGTAACTTCTCCTGCCAGTCCATCCGGTTTTACATCAACTCGGTCTTCTTATTCAGCCTCTCCCTCTTCATGCTATTCTTTTGAAGGTTGTTTTTCTGGGATTTCTGTTACTGGAGGCTGCTCTAGTTCATTTTTTGACGTGTGCTTTACAGCTTCTCTAGTACTTTGATTCCAACCTTCTTTCTAAGCCACAACCCTGGCTGGATATGTTGGATCGACCCACATGATCTTTAATTGTTCCCTCCAAGTCACCTTTTTAGGAAGAGGGATATCTTTGTGAAGTCTCCAAGGTACAGTTTTGGAAGGCATCACCAGGTCACTGAAGAAGCCACGATCGTAGATAACCTCAATGGCATACACACCCCACAGTCCATGCAGGTCCTCATTATCTAGATCTTCCAGGGGGATGCCCTTGTTGATGGCTTCCATCATTCTTAACACTAAGAAGGCGCAATCCCCCAAGCCAACCTCTTCTTGAGGGACCTTCTTATTGATAGAGAAGAACCTCCAGAAGCCTTGGAATTTGTGATATGCTTCTTTGATTGCTTGTTGCAGACACAGTGCTATCTTTAGGGCATCTCTTACATCTTTCCTTTTGTAGATGAGCAATGTGTTGTACAGTTAGGCCGCATAGCAGTTGAGCACTATTGTCTTCTGTTCATACAGGTTTACGACAACCAGTTTCCAATGCCTTACATTCCTTATTGGCAGCACTACACATCGTGTTTCTCTTCTGCATGCGACTACCTTCAGTTCAGCGACATCTACTATCTTGTAGTCTTCGTTGTGGAGGAGGCTAGCCAGATGTGTTGTCCCATTGAAAACTGACTGTAGCTTGTCTGGGTGTAGGAATTCTTCCATGAGGGTAGCGCAGAGCACTTTAAACAGTCTTTTATGTACTTGTGCCTTTTTCAGGAAGATTCCCCGAAAGTGATCCCTATTTAGACGTCTACCCTTGTTATTATACAGTATTTTGGACCCAGGTAGATCACCGTTGAGAATGTCTGCCAAGATGTAGATGCCTCTGCACGTAATCTGTGACATTATAGACATATCCATCTCTTTCATTTTGCATGGCCTCGTTTGTAAAGAAAGTGGATAGCCCACCTTCCTCATTGTCAGATGTTCCTTCATGTGTCGACAGTGTCGAAGTTTCTTCGATAGTCGGCATAGTTGTGGTCACTTTCTCTTTTTCTTTGACTGTCGATAAGGTTGTGGCCACTTGTTCTGCTACTTCTGAGAAATATTTTGCAGCTACGTTGTCTCTAATATTACTTTCCTCAGAAGTTTGGCCTAGCTTGACAGTCGTCATCATTTCCATAGTTGCCTCCATCTTTCCATCATAGAGGTAGTCGTTATGCTCATTGTGTCTTTAGAATAGGAGGAACTCATTTCTCTCATCGAGACCGGTGCCCAACTCATCTAGCATGTTCTCGAGCTCTCCGACCCCTATCACACTGAAATATGTAATTGATACGGCGACTTCTTCTCGATGAGCTACGACTTGTTGTTCTTCTTGTGTTAGCTTACTTGTAGGCAGGGTCATCTGTCGTTCTTCTCGTCTACCACTTCCTTTGTCAGTTTCTTCTTTTCCTTCTTTAGGGATGTTATTGAGATCGAGCTCCATTGACAACGTTGTGGTTTTCATTGTGTCTTTGTTGTTGTGAGAGCTCGGTTGTTGCAGAGTTTCCTTCTTCTTCTGCTCAGACGTTGGTGTCGTCTTTACATTGACACTTTCTTCTTTCGATGCCTTTTCCCCATGCCGGTCCCTCCCGCACTTTCATTGTTGTCGTCGTGGCTGGAGGGACTCGATGAGGAATGCACTAGGCTTGCCAAACGCTTTACTTTTTTTTTTCTTCCACCGGCCCTCAATATCTTTACGTTCTTTTTCAAATTTTCGGTGGTCCTTTTTGAGGCGTTGACGTTCTTCTTCTAGGATGGCCATCGCCGCATCGTAGTCACGACGCATGTGTTCGTTGTCAGCTCAAATGGCATGACTCTCCTTCTTTAACTCCATTTCTTCCTTCATTGCCTTCAGCACTCCCATCATTATCCGTTGATTACTTAATGCTTCTTGTATGAGGTCAGGGAGTGCTTCAGTTTTGTCGTTGAGGACTTGTACCTACGTTGTTAGTGAAGATAAAAAGGAAGTAACATTTGTATTTACTACAGCAGTTTGATGCATGTGTTCCAACATGGCATCAAACCTATTACCTAGTACACCCCCGAAAGAGGGTGTACGTTGTTGTTGTTGGCACAGTTGTTGTTCTATGCACGTCTTTGACGTGCTTGGTCCTGCTGGTTGCGGAGTTGGTGGTGGTGGACCTTGTCCTTTCTCCTTCTGCTGGTCTTGTTGGTCCATGTCAGCTCCATGGACTTCTGGTTCCAGTACAGCTTGGGAGTCTTATTCTTTCGGCTCAGCCTCTGGTTCATTGTTGGGCTGTAGGCTAACCACTGTGGCTTCTTCTTTTTCCGCCTCTGGCTCCACTGTAGCTACTTCATCGTGTGGCTTTACATGTGTGGGCTCTTTATTTTCCACTTTCTCTTCTAGATGGGTAGGTGAGGGGGGCTATCAGTTCTGCAGCTTTTGGCATTACGGTTTGCGTGGCTGGTGTATCTGATATCTGCCTCTTCTTTTACACAACTAACTTTTTCCGCTGCTCTGTTTTCTTCTTCTCCTTTATTTCATCTTGGGCACTGCTTTCTCCGACTATAGATGCTTGTTCCGTGTCAATTTGTAGTGCCCTTAATCACATCTTCTCTATGTCATCCTGGGTCGGCCACAGTTAGTGGGCGTCGTAAAATGACATCTCTGGAGGGGGAGGAGCTTCTTTGAGCAGCTCTACTTGTAGTACAATTTCTCCCCCTTCTATGCCAGAATTCCAGTGTTGACGAAGGACTTGATATCTATTTTCGATTGTCCCTCCATCTCCTTATATTTCAGGATCTCTCCTGCATCCATAAAGTATTGAGCGATCTTTGTTATTTGACTGTCCATTCAGTATTCAGAATTCCTTCTTGCTTCTCCTCCCACTGTCGTAGATAAACATTTGATTAGTATCTTTTGGATATTTACTGGCTTCTTATTTATCATCAATCATATTAGGAACAAGCCCCCCTTACTTGTTGTTCCCATCTCAGACCTCGTGTATATGCAGTTATCTTCTGGATTGTGTGAATGAAGCACGAGGTGATTAGGGATGCCTTTGAGTTCTTCGAGCTGTGTTCTTCTTCACTGGTCATCTCTTCCCACATCTGGTAGCTATCGTAGCTGACCGCTTCCTTCACTTCTGGGGCGGCGGAGCAGGCTTTGGCTTCATCTTCTATCTTTATGAATATCTTATTCAGCACGGCTTCCGTAACCGTGTAAGGCTTGCCTCCTAGCCTTACCTCCAGTTTGTAATCTCCGCCATCCACTTTCTTTGCTTCCCTATCTATTAGGATTTTATCTAGGGAAGACATGAACTCTACCGATAACTTTTTGAAGCATTTGGCCTCGGATGTGCATAAGGTGCATAGATTCGTAACTTCTAGGAATTTGATTACCCTTTCGTAGATTCCCATTTTTTTAAATCCTCTATGTCCAGGTACCTAGTTGGGTTGAAGACATTGTTCTGATACATCCAGTCATAGGTAGATTGGTGCACGGAGTTCCTTGGCACGAACGCGGGTTTTCCAGATTCTAGTGACGTCTCCCTCGTGACTTCTTTCTCTCAGTTGGCTTTTTCTATCTCCTGCCCCCTTGGTTTCTCAGCAACCACTGATTTTTCCTTCTTGGTGCCCTTGGTATCCTTGGGTGCAACTTTTCTTTTCTTTCCTTGAACTCGGGTCTCAAATTCTCCTAGTTGATACTCGAAGGTCTCCGTCTGTTCTGTTTGTTTTGTGCCTTGTGGAGAGTCTTCCAATGTTTGGTGACCTAGGATCCTCTGGTACCGTTCAAGTCGCAGTTGCATCTCAAGCCTTTTTGCTATTGGTAGAGATGTGTTTTTCTTCAGTCCCGTCGTCAGACTTGCCACTATCTCTTCTACTTCCTTCGAAGATGTTACCTTCCTATGGGTGGGTCGCTGGTCATGGGAGAAGACATTCTACAAAATTTTCACAATGAATTAGTTTATATTTGATTTAACAGTAATTAATTTTTTTTTACAATTGTCTAGGATTTTTTTTAAAGTTCATATTTGTTTATAGGAATCGCGACATGCGGTCTTTTGGTGATACAAGTGACACCGCGGTCGTGGTCTGGTGTAGGAGATTACGGTCGTGGTCTAAGGGACTGTGACTTTAGGAAAAAGTCTTCAACACCGCGACCCACGGTGTGGTCTTGATACTCATGTGTTTGAGGGAATACCATGATCAGGTTAGTTCAATGTGTATATCGCGGTCGTAGTTGCTGTCTAAGCATATCACAACTCGTGGTATATCTGGTTCAACGGCTCCAGTTTCCTTTTGTCCCTATTTGATTGGGGCAGGTGGGTAGGGCGGAGGTCGAAGGACCTTAATCGTTGATGCGCTTGACGGTGGTTATTTTGGGTTTTTAGGATTTGTTCAAAAACACCGCCCTAGGGCGGGTGGGGTTTTGATAGGAGAGTACGACTAGCGGTAGCGCGTGGGTAGTAAAGGAGCAAGGGCACGAGGTGAAATCGGCGATGATTGCGGCGGCGGCGAAGAATTGTAGAAACGGCGGCGAAAAGCAAAAATAGGACTTGACAATTACCTTGTTTGAAGGACGAGATGACGAGACGTAGGCAAAGGCGCGACGTCGAGTCAACTGCGGTGGAGGAGGTCGGTCGCGGTCGGGAGATTCATCAGATTCGGAGGGTTTAACTCAGGCTCAAGAATGTCAAAGGCGAAGGGAATCAATGAAACTGAGGTTTTAGTATATATAGTAGGGGTAACCGTGACCCGTTTGAGCACATATAGGAGGAGTGACCATGACCGCAGTGTGTTCAAAGAACGACTGTGACCCGCGGTCTCTTCTTCTCAAGGAAAATTTGGGTCGAGGTCTTGTCAACTAAGCGGCGGCACCACGAGTTGCGGTCTTGCTTGAAGCAAAGTTAACACCTCGACCGCGGTTAGAGCACTTGACCAAAGCAAAACTCATTTCATCAATCAATTCATCTTTTCAAAGGGGGGATAGGATATGTATAAAACTTAATAGAGAAGGAAACTAATCAAACTAAAAGGTAGGAAAAGCAAAAGCTCAGAGAAATAGCAAAAACTTGGGTTGCCTCCCAAGAAACACTTATTTTAAAGTCTCTAGTTCGACTTCATAATCATTCATTCCTTGGTTTCTCTCAGTTGGGTGTTGCAATTCCTCATTCCTTTCCACTGGTGACAGATTGGGTTCCTCCAAACTGATTTCAGACCTTCGGACAAAAGCTTCATCTTCATAAAATCTTTTCACTCTGTGACCATTAACCTTGAGAGTTCCTATTTTCTCCCCTGAAATCTCCATCATTACTAAAAGATATATCTTTACTATAGAAAAGGGCCCGACCATCTTGTTCAGAGTTTTCCCGGGAAAAGTCGGATGCTTGAATTAAACAGAAACACTTTGTCACCCTCACTGACATCTTTGTTCTTTATGTGGGCATCATGCCACACATTAGTCCTTTGTTTATAAATTTTTACATTTTCGTAAGCGTGCAGTCTCAGCTCTTCGAGTTCTTAAAGTTGCAGGAATCTCTTTTGGCTTGATTTCTCCAGATCCATATTCAGGAACTTGATCACCCATAGGGCTTTATGCTTGTGCTCAAGGGGTAGATGGCAGGATTCACCATAGATCAGTCTGTACGCCGTTGTTCCTATAGGCATCTTATAAGCAGTCTTGTAAGCCCAAAGAGCGTCGTCGAGCTTCATAGACCAGTCTTTCCTAGTACGGATGACCATCTTTTTTAAAATTTGTTTTATCTGCCTATTAGACACTTCTACTTGTCTTGAGGTCTAAGGATGATAGGGTGTAGCAATCTTGTGCTTTACCCCATATTTCTTCAATAGTGCCTCAAATTGTTTTTCTCCAAAGTGTGATCCTCCATCGCTTATAACAGTGCGAGGTACTCCAAAGCGTGGGAATATGGTCTTCTTAAACATCTTGATCACCAATTTAGAATCACAAGTCTGAGTTGCTACTATCTCGACCCACTTGGACACGTAGTCGATGACTACAATGATGTACTGGTATCATTTCGATGCCAGGAAAGGGCCCATATAGTCTATTCCCCATACATCGAAGATCTCCACTTCCACCCATTCAGCCATAGGCATTTCACTTCTTTTCCTGATATTACCAGTGAGTTGGCGTTCCTTACATGCCTTTACAAAAGACGTCACATCTTTAAACAGGGTGGGCCAGTAAAATCCAAAGTGGAGTACCTTCGTAGTTGTTCTCTCTCCACTGTGGTGCCCTCCGTAGGGTGAAGAGTGACATTCTTTCAGGATTGAAAAAACTTCTTCCTCGGGTATACATCTCCGATACAAATTATAAGAACACCTTTTAAACAATAACGAATCATCCCAATAATAGTTCTTGACGTCAGAGAAAAGCTTTTTCTTCTGGTGATACGTGATTTCGGGCGGCGACTGGCCACAGGCCAAGTAGTTACAAATATCCACGAACCATGGTAATCTCTGTTCCTCTAATTGAGCCATCAGCAAGGCTTCATCGACGTAGTTATCATTAACATGCAATTGATCTCCCTCATCGAAAATTATCATGGATAGGTGGTCAGCTACCACATTCTCTTTTCCCTTCTTGTCTATAATTTCATGATCGAATTCCTGTAACAAAAGAGCCCATCGTAATAGCCTTGGCTTGGTATCTTTCTTTTCCATGAGGTATCGTATATCATCGTGGTTAGTATACACTTTCACCTTGGAACCTATAAGGTATGACTGGAACTTATCAAACGCAAAACTATCGCCAACATTTCCTTTTCATTGGTGTTATAATTTACTTGAGCTTCGTCCAATGTGTGACTGGCGTAACAGACAACATAATTCTTTTTGTCCTTCTTTTGTCCTAGGACTACGCCTATGGCGTAATCACTAGCGTCGCACATTAGCTCAAAAGGCAGCTCCCAATATGGGGCTTGTAGGATAGGTACAGAAGTCAAAGCTTTCTTCAAGGTGTCGAAAGCTTCTAAGCATTCATCATTGAATTTAAAAACTGCGTCTTTGATTAACAAATTCGATAGTGGTTTTGAGATTTTTAAGAAATCCTTGATGAACCTTCTATAGTATCCAGCATGGCCTACAAAAATTCTTACCCCAGTCACAGACTTTGGCGGTGGGAGTTTGGAGATAGCTTCAATTTTGCTTAGATCCACTTTGATGCCCTTCTTGGAAATTTTATGTCCTAAGACAATACCGCTCTTGACCATAAAGTGGCACTTATTCCCAGTTTAGGACCAAGTGTTTCTCCTTGCATCTTTGTAGTACTAAGGATAAGTTTCTTAGGCATGCATCAAAGTCCGTCCCATATACTGAAAAGTCATCCATAAAAACCTCTACTATATCCTCCAAAAAGTCAGAAAATATAGAGATCATGCACCGTTGGAAAGTCGATGGTGCATTGCATAGCCCGAAAGGCATTCTTCTAAAGGCATACGTGCCATAGATGCACGTCAATGTCATCTTCTCTTTATCATCAGGGTAGGTTGGAACCTAATAAAACCTAGAATATCCATCTATGAAATAGAATTAGTCGTGGTGTCCAAGTCTTTCCAAGACTTGGTCAATGAATGGTAGGGGAAAATGGTCTTTCTTCATGGCTAAATTCAGTTTTCTATAATCTATGCACATCCTCCAACCCGTAATAGTTCTCATGGCGAGTTCGTCACCATTATCTCCCTTTACTACAGTCACCCCCCTTCTTAGGCACTACGTGAATGAGGCTTACCCAGTTGTTGTCGCTTATCAGGTATATAATCCCTGCATCCTGCAGTTTTAAAATTTCTTTCTTGACTACTTTTAGCATTTGGTTCAGTTTTCTTTGAACCAGTGGCTTAGTATATTCTTTTAAATTTATACAGTTCATGTAAATGGCTGGGTTAAGCCCTTTGATGTCTTCGACAGAGTATCTGATTGCCTTTTTGTGTTCCCTCAACTCTTTCAGGAGTCTTTCCATTTGTTCTTCCATTAGGTTTGCGTTAACAATGACGGGATTCCTTTCCTCATTGTCTAGGAATTCATATTTCAGTCCTTCAGGGAGTGGTTTCAGTTCTGATTTCGACTTGGGAGCCTCTTGCTCTTCGTTCGACTATTCCAGAGAAGCATATTTTACAGTCTCAATTACTTCTTCGTCCTCACTGAGATCTTCTTCGCCTTGGTTAAGATAATCCAGAATTTCAACCACTTATGGGTCTTCCACCAGAGGATTTAGGTTGTTCAGGGCCCTTATCAGGGGATCTACTATGGCCTTTTCCTCTTAAACCTCCTGACAGTATTGGTTGTAGCTTTCCATGAAGTAAACCGATTCGAAAAGAGATGATCCATTCATGGCATCCTTCACCTTGAAGTCTATGTGATCGTTTCCAACCTGGAGAGTTATGATGCCTTCGGTGACATCTATCAAAGCCCTACCAGTTGCCAAAAATGTCCGTCTGAATATCATAGGACACTTTGGGTCTTCGATAGTGTCTATTACAACAGTGTCACAAGGGATGAAGAATCATCCCACATGGATTGGGACATCTTCTACTATACCAACGGGTCTCTTGAACGTGTGGTCCGCCAGTTCAATCCTCATGTTTGTTTTGACCATGTCGGTCAATCCCAGTCTTTGAGCTAAATTTAGGGGCATGAGGCTAATGCTCGCTCCCAAGTCTACTAGACCTTTCCTTTTAATATTGTCCCCAATCCAAAAAGGGATGTTAAAAGCTTCGAGATCTTTCTTCTTAGTCGGAAATTCAACTTGAACAAAAGCACTAGACATGTTCGCTAGATGCACTGTTTCAACATGGTTTCCCCTTCTTCTCTTTGTGATGAGATCTTTGAAAAACTTTACATACGTAGACATTTCCTCCAAGGCATCAGGAAATAGAACATCTATGTGCAACTTCTTCACTGCTTCCATAAATTTTTCATATCTTTTCTTGAGATGTGCCTTGATGAGCTTGTATGGGAATGGGACCCTTGGTGCATACATATTTTTCCTCATGAAGATTTCCTCAACAATATCTGGATCTCTAACTTCTCCACTTTTCTTTTTTGCTTTCTTCAGCAAACTTTTCTTTATCGGCAGACTTCTCAGGAGTAACTTCTTTCTCAGGTTGTGGTTCCTCATCTTTCCCTTCCTCATTTTCACCCCCAGTTCCAGAGTTAATTAGTGTCCTCCCAGAGGGTAGCCATTTTAGTAGTCTCTGTATTCGATGGAATTTTCCCGAGAGATTCTTCACCAACTCTGCCAACTGTGCAAGTTGTTGATCAATTTGGGATTTGTGTGTCTGTATATCCACCATTTGAACTTGCATGGTTGTCAGGACTCCAGAATTATCTAGAGCACTTTGGGCTAGTTGATCGTTCACTGTGGCTTGCCTCTTGGCAAAATCAAATAATTAGGCGACTAAGTCTTGTGGGTTGTTATCCTTTCCTTGTCCTGATCCTTGGCCTTGGCTCGGTCCTTGACTCGGTCTTACTCCTTGACGATTCTGATTCTTACCTTGTCTTGAGTAGTTGTTCTTGTTGGTTTGATAGTTGGTCGTCCGAGTATACTGAGTTTTTTCAATTCTCTTTTCAAAACCTGGCGGCAATTTTGGCTGGTTGTTTAGTTGATGTGAATTCTCAGCTGCATCCTTGTTTCCGTAATTGAAACTGGGATGGTCTGGCCTCTTGAAGTTAGCGTAGGAGACATTATCAACTTCTTTCTCACTTTCACTATCATCATATTCCTCTGGCCTGGTGTGAATGCAGTTGTTAATTCTGTGCCCTCCTTGGCCACAGGTAAAGCACTTCATCACTTTCTCCACATGTTTCTTACCCTTGCTGCCTGAGTCCTTTAACTGCTGGACATTAGTAGCTATCTTTTGAATCTGGGTAGTGATCGCGTCCAGAGCCTTAGCTTCGGCAGACCGTCCTTCATTGGTCTCCTTCTTCGCATATCCTCTATCATTTCTATCGTAGTCCATGCCTGCTTACAGCGCAGCCATGCTCTCAATGATCTTGATCATCCTGCTTGGTTTCTCTCCTAGGAAATCACTTCCTGCTGCGACATTCAGTGATGTCCTCTAAGCTGGGGTCAACCCATTATAGAAAGTTGTAACTAAGAAACCTTTTCCATAGTTATGGTGAGGGCAATCCCAAAGATATTCTTGGAATCTTTCCCAAGCCTCATGTAGGTTCTCATGTAGTTTCTACATGAATGAGGTTATCCTTTACCTATTCCAAATTGTTTACTCAGTCGGATTAAACTTTGTGACAAAGGCATCAACAAGATCCCTCCAGTCATCTAGAGAGCGATGCGGTAGGCTGAGGTACCAAGACATTGCCTTGTCTTCTAGAGAGAAGATAAATCCATTGCAATAGATTACCTCTTGGGGAACTCCTCTCATCTTAATGATATCACAAATATTTTTGAAGGCATCAAGGTGGTGGTACGAGTTTTCATTTTTGTAACTTCCTCAAAAAGGCTTGTTTTGAATCATCGAGATTACAATAGGCTTCAGTTCGAAGTTTGCTGCATCAAAGCGTGGGATTATGATAAGGCATCTAGACTCATTGGCCCTGGTAGCGGCCAATTCATGGAGAGTTTTGTCTTCTTCATCGTCGTCTTCACCATTCATGTAGTTGCGATCTCTCTCGCCATCCTGCTCGCGGTGGTCATGGTTCCTTCTATGTCTGTGACTATGGCGACGATCTTCGTTGCGACGGTCATCCTCGCGACGGTAATCTTCGTGTCGCTCTTCATGTTCTTCCTCATGTTCTTCATGCTCTTCTAATATAGGCTCCTCTCTTTCTTCTCTAGAGGGAGGTGGATCACACATGATCCTAGCATGTTCTTCACCAGAGCAGTGGTCATCCCTTCGAGGAGGCATCTTGTCTCATGGGAGGAACAGAAGCTAGGATGGAGATTAGATATGCCTTCTTTGGTTACATAAACAAAAAGTACGGTCGAGTAAAAAAACTAGACGAGTAAAACAAACTATAGTAACCGTAAGTTAGCAGGGTTAAAGATTTAAGTGTAGTCAAGCTTATTACTAAGCTTGAGGCACGGGAGTATAGAGGAGTGGACTCGCGTTCTTAACAGTGCCATTTTGTCTTGTCCCCGACAATGGCACCAAAAAGTTGACCGACCTAAATCACACGTCAAAAAATGGAGCAGATCTAGAGTAGTCAGACTTTTAAAGAAATAAACCAACTCTCAGGCCCCCGCAACGATGAACGGGGTTCGATATAGCGATCGGGGTCAAACATAGGGACAATGTTGGTAGTGTTAAGTGCACAAGGTCTAATACTCTTATACTCCAGATAAAAGGGATAGTTAAGGGGTGTTCCCTAAGGAACAATGATACCCAAACCGAAGTAAGGCAAGTAAAATGAAGATAAGAAGAACAAACAATAATGAAAATAAGATGGTAACAATGATTTAGAAGGGAAACTTGGATCGGGTTTCACCTACTAAATCTTCTCACCAACATGCAACATCATCTCCCTCTCTTGTATACTCCTATCAAGATCATAAGCAATTATCTATGGTGTCTATTCCACTCTCTCTCGAGATGAGGATAGCTCTAAGTCTAAGGGTAACCTCTCTCTCGAGATGACCACTCATAAACCACAAAGCATAACATATGATTTCAAGTTTTAGCATTCCAACACTCGCGTACATTCGTACCACTCCACAACACATGATAAAAGTGATATTACTCTCTTGAGATATCAACTATCAAACATCACAAGATGGTAGCTAAGCATACAAGTGAAGCATTAAAACATGTGTATGGAGATAATCTTAACAAGAGTATATATATTCAACAAAGAGAGACAATATACATGTTGGGAGAGCCTTAATGGCTACTCCCAACCCAAGCTAAGGTGTTTAGCCGCTCATGTTCACGGGCACTATAACGGCATTACAGAAAGATAGATACATGAAGATCCACGAAGTGAGGAGGGAAGTACAACGAATTATGGAATGATAGATCAAGACAGAGAGAGAGAGAGGGAACATGATACAACATGGTACTTCTTTAGATCTGGATGTAGCACATCAATGGCATGGACGATCTTCTACTCTCAAAGAAGGAGTCTTCAGTCTTCTCTCTCCTCAGCTTCCGCCTTTGGAGATCCAAGACTGGTGGATGGGATAGGATGGAATGAGTCTAGGATGCAGCAGCACTTTGTGACCTTCTAGATCTGATCTATGATCTAATGTCTTGATAAGACGGGCGGGTGGCCTATTTATAGGCACACTCCACCGACTTAACTTTTGGACTGCAATCGCATTCTGGTTTGGGGAGGGGCATGACCGCGGTCGCGGTCTCCTCGTCGTTTCTTCCTCTGTCGCAGTTAGGCGAGCTCCCCCACTTGGTCGCGGTCTAGCAAGGATCGCGGTTGAGGTCGACTCATGTATTGCGTTGGAGAGGTCAAGGTCTTCCCACTTGGTCGCGGTCTGCATGTGGCTCACGGTCTAGCAAGGATCACGGTCTGCTTGAGGCTCGCGGTCTCTGGCTCGCGGTCTAGCAAGGATCACGGTCTGCTTGAGGCTCGCGGTCTCCAAGTTGATCGCGACCTCTGTTATGATCGCGAGCTTGGCAATGATCGCGGCCTCCAAGCTGATCGTGATCTGGCTTGAGTGCAAAATGACCGCGAGCTTAAGCCAGTTGAAGACCTCGACTGTGGTGATATGGTCCTTGTTGAATGAATGGGTCGCGGTTGAGGTGATGACCGCGACTTGGGCTATATATGTACCTGAAACCAAGGAAAGATGTGTAAGTGAAGTCTTTGGCAAAAAGATGCTAAAGTTGTGGGGAAAGTTAGCAAAAGATATGCTAAAAGAAGTGTAAAATATATACAAAAAGTACGTAAAATAAAGTATTATCACATACTCAATTATGTCAAGAACAAAAAATTAACAAAATAACAAAAATAATACTTAATTATGTCCAAGACATCATTTCATTTTACCTAATAATAAAAAATTAACAAAACCAAACGTCATACTAAAAAATCAATTCATTGGGTCATGTTATAATATTTTATCTAATTTAAATCAATACATAAAACAAAACAATAATGTCATACTTAATTATGTCAAGAACAAAAATTAACAAAATAACAAAAATAATACTTAATTATGTCCAAGACAGTATTAAGATTCATCAACAAACATACCTAAATTAGACTAGCACAATGCATCCTTTTCCAGAAAAAAAAATTAATAAAGCATTTTTGATCGATTCTATAACTGTATAAAATGTCTGGTTTGAACAAAATTATGTTTCTGCATATTTTGATGATAAGTTAAAAATAAGTATTTAAATGTATTTAAAACAATACTAAGAATATAACAACACACTACCAAAAAGTCTATAGCCCAGAGCGACAAGAATAACTAGGTCATAAGTCTGTAACAAATCAATATTGTCACCTAGTACTTAATTATGTCAAGAACAAAAATAATACTTAATTATGTATAAGACATCATTTCATTTTACCTAAGAATAAAAAATTAACAAAACCAAACGTCATACTAAAAAATCATTTCATTGGGTTATGCTATAATATTTTATATAATTTAAATCAATACATAAAACAAAATAATAATGTCATACTTAATTATGTCAAGAACAAAAATTAACAAAATAACAAAAATAATACTTAATTATGTCCAAGACAGTAATAAGATTCATCAACAAACAAACTTAAAATAGACTAGCACAATGCGTCCTTTTCTAGAAAAAATTAATAAAGCATTTTTTATCGATTCTACAACTGTATAAAATGTTTGGTTTGAACAAAATTATATTTATATATATTTTGATGATATGTTAAAAATAAGTATTTAAATATATTTAAAATAGTACTAAGAATATAACGACATACTACCAAAAAATTTATAGTCTAGAGCGACACGAAAAACTAGGTCATAAGTCTGTTGGTGGTACTGCAAGCATGCCACTACTGCAACAAATTAATATTGTCTCCTAGCCACCCACCTCCAACCACCAACCAACCAATGCATTTAATTATCGCCCACAAACAACTAACAACTCATTTCAAATTAAAAAAATTCATTTTCCCTCCAATTTTTCTTGTCAACTGCCCACGGTCATATTTGTACACGTTTGACGTCTGAGTTAGAAATTCGCATTTAAGTATTTTTAAAATATTACCAAAATCTATTAACACCAGACATGATATAAACCAAAATAGTGCTTACAGTCAAAGAAATTATATGATTATAAAAATATATTATAAGAAATAATGACCATTCATCATTGCACTACCAAAAGACATCCTAAACGAGACTAAATATAAATTAAGACAATGCTTACAATTAGAAAAAAATTATGATTAGAGAATATATTACAGCCCCAATATCCATTTATTGTTTTCTAAAATATATATAATATGTATGTATAACTCAACGTTATTACATGTGACTCATAAATGCCCACGTTTGACATTTAAAATAAAATCAAAACTCATTTACAAATGTCATAGCACCATAATTCTTTCAACAAATGTTGAATTTTTGTACATTACAATATCAAGTCTAGGTGACTAACCAATAATTGAAAATGAATAAAAATGACAACATCAATGAGTGATTCGGATGATCGGCGTCATGTGCATGTGTTGTCATGGTGACAGATGGTGGAGGAGGCAACCTTGGCGTGGTGGCACGCTGGCGGGATGGACAAGATGACGATGGGATAGGTGCGGGCGGCGGGCTGGAGGTGACCTTTTCTTGGTCGGCAGACATGATGGCGGGCTAGACTACGACGGTGTTTGGACGGGACGACGGTCAGCGGTGGACAGGATGTGATGGAGAAGAGGAGGAGGCAGCCAGCGGAAGTGCAAGACGACAGCGGGTCTGGGCGGGACGGCGGCGGTCTTTAACCGCTGGTACGGTCAATTGCGAAATTCACGGAGTGCGGAAAGACCATCGGAAACACGCAAAAAACAAAAGCCGTATGCGTGCGAGATGTCAATTGCGTATTTTCGAGACCAGGGTGTAAATGCTGGTATAAGTAGTGTGCTATGTGTGAGAACTCTAGTAATGGTTAATATAGGAAATCGGAAACCCCGCCCGGCGGCCGCTCTAGAACGCGAGCCTCCTGCAATTGGAAAGAGTGCTCCAGTCGGCACTCACTCGTGGGTTTCCCATGCTGATGGTGCCCAACACGGACAAGGTTGTGCGCTTATAAGAACTCCCATGTTCTCGGATATACAGTGCTACTGTGCGAGGCTCTGCCAGCACAGATAGGGCGACGACGCCGACGACTGCTTATAAAAAAAAAAATGGGCGACGAGTTGTAGACAAACCCGTCAAGATTATTGACAGCGAGGCTCTGCCAGCACAGTTTACTTATTTTAATTATACACCATAAATATTGTAATTTTCTTTTGAATAATTGGGCTAATAGAAAGTCAAGATTAATGGAACTCAAAGTGTGTATGTTGTTTAACTCTGAGCAAAAGTTATGTTAGCTTTCCTAACAAACTAGTCACGGTTGAGTATATTTTATCCATTGAAGAAAAAATTGAAACCTTTATCGCCCTTCCCTTTGAATACATTCTCGCATATTAAACGGAATCCCATTAGTTCACTTATTTTGGAATTATATTTCATTAATTGCATCATATTAACATCTGATATCTCTCTCATTTCAATCACATTAACTCTCCTCCACTCTCTTTCTTCAATGAATTGATGTCCTAATAAATACCATGGTTGAATTCTCTTCTGACATCATAACAAAAATCTCATTAATTATTTCTTCTTTTGAAACCACCCTATAAATATAACCTTTTATCTCCCTGTTTTCTTAAGTAAAGTATTTAAATTTGTTGCTATTTTATTGTTTCTCAGTCTTCTTTCATTTTTAAGCCATTTTCAAATGCATTTTAGAAAAGTTTAGTCCATGCTAACTTCTTTTATGTCATTCACTGTGTCACATCACTTTCTCTTCTAAATTTACAACCACATTAATTCTTCCTCTCTTTTTCTCTACCCAATAACTATCTCTCCTGAAACCAACGCCCATTTTTTCACATCCTACCTCTATACTATATTTTCTATCACATCAACTCTTCTTCTCTTGCTTTCTCCTACATCTAAAAATTTAGTGAAACTATCATAACTTGCCTTGCCATTGATAAAATGTCTCATTAGAAAATAAATTCCATTAACTCCTTTCTCGGAAGTATTCCACTAATTGCATCCCATTAATATTTCTTTCTCTTTCTTGAAGTATCTATCATCCTCATCACTAAAGTCACATCGGCAACACCCATGAAAGAACGCAGTGTCTCCAGAGTCCTATACTTTTATGTAGGAGGGAGAAAGAATTCAACATTTTCCCTCAAAATACTACCCACTACAAAAATTAAGGAAGATAGAAATGTATATTGTACACTTTGATATATTTCTTGTACTTCCACTATAGGAGACGTTCTATAATATAAAGTTGTCTGCACACATGCGTGCCAATAACAATATAAAATTTCACCCTGCTAATTTAACTCAAGCTAATAAAATTAAAATTCCATCTTATATAGCATCATCAACATTGTTTTTCCATATATTTTAAACAACTATTGTATGATTTTTTCCTAAAAATAGTTTTGTGTTCAATTGTACAAAAACACAGAAAATACTCTATAAAACAATAATAAAAAAATTTAATTTTATTTTAAGTATGTAGCATGTGTATATAATAATAATTTAAATATGACACTTTTCAAAATAATACACAAAAGATCACCTTAAAGTATGAAAACATGCACAATTCGAGTGAAATCATAAATTTTTAAATATTTTCTGTCTCTTAGTACTAGCAGAAGACACGTACCAAACATGTGTTTCATATTTAAATTAATCTAATAAATAGTATTTAGACATATGTGTGTGATGCAATTGGTCATATGGTATGTTTGGTTTCCTGGATTTTGCCCGTATTGGATTGTATTTGGCATCGATCTGCAGAAAATTTATGTTTATTTTACATGATCGAGAACCAGAGCTAATCCCGGGATTTCTGGACATAATAGAAATCTCGCATTTTGATTTCCATCAAAATTCTCCCAGACGCCAAAATGCAGCTGTGGCTGGCCCGTGGACCCACACAAATTAAATCATGCATTTTATAAGTCCAGACAACAAAACATAAAATTTGTGTTTACAAGATTTTGACAATGTAATATTTTACAAATGTAGGATGACATAAATACAGAGATCTTGAAAATCTAGCAAATGAAACTTGCCCATAGATGAATTGTATGAATTGGTCAAAACAAGTTACAACTAATATTATTTTGGCATATACATTAAAAATATACACATACTACAAAATCTTATAATGTTAGATACAACATAAAATGTTTATATACAATCTGTTAAAAGAGCACAATTTGATTAATTTCCAGTTGACTCTCTCCAGCCTATAGATGATTGTTATCATAATTACATATGTTACCAAACTTAAGCATGTACTTGTTGACAACTAATATATAGTTTGTATTTATAAAAAATTACATAAAATTTGCTAAAAAACAAAATGATCACTATTATTTGACTTCTTCCCATCTGTAACGTGTCAAACAAAAATCACATATGCTCTCATTCTTAGACATGCACAGATTGACAACTAATTTGTTGAAAGAGAATAATTCATTTAACTATGAATTAACTTCTACCAAGCTTTAGCATTTGAAAACTAAAATCACCTCCGATCTAAACAATTATATTGTTAGAAATAAAAAAAATTACATTCAATCCACTAATGGAGAGAACCTTAATTAAATAAAATTTGATTCCCTTCATTTTGTAGTATGTCATTTAAATGTTATATGTGCTCTCCTTCTTGGACGTGTACATATTGTAAAGAACCAAAACTTAAAATATTACACTATTCCATGACTAGAAAGATTGTAACATTGGTTTCTTAGATTTGACCAAAAAAGGATAAAAATTTTAAAATATATTTACATAATGACTTAATTATGTACCAACATATAATATAATCATGAAACATGTTACACATATTTTCTTTACTAACATAATGGCTAAATAAACAAATGAATGATATGCTTTGAAGGAACAATGGGTAATTCCATATCTATAAATATTAATATGTTCGGTTTTTTAAAATAAATATGAAATTAGTGGATTAAAAATGTAAATAAGTAAAAATTAGAATTTTATGCAACAATATATAACTCTTTTAAGACTATATTAAAGATAATAAAACTCAATTGAGTGGATGTTTATAATAGAGATATAATGTTTTGATAAACATAATGATAATAAGCCAAACATTCTGATGGTGCCACAACTCATCAAAGAGAATTTCAAAAGTAAAATATAATGTAAAAGCACGTCCTTAGGTCATAATTGCCTGGAGTGTCAAGTTTCACATTGTTTGCATAATGATAACTACTTTAATTCTATTTAGAAGAAGAAAAAAAAGATTAAGAGCCAAAAGTGTTGAATAAATACACTACACCTCTTTAAAATCAGAGATAAACCTCAAATCTAAAATATACATGCCAAAATAAGTGTATGTATGAATTTCCACAATATTTGAACATCTTAGTGTAGTTTAGGAGAGAGAATGTATATTAAAACCCAAAATATTAAATAAAATGCTAAACAACCACAATAAGAAAAATTAATCATAAAATCATTTTCCTCGTATTAAGGTTTGCTTGTAGGCCAAATTTTACATCTTTTTAGAGTTTCTAGATGCCACAAATTCCTTAAAAAAAGAAAATGAAAGATAAGGCAAAAAAAATTGAATTTATTATTAAAAATAAAACATCCAATATATTAAATGAATAATGTAAATCAATTTATATGGATTGTTATAAATAAAATTGTGGTGTAACATGATGGGAAACAATATTATACGCACATGAAAAATATTATCATAATAGAAATAAAATCCAAAAATTATTTTAGAAACACACTAATTGATACATAAGTAAAGAATCACATCGCACACATATGTACCAAATAATTAGATGTAAAATTTTAGTAATAAAAAGTAGTAAGAGAATAAAATTTCCCCTCTTTAATTACTCTTTATATGATGTTATTAATATTATATAAACAATTAACATGTATCGGGAAACTAAGTTACTATTATATGAAAGAAATTCAAATAAAAATAGTTGATAATAATGAAGAGAGATTGAGGAAATATAAGATATTCTTTATTTCTCTCATGAGTGGAAATTTCAAAAGGAACGTAAATACCCAATATAGAAAGAAAAATGTTCATGTATATGAAATAATCCACTATATAATTTTTAAACAAGAAAGTGATGTCAAATTTATTTGTCATGTATTAATTGGTCCAATTGTCAAATTACTTTTTAGTTTGATAATCTAGTATCCATATACAAATTATAAAATTAAATAATAAGACGATGCTAAAAGGAGTCCAATAAAGTAAATGCCATATTGAACATTCCAAAAATGAAAACTAATATAAATATCAAATTATACATGTCTTAATTACCTATGTCTCACAATTTACTTTATTTTTGGATCCTCAAATAAATTCATGAAGAGAATATACAATTAAAATATTAATTGTTAGTTTTTTAATTCAATACATTTTGTTTGATATAATTTCTAATTTTCTTCCTATCATGTTTTATTTCCCTTTTCCTTTTATGTCTGGTATTCTTTTTATCTTCTGATTCCCTCTTTTTCTCCCTTCCTCTTTTTTCTTTAATAACTTTTCCTTACTTTCTCCCTCATCTAATAAGGATCTACTCAGAACTTATCACACAAGCATCTCAGAGTCCCATCATAGAAATACTAGGACCTAACTATATAAAAATATGGGACCTTGTCTCTAATTCCACCACACCTCGCTTAGACTTTTTCCTCTAGTCTCATCTCTATAATTGGGAACTTGGAACTTGGTGGACCTTTTCTGGGCATTACAGCCTGAATACTCAAGTTATGATGGTTCTCTTCCTTATGAATATATCTTTTATTTTTTATCACTGATATGAGAATGCCAGATTAGTGGTCTTCTGTGTTCTCTGACCCACTTGTTGACAACTTTTATTTCTTATCCTTTACATAAAAGAAATTTTATCTTGTTCTTTCCTGTCCTATTAGCATGACTGATTGTGTAGTCATAATTAGAAGTAGTGACACCATATTTGAGGAATTGAGATTTTAATCTTCTTGTCGATGCAATGAGATTTCAGTCCTCCTACAATTTACTATTTTAGACATGGAGACTATATTTCTCCTACAATGCACTGAGGTTTTAGTCCTCTCACATTACTATATTTTATATGGCACTGAGGTTTTATTCCTCCCACCCTTAGTATGATATTCATGGATTCTCATCCTACTTTCTAGTATATGATGGTCAATGTTTATTTATCACCATGCAACTACTTATCTTTGTGATTATGTTGATATGAGTGTGGCACAATCACTTTATTAATCATATATTTGTTAATAATTGTCTCATCTTTTGATCATGTTAAATATTTTTGACAAACTCTTCTCTATCGAACATTCTGTTATGGACATCTCTTTATTTCAAAATTTTCTCACTTTAATTAATGCCTAATTATTTTATTTTGTGCATGCTCAACATTTTCTGATGCACTTTCTTTTATTTTCCTTTTTTCTGAGTATTGTTTTTCAACCCACCCAGAGTTAGCTCAGCTCTTGGTTCAAGGAGGAGGGGACTTTGCTCAAGACCAAGTGTAAGGATGAGTTTCGAGATAAGAATGTTTTTCACCATAATATAAACCTGATAATTAGATTCATAGTTTATATTTCTCCTACAAATCCCAATGTTAAGTTGGGCAATAAATTTTATGTAATAGTTGGATTTAATTTTCCACTACAACAAACTATGTTTATGTATTCATCTGTTTGAGGAAAAAAATATTGCACCCATTTTATTTGGTCATAATTGTATTTATGGAGATTTATACAAATTATTATTTTTGAATTAAGTAAGGAGTGGACCCCTTATATAGTACACCTATGCTTTAAGAAAACCAACCTGTTAGGCCAACTGATACATTTGACTTGAAAAAGATCTATTAGAACATAGATGTCGTCCCTCATGCTACCCATACAGAAAACCTTAATCTTCAAGAATTAGAAAACTAATTTAAGATGTTGGACTAAAAACACATTATCCAACTTTTGGGCTATTAATCAAACACAAATATCTGTAATAGCTACACCCTAAATGGGGTAATTAAATAGACATTTCTATGAGAACCACCTTGGGTAGACATATTTGGCAGCCTTAAGAAAATGTTGCACCAATCAATACTATAAAACTATACTCACAATATAGAAGTATCTGATAAACTTTTAATTTAGGTTGTTTCGATTTCGGAAACAAAATCCTCTTTAAGGAGGGGAATGTTGTAATGAACCAAAACTTAAAATATCACCCTATTTCATAACTAGAAAGAATCTAAGACCACTTTCTTAGATTTGATCGAACAAGGGTAAAAATAAAATATATTTACATAATGACTTAATTATGTGACAACATATAATATAATTATAAAGTATATTACATGTATTATTATTTACTAACATAATGACTAAATAAAAAAATGAATAATATGATTTAGAGTAACAATTGGTAATTCCATATCTATAAATATTATTAATATTCTTTTATTTAAATAAATATGAAATTAATAGATTAAATATGTAGATAAGTAAAATGTAGAATTTCATATGAAATAATACTATATAACTCTTTTAAAAGTGTATTGAAGATAATAAAACTCAAATGAGTGGATGTTTATAGTAAAGATATAATGTTTTGATAAACATAATGGTAATAAGTCAAACATTCTAAAAGTATCATAACTCATAAATGAAAATTTAAAAAGTAAAATATAATGGTAAAACCATATTCTTTGGGTTACAATTGTCTTGGGTGCCAAGTTTTACATTATTTGCATCATGATACCTAATTATATTTAGAGAATAAAAATAAGATTAAGAGCCAAAAGTGTCAAATAAAAATACTACAAGTCTTCAAAATTGGAGATAAACCTCAAATGCAAGACCATGCCAAAATCAGCGTATGTGTGAATTTCCACAATATTTGGACATCCCAGTGTAGTTTAGGAGATAAAATGTATATTAAAGCCCAAAATATTAAATAAAATGCTAAACAACCACAACAAGAATAATTAATTATAAAATAATTTTTCTCATGTTCAAGTTTGCTTGTAGGCTAAGTTTCACATCTTTTAGGAGTTTCTAGATGGCTCAAATTTCTTAAGAAAATAAAATAAAAGATAATGCTAAAGTATTGAACTTACTATTCAAAAGAAAGCATCTAATATATTAAATGAGTAATGTGCCAACTTGCATGGATTGTTATATATAAAATTATGGTGTAACATAATGGGAAACAATATTGTCACGCATGAAAAATATTATCATAAAAGAAATAAAATACAAAATTTATTTTAGAAACACACTAATTAGTACATATGTAAAAAATAGCATCACACTCATATGTACTAAATAGTTATAAGTAAAATATTAGTTGTAAGAAGTAGTAAGATGATACAATTTCCCTTCTTTAATTACTCTTTATAGGATGCTATTAATATTATGGATTAACATGTATCGAGAAACTAAGTTATTATTATCCCAAAAAAATTAGAAATAAACATTGTTGAGGATAATGAAGAGAGATTAAAGAAATATAAGATATTCTTCATTTCTCTCACGAGTTGAGATTTTTGAAAAGAACATAAATACCCAAATATAGTAAGAAAATTGTTTATGTGTATGAAATAATCCACTATACAATTTTTAAACAAGAAAGTAATGTCAAATTTATTTCTCATGTACTAATAAGTCCAATTGCCAAATACCAATTTAGTTGGTAATACTAGTGTCCATATACAAATTATAAAATAAACTAACAAAACAATTTAAAATGATTCAAATAAAGTAATGACATATTGAACATTTCAAAAATGAAAACCTATGTAAATTTTTAATTATACATGTCTTGATCAACTGATGTGTCACAATTTACTTTAATTTTTGGACCCTCAAATAAATTTAGGAATAGAATATAGAATTGGAAACATTAATTATTAAGTATTAATTTAATACATTGTGTTTGATATGATGTGTACTTTTCTTCTGTCATGTTTTATTTTCCTTTTCCTTTTACATGGGGTACTCTTTTTGTCTCTCGATTCCTTCTCTCGCTCTCCCTTCCTCTTTTTCTTTTAATAACTTTTCCTTACTTTCTCCCGCATCTAATAAGGATCTACTCAAAGCTTATCATGATGTATTCTAAAAATGCTTAAAGCTTAAGACACAGGCATCTCCGAGCGCCCATCATAGAAACCCTAGGACCTAATCATATAAATATGGGACCTTGTCTCTAGTTTCACGTCACCTCACTTAGACTTTTCTCTCTACCAATTTCTCCTCTAGGCTCGTGCTCTACCACCAGAAAATTGGAACTTGGCGAATCTGTTTTAGGCATTACGACCCACCCATTCTGCTATTTCAACTCAATTCCACCCACGGTTGAGTTGACTTTAGACTTGGAGGATTAGGATCCAATCTCTCACTTAATATTTAAGTCAAGGAATGTACATCTACTCTATTCAAATTGGGCATAATATTATGACTAAGGCATTGATTAAATTGTGATCATATTCACGTCATCTTATGATGGTTCTCTTCCTTATGAATATCTCCCTAATTTGTTACCATTGATATGAGAATGCCACATTGGTGGTGTTCTGACCAAATTATTTGTGTTCTCTGACCCACTTGTGGACAAGTTTTATTTCTTATCCTTTACATGAAAGAAATTTTATCTTGTTCTTGTCTGTCCTATTAAAATGAGTGATTGACTAGTTGTAACTAGAAGTAGTGGCACCATGTTTGAGGCAATGAGGTTTTAGTCCTCCTGTTAATACACTGATATTTTAGTCCTCCTATATTTGGCACTGAAACCCTTGGTATGATATTCGTGGATTTCATCCTGCTTTTTAGTGTATGGTAGACACTGTCTATTCATCACCACACAACTACTTAACTTTGTGACTATTTTGATATGAGTGTGGCAAGAATCACATTATTGATCATATCCTTGTTAATAATTGCCTCATCTTTTGATGATGTTAAATATTTTTGACAAACTCTTCTCTATCGGGCATCACATTATTGATATCTCTTTATTTCAAATATTATCTCATTTTAATTAATGCCCAATTATTTTACTTTGTGCATACTCAATATTTGAAGACATACTTTTTTCTTCTTCTTTTGGGAGTTGTTTTTCAACCCACCCAGAGAGTTAGCTTAGCCTGTGGTTCAGAGGAGAGAGGACTTTGCTCATGACCAAGGTAATGATGAGTTTCGAGATGGGAATGTTGCTCACCACAATATGATCACGATAGTTAGATTTGTAATTTAGACTTTGCCTGTAAGGCTCAATGTTAAGTTGAACAATGAATTTATATAATAGTTTGATTTTTTTATTTTCTGCTGCCAAAACCTATATTTTTGTATTCATTTATTTGAGAAAAAATATTACACCCCTTTTATTTGGTCATAATTGTATTATGGAGATTTATGTAAATTTATTTTCTTGAATTAAGTAAGGAGTAGTGCCCTACCGAGTCCCACTCTTTACACACATTGACGACTAACATATTACAAATACTCAAATAAATTACACATAATACACTAAAACAAATAGTTTGATCACTTACGCAAACATCCGGTTATGTAATACATAGACAAACAACCAAATACATGTCATGCTGGAGTATATATAAATGTCTCACAAGACATATTTTAGACAAAAACACATGCGTACTCTTACGGGATTATGTTTGTTTTATTGCCGTAGTTAGCATATATACACCTAAGAAAAAAAGTAAAAAAAAAAAAGGTGATGCAGATACACTTAGAATAGCTAGCAGAGTTATTTAT
This sequence comes from Alisma plantago-aquatica, assembly GCA_963693085.1. NCBI lineage: Eukaryota > Viridiplantae > Streptophyta > Magnoliopsida > Alismatales > Alismataceae > Alisma > Alisma plantago-aquatica. The sequence goes on along the minus strand of OY856410.1, from coordinate 1,348,303,880 downwards.
AGGTATCTATATATATAGCTATATATCTATACCTCAGCTCACCCTACACAGATAATGTTTGTAAATAAAAGTGAAAATTGTCTATTAGAAATAAGTTTCACTAGCACTCAACTCGAATGCAGAGAAACTTCTAGACAGAAATATTAAAAATTAGAAACCTATTTAAAAATGATGCAAGGAAATTTCTAGACTGAAAGCACGAGTCGGCGACGCATCCATGGCAGCTGTGGCCCCATACCTCGTTTTACAATAATTTTTTTTAAACCAGGAGCATCATTTAGCTTTCATCGGGACGTTTCGACTTTGAAGAGCGCGTGACATAAATTCCTGAAGAAGTGTCGGGAAACGGAATTTTCGTCCGGATTAAGGAACACCAAGCGTGGTCCACCTGACAAGCCAAACTGCGACGTCGTTATTGCCTCCTCAATTTGAAAATAAACCGCCAGTCCATTCTCAATTTCGTTACCATCTCGCGGGAGACAGGGGGCACCAGATTATCGCTAGGGATTCCATGGGTCCGGTGCCGGCGAGCGTCGTCCGGCAGGCGGATCTGCTGAGGCGCAACGGCAATGAATATTACAAGAAGGGCAAAATCGGGCCGGCAATCGACGCGTACACCGAGGTTTGCCCGCCAGTCCATTTCCCCTTACACGCCAATAGCCACTTTGCAGATTTTCTGAAACTCGGGTTCCTTTTGACTGTTCAATTCGTTGCAAATCCAAATTCCTGGGATCGATTTGAAGAGCTCATCGCCCAAGGGGAACCGCTGAGGCTTTATCCTTATTTGAGGTCTATTATAGCCGCTGTGTTCTGACTGTGGCGTGTGGCTTTGGTTGCAGTCCCTGGTGCTTTTCCCCAAGGTGGCTGCTTGCTGGACGAACCGGGCGCAGTGCTTCCGCAAGAAAAAGTATCCACCTTGTTGCTTGTTTCCGCAGTCATTGAGTTTCTTTCTATCCATTTAACGATTTGCTACCTGCTGTCTGCATTGGAATTCCAGAGAGTGGGGGAGAGTAGAAGAAGACTGCATGAAAGCTATATCTCTTGATCATAATTCAGTCAAGGTTAGAGTTTAAGTATTTTATCTACATTTTCTAGGAGCTCTACTTTATTCAACAACTATAGCAATCTGCCTACTTCTGGACATATATCACTTGCTATTGGAAGGCTTTCACAACATGCTGATAGATTTGCCTCTTGTCAAAATCTTATTCCAATTCTGGACATATTGCTTTACATGTTAGAATTCGGTCGTAGAAGTCTTGACTCTTTAGTGGATGCAGTATTACATGTCAAGGCATCTGCCTAGGTGCTCCTAGTGGGCCTTCTAAGAATTAAGGTGGACTCCAAGCATGGCATATTTTCTACCTAGAGTGTTTTGTGTGTAGGCCCTTATGCCTAATAATGGGTATTGATGTTATTTACAGCATTTCTCTTGTTGAAGGTATGTATTTTTGTCCATGTTAGATGTCTGACACCCTTACTTTTTGGTTAACTTTTTTTGCACCCAATATCTGGATTGCATCCTTTGCGCCTTGTATGCGATTTCACCATTAAGGGCCTATATGTAATTTTTTGGGGGTTTTAATAGCATTTCAAAAGATCATGCTCTTGTGCCTTGTATGCAATTTCTCTATTAAGGCCTGTCCGTAATCTTTTTGGGGGTTTTAATAGCATTTCAAAAGATCATGCTTTTGTGCCTTGTATGCAATTTCTCTATTAAGGGCCTGTCTGTAATCTTTTTGGGGTTTTAATAGCATTTCAAAAGATCATGCTGCTTATAATAAAGATCATCATGCTATAACAGGAAACTTAAACACCCTTGTTTGACAAAAAATGTGTAAAGACTGTGCCGTGTAAACGTGAAAATACTTGAAACTAATTGGTATGCTGGTAGACATGATTTATAGCTAATTTGGTGGTATTAACCAATAAAATTTATGCATATATATGTATATAACCATAAAATATGCACATGTCTTTGTATATAACTAGCAAGTGTAAGAGTATGTGTGTGTGTCTGTGACAAAAATAGACCGAATTCAGGTCCCCTAGGCCTACCATAGCATTATGACACCCAACCCTACCGTGTCGCCTCTGTAACAAGTACGGATGCAACATCTGTGAACCACATAATGCGGATCCGAATGCATGTATGGTGCTTCTCAGCATCAGTTGAGAGTAACTCTCTCTAGGATAACTGATAATCCAATATAACAATGCATTTTGTTAGCTAGACAAGCGACCAGATCCTCTCAATTTTGGTCGAACTGAGTTAAGCACGTATAACATATTGCACAGTTGTTGCTGTGGAACAGTAATTTATACTAACGTCATATAGCTAACTGAAAGGGATTTACAAATTTGATATAGTACCAAAAAGTAGCACGAAAGGGAAGAGTTCATGGCTTAGGCACAAACAACCTGAATTCTAGCGGACCGGTGTTTCAATTTGAAGGGAACGATTGATCTTAACTCACTATATTTTTAATTCTTTGAGTGAAACTGCGTATTAATATGACTAGGTAATGAAAATATTACTAATGATGTGCTAACTAGTAGAAGATCTATACGTTTAACTGTCTGAAAGTACAAGCTATCACATATTTTCCTAAAAGCATATTAGCTAAAAGTCTATAATATATATTTTGGCTACCATTTGTTGTAGATGTTCCTGACTTTTGCAAGTACTACTTGGTAACATGATAGATTATAGATTTCACATTCCAGATGCTAAATGTGTGAAATATTTATAGAAATGTTGACTGCATCTGGTTTTCATTCTTACCACTTAATGGTCTCCATAAAGATTGCTGCAACAGTTTCTTCTTATATTGTGAAGATCATCCTTTTAATTTTTCCAATTTGTTAATGATTTATTTAATGTCAAAATCGTTAAATTTTTGATATAAATGGAGATGTTCCTTTGTTGTCCCTTCTATGGGTTTCTTACAGATTCTGAAATAACTCACAGGGCCATTTTTTGCTGGGACTTGCATACTTAGAGAAGCGCGATTATCATGGTGCTATCATGGAATTGGAGAAGGTTTGATCTTGTACTATGGTTCTTTTAATGAAGGAAGGTTTATGGTTAATATTTCCTCAAAATATTCTTATATAATCAATATATCAATGATCCACTTCAATCTATATTCTATATCGTATTTATTGTGACATGGAAGATGTTGCATGGACCCTTTTAGTAATTGGACGGCTTGCCGCAGTTTGGAATATATCTGTTTTTTTTGCTAAAAGATTTTTTCATGATAGGTGAACGTTCCAGAAAAGCATTTGATTTGATATAAGGCTTAATATTGAATAGCAAACTTTTCTTTGATTGATTGTTGAATGTCATATTGAATCTGGGATGCCTATTTGACAGATCCACTATGATGCCAAACAATTGGTTTCTGAAAGTGAACAGTTGCAATAAAGACGTGAGATTAGCAGGAAGTTTTGGTGAAAAAATACTATATGCTATATATATGAGTTTTGACGTGGTGTGAGTTGAAGGAAGGTCTTGCTAGCTAGTTGGGCCGTTTAACCCTAGAGGCTCAATGCACTCATTTAAAAGATTTTCTTAACTAAATGAAGGGTGTTCACAATGAAAACTGGAAAATTTTGAGCCTAATATAACATGAAGAGTAACTAGAAAGAAAGATTTGATTTTCTTCAACTTACCATATGGCAATAGGTTCCTACAGTGTACAGTGATGTTTGATAGTACTAATTGTTTGAGGGTTTAATTGATATGATTACAGATATTTTCTTAATGCTTACTCAATGTTTGGTTATCTAATGTGGAATTTTTTAAACTGTCTATGCAAAGTTTGCATTCTGGTATTGGAGCAAGAAGATACTATCAAAATTGCTGTTCTATCCGTCTTTACCAGTTGTGTTCACATATAAAAATCTAATGTTCTGCGTGAGGCTGTCAGCAACCTCCATGACTGCTGTTGCCCCCCTCCCCCTGTTATTATCTTCAAATCATTAATATATGGTTTCTTCTAATTAAGTCTACCCATTTGTGATACACCATTACTGTTACAATCATTGTGGATGTATGTTAATATGTGTCTCCATTTCGGAGCAGTTCTAGCCCCCGATGCCGTCGCTGATCCTTTCATTACTTCAAACCACAAAGGCTAATATTGCCCTCTTTATCCAAAAGGCTCTTGCGGAGGTCATTCTGCTTCTTAGCTAACTTTTTTGCTTTTCTTTTAGATCCCTGCCAACGACCTTTTTTCTCTGATGAACATCAGTTGAAGGTTGCTTTCCAACGTAGATAGCTCCACCATGTCACTGATGCTCCATTTCCTGCAGTTTTATGTGAAACCTCTTGGGTCTAGCCTCATTTTGCTATACTTTTTTTTTTTTTTTGGATCTGCATGGGCCGAAGCCCACCCCCTCTCCAAACAGGTGCCAGAGCCCGGATGACCCAAGAGGTTGGTAAATACAGATGACCCGAGCGGGGAATCGAACCAGCGACCCTTCATGAGGGGCGCGCTGGCTTGACCGCCCGGGCTACGCTGGCCGGGTTCATTTTGCTATACTACTTTGTTGAGAAAGATGTTAAAAAAGATAAACATGACATTGAAAGGGGTCTATAGACCTGTTTATGTCTTCAGGGAAACACATTGAACTATAACCCACTTTTTTGATACAGGTTGACTTCTTTGCTAACAGGGTATGGTCCGTATGGATATATATATGATCATAATTATATTATTGCTGGTTTAATTTCTTGAACTATGTAATTATTAGAGTATTTTATACGACTATGGCTAGTATTTAATATTTTTTGTTTGATGTTTACTGTCAAATGTCTATATATTAATATTTATAAGCTATGAAGCATGGAAAGCACTGTTTCCGGACGGAAACACAAAAATAATTTTCTTTCAAATATATAGGGGACAGGACACACACAACAGCCATAGTCCATGAAAAGTCGAATCTTGCAATTCATATGCATGTCAAACCCCCAATCAACAAAGAGTATCCACAAAATTAGCATTCACACTAAAGCCTGAATCTTTGTTTGCAAACATAGCCCACATATATTTCACATTCAAATATAATGATTGAAGTCACAATGTCGATTCTCCTTTGCTATGGCGACATGATCACCATCAAGATCCAAGGAACAAGGTATCCGATACCGATGCCGTTTCGACAGCCTACAAATAGATATTTATCGGTATACTGACACCAATGTATTAGAAAGCGGGAAGCGGGAGGCGTGCGGACGGCACCCTGTAACCGATTAAGCGGTAGGCGGGCGATTAAGCGGGCGATTTTTGAAAAAGCGGGTGTCTAAATTTTATATATTTTTATACAAAATTACATGTATGTGTATATAAAAAATATATTTTTAAGGAACTTCTATACATATCTAATCAGCAAATCAGTAATTAACTAAGTATTCATCAATACTTACTATTAATCAGCATCTCTAATCACTAAAATCAGCAAGCAGATGAGTAATTGTATATAACAAACTATGAATTATTGAATTAAAGTAATCACTAAAGTAATACTAACCAGCAGTACCAATCATTAATCACTGAAAGCAGCAAGGAAATCAGTAAAACTAATCATGCATTACTAGTATAATAGAGCAATAGGATACTTAGATGCATTACAACAGTACCCAATTATTACAGCTTACACACAAAGTATGCATTCTAAATTAGGACTAGCTATATCATAGAACATTTAATGTATACAAGTTTTGTATATTATAGTCAATACTACTTGGCTATGTAATTAATTAATGTTAGATGCTTACATTAGGATTTTTAAACAAAAGCGGGAAAAAAGCGGGCAAAAAAGCGGGAAAAAAGCGGGAAAAAGCGGGTGAGGCGGGCAAAAAGCGGGCGATTTTGTTCAAAATGATTAAGCGGGCGATTAATGGCAAAATTAAGCGGTTGGGGGTCATGGGCGCTTAAGCGGCCCGCCTGGCCGTTTTTTATTTCACTGACCGACACAAATTTTGACAAATGTAATCCTGGCGAATCTTGAAATTTTATAGGTGTAATCTCTACGCCTAAATGCATCATTTTATGCTGTAAAATTTGATAATGGGTATGTGGGGTGTGTGTGTCCATCATGTGGGAGGTAGGGAACTTGTCCTTTTTTGGGGATTTCGATGACAAAATGTAGGAATTTAGATTTGACATTTTACTAGCACAATCTATAAACATAAATACACACACTTATGTATTAATATCCAATTTACAACACATTAATAATATTTTAACTTACTAACTCATATTAGTTGTATGTTGAGTTGAGTTACACACTGATTCTCCATACAATATTGAGTTGATATGGTTTACGTATTGCTCCCATGACATGTACATCATGTAAGGTCGGTTGTATGGAGTTATGTGTTGCTCATACATGTGATGTACACTACTATATAAGCGTATAATATTCATTTGTATTATGTAATCAAACATTATATATTTCAAAAAATTATTTAAAATTAAATTTATAAAATGAAGTCTAGAAAAAATTAAAAAGGTGCTATTGAATGATTTAAAATTACTTTTGAAAGCTTACCAAATAATAAATTTAGCTTATACAACATTAATATACACAAGTATATAGAAAATTAAAAACTCATCAATTTTTATTACTTATATAAAAAATGTACAACTCCACTATATTTTCTTTTAATATACGTTCAAATTACTCTTTCGTAGTACGTCTTCTACTAAACATAAATAAGTAACTAATTAAAACAATACTTATTGTAATAGTACTACTGATTAGATAAATTGCATGATAATAGTAATTAATAGTGTTGTAATTAGGTAGATATAGTGATAATATTGTAGATCTACATAATATACTTATAGATGTATGTATAGTTAGCGTCAATCATATTACTAGGTTTTGGCGGTAGAAAATCGTTTCAGGTGAAATTGGAAGAAAATAGTAGGAAAAAGAGACCGAGAGTTTGCAAATGGTAGAAAATGGAAGAGATTACCTTGATTCGAGCTCCAATCAACAAAAATCACCCAAATGTACCTTTTCCCATCCTGAGAAGTAACAACAGTCATTCTCGCAAAAAGGGTGTCTGTTGGTATTACCGTCGATTTCGATCGATACAGTGAAGTCAGTAGTGCATTTTGCACTGAAACCATTGAAACATGGCGATATTGGCGACAATACCTGTCTGTATACCGATATTTGCGAGCCTATTGCTATACACACAGGTTTCCATCTCTGATGGTATCAATATTGATTTCGGTCCAAATATCGCCATTCGATATCCCATTCTTTGCCACCATCAACCTCGTCTATGAACACAATGAATTCCTATGTTTAGTTCATTCTCATAAAGCAATAACACTACAACCTCGGTATGTCTTATAACTTAATATGAATGAAATGTACCACTTTAATGTTTGAGATTGCATTTTTTCCTGTAATATATATCTATATTCTATAATATTCCTTGACAAAAGGCAGAGATTTCTTATGCACATATACTAATTCATCACAACTTTTGGGAAGATCTAAGTTTTTCTCAAGGAGTTCATTCTTCAATTCCTTTTACAACAAGAGGAGGAACTTGCCTGCTGAAGTAGTCCATTTGTTAGCTTTTGAGATTTTTGGGCATTGCCTCATGAACAATATGTTAAATATGTGGATCCAATATTATCCTGTTTGTGAATGATTAAATGTGTCCAAACTCTTAAGTGAAGGTTGAGAAATGAACAAGCTCAACAACACTCCCTAGTTTAATGCTCCTCATGACTATTAAGGGTTGGGCGTCATTCTGGACATCTCCTATGCCGATACATTAGCAAGGGAGGCCTTGACCACCTCCTAGGGTGTCTTCTCGGGACGTCTTTCCCTGGACGGCGCATTTTCCTGTCCAAATCGGTTTGTTCTCTTCCAAGGGCTGCCGTCAAGATCGGTTCATTCTCTTGCAAGGGTTGTTGATACTTCATGTTTGCATCGTCCGTTGTCACAAGTGACAATATACCTCCTGTCACCCCTCCGCTCCGTCTTCTTAGGATTGTGTCACCACTTTGGTGCGTCTTTTTGGGGATGTTTTCTCCTTGACCTCATGTCTTCCCGTCCAAATTGTTCGCCAGCGACGTCAGACACAGTGTGTTGTCTGACCGACATGGCGTGTCGCAGTCCAAGAATCATCTTGCGATGCAGGATTTAGTTCAGATCGAAAGTTACACATCATGTCAGATTTCTACACGGCGTGTTGGCGGGAGTATCCACACAGTATCCACAAAGTGTTTGTTGGGTTTTGGTGGGAGTGGGCGCAATGGAAATTCAAACTTTTTTCCAACAAACTTCTTAACTTACAGATCCATCATAGCCATTGCTATATTGAAGACATTGAATGGGTATTGGATATACCTTAGTACATACTAGTTGTCGAAAAACTAGACACGTCGTATGTCCACTTTGAGATCTGGATCCCAAGTGGTTGTTGTTGTTTGCTGCCTTGTCGTCGCAACAGTACATTATCTTCTTCTTGAAGAAGATGCTTGTTCTCAAGCCTCCACCCATGAGCCTTGGCCTCTATGTTGTCTAAGCTGATGCAGAAACTCTTGGTGCACCACCTTAGTTGTCAAGAGGAACCGAAACTCGAAGTTGTAGATGTGATAGTGTTGCTCGCTCTCCTCCTATTTTGAACTGTTGTTCTTAGGGTAAGTTTTTCTCTATCCAAGAGGAAAAACTCTTAGACAACTCTTGTCTGAATGTTCGTCTCTCCCCTTAGACGTCCACCTGTGTATAAGACAATCACGAGCTTGGATTTCCTAAAAATTCAATCTTGTTCCTAATCACAAATTAAAACAGACTCAAACTCAGAATACTGTCAGAAATCCTAGTTTCCCAGTTCATTAATCAGTCGACCGACTTAGACGAGTTTGTCATCCAGTTGATCGGTTGGCTTGCCCAATTGCCCGGTACGCTAGTCCACGTTTGATATCAGTTAGCTAATTTGATTTCAAATAGAACAATCCACATATTTTTTGGTTGTTTCCTGACTTCAATCAGCTGACCGATAGGGTTATCTAGTCGACCGACTGACCAATTTCCCAATTGGCGATCTGTCGATTGATTGACAATCAATTGACGAGTTGATACAACTTCAAACCGTCCAGTCGATGGACTGACTTTCCTAGTCGACCGATTGTACCTGAAATAATCCTATGCATGTTTAAACCATTCTAATTATATGTTTGATTGCAAGCTTCAAATCCCTTATTCATCCTTATGCTTGTGACCCCGTAGGTTCCACACTATATTGGTATTGATGTTCAGGACATCACAAGCAAATATTGGTGTCTAGTAACACATTATTGCTATTCAAATAATCGGAATAAGTTGAGAAGAACTTCAACCTGTAAAGGACCAATGTTGGTATGGCTGTATAATCTGTTTGTCACAAATTTTCTAGATTAAAACTGAGTTACGGTGTTGTCATCTTCTTAACATTTAATCAATGTTTGTTGAACTGAAGTAAATTATGAAGGTTTTGTGAGTTCAATATCAGATATTGATTAATATAAGCATGTCCATGCATTTTCTAGTCTCATTTATCAAGTGTGAGGATATTGCTCCAATGGAGGACAATTTCATCTACAACACATAATAATCTACAAGTGCTACAGTGCACCCAATTACTACATGTATAGCAAATCTTATTGTCACTTTGGGTAATGTTATAGTACGCAGAACACATGGTTATATAGGCGGCTAGGCGACTAGACGTTCCATATGGACGCCCAGGCAGCCTAGGATCCCAGGCGGAGGCCCAAGCATTTTTATATACTAGTGAACGCACACGTGCACATGCACGTGACATATAAAATTTGTTGGAAATGTACGGGGAGATGACTCGTCCGTGAAAGGGTCCCTACGCTAAAAGATATTTGTGTTGGTTGTTTGAAAGGAGAGAATCAAGGAACCGTTTCCATGCAATGGAGAGAGAAATACATAATAAAAGTTAGGAGAGTGTGAGAATAAATATTTGTAGGAGCAAAATTCCTTAAAAAAAGGAAAGAAGAGAGTGAATCAAGGAGAGCGCTGCATCAAACTGACTCTTTTTATACTAGTATATATATTATTTTAGTATATATCGAAGCAATGCTATTGAGTCAAGCACAATAAATAGAAGAGGAGGAAGACCTAAATTAACATGGGATGAGCTTATAAAGAGAGATTTTGAATCTCTACATCTCAACCAGAATGTGGCCTATGATAGAGCTAAATGGAAACGAAGGATCCATGTAGCCGACCCCAACATAGTTGGGACTGAGGCTTAGATGATGATGATGATGATATTTTAGTATATATATATTTTAATAGATATATCTAAATTGCATGGATAGTAAAAATAGTACATTCAAATACCTGAATTTGTAGTACTTTTGTAGGAGATATTTGCCATTTTCCTTTATTGGGCTTTGTAAAGCTGTTTTGAGTTAATCACAAATTGATCACTCATAAATCAGAAATCAGAAATTTTAACTACATATGTATTTCTGTTCATGAGGCAGTACGTTTAGAAAACAAAATAGTAGATTAATAAAGTCAAGTAGTAGAAAAGTTAAAGCAGTACATGAATACTAATCAGTAGATAAATAAATAAAAAACAGTAGATAATAAAAAAAATCAGTAGATAAGTAAATATTAATCAGTAGATAAATAAATACAAATCAGTAGATAAGTAAATACAAATCAGTAGGTAAAAAAATTCAAAACATTAGATAAGTAAATACAAATTCGTTCATAAATAAATACAAAACATTAGATAAATAAATACAAATCAGTAGATAAAAAAATTCAAAGCATTAGATAAGTAAACTCAAAGCATTAGATATATAAATACTAATCAGTAGATAAACAAATACAAAGCATTAAATAATTCAATAGATAAGTAAATTCAAATCAGTAGATAAGTAAATACAAATCACTAGATAAATAAATACAAATTAGTAGGTAAGTAAATACAAATCCGTAGATACATATATACAAATCAGTAGATACATAAATTCAAATAAGTAAAGTAAATTCAAATCAGTAGATAAGTATATACAAATAAGTAGATAAGTAAATACAAATCAGTAGATAAGTATATACAAATCCGTAGATACATAAATACAAATCAGTAGATACATAAATTCAAATCAGTAAAGTAAATTTAAATCAGTAGATAAGTAAATACAAATCAGTAGATAAGTAAATACTAATCAGTTGATAGAAATCGGTAAAATTACAAGCTTAGTTACGTGTATTACTTCTGGGCGCCCAGATTGGGGCAGGGTTGGGGCCGCCTAGGCGCCGCCTGTACAACACAGGCAGAAGATGTGATTATTGTAGTGATTCAGGCCTAAGGATCACAATCACCACTATCCTCTGTCACAAAATTCTCTGCATTTTTGAATTATTCACGTATAATTCATGAATTCTTCATCAGATGTGTGCTATGCCCGAATTTTGCATCAAACCTGCTTTTTTTCTCGGATTTCACGTGTTATTTGCATTTTTAGTCGTCGGCCGTGTATTTTTACATTTTATCCCTGAATAGAACGAATTTTTGGCTATTTTTTTGTTGAAAAAAGTGCTCAACTGCCAAGAGACACGGGTCCACTTATATTTCCATTTCAAGAGGTGTGAATCTCCACCGGGTCAACCTCCGTGGTGGGTATGAAAACTTTGATCTTAGTGGTCCCTCCCCAATTACGATTTCTTCTTGTTTCAATATTTTCTCAAGCCTATTTCTCTTCCAATCATAATATTTTGGCTTCTACTGTTATTTATTTTGACTTAGCTGCTCATGGCGAGATTGAACTGTTGTGGTAAATGCATGAATCTCGATAGTTGCTGATTGCTCCTCTTTGATTTACCAAATCACCAAGTAAATTCTGCATCTATAATTTTTAATATATATATATATATATATATATATATATATATATATATATATATGCGTGCGCATATATGTATATATTTATATGTATATGTATATCTGAACTTTACCCAAATTTTTCTGGAATGGTTGATTGAACTTTTATCAAATCCATGCCGTTTTTTATCCAATTTTTTTCATAATTCCTGAATGCCGATTTTTTTCAGCCTCGTCAAATAATTGCCAATGCCGAATTTGTGACTATGACTGTCACATTGAGATTAAAATCTGAATGGCATAACATGGCTTCTTTGTGTCATTGTCAAAGTGGGTCTGTCTAGTACAACTTGTTCTCTAACAAGTGTCCATGTGTCTGAATTGATATCCAATATCATGATTGTCATCATTCGGCATACACATTAGTCTTATGTATTATTGTCCTAAAATATCAACAATAATAACTGGTTAGGGAGAAAACAAGAATGAAAAATTCTTTAAGTATACGTATGGTCTCATATTTAGGTCCTTAACCCAAACCATATGTCATTTGAGTCAAAATATTCTTAGAACATTATTACATTTGTTCATTATCTCAATACCGGAATAAACATAATAAATGGATTTGTCTTTATTAATAATCAAACCATAACAATGTATCCTTATTACAATCATCACATGATGGCTCTGAGGGCATACAACCATCATTATTAGTATTAGTTTGGGTACAACACCTATTTTGGAGTATCCGTGCTTCATTGCTTGTACTTGTACACTTTAACAAACAAAAAGCTGCTGTAGGCACTAACTCTCTTTTGGGCCACAGATGGACCAGACGAATTACATTAAAAAAACTAGACCCTAGAAATCTAGACCCGCTCACGAGGCACAAAACCCCTAATTCATCCTGACATCTCCTATTCCTTCCTCCGTCTCCGCATTCTCTGTGTGCAACATGCAACACTCCACTCCATGGGAGCAACGGCGACCTTCTCGGGCTATAAAAACTGCCGCCTTCACTGCAAAGAGTAGTAGACGTTGCCGTCAATGCATCGATGAGCATCAACATCAACTGTTGCTATGTGAAGCTGAAGTTAGGGGCGAACATCGTCTAGAACCACATCGGACTAGATTGAGAAACCAATTAGTAAAAAATGATGGATTCCGGATCAAGACATTTTAAAGGACTGGATGTAGTCTGAACCGTTCATACTTTTCATTATTTATAACTTATTCAGTAGTACAACATTGATCTCATTAATCACATCTAACACGTAATAATTATGTCAAATATTAACACTATTAGTGTTCATATATGTGAATTGTTTGTATAATTTACTAAACATAAGTACAAATATAGATGTATTATATAACTAAATTGGTCCTCGGTCCGGTCCACGGTCGGACTAGTTTTGGACCAGACCTGATTGAAGACCGAACTTTGAAAATTTATGAACCGCAAACCGAACGAACTTGGACCATTCCAGGACCAGATCAGGGTACAGGCTGAATGGAAAAATCTGGTCCGGTCTTTGTGGTCTGGACCAGTGTTTCAAAAAACGTTTTTATGCGGGGCATATGCGGCCGCATATGTGGTGTGACACACTTGCTAGGCCGGATATGCATGAGTGACCCAACTTGCAGTCATGGCTGCATATGCGGTCCTGTGCGGGGCATATGCAGGGTATATGCATCCGTTTTTATTAGAAGTTCTGCTGACTTTTTTCTTCAATTTAATTTAAACCACTTATTTACCCACCGACCCACATGTACGTATGTATATATATGTATATGCATTAACACCTTTCAAATTTTCAATATCTATCTATATCTATATATATTGTAGTAATACATCAATGGTATACTTACATACAATACACAAACATCTTCAAATGTGTAATATTCTATTTTATGTATATGCATTTTGATATATATGGGCATGCATATAGGATATATATGGAAATCTACATACACACATTTCCACATATTTGCATATACTGTATACACATTTTACAAGATGTATATATCTACATATATAATCATGGTTGTATAGGCGGCTAGGCGGCCAGGCGTTCCAGGGGGACGCCCATACTGCCTAGGCGCCCAGGCGGAGGCCCAGGCGTTTCCAGGCGTTTTTATATATTTTTTGTTTTAACAGATATGTAAAATTTCTGAAAAATACAATCCTTATACATAAATGTACATGATATATATGCAATCAATGTGCTAGCATTGTATGAAGAAAGCAACATTATCATTAGATATGGATTAAATTGTGGAAGTTTTACCTAAACAAAATTCATATAGAAATCAGAAAGCTAAACATGTATAATCTTTGTAGCCAAAACAATGTATAATACTATTATGTAGAATTTAGGCTAAATAAAAACTAATAAGGTCTAAATTAGAACTGATTGACCCTAATTTAAACTCATTTGATCCAAATTTGACCTAGTTTAACCTAATTTTTGCCTAAACCAGACCTAATTTTGTATACCATGACCTAATCAATCCCAATTTCCATAAAATTTTCATATATTCACCTAAATGAGACAAAATTTGACCAAATTTTCATATATTTTTGTGTTGTATATAATTAATTAAAAAAAAATCCAAAATCACATATACCCCCGCATACCTCATATACTCTATAAGGTGACCTCGCCGCACGCATAACACATACCACTTTTCAAAACCATGGTCTGTATCGATATTTGCTTACCCCTAGCCGAAGTAGCAGTGGTCTTTGCTGCTGCAAGTAACACCTAGAGGACAAGACCTAACTTGTCTTGCCACTGTCGCCGCCGCCAAGGGGAACACTAGGTACTTCTCTCCCTGTCCATCCTCCCCCGTCGTTCCTTCCCTCTCTATCAAAGCACCTAATTGCCCCTCATCCTCTGATGTAGACACTAGAGAGGCTTGCACCTTAGCATTGCCTCCCTGGCTTTTGACTGCCTCACGATTATGAGATGCACGCTTGACCTTATGAGGTTCATGCACACACCTTGAGGCACATTAGGAACCACCTTGCCTCAAGGTACGCTTTTCAATACCATGGGCTATACAACAAGAGTAGATAACACCTAGCTCCATGCAGGCATCTATTGTATGGAGCTACTTGCAACTAACTTCCTATGATGGATTCTAGCACAAAATGGTGTGGTATAAACAGGCCAAACCAAAAGGAGATCCCTCACCATCAAGAATGTAGGTGACTTGGCAACATTGTTGTTGAGGATAAGGTTCCTCCATGCACCAACTTTTGTATATCCTGACACACTGAACATATGCAGAAAAATCTGGGTTTTACGACGACTACCACCAAGCAGAGTGGGCTTTTCAATGATGTGGATCTGCATGACGGGACTGTCCTAAGCATAGTCACAAATTCAGTATTTTGGATACGTTCGGTTGAGTTGAAAAATTCAAAAGCCGGCAATTATTCGGGAAATTTGGGTAAAAAGCGGTCAACATGCGGTAAAAATACATTCAATGATTCGGGAAAAAGTCAGAAAAAAAACCAGGGGATATATACATATATTGCATATAGATATATGCACGTATATGTGCCATGTACATATATATTGCGTGTATGTATCTATAACTATTACATACATATACATATAACATATACATATACATATAACATATACATATACATATAACATATACATATACATATACATATACATATACATATACATATACATATACATATACATAATTACATATACATATACATATACATATACATATACATATACATATACATATACATATACATATACATATACATATACACACATATATGTGTTTACTACACACATGTGCACTCAAACGAAGTTAGAGTCTGAATCAATATAATACGGGAAAAGGACGTATAGAACATGAAAAAACATTAAACGCGAATAATTCGTGAATAATAAGGGAATAACATAATATTTGTGAATTGGGATTTATTCGGCCGTTTCATACGTCTAGGGAAAAAATCCGCGTTTAAAACAAAACTTTTTCAAAAAGTCGGCGTATATTTTGACTATTGTCCTAATATCTGGCAGCTTTGGACTTACCACCTATAAGGAACAAATGGACGCGACTGATGCTAAATGTATGTTGCTGAGCATCCCACGAAGTTAGCAGGATGAACTCACATAAGGTCTATGGCAAACATAAGATACCCAAATACAAAAATGGTTGTTGTGGCATATTATGCATACACCATTGGGCTTTTCATATGGTGGATGGGATGAGTGTACAGGGTAGTGACCCACTATGCCCACTTTACTTGAGTTATGCATACATTTTTAAAACACTTAATCTTTGAGTGCCATATAACCGAGCAATATGGAACTTTGCATTACCGCTCTGGGCACAAGAACATAGAGCCATGATTCACCTTACTTGTGAACTCCAGATTATTTCCTGGATGTATGGCATGCACGGTATTATAGCTTATTGTTTTGAATTTAAAATTGGTGCCTACATGTTTATGGTGCAGATCTTGCATTGCTACTTGGTAGAAGCACCACGAGATGCACTATATAAGGGTTCATTGTGATTTGCCAGAGGTTATATTTTTCCATTGACCTTGATGTTTATGTCTTCCATCCCCATTTTATAGGCATATACAATTCACTCAGATACAAATTTGAAGCTACTCTCAAGTCTCAACATGATCATAGCTGTTAAATTATTTGCTGCAGTCATTTATAAGTTGGTCATTTTCTCCATTCCATGATGTTCCATATTTGTATGTGAAAAGAGTTGAAAAGGATGCTTTAGCGATATTCCATGAAAATTGCCTCTTCACCCTGTTGCTCTCTGTCTGTATTCAATTGTTCACTTCTTGCATGGAAGAAATGATGAGTTGTTGTCATTTTGACATGACAACTCAATGGGATGAAGATATTCTGCAAGATAGCTCCTAAATCATATCATTGCAAATGAAGGTATCCCTATAGGATAGCAGTCCTAGAAGTTGTATTCTTGGATGGACCTAATTAAATTAGATAAAATCATTATCGTATTGTATCCAGTCATTCTATGCTTGAAGAAACAGGATTGGGGATGGGTTCTATCATCCATCTCGATGCCAGGAATGAGGTTTCGGCGAAATTGGTAAAATTTTGCCAAAAAATTTCGATTTCGATGGGATCTGGTACCGAAACGTGACTGTGTCGATTTCGATGAATTTTGCCAAATTTTGATGATTTCGATGACTTTTGCCAAATTTCGATGGATTTTGCCAAATTTCGATGAAAATCCGATAATTGCAATCCTTGTTATTTTTTTGAAGAGGAGCAAAGGGGATTGGGGTTATTTCACCATTTACTACTCATACATAGTATATACTTATAGTATATCATAATTGCATTGCATTTCCCTAATATTTGCTATTCAAATGAATGAATGATTAAATACTTATACAATGCATGCTTTTTTAGTTTCTGCAATGTGGATGAAATGTATCCTAGTGGTGGTCTGATAGACAATGAGGGTTCTAGAAAGGCAACCAAACCAATCAAATAATGACTTAGCTTGGAAACATTGCACTAGTGTTCTTGGGACCCCAATGAAATGATTGGCTATTTAGTCAATATCAACAACAAACTATCAACCCAAGTAAAATGTGTGGGGATGCCCTACATATCTAATATTTTGATATTATAACACAAATAAGTACATGCATGTATATAGCTCATACTTGCAAAATTGCATAACTTAATTCCTATATTTTCTCATTGAAACCCTTCATCGAAATCCTCAAGAAACATGACAGTTTCCTTGCCTCCCACATGAAGGACCACCCCCAATCTACCCCCACATAAAATTTTATTGCATAAAACGATGCATTTAGGTGTAGAGATTACGCTGGAAAAATTTCATAAATTAATTTGTTCATTTTGGCGTCGAAACATGCACGGTTGCATCTACTGAAATTTTCGTCGAAATTTCAAAAAAATTTCGGTTTTTATGTCTCTTGTCGAAACGGCATCGGAATCGGATACCTCGTTCCTTGTCTCGATGCTGCATGATCCTGTCTCCATGCAACATATAGGCTCAGCTGCCTAGTGCTTTAATAATCAGCTTTACCAATAATTTATACTTACCAGGACGGCTGATCTTTTTCATTTTGGTAAGTTCTTAGACAGTCAGGTTTTGTGTGTGTCTACCATGATTTATGCAGCTGAAGATTTTGGCTGAAAGCCTGAAAGTCATTTTGTTATATAATTTTCTGTCCATGTTTTCAATTTTCAGCAGAAGTGAGCATTGTATTGATTATAAGTATAGTAATTTCAGTTGGATAATCAAACAGAAATCTTGAGGTGATTAGAAAATTTGGCTAGCGGGGTAATAATCTACTTCCCACTTTTTCAGGTCCGGTAAATTTGAATTCAGCTGCAATGCTGCCAGATACCTAACCACATGCCATAACAAAACAATTAGTCGATCTAACAACATTAGAATGTATACATTATACATGGAAGTTTTTGATTCAGCAAATATGTTTGGCTTTCATGCTTCTCTGTGTAAAAGTTTGTCGGTTACTTGAATGGAGTCTTTCAAATATTATCGTCATTGTCTAAGCCTTAACCCTAACCATGTTGGGATCAACTACATGGATACTTCTTTTCTAATCCAATCTACCCACATATTTTGCTAAGTAAGTCCACTTGGCTACATACATTCAGTGTTGGCAGGCTCTTATGGGAGGGATTGAGGAATCTTTATACTGTATATTGAACTAACAGAACATTGAACTCTTAGCTTGTGCTGAATTCTGCTTTTTCTTGTGTTTCTGTGTAGGCCTTCCAACTAGCAAGGGGCTTAAACCCTGGGAGTTACTTGGTCGAGGAGATATGGCAGAATCTTGCCAGGGCAAAGTACTCAAACTGGTTGCTGGAATCAAATGATCGGTTATTTAGGCTGCAAGAATTGAAGTGCGTTTGCTATTTCTCCCTTCTTAGAATTTCTTGTACCGAGTCTTCTGCTCATAACTCGAAAGTTTCTTATGCATGTGTGGAAAACGATGAGTGAGGAAATCCCCAACATGTACGTGTTTTTCTTATTGATAGGAGTCAGCCACCCTTTCCTATAAATAGGAGAAGGGGGAAGCATACAGACACATGACAAACCTTAATGGGCCAAGACACACTTGGGCCCATATTACAAATAGACTAAAAACAACTCAAGTAAATAGACACAACTTGAGTAAATAGACATTCTAACAACATGCATGCTTGCTTCATTAAGCTATATTGCCATGATTAATAAATGCAGTTACCTTTTACAAAGTTACAATAGAATACCTAACATACATTTGTAAGTAACAATTTGTCAATGGGTGTGTTAAATCTTCTACTTCACCCCGCCCCATATCTTCTTCAATACCCCTCTGCTGGTGGGCCACTATTGTGCGCTGCTCCCAGTTGAGGTTGTTTCACAAAATTCCGTTCCTCGACCTCCTACACTCCTCCCTCACCTTCTCGTCCTACAGTCCTTTCCTTGCGGCAGCAGTAGCAACTGAAGCAAATAGTGCAGTTGTTAAGCATAGATTGTTTGTGCTATGCAGCAGCATAATGAGAGGGAGAGGGATGGGAAGGGGTAAGCGGACTTGTTAAGACAGTAATCTGTCTGGGTGGCAAGGTTGGGTGTGTAATATTCCAGCATTATCATTGCATACAAGGTATCATATATGGCTATAATTGTTTATCCCAGTGTAAGCACAATATTTAGAAGTTATATGTGGATATATATAATTTTTTATATATATAATTATATATCTATTTCTATATATACATATATTATTGAGTTATACTAATTTGTTGTGGTTAAATCATAAATGTATCTAGGCCTCAGATAAACATAATCCAAATATATTATTTGTATTGATTGATTGGGGGGGGCAAGTTGGACAAAGTGGATGTACCAAAATGTGATCGTTTCGTTACTCTGGTTCTATTATTCAAATGGACGGGGATGTTCAAGATGATGTTTCTCACGATATCACTACAAGATGGTTGAAATGGAGGAGTGCAACTGGAATATTATTTGACATTAAGATCCCTCTCAGATTAAAAACTAAGTTTTATAGAACATCTATATGGCTAGCCATGCTATATGCGAGTGATGTCGGGTGATAAAGAAACAAGGTCATAACAAGATGAATGTTGCTGAAATGCGTATGTTGAGATGGATGCGTGTGATGACAAGAAAAGATTGCTTGAGAAATGACTATATTAGGATCAAAATGGGGGTGGCGAGTATTAAGGACAAGTTGTGCAAGGGTTATCTGAGATGGTATGAACATGTGTATCGCAGACCGATTTACGTGCCTATACAAAGTAGTGCTATTGAGTCAAGCACAATTAAAAAAAGAAGAGGCATGTCTAAATTAACCTGCGAAGAGCTTATAAAGAGAAATCTCGAATCTCTACATCTTGATCAGAATTTGACCCATAACAAAGCTGATTGGAAAAGAATGATCCATGTAGCTGACCCAACATGGTTGGATGGAGACAATAGCTGTTAAGGCTGCCATAAGCTAGGCGTTCTCGACTAGGCGCCTAGGTGGGTGCCCAAGCCTTTCTATGTGTTTTGCTTTTCTTATAAATAATTATGATTTTTTATATTTACATTTTTTTTCATACATATAAATATTAAATAATGGTATTCTAGAATAAAAAAGTATTGCTTCTTATTGAGTGAATAAAACCAATACAATGCTCTCTCTTTTATAAGACAAGAAAGTAGTACAACGTTTAGAGATAAGCAATATGGGATAAAGAAACAAGTGACTAAAAGACAAATAACCAAAATACACTAAGTAAAAACAGTAGTAAAGTGTATATACTAATACTCCCCCTCAAGCTGGAGCATAGATGTCAATCATGCCCAACTTGTCAGTCATAGCAGTGAATCTAGTGACTTCGGAAGTATTTTGGTTAAGATGTCAGCCACTTGATCTGAGGTATGTATGTAGGGCGTAGATATCTGGCCAGATAAGACAGCTTCTCGAACAAAGTGACAATCAACCTCAATATGCTTTGTTCGTTCATGGAAGGTAGGATTATTGGCAATAAAGGTAGCAACCTTGTTGTCACATTACATAGGTATAGGAGTAGAATCAGAAATGCCAAAGTCTTTCAGCAGGCTCCGTATCCAGAACAGTTCACATGTAGTATGCGCCATGGCGTGATATTCTGCTTCAGCACTCGAGCGAGCAACAACTGTCTGTTTCTTACTGCGTCAGGTAACCAAATTTCCACCTACAAAAGTACAGTAGCCGGAGGTGGAGCGTCGATCGACCTTGTTCCCCGCATAGTCAGAATCAGAATACCCAACAAGGTTATAGTAACCATGTTTTTTATACAGCAGACCTTTCCCAGGGGAGCTCTTCAGATATTTGAGAATGTGACGGACTGCATCCCAGTGACATTGTCGGGGTTTGTCAAGATATCTGCTAACAAGTCCAACTGCAGATGTGATATCAGCACGAGTGACAGTAAGATAGATGAACTTGCCAACCATGCGTCGATACTGATGGTGATCAGGATAAGCAGGAGAATTCTCATCATCCCAGTTGGTGTTTGGATCCAGAGGAGTACTAGCAGGCTTTGCACCAAGAAGACCTGTTTCACATAGAAGATCCAGAACATATTTACGCTGAGATAGGCACAATCCAGAGGCTGACCGAGAAACTTCAATCCCAAGAAAGTAGCGCAAGGTGCCTAAATCTTTGGTGACAAAATGTTTCTCCAGATAAAGTTTAGTCGCCTGAATGCCAGCAAGATCACTCCCTGATAGAATGATGTCATCAACATATACAATCAAAATAACAATGCCAGAAGTAGTCTGTTTAACAAAGACAGAATGATCAGATTGAGAACGTCTAAAATGAAATTTCTGAAGAATGGTGCTCAATTTATTAAACCAAGCACGAGGACTTTGTTTTAAGCCATAAATTGCTTTCCGCAAACGACAGACTTTGGAGGACTCCCCCTGAAGCACAAATTCGGGAGGTTGTTCCATATAGACTTCCTCATGCAGATCTCCATATAGAAAAACATTTTTCACATCAAGTTGAAATAAGGGCCAATTAGAATTAATTGCAATAGAAATAAGTATGCGAACTGAATTCAGCCAGGCCACAGGTGAAAAAGTCTCAAAATAGTCGACGTCGTAAGTCTGTGTGTAGCCCTTGGCAACAAGCCTAGCCTTGAGACGCTCAATCGTGCCATCTGGTTGATATTTAATAGTAAACACCCAGCGACATCCAACCGGAGAACAATCAGTGGGAGGATCAACCAACTCCCAAGTGTTACGATCAGTAAGAGCCTACATCTCAGCTTCCATGGCCTGACGCCAAGCTGGATGTTTAAGAGCCTGAGAAGCATTTTTAGGAATAGAAACAACAGAAAGAGCAGCAGTAAAATTGGCAAAGTTAGTCCCCAGGTGAGTAGTAGTACAAAAATTCCCAATCGGATGTTTGGTACATGTTCTAGTTCCTTTCCTTAAACTGATAGGAATATCTAAGTCAGAGAATACCTGAGGTGAGGACTGATCTGGCATTGAGGAAGAAGATTCTGGAAGGGCCATAGAGGGAGTTGTCGTCTTCAGTCTTCTTTGATAAACTTTCAACTGAGTAGCAGCAGTAGGAACAGTACCAAGGGAATCAAAATTATCAATCATCGGTAATGGTGTCTCCATTAATAAATCTGACGTAAGGGCAGACCCAACAGAAGAATAGAATGACATGTGCTCGAAGAAAACAACATCAGCCGAGACCATCCATTTTTTTGAAACTGGATCATAACAACGGTACCCTTTTTGAGTCCTAGAGTACCCTAAGAAGAAACACTTGATGGCACGGGGATCAAGTTTGGTTAAACCAGGACGTATGTTTTTAACAAAGCAAGTGCTCCCAAAAATACAAGGAGGAACAGAAAATAAGGGCGCGTCAGGGTACAAGATTTGATAAGGGGTTTGATTCCCAAGAACAGATGGCATGCGGTTAATGAGATAGCACGCAGTGGAAATAGCTTCAGGCCAAAAACACTGGGGAACATTATAGTGAAAAAGTAAAGTACGAGCAATGTCAAGAAGGTGGCGATTCTTGCGTTCGGCGACTCTATTTTGTTGCGGGGTGTAGGCACATGAGGTTTGGTGAATAGTACCCAGTTTGCGATAAAAACTGCTAACCGAGGATTGCATGAATTCAAGAGCATTGTCAGTGCAATTTTTTTTATAGGTTTGCTAAACTGGGTACATATTTCAGCAAAGTAAGCAGTAATAGTCTCAAGAATATTAGACCTATCCTTTAACAAGAAAATCCAGGTGGTCCTAGAGAAATCATCAATAAAGCTCAGAAAGTAACGGAATCCAGATATACTCGAGACAAAACAAGGTCCCCAAATATCAACATGTATAATATCAAACGGCAGTTTTGAACCAATACATAATTTCTTTGAAAAAGTTGCTCTAGTTTGTTTGCCCAATTGACAAGTTGCACAATGAAAATCAGAATCTGAAATATGAGGTAGTAAATGCTTTAATTTGGCTGCCGACGGGTGTCCCAAACAATAGTGCCACTGGATGCCAGTCACAGAAGATGTCAGATACGCCACAGTCTTTGGAACATCCAAGTAATATAAACCATCTGGTCCCTCATGGCCCGAACCAATCTTCGTCCTGGTGCGCAGATCCTGAAAAACAACACCATCCGGGTCAAATATAATAGAGCAGCAAAGGCTCTTCACAGTTCTACTGACAGATAACAGATTTATAGGGAACTTAGGAACATATAAAGCAGAGCGCAGAGGCAGACATCCAGGAGTGCATAAATCACCAAAACTAGTAACCGATGTTTGAGAGCCGTCAGCCAGAGTAACAGGAGGTATAACAGTAGTGTTATGTAAATGAGAAAATAATGTAGGATTGCCAGAAATATGGGATGTCGCACCCGAATCGATCACCCAAGTGTTTTTACCGGACTGAGTCAGAAGAGCAGTGCTACCATCAGTGGAGGCCTCGGTAGAGGAAGCAAGCCGTGCTTGTAGTAGTTTCTCAAACTCCGGTCGGATCCAATCGACAGGCGGAGGTGCAGAAGTAGTGGCGGTGTCAGGCTGATCTGTGGTGACTTGATTCGCCCAGGCTGGCTTCCCATGCTTTATCCAACAACGATCTTCATTGTGATTGGCACACTTACAGAAGGTACAAAAGCGTTGTTCAGTAGTCTCAGCAGGAGAAGAGGAGCCACGTCCTGGACCAGAAGAACGCCCACGACCACATCCTCGACCACGATCGCATCTACGGGAGGAGTCACTAGTCCGAACAACAAGGGCTGTTCCGTCAGAGGAGTTAGGTAGGTTTTGCGAAACGGAAGGAAGGCGTTGAACACGGTTCAGAATGTCTCTCAGGGTAGGAAGGGGATCACTAGAGAGGATCTGATCAACGACTCCTGTAAAAGAGGAAGGCAGACCAGCAAGGAACTTGACAAGTTGAAGCTCGTTCCTTTGACGCTGGATTTCCGTGATATCTGCAGACAGAGGATGGTAGACCTCAAACTCATCCGAGAGAGCACAACAGTTGTTGTAGTAATCCTCCACAGAGTCAGTAGTAGAGTACTCCTGTTTGGCCAGTAGCTTGAAGATTTCAAAAACCTTCTTCGGATTCTGCTGGTGAGAGTATACGTGGGAGAGTTGATCCTACATATCCTTGGCAGTCTTGACGCGAAGGAGAGACTGGCTGATTTTAGGTTCCGCACTATTGACCATCCAGGTCATAACACCATAATCTTCCTTGGATCAGAGATCGTAGGCCTGTTTGGTCTTGTCATCAGCATCAACAGCAGGGATGGCCGGACCCTTGGTCGACAGATGAGAGAAACGCCCTTGAGCCTTGACGTACAGTTCAAAGGAGGCTGCCCAGAGATGATAGTTGGGGCCATCCAACTTGACGGTAGTGACACACAAATTGCGAGGAAGGTCAGGAGTCGCCATCCGGGATGATAGAGATAGTCAGAATCAAGGGCGTAGATAGCAGCAGAGGTATTAGTCACTAGTCAGCAGCAAAAGTCCAACACATGGACTAGAAATAGCATATAGGAGATCCAAGCATGGATCTCAGAAACCCTCGTAGGGGCAGTAGGAGAAGATAGAAACCTATGCCAACATGGAGGAACAATCACTCCACCATGAGGCGCAGGCAAACAGAGCGGAAGACGCCTTTTACGACGTCAACATGCCAGAATTTAGAAAGTTACCGAAGCTGTCTGGAGGTTTCGGGGAAGAAGATGGGTAGAAGATTGGGTGTACTTGATGAATTAAGCCATGGTAATGGAGTGGGTTAGGGTGTTGAAAGATGGTGGAGGCAAGGAATGAGGTTTCAGCAAAATCACCGAAATTTCGCCCCAAAATACCGATTTCGATAGCATCTGGTGCCGAAACATGCGACTATACCGATTTCAATCGAAACTGGCAACAAGATTGCATTTATCGAAATTTCGACAAAAATTTCGACGGTTTCGATGAATTTCGCCAATTTTGAGGTTTTTTGTACACAAATTGAAAAATTTCGATGGAAGTTTTGATAATTGCAATCCTTTATGTTATTGTTGTTTTTTGAATAGGACTAAAGGGGGATTGGGGTTATTTCACCATTTATTACTCATGCATAGCATATACCTATAATATATCATAATTACATTGCATTCCCTAATATTTGCTACTCAAATTATCAAATACTAATACGATGCATGCTTTATGCTATATTTTATTTTCTTCAATGCGGACAACATGTATCCTAGTGGTGGTTTATTAGACAATGAGGGTCCTAGGAAGCCAAATACACCAAAAATAATGATTTTACTTGGAAACATTGCATTAATGTTCTTAGGGCCAATGAAATGGTTGACTGTCGAGTCAATATCAACAACAAACTATCAACCCAAGTAAAATGTGTGGGGGACGCCCTACATATCGAATATGTGATGTTATAGCACAAATAAGTACATGCATGTATATAGCTCATAACTGCAAAATTACATAACTTAATTCCTACATTTTGTCATCGAAATCCTTCATCGAAATCCTCAATAAATAGGACAGTTCCCTTACCTCCCACATGAAGGACCCCTCCCACCTCAACATAAAATTTTATTGCATAAAACAATGCATTTAGGTGTAGAGATCACACCTGTAAAATTTCATAAATTAATTTGTTCATTTTAGCGTCGAAACGGGCACAATTGCATTTATCGAAATTTTTGTCGAAATTTCCATAAATTTCGGTTTCCGTGCTGTCGAAACGGTATCGAAATCGGATACCTTATTCCTTGGGTGGAGGGTTGGCGGAGGGGTGGGTGGTGGCTGGAGTGGTGGTGGTGATGGCTGTGGGCGGCGGCAGGGGGGTGGGCAGGTGTGGCGGCGACGCAAGGGGGCTGGGGAGAGAGAGGAGGGAGAGGGGCGACTAGGGTTGGGGGGGATAAGAGGCGGCTAGGGTTTAGGGAGGATCAGGACGCTCTGATACCATCTAGAATAGAAAAGTATTGCTTCTTATTGAGTGAATAAAACCAATACAACGCTCTCTCTTTTATAAGACAAGAGAGTAATACAACGTTTAGAGATAAGCAATATGGGATGAAGAAACAAGTGACTAAAATACAAATAACCAAAATACAGTAAGTAAAAACAGCAGTAAAGTGTATATACTAATAGGTATTATTACATATTATTACATAGAATTTAGGCAAAATCACTCCTAACATAGAATTTAGGCTAAATCACACCTAGACCTTAACTAGAACTGATTGGCCCTAATTTGAACTCAATCGATCCAAATTATATCTGATTTGACCTAGTTTACCTTAATTTGGCCTAAACTAGACCTAATTTTGTATGACATGATCTAATCAGACCAGATTTCTCTGAACTTTTCAGTTATTGACCAAAATGAGAGCAAATTTGGCCAAATCAGACCTAAGCATCCCAAGTTAGAGCTATTTCCCCCAAATCATACTTGTTTTCACTAAATTAGACCTAATGTGCCCAAATTGGACATGATTTGGCCTAAATCAAAGCTAATTTTGCATATTATGATTTAATCAAACCTAAGTTCCCCAAATTTTCCCTATGTTGACCTAAACAATATCTAATTTGGGCAAATCAGACCTAATCTCATCAAATAATACAGTTCCCCCAAGTCCGACTTGTTCTCCCCAAATCAGGCCTAATATGTTTAAAGATTCGACATTATTTTGCCTAAAATCAAACCTAATTTTCCATAACATGACCTAATCAAACTTAACTAGCACTAATTTTCCTTATATTGATCTAAATGAGGCCTTACATGGCCAAATCAAACCTAATTCCCCAAATCAGTCCTATTTCCTCCAAATCAGGCCTGTTTCCCCCAAAGCATGCATGTTTTCCCCAAATTAGATCTTATTTACCCTAATTCGATCTCATTTCAACCATTAAATGACTCGACTTGATAAAATGCACATGTAATTTTTGCTAAATTAACCTTGAAGTGGTTTAATTTGGACCTAAAAGGCCTTAGGCGACCACTTAGGTCACCTAGGGGGTTGGGTGTCCAGTTTAATGGTCTGCCTTAAGCTTAGGCGGCGCCGAGGCAGACGCCTTGATAACTAAGATTGAGACTTACATGACGATGATGATTAATATGGGTAAATGGGGCTCGAAAAGTAAATTGAATAGGCTTTGATACAAGTGTTGTTATCTTTTATATAATTATCTATCAATTAAAATCAAAGCTAAGGAATTACAGATGTTATTGATTTTACATAGCATAGGTAGACTTGTTTTCTTTTTTAGGGTGACTGCTCGCTTAGTACATATATGTTGCTATTAAGGGGGATCATATTGCTCTGATACCATATAGAGAGAAAATCTTTATTGGATGTGTTTAAAACAAATACAATGGACTCTCTTTCATAGGATAAGAGAGCAAGTGAAACAAAGCGTTAGGTAACATGGGATAAAAGACAAGCTAAAGACAAGACAAGTCTAAAGCCCATAACAAAACAAATAACGTAGAATAACACAACAAAGCATATATACTAATAGTTGCAACTTATATGCTTGAATTTCCTATTGTAATTGACAAGCAAGAAGAGATCTAGTATAAGTACTAGGATGACACATTTCAAGTGACTGCCTAACCACAGTTGAAAAGACCGTAACAAAAACAATATGTATAAAGTAGCTATCTAGGAAAACTTTACATTATTACCAAGGGTATAAACTTGTTATAATAATGATATTGTCCAACGAACATATATAAGATACTTACTTTCAACATCAATACACTTGTAATTTAGATAAACTAGGGAGTAGGGACCCATAAAGACACACAAAGCGGCTTCATAAGTAAAAGTGGGGGTAAAAAAACCCCCCTTAGGGCGTCTTCACGCCTACATGGTTTCAGAAGATTCTCCTTGAGGCTTAAACCTCAAGGCGAAGCTTATCCTATTTATGCCTCAAGGTTTACGCTTCAGTTTCTGAGATTGAGGCTTATGCCTCCAAATGTCCAAGGCTCGCCACAAAGTAATGAAGCTCCGAGGTTTAGGTGAGATACAATCCTTATATTAACCATTAAATTTTCTAATTTTAGTATTCTTTAAAAAGTTTAAATTCCGAGTTGTAATTGATTATCATACTCCAAGTAATGATGTTTTTATCTATAAATCATCAATTTAGATATTATTGTTTCTAAACATATAGCCATGTTTGTTTACTATGTTGATGCATTTCTAATTTCATTTGTAATTACTGTCGGTTCCTTGTTCCTACGAATTCCAGATTATGTTTCCCCTAATCTTTTATTCTACATATTTGGATCCAATAGTATAAAACATTGATGTCTTATGCTACTACTATTTTGTTTTCGTGGTCATCTTTGTTCCTAAACCCTGCCTATCCTTCTAAAGTTACATACAAAATGTATTTGCGTTCAGTTTATCTTATATATACATGTTTATAATATATATGTGAAGGCATGCATACATACGTACTAACTACATACATACAAACATACATACATACATACATACATACATACATACATACATACATACGTAACTTTCCGATACATACATATATACGTAGTTACATGCATACATACATACATATATACTTCCAGACGCCGACAAGGAATGGCTCAAGTGGTCAAGCACGATGTCCCCTAACAAAGGGACCCGAGTTCGAATCCCAGTTGCCGCCTTGATTTACCACCCTCCTGGGTATTCGGCCTCCGCCATGGGCGTGGGAGAGGGGTGGAGAGACAACTTTCTCTCTTAATCCCATACATCTAGACATACATGCATACATACATACGTATATACATACATGCATACATACATACATACATACGCCGACAAGAAGTGACTCAAGTGGTCAAGCACGATGTCCCTTGACAAGGGGACTCGAGTTCAAAATCTAGTTGCCGCCTTGATTTACCACCCTCCCGGGCGTTCGGCCTCCGCCACGGGCGTGAGAGAGGGGGGAGAAATCTTTCTCCCTTAATCCCATACATGCATGCATGCATACATAATAGAATGAAGGAAATGATTAATAGATGGTTGACACAGAAGACATCCATGGCGGGAAGAACAACTTTGATACGAGCTGCTATTGAGGGGCTTCTTAGTTTCTGGGTTCAACAAAGAGAGATCCATAGTTCGGTTATGGACAGAATGAAGATGAGGATGGCAAATTTCCTATGGGCAAGTGAATATCACCCAATGAGGTTATGCCAGAATGGCTCTTCCAAAAGATGAAGGAGGTCTGAATCTGAAAACACCCAGAGATATAGCAAAGTGGGGGACAACCCGGAGAATTATCATATATCAAGAAGGTTCCTCAACTTGGGGAAGATGGATGAGAGAAAGATATCCAAGAGGTCTAGATTTCAAGCTAAGAACCAGGGAGGGATATTCACGCACCATAAAGAGTGGCCACTTATGTCACACATCTTATTGCATATAACATCATACAACAGCATATGCCCCAAATATCCAGCCATGGCCTCATATTGGACTGCATATTGATATGCGGTTTAACCACCTCTCCGAACAGCATATGCAACCACATAGGAGAACTCCATCCAAACATTTAGCCCTTGCCATCGGCTCTATCTCTTTGGGTGAATCAACTCATGGATGGTGCTCATGATCCAGGGGCTTTGCTATGCAATATGGGCTAGGAAGGAAAACTAGTCGGAAGCTAGACGACACATCTCTGGGTTTCAATACATACATCCACGCCTATAATGTGCCAGGTATAAGATTGGCTTTGCTTAAAAGTATGTTATGAGTTGGTATGTAATTTTTTGAAAGTTTGCTTAGTGTGGGCAACTGTTGAACCCGTTCTTGTAATGGGACTGTGGTGGTTTCCCTTTTGCATCTTGTAATCTATTATTGATGATGAATTTCTTAGTTGTCCCATTTCTGCTAGAAAAATGGATAAAATACGTCACTCAGAAATAGATCAATAATGGAATATTGCTTATCAAACTGCTAAATGCATTTCATACCATGACTTACAGAAAGGCATGCTTGGATGCTTTACACGAAAAGTTCTCACGTGATGGAGATTCATCGGAAGCAGCTAAAAAAGCTTATACAGAACAGACTGTCTCTCTCTCAGGAATATTTGACATGGCACTAAAAGCCGACAAACAGGACGAGGTGTTTTTATATGCAAAGTTGTAATGATTTTCTTCCACATTATATCATGTTATGTTCAGCGGCATGAATCCTGGGTTTTGCAGGTGCCTGATTATCTTTGTTGCAAGATCACCCTGGATATCTACCGAGATCCTGTAATTACTCCAGGAGGGATCACTTATGAAAGGTCTGTACTCCTGGACCACCTTCGCAAGGTATGCCACCTCTGATTTATCCCCTGCCCAAGAAAGCCTTTGAGGCTCTTTTTTTGGGCTTGTGTATCTGAAAGCATTCTTTTCATTTAGGTTGGCCATTTCGACCCAGTTACAAGAGATCCTCTGGAAGAACACCAGCTTGTGCCAAATCTTGCAATGAGGGAAGCCGTACAAGCTTATCTTGACGAACATGGATGGGCTTACGGAACTGTTGATTCTCCACCTATCATCATAGACTGAGTCGAGAATTGTGCCCAAAATATATTACCTCACAGCAGATTAATTGATGAGCTTCTTTCAGTTGCGCTTACCTTCTTTCTGACATCATGGTTGAAGTCCGGCATATACACGTCTGTGTAAGATCGGATGTTTGTTGAAGCAAAAGCTTCAATCATGTGCTCATCCATATTCTTTTAGCGAGTTCCTTGATTGCAAACCAACCAGTTTGTCTGACTTCTTGTACCGGGTTGTCATGTGCGGTAGCCGATAAGACGAAATATGAGTTTGTTGTAAATATGTAACATGTCAAAATGATAATTGTAACCACACACGGGTTTCATAGGAAGTTCCGAATAACATTTTCATCTGTAATTTGGCCTCTGTAAATTAATGGGAACGAATGAATACTTTTGTAGGTTTGTTTTAGTATATTCTGCATATGTGTGTTGATGGAAACAAGATATCTCGACACTTATCAAGGGGGCGCTGCTCCTTTTTCACCCTTTCGGAGGAGGTTAACTTGATACAGGTATGTGCATCTTTAAATTTAATTTATACATCAGATGTTTGAAATACACTTCTGATAGTAAACAGATTAATTCTATGTTTTATCAGAGTGGACTTGAAATATTTTTCTTTTGGGAAAAGATTACAGCACACTGCTATATTGAGACAAATCATGGAACCAACGATCTGTGTCAGATGTTGAGCTGAGTTAGATGTTTGACACCTTCATTGTTATCACAGGACCACCGGTGTACTAGAAAAAAGGGAGTAAGATCCTACGTTTAACAAAAAGCCTGTAACAGTCGTTAGACCCGCTACGATAGGCGTAGGCATGCTTCACTGATTCGAATTTTCTGATGTCAATCTAAGCCCTCGCTGTTAGATGATCACTTCTTAATTTAGGGCCAGATCAAAATATACACGCACGCATTTAGAATCATGCAACGGAAATGGTTGCGTACCTTTCGCATGCGTGATGTGCACAACCATGTTTCATCTGACATGTTTACAACACTCCGTTGTAATTCCAAACACAAGCGGGATATCAGGTCACTAAACCAGACATGTCTGAAGTCATCTCAATTGGGCACACACTTGGAGACTGACTTGGATTCAACATGCGTATTTGTTAACCAAGTAATATTAGGAATCAAGGAATATGCATAAGTATAATTTAATTGAATTAGAAGATGAGGTTTAAAGATGTGAATTGATTCATAAGAATACATTTTTGGATTGTAGTTGTTTGTATAATACTTTTCTTTGAGAATCGTCTATTCTAATGAATTTTAAATGAGATCACGTGTTAAATAGTAACCCCACTAAAGTATGCTAAATAGTAAAATAGGAGCATTAAGTATGTTATGCGTGTTCATTATTTGAGCATATCTATATAAATTAGACAGAATAAGCATATGTTGTATGATAAACCTGCTCAGAGCATGATGAATGATACAAGGTTACGCTTATATTGATGCTAGTTAGAATGTCTCCATGAATATTTGATAGTAAGTGTGATATGGAATGAATTGATAATAAATATGTTTAAATTGGATTAACGTGCATTAATTATATTGGAGTTTAACCTTGTTTTGTGTAAACGTCGGGTATTAAGATGGTGTCCCAGGCTAATAGTGCAATGATGATGACTTATATGAATTATGTGGAAATAGAAAGAATCATATCTGTTGTCAAGTACATATTGTTGTACTTCCTTGTTCAAATCATTGTTCTTCTTAATAATCCTAATTTTATTTATGTCATTTAAGTTGGTCGAGTATACACACTTATGTAGATCCAGAAATTGTAAAATCTACAAATAACTTATTGATGTGCTTATGGTAGACGTAAACATACAATTATGCTATATTACAAGTCAAGTTTGGACTGATTTTTATCCACAGTTGGAAGGCTGTTAAAATATTGTACACTTATTGTTCTGATGGTTGGTACACAAGGTGCTCAATATGTGTCATTTTGATGGTGCATACACACTTCCCTAACCACTCCTCTCTTTATACATAACACCAACTAGTGTAACATCTTTTAGATTGGAAATGCTCGTTTGTTGAGACATATGTTTCCAATGGTGTTTAATAGTGATTGAAGCACACCTTTGATATCTAGCCTCTTTTTTTGGTAAAACGACATTGTATATATGTGAAGTTGCAAAGATCTATGAAAACAACATGAAACGAAGAGGCTATAGAGTTCCTTTATTTTGCACATCGATGGGAAAAAAAATCGACATCTATATGTCTCCAAAAGACATTGAGAAAATTTCAAGAAAAATAACCACTCCTACTATTTAGTAACCACTACAATTATTTCCGCAACAACTCAAGAATTGAAGGTTCCCCACATGTATTATAGAAAAACCCATCTATCCATCACATCACTCTCAACTCGTTGCCCCCCACCTCCATGTCAGTAGAAAATCCTTACAAACATCACGAACAATACTATATTAGTAGATGTTGACATGGTATAGGGTTCCATTATATAGTATGACTTCCCTTCTTTGAGATTTGAGTTGTCATCAATGACTGTCACTTCAACACTTGCTTGAACCCTTTCACTTCTTTTTGGGAGCAATAACTGGGATTTCGGGGGCAAAACCTTGCTAGGGGTTTATGGTTGAGAGACTCCTAACCTTGCTTAAAATGTTGAACAAGCTTAATTATCATAATTAAATGCTTAGAATCCTAATCTAACCTTGTTATATGCTTTGGAATCGTAAGACACGCTTACGTTTTAAATTTGGTCTAATTTGGACACTGTTTGTGCAAGTTATGTAATTTTGTGTACATTTTGGATTTTTTTGTAATTTATCTAAATTTGAGGTTTTATTTGTAATTTCTCACATGCATTATGTTTCTTATGTTATCTTATCGTTCCTGAGCTTTTTGAGCCATGGGGCGCTTAGTTGAACCTCGGTTTGGAGGTGTTTTCTTCAAGGGTATTTTAGGATTTACCTCTTTATGGATGAGCTACCTTTAGGAGCTATCAACCGATGATTTATTTGATTGGCTTGGAAATTCAAGAAACAGTGACTAAAGAGGTCTCCATGAACGGTGGGGTAGCTGCTTGTGTGGCTGTTTGTATATCCTTAATAGTTTGAGGCCATGGACACATGGAGAGCTACCAAGATACCTCAAGTTTTTTTTTCTTTATCCTAAAGTTTTATATACCTATCCTTAAGCACCCAAACAAAACCTTTGGTCTCCTATCTGTTCTTATCTCTCCAGAGCTCGTCTTTCCCCTACTGGTAGGAAGGGGAGCTTCTCAAGGAAGAAGAAGGTGCTGATCTACTTGGTGGAAGCACCTAGAGTTTCATTTTGCTTCCTTTAGGGGTTCTAAAGCTTCTTCTTGGTGATCTTGACCTAAACGAGTAAGAATCCCCTTCTTTTCTCTGTTTCTTTCTCTATTCTTCTTCCTCCTACTTTTCTCTAGGTTGGAACTCTGTTGCTCCATGGTAGAAGTTTCTCTAGAATTCAAGAGTCTACCTTTCTTGCTTCTTCTAGGGTTTTGCTTCTTCTTTTAGGGTTTTGCTTCTTTGTGGAAAAAAGTGCCTATTTGACTGAATTCAGATCTATATCTTGGGTTTTCTTACCTTCTTTGCTTGAGACTCTTGCTGTTTGGGATCTAACCTACTCTCTAGAAGCGAATTTTATAACCCTCTTTACTTATATTGCTTACTATAAGCTTGCTAGCTCATGTTCTTGCTTAAAAATGGCGATTTAAGCCTCAAGAAGCTAAGCTTGCTTGAGATTTCAAAATTTTATAGTGTTCCCTGTTCTGTTCCAGTTTTAGATGGAACCTGTAAATAGGTGTACGACCTTCCTAAGGTAGAGGATAGTCTAGAACAAGTTGATAACACAACTGATAGTGCTAAGCACCTAACAATTGACGGACCAAATTTAGGGTTTTCAAGCTTTTTCTTGCACTACCACACAACCGATGGTGATACCATGCAACAATCGATGGGGTTGCTACCTTGACAACCGATGGTGGTGACCAAGGGTGTCAATAGATGGTGACAACCAATGGTCACCCCTTAGGTTAGTTTTTGGCTCAATTAGAAGTTTAAGGATCAATCACTAAGTACCCTAATGAAGATATCAACCAATGGTGACATCAATGCAACAACCAATGGTGAAAGAGGATAGTAGTGTTGTTCCTATCAACTGATGGTGACACCATGTGCCACAACCGATGGTGGATCAAGTTACCACAACCGATGTTTTAGATGTGGCTTCAATTAAGCCCTAAACCAATGGTTTCTTGGTTCAATTGATCTAATGGTTAGACTTATACTCCAATGGATGGTTTTGAAATATGAACCTGATCTAATGTTTAGGATCTAACACTTATCCATCTAATAGTTTTGAATAAAGGACTTGATCCAATGGTTGAGATTGGATGCTTCAACATCCAATGGTTTGGATCAAACCTATATTATTACATGTGATTTCTTATAATCAAAATTTAATGATTTTCCTTATGTGATCAATTTAAGGAGCTTGATGGTTGAGATGATGGCTTACTTAAAATGTACAACCAATGATGGGTTTTAATCCCCACAACCTATAATGCCCCTTTATGTTATTAACTAAGGGACGTCTAGGGTTAAATGGTGACTCTTTTTAGGTCACAACTTGATGGCTTTACAAATGGATTGTTTAAGGTGTTTATTTATGTAAATAACCAATGGTCTTACCTTTTTAATATCCAATGGTTCTGGGTGATGTTGTGGTATGATGATATGGGTTGAATGAGGTTGGAACTAATGGAGGTTTTCCCTTAATAGGGTAATCTTACCTTTGCCCTTATATGAATAGAATGAATAATGAACATATTGTGTTGATATATAACCCTAATGGGTTATAGCTTGCTACACTTAATCCAAATGAACTCAGGTGATAATGATTAACTATGATCAACCTTCCTTAGTGGAACAATAGAACAACGAAGTACTTTTTTTTTCTTTTTGATAACGAGGAACCCCTCCCGGGATCGGCCACTATTGGACCCCACCCAGCCAAGGGTAAACCCCGGAACCAGCCGCGTACATGGGGGCACCGCGGCGCGCTCAGTAACGTGGGGCCTTTATTGCACCCTGAGGGCTTTCGCCTAGAGTCAAACCCTGGTATACCATGACAAGGCTTTCACCTAGAGTCGAACAAATTGTTGTGGAACACTGGTATACTATAATCTAGTGGTAGATTTCTGAGTTATGTAAGAATCCATACTTGAGAATGATGGAATGTAATTATGATGTTGTACGTTATGCATCTAAGATGATATGGGGATGCTATGGGTTAAGGGTTGTGAATGATGTTGAAATATAACTTTAATTTAACCTACCTTGCCAAACTTAACCCTAATGTAAGTAGAGAATGGTGATTAATCATATTATCCTTTCTTGAATGATTAATATAATGATAGAATATCCTTCCCAATGATTGATTGAAACTCCATTGTGTTTAACTGGCGGTCATCATAGTTTCATGATCTATGTTTTCTTATACTAAACGTGTACATTGTCAGTGTGATGATGGCCAATTATATAGCCTCCTAATATGTTGATATAATAGGAATGCTCTTAATGCTAAGATAATCCTGCAATGCTATCATGTGAACATGTATTAGTTCTTTAATGCGATAACATGCTAATTCTGTGTATTACATGAATGGTGATGTATGTCGATCCTTGCAATAAGGCATGGAAAGATAATGATGAACTTGCAAGTTATGATATGATGGTCTTAATGACCTTTGGGTATGGTTGATTTCTGAATGAGGTATAATCTTCTTATGTTGACAAGGGTTGATACCATGTGATGTTGTGATAAGTATTTATTTCTTGTGATAGTACGATGATAAGTGTAGTTTCATGAATGATAAGTGAATAGTACCATGTGATGATGAGATGGGGAAGAATAAGTTTCATATGTTTTATATCTTCTGTAGTCGTTATATGTCACCATGTGATGATGAGATGGGGACGAATAACTTGATTTCTTATAGGCATGTGATGATAGTCAAACTAATGATGAAGATTGTTATTAGATGCAATCTTATGAAATCTGAGTAGATATCTAATAGAAGAAAAGGATTTATCTGTTACCTGTATATCCATTGATGATCATACTTGATGCTAAGCTTATTTGCTTAATCAGTTTAGCATTCTTGACCTGTTCAATCTTCTCAAATGACTATTAAATACTTCAATTGTTCAGTTGTTTACTATTCAATCTTATGTAATCAATATCTGTTGGAGAGAGTTATATCTCTCACTAGGACTGAGTCTCACCTCGTGGGTCACCACATCTTTTTAGGTGGTTGACAACAGAGACAACAATACCATGACAACGAGGAGAATATGAGGTGACAAACCCTACAGATGGTTGTTTAGTTGTCTAGTGTGTCCTAGAGTCATCACTGTACTCTTAGGTCCGGGCCAGTAAAAAAGAGAGAAACTAGATTACCAAAACCTCATACAATAATGGCACAACAATGGATAACAAATACATCGAGTCACATAGAGTCTAAAGAAAGCCACAAGAATCTCCAAAAGCATGACATAATATCAAATAGAGAACCACATGATATCTTATATACATATAGTAACATCATCCATGTGTATGAGTGTCGAAAGAGAATCTCCCTCTTGTGTTCTTAACTCATTTCTACAAGTTCATCACTTCTTTCTGTTCTAGTTCTATATAAATTGAGGCTTGAATATGAATCCCTTTTGGGGTCGGTGGGTAGCCAAAGTGCAGTTCGGTAAACCTCAGTGAAAGGTCTCATGTTTGACTTTGGGCGTCCTTTGTGGTGCAACAATGGTTGGTATTTAACTGGGTGCGCTTGGGTGTCCTCCATGACACGACTGGTCCCATAGTTTACTCTTGGTTGGTTCAGGTCCAATTGTGGCCTTGTCCGGGAGGGATTCCACATTATAAAAAGAAAGATGACTCCTTTAGATCTAAGTGCGTCTTCCATTGGTATGTTCCATCCTATTAGCTTAAGAAGAAACACAAACTACATGACAATGCAGATTCTGTGTTGACACAATAGTGTGAATAATTAAGATTTGTCACTGGCGACACGATGATTTATAGACATGTAAGAATTCAAGTTGTAAGAAAAATGTACACATTCTTCTTATAAAAAATATATATAGATAGACCATTATTAGAGAATAAGGTCAAGTAGGTTCACTAATGGATAGTTAATTTGGTGAACACATATAGTTGAAATATGATAAGTAAATGTATTGGGTTTGTAGATTTAGAAATGGCTAGTGATTGCAGTTTTGATTATGTATTGTGTTCCTTTATGCATATCATATTTGATGTTGTTTCATTATAACAACATCAACATTGACTCAAAGTCCAGTTGATTCTCAAAGTCAAATTGACTAAACCCCTTTTTTGATGATGACTAACCACTTTACTTATTTGTGTCTAATGCTTCTACTTGAGTGATTTTAGATTAGATAAGACACACTCCAAATGACCTAACTTGTGTATCCTAACTTAGAGAAAGACAAGTCAAAATCAATGCAAGTGTACTTTTATAGAAAAGACCTCAATTCTATTAAAATTTAGAATCATGTTGTACATCACTTGCATTGATTGTATGACTTGTAATTAAGCTTAGAAGAAACTAAGAGCACGTAAAATGAATATTTAAATACTTTTATGACACTTTTTAAATTTGATCACAAAGATTTTTTAGCCCCAGTTTCATCTAGGATAAATAAGACTGAGACAAACTCGACTGACACCCCTGCACAGACAAATCAATTTTAAGCCGTCGACAGAGTTTCATCTAGGATTAACTCCATCAATAACTAAAATTAATTTGTCGCATAGTGTCATCAGTCAAATTTCCCAAAAGTAAACTCGACCGACCACACTATACAAAATTTGTAGAAAAAATGTTTCTAGCTGTTGGAATGTTGCAAAACTCAAAAATAGATCCGTTACAACACTTCAAACGACTAGAATTCATCCTTACTGGCTAGGAGACATCTCTAACTATAAATAGGACCCCTTGGGCATCATCCCATGGTTAACCAAGCAATATGACGGTCCTTATATCATAGTTGAGTGCCTCCAAGGGCCTCCTTCCACTCTTAAGCTTAATCACTTGCTATATCCATTAGAGTGAGTAGGAGATTTGTAAGAGAGTTACTCCTATATGTATATCTTGTGAGGCTCTCACTTCCTCCACATGCCAATCTCTCTTTCCATCATGAAGATGAAGGTTCTCTCTCTTGGATAAGAGAGGTGAAGAAGAAGGGAAGGAGTACCTTGGTGAAAGCTTCTCCTTGGTGAAGGTGAAGTCAAAGGCAGAAGATCTAAGTCAAGAGTGGGTAACTCCTTCAAGACGGAAGACTTGTTGTAAGAGTGGGTAAGTCCTTGGCGAAGGAGGAAGACTCATTGGAAAAGTAGGCAAGTCCTTGGTGAGGTAGAAGACTCTTTGTAATGTATATGTAAGTCCTTTGTGAGGTAATTGACTCCCTTATCCTCAAAGAGATGGTTGGGTATCCTTGTCCCCAAAAAGGAAGGTCATATGTTGTAACTCTTATAATAGAATATAAGGAGTGAGACATGGTTGAAAAATCCTAGAAGTTTGCCTCTCTAGGTAGTGGTTGTACACTCTCCTAGTTTGGAGTTTGGAGCTACTATTCATAACTTGTGTTGTTGTTCTTATTTAATCTCTCTCATCCTTACTATGTATGTTTAGTTGCACTCAAATTCTGTACATGCAACCCTATGTTTTCACATAATTCGAACATCTAATGAATTTGATTTAAGTGCTTTAGCTCTATTCAACCCCCCTTCTATGTCCCATCATCCTAGATCCAAAAAGTGGTATCAGAGCGGGTCTTCTCCAAGTAATACTTCTACAAGTAGGAGAACATGGACGATTATCAAGGTAGGAGGTACTTCATCAACATTCCAATTTTTGACGGGAGCAACTTCCTCTATTAGAAGAGAAAGTTACAATACTATATCTAAGGATCAAGTCTTGAGCTATGAAGAATGGTGGATATTCCATACAATCTATCGAAGACAAATATAGAAGAATGGGATGAAGCTAATTTGAAGAGAGAAACTTTGAATGCAAGAGCCATCAACATTCTCTATGACTCTCTTTCCCCCACTGAGTTCAACCATATTTTTTCTTGTGAGACGACCTATGAGGTATGGAGAAAGCTATATCTCACTTATGAAGGGACAAAGCAAGTGAAGGAAAGTAAAGTCTATCTACTCAAAGGCCTCCTTGAAAACTTCAAGATGAGAAAGGAGGAGAGGGTGGCATAGATGCATTCAAGGCTCAACACCATGTGAATGGTCTTACTGTTCTAAGTCATTCTATAGATCAAGGAGAGATAACTTCAAGGATTCTAGAACTCTCCCTTAGAAGTGGAAATCCAAGGTGACCTCCATTGAATAAGTAAAGTCTCTTGGTGATATTCCTACTGAAGAGCTCAAATGAAATCTACAAGCCCTTAAAGTTAAACTTGTCAAGCAAGAGGAGGAAGAAAGAGAAGAAGAGAAAGAGCTCAATAGAATGAACAAGGCTGAAATCAAAATCCAAGTTTAAGCTATTGCTAGTCAAGATTCTCCATCCTCTCAAGTTGAAGAAGATGCCATGTACTCCAAAGGTAGATTCTACAAAGGCAAGTCTTCCTCCTCTACCTGGTGCTTCAAATGTGGAAAGAAGGGTCATTTCAAGGAAATTGTCCACAAGGAAAAAAGACCCATCATCACAAGAGAAGAGAAGAGAATCACAGAAAGAAGGATAAATGGCACAAAATCTCTAGTGACTCCTCAAACTCAATCTCAAGTGAAGAATCTAGTGAAGAATCTAGCTCAAGCTCTAGCAAAGATGGAGAATGTCACTTTGCTCTCATGGAAAGTTCAAATGAAGACTCAAATGAGGAAAATCTAAACTCTTTAGATAATTAATTCTCAATTGTAATTTTTCATGCTACTCGTGCCTCTCTTAAGTTTACTTAAAGGAAAAAGAAAAAGCTTGTTAGAATTGTTGATAACTTATATGAAGAAAAAGATGATCTTGAACATGCTAAAAATTTACTTGCAAAAAGAAAACAAAGCCTATCTTAGACAAGTAGATGCTCTTAAACTTGAAAATACTATTATGCTTGTTAAGATTAGATTTCTAAAATCTCAACCTCTTTTGCCTAGTTCTAGTGAAGAACATAGTCATATTGTGAATTTGCTCATGCTTGATATGAATGTTCTTAGAACTAAAAATGAGGATAAAGATTTTGTGTTGTAAGGAATAGAATATGAAAATAGTGTTTATCTTTCTAAGATTTCTTTGTTTGAAAATGAAAATGCTTCCTTTCTTGTTAAAATCAATGTTCTAGTTTCACTAGTAGAGAGAATAATGTTGTTGCTCTTCATATTGAAAAGATTCTTAATGACCAAATCTCTTTACTTAGGAACTAACTTTTTGCATGCTAGAGATGATGTCAATCAATTCTCTTCAACTGTTACTTCTCTTATGCATGATAATCATAGTTTGAGGTCCTCTCTACAAATATTCTTAGATGATAATAAGAATCTTTATCAAATCCTAGATCATACTTATGAATAAATGGGTAGAAATGATATTGGACTTGATAGTAAATTAAGGAATAACAAAGACAAAAGACCTCCAACTTACAATGAAGAATTCTCTAGCTCTAAGGCTACGATATCGTGTAATTATTACAATGACATTGATCGTTATTTTACATTTTGTCATTTTCATAAAGCACCCAAGAGCAATAGGACTTTGAGCTGCTAAACTAACCCCTACGGACCCAAGAATATGATTGGGGATCATTTCATCTTTCTTCTTGTATGTCTCTTGCTAATGGGTTGACTTGAGTTATTTATTTGCAATTTTGTCTCTCAATCCACATAAAAGAAGAAAGATGAGATGTGTATGGGGTGTCAACAAGTTGAAAAGAAATGGTAAGAATAGTTGTAATGGTACTCTTGCTCATATCCAATCATTGTTTGTTTTTTCCAAGTTAAATATGCTCTTTACATATGATTTTTGAGATAAAATTGGTATATTGTGATTCTCATCACTTTCTCATTCAAAAACTGCCCCTAATGCTTTCATAGTGTAATACTAGCTTGTTTATACATGTTTGGATATGGTTTATATATCATGCCTCTATATATGATTTCAAAAATATGTGTTTTTTTGACAATAACTATTGTCAAACGAGTTTGTCTAGAAGAAAACTCGACCAAAAAGCAGCAATGGCTGTTTACAACTGTTATTGGCCGAGAAGTTCAACCTAGAAACTTGATCGACAACACTTTGCACAGAATACACATATAACTTTTTCAATGAGAATTTCCCTCTCAACTAGACTTTCTCAACCAATAGTCTTATTCTGCGATATTCCCCTTGGTATCTATATAATGTGCACATTGCCATGCTTCAAATTGTCTATCTTGCATACAACTTTATCTGTCTAATTGCTATATTGGTATCTCTATATCTTGCAATTACTTATCTTTGGTTGTTATACATATTTTGATGATGATCTCCTTGGATCTCTTAGTGGTGATCTAAATTTCTTCTGTTGTGCTCCAACTTGCTACATCTATCTAGCTACATATCTTTTGATGCAAGCTTGAGTCTCTTAGGACACATTTGGTTAGCTGGATTTACTGAAATCCTATATTCTGTCCATCCTGTATTGTTGAAATGCTGTATTCTCAAAATCCCGCAAAGTAAAATTTTATATTTGGTTTGCTGGATTTTGTAAGTATGAGATTTATCTTGTTTCGTATTTTTTGTCTTGTCCATGATGGATTTTGGTGTCTGGGAGAATTTTGATGGAGACCAAAATGCGGGATTCCTATTTTGTCTGAAAATCTCAAGATTAACCCCATTTCTCCAATCCCGCAAAACAAACACAAAATTTGTAGAACTGGAGTCCAAAATACAATCCAATACAACATAATCCACGTAACCAAACATGCCCTTAGTGGAATTCAACTTTTGATAATTGTGCATATTTTCTAGTGAGTAATATCCTTTCATGTTTCTAAAATTGATATCTCTTTGTTTGGATATTTCTCTACATCTACTCATGGCTTATTTTTTAACTTGTGAATCTCTTACTATGACCTAGATCCTACTAGTAGTCCTAACTTGTGATTTCATCTACTAGTAGTTCATATGCATGTAGTTCTATCCTTGCTCATCTTTTGTTATCTAATTATATGCTATGCTTGTATCATGTTTCATACATACTGTTTCATACATACTCAAGCTTGTTCCTTAACTTTCATATCTACTACTATCTTGAATTTCTTGAACAACCTTGTGATGTGCAACAAATAGAGCTACATTATATGCATAAATTAAAGCATCTGAAGAATTTATGTAGTTTTTGAATTTTCTGATCCAATGTCAGATTTTGATGCATGACTAGTGTTTTTTATGCAGAAACGACTTTCTAAGCACAAGACTCATGGATTAATTCATGAGTCCTGACATTTTTTGGGCAAATTCCATCATCTTGAGGGTCAAAATTGTGGTTTGTTAGTTGTCTCCAACACATTATGTTATAATTTCAAGGACCCTTTGTTATTTTTTCATCGATTATGTGCTACAACTACATATAGGGTTGTTCTTATGCATGTCTTAATTTGCTTTATAGTCATTGCTTGACAAGCCCCTATTTTTTGCTCTTCTATTCCCATATTTCTAACGAATTGTGCTTTACCTTAGCAAACCCCTTCACTTTTTGAAATTACGAAGGGGGAGAAGACACATCTTATGTAAAGGGGAGAACACATATATGTAGAAGACATATATGTGTAGAACACATAGATTCTACAATTGTTATGAAAGCTAACCATTTAGGAGAAATAACATCAATTGAAGAGGAGTATGAGAATTCCATTAGCACCAATTGAGGGAAGCCTATGAACTCAATTCAATTAAATCCCTAGGTTTCTCCAAAGGTATGATTTTACTTAAATGCTTTCAATACATTAATGGAATGGCTTGTCATCTTCAAAAAGGGGGAGAATGATGATTCAAAGTCCAATTGACTCTCAAAGTCAAATTGACTAAATCCTTGATTTGATGATGACTAACCATTCCACTTATTTGTCTCTAATGCTTCTACTTAAGTGACTTCAGATTAGGTAAGACACACTCCAAATGCCCTAACTTGCGCATCCTAACTTGGAGAAAGATAAGTCCATATCAATACAAGTTCACTTTTGTGGAAAATGTCTCAAATCTATTAGAATCATGTTGTTAATCACTTGTAATGATTGCATGACTTGTAATTAAGCTTAGAAAAAATCAAGATCATTTAAAATGAATATTTAATTACTTTTATGACACTTATCAAAATTCACCACATGGACTTTTGCCAAATGAGTTTCATCTAGGATAAACTCGACCGACACCCTTGAGTAGATCTTGGGAGTTGCAAGGGTTGGTTGAGTTTC
Organism: Alisma plantago-aquatica; assembly: GCA_963693085.1. Lineage (NCBI taxonomy): Eukaryota > Viridiplantae > Streptophyta > Magnoliopsida > Alismatales > Alismataceae > Alisma > Alisma plantago-aquatica. The sequence continues at coordinate 1,348,259,342 of OY856410.1, read as the reverse complement.
CCTAGGATAAACTCGACTGACACCCCTAGATAGGCAAATAAATTTTAAGTAATTGGCCAAGTTTCATCTAGGATAAACTCGATCGACAACTCAAAATTGATTTGTTGTATAGTGCCATTTATCGAGTTTTAAACTCGATCGACCATATTGTAATGAATATGCAAAAAAAGAGTTTATAGCCGTTGAAGTGTTGTAAAACTCAAAAATAAATCCGTTGCAAGACCCCAAATGACTAGAATTAGTCCTTAAGTGCATCTAATGACTAGGAGGCATCCCCAACTGTAAATAGGACCTCTTAAGCTTCATTCCATGGTTAGCCAAGCACTATGAAGTTTCCTATATTATAGTTGAGTACCACCAAGAGCCTCATTCCACTCTTAATCTTAATCACTTGCTACATCCATTGGAGTGAGTGGGAGATTTGTAAGAGAGCCATTCCTACATGTATATATTGTGAGGCTCTCACTTCATCCACCTCCCAATCTATTCTCTCTCTTGGCTAAGAGAGGTGAAGAAGAAGAGAATGATTACCTTGGTGAAAGCTTCTCCTTGGTGAAGGTAAAGTCAAAGGCAGAAGATCTAAGTTAAGAGTGAGTAATTCCTTCAAGGCGGATGACTCGTTGTAAGTGTGGGTAAGTCCTTGGTGAAGGCGGAAGACTCGTTGCAAAAGTGGGTAAGTCCTTGGTGAAGTAGAAGACTCTTGGTCATAGATAAGTAAGTCCTTTGTGAGGTTATTGGCTCCCTTGTCTTTAAAGAAGAGGATACATATCCTTGTCCTAGAAAAGAAAGGTCATATGTTGTAACTCTTATAATTGAGTATAAGGAGTGATATGATTTAAAAATCCTAAGGTTGACCTCTCTAGGTAGTGGATGTACACTTTCCCACTTTGGAGTTTGGAACCACTATACATAACTTGTGTTCATGTTCTTATTCAATCTCTCTCATCCTTGCTATGCATGTTTGTTGCACTCAAATTCCATACACACACCCTATCTCTTGATGTAATTTGAAGGTCTAATGAATTTAGTTTAAGTGTTTTTAGCTCTATTCAACCCCCATACTCTTATAGAGACCATCATCCTAGATCCAACAATCAATGCCTCACAAACCTTATACATTCAGTGTATCATCTTTTATTCCAATGCAGTCCAAGTGTGTTCACACATTTAATGAGGTGCAACATGCACCTTCATACTACATTACAACCAACTTTTTTTTTGCAACAATATGTTGGTAATATTGGTACATACATAGAATATCATCCATTACTAAAAAAACATAATAAACAATTAACAACCATGTAATAATGATTTAAATGACATAAGACTACAACAATATGTAAATAACAAATTGATAGTAAATTTTATTGTGCTAAAAATCATTTTATGAACACATATCTAATTTTTGCAACCTTAAATCATGTATGTATATTCATATGGATATTTGAATCTATTATACATTCTTTTTTCTCAAAGTATCTTGTATCTTTAAACCATACATAAATATTTGTCACCCAAGCTACCCTTTACATAATACTAAAAATATCATGATCCTCATGCCATGATTGATTAGATGTTTGTCCCAGCGACCCTTTACTACCCCATACAACTTGTGGATTGTTTGGTGCATTGAAATAAAGGTACCATTACTACTGAGACTATTTTATATAGTTTAAGGGGCTCCCTCACGAATAAATGCTACATTTTATCCATCAAAGTTGGGACAATCCATTTGTCCAATTTATTTACTATAGAAAAATGATCTTATTTTAGGATTGATCCTTCTAAAATACACATTGAACCTCTCAATTTGTAGGGTCTATTGCTAAAAAATGGTCTCGCATAGAAATTCTCTCAATATATATTAAGTCTATCAAAATATGTCCTAAAAATGCATTGTCGAGGTATTGTAACACCCGCAAATGTGTATTTTGGAAAATTTGATTCATTATAATAAATTCATTTATTTCAAACTAATGTCCCTCATATACATATCTTTTGCAACTAAAGCAATAATAATATAACTCTAAGTAAAAATAAAATTGATTATTGATATCCCCACCTTCACAAATCTTAAAAATAATAAATAAACACACCATTCATAACTAGTTATTTTTCAAATATTAAACTATTTGGGATCAGACCTTTGAGACTATAATCACAATTTTTTTGATTTTTTATTCATTATTGGCAACTAGATATCATTAAACAAGGGAGGACATAAACCTTAGTCTCTAAATTACTCATAACATCATACACATCTTGTTATAATACACAAGGAGTTACAATAATGTCATACCAAGATTCTACAATCACTAATAGATCATGAAACTAGGACATAACTTGAGTTCAAGTAAACTAAACACCGCTCTTAACCTTTATTTTTTGCTTCTAAAAACCAAACCTTATGTAACACAGAACCACATGAATCGATCTTTATAACAAACAAAATATATATTTTTCAATCTGATTGCAAACATAAGAAAAAATGAATAACTTATCCATAATGATTTTTGGCTTGACTATTAAACACAAACGCCATCATGATCTAACATTATTACAATCATAAATTATACACAACACTTTGTACTTATAAATAAGGACCTAGAGTGACACACACCGACTATCTGAACCCTCTAGGATCTAATTTGTGATAGGACTTCTAATATACATTTAGATCTCCATATGCTTAGGGTGTACCTAAACATTTTGTGAGTAGAGTGATGAGCTACTCATCCAGTGAGTGAGTACTTCTAGAAAACAATTACAAGCACTTAAACAGTCAAGGATATAATCTTGAACAACTGAATTTCATAGTAGAACAATATGGAACTATAAAGGATCTAATTATTCACAAACCTATAAATAATAGGATTACTCTAGATATTTACAAAGAGTAAAAAATCGAAACATACTTGATTGATATCAAAAGGAACTGGTCATTCAAAATTATACAAATAGAAAACTACTTTAGACAATTACAAAGAATAAATCAATAAATGAATGTACTAGATTAATATCCTTTTCCATTTTACTACCCACATAAAGTATACTACAACATGTGAGAGTATCATAACGATCTACAATCTCACTGTACATGACTTAGAGTAGACCTAGGACTCCCAAGTCTGGTAGCTAGCTACTATTTACAAAGTGCCTCTCCAGTCTGGCCTCAGAGGCTATTTTTAGTGGTTGGATAAAGTAGACATTTCTAAAATTGGGTACTTAGGCAGAGAGTTAAAAGTGGTTTGGCTAAACTGTCTACTCTAGTAGCTCCACAAGGAATGACTCACTAAGTAGTAAATGAAATGGGTACCATCAGGATCTCTAGTAAATGTTGGGTACCTAATTGAAACAGATATCATCGAAATCTCCAATTAACGTTGGATATCCCTATGTTTTAAGGAATCCTTCCATACTGGCTCTAGAATATTGTACCCCTCTGATACGCCCCGACTACCTCATCCAGGACTTTGTGAGTCGATATGCCATTTCCTCCACTATGGTACATACCTACATAGGGAATGTACAATGTTCATGGCTTCTAGTGTCTAACTCATTAATTTGACCGTACAAGCATCTGCTATATATTTCTTAACTTAAACTTGTATTAAGTTCTTTCCATAGCTTATTATGTAATTTGTACTATAAACTGAGTTAGTAAGCTACCTCCTAGTCATATCCAGAAACACTAGAATAAAAATACTTAATTTATTGGTTACCCTATTTTTCGAGTTTCATTTGCCTCATTCACATTTAAGACAACTCGCATATAAGAAATATCTACAACTCTAGCTTTGACGAATAACAAGGCTATTCCTACTAGTACACATACAAACAAACATGCATATGAAATATTGGTATGAAAACAAGGTTTCCATATCTCTCACGAAAATATCATCATAAGCTTTAACTGATAAAAAGACTATTTTTGCTAGCTCACAACCAACCGAGCATATATATATATATTTATACATATGGATTTCTTATATGAAACTGAACTAGGATTTGCACACCATTCACTGAAATATCATGCATCAATAGTATTTTGATTAAAAAAACTAAAATCATCAAATGAATCATTTTTTATTTCCATTCTATCTATTCACAAACTTTCAAATTTTTACTTGCAGAGGGCTTTACCATCTTTACTGAGGTATCAAGCAACATTAATAACTTCAACTAAATTGATAAGCAATATTTCGTGTAAATATACTTAACAGTCAGAAAAACAATCTAATTATAAAAAGTAAGATTAACTTCAGAAATGTTTTTATGTTAGCTATATTCTACAAATTTAGATATATCTAAATACCCTAGTCTCGATATTTTCTTATTTATTCTATAATAACCTTAGGAATTGTATGCTAGAAGATTTGTATCCATATCCAATGTGTTTTCTTCATCTGAAATTCAATACATTAGGAAATAATCCATTTCTAATTTATCTTGTATTATTGTTGCATATAGAGAAAACTAAAGATTTTAGTGGATTCAATTCAATTTAATGAAAACTACTATTAAAAGGACGAAACCAACTCACCTAGGTGTATAACACCTTAAATTTCTTACCACAACAACTAAGAATCTTGAATCTTAATCAAACTTCAAGAAATCCACCATTTTCTTCTTCTTTTTGACTCAAAACCCTAGGAATGAAAAAATGTAGAGAAAGAATGAGAGAAGAGAGCGATTTGATGCCATTTTGAACAAAATTAGAGTAGGGATAGAATCTATAAACATGAAAGAAGAATCACAATCTATCTAAAGAAGATCAACTTACATGATTTCATCACATCTAGGAATAGAAATGCTAGATTGTTATTTTTTCCTTTTCTCCTTCCAAACCCTAATTCTCCATCCTATCCAGGATTTCATTTATCTAGAATGAGTCAAGAAATATGGGAGCTACTAACCGTCATATTATTTCAAAGATCCTCCAAATATTATGTAAATTTAGAATGCTTTCATAATAAAGTTTTAGAGCTTCAGTAAAAATTCTGGTCATTCAGAGTTACCAATAAGTAATAAAAAATCAAACACTACATTGCTATATTATAATATTTAGCATGGTCAGTTGATTTGCAACTCAACCGACCAACACATTCAAAGAACATTCAAATATTATGAAAGTTTGTACTAACACTAATAACTTAGTTATCCAAATGATAACCAAATTTTAATAAAATCCAAATTGTAAAGAAAATATGAAAAATTGTATGCTATACTTTTATACCTATCAAAGTTTGTATTTATATACTATTAAACCCTAATTTTGGCCGATTAGAGTTTATACTTCTCAAACGCTTCCGAATAAGAACCCATTCCTTGTATCTCACTAGGTTTAAAACATCATTATTATAATATTATTATTAATCAAACTTAATAAATGATCACTCTAGTTAAAGATGTAATTTTTCAAGTAAACCCTAATTATATAGCTAAGTTGAAATTGGGTCATTACAATCTCTCCTCCTTAAAAAATTCCGTCCTCAAACTATAAATATGCAGAAAAAGAACAAATAATATATATTTTTTAAAATTCTAAAATCTTAAATTTAAGTTACTGTTGTATTTATTATTTGAATACTGAACTCAACACCGAGACCTTTTTTATCTTCCAATCACAATAGATTCAAAGTAAAGCTTTTCAATGTTAGAAAAAGAAATTTCTATGTCACAATCAATTAATAGGAAAGAGAGAAAATGAACCATCTTCAAACTTGTCATACTATTTCAAGGTGTTACTTCATTATAGGTAATCCAATACAACTATATCAATTTATACAATTCAATATGTATTATTGTTCTGTATCACATCTGAATTACTCACTTTGTTGTTTTGAAGTTTACTATTATACTACAATATTGGAACACATAAGATGCAAGACTAGGATTAATTTACAATTCTACAATACTAAGCTGGAATACTAGTATGATTAACTCGAATCATAACTATCTTTTCAATTAAATATATTGCTTTTACATGTACAACATAAACCATATGTAAAACGAATTTACATACTTTAATATGCCTTCGACAACTTATACTACTAGAAACAAATTCATATATTGCTAAAAAGCACTTATTTTCTCATGCTTCTTTCTTATTCATTATTACTTCTTCTTATTTATCCTTTTCCTTTTGATCATTTAAAGTCACATCTCTAATATCAAAATAGATGAGGTCAAAATGATTATCCATCATTCTTTCTATTACTACAAGAATTTTTCATACCAAACCTGCTCATATCACAGTTATCTTTTTGTGAAAATCATACTTATTGCATTTCAAATTTATTTCTTATCCTTCATTATTAATCATTTCAATGTAGATAATCTATCTTTTTGATTTTCTACCTTTAAACTTTAGATTACTATCATTGCTAGTTTACTTCTCATATTGCAAATATTAGGATCTTATTTTTAACATTATTCACACTCAAGGTCAAATTACCAGTGACATCCTTTGAAATATTATAACCCCAAAGATTCTGAGATCCGATCCTTATTCATAACCTATATCATAGTAACATACTTCTACCTCCCTTCATCTGAAATTCAAACTTTAATTTCTCTTGAAGTTTAATAAAGTCTTCCTTATGTTTATCACTATTATTTTATTTTATTTTTCATTTTTGTTTTCTTTGGTTACCTCGCAAGGGTTTCATAATCATATATATGTCATTAGTACGTTCAATAGATGTGTCTATCATGATGGTTATGCATCATTAAAATCCGTTCCCTTGTCACTTCATTCGAACAATACCTTCATCAAAGAAGATACGAAAGAGAAGATGGTATTGATATTTATAATTCTATTTTTGAATATTCACATGACACATTTATCAAATATAAGCTTGATAAATTATCACAAAGGAGGATTGATTATTTAGCATTTTCTTATATCTCACAATCTCTTTCTTCCTCTGTTTTTCTCCATCTATATAATTCCATCACATTTCAAAAGCCTTTCTTTATTTTCCATCATTCTCTCAATGTATGCTACTCTTCCATCTATCATCTTTAATTTTTAGTCATCTCTTATGATCTCATTTCTCACTCATGTGTATGATTCCATACACCATGACATTAATATTTCTTATCACCCTTTTAGTATTATCAAGTTAAAATTCTTAATCAACATTCTCCTTTCTAGTTTTGTCTTATGCTTAATACATCACACGTCCTTCATTAGAAAATGTCTCATTAAGGGGTCAAATATATTTTTTCTTATTAATCAAGCTTTTCTATTATGCATGTCATTCACATTTATATGATTTGTTCATTCTCTTAGATTCACATTTGTTCTTATTTTAAAAATTAGCTTGATTTCATCACAAGAATCTTATTGAGTACATACGATTGGAACGAAGTTGTTAATTTATTGAGACTTTGAGTCAAAAGGTAGTAAGGATGAATGCTTGGAGTTCAAAACATAATCATAAATTCCATAATCTATATTATATCATGTAACCCTCTTTCCTTAATCAAGTCACCATTTCCAGTATTTATTTTTGTTTCATCAGAATTTAATCTTATAATTACATGTTTATCTAACCCTCTTTACTTGATTTATCTTTCCACTGCTATATACTTATAGTATAATTTAATTCTTTTCTTTTATTTTTCCTTTTTTTGGACTATGTAACTACATATTACTCGATTATGTGATCCATTCCTCACAATTGATTCTTTCTATATTTTCCTTCTATGTAGCTTTCTGTTATCCAACTCGTGTTTCATATTTACAAACCATGTCATATTGATCATTAAGATAAGTCCTAACCTTATATCATTTCTTTTTGATTTCTTTGATTTTTTATTTAACATACTTTACTATCATGAAGCTTTTCAAATTTGATTCATCTTTTATGCGTCCTTCAATATTCTTAACTCGTTTCTTCTTTCTATTTGTTTCAAACCAAATAAAATGTCTCAATTAGTTATGTGATTCCATTCTCTTTATCCAATCTTTCTTCTTCATTTCATGTGTTACATGCTAATACGTGTCTTGAATCTATATTCCCATTTCCTTTATTCTCAAATTAGGATTTCTTATCTATTGCCCAAAACTTCAACTTACTTATTAGTTCCAATTGATTGTTAATTATTCCAGCCTTTTCATTGTATTTCAATATCTTACAATATGTACATTCTCATTACATTCTTGGCTTAACTTATCTAGAGTTTTACTCTAATTTTTGTTAATAGAAGTCATTAGGTCCTAGTAATGCATCCTGTCAGCCAAACCGGTTTGAAACCTATAGTCTTGAAGATAAGAACTACTTATGAATAACCAAATCCTATTTATCTTAAATGTGCAAAAAGAATATCCACTTAGGGCAAACTCATTTAAACAAAATTTCTAGTCTACTTCATTCAAAGAATATAAAAAGTAACTGATATAACTTCATAGTATAAGTCAATCTTAAAGAACCATTTATGATATTGTGAAAATTGAAAATCTGAATTCATATAGATAAGATCACTAAAATTGATCTCAAAACTAAACAACAATCTAGAATAAAACGTGTATCACATTCTATCTTTATGCCCATATTATTTTCTTACTTTTCGGTCTTCTAACCATAATACATCTAGGGTTTTTATCTAGCCCATCCTCCCTCTACATACATGGCCAGGACATCCAGAGAAGTATATAAATAATATCTTGATACTAATCAACCTCAATATGCAGATACTATGCCAGGGTATCCAAATATCAAACTTTCCAAAGCTATGAATTTGACTTACTAACTTTATGGTCCCTGACGGCTTAACCTAACCTCTAATATCAAGATGTCATACCTAAAACCTACAATCACTAATAGATCATGAAATTAGTGAATAACATGAGTTCAAGCAAACTAAAAACCTCACTTAAACTTTATTTTTGTCTTCTAAAATCTGACTGAACACAACCACATGAATCAAATTTCATAAGAAACAAAATGTTTATGTTTTTGGTTTGATTAAAAACATAACAGAAATAGAATAAGTTATCCATACTATCTTTTAACATTACATGATTGTGGGTTTGAAAATAAAATACAGACATTGTCATGATCAAACATTATTACAATCATCATTCATATACAACACTATGAAATTCTAAACAAGGAACTAGAGTGACATGTACCATCTATTTGAACCTATCTAGCATCATACTTGTGGCAAGACTTCTAATTTACACTTAGATCTCCATATGCTCAGGTTGTACTTAAGAATTTTTTGAGTAGAGTGATGAGTTACTTGCCTAGTGAATGAGTACTTCTAGGAAACATTTTAAAGCACTTAAATAGTTAAGATATAATCTTGAACAGCTAAATGTGAAGTAGAACAATAAATAACTACAAAGGAACTAGTTATTCACAAACATATAAACAACATGTCTACTCTAGATATTTACAAAGAGTAAAACCATATTTGAACATACTTAAATGACCTCAAAAGAAACTGGTCATTCATAAACATACAAATGACAAGTTACTTCAGATAACTACAAAGAATAAATAAATACCTAAACACAATAGATTAATATCTTATTCATTTTACCATGCCTTGAACGCACATGAAGTTTACCACAACATGTGAAAGTATTACAACAACCCACAATCTCTCTATAGAATACTGAGAGTAGACTCGTGACACTAAGTGTGCTAACCAAAGACCTAGTATGCAATGGACCTTGCCATGTATGGCCTCAGAAGCTATTGCCAGCGACTAGATAAACTGGACTTGTCTGAGTACTTAGGGAGTGAGTAAAAAGAACTCTGACTAAACTGTCTACTCTAGTGGTTCTACAAGGTCTGACTCACTAAGTAGTAACCTGGGTATCAGTGGGATCTCTGGTAAATGTTGGGTACCTAACTGAGACTGTACATAACTAAAACAAGTATTACTGGAATATATGATCAATTTTAGATGCCCCTATGTTTTAAGGAGTTTTTCCACATTGGCCTTGGACTCCTATACCTATCTATTACACTCCAACTACCTCATTCTAGACTCTTCCAGTAAGTATGTCATTTCCTCCACTATGGTGTAGACCTTTGCATGAAATCTATGATTTTTAAGGCATCTAATGTCTAATTTACTTTTTAATTTGACTTTACAATCATTTGATCAACGTTTCTTGAATTAACCTTATATTAACTTCTTTCCATAGATTTTTCAGTAATCTATACTATAAATTGAGCTAGTAAGCTACTTCACTAATCATAATGAGAAATATTAGAATGAAAATACTTGATTTGTTGGTTACTCTATTACTAAGGTTTCATTTTCCTCATTCTCATTAAACACAACCCACATATAAGATTTTTTTCAACTCATTCATTAACTAGTAAGAAGGCTATTTCTATTATACAATCAAACATGCATATGAAAACTTGGTATGAAAGTGAACTAGGGTTTCCATATTACTCATAGAATTAGCATCATCGAATTTAACTAATAAAAAGACTATTGCTACTAGCTCACAACCAACCAAGTGTATATGTTAAATCTTTATATGAAATTGAACTAAGTTTCCACTCCATTCACTGAAATATCATGCATCAATAATATACTTATTAAATAAAACTAAAATCCTCAAAAGAATAATTTCTATTGATGTCCATTCTGCCTAGATTTCACTCTTTTTGCATTTTATCGTTCCATTTACTTTTGTTTTCTCATTGCCATCTAGATTAGATTTTACTTGCCTTGCATATCACCGAGTTCATTTCCTTGCAATTATTGCTCAATTTTCAAAAGTTTTTCTCTTCTTGCCATGTATTGCATATCATGTAGATTTTTTTTCATCTTATGGCTAGGATTTTCTTATTTCTTATTTTACATTCCATAATTTAGACATAGATGTGATTGGAGACAATTTGACACCATTTTGGCCAATTTTATCTAAATTTAGAAGGTCTTTCCCAAAAGCATGTTTTGAACCAATGTCTACTTATAAAACTGAAAATGTTGACCCTTGATAAATGCATCCTATATTATAATGATCTATTGCTAAATGGCCTAAGTTCTTGACTTTTTACATATGAATCACTTATCTCATGCTTGTTTATTGCTTGGTTGAATTGTGATTTAAGTAAGCCGCAAACACTTAGGGTTTGTAGAGTCTCATGATAAAAATGTATTTTTCATATAGCTCATTCATGTGGTATGCCATTACTTGATGAAATTGGTGGAGTAACCTTCATGCAGGAGATCTCATATCGAAACCCATGCTAGTGACCCCTCTTTGACTCACTTTTATTTCATCATTTCTTATCTCTCTTTCTCATGAAAGTCTGCCAAAGAGCACATATTCAACCTTGGCCACCTCCAAAAGTTTGGAGTTGCCACATCTATATCTCCCCGCTTCACTCTCACCACCATGAGCCCTAGCTACACCAAGGAAAAAGAAAAAGAAAAAAAGAAAGAAAAATAAAAAAATGTGAAAAGAAAATAAAAGATGTTCATATGTAATAAAATATAAATAAAGAAAAGATGAATGCTTCTATATAATAGCACTCCAACCCCAACCTCAACCCTTTTTTCTATTTGCATGCCCATTGAGCTAGGAAACATCAAACCTAGTTCAATTTAACCTTTTTCACAACCACGCGGGTCACTTTGTGTGGAGTGACATATGAGATTGAATGCATGAAGGTAAAATAGCAACTCTACTCATTTTGTGATTGTCGCTACCATGAAGTAGTTTACTCAGAGTTATATGACAACCATATAGATTGATTATGCATTTGTGACAAAGTGGAATTTTGCATAAGTATGAAGTAATTACTCTTTTGACCTCATTATACTCACTCATGGCCCCAAATCATTTTTCTTGGCTTCATAATCAATGTTGAGATTGAAAATTGAAATATGGTGATCAATGTAGTTTTTATACACATTATAACACCACAAATTATATCCAAGCATCACTTTGTCCAAAGAATCAAATTCATCCATAAAACTTCAACATATGGTTCTCAAACTTTTTCTAAATATTCTCCACATTTTTGTGAAGCTATGGTCCAAATATCATCCTATTTGGACATTCCTACAATAACTATGAATTATTGAAGCTAATGTGTTGAAAATCATTATTTTTGTCTTTTAATTGACCTTTTTCCATGTCAGCGATCCAAGGCAAGGATTCGGGGGCGATCCCAGCCCTTGGATCTACCTCTCATGGATCTAGGCCCAATACAACGGCCACAGACCCATCTTCTACCTCCCGTAATCAGCAGGGAGGAGTAAATGAGGACCAAAGAGATTGATCTCCTGCTCATGACCACTTTTTGGAAAACTAAGCGAGCTAAATGCTCCTCTTGCAATTAAAAACTCATCAAGCCCTAGTTTGACCAGCATTCATGCACCTTTACGCCTCCAAAATAACCCTCTCTCTTACTCATCCCATTACCGCAGCCATGTCTGGGAGCAAGAACCAATGTAATGCTAACCCTAGCCCAACACTATAAAAGGACCCCTCCTCTGGTCCACAACAACCACACCCTTCTCTCAAACTCACCAATGCTCCCCCTCTTGGCCTTGAGTGCCTAAATTCCCTCCCCATCCTTCTCCTTCCAGTGCGTTGACGCCGCATAAGCTTTTTGGGTGTCTCGTATCCTCACCCCCTCTAAAAAATCCTCCGCCACCACCACATCTGTGGGGCCGTGGTGAGCTTAGGCGGTCATCTCACTACCTCCACCTGCTCCTCCTGCTCTATTTTCCCCTAAAACTGATGAGACCTCCCCACTGCATTTCTTGGATCGCGGGAGCCTACGTGAGGGAGACAAGTCTCCAAACCGCCTGCCCAGATAGGGAACCAAACCGACTAAATAGAAGAGTGAACCGACCAAACCAAGGCTGGACCGGACCCTGGACTAAGCAATCTACACACCCACGTGGCTCAACCCCAGCTGCCCGATCAGGTTATCCAATGGTTGACCTTTCTCCATATTAAAGGATCTAACTCGAAGGGACAACCTACTACTTGTTGAGATCTATACTCAAAATTCTCAGTGAAAGGTACACTATTATATCTCCTCCTTGGTTGCATTCAAGATACTTTTATGTATCTCTTGATTGTATACTTGGCTATATACTTGTTTGAGCTACTGTTCACTATTGATTGGTCTTCTATTTTTCCTATATTATATTTTGAGAAAAAATATGAAACATAAATGATATTGCCCATTATGACTGCCCGTATATTGATAATGATGATGATGTTGATAATGTTGATACTGAGTGCAAGCACCCTCCGCATTTGGAGATGGGACTTGTACATTGGCCTCCTACCTCATATGGAGAGAAGGAGACTGGTGACCTCTCCCATCGTGTTGGGGCGACGAAGTCACACAAAATATATAAACATGCTTCTCGATTATAGCATAATGTGAACTCATAAAAAAAATTAAGTTTGTTTGAAATAAAAATCTTGTCAAATAAATGTTGGATTTAGAAAATTTATTGTTATACTTTTCTTGAATATAAGTCCTGCCAAGTATACTCTTTGTTATAAACCGTTCTATTTGATTTTGATAGTGTACCGTGCAATTGCATGATTGTTTCTTGATTTTCTTGATTTTAGGCAATACAAATGGAACACTAACTAAGATCGCTTCTGCACTCTACATATCTGATGATAAGGATAAATCCACTATATCTCCATATTGTTTAGTTTGTTCTTTAAATATCCAAATTTTGAGTTATTATTTCTTATTGTATATGCCAGTGTGTTAGATCCTATCGGTCCACTCAGGGACAGACACTTCAATCCTTTTTCTACTATCTAGGCAATGGGATTGGGATTGGGGTAAAAATAGTTCCATGACAATATTCTATTATCTATATGTGAAGTTTGTATGCTCAATGCTTTAATCATGATTGGTTTAAGAAAGAGGATAGGAGACATGTGGAATACATGTACTCAGCCATCATTGAGCCCATTTAGTCAATACATATTTGTTATGATGCATTTTTCATTTCTTGTTTGTTGAAAAATTGAAGAGAGATTGAGTTGGAGCATACTTGAGGACAAGTGTGTTTCAAGTTTGGGGTGGTGATGCAATCCTATTTTAGGGCTTGATCTTGTTTCTATTACACTTCAATCACATCTACACATGTTAGACTACTTGTTATTTTTCTCAATGTATGCTTTATCATAAAATGCACTTATGGACGTTCTTTTTTTGTAGTTACTTCTATCGTTATTCATTTCCCTATAATTTTTTTTACATCGAAATAGAAGACAAACCGGCAACAAGCTGCGCCGGTAGTCCTTTTTGGATGGCAAAACCAATCCACATTTTTCAAGTACTTGGATTGTATTTGTATGGATAAGAGAGAATGAGTATGATCCTAGTGTTCCTACACCATTAGAGGGGTCCAAGAGAGGTTCAAAAGCTTTCCCAACCTACCCTAGTGGACAAGAATCAAGTGAAGCAAAGATGGCCATTGAAACCCAAAGTTGAAGCTCAAAGTGCAATTGAAGACCCCGACATTGTCGTGGTGCCAAGGAACAGTCGTACTGACTAAGTTAAAAATCACAGTAGAAGCTCAGTTCAAGAAGTGAAGACCAAGTTTAGCACCACAGCCATGCTAGATAGCATGACCGTACTATGAAGATCATGACACAACTGTGGTAGCTAGAATGGTCGTGCTGGACAGACACAGGACAGGCGTGCTCCACAGAAGGCCAACTCATTCCCAACCTACCATGACCGTGTGATACACCATGACCATGTAGCCACGTAGCCACCACGGTTGTGCCACCAGCCTTCCAAGAACCCAAAATTCTACTGTAACATTCACCATTTTCACTTCAACCGTTCCATCCCACCACGACCGTTCTACTCACCACCCACCATGGCTGTGATACTTGAAAATCTACCCAATATTCTGTACTACATTTCCCATTTTGCTCCCACTTGACCTAGTGCTTCCCCACCACCTATACATATAAGGGTGGTGGCTGTAGCACGAGGTTAGCCACCCTTAGATACATCCTACCCCCTCTTAATCCCCATATTCTCCCCTTAGCCATTCCATCTCATTTCCACTCTATTTCATCATTTCCACTACCAAAATCCTAGTTTTATAGTGTTTTGACCACTTTCTTCCACCGGTCTATGCCATTCCACCTTAGAGGAGGGATGAGGACGTCCTTGGAGCTACTAGAGAGGAGTATTTCTTTATCTACACTGAGCTTTTTGGTTACTTCTGCCTCTTTCTCCTCTCTTTTTGTATTTTCTTATTCTATGAGTAGCTAAGCCCCTTAGGTGGATGTTTGGGGCCAAAAATACTACTTTGATACCATGTTGGGGGAGAGTGATATGCATATTGTAAATTCATTTGCTAATAATTATATTCTATTTCTATCACATTTTCCATAAATTGCTCTGTGGTTTGTGCTTGAAGTCACCTAGGATTCTAGGAAAATCACTTATACATGGCTCTTTTGGGAATTGCTCCTAGGTTCAATTAGTGGATCCCTAGTTAGTTTTTTATCCTCCTACATGTTAATAGATTCTCCTAAATCTAAGTGATAGACCTAAATATCCAGTATAGAAGCATTTAGTGTAATTAGCTTGGATCCTTCTCAAGGCTAAAATGTAAGTGATGTGAGGTTTAAAACCTCACTTCCACCATCCATTACTACCCTTGGCCCCTAACTATCCTAAGAGTTCCTATCCTAAACCTAGGATTGATTAGATCCTAAGTGAACTATACCTAAACCCTAATCCAAGTGAGCCTCACAAGGGTGGTAGGAGATGATAGGGACCGGTTCCCCTATACACGCCTACCCTATCCATGGCTAATTAATAGTTTAGGGCAATTCACTAGAATCAAACTTCATGTTTGGTTTGGTAATATAAATTAAAGAATAATGTTTACATATTATCTCCACCAACGCAATTGACAAGTGCATCCCCCAAACAACCCCCACTTCTCTCAATTGCATTAAATCTCTAATTGCCTTCTTGCTTAGCTAGTATCTACTTACTTAGCTCTTTACTTTCTTAATTAGTTCATTGCCTTGCTCTTGCCTTATTCTTACTAATTTAGGTCTTTAATTGTCCTTTAGTCTTAATTTCTATCTTAGTGTAGAGTATATCGCTTCTTACTTGCCTTAAAGTAATTTTCTCATTTCTTACATTTTCTTTAGTAATTTGCTCCTGTCTTACCTTTTCTTCTCCTTTCTTGCTTAACTTATCATTTCTTGCTCATTAGAACTAATTGTCTACTATTAGCTTAGGTTTTGATCCCTTCTATTTTTTAATTGTTTGCTTGTGCAATCCTTAATGTAATCAATCAAAATCATAATAAAATCCTACAGCCTTAGACTCTGTAGTAGGAACCTAGCCAAAACTAACCTAGCTCTAGTGCCCCCTTTTCTTCATGTGGATCGATCCTATTCTTCTCGCTTGCCTATACTGCGACATGATCCCGTGAGCTTGCGGGTTAGTGAGTCTATGTGGGTGTGTTAGTTTAGGCCCCCTTATAAATTTTAAAATATCCCAAGTGTATTCAAGCCTTTGAGGTGTGCACATCTAGTCAAGATTCAATTGATTTAGGTATGTATACCTCGAAGTTTGGGAAAAATGCACCAAGCTTTCTGGTGCTGTTGACGGGGACAGAAAGAGCCATAGCTACCTAGTAGTTGTGGTGTTGACTCTCTCCTTTGCCACCATCTTTTTTCAGTTTACTTGTATCCATTTGAAAGACACACCACATATCAGAATATCCCAAGTGGTCATCAACTAGATGACATAAAATATTTCTAAACTTCATTCATAACCTCTATATTTCTAAATGTTTATGGGTGAAACATAACAAAGTTTTAGTAGTGCTTGGAATAGCTTCCATAGAGGATATCAAGTAAGTGACGAGAAATAATGTCTCTATCAAAGATTATGGTGAATGGAAGATCATGTAGTTTTAGTACTCAGAAGGAAGTAAAAGTGAGAAATGCAACATGCATAAACAATCTGATATAAGGAATGATATGAGTCTTGTTGGGGAAAAAACAATAATAGTCATGCCACTGAATATTGTGATGGACATCAAGAAAGAAAAACAAATCTTGTCATCTCAAGGCTTATGAGTATAGGTAAAATTTGTCATCTTGATTATTTTAATTATTTTTTTTAAAATAATTCTTTTTTGATGTTATTCATGTTGTTTTCGTGGTTTGAACCTGAGACCTCTTGGTATGAAATCAAGGATCTAACTGTCAGGGTATTCCATCTTGGATATTAATTATATTTTATGATTGTAAAGATTAACACTTGAAGGCAAAAATGATAACATCATGATGTAGGGAATGGCAATAAATCTGTCTAAAAGCCAATATTGGTAGTTTTAGCCCTACCAATGTGTCCTATAAATACATCAAATGTGGAATTACCAAAAAATAAATCTCTTTCTCACAATTACGAAGAATATAGATATACATACCATCCAAAGGGAATCCATCCCATACAAAAAAGTTCAGAGATCAAGAATATGTTCTATCAAGTAACATGAAGTTAACAGAGAACGGGAGTTGTTTGTCCTTCAATCAGTCAATGTTACAACTTTGATGCTCCTCATAATTATATATTGACTTAGAGTGTCAATTTCCTTTATCTCAATACAAGTTTTAGAACAAAAGTGTACCCTAGTGAAACTCACAATACCAAAGCATTAAATAGAGAATAGTTGAACATGACTTCTTTTTCTATCATGAATCTTGGTGACCGTACCAAAGCATTAGCTATTCATGTAAGAGGTATTTTCACCAATTTTGCAAAGATTGAGATAGGATATATATTTACTTATCATTAGTGGATTGCATACAGTTGAGATCATTGAATTTGTCACAAAAGAAGGAGATCATATGACCTTTTTGGACTATGCTCCACCAATACCATGACATGACACATCTGATTAATCCTATAATGAAGATGAATTTTGGAAGGCTATGTGGATGGTATTCTATCATTTCTTCTTTGTCTTACCACATGAAATAAAATTGACCCAAAATAATTTGTCACACTTTAGTATGTTAGTTGAGACATGTTTATCTTGAATATTCAACAAAAAGGTCAAATGCTTATGGAAAGTGCAAACCTAAAAGACTATCATATGATTAGGTAATTGTGATGTGTTTAATTTTATGGGGCTAGGTTCTAAACTCATAATTGAGAAAACAACTTTTGCAAAGACAAACTTGTTAAGGATGGAAGAACACTTATAAAATATTGATTGATTATTTTAGAATCAAGTACCAAAAAAACAAGGTGAATTTTCTGAATTTGGTCAACTTAGGTGATGGTAAAGATCAGAATACCATCAAGACCCTCATGAAAGCACACAAGTATCTGATCAGATGAAGGGCATGATCAATCATTGATAAATGCATCATGAATTTTGAAAGTACTCATCCATTCATAAATGACAAAACTAATTTACATAGATATAGTGATAAAATCATGGGTTGGTCTTGGCTGACTGTTATATCTGATCAATGAATCAATCATGTCATCAAGTTAAGAGATACTTGGCAATGGTGTTGTTGATGGATCAACAATCTAAGCACATTTTCAAGTTATCACCTTGACACACGTAAACCGTGCGTGCAAACGCAAGTATACATATCAATGTAATATAGGCCTTGTGAGGCCTAAGTCGAACTCAAGGAAACGTGAATTTTAGTAGACTACTACTAACTGGTTGCGATCAGCTAGACCGATGGAAAAGTTGATTGGTTTTGAAAAATAAAAATAAAATAAAGTGAAAACAAAGTGAGCGATGATTAAATGTTGGTTTAAACAATGAGGATGGGATTCCTTAGGATTTTTGATTTCACCATGGGGTCTCGTTATACCTAATATCTCGCATAAATAATATAGATTTTATCGAATCTTGGATAGAGAGCCTGTAATCAAGATTGCCCGCTTTCACGGTACAATCCACTACCTAAATCTAAGCCAATTCCACTTCCGTAGCAATATGTATCTTAGATTAGGCGCATTATCGATGACTCTGGGTATCTCTCCACTATCCGTACGTCGCCTAGTCTAAGGAATGCATAAGATAGTGTATAAAAGTGGGTTTTCTAACCTTTAATCCCCTTTTCAGAGTAATTATTAGTCTAATTCTTTACCTATGGTCATGAAGCATAAGAAAATCAAGCAATCTCTACAATTATATATCCAAGAAATAAGAATTCTATATTAATTCATACAAAAATTCAATATAACAGTTCCTCGGGCTACTCCCGGGTCCTAAACTTCTACACCTTTTGACTTACTGGTATGCTTGATTTAACAATCACGGCCAATGGTGGACCACGATCGACCTATGATTTTATCACCATATCTATGTAAATTAGTTTTGTCAGTTGTAAATAGAAAGAGTGCCGTCAAAACTCATGATGCATTTATGAATGGCTAGTCATGCCCTTCATTTGGCTAGATACCTAAGTACTTTCATGAGGGACTTGAGCTACAATCTATGAACAATCATAGACTTACCAACATTTCACCATAATGGTAACTTGATCTTTACCACCGCCCAAATTGACTTGCTTGAGAACCTTCACCTTGTTTTTATGATAGTTGAATCTAAAATTATAAATCAATATAAATAAGTGTTCTTTCATCTTAAACAAGGTTGTCTCCCAAAATAGACTTTCTCCATTATGGATATTGAGACTAACCCCTTAAATTAAACACATCACACTTACCTAGGCAGAAAACTATATTTAAAGTTTGTGCATTCCTTAGGCGCTTGACCTTCTTTTCTTAATATACTAGGGGATTCAACATGGACATTTCTCAGCTAATTGAGTTACTAAAGCATGTTAAATCATTTCAGTCAAATATATTTCATCTTCTAAAATGAAGAAGACAGAAAGCCATATTGTCTTCCAAAACATTCTCTTCATTTATAGGATTAGTCATATGTGTCAGTTGGTGGTATTGGTGGAATATTAGTGCAAGAAGATCATATGATGTGTATGCAATCCAATAATGACAAGTAGTTATATTTTGTATCCCAATCTTTGTGACATTGGTGAAAATATCTCTTACACACAATTAATTCTTGGGTACACTCATCAAGTTGCATGATTGAAAATGAAGTCATGTTCAACTATTATCTATCCAAGTAATGTGAGTTTCACAGGGTACACTTCGGTTCTAAAAAATCATTCTTCTATTGAGATAAAGGAAATTTATGCTCGAAGTCAATATTTTATTACTATTTACACAAAGATCATTAAAGTTGTAAAAATGATTAACTGAAGGACGAAGAATTCTATTGCTCTGGTTTTTTTTCTTGGTTAACTCGAGGTACTTGATAGAACATGTTCTCAATCTCCTAAATTTTTGTTGTGCGATGGATTCCAAATTATGAGAGAGAGTTTCCTTGTTTGGGAATTGCATATTGTATCTATCATAGGGCATTTTGGTAGGGATAACACTATAAATATTTTTTTTTGGAAATATTTGTTTCCCCTCCCTACATCATGATGTCATATTTTTTTTGGAAAGATTCATTATCCTTCCCTAGATCATGATGTTATCATTTTTGCCTTCAAGTTTTACACTTTACAATTAAAAACATAATTAAAAAGTGCAATATGAATAGACATGTCCCCATAAGCCTTGAGACAACATGATTTCTTTCTTTCTTGATGTCCGTCACAATATTCACTGATATGACTATTTTATTTTTTTGTTTGTCCCCAAGATGACTCATATATTACTTGTATAATGACTTTTTATGCCAATAACGTTTCTCACTTTTACTTCTCAATGAGATACTATGGAAATATTGTGACTTGGTTCTCGTATTGATCTTTGCTAGCATGTTGGTTTTACATCGCAAAGTTTTCCATCAACAAAAATAATTTCCATTATACTACTATATGTACAAACTTTTCTCTAGTTTTTTGATGTTTTCTCGAACTAATTCACAATGAAGAGAAACTCTAGTTGAGTAGAATCTAACCTTAGTTATGTGAGTAGGTTTGATATAAAGGTGTAGTTGACCTACCCTATGACTTTTGATGTTCATGTAGTTAGAGACACAAGGACCTAAAACTCAACCCTAGTTGGTATGACTTTTAGTTGGATACATGAGGAACATAAATCCCTAAAAAATGTCACAACCAAGAGATGTGGGTACCTATAAAAAGTTGTTTAGTTTGACTTGTTAGGTTGAACCTTTTTAAGGGGTGGAGAGTAGTTGGTTGTTGATGTTTGGATCTGTTGATTTTGAGGACGAAATCCTTTTAAGGGGTAGAGTGTTGTAACATGCCAGATCTTGGACCCTACCCGAGAAGTTTGACCTTTTGGGTTTGACCAAACGAGGTTGAGGTTAGAGTGATCCTAATTATGTAATGAATCAATAATGTAATTTAATATGTCATAAAATATATTTGGTGATAATAAGATGATAAATAACTCGATCTATTACATAATATGGTTCTTGGGCCTCTAATGGGTCAAATGATATAACCCATGTAAGAAATCCTCAAATTAAATAATAGACATCAAATTTGTAATCTACACATCAAAATAAGCTTACTTGTCAATTTTCATCTAATTTGGACAACCTTGGAATAACATGGTATGTTAGGAGAGAGAAAACTATCTAAAAGGTGTAATTAATAAATACATGTAATTCTTGACACCAAAAGTTGGAAATAAAGGAAAATTCATATTCAACACACTTAAATTAACTTGTGGATGAAGTTTCACCTAATTTGGAGAATCTTAAGTCCATTAATGCATGAGAAAAGAGAAAATAGTATTTGAATTATTTAACACATTAAAGTCCTCAAAAGTAAAATCTAACTGCGGAATCTACATGCTTTAATAGGCCTCTACGCCAAATTTCATTTAATTTGGGATTTTTTTGCAACCTTTATTGATGAAAGAGAAAAGCCAAATAATTCAATGTATCACTTTATTCCGATTTCATTTTGTATAAGGTTTGCTCTTATTTTTCCCTGTCACGTGGTTCCTTCGGGTTGCCTTTTTCAGGCCACATCTGAGCCATTGGATCTAGATCCAACGGAAGCAGCTCTCTCTCCTTCCTCCACTCTTTTTCTTTCCCTCACGAGCAGGCACTGGTTCTTCTCTGATTCTCTCTCTCTTCCTCTCTCGTGGTTTAAACATTAACTTCGAATTTTTTTCATTAGTTGAATTTCAAATTTTCATAAGTAATTATCCACTAATCAAAACATTACAAATAAATACTCGTTGGAATAAGAAAAATAAGGCCTATCTAATGATATCAGTTTTGTTGACTAAATCCAATGCTTAATGATATGTAATTTTGTGGATCTAATTGATTAGATGACAACTTATAAAAATTATAACTAATTATCTATAAGTCAGAAAAATATAATAAAATATGTTTAGACTCCTAATGACATATACTAAAAAGTGGCATGGTTTTGGAAACCTAATTCACATATGTTTAAAAAGGTTGTTTTTAGGGTTTATGAAATTAATATAAATCTAACCCTAATCCCACATATATGCTAATAAGTTCTTTGGATGCCTAGGCTTGGACCTAGAAGTGACTTGGGATCGTTGGACTCTAATGTTGAGGTATGTTTGCACACCATATTATTCCATTGAGCAATATACTATTTTGTCTTACTCTTGGTCCTAAGGACAATAGCCTACACATTATCTTGTTCTTTTGATATCATGGTCCTGGTGAACTATCTTATTTGTTAGTGATTTTGTGATCATGGCTATTCTCTTGACTTGTTTCATATGCCTTGGTGCATGTTGGACTTTTGATATTATATGCCCACTGTGATGTAGAAGTTTACTTGGTGATATATGCCCACTTTGAAGTGGATGTTATATGTTGTGTTGACCATTGTGTGATGGCAACATTGTTTAATCTGACTGTACTTTCTACTTGCCTCTAAATTATACATGCTATGTGATTCAGTAGCACTAGAGTAGTGTAAATTGCATTGGTTTTTGTTTATTGCAGATGTGTTATTTCCTACCGAGCAGATGCGATATTTCCTACTTTTTTTGGGACGGAAAGCAACCTCATACCATGGGCAAGATGTGTGTCTTGACCCATTTTATATATATTTGGGAGTTTGGCAATGAGTCATTCTCTATCAGGTTTGCAAGGATGTGAATCCTTGGCTGGCAATTGTGTTTATATTGTTCTAGGGCTATGTTTATCTCACATGCATGCAGGATATTGATTGTGGGGTGTGTGCCCTACTGGTGCTTGTTTCCCACCGTGGTAGTGGATGTTTATATGGCACAATCCTTTTTATGTTGCTTTTATGTCAAGTATCCCTCCTATTGTGATCTTTTCTCTTAATACCCGCTTGGGTAGTACTTTTCTTTTCTATGGGAAGCCTTACATTATTTCTTGTCTTTTATTTCATTATGTTGCTCAATTTCCTATTTAGTATGCACATACTAGCCATTTCTGATGTCTCCTATTGTTTCTCTTTTGCTGGGGTATGCATACAACCCTAAGTGGAGGACTTGGATGACAAGGCTTGATGACCTAGACTTATATTGTGTAGTTAAAGCTTGGAGACAATCTTGAGGTGGTTTAGATTTCCTCTACATGGATCCTTGTGATGTAAGTTTGTAACCCTTTGTTTTATAATTAAATATAGTCATGTTTTTATATCGCTGCTATACTTTGGTCTTTTGATTACCATTATATAAAGATTTGAAAATTTTACACCCACTCCAAGATACCTTGAAGATGTGTTTGGACTGGAGGTTCCATTGTGCAAATTTTTTGTAAGGAGGTGTTTTCACTTCTTTACCATACCATAATGTATACTTTTAATTTAAAGTGTTACTCGTTTACTAGGATTAGTTTACATCAAGAATGACATGTTTCCCCTACTGCAATTAAGTGTCTTCATTAGTCTAAAACCCCATTTTGATTTTATTTATGTCAAATAATGTCTAATAAACTTTTTCATTGATTTTGGTTCTTGAAATATTCATAGAGAATTAAATATTTAAGGAATAGACTATGTGTATACCTTTCATAAATCATGACATTTAAATTTGTTAATTCATCAAAGTTCCTTGGTAATATTTTATACAATTTAGTTTATTTAAATGCGGGAGAGATACGACTGTTACCCATCTAAATCTCTAAATGAAAAGAATGCACATTCTTATTTTGTAGCCTAATAAAACCAAAATAAAAAATAACATTTTTCTAGAACGGTATGCTAGTTAACTATCACCCTTCCAATTTTGGTTTCAATCAAACTTCATTTACCTATCACTTTAATTGCTTAAATTCCTAGATTTCGTATACATAGCATTTACATTCATGAAATTGACCATTAAATGTGTTCCCCTCATGAATTGAAATGTCCAACTTAGATGGGACTCTTATGACAATAGGATTGGAATACTTGGGTCATTTTTACACAAACAAACATGGGATTGGGATTATGAATAGAAGTCAAGTCCTATCCCACGCATAATACTACAAACTAAACATGTCCTTATTCCTTCTTCCCCTAGTTGCACTACTTGCACTTCCCAACAGCCAGCAGTCACAATGGCTGGTAGGATGAGTAATTTTTGTTGTCACTTTTCCTCTTCTTCTTCTCTCTTCTCTTCCTCCACCCCTCTTCTGCTCTATTTCTTCTCTCCTTGTCTCTATTCCTTACCTTCCTCTCCATATTCCTCATCCCCAAGAACTCTCACCTCCCCGCTCCTTCCTTTCCTTGTGCCCTACTATCTTCGCACCAAGATGCACCACCAACTTCTGTAGTGGTCATCAATGGCACCATTAGACACTGAAAAACCATGAGATATCCTACTCCCTTTACCTACTGAGCCGTCACCACCATCATGACCATTATCCGACATTCCCAATGGAGTCGACTCAAGTCTCTGCCACAATCATTTCCTCAGTCTGCTTTAAAAACAATAATGGAGTTGCATCCTCTCTTCCGAACCAGTCATGCAGTGGTGGAGCCAGGAATTGACCACTGGGATGGTCAAAACTTAGAGAAAAATAACATTTATAAAGAAAAATTATAATTACTACACACAAGATTGGAACTCGAGACTATATAAATACAAAGCAAAACATAAGTTGAGAATCGAACTTGCAATTAGAAAACATAACTAAAAGCTTCATATAACTACATCACACAAACTTTTTTGTCTTAGGATCGTTACATAACATATATATTATGACAGTTCCAACAACAGAAAACAATTATAACTTGTATCTCTGCACCACTGTGCCACTTACAGAAAAATAACACTTATAAGGAAAAATTATAATTGTTACACAGATTGGAATTTGAGACTATTGAATACAAAGCACAACATAAAACACCACGCCATTTCACTTTACTGATGATTTTTATTCTTTTATGTGAATATGCATCCAGTTCTGTATGCACATAGAGAAAAAATAATGGTAAACACACAAGATGAGATTCGCTCTTGTGATAAAAACATAACTAGAAGCTTCATACGACTACGTCACACAAACCTTTTTGTTTTAGGATCGTTACACATCATATATATTGTGAAAGTTCCAGCTACACAAACTATGAAAAAATGGTATAGATTGGGTAAAGGTGAGTCGAACATCAAACAACTATTATAACTTGAAGCTTCACACCACTACGCCACTTAAATTTTCCTAACTTGTGTTTATGGCAAAATGTATATATTATGATCTTTACATATACATATATGTTATAACTTATAATATTTATTTATTTTTGGAGGGACATCGCCTTTGATTGCCCTCATCTAGATTTGTCCCTACTATCATGAGATCTTGATTTGACCCATTGTGCCTTGGAAGTTAGGAAGCTCCTCTCTAGTTTCCATAGTTACGTCTGTAATAAAAACATATAACTCTATATGATGTAGCAACGTTGATGGTATGATAACGATGTAGTTACCTTCTCAAGAATTTGTATTGACAGGTGCATCTTTGAGCAAGTCTAGAGAACTTGAACCTAGGCATAAGTGTTGGAAACAATAAGAATGTATGATTAAGTGAGAACAACACCGTCCTAACACCAGCGGCCAACGTCATCATCTCTGGCCTCCTCGACCCTTTGTGCCGACGGGGTTGGAGACATTTTGGTTTGCAATTTTTTTGATAAGTTCCATATATAGATAGAATGCTTGCAAATAATAAACATCTATAAATATGAAGAGTATAAATGGATCACGAAATATAAACATCACCAAAAGTGTGTTAGTCATGTAAAATCTATCTAACATTACCAGATGAGAAAGAAAAATGATGCTGAAAAATAGATGATAGTAAATGTAATGTTTGGTGGGAGACACCCATTAACACAATAATACTAGGCCTCAACTATAAATTAAAACTGGAAGAAAGTTATAAGTAATATGTTGTTAGTGTCATCAGCCAAAATCTCTTCTAGGTATAGTGTTTGTCATTGCCGTTGTTGATGCCAAAGATGGCCATCTATGTGCCTTCACCTTCTATCTCTAGAGTTTTTGATATGGTTTGTCCTGCAATGCAGAAGAATTATGTGTGTTTAATCTCAACATGAATGTTGTCAGATGGTAGTGTAGCATTATTGTATTTTCAGTTATTCCTAGTTAACTAGATATTTCATAGGATAGAAATCATCAGAGAATGTGGTTCATGTTGGCATTATGGTGGTCTAAGTATGAGTACAAAAATTGCACTGGCATATGTGAATGGTAGTGATCATTAAGTATTTGGATTTTGAAAGGGCAATATCTGAAAAGATATTTTGTGATTTCTTCATCTGATAGGCAAAGGTAGCATCTGGTACGTCCCTCAAAGCCCCTCTTTTTTTATTATTGAGAGAACCGCCCCTGTAGAAGCGCCACTTCTGTGACCTCCCCAGATAGTGTAAAACTCTCGGGCCCCAAGCACCCCGCCCACCTGGGAACCGATTAAAGTGCACAGTTGGCCAGCTTGCACGACGGGTACCACTTTAGAGGTTGTCATTGGGTTTGAACCTGGGTCCCTTCATAAGGGGAAACCATGTCAAACCACCTAAACCACTCCTCCCCGGCATCCTCAAAGCCCCTCTTTCTAAGATTGTTGTCGATGAGTATTTTATTGGGCGAGATGAACCAAAAAATAATTAAAATTTTTGTGGCCATTTGGTATTCCTAGCAAAGTGTGAGGTATGTTATGAGTCCTTATAGGTGAGGAAGTCCTCTTTGATGGTGTCCCACATGTTTAGGTAGAATTATGTGTTAAGGTCATCTGGTGCTGGAGATTTGTTTTTTCTAAATGTGGTGAGAGCGTATTTGAGTTCTTTCAAGGTAAATTTTGCTAAGGTGTTTTTTGGGGAGAGGATGGTTTTTTGATATATGTGTTTCCAATTAATAGAGTTGAAAATGCTAGGCTCGTGTCCTGTGTGGTTTGCAAGTTTGTATATGTTAATTTTATTCTAAGCATTCTCACTCAATGAGGTTAATTAGATACTGAATGAGATAATAAGTTACGCAACACTGCAGTTTAGGTAATCATCTTGGGGATCTGAATGTGATTATGTATTCATAATATTTGATTTATCTATGCATAATTGTATCATGTTGGCAGGTAAACCCTTGTGTTAATAAATTTTAATAGGAAAGGCGCTCATTTCTAAATTCTTATTAAACAAAAACTACAAAACTAAGTAAATCATTTGTATAAATCTCTTAGATATTAATTCACAAAATTTTCAAATATATTTTTATTATAATTATCAAGATATCTAAATAATAGTTATATTATATTTGTTATTTTGTCACAACTATTGATTGGTAGTTGTACATATCATATTTTAAAAGGTTGTATGTATTATGTGTGCAGAGGCCACCTTATAGAGTATATGCGGTATGCGGGAGTGTACGCAAGATTATATGCATTTTGGATTTTTTAATAAATTAGTTATATATAGCATAAACATATATTAAGCATAGAAATTATATATTTCATTTGTAGAACTCAATTTTATGTATATTTATTAGTGTCCATACAAATATAGATATACAATACATATTTAACTGTTCATATATGTGTACACATAAATAGCATATGTGAAATATATATATATATATATATATATATGCATGTGTGTGCGCATTATATGTAGATATATAAACATTGACATGTAAATGTATATACAATATATGTGTATATGCAGAAATGTTTGTATGTATATTCCAATATAAATCATATATGCTTGTCCATATATATAAAAATGTATATACATAAGATTGAATATTACACATTTCACGATGTTTGTGTATTATATGGAATTGTGCCATTGATATATTACTAAAATACATATATAAATGCATAGAGAGAGATTGGAAGGTTCTAATACATATACATATATACACATCTAAACATGTGGGTGTGTGGGTAAATAAGTAGTTTAAACTAAATTAAACAAATGCAGACAAAAAGTGTACAAAACTTCTAATATAAAAATGATCACATATACCCCGCTTATGCCCCTCACAGGACCGCATATGCATCCATGATCACATATTGGTCTGCTTATGCATATGCGGTCTGGCAAGAGGGCCATACCACATTTGTGTTTGCATGTCCCTCACATACAAATTCTTTTTGAAATGGTAGTACCTATATACATTAGAAAATTATTTAATTCTTGAATTTAGAGAGCTTGTAACAAAAGGATGTATTGAATTAGAGTTTGCAAGATAATAAGTTCATAAAACATATCCATACTCATAATCATGTTGTTTGGTCCCCCTGGGTAGTTGCTTGATATTGTTACAACAGTCTAGTTCTTTGCTTCTACCTGCCACAGTTATACTTGAGCTCTTAGTTGTCTTGATAGTTCTCATAGCTAGGGTAACTTAGACTTCAGTCTTTCTCTCTCTCTCTCTAAGTTGCATGTCCCCATGGTTTAATCACAAAACCAAACTTGTTGAAACCCTATCCTCCACATTAGGAACAAGGAAAGTGACCTAGATAATGAGTCTTCCGGCATCGAGCCCTTACTCACCATGCTTAAAATACATCCATCTTTGTGCTTGTGGATGTATAATATAAGAGTGTGCTAGATTTTGGTAATATGAAAGACCAATCGCCGTTCCTACATCAAGAGGGTATGATGATTTTCTAACATTCAATCTAAAGAGCTGGCATAGAGAATATTTGATTTTTGGAGAGAATATGGAGATCTTAATTGACCCCAACTAGGGTGGGTGGTTGAGCTTTTAGTAAGAAATTTAGTTAACTATATGAACCCTATGGAAATGATAGAAGTATGAGTTCACTGGCCTCAAATTGGGAGTTTTGTATTAAGGCATGGAACTTTACTCGTACATACATCAACATGATCATTGTAAACAACAAACAAGTAAAAAGATATATATGGATGGTGTTAAATTGAGAATCGTTGTGTTTATCCATAATGTCAACATACATAGTGTTGGGGGTATGAGAGGATCTTTGATAATATGTAGACTCCTCATATTATTTCTAGGGTTCTCATGCCTATACAATGAATGACAAAATATTAGGAGGATAAAACCTTTGTTGTAGAGCCATGAGAGAGACTTCAAAGAATGGGTAGACATGATGGTGATTCATGAGATTGACTTTAACGGTAGTAAATATACTTTTGTTGATAAGAAAGAGGGAATACATATTTGATAGGGGAGGTTGGACATATGTTTTAGCGATAATAGTTGTCATGATTGCACTAAAATCTTTGAGGAACACATGATCATGACTTTGGTGTTAGATCATTACCCACTCTTCTTAAACTTTGATTGAGGGGGAGAGAAGGATATTTAGTGTTGTAAATTCATGAAAATATGGTTGAAACATTAGGGTTTTGTATATATGATTACGGAGATCCATTCTACATACTTCTTAAGAAATAGAAAAGGCTTAAAACACACTTAAGAAATGGAATAAAGAAATAGTGTGAATAGTCTTTGATGAGATTAGGAACCAAGAAACAAAACTAAAACTTATACAAAGAAATATGGATTTCAAGACCAATACAAATCAAGTTATGAAGTCTTATGAATCATAGACTAAGTTTGAAATTACTTAGATGGAAAGAATGCTATCAGAAAGAAAGATCAAAGATGTAAATGATTAAATAAGGGGAAAAACTTAAAATATGTTCACATTAATGTTAATGAACACAGAACGAGATCTAAAATAGACAAAATAAATATAAGGGAAGTTGGATCATGGGTCATAGAAGAAGACATAATAATGAGGTTAGGTGCTTCAATACTATTTTCAACTTTCTAAAATTAATAGTGTGATGGCATAGATGACTACACTGATGTTGTAGAGAACATTGAGCAAGGAAGATGGCACTAAAATAATGAAATAAATATTAGGAGAAGAGGGAAAAATCACCAAAGGTCTAAATGAGGGTAATTCCCTAATCTTAGTGGCTTTACTTAGCTTTTTACCAATTTGCAAGGGATGTAGTGAAAGGAATTGTTTTAAACTCACGGTATATTGAATGCTAGGAAAGGAAATACACAAAGGGTTGAGATGTGTAACCTTTGTTTGTATTACAATCATTGACACACTAGAGAGCTTGGATGACTTTTTTCTAGTGAAGCCAGGAGGTTTTTATTCATCTCACCTCCCTCATGCAAGCAAATGCATCTGATCCATTATATTCTACATTACTGTTACAGCCCCAATTTTGGGTTCCTTTGGTGAGAAATGTAATTTCTCATATTAAAGATATTAGAAAAAATAATGATATAATTTGTTTTGAATAAATGAATTTTGTTTTCAATAGCCTTGATGATTGTGTTGTGGGCTTTATTGGCTATTGGGCCCAATAAAAAGAAAATTCAATTAGTGAACGAATAATTGTATATTTGAGAAAAGAAAAATGTGGAAACCTCTAGAAGGCAAATCCAAAGAGGGATTTCGTGCCTCTTGGGTTCCTTGGGTTCCAAGGAGTCCAAAGTTGCATAAAGAGTGCAATAATAAAAGAAAAGATCAATTAAATATTTATTAATTAATAAATAAATTGAATATATTGATGAAATGTGGAAAATAAGTGAAAAGAGGTATAATTGAGTAGTCCGTGGTGGAATTTCGTATCCCAAGGATTCCTAATGTTGAAAGGAATACCAATCAGGAAAATAAAAGAAAAATAAAGAGAAAACATCAAAAAGAGATATTTTAATGAGAAATAAACCAGATAATGTGAAATAATGCATATTGATGCATTTAAGGATAATAAGTATCTTTAAAAATGAATTTCGAAATAATATAATTTCTTGGGG
Source organism: Alisma plantago-aquatica (assembly GCA_963693085.1). Lineage (NCBI taxonomy): Eukaryota > Viridiplantae > Streptophyta > Magnoliopsida > Alismatales > Alismataceae > Alisma > Alisma plantago-aquatica. The sequence goes on along the minus strand of OY856410.1, from coordinate 1,348,228,041 downwards.
TCCAAGGATTCCCAATGAATAAGAAGAAAGAGAAAATACAAATAATAAGAGGATAAGGTGATATACATAATTAATGACTTTGTGATAATATCAAAAAGAAGTATTGTTTGTTTTAAGAGAGAAGGATTTAAATGGCCAATGGATTAAAATCCAAGCACAAAGATGACGAAAGAAATAATTGTCAGACTTCCTAATAACAAAGGAATATGAATAATTAAGGAAGGAAATAGACACAAAGTCTTTGTACGACAGCAATACAAGAAAAGAAAATTTAGGGAACTAGGTTTTCCTAAGAACAAGAATATTCCTTGTTATTTCTTCGTACCCCCTCATATCCATTAGAGTTTCCTCCAAGGCATGTATATATATAGAGGGAGATATAGGAACCCTTAAAAAGGACCCAGACTTCTCAACAGTCTCGGTTGTCCATGGGAAGCCCAGAAAGGAAGGCTCCTTCGTAGCAACACTTCCTTGCTCACGTTCTTCCTATTTGCACCTAATCGTGCCACAAGATGAGATAGACATGAAGACGGTTTGGAATAATTGTTTACAGAGCCGAGTTGAGTTCGTTAAAACATGGACTTACCTTCCTCCTTCCTCCCTTCTCGTGGGGGCGGTGAGGGTCGAGACCTGCTCACAGCAGATTTGGTTCCAGCCACCTTGGCTTTGCCTTTCATCTGCTAGCACTGAGTAAGGAGAGCGGGGTCTCTCTGGCCCTTGTGGAAACTGTGCAGGAAGGCGTAGTGGAAGGGGATAGGAATCGAATGAGTCAGGAAGTAGCACTGCCTTGCGGAATCATGGGAATCCGATCAGTAGGGTTTTCATGAGGAAGAAGATGACCAGGAGTTCAGATGCCGGTTGTCAGGGTTGGTTCAGCTTCAGCAGAGGTCTGTGGAGGTGCAGCCACCTTTCCCTAGTTGCCTCACATAGCCAGCGTCCAAAGGACGGAAGCCTGCAGACGGTCGTCGCTGCAGCAGGCTGTCGCAAGGAAGGGGGAGATAGAGGGAAAGGACACGATGGTACTTGAGGTTGCACATTACCCATAGGGATACAACGGTAATTTGATTATCTTTTTTTAGTCAGCCCGCCTATAAGCGAATATATGATTAAAATCGACGTGTCAAGTTCTGATTAGTCAGAATATAATTGTTTTTGCAAAAATCTTATCTCAAAATTGGTAACTCTGATGGTAGCAAAGAATATATGATTTTTGCTCAGAAAAATTAGAGGAATTCATTAAAAATGGTTTTAGAGGTTAATTCCTTTTGCAATTCGAAAAGTGTTGGAAGTTATCAACTTTAATGATTTAATGATTAAGAAACCCTTCTTCGAGATGATTAATGTGTTTAGTAGGGTTTAATGGATGATTAAAGTTGATATTAACCTGTTAATTGTAAAAAGGTATATTGAGAATAAAAACGATGAACTTTGCGTGTAGTTGGTATAATTTAGAGTTTCATGTGCATGAATATACTTTAATGGGCCTTGAAACCTTAATGTTGGCAATTTGACTCTTAATGACATTAAATTATTCAAATTTGTGAATAAAGTTAAGGGATGATGATTTTAAGCTATTTCGAGCATTAAAGTTCCCTATTGTGGTTAAAAACCCTAAATGTAGTAATTAGGGTTTTCTAATGAATAAAAGATAGAATAAATGGTAAATCAAGTTCATATGTGAATTAGACTACAATGAACTTTGAATTGATTGTAAATGATCATGATGATCTTGTCATGGATTAAAAGGATAAAAATAGTAGCTTTAATGTAAAAGAGGTTTAAGGGGCTTAAATAATGGATAATTATGCCTTTAATCCAAAACTGAGGATTAGATGTTGAGATAATTAGGGTTTAAAATAATAAAAGATGAAGGGAACCCTAATTACAAAAGAAACCCTAAAAGCGGACTAGAAACCCTAGGAATAGAACTAGATTTCATAGATCTTAATGACATGAGTAATGAAAGGAAATTGTATATTGTTTCAGGATCTTGTTGAATGCTTGATTGCCTATTGGTTGATTGGATTATTTCTGTCTCGCATCAACTTGATAGGTATGTGGTTACGCCTATGAATATCCCGAATTAGTTTCTCAAGGATTTTCGAGGCTTTATCGATGACTTGAATTAAACTGTTGGTTACATTTAATTCATGCAAATTATAATGTGAATATGACTATCACATAAGAGATGTGCCTACTAGCTCAGATCCTAGTCCCCTATGTAGCTTTATAGACTGACCTAGTAAATGGCTACCAATGGGGTAGGTCCATCAGGTCATTAAATGACTTAGTAAATGGCTACCAATGAGGTAGGACCATCAAGTCATCATGAGTCAGGGATTGGGCTACCTTTGGGTAAGGCCATGCGACTCCATAACCCTAGGAATTGGCTACCTGTGTGGTAGGACCATGGGGGTAAGGATCTACCATATGATAGAGGTAGTATCCATGTCCACTGCAGGGACGGTACAGAAATAGGGGATATGCAAGGATTGAGTAGTATTGCTTAAAACATAATCTTGGATGTTAAATGATATTTGGTTGATTACATTGTTAACATAGTTGCACAATTATTGTTTTCCCCACATACCAGCTTCTTGCTGACCGACATTTTGTTTGTCGACATTTTAGGTACAAATGACAAGAACCAACAGTAAAGTGGCATATGTGAAACTAAATGAGAAATAACATACACAGGAGGATTAGTTAGATTAGTATCTTCATGGATAGAAGTTTAGAAATCCCAGCTTTTAAAAGGTAAGTAAAGTTTTTATTTTATACCAATTTTCAGTTTAGTAGTAGAATTTCATAATTATTATTGATTATTTGTTGAACCTTTGATCCGGGTCATTAGATAACGGCTCTGATCTCTTAGTCTCCCTTAAGTGGGGGTTACCGGGAGATGGGGTCATTACAATTGGTATCAGAGCGAAGGCTCCCCATCTAATCATTAATAATTATTAAATTTTACAAATTCTGTAGAACCCAAGGGAGTTATCAGAGGATTATCCGAAAGATAGAGGTGTCTATAAAAGGATCACGACTGGGGGCTGGAAATATTTTCCTCCGCACCGCTAGTCGGAATACAAGGACTCCTGGATCCGTGTGACTGCCTGGCCAAAGTCTTAGGGTATGAATCAAAATAAGATACCTTTAGGACTCTCTCATCTTGTTCATCTCTTCTCAACTCAAATTCTATTAAGGACCTTAAGGATTAGGGTTTCCTCTCTCTTCCTCACCCTCTTGAGGTATGGGTAAGTTTGATAAGGATTAAGGGATCCTCCACCAAATTAATAAAAAGCATGTAAATAAGAAGTCATGGACATAAGCGTAATAGAGTAAGTGTAAAAGAATAGATACATGCTTAGGTCATATGACACGAGTTGTCTTTGCCCTCAGGAGAGACCTGAGGATAGACCTCCTTGTCAGGAGGATGAGTGGAGAGAGTTAGGCTTAGAGGTAGAGACCACCATTAAAAAGTAGAGAACTGGGACATCCTCTAAAAGATGATGTTAACCCTAACCCTAAGTGAAGGTTAGATAGAGAGATGACATGAAGAGTTAGATGTCATGGTAGACCAGGTGTTTGGATAGATACACCTTGGGATGCCATATGAGCCATGAGAGGTTGGATGACCTAGTACCTCTGGCCACCCAACCCTAGGAAGGGTCGTGCATGTTAGAGTGAAGGGATAACTCCTTCATTGATGAGGTTAGAAGAGAACCTATAGAAACCCTATGAGCTTATGCAAGTAGGGTATAGCTTGCACCCAGAGTACATCAGTAATGTGAATAGTAGGTTAAAACTAAGGCCAGAAGGATATGATGGATGGCTTATGAGATAAGCATAACAATAATCTTAAGCAGGACCCTGAGTAGGGAAATTGGAAGTCTAAAACCCTGTGATTTGAGGAACAATGGGGAGTTGAGGATAATGCAACCTAAGAGGATGATAGTGGTTGCCTTATGCTTGACCCCTGGAGGTTGATGATATCTTGGTTGCCTTAGAGGAGCCAAACCCTAGAAAGAGATGATGATGCTTCTGGTACCTAAGTGCCTAAGGTATAAGTGGTTACCTGCTGAGATGAGACCAAGAGTGCCTTAGACCCTGAGGAGGTCTAAGTAACCAGTTGTGAGGCATTATACCTAGTTGGTTGTCCTTGAGGAGGACTCAACCCTGAGATGTTGCTCATTTAAAAGGATCATGGGAGTACATAACATATCATGGACATGCTTGATTTGTGGTTATGAGATCTGAGCATGGTACTCCATATGTTCATAGAAAAGGGAAACCCCCTTAAGTTAAGGGTATGTTTGATGAACCCCTCACAACTAAGTTGACCTAATATTGAGGAAAGAGAACAAGTATGACCTAGCATGGTTTAATAGGTGATCTACTTGTGCCTTAGTAGTTGCTGGGTTAGGCATGTTCATGTGAATGTAAACCCTAAGGACGGTTGTAACCTTGTTGTCAAGAGTTGTAGTTTCCTCCCATCCTGGGAGAGGGACCCTTTGGTAGAGTGTATACCAGTCTTGCTGGTTTTGAGGTAACCTAAAGAAGTTTCATAGGATCTTGAGAAGCTAACTGAAAAGTACATGGAATGAGAATGAACCTGTAGATCCATAGATAACCATCTCTAAGTGCATGTGGATGTGTTACCATGGAGGTAACCGGTATGGGGCCTGACCAAGGTAGGTAGGTTGCCATGACCCCTATGAAGGGATGAAAGTCAGTCGAGAATGCATAGAGAGATGATGAAGGCTTGGGTAAGGCTCTAGGTTGGACATTTACTATAATAGAATCCCAAGTCTGTCCTAGGGTCAGGAAGGGATAAGACTGATGGAAGAAGGAGTTGCCTAATTCCCTAGTTGCACATGACCATAGGGTCGGGAGGTAACAACTATCATTGTCTGAGGGCCATGGGTTAGGAGATTGATCACCTTCATGAACTCATGGGACCCAAAGGGAAGATGAGTAGGGCACTCTCTGATGCATGAGGGAAGAGGGATGACCCCAAAAGTGTCGGCTCCCTATAGACCTAGAGGAGATGACCAAGGGTTGTGTGGTGAGCCAAGTAGGTTCGAGACCATTTTTCCATGGAAGTAACTTTGATACCGAGATGTTTGTGATGTAGAGACATAAGTTGCACGTTTCAACATAGAATTGAAGGTGTACGGGCGATGTGGGATGTATCATCTCTACTCTTAGAACAAGAAGAACTTTGTGTTTGGACGGCCGCCAAATGCTTATTTCCTCTTGTTATGGGAGGGAGAGATGGGACAGTATGCATGCCATACACCAAGGATAAAAGATGATGCAAGTTGGAACATTGCTACAAGGTATGAGGATAGAGATGATAACATACCTTGGTGAAGTGAAAGATACACGGATGGTTTACAAACACTAAGAGGAGTAGTGTAGTCATCTTATGAGGATGTTTTATCAGGAGCTATGTGGAATTTGCAAGTTAACTAAGGTTGAGTTTGATCACCATGAGGATGAGCTTAGAGTTTCTTGATGAAGACAAACTTAGAGTTTGAGATGAGATGATAAGTGAAATATAGGGTGGTGTATGTCTTCAAAGATTACCTAATACCTAAGGATGAGAAGTGGTAATGAATGCTCTGGTTGAGATATAGCTGCCTAGTTTAGCTGGAAGCTAGAAGAAGTTGAGGTTGCTAGGCTAACCTTAAGTTGAGGAAAAGAGATAAGTTTGGCTAACATCCAGATGTAACAATAGCGGTTAATCAAGTAAATGATTGTTTGGTTAGCCAGTCTAGTCTGTAATATAGGGAAAGGATGGTGGTAGAACCTCAGATGTACTTTTTTTGGATAGGAAGGTAATAAAACCCTGATGAGAGTGGTTTAGTGTTTCTGAGGAATCGATCTTGAGGAATCATGATATATAGGAAATCATGATTTTAAGATCACCACACACCGTGAAACTACAAAGATAGTAAGTGATAGTAGCACTTTGGATGCTTAAAACAAAGTTGCATATAGCATGTGGCCATGCAAGCTAGGAGGCAAAGGATGAACACCAGTAACCTAGTACATGGATATAAAGTAGAAAGAGTTCCCTGAGAGGGAATGGGAGTTCATCACTGTGGATGTTGTGAGTCTCCCCCTGGACCAAGGAAGGTCGAGATCCAATATGGGTTATCACCTTACCTAGATGACATGAGATAGAAAGAATGATGTCAAGGGATAGATTCAGTTGAACTACTTAAGAGAGAAAGATGGTTCAACTACACCATGATGCAACTTCAAAAGTTCTTGAGCAAGAGCTAAAGGTTCACTTCCATTAGGAGGAAGTAGTTACATGAAGAACTCGATGATAGTATAGTTTATCACCCCTAACTAATGGGTAGTATGATCCAGACTAGAGGGGCTGATGAGAGCAAGTGTGCTTGTTCAGGGTGATACAAAAAGACATTTCTTAAGATGTGATGTTAACCACCATGGACTTTATTGAGATGCAAGAAGTTCTATCAGGAGGTTGTGTCGGTCACCACTTCATTACGATGATGTTGGTGAAGGAGGCCTCACGAAAGTCAGAAAATAACCACAGTGTGTGCAGATAAGGTCGCTTGATCGTGCAATGGCTGAGAGAGAGCTCAAGGGTGACATGAGTTATGAGTTGATGAAAAGAAGACTGACATGAAGTTCACTGTGGGAGAATATAATGTTAAAATCTGACCCCTCTGAGCTACAACCGAGAAAGCTGAGTCCCCGATATATGGGTCCATTTGAGATGGATTGGTGGAAATGGCTATGTTTAGCCTTACCCCTCAGGATAACATGATGTGTAATGTGTTCCATGAGTCTGATCTAGAGCACTATGTGAGGTACCCAATCCATGTGCTGAGCCTTGAACCTATTCATCTTTTGAGAGGTTGAAATGTCCTGAGTCACCGATGAGGGTACGATATACCAAGGTAAGAAAGAACTCAGATGGAAGAATATCAGATGATGAAGGTTCTTGGGAAGCACCATGGAAAGGGTGAAGCCACATAGGATCCATGATGGACATATGAAAGGCTTATCTTGTTTGTTTGCTTGCTTGATGGAATTTTGAGGATAAAATTCTTATAAGAGGGGAAGAATGTTACAACCCCAATTTTGGGTTCCTTTGGTGAGAAATGTAATTTCTCATATTAAATATATTAGAACAAATAATGATATAATTTGTTTTGAATAAATGAATTTCGTTTTCAATAGCCTTGATGATTGTGTTGTGGGCTTTATTGGCTATTGGGCCCAATAAAAAGAAAATTCAATTAGTGAATGAATAATTGAATATTTGAGAAAAGAAAAATGTGGAAACCTCTAGAAGGCAAATCCAAAGAGGGATTTCGTGCCTCTTGGGTTCCTTGGGTTCCAAGGAGTCCAAAGTTGCATAAAGAGTGCAATAAGAAAAGAAAAGATCAATTAAATATTTCTTTATTAAGAAAGAAAATGAAAATATTGATGAAATGTGGAAAATAAGTGAAAAGAGGTATAATTGAGTAGTCCTTGGTGGAATTTCGTATCCCAAGGATTCCTAATGTTGAAAGGAATACCAATCAGGAAAATAAAAGAAAAATAAAGAGAAAACCTCAAAAAGAGATATTTTAATGAGAAATAAACCAGATAATGTGAAATAATGCATATTGATGCATTTAAGGATAATAAGTATCCTTAAAAAGGAATTTCGAAATCATATAATTTCTTGGGGTCCAAGGAGTCCCAATGAATAAGAAGAAAGAGAAAATACAAATAATAAGAGGATAAGGTGATATACATAATTAATGACTTTTTGATAATATCAAAAAGAAGTATTGTTTGTTTTAAGAGAGAAGGATTTAAATGGCCAATGGATTAAAATCCAAGCACAAAGATGATGAAAGAAATAATTGTCGGACTTCCTAATAACTAAGGAATATGAATAATTAAGGAAGGAAATAGACATCAAGTCTTTGTACGACAGCAATACAAGAAAAGAAAATTTAGGGAACCAGGTTTTCCTAAGAACAAGAATATTCCTTGTTATTTCTTCATACCCCCTCATATCCATTAGAGTTTCCTCCAAGGAATGTATATATATAGAGGGAGATATAGGAACCCTTAAAAAGGACCCAGACTGTTGGTATGTATGCCATGAGAGCCAATCATGGGATGATTGGTGGGATACATTAAGATTGATTTGATAAACATCAAAGGCAAGCTTCCAATTCTTTCTGGTTCAGTCATATGAGATAGTGATAGAACAGATTGAATGTCTAGAGAATGACAGTACTCAATGATGTATGCCTTCAGGTTCAGGACCTGAACGATGAGATCATACAGATGCTAAGAGTTTGTACATTCTTGTTATGTCCCTAGTCGGATGTCATTGTGGAAGGTAGATAGACATCAATGACACACAAGACTAGATTGTGGTGTTGGTTGGTGACATAATCTCATTAGTCATGATATAGAGATATCAAACCAAACACATAGGTACTTGTTGCAGAACAAGTGTACTGGACAGACCCACCGTGAGTTTGACACATGGAACCATGACATGGTAGTCACAGTGAGTACTCACAGTGATGGTGGTGAGTGTGATTCTTTGACCTGAAATCACTACACTCAACACATGTCGTTGGGCACACTTTGAAATCATCAAACGCAGTCCTAAAACATGGGTTGTTATAAAGGTGATGATTGGGTGGCTTTGACACATGGGGCTTTTGAGGGGTGAGTGATAGATATGGGATTTGTCCCTCCTGAGGGAGTTTGATATCCAAGGCCACTTGATGAGTAGGATTGAGATAGGCGTGCGCATGCATGTGTGAATCAGTATGTGATATTGATGTCATATATATCTCGTTCAATCTACTCTGAGATCAAGAAAGTGAATGAACGTTGACAGGATGACTATTCCATGCCTCGAGTTTATTCGGGATATCAGTGACAAAGGAATTATACATTCACTGTAACACCATTCATGGATTGTAGGATTGAAAGTTGTTCTCCAACTTTCTACTTTCACTTGGGTAGCACTGATGTGTGACTAGGCACCGCTCTTTGCTTGTGAAGTCATAAGTGTTATGGACTTTCACTGCCAACGTGAAATGGACCTGCAGGGTCACACACATAGGATTTAACCTGGAAGAGGAGTTTTGTCCACAAACAATGTTTAGATTGATTACTGAAGGAGTTTAATAGTTCAATTAAACACAATTGATTGATAGCTCAAAATCATAGTGTTCAAGGTGTTGGACAGATTTATTAGAGTATCGGATTGATTGAAATCGCAATTGACTGATTCTGCACAATCTGCACTCCCAACCGATTGGCTCATGTGATGAACCGATCGGCTGAGCTTGGTGAACCGGTCGGCTCAAGTGTTGAGTCGATCAGCTCAAGGACAGGGTGAACGATTGCTTCAAGTGTTGAAACGATCGGTTCAACTGTTGCAACTGGACAAGTTGGGAAATTAGGATTGGTGAGAATTTTCCTTTTGTTTCACTTGCCCAATTTGATTGGAACAAGGATTGGTATTTGATACCAATTAGAAACAAAAGTTGGAAAGTCAATCAGGAACTGGTCAGGACCACGAACCGATCGGTTCAGAAGTGAACCGACTGGCTCATGGGTCCCAACCGATCAGTTGAGGTGTCAACCGACCGGTTCAGGTCCCCAACCGACCGTTTAAGTTGTGAAACGGTCGGTTCAGGTTGCGAGTTGGTTGTTTTTTTGTGGAAAATCTCGAATCCTTCTACTCCTGCTTTTAATCCCGCATTGCTCGGGATGGAGAACCCTATCCCATGACCCTCCTATATATATAGAGGTATTGGGGCTTCTCAAAGGATAGCTCAGTGCAACCATTTGCTCTACAAAGTTGTCGTTCTCTCTGGTTTTGGTAACCGAGAGAGCCCGAGCAAGTGCTACCCGAAAAGGGAGGCACAGCAAGGGAAAGACAACTGCAGTTGCAACTGGCAGCAGGAGAGTATGTTGGCGACTAGTACGTTAATAGAAGGGTGTGACTCCTTCCAATTCCTTGTGGGACAAGGAGATTGGAGTTCCAGGTGGTCCGTGTGGACTACTTCAGAGGCGGGAGGTTTCTGTCGCTAGGAGGACAACCTTCAATCCTGTCAGTCCCGGTGCGACCAGGAGCAGCACAGACACCGTCCAAGACCGGAGTTGAAGATCGCGCAAGGTGCGAGGTATTGTCGTCGAGCAAGACTCGGGACAAGGTATGATTCCACAAACCATCCATTTCCTATTATATAGACGTTGACGTGTTTCCATGTTCTGAGTTTGGGGGAGAATTTTTTGTTTCCGCTGCCTTCTCTGCCTCCCCTAAAACCCAACAGTGGTATCAGAGCCATGTCAACTGCTCTATATTTTAGGAATATCGATATGATTGATTTTGGTTTGTCGCCTTTATTTATTGCATACTATGCGAATAAAATTGGCTTTATGCATGTCCAATCCTAAATCCACAAATCCCAATTACATATATGATATGTATTATTAATGCACTCGATACGCGTCACCCTTAAACGAGTTTTGTGGTGGATGTATAGTGTGGTTATGGCCAATAAACCCTATATGTGTATGGTTGTATGTGGTTGCTTGCATCTCGATCTGCGCATCGATCTTCCTTCTCCTTTTCCTGATGTAACTCGAAATAATTCGAGATTTCTTTCCTACCTTTACTCCCCTCGAATGTAACTTGAGGTTTCTTTTTTACAATGTAAAATAGGATAGAATTTTATTTCTTGTTATGTCAATGAACGGTGGACATCCAGACGACAGCTGAGACAATCGGTTCAAGGCATGAACTGATCGGTTGACGTACTAGACGATCGGTTCAAGGAGTGAACCAATCGGTTGATGCCCAGTTCGAGGAGCGAGACGTGCGGGTGGCGGCCATGATGAGATGCACGACGACCAGGAGAACTGATCAGTTGGAGGAGCCAACCGATCGGCTGGTGGCACCTAGACGACCAGACCAGATCGAGCAGGATACTCATGTGATGAGTTGATCTACTCGGAAGGCAAGGCACATAGTTCATCTTGTACAGGTTGCATGTAATGTAGACCTAGATGACCGTGATTCCTCTTGGCTCTAGGAATCACATTAGGATGGCCATAATCATTGCTTTTATCGTTTTGCATGTTTTCTGTGGGATATATCATGTATATGATACATACTATGTATTGTGGTGATTTGATATGTATATGTATATAAAAACCAAATCCCTCATTAAATATTAAGTTTTAGATGCCTTCCAAATGTGACACACGTGAAAAGCTTGATCGATCAAGTGTGGGCACGCCCTAGCGTGGTGCACCGTCTATCTTGTGGAAGCGTGAAGGATGAATGTGTGGGTCTTCCCTAGCAGGGTGCATATTCATCGTGTTGGCTTTGGGTCGGACTTAACAAGGTGACCTAGATAGGATCTAGCGCCTTGAGGAATGGAGATGATCCTGGCAAGGAGTTGCATATGACATCTTATCAAGAGTTGCATATGATGCAATTGGAAAGAGTTGCCTACCTGAGAGATCTAAGTTGTGGGTGACAGCCCTAGCTGGTCCATGACTTAGAGGATTTCAGGATCTTGCCCACTAGAAGGTTGTACGCTGCAATCTTCTGAATTGATGGTGAGGGCTATCAATTTGAACTAAAATAGTGGGAGCGATAATTAATTAAAGGCCTAATTTTATCGTCAACTTTTCAAATTAATCAAACAAGTCAAAAGAGTTTTGGACTAAAATTGCATATATTTCCTTTTGTTAAAATAAATGGTTAATCAACAAATCACTTTATTTGTGATCGGTCTTTGAGACCAACAAATTAAATGGGAATAATTCCACGACTGGTTAGGATGATGAGAAGTGTTCTCAAAGAGCGAAAGCTCTAAGTCCTAGTTATACCAAGACCAGATGAACTCAATCCCACCACATCAATGGCTGAAAGTATGCTTATGGAAGCATACCGAGGATAACATTGATGAGGAGTGCTTGATGTTGTATTCTCTGAACTATGAGTTGTAGAGACAACATGAGACATATGATGTCTCAAGGACACTGTCCTAGTATGTCATGACAGAAGGAGATCCAGTAAGGTATTCACGCACTCAATATGATTGGGTATGTGGAAAACCTGACTAAGAAGGATTCCCTCTGAGCCAAGAGTTGGCTATTGGTATGATACTGCAAATGTTGTGAGAAACATACAATTCATGGTAAGCTACAACATGAACAATTTTGACAAGCGTTGATAGAGTTGTTGGACATGTTGAGGATAGTAGAGGCAAAGATGAAGAAAGACAAACCATAATCTTTGATGTGATCAAAGAAAAGGTAATTCTTAAGGGCAAGGACAAGGGTAAAGCAAAGAAGTGTTTTGATGCTAGCCACCAATCCAAGCCGTCTTCAGCCTCAAGGCACATGGGGAAAGGGTGTATGAGGGAATTTCCCTCTACATCTGGAAGAACAAAAGAAGATGAAGGAGGGGATGGAGATCTCCACCTAAGGTATCATGAAATGAACTGCTTCATTATCTGAGGTATATGATACCAAGATATGGATCTATCATATATGATATGCAAGATCCGCAAAGAAGTGATGGCCTTTGTGAAAGGACCAAGAAAGAAGTACCCATCATTGGAGCAAGTGTTGCTGCCATAGATAGGAGTATCTTTCAGTTTATTTCAGCCTAAAGGGAACGAAATAGAGTTGAGAACTGCTATTTCAGATATTGCCAATAGATAGAAACACTTTATTTTTGCATATTGTATGACAATGATGGCAATTAATAAAGTTGATGTTTCAATCTTAAAGATATGATCTTTAAGGCAATGCCTTGTTTATCTTGTGATACATGGTATGCATAAGATAAAATGATACCTAAAGTTATTGATAACTCAAACAATCAAATTAGCATCAATCATGAGAAATTCATTTCTAGTGTCCATATGATGGATAAATCTAGACTCTTTTGGTTAGAGAACCAGTAAGAGACATGAATATCTTGGACATGATTAATCAATCGTCACTAATGGTAGTGGGAGAATGATTATCCTATTAGGTATAATACATATGATGTATTTACATACCTATTGGGACAAATGCTAATACTTCAAATGGTGTTTAGAGAAATACCAATATGAATATCTTGAAGTGTTTAAGATTATCATAGATGAAGTGCAAATTTGGTAAAGTGTTAATTCTTGATGAGATCAATGAATAAAATACTTGGACCAAATGTTTGAGATCCTTATGAGTGATTATGATAGTGTATCATAGTGAACTCATGATTAAGGCATGGTGATGTCTAAATCAAGAAGGAATCATACTCTAAAGAGTTATAGAATGATTATCAAATAACTGAATTCTTCTTAATAAAAGAATATCCCACACTAATAAAGGACATTGAGAATCACAAGGAGTTGTGAGTTCTTATATCCTTGATAGATACACCTCAATTATCTATGTGATGAGTTGTTCATGTGATGAGTCAACTATCTAGATGAATATGAGGAACCGAATTTTGAATTATGGTTTATGACCATTACATCCTAAATGACATCCATATGAACCATAAGGTATGACCTTGATGGTAGCACCCATTGGAATTAAATCCATAAGTGCGAATAAGTCTTAAGTGTTAAGACACATGGATAACATTTTGAGAAGGATGATGCTTGTTGATTGCAACTTAAAGACTAAGACATTTGGCATATGGATACTAAAACCGCATTCCTATGAGGAATAAAATAAGGATGTGTACGTGACACAACCTATAAGGTTTATGAATCCACTAATGCAAATGAAGTCTATAAGTTACAATGGACTAATCAATGTGATTAATTAAGTACAAGCAACTCAGAATTGGATCTTTACTTTGATGATATAGTCAAAGGGTTTGACTGATATGTCAAAGATAAAAGAAGGGATCCGTGATTTAGTGGGAGCGTATACACATTCCACATGTTGATGTGAAATGGAAATGTTCTAGAATGGAAATCCAAAGTGGAAATTATCTTTAAGGAAGATAGAGATGTTTCCTATATGATAGGAATAGAGATCTATAGAGACAGTTCTCAAAAAATCTCTTGACTTGAAAAGAGAAAGCATACATTGGCAATTTGTACTGAAGGGTTCAGTATACACAGATTCAGTGGGAGAAAACTTGTCCATGTTATATGGAGTCGGTATCCCAAAGCCAAGTGTCCAATTCTTATGAAGAATGGGGAACACTAAGAATAGATATGGATCTATCATGTATGTAATCATCCCATTATCTTGCATGTATCGACATGGCAAAGAACAAAATGTATTCATCATCTTGTATGTAGGACATGGCAATATGATGTGCTCATCCTGATAACTCATATGTGGGACATGACGAGTGGATGTCTGTCTACTTCCAGTAAGGGTTACTGGAATACCATGAGAACGTGATAAGTACTTGGGAAGTACTAGTTCTATGGAGATAAGGAAGAGTTCAATGTAAAGAGTTACATTGATGTGAACTTCCGAAAAGGACAGAAAATTAATCGCAAAATATATATAGGATATATAAAAGTGAAAGTTTGTTGATCATTGGAAGTGTTCCAATGAAACCATTTAAAAGGAAATGCCGAGTATCCGTGTGTTAAGAACAACAGTGGATACTATATGGTTTTGGAAGTTCATGAGATGAACTTATAGATATTCTTCTCATTGATGACAAGTATGGAATCCTTGATCATGTAATGTGGCTAAAGGTTAGCAAAGGAATAGTAGATCGCATATTACGGCAACTCCATCTCATACATGTGACGTACAACGAAGATATGTGAGACATGCAATTTATACTGACTTTGGCAAGGTGTTGCCATTACTCACTATGTTAGCACTAGACCACAGTAACATGTGGGACATGTTTGAAGATCACTATGAATATGATTCAAGGGTGATTGCCTCGCAGTGCAAGTGGGAGTCTGTTGGTATGTATGCCCTGAGAGCCAATCATGGGATGATTGGTGGGATACATTAAGATTGATTTGATAAACATCAAAGGCAAGCTTCCAATTCTTTCTGGTTCAGTCATATGAGATAGTGATAGAACATATTGAATGTCTAGAGAATGACAGTACTCAATGACGTATGCCTTCAGGTTCAGGACCTGAACGATGAGATCATACGGATACTAAGAGTTTGTACATTCTTGTTATGTCCCTAGTCAGATGTCATTGTGGAAGGTAGATAGACAGCAATGACGCACAAGACTAGATTTTGGTGTTGGTTGGTGACAGAATCTCATTAGTCATGATATAGAGATATCAAACCAAACACATAGGTACTTGTTGGAGAACAAGTGTACCGGACAGACCCACCGTGAGTTTGACACATGGAACCATGACATGGTAGTCAAAGTCAGTACTCACAGTGATGGTGGTGAGTTTGATTCTTTGACCTAAAATCACTACACTCAACACATGTCATTGGGCACACTTTGACATCATCAAACGCAGTCCTAAAACATGGGTTGTTATAAAGGTGATGATTGGGTGGCTTTGACACATGGGGCTTTTGAGGGGTGAGTGATAGATATGGGATTTGTCCCTCCTGAGGGAGTTTGATATCCAAGGCCACTTGATGAGTAGGATTGAGATAGGCGTGTGCACGCATGTGTGAATCAGTATGTGATATTGATGTCATATATATCTCGTTCAATCTACTCTGAGATCAAGAAAGTGAATGAATGTTGACAGGATGACTATTCCTGACACGCCCCAATCTCACATTAACCACAAACCACGAGATTAGGACGCGACAGGATGGGATTTACTCATAAGCCAACCACTTTTCACTTTTAAAAACCTTTTAAAGAGATTAATAGGAAAATCTGATTTATGCTGTAAAATGAAACTAAACAAACCGCGGAAGCATCTTTATTAACTGACTAGCAATATAAACAGAGTCTACAGCATTTTACATTGTTTGACATAAATAAAGCATAACAATTAATTTACATCTTTACACATTCTCTCTCTCTCTCACACACCTTGTCCCACAGATCGAGGGGAAAGGACTAAGAGACCTCTAACTACTAATTGCATATACCTTCTACTGACTACGCGATGGATTAAAGGATTCTTCAGATTTTCTGCTGCTGATGATAACCTGAAAATGTTTTGAGTAGAGGTATGAGCCTACTCGCTCAGTGAATAGTATTTCACTTAGCTATCACTAAACAACTCATCAGGTTTATAAACTGAAATTAAACATAAATGCAGAACTAAGCAAGGCAGTTCTAATAACATAACAGATTTACAGAATATATTCACATTTCCAAGCATCAACAGGTAATTCAGATAAATGAACAGTTATATAAATTTACTGTGAACTTACTTGATTATTTATTCATTTTATTATTATGCCCTAAATATATGCAGTGTACTCTGCATATAAAGATCCGCAGCAAGATCATGCTACGGCCCCACCATACAAGACTTAGCGACACACCCGGGGAGTGCTAAGTCTGACTCCAGTCCTGCTCTGCCACAGGACTCCAGGCTCCACAGCCTCAATGCACAACCACGTGTGCTGCACAACCACGTGTGCTCCAGACTCCTCCTGACAAACCTGAGTACACAGGCGGAGAGTCTCACTGGGTTACCTCCATGACATCGCACGGATCTTGTTGCAATAACCCACAATTTTCTCCAGTGCCACCGTGACATCGCACGCGTTGTTGTTGGACACTGTTCTCTCTGTCCTCGTGTCTCCATGACATCGCACGGATAATGTTGCAACACGAGTTTCACCCCAAAGCTGCAGATACCACTTAGGGGTTCTACGGTGTTAGGGCATCTAGGTCTATACTCGATTAAACAATAAACAAATAACAGGAAAATTACATTCCATACATAATGCACAATCTGAACATTACAAGAAGCGCATATATAACCTTTATCGTAATTAAACACGAATCAGTATCATTTATCCAGTTTCAAATGCTAAACATCTATTTTGAAATCAGTAAATACATTGCAACTATAGAACAGGAAATCGCATCATTTTCACTAAGCATATTAAGTAATTCAAATCCAATGAATCTAGTATACTCTATTTCGTGTACTACACTGTTTAAAGGTTATACTAATTGATTTAAAGCAATTAAGCATTTAAATTGAGTTAAATACTGATTTCTAAATGAACTACTACTCACCTTCTGGAACTCGGCCGACCAAACTGGGAACTCGGCCGATCGGCTGACAACTCGGCCGATCCACCCGCAACTCGGCCGATCCAAACTCTGGTCGATATCCTATAAAAGGGAAACTCGGCCGAATCATGCCCAATTCGGCCGATCAAAACACTGATTGTCAATTCTAATTACAGAACTCGGCCGAATCATACGCAATTCGGCCGAATGGCGCACTGACTGGGAAACTAAAACGGACATGAGTTTATTACTGATAAAAAGGTGAAATCCTACTCACCGCCTTTCGAATTGTCCGGGTTCGTCCGGAATCGCGTCTAAGGCCGGATTCTAGATGATTTCGGATCGTCTTCTACCTCTGGTCTTTTCCAGTTTACGAACCTGCTGCAACAGCAGCTTCACGCACAACCGGAAATCTTGGCTAGGGGCTGAATTGAAGCTAGGTGGTTGCAGATTCGTGATCTGAACTTCAAGCCGAGCTTGAGGGTGTCGATTTCATGTTGTCCTTCACGCCCAAACGGGCTCCTGGCCATTGCTGCAATTACTGATGTTGCTTGCTTGTACGGCCGACACCATGGCTAGTCTGGTGTTGCTGCTTGGCCGAGGTAGAGGAAGGGAAGGTCGAGGAAGGCGGGCGCGGCCATTCCGGAGCTGAAGGGGTCGAGAATAGCCAGCCCTAGCTCACCCTGGTCGCGGCTGGTAGCTTTGCTGCTCCATCGGGCGTTGCTCTGTAGCTTGGGCATCCCCTGCTGGGCGACGCCCTAGCAGCGCAGCTGCTTGGATGGAGCAAGGTAGGGGAAGGATGGAGGGCGGGGAAAGGAGAAGAAGAAGGGTGCGAGGCTGGTCGGAGCTGAAGAGCCAAGAAAAATCGCTCCATAATCGCCCCTGCTCCCCCTCTCTCCGTTGCTCTGTCGGCTACTGTTCCATCGGCCGACTGAAGGGGAAGATAAGCAAGGAAGATCGCGGAGGGGGCCGGCTGCAAAATGCCCAATCATTTTCGGTAATTACAACTAGGTCCCTGATCGCACAAATGTCCATATCTTTTAACTCGGAAGTCGGTTTCGGGTGATTTTTCTTGCAAACTCTCAAGCACGAGATTCTCTATCATCCCAGGGCATAAAATCATGTTAACTAGCTTGTCACATCAGGTCAAAACACTAATTGCAACATTGAGTATTCAACTCAACCTAATTAACTAATTAATCAACATTGATATCATTAGTCGCCTTAGGTGATTCAAACTCAACTATTGATTCATATATTAACTTATTTTGATTATCCATGATATTTAATTTGATACTCAACACTAATTGCGGTGTTTTACGTAATTCGAGGTATTTATTAGTTAATCAGGAAGTGGGTCATAACAACCTTTTCCCCTTAAATGAATTTCGTCCCGAAATTCCTAAAAGAGAAAGGAGTCTTATTATGCATCTCAAACTCAAGTTCCCACATGGCTTCCTCTAAATTATGATCTCTCCACAAAACTATCACTAAAGGTATTTCTCAATTCTTGAGTTTCTTGATCCACCGATCAACCGTCTGTATAGGTCCCTTAACCTAGGACACAACTGATCTGATTCCAGATTGACCCACAAAACATTGTCTTTCCAGAACTGTTATAACAGTATCTCACTTTATGGTAATTACCAAGAAATTATTATACTATTCATGCAAACAAACTAAAATTCTTAAATAAACAGAATGCATGTCAATTTGGTACTAAAATTAAATCATGCAAATTGACTGTTAAACATCATCACATCTTATAATGAAAACTGATATCAAAATACGTGATTCATCGTACACCCTATCCTTAGGGTTTCATTTGCCTTGTTCATTCATCACATGCCAACACCCTATTCTTAGGGTTATCTCATTCACTAATCACATGGCAACACCCTACTCTTAGGGTTTCCATTATCTCATCTGTTTGATTGCAATTCACATCACAATACGGTATCATTCCAGAACTGGCAGAGCAGTATATTTCAAATCATTGTAATTACTGAGTGATGTTTATATCATGCATGCAGACAGATTAAAAAAATTCATAAATATTCCAAACTCAAATCAATTTTGGCACATACATACTGAATTTCATGTAATTGAACATCCTATTACACCAATAAGAGTAATTTACTCCATTTATAAGAAACCATCTGTAATATTTATCAATTGTCTGAAATTTCTCGAAGTACGTGCATATTAACCAAATTCCTGGTTTATGCATCACATAACTTAATTAAGAGTTATTTTCGTATCATAACACAAATATTTAAAAGTACTTGAGAGTTCTAATAGTATCTCAGAGAAACGTGTCCATTCATGAAAATTTTAAGTCATACACATTAACATAACAGGAAGCATGCAATTAGGTTTATTTACATATTTTAATGCTGTCTTGCTAGCTTGAAATCATGCATCTAATGATTTACCAAATCTGTATTGTCCGGGCTTATACCCAAACCGTACCATTATCGTTTGTGTATTTCTAAACTCATCATTCACACTAAGCAAACTCTATAAGATTTAAATGTTCTTCCCAACTTCCACTGAAAAGCAAAACACATGCTCTTAGCATGTACTCAAGAGTCTGAATGGTCCTCTCAGACTGACCATCCGTCTGCGGATGAAAAGGTTGTACTGAATCTTAACTTTGTGCCCGAAGCACGATGCAACTGTTTCTGCAACCTAGATGTGAACTTAGGATTTCAATAAGATATGATTGAAACTGAATTACCAGGCAACCTAATTATTTCATCCATGTATATCTTAGTCAAGTTTTCGAGACATCAAAGGTCGACTTAATATGAAGAAAATGAGCAGACTAAATTAGTCTATTCACATTCATTCCTATTAAATCACAACCTTTAGGTATCCTGGGTAATCTTACCACAAATTCCATTGTGATAAATTCCCACTCTTAATCCAGCATAGAAAAAGATTATAAGGTAGCTATAGATTTCTAGGGTTCAGCCTTATCCTACTGGTACACACTACTTTTAACCACATACTTAGCTACATCCTTCTGCACATCTGACCATCCGTTTCAGCTACTTGAGTTTCATATACATCTTAGTGTTTCCTGAAAGCATAGCATACATCAATACATATAATTTCATAAGAATCTTTTCTTTCAGGCTTTTCCCCTTAAAAGAATTTTACTAAATCTCGAGATACACACAACATGTCATGCATGGTCTGGTTTAACTCACTATCACCCCATAGTAGTTCCTCGATCTGATCATAAGATGTAAGCTTAACTTACATCTGTACAATCAAATCACTCTGTGCTGTCACCCCTAAATCTAGGTTCAACTCCCACATTTCTACTAGCAGGTCTCTATTGAAACCTGTCATAGAGAATGCATTGGCTGTTGAACTTGACTTTCTACTGAAAACATCATCCACCACATTCTCTTTACCAGGGTGATAATCTATTGTTACATCATAAATTCATGTCTTTTAAACATGAACTATATCAGCTATCTTTAGATCCTATATCGGATAATACTCCGCATTCCATGCTACTTTCTTATTGTTACATTTTAGGTTTATGTTTTACTCTTTTCTCTAAGTCATTCATGTTGTTCATGTACCGATCATATTATCTTACTTCAAAACCCTAGATTACTATCAAAGCCAGTTTACTTTCCATAGCACATATCACAAGATCTTATTTTACAGAGATACCAGTATTCAGGGTTACATCACTAATGATATCCCTTAAACTACTACAACTTTAATCATTCTAGGGTTTTGGTCCATATTAGTAACATAACATTATTGTATGTGTGTAGTCGATCATATAGATCAAATTGAGTTGCTTGGGTTAATAGCATATTAACCCAACACTCAACTTTAATTACATTCAGCTGAAAATTCAGTTTTATAATAGTTTCTGTAATTCGTTTATTAAACAGCTAACAGAAGCTCTAAAAATTTTGAAAATTTTATATGTTGTGCCCAATGAAGTTTTGGACCTTCAGTAAAAATTTCAGATCATTTCAAGTTATCAATAATTAATTAAAAATCGAACAGTGCACTGCTATATTGCAGTCTGCAGCAGGTTCGGCTGAGTTACAAACTCGGCCGACACCCTTACTGTAGAGGTCAAAAATCATTCAAAAATTATGCCAATATAATAGAGTGTCTAAATTTGTATTTTTCAAGTACAGTTAAAATTTGAGATCAATTAGATATACAAATAAAAAGATAAAATTCAATTACCACACTGCTATATCATTCAGAAAATGTGATCGTATAATTGTAAATGCTGAGAAATTTTTATATCATGCATTCATTTTCTAAGTTATGTGTTTGTTCTTTATTTTAAAAACTAATTTGTTAGTTTATAGAGACTTAGAATCCAAAGGTAATATGTATGAATGTATTTAACTTTATAATAAAGATATGCATTCCATACTCTCAATTATGTCTTATAATTCTCGTTCCTTAATCAAGTTATCATTTTTAACATTTCTTTTAATCCAACTAGGTTTCTTGTCTTGATCTTATGATTTTCATAAGACTCTTTATTTCTATGTACTTATTGTATGCTCAACTTGTTTTCTTCTATTTTCCCTTCGCCTTAAAGTACATAAAGTATTTTACTCCATTCCATGTCCCAACCCAAATTTGATTCTTACGTCCTAGCCCTTACATGCTTTTCTCATATCCTTTCCATACTCTTATATTTAGAGTTCATATAATACAAATCATTGAATTTAATTTGAACCTTATATCATTTTCTTTTATTTCCAATTATGGATTGCACATATGAGGTTCCAACATTGGCCTCTGATATCATTTCCAGCAAATTCTTAGCTGTTCTAATCTTTCTCTTACATCTCAACGTCTTATCGTATGTACATTTTTACTATGATTCAGGTCTAAATCATTCAGAGTCTACTCTAATTATACTGTTAATAGGAGTCATTAGATCCCAGTAACGCATCCTGCCAGCCGGACCAGGCCGAACCTGTAGTCCTGAAGCCAAGAGCTACTCAGGATTAATCAACTCCTATTGATTTCAAACATGTGGGATGAATATCCACTTAAGGCAAACTCATTTAAACATAACTTTTGGTCTACTTGATATAAAGAATTTAAACAATAAATAAATCATTTCATGCATATAAGTGCATTTCTAGTGATCTTTATATCAAATAAGCAAAATCAAGTAAGAGTTATATCGCATCCTATATTTAATCTCTTACTCCTACATTAATTTCTGATCTCTTAACCCTAAGATTTCTAGGGTTTTCTCTCTAGCCTATCCTTCCTCTGCATACCTGGCCAAGGCATCCAGAGAAGAACAGACAGAGTAGCTTGATACTGGTCAATCTAAGTATTCAGACACCTGGCCAGGGTATCTAAACACTCAGACCTTCCAGAGCTAAAACTCATCATTTATTATTCGCCTTACTTATAACTTTATCTTTTGACCTTAATGATTCTTAATGACTCAACTTAGGCTCATTACTTGATTCTCGTGACCACATCCTCTTCCTGCTATCTGTAATAATATAACAGAACACTTCCTGTTAGAAAATTACAGATAGAAGAAAGACACTTAAACCTTAATCCTATTGGTCTCTTATCGTCCCCTGACCTTGAGTAACTAAGTACTCAGACCTAGGCTCTGATACCAAAATTGACACGCCCCAATCTCACATTAACCACAAACCACGAGATTAGGACGCGACAGGATGGGATTTACTCATAAGCCAACCACTTTTCACTTTTAAAAACCTTTTAAAGAGATTAATAGGAAAATCTGATTTATGCTGTAAAATGAAACTAAACAAACCGCGGAAGCATCTTTATTAACTGACTAGCAATATAAACAGAGTCTACAACATTTTACATTGTTTGACATAAATAAAGCATAACAATTAATTTACATCTTTACACATTCTCTCTCTCTCTCTCACACCTTGTCCCACAGATCGAGGGGAAAGGACTAAGAGACCTCTAACTACTAATTGCATATACCTTCTACTGACTACGCGATGGATTAAAGGATTCTTCAGATTTTCTGCTGCTGATGATAACCTGAAAATGTTTTGAGTAGAGGTATGAGCCTACTCGCTCAGTGAATAGTATTTCACTTAGCTATCACTAAACAACTCATCAGGTTTATAAACTGAAATTAAACATAAATGCAGAACTAAGCAAGGCAGTTCTAATAACATAACAGATTTACAGAATATATTCACATTTCCAAGCATCAACAGGTAATTCAGATAAATGAACAGTTATATAAATTTACTGTGAACTTACTTGATTATTTATTCATTTTATTATTATGCCCTAAATATATGCAGTGTACTCTGCATATAAAGATCCGCAGCAAGATCATGCTACGGCCCCACCGTACAAGACTTAGCGACACACCCGGGGAGTGCTAAGTCTGACTCCAGTCCTGCTCTGCCACAGGACTCCAGGCTCCACGGCCTCAATGCACAACCACGTGTGCTGCACAACCACGTGTGCTCCAGACTCCTCCTGACAAACCTGAGTACACAGGCGGAGAGTCTCACTGGGTTACCTCCATGACATCGCACGGATCTTGTTGCAATATCCCACAATTTTCTCCAGTGCCACCGTGACATCGCACGCGTTGTTGTTGGACATTGTTCTCTCTGTCCTCGTGTCTCCATGACATCGCACGGATAATGTTGCAACACGAGTTTCACCCCAAAGCTGCAGATACCACTTAGGGGTTCTACGGTGTTAGGGCATCTAGGTCTATACTCGATTAAACAATAAACAAATAACAGGAAAATTACATTCCATACATAATGCACAATCTGAACATTACAAGAAGCGCATATATAACCTTTATCGTAATTAAACACGAATCAGTATCATTTATCCAGTTTCAAATGCTAAACATCTATTTTGAAATCAGTAAATACATTGCAACTATAGAACAAGAAATTGCATCATTTTCACTAAGCATATTAAGTAATTCAAATCCAATGAATCTAATATACTCTATTTCGTATACTACACTGTTTAAAGGTTATACTAATTGATTCAAAGCAATTAAGCATTTAAATTGAGTTAAATACTGATTTCTAAATGAACTACTACTCACCTTCTGGAACTCGGCCGACCAAACTGGGAACTCGGCCGATCGGCTGACAACTCGGCCGATCCACCCGCAACTCGGCCGATCCAAACTCTGGTCGATACCCTATAAAAGGGAAACTCGGCCGAATCATGCCCAATTCGGCCGATCAAAACACTGATTGTCAATTCTAATTACAGAACTCGGCCGAATCATACGCAATTCGGCCGAATGGCGCACTGACTGGGAAACTAAAACGGACATGAGTTTATTACTGATAAAAAGGTGAAATCCTACTCACCGCCTTTCGAATTGTCCGGGTTCGTCCGGAATTGCGTCTAAGGCCGGATTCTAGATGATTTCAGATCGTCTTCTACCTCTGGTCTTTTCCAGTTTACGAACCTGCTGCAACAGCAGCTTCACGCACAACCGGAAATCTTGGCTAGGGGCTGAATTGAAGCTAGGTGGTTGCAGATTCGTGATCTGAACTTCAAGCCGAGCTTGAGGGTGTCGATTTCATGTTGTCCTTCACGCCCAAACGGGCTCCTGGCCATTGCTGCAATTACTGATGTTGCTTGCTTGGACGGCCGACACCATGGCTAGTCTGGTGTTGCTGCTTGGCCGAGGTAGAGGAAGGGAAGGTCGAGGAAGGCGGGCGCGGCCATTCCGGAGCTGAAGGGGTCGAGAATAGCCAGCCCTAGCTCACCCTGGTCGCGGCTGGTAGCTTTGCTGCTCCATCGGGCGTTGCTCTGTAGCTTGGGCAGCCCCTGCTGGGCGACGCCCTAGCAGCGCAGCTGCTTGGATGGAGCAAGGTAGGGGAAGGATGGAGGGCGGGGAAAGGAGAAGAAGAAGGGTGCGAGGCTGGTCGGAGCTGAAGAGCCAAGAAAAATCGCTCCATAATCGCCCCTGCTCCCCCTCTCTCCGTTGCTCTGTCGGCTACTGTTCCATCGGCCGACTGAAGGGGAAGATAAGCAAGGAAGATCGCGGAGGGGGCCGGCTGCAAAATGCCCAATCATTTTCGGTAATTACAACTAGGTCCCTGATCGCACAAATGTCCATATCTTTTAACTCGGAAGTCGGTTTCGGGTGATTTTTCTTGCAAACTCTCAAGCACGAGATTCTCTATCATCCTAGGGCATAAAATCATGTTAACTAGCTTGTCACATCAGGTCAAAACACTAATTGCAACATTGAGTATTCAACTCAACCTAATTAACTAATTAATCAACATTGATATCATTAGTCGCCTTAGGTGATTCAAACTCAACTATTGATTCATATATTAACTTATTTTGATTATCCATGATATTTAATTTGATACTCAACACTAATTGCGGTGTTTTACGTAATTCGAGGTATTTATTAGTTAATCAGGAAGTGGGTCATAACAATTCCATGCCTCGAGTTCATTCAGGATATCAGTGACAAAGGAATTATACATTTACTGTAACACCATTCACGGATTGTAGGATTGAAAGTTGTTCTACAACTTTCTACTTTCACTTGGGTAGCACTGATGTGTGACTAGGCACCGCTCTTTGCTTGTGAATTCATAAGTGTTATGGACTTTCACTGCCAACGTGAAATAGACCTGTAGGGTCACACACATAGGATTTAACCTGGAAGAGGAGTTTTGTCCACAAAAAATGTTTAGATTGATTACTAAAGGAGTTTAGTAGTTAAATTAAACACTCAATTGATTGATAGCTCAAAATCATAGTGTTCAAGGTGTTGGACAGATTGATTAGAGTATCGGATTGATTGAAATCACAATTGACTGATTCTGCACAATATGCACTCCCAACTGATCGGCTCATGTGATGAACCGATCAGCTGAGCTTGGTGAACCGGTCAGCTCAAGTGTTGAGTCGATCGGCTCAAGGACAGGGTGAACGATTGCTTCAAGTGTTGAAACAATCGGCTCAACTGTTGCAACCGGGCAAGTTGGGAAAGTAGGATTGGTGAGAATTTTCCTTTCGTTTCACTTGCCCAATTTGATTGGAACAAGGATTGGTATTTGATACCAATTAGAAACAAAAGTTGGAAAGTCAATCGGGAACTAGTCAGGACCACGAACTGACCGGTTCAGAAGTGAACCAACCGGCTCATGGGTCCCAACCGATCGGTTGAGGTGTCAACCGACCAGTTCAGGTCCCCAACCGACCGTTTAAGTTGTGAAACGATCGGTTCAGGTTGCGAGTTGGTTGTTTTTTTGTGGAAAATCTCGAACCCTTCTACTCCTGCTTTTAGTCCCGCATTGCCCGGAATGGAGAACCCAGTCCTATGACCCTCCTATATATAGGGGTATTGGGGCTTCTCAAAGGACAGCTCAGTGCAACCAGTTGCTCTGCAAAGTTGTCGTTCTCTCTGGTTTTGGTAACCGAGAGAGCCCGAGCAAGTGCTACCGGAAAGGGAGGCACAGTAAGGGAAAGACAACTGCAGTTGCAATTGGCAGTAGGAGAGTATGTTGGTGACTAGTACGTTAAAAGAAGGGTGTGACTCCTTCCAATTCCTTGTGGGAAAAGGAGATTGGAGTTCCAGGTGGTTCATGTGGACTACTTCAGAGGCGGGAGGTTTCTGCCGCTAGGAGGACAACCTTCAATCCTGTCAGTCCCGGTGCGACCAGGAGCTGCACAGACACCGTCCAAGACTGGAGTTGAAGACCGCGCAAGGTGCGAGGTATTGTCGTCGAGCAAGCCTCGGGACAAGGTATGATTCCACAAACCATCCCTTTCCTATTATATAGATGTTGACGCGTTTCCTTGTTCTGGGTTTGGGGGAGAATTTTTTGTTTCCGCTGCCTTCTCTGCCTCCCCTAAAACCCAACACAGACTTCTCAATAGTCCTGGTTGTCCATGGGAAGCCCAGAAAGGAAGGCTCCTTCATAGCAATGCTTCCTTGCTCACGTTCTTCCTATCTGCACCTAATCGTGCCACAAGATGAGATAGACATGAAGACGGTTTGGAATCATGGTTTACAGATCCGAGTTGAGTTCGTTAAAACATGGCCTCACCTTCCTCCTTCCTCCCTTCTCGTGGGTGCGGTGAGGGTCGAGACCTGCTCACAGTAGATTTGGTTCCAGCCACCTTGGCTTTGCCTTGCAGCCGCTAGCCCTGAGCAAGGAGAGTGGGGTCTCTCTGGCCCTTACGGAGACTGTGCAGGAAGGCGCAACGGAAGGGGATAGCAATCAGACGAGTCGGGAAGTAGCACTGCCTTGCGTAATCAAGGGAATCCGATCAGTAGGGTTTTCCTGAGGAAGAAGATGACCAGGAGTTCAGATGACGGCTGTCAGGGTTGGTTCGGCTTCGGCAGGGGTCTGCGGAGGTGCAACCACCTTTCCCTAGTTGCCTCACATAGCCAGCGTCCAAAGGACGGAAGCCTGCACGCGACGGTCGTTGCTGCAGCAGGCTGTCGCAAGGAAGGGGGAGACAGAGTGAAAGGACACGATGGTCCTTGAGGTTGCACGTTACCCATAAGGGTACAACGGTAATTTGATTATCGTTTTTTTAGTCAGCCCGCCTATAAGCGAATATATGATTAAAATCGACGTGTCAAGTTCTGATTAGTCAGAATATAATTGTTTTTGCAAAAATCTTATCTCAAAATTGGTAACTCTGATGGTAGCAAAGAATATATGATTTTTGCTCAGAAAAATTAGAAGAATTCATTAAAAATGGTTTTAGAGGCTAATTCCTTTTGAAATTCGAAAAGTGATGGGAGTTATCAACTTTAATGATTTAATGATTAAGAAACCCTTCTTTGAGATGATTAATGTGTTTAGTAGGGTTTAATGGATGATTAAAGTTGATATTAACCTGTTAATTGTAAAAAGGTATATTGAGAATAAAAATGATGAACTTTGTGCGTAATTGGTTTAATTTAGAGTTTCATGTGCATGAATATACTTTAATGGGCCTTGAAACTCTAATGTTGGCAATTTGACTCTTAATGACATTAAATTATTCAAATTTGTGAATAAAGTTAAGTGTAACAACCGTCTCGCGAAAATAGGATTAACTAATGCAGAAGCGAATTATTTGTAGCGGATTACTAAAAATCACTGAAAATTAAAACTTTTTGCAAAGAGATCCTCACATAGGAAATCTTTTCCAATAAGAACCATTGCATAACATTTACATTCTGGTTCAAATGTACATAACCTGTACCATCTCTTTTCAGAGATTACAACATCAGCTGTCCTATAAGCATTATATACAGACAACATACGAATCTCGAGGCATCAAGCCAAAACCATAGATTGATTTATCAAAAACACTGACTAAAAACTCCAAGGACCTGAGAGTACAGAGACCACACATAGGACTTCTACTACATAACTTGACAGACAGTATCTCCACCTGAGATCTCACTGTGTCCTTGTTGTTACTGCTGCTGTCCATTCCCTGCAAGATGTTCTCACTTTCCTCCGTGCTCGTCCACCTAAAAATGTTGGATCCCACAGGGGTGAGACAATTGTAAATTGCCCCAGTGGGAGATATAACTCTCCGCCAAAACATTGTTATTGCAATTATATATATAAAACTGAACAGAGGATATATAGTTTAAAGAATTCTCATCTTAAAGCATTGTAACTATCTATGATAGAACAATAGATCAACTTTTCTCTTAAGAAGAAATAGGAAGAACATGTATATCATTTATCCTCCATATTATACCATCATGTCAAACTTCTCTTGTGACACTCATTATCTTGATATGTCACCCATGAGACATTCTTGTTTCAACTTATTGGCCTTAGCCAATCAGCTAAACATATTTTGGTTATTTTGGACATGAGAGTGTGCATCATCATGTCTTATTCAGGCATTGGTCTATACCAATCCTATATAAATATTCTAGGCATTGGATTACACCAATCATGTGCAACTAGTACAAGCATTAGACTTATGTTATTCCTATGTATCAATTCCAAGTATTGAACTATGTCAATCTTGTGCAACTATTCCAGGTATTGATCTATGTCAATCCTGTATAACTATTCCAGGTATTGATCTAAGTCAATCTTGTGCAACTATTCCAGGTATTGATCTTTGTCAATCCTGTGCAACTATTCCAGGTATTGATCTATGTCAATCCTGTATAACTATTCCAGGTATTGATCTATGTCAATCATGTGCAACTATTCCAGGTATTGATCTATGTCAATCATGTGCAACTATTCCAGGTATTGGGAGTTAGCCAATCCTGTGCATTCCAGGTATTGGGAGTTAGCCAATCCTGTGTTATTATTCCAGGAATTGGGAGTTAGCCAATCTTATGCATTCCAGGTATTGGGAGTTAGCCAATCTTATGTTATTATTCCAGGTATTGGGAGTTAGATAATCATGTGTTATTATTCCAGGTATTGGGAGTTAGCCAATCCTGTGTTATTATTCTAGGAATTGGGAGTTAGCCAATCCTGTGCATTCCAGGTATTGGGAGTTAGCCAATCATGTGTTATTATTCCAGGTATTGGGAGTTAGCCAATCCTGTGTTATTATTCCAGG
Organism: Alisma plantago-aquatica; assembly: GCA_963693085.1. NCBI lineage: Eukaryota > Viridiplantae > Streptophyta > Magnoliopsida > Alismatales > Alismataceae > Alisma > Alisma plantago-aquatica. Next base: position 1,348,198,262 of record OY856410.1, on the reverse strand, counting down.
TATTGGGATTTAACCAATCCTGTGCATTTGGTATTCCAGGTATTAGACTATGCTAATCATGTGCCTCTATTCCAGGTATTGAACTATCTCAATCCTGTGATTTTATTCCAGGTATTGATCTATATCAATCCTGGATGACCTTTAAAACATTTTGTTACCTCTCACTAGGAAACAACCATCCTCATAGCTCATAAGGCCCATAAAGCATCTTGTCACCTCTCACTAGGCAACAACCATCCTCATAGCTCATAAGGCCCATAAAGCATCTTGTCACCTCTCACTAGGCAACATATCATATTACTTCATGTAATACAATAGTAACACCTCTATTCCCTCAATAGGGTTAGGGCTTACTATTCATATCATATTATGATTTCTCATGTCCCATTACCCAATTTAGGGTTAGGGTTTCCCATCTCACATTAGGATTTCATAGTTATCATAGTATATCAACTTTGAGATGCTAACTGTGAAGTCTTTTATATCTTGATGTATCACTTTCCTCATCACTTCCAACTTTCTTAAGTTATCAGCATATCTTGGATTAAGGTATTTCCCATCTTAATCCTTTCATCCACTAACCTATCACTCTTACCATGAAGTGAATAGGTTACACATAAGAATGGTCCAACTATCTTTAATGATATGGACTCATCTCAGGTTAAGGCATTTCTTACAATAAGCTTGCCTATAATCAACCATTTATGATATTTCACCTTTATAAGGTTTTACCCACTGTTTTATTATTAGGGCTCTGGGTTGTCATCATGTTGTCCAAGATTAAGGCTTCATGTATTATAACTTCAATAAGGGTTTCACATACCTTTACCCTTTATTAGGGCTTTGGGATTTCACATGCTATCATACTTCATTAGAGTTAGGATTGCATGTAGCATCACCCTCCATTAGGCTTTCACATCTCATTGCCTATACTTAATTTTTACTATTCATCCCAGCTAGGGATTTCTCATGGCATCACCCTCAATTAGGTTTTCTTATGGAATCAACCTCAATTAGGATTTACATGGAATCAACCTCAATTAGGGATTCACATGGAATCAACCTCAATTAGGGATTCACATTGAATCAACCTCAATTAGGGATTCCAATGTTAATTCCTTCAATCATTGAATTCATGGAACCAATCATCAATTGGACCTATCATCATACTTCAATTGAGTTAAATAGGTCAACCTTCAACTGATTTGACCCTCAATTATCCATCAATTAGGGTTTGATTCAATTGAATTAGGGTTTGGAATCGATGATCCTTCAACACTAATCAATGCAAGATTAGTTACTTTGAAACCATTGAACCATCATCCAAATTGAACATGACCTGACCCCAAACGGTCTTGAGGTCGTTTGGATGACCTCCAAACGGTCTTGAGGCCGTTTGCCCATGTCCACATCATAATCCAAGTCAACCAATTAAAGTTTGGATCATTGGATTGATCACCAAATCAGCATTTGATTGCAAATCAACTTGGTACCTTTAGACCTTCAAACACCTAACCATACTCAACCCTAGACCTCCAAACGGTCTTGGGTGACCACCAAACGGTTTTAAAACCGGTTGGATGAGATCCAAACGTTCTTGAAACCGTTTGGCTCATCCAACCTTTGGATTCTAGTGAAATTCCATTGGGGATTGGTCTATCGAGTTGATCAACAAATCAGCACTTAATTGCAATATGATTTGGTACCTTTGGACCTTCAATTCGCCAACTATACTTAACCCCAGACCTCCAAACGGTCTTGGGTGATCCCCAAACGGTCTTGAAACCGTTTGGGTGATCCCCAAACGGTTTTGAAACCGTTTGGGCCAATCAACCCAAAACATCATCTCAATCACTTGCAAAATCAGCACTTAGCCGATTAGGGTTCATACCACATCTTTGGATCTTCAAACACATATCCATACTTGACCCTAGACCTCCAAACGGTCTTGGGTGACCCCCAAACGGTCTTGAGACCGTTTGGGTGATCCCCAAACGGTTTTGAAACCGTTTGGGCTAATCAACCCAAAATCTCAAATCAACTCATTGGAATTTCAGCACTAATTCCAAATAGGGTTTGCCTAATTGATTAGCCTTCAACTCATGATTCCTTGGGAATTAATCCCTCAAATTTGGTGAGTCATTAACCAACATAATTATTATCAGGAATCTCAAACGGTCAACCATTGGTCAACCATATCAAATGGTTTTGAAACCGTTTGCCCAAAAAGTCAAGTTAAAACAGATTGAAAATCAGCACTTAATTCAATTAGGTTTGCCTAATTGATTAACCTTCAACTCACGATTCCTTGGGAGTTAACCCATAAAATTTGGTGAGCCATTAACCAACATAATCATGAACATGATTATCAAACGGTCAACCCTTGGTCAACTCCCTCAAATGGTTTTGAAACCGTTTGCCTCCAAACGGTTTCAAACTGTTTGCTCTCAAACGGTTTTGGTGAAACCGCATGAGCAACTAATTGAAACCGTTTGGCTTTGATATTTGGTGAGGTGCTTGCTTATGATGATGTCATCATAATCAAGCTCTAAACCCACGAAACCTTCTGTGATTTCCATGGAAATTGCATCAATCAACCAAACTTAATTTCGGAAATGTAGAATTGATCACCAATTGATAAGGAATTGACTGCAATAATAAAATCAAGGGTTCAAGTTATAAAACCTACCTCCAATTGAGCTCCAAAGCTCCATGTCCATGGAAAAAATGGTGGATTCAACTCCTTTCACCATTCCAAGGCTCATCCTCAAGGTTTGAGTAAAAAGGAATGGTTAGAATTAAAGAGGAGATCGAATTAGGAAGAAATCCATAATTTATTTTCGATTTCCACCATGGAATCAAGGTGAACCAAGGTCAAGAAGCTTACCAACAGGTTGGGGGTCGTCCTCCTGACCCTCCCAAGCTCCCTTGGTCGTTTCCCAAGCAAGGAGAAGAAGTGGGGTCGAAAAAGCCTTCCATTTGGCTTGTAAAATGTCCTTTTATAAAAATTCAATGAGAGAGAATGTACTTTGCAAAAATCCAATTAATCCCAAAAATGTGGCCGCCTCTTCCCCCTCATCTTCCTTAGGGACGAGGCTATCTTGTTTGAATCTTATCCCTCTCAATTATCCATGATTTAAAGAAAAGCAAATCAAGCACCTTAAATCATATTATATTAATATCCATATGTGAGTGGATATTTCTTTTTCTTATAAAATTGTGTGTGAGTTATCCACTCCCTTGGATATTTTCGTGGTCCTTGCAAAGGTCAAGGACGTCACACACACATCTGAATCCAACCATTTTAATTTGGTTGAAGGCCCTTTAATTAATACATTCATTTTTGCCCTAAATCGAGTTAGGGTTTCAATTAGGATTAAATCTTGATTATTTTAATATCAATATTCTCTCTCCTCCAACTTACTTCAAATGAGGCGCCCCTCTCATTTTCTTTGCTCTACATGATGTCAAGAAACATTAGGGACCTAATTGAAGTGGTAAATTACATATTGCACCCTAGAATTTGGGTAAATTGCACATTACACCAAAACTAGGTTTTCATGCACATACATTGCTTTATCAACCCTTTCTTGGTGCTTAGGCTTCCATAAGCCATACCTCAGCATCATTTTCACTCTCATGATGCTTCAACACATGAGGAACATATTATTATGCACAATTTGCACTTAAACCGCTCAACTTGGGTAATTTGCACTTTAGTCCAAAACAAGCACACATTGTTTTCAACAATGTTCAAAAAGGACTAGAAAGCAACATAAGTTCCTCTTGAGCCCTAACTACTTTTCACAAGATGAAATTAAGAATATAATCATCTTTCTTAATCAAAGCACCTAGGGTTAGAGTATAACCCAGGTCAGGGATGTTACATTAAGGGATGACGATTTTAAGCTATTTCAAGCATTAAAGTTCCTAATTGTGGTTAAAAACACTAAATGTAGTAATTAGGGTTTTCTAATGAATAAAAGATAGAATTAATGGTAAATCAAGTTCATATGTGAATTAGACTATAATGAACTTTGAATTGATGGTAAATGATCATGATGATCTTTTCATGGATTAAAAGGATAAAAATAGTAGCTTTAATGTAAAAGAGGTTTAAGGGGCTTAAATAATGGATAATTATGCCTTTAATCTGAAACTGAGGATTAGATGTTGAGATAATTAGGGTTTAAAATAATAAAAGATGAAGGGAACCCTAATTACAAAAGAAACCCTAAAAGTGGACTAGAAACCCTAGGAAGCGAACTAGGTTTCATAGATCTTAATGACATGAGTAATGAAAGGAAATTGTATAATTATTTTAGGATCTTATTGAATGCTTGATTGTCTATTGGTTGATTGGATTATTTCTGTCGCACATCAGCTTGACATGTATGTGGTTACGCCTATTAATATCCCGAATTAGTTTCTCAAGGATTTTCGAGGTTTTATCGATGACTTGAATTAAACTGTTGGTTGCATTTAATTCATGCAAATTATAATGTGAATATGACTATCACATAAGAGATGTGCCTACTAGCTCAAATCCTAGTCCCCTCTGTAGCTTTATAGATTGACCTAGTAAATGGCTACCAATGGGGTAGGTCCATCATGTCATTAAATGACTTAGTAAATGGCTACCAATGAGGTAGGACCATCAAGTCATCGTGAGTCAGGGATTGGGCTACCTTTGGATAAGGCCATGAGACTCCATAACCCTAGGAATTGGCTACCTGTGTGGTAGGACCATGGGGGTAAGGATCTACCATATGATAGAGGTAGTATCCATGTCCACTGCAGGGATGGTACAGAGATAGGGGATATGCAAGGATTGAGTAGTATTGCTTAAAATGTAATCTTGGATGTTAAATGATATTTGGTTGATTACATTGTTAACATAGTTGCACAATTATTGTTTTCCCCACATACCAGCTTCTTGCTGACCGACGTTTTGTTTTTCGATGTTTTAGGTACTAATGAAAAGAACCAACAGTAAAGTGGCATATGTGGAACTAAATGAGAAATAACGTACACAGGAGGATTAGTTAGATTAGTATCTTCATGGATAGAAGTTTAGAAATCCCAGCTTTTAAAAGGTAAGTAAAGTTTTTATTTTATACCAATTTTTAGTTTAGTAGTAGAATTTCATAATTATTATTGATTATTTGTCTAACCTTTGATCCGGGTTACTAGATAACGGCTCTGATCTCTTAGTCTCCCTTAAGTGGGGGTTACTGGGAGATGGGGTCGTTACAATTACCTAAACTAGAGTTATATTGGTTGTACTACTACCATCACAAGATTATAACCTGAACTCTAAGATATCATTGGGTGGTATTTTGTAGTAACAAAAACCACTATTGGATTTGTGGTGAAGCTTTGTCTATGAGTCAACAACTTGGTTACATAGCTTGAATGACTTTGAACCAACTAACACAAGCAATGTGACATTACATGCCACTTCAGTTATAACTCTACCAAGAATTTATATGCAATTACCACAATTTATTTCACTAGAATGAGTCACATTCTTAAAAGGGTAGTATATTGGACATATCATGCAGACAAAAGAATGGATGCATTATTTAAATTGTGGTGTAAACCTAATAGATAACATCGTATGTAAGTGTTGGGAAATCGGGAAGACAAATAAGGCAGTAGAAATAAAAATTTAAAGCTTGATTCCCAAACTAGAAGATCGCATCAACAACAATTTATCTAGTAAAGAGGGTAACAAAAGTTATACCAACCCGCTTCTTCTTTATGCAGTACAATTCCCAAACTAGAAAATCCAGTGACAATTCTTGATGCAGTACCGTGCTTCTTCTCCAAGCAACAACTCGCTTCTTCTTTAGCAGCAACACTCAAATAGTCGTTAGCAGAGGAATCCCAGTGCAACACCACAGATGGTGGTTGACGGTGTTCTCCTAGTGGGAAAAACTCATCACCTCTAGAGTAATCTATGCAGACTAATGGAAAATTCATGTTGCGCTACCAGAGCCAATAGAAAGGAGTTGTCCCTTCAAAGTTGGTGTACTTGCACCAACATGCTCTCTCAGAATTGTCTCTCCCTTTCTATCCCTCCCATTTACATGTAGGACTTGTTTCGGCTCTCTATTAGTTACCACAACCAGATATTACAACAATTTTTAGAGGTTATTATTGTATTTGGGAAGCCCCTGGTACTCCTCTATCTATAGGAGAGTCTAGGGTCAGGGTTTCCAATCAGTATGGGACTCAAAGAAATAGAGTTTGTGAATTTTCTGGAAACTATGAACGGTGAACCAATCAGTTCATTGTCCAACCGGTCAGTTCATCCTTCAAAATGTCAGCTCAATAGCTTTCCTATTTAGAATCAAATTGGCATTCAATATTTGATGAATGCAAAACATAATATCAGCATCAAATCCTTCATCCCATTGAATTGATCATTGAACCAGACAACCCAGATGATGAACCGATCAGTTCACATCATGAAGCAGCTGTTTCACATCACGAAATAGTTGTTTCATATGTGAAATGGTCATTTCACATATCTAGTTCATGCAAATATTCATCCAATTGTGTTTTTGATTGGCCTGACACTCCAACCGATCGGTTTAACACTTGAACCGATCGATTCAGAGTTCGGTCAATCAATTTTGAATCTCAATTTGTTTCATTGGATACCTAAATACTTTTAGTAATCAAGTTAAACATCATTCATGAAAACTCCTATTCTGATTGTATCCTATGTGTGTGACTCTATAGGTCCCAAATTACATTGGCAGTGAATGTCTATAACCAACTTATGACATCACAAGTAATCAGTGGTGTCTAGCAACACATCATTTCTACCCAAGTGATTCTGGGAGTTTGAGAACAACTTCAACCTACAATCTATGATTAGTATTATTGTGATCATATAGTTCCTTTGTCTCTAATAACTGGATTGAACTCCAGACATGAAATCATCATAATCTTCAGCGTTCAATCCATGTTCCTTGAGTTGCATGTGAGTTTGCATATCACATACTGAATCACATGAGTATGGAGATACATTTCTTAGTCTCTCTTATCAAGAGGCATAGATATAAATCTCCTATAGGAGGGACAAATCTCATCTACATCACTCACACTCAATCCCCATGTGTCACAATGCACCTGAGCATCACTTTTATTGCAACCCTTATTCAAGGTCAAGTTGGATGATGTCTAAATACAATGAACGACATGTGTTGAGTGTAGTGACTTGAAGTCTAAGAACCACAATCACCACTATCACTATAAGAGTTGATTCTGATAACCATTCCATAGTATCCATGTATCACTCTCAAGGTGGGTCTATCTGCTACAATATTCTTTAATATGTACCTATGTGCTTCACTTGGTATCATATATCATGACTAATGAAACTTTGTTATCTATCAACACACTCTAGTCTTATGTATTATTGTCATCTGTATTTCTTCCACATTAATATCTGACTAGGGATATAACAAGAATGTATGTACTCTTATCATACATACGATCTCATTGTTTAGATCATCAACACAAAGGCATATTTTCTTTGAGTAACATCATTCTTTAGACATCTACTATGTTTGTGTCATCATATCATGTTTGAGACAAACATAAAAGAAGAATTACCTTTGTTATTATCAAATCATGTATCTAATGCCGCATCACAATAATCATATGATTGGCTCTCTGGGCACTACATACCAAGAGTAAGGTGGATAGATTTAAAGGTATCGGTAGGGTCAAGTGGCCCATCTTTGAGAAGGTTGCATTTACAGTGGGTTTCCTATTAGACGTGGTGAGGATTCATGACCATATTTAGAGGTGAATCATTATCAAGATCCATGGACATGATAAGTATGGGATTTTTATCCTATAGGGAACTCAGACCGTATTCCATCTTGAATCCCTCCTCTTCTTACTTACTCAAGAGGTCTTTGGGGGACACATCACTCAAGCAATATACAAAGGAAGAATTGGTATATTTAATACCAAAGGAGGTCTCATGGCACTGTGTCTTATGTTGATGATTTTGTTTTGTTCTTTCTAAACCAATGTAACACAATAAAAAGAATGGATAAGCTAATTAAGGACTATAAAAGAACATTATGTCAAAATTTTAACAGAAAAAAGTTGACTCGCATACTATGTAACCATAGAGATATTAAGAAAAGGGAAAATATTAAGGCTAGGTATTGTTATTGTGAATACGAGCATATACAACACCGGGGTTTTCTATTGGACAAGGTAGAATCTTGATAAAGCATTATGTGGGTTTGGAAACCAATATCATGGGGAGGATGGCCTCATGGGTGGGAAGATTTTTTTCTTCACAAGGAAACTTACATTGATATACTAGGTTCTTTGTTACAGCCTACTTCATAATGTGGTTGCATGTGCCACCAAAGTGAGGATACTATATACAATTGAGAGAAAGATAGTGGCTTTCATGTGGAAATAAAGAGATGATACCAAAAGAAAATTTATTGGATTAGTTGGGAGAAAATTGTTTCCCTAGCTGAGGAGGATAGACTTGAGTTGCACATGATATACATAAGGCCCTACTTATCAAAGAATTATGGGGAAATTATACATTGTGGGTATACTTGTATAGAGATCAAAATGAATTTGAGGGTAAAAAAATATCCACATCAGTTAGTTCAATTGTGTATATAACAGTGAATCACTTTTTGGGGGGTTACTTAGTATAATTCATAGTCACAAGAGTTTGGTTGCTTATTTAATTTCTTATTTTAGTGTTCATTGCCTCGTTTAGCTACTTCCCTTGCCTAGTAGATAATTAAGATTGCTCTTCCTAGTCTAATGTGTTTGCTTTCCATTTCTAGTGTAGTCTAGTTCTTTGCTTGTACTTTCCTTAGTGATAATTGTCCTCTTAGTTGTCTGGATAGTTATAATTGCTATGGTAAGTTAGAGTTCAATCTTTCTCTCTCTTTCTCTTAATTGCTTGCTCATGTATTTTAATCACAAAATCAAACTTAAACCATTAAAATCCTAATATCCACATTAAGAACATAGGAAAGTGACCTATGTAGTGAGTCTCCATCTCTGGGGGTTGATCGCATACTCGGCACACATATTGCATCTTAATCTTTGCACTTGTAGATATATTATATAAAAGTATGCTAGATTTAGGTAAAATGAAAACCTAGTTGCCATCGGTGCATCAAGAGGATAGATGATTTTTCAACATTCAATCTGAGGAGGTAGTTGAAGGGAGAGATGTGAAGGGGCTAGGCGGCTCCCAATTTACACCATCTAGGGTGGGTAGGTGAGCTGCTAGCAAGATAAATTAGATAATTATCCAAATTCTATGGAAATGAGAGAACGGATGAGCCTTATAAACATTTTCAAAATAAAGAGGATTGGTCCTTTTAGGTAATCTAGAAACCTTTTCTAGTGTGGTCGCCTCCATAATAGTTGGCTCATCTAGATATGAGTGGGGTAGCCAAAAATGGATAGTCTTGTGATAAGGTATGGATCTTTACTCTTATAGGGATCAGTCTGATCATTATATTGGCATCAACACAGTAAACAACAAAAAAGATATATATTGATGGTGTCAGATGAATAAAACTTGTTTATGCATCATGTGAAAGTAAAGAGCATTGAGCGTACATGAGGAATTTTCACACATGAAGGAGACAACATGGAAACTCCTTTGATTATTTCTAGGTATTCCATTGCCTATACAAAGAGTGACAAATGATTCAGGGGAGAAAACCCTAATTACAGGTCCATGAAAGACTTCCATGAATGAGTAGATATGATGTGGATTCATGAGATTGGCTTTCAAGGTAGTAAATACACTTATGTTGATAAGCAAGAGGGAACACATATTTGACAGGGAAGGTTGGACATATGTTTTGTTGATAACAGTGTCCTAATAGTATCAAAATCCTTGAAGAACACATGATCATGACCTAGGCGTCAAATAAGTACCAACTTCTCTTCCCATTAGATTGACAAGGAGTGTAGGATATGTTGGGTTGACATTTAGAAAACAGTGAAAAAAAAAGACATCATTTACATTATGAAATAAATCATAGGGAGAAGAGGGGGGGTCGCAATAGGGCTATATGAAGATACTGCAACGTGCTTAAATGGTTTACCATAGTTTTTACACATTTGCATGGGATGTAGAGTAAGGAATTTTCTTAGAATTCGTAAAATGTTTAATGCTAGGAAAGGATATATACAAAGGGTTGAGATGTGTAAGATTGGTTCTTATTTCAACCATTTTCAAGCTAGAGAGCCTAAATGACTTCAAACGAACTGGCACAAGCAATGTGACTTTAAGTGCCACTTCAACTATAATTCTACCAAGATTTCACTAGGATGAGTCATGTTTTTTTATGGTAGGAGCATTGGGTATCAAAATATTGACACAACAATTGATGTATGATCTATATTGTGGTGTTAATCTAAGAGAGAACATGATTTGTAAGGTGGAAACGTATAAAAATAATGGCATGGTCAAGTGGACCATCTTTGAGAAGGTTGCATTTACCCTAGATTTCCTAGATGTGGTGTGGTCTATCATGAGTTCACGACCATGATTATAGTTGTGACACTCTCAAGATCCATGAACATAAAGAGTATCATATCTTCTACCTATAAGAACTTAGATGGCATGACCATATCTCATCCCTCCTTTTTATACTTACTCAGGAGACTTTTGGGGAACACTTCACCCAAGCACTAGACAAAGGAGGAATTAGTTACCAAAGGAGGTCTAATGTCACCCTATCTTTTGTTCATTGATGTTCTTTTGTACATTTAAAACCAGCAGACACAATCAACAAAATGGATGAACTGATTCAAGACTATAAAAGAGTAGATATGTCAAAAACATTAATTGAAGAAAGTTGACCCACATAGTACGTAACTTTAGAGATTTGGAAAAGGCCAATATCACCAGGGCTTAAATTGTGAGTGTGAATATGAGCATATACAATATCTTAATTTTATATTAGGAAAAATAGTATATTGATTAAGCATTATGTGGGATTGGAAACCAATACCAAGGGGAGGATGGCCTCATGGGAGGGAAGTTTTGTACATTCTCAAGGAGACTCACACTGATACCAAAAAAAATCTTGACATCCCACTTCACAATGTGGTGGCATGTGCCTTCACAGTGACGTTCCTAAATACAATTGAGAGAAAGATAGTGGCATTCATATGAAAATCATGAGTGGGTACTAAAAGAAAAAATGGGGTTACTTGGGACAAAACTACTTCACCCGTTGAGGATAGATTTGAGTTACACATGATTACAGATAGACATACAACCTACTTTTGAAAGCAACATGGGTAGGGATCACAGCAGTGCGGATATGGTGCGATTTATAACAAAACCAACACCACACCACACAAAAAAAAATCAAAAAAATCCGCTCCACATACACTGTAATTTTTCATATGAGAAACTATATCTACACCACCAAAATATCCCAGTAAATTACACCACACCACAATTCAAAAAAATCTATTAATCATAAATTATTAAATATAAAAAATTTAAAGTTGTACACAACAAATGGAAGTAACAACATAGACAATCTAAACACCTAATATTTATTTCATACTTAATAGAAAAAAAAGAATAATAATATTAATAATTGTAGAAAATTATTAAAATTCCTACTTTTCTATAGATCGAATTCCATTTAAAATTAGAGATCTAGTATCTATAAGACAACAACAGATAATGTATCTAAGATAGTATTCTAAATATATTTATATATGATTAATATGAAACTGCTTATGAAAGCCAATGATTTATGAGACATTTTGATCATGCAAAATTCACAATAGAGGTGTAAATGTTTTCATTTACCAGAAAAATAAATTAGGGACTATTTTTTTTACTCAAGGGTGAGGCTGTAAAAGAAAATATGCAGAAGCGGAAGAGGACTTATATATTAGACAAGCGACTGGAGCTTTTTCGACAAGAGTCAACCGGGTAATTTAGGTCAACATGTTTTACCAATTTTGATGGAAAAACAATGGACAAAATAATGAAAAAGATAAAAGAATTTAAATGCTGAAATTGATGGTGAAAGGACAAATTCTCAAGAGAGGGCATCTGAGAGTCCTTGAGAAGTGATCAACTGAAATGCTTTGGAAACATCACAACGTAGAAAATTTGTTTTAAAAATACAAAGTGGCAGAAACATGATACTGCGTTGGTCAAATTAAATGTGTTTCAGACCGTCAAGACATTTTAGCAAAGTAAGCATGGGTTCACTTGTAGTAGGGGTTTTGTGAAACTAAAAAGTGTTGGTTGTGGGTGACTTTACAAGGACATTAAGCACTGGTGGAAAATTAAAACCCTTTGGAGGCAGATACAGAGGGTGATAAATGGAACAAACAAGCATAGAATCTTTAACGGCTGGGTTCGACACTTGGAAAGCACTAAAGGCATTTATCCACTAAATGACCTCAATTTTGCTAACAAATGCGTTTCAGACCATCAATACATGATAGTGTTGGCTTTTAGCATGGAATTTGTGAAACTTAAGTGTTGATTGTCGGTGGCTTTGTAAGGCTGTGAAGCATTGTTTTCACTGGTCGTAAACTAAAACCTTTTGGAGGAAGATAGGGTGTGACAAATGGAAGTAACAAGTGTAGAGTTCGATAGAATCTTTTCAACAGCTGGGATCCTCCCTTTGGAAGGCAGTAAAGGCATTTCTCCTCTAAATTACCTCAATTTGGCTCAATACCAGAATTTTATATGTAAATTCGTGCATATCAAAAGATTTAGTTAATCACATGCACATTAAACCAGACAAAGAAATCGTATTTTGGAACATTGACATATTAAACAATAACTCTTTATTTCAGAGCTTGCTCGTAGGTTTCATAAACCTTGTGTGTGAAAGTTTCATCAATTACTATATATTTATTATCTTTTAGTTGGAATATTGACATATTATACAAGATCTTTGTTTCAGAGCTTGCTGACATGTTTCATAATCCTTGTGAGTTTAAAAGTTTCGACAATTATGTGTCTGAAATCTTTTGGAGTGAAAAGAACTCTCTGAAGTGGATAAGTAGAACCGCCACATATACAAGATGGAGCAAAATTATGTGTGCTTCAAATGTGGCAATGAATTAGCATACAGTTCGAACTCAGCTTGCCAATAAGTTTTTGCGATGTATTTTGTCAACATTGTAATCATCTTCAAGTAGTTGTTCTAATCCCAACCACACCTTTAAAATTCAGTTAAATGATAATATTTTGTTCTACACTTGCTGAGATTTCATACAACAATAGTAACCAAAACAGCACAGAGAGTTTCACAATCAAAGTAAAAGAACAAACAAAGTCTGGGGACTAAAGACATTTTACTTGCCGTGCTAACATAAATCTCACCATGGAAATCAGATACTACCAAATTTAAAGCTTTTACATATCAAGCTAATAACAACCAAACAAGATCGTGAAAGCAGAATAAGCGAAGATGGGAGCATCAGTAAGCAGGAAGACCAGATCCATAGAGACAAAAGGGCAAAACCAAAGTAAAATAACAAAAGCAGATGCAAGGTCCCTCAAATAGCGGACAACAGGCCAGCCAAAGTTTAACCTAAAATGAGTAACTAAGAAAAATCAAATAACAACTAGACCTACGTTTAGAAGAAGAACGTTAGGGAATGAGATGAAGCAAATAAAGAATGCCACTGATTGAGAGCCAGAGCATAACGGGAGATCCAGCAAAAAAAAAGTAAAACGAGACCTATAGGAGAACGCAAAGCAAAGGATGTTATTACCCTTCTAACAATAGTTCATTTCCTGTCCGAAACAATAAACCATAGAGAGATTTGGACTTTGTATGGACGTTCCTGTATCTTATGATCCAGGAATAACCGGTCAAAACATACAGAAACGTCCATACAAAGTACGAAACTCTCACGATTGATCTTCTTGACGAGTAGCTGGATGGGTTGATCTTCTTGATGAGTATCTAGATGGGAACTGGCTAGATGGGAACTGGATGGGAACTGGGTGGAAAAGTAATTGGGAACTGGGTGGGAAAGAAGAGAAAACCCTAACTAGGGTGGACGCCACTGTCATATGGGAAGAGAAGAAGCAAAGGTGTCCATTTTATAGTAGAAAGGAGCGAGAACCCTAATCAGGGCGTCCGCCTCTGTCTTGCTTGCAGAAAGTTTGTGAAACATAATTAGCATTTGGCAATCGCTTTAGGCATTTCGCAAAGCGGAAAGATCACTCTGTGTGTGGCTAGCCGTCGGGTAGCAACCCGGATGTGTTCCCAAATGAAGCTTTAGCATCTGTTTGGAAATGGACCAGGATGAGATTTAGTCTTGTCTTGTTAGGCCACGTCTGCACCACATCAGCAGATCCAATTCCGATCCAGTGCGGTTCTGCACTTGTACGTTTGGTTGGAAACCGTGAAACGGCCCCATTTCGAGATTCCGTAATCTCAAAAGTTGGACTATCTCAGTCCTACTAACAACAGTATTAGAAATCTCAGTCTGGATTAGGCTATGTCTTTTGTTTATTTTGTTTTATATAGCAGACTGAAAAACACAAGTCATGGGGCCAGTCGGATTAGTTTGCCAAACAGAGCCAAGTGGGGAACCCCAATCCCAGTCTGGATTTCATAATCGGATGACTAGAGTAACCCCAGTCTGGATTTCATAATCCCAATAATCCCAGTCCATTGCCAAATAGGGCCTTAGAGTCCGTTTGGGAGGCGGGCAGTTCGGCGGCACGACAAATAAATGAAGCCAGATATGTGTGTTGCAGTAATTTCTTACGTCATAAAATGATGTTAACTTGCCTCCAGTCAACTTACCCACACCAAATACGTTGGACGTCAAACGCAACCTTAGTATGATAACTTATCATTTTAAATGGAACTAGCAGAATCAGTCTTAGTGTGCAAATAAAACTAATTCGGTCTTTACTTATTGGACATTTTTTGCTGCAATAACAAAAATACAAACACACACCAGATACAAAAAAAAGATCTTTATGAAAAAACTTGATTAATGCCAGCAGAGGTGTATGATTACTAAAACTACATCTGTTCTAAAACAAATAAGCAAACAAGCCATACATGAAACATTAAACTCCTTGTAAATTACGTAGACATGTTGTTGAAGCATTCAAACGGAATTCACAACTCATTTTCTAACTTATTTAAAGTTTAAAGTGAGCAAATAAAAATATGTAATCAATAATCTCAATTTCTTTTAAAAAAACAAGTAACTAAAATACAAAAGCATATATTAGAGATTGTCATTTTCATAATGTAGTAATAGGTGGACGTTGATGATGTCATATATTAAGGATATATTTTACTAGTCTTTATTTTCATGACGGCATGTGTATTAATGGCATACTTCCCGATATGAAGAGTATATTTCACAATATTAAGCCACTCCTACATGATCAAATTTGGTATTGCCAACCCCGATGAGTTAAAAAAAGAATCTTAGTGCTAGAAACTAATGCTACAGCGTAAAAAGTGTGCATTTATATTAGAAGTTAAAAAAAACATCGGTGCATTATAAAATCATCATCGATCTGGGTGTTTATATCATTGCACCACAGTGGACTCAATAAAGCAGGGAAGAAAGGATGGTCTATGTTATGGCTAGACCTAATCTACCTTGCTCATAAGTTGTGTGGATGAAGAATCTTGTTCCCCTTTGTTATTCACCATGAAAGGAATATTAGAAACATCATAGATGATATTTACCTTGGAACATTACAAACTTAGGGGGGTTGTTTTATGGTTTAATACGCTTAGATCTCATATCATTTGTGCTTATTGAAATCTACCTTGAACTCGCACCACCCCCTCTTGATTGAACTTATTGAAAGATCAGTCGGACACGATCCATGTTGGCATCGAGAGGGACAAGTTAAAGGGGCCACATATCTAATGGGCAATGTGGGACATTCAACCTCAAGATTAGTGCATAGGGGCATCCCAGTATCTAGTAACCATGCCAGGAGAACAAAATCCTTAAATAGAAAGTTGAATCGACCCTCTTATCATTGTCAAACAGGAAGGCATGGAAAAGCCCTAATAAATTTTCCAACAAATCCACATGTAAGACTACACATAATGATCCATTGTATTCACAAATCTACATATACTTGTAAAAGGTTCATCACAAGCAACCAAAGTCACCACTTGTCTAATACAAAAGGAATGTGTATTTATATATATTCATATACATATATATATATATATATATATATATATATATATATATATATGTGTGTGTGTGTGTGTGTGTGTGTGTGTGAATATATATATATATGTGTGTGTACATTATGTACAAAGCATACCATCCAAAATTGAGTCATAGATACATTACCAAATTGAATCACCCTACACATACTAGAGAACACAAGGAAAACTACAGACACACTAAGAGGTTGAACTCTCATCTTTCACTCATCGTTGTCCTTAAGAAGGTGTGTCCTCACCAAAAGTGTAGGTATATATGCCCATAGAGCCATCCCAAGTGATTGCATGGAGTCGGATATTAATTAATCACTTAATACGATTAATTGGTTAATTAATTCATTCGAGAACATTCTAATTCATCTATGAGAATTTTAATTAATACAATCTTTCTATTTATCGAAGGGTTTAGGAAACCATGTTTCCTTTCGTCTCCTATTTAAAGGAGTTTGACGGCCGATGTCTATACAAGATAATGACACATTAAGTTATGATTAGGTTGCAATACAATATTTTATAAGATTTCTATTTTGATATTTAAGGTTTAATATGTAAGTTCATATGCAAAGTTTTAGGGTAACATCATATTTTATAAGAAGGATTGAACCATCTTGTCAGAATTGATATTTTTAGATATGTTGTACTTGTGATACTTTCATAAGCTTGACTTAAGATACTTTGTATACTTAGTATTTCTATATTCATGTCAGATCCTTTCTCATAAGACATTAGACTCATTTATGATATAATTGGTATAATGAAGTAATCTTACCAAATAAGAGTTTTAGAATAAAGTTTACCCAGATAATGAGATACATGCTCAAATCCAGCAATGAATTCAGTTTAGAACTTAATAATAAGAGATTTAGATTCAGACTTAGACTACTCTTTGTGTGAGTAGCCAAATTATGAATAAAGATACATAATAAGGGTTTAGACCCAATCTCAATTATGAAGTAATTGAGATCCATATTCACATTCAGTTTTAGATTAAGTTTATCACTTAAGAATAAAAGATTCAGATTCAGATTCAGATTCAGAATTCAGTACATGCTCAGTACTCGGTAATCAGTTTTAGATAAGTTCAATTATCAATATTCAGTTTTAATATAAGATAAGTTCAGATTCAGAATTCAATAAAGCAATTAGTATTCAGCTTCAGTTCAGATTAAGAATTAAGTAAGTTTACACTTAAGATAAATAAGTTCAAAACCTTCACATAAGACATTATATGATAAGTCCTCATTTAGTAGTCCCGAGATGATTCAGAGGCATCCGTTGCCAAGTCAGAGGAGTGTTTACTCCAATTCAGAAGTACTTTGTGTGGCATCCCGCCATCACCAAGACAATGAAACGTCACGCAAAAATGTGCAGAAACACCATAAACCACATATTATCAAAAACACGAGTTAATTAAAACCGATTGTGGAAGGCAGATAACAAAGAAACCATTACATCCATATTCTTATCCTGCTAGGAAAAGATGTTATATAAATATTTACAAGCCTTGATATTTGTCCACAGCTTATAGGAACCAGCTGTCCTATTAGCACCAGAGTTCATCACCTCTATATACATATATAACGGGCCACATCAGGCCAGCAGCAGGATATACAAGCTACATCAACTATACATCGTCAAAATATCGTCAAAACACCTCCGAGGACCTGAGAGTACAGGGACGACTTTAGTACTCTACTACAAAACAACCAAAACAGCAGCATATCCATCTCTTGCATCCTACTTCTCTTCTTGCTGCTTGGCCGCAACCTCACGATCACCACCACGTCTAGCACAATCACCTAAAAATGTTGTAAACCAACGGGGTGAAACACACAGTCCCAGCGAGAAACATTACTCCCCAACGAAACTATAAAAATTCAAAAAAGCTAAAGCAGATAAAGAAGATAACTGATATAAGCATACTATATGAGTAGCATACTGAGCATGACTTATTTTATTAATAAACTTACCAAGGTATCCAGGAGGCATATATCTAGATATTCTTATGGAACATGATTGATAAGATAAGCTTTATCACAAAACATAAGGAACGCACAAATAAGTGCTCCATAATCATTGAGTTGTGGGCCTATTCACCATGCTCTTATCACACATCTTGGGCCATGGGCCTATTCACCATGCTCTATCATATTGAGCCAGGGACCTAAATCTGTGCTCTGGAGTCTACAATTGAAGTTCTACTCTAATCCTCCTATTTTTGGCTAGGAGCAACCACACATATTCAACAATATGCGCTTCCAGATTAACCTGCAGGAGAACCCATTTCATCATCACCAACTACTGACGATGATGGATCTATGGCCAGGGCAAACTACATGATATGTTTCACTATAATTAATTAGTATATTTTAGGTGGATTGTTGAGGCAACCAAATTGTAAAACATAAACAGCATTGAGTTGCAATATTACCATGGGATCGCATTCCCTCATCACAGAATGCCACTGCCTCTCAAGGCTTACATCATCACCATGGGATAGTAATCCCTTATCTCAACATCAGAGGATAACACCTCAACTAGGCACTCAGCCTTCATCAGGTCAATAGACCTTTTCACATCATACGGGTGATGCATGTTATCCCATCAACAAGGATTATCATCATTGAGTGTTATACAGAACACATACACCTCATAGCTCTTACCTGGCTATGAATTCATTTGATGCACCTGCATGGTTAGTATGCATATCAAGAGAGATAATTGAATCACCAAACATAGATCCTTATGATTATCATGCTATTAGGGTTGAAGGTACATGATTGGAACAACATCCATGATCATAGCTACATGAAGCACAAAACTATATTAATTACATTATTGTAATCAAACCACAAGCATCCACTATGCCTTTGTCTTATAAACATAACCATGTGTCTTATCATCTTATTTAGAATCATCTTTAAGTATCAAACATATCACGGTTCACAACCTATTATCCATATTGCATTATCAACATAAGTGTGGTTCTAAGATAATAGATCATCAACTTAGGTTTTCCGGGTTAAGCATAACACTCACTAAAGGTACCATCTACCCTTACTATAGGTTTGGCGGGTAGCACCATCCCTCACCCAAAGGGATATCGGGCAAGGTAACATCCTTCACTAAAAGCCTATCGGCTAGGGCACTTAGCCACCCATGTCATCCCTCATCACATTATCATGTCGTGTACACTTGTTCAAGGGTCACGAGTAGACCAGGACCAGTATCGTTCAACTTGATCCAAGGAGTGTATCGTGCACAAGGACACAATCACCTATTTACCATGACCCTATCGACCACTAGAGTTAGGGTTACCTATCGGCCATCCTCATCACCATATCGTCTATGGCCATAACGCCCAACAAGCTCTTCATGATGCCCAAGGGATTCTACTACCCTCCACCATGTCGCCCAAGACACCCTATCGTCCAGCTAGGGTTTGGGTCCACATATCGGCCAAGACTCAGCCCTTCAACTTGTATCATCCAAAGCACCATCCATGCTCAACACATGTATCGGCCTAGCTCTTAACTCTAGAGCTATCCAAGCTATCAAGCACCTATTCATGATGAGTAACTGACCAAAAGGAGACATGTGCTGGGCAAGGTAGATTGGTCAAAGGGTAACGCACCTCTATATGGGGCATCGTCCAGGCACTTAACCTTGGTGTTGCCCCAAGCTAGGCACACCTACACACTTCCAACACTCTAGGGTGGATGATATCGGGTAGCATGTGGGCATCACATGTCGGTCACCTACCACGGCGCCCAGGGGCCTATCGTACAACTAAGGTAGGCACAACATATTGGTCAACACTAGGGCATTTATCTAGGGTTCATCACCCAAGCACCATATCGGGAAAAAAGGTTAACACAACCCAACTAAGCATATCATCCAAAACAAACCCTAGATGAGACGTATCGTGCAAAGCACCAAAAAGGGTATCGTGCAAGGACACAAGAACCACATCGGTTTGGTCATCATCAAGCCCTAAAAGATTAAGAGAGTTGGCTCACCTCTCAACAACCAAGTGAGAGGGGTTTTGCACAACCTTCGTCACATATCGGGAAACACTCCATCCTCAACTAGATCATAAACAACCAAAGGCTCACCTCTCAAATCCATGGTGAGAGAAGGGTGTTGTCCAAGCAACTAGAGTATAGACTCACCTCTCAACAACCAAGTGAGAGGGGTTTTGTCTACACCAATAGAGCTCAAACTCACTTCTCAAAACCAAAGAGAGAAAGGGGTTTTTCCCCCAAAGGAAACCCTAATACATAGGTTCGGCCAACAAGGTCCAAGGTCACACAACTATTAACATCATATCAAGAACAAGATAACGACTATCTCCCCAAGATTAAAGGTACGTACTAGAGCAAGAAACACATCTTCATAAGATGTATGACTGATCATGATGAAAAATAGACATGCAACATAAAAGGGAAGTATTATAGCTAGGGTTAAGAGTTATGTAACCCGCCTCAAGAAACCTCTAAAGCTCCAAGCACCAAGCTTTAATATCTTATCTCCAAAGCACCCCACCTTCGGACACCACAAGAAGAGAAGAAAAGCTCATAACCACCACGGCCGAAGAACAAGCAAGAAGGAGAAGAAGGTGCTAAGGAGAGTGAGGAGATGCTATCCAAGGAAGCAAGACCCTTCTAGGGTTCGGCTACCACCTAGAGGAATAAGAAGGAGACTCCACCAAGGAGATCGGCCACCAAGCTCCACCAAAGAGGGGTATCGTCCACCAAGGAAAAGGGAAGGCAACTAAGGAGCTAAAAGGGATCCCAAGCAAGAGCAAGGAGAGGCATATATAGAAGAGGGTGAAGAGGAAACTAAGGCAAGGTGTCATCCAACCTAGGGACACTTTTCCAAATCCATGCCACCTTGCTAAACCTCATGCACATGGCATGCCACCAACTAACAAAGGATCGGCCACTTGTCCAAGATATGGTGACACAACCAAGGCAAGGTCAAGGTGGTCACATGGGCGACACACCCCACTGTTCGACACACTCCTGGATGACACAGCCCTCTGGGCGAAACAGAGCTTCAAGCTCTCATATGCACGATACAAACCCTTATCAAGGCAAAACAAAGCAAAGCAAGGCCCATCAAAGCTCATCAAGGCCCAAAACTACTCAAGAAACAAGCCTAACTCATCCTCTCAACCCTAGAGGATGCAAGGAGAGAGAAAACATCTCTCAAGGTGACAAACTTGCACATGAACCCTAAAAGGTGGGTGACACGATTTTACCGTGCGTGCAAACGCAAGTATACGTATCAATGTAATATAGGCCTTCTGAGGCCCGAGTCGAACTCATGGAAATGTGAATTTTAGTAGACTACTACTAACTGGTTGCGATCAGATAAACTGATTAAAAGAGTTTGAGAGTTGATTGAAAAATAAAATAAAATAAAAGAAAAGAAAGCAATCGATTAAATGTTTAGTTTAATCAATTTAAATGGGAATCTTTAGGATTGTAGTTTCACCGCAGGTTCTCAGTGTACTAATTTCTACACAATTATCCTAATTCGTCTCCTATTCTGGATAGTGGCCTGTAGTCAGAATTTCTCGCTTTCGTGATACAATTCACTACCTAAATCTAGGTCGGTTCCACGATAGTAGTAACATATACCCTAAATTAGGTGCATGAGAAACAAACTCTGGGTTTCGACCATTAACCGTACATCGCCTTGTTCAAGGAATTTATTAGTTAATGTGATATTCGTCTCTTTTCAACCGTTAATTTTTATTTCAAAGTAATTAAAGGCATTAGATTATCACTAAGGTGATCAATCATAATGATAGAATGGAGAAAACGAAATCATACCACGAAATTGAGAGACAAATCATGATAAACTATGTAAAAAGTATCATACAACAATTACCCGGGCTACTCCCAGTCCTAAAGACAAAGGGGATTAGCCCCGCATGGTTGACAATGGAAAATACATAGGAGTAGAGAAGAAAAACATGGGAAACATGGAGCAAACTCGTGTAACCCCTGATACAAAGGTGTTCCTGGAGATCCTCCTCGAGAAACGTGCATTTTGCAGTCTTCTGGTAGCAAAATCACCCGTCGGAGGTGCCCTGATCGCTCGGTTGACGGCCTTTGTCTCTCATCTCCTCTCTCTCTCTCTCTCCTTCTTGGATGTTGTGCAACACAGTATTAGATCTCCCCCAAGGTCGGTCGTGCTCTTCTTAGGTCATAGGACCACTTTATGGCTCCGAAAAAGCTCAACCGTCGGATTAAAACGCTCCATTTTAGTGCTGAAAATTGCCAGATCATGACGTTGTCGATAGTATCGACCCCATGTCGATGGTATCGACCATGATACAGGTATTTCCTTCCAAAATCACATTTTGGGGTTTCTTTCTGATGAAATGTCGATACTATCGACACCAGGGTCGATAGTATCGACTCTGGACAATGCAAAAGTGCCTGAAAAAGTGTTGAAACATGTGTATAGGTCCGCGGATTATATAAAATCATATAAATATGATAAAAGAAGTATAATTTGATGCAAAAAGAGTTTAAATGCCAACTATAGTGAATTATGCAAATATAATCAAGAAAATTACAAATACATGCATAAAATAGATATAAAATAAGCCTATAAAAGTGACTCAAAACCCATGCATCAAACTCCCCTAAGCTTAAACCTTGCTCATCCTCAAGCAACAAAACTTTGGATCTGGTTGAGATAAGTCAGCAACAGGACATAAATACATGAAATGAATCTACATCATCCCCACTTTCTTTCCACAAACCGGTCCTCATTGACCACTGAACACTAACTTCCATCTAGGCGACCAAAGACCTATGTAAAAGATGTTCGTCCCCCAATCAATGAAACACTATCAATTAAAGTAGTTAATATGATAAACTCATATGGTCCATACTTGATTCATCTTGTGATCTCCTATCTACGTTGCTCATTTCCTAACTACCATCTAAATGGAAGCAGATCTCCTGATATTAATGATTGAGGAGAATATCATGGGTGGCCTACTGATTAGAGTAACGGGTGGATGGAATAGGTGGTTGTGGAAGAGATGGAAGCACATAACAGTCAATCATGCAATACAAAAATTAATGACCTATCATGATGCAAAATGCAAGTGAAAATGTCCTAATGCTACATTTTTGGTGGAATGATGCATGCACTATCATTTGGTCTCAAGGTGAGATGGAATATCTAAGAAAACTACACCATGTGCTTATTCTTCTTAGTATGTAAGTGAGAATAGGTTCCTTTCTCCCTCTCATTCCTACTTACTTCTCAATTCTTTTTTTTTCTTCTATTTTTTTCAAATTTTTTTTCAAGCCCTTATTTTCATATATGACAATGAATTATTTGTCGGGCTCACTTCTTGTTACATAACTTATACATTTGAAGCATTCATAAGATATGGAACAAGTTCACCACCTTTAATGTTTCAGAAGACATAAGATGCATGATGTACTATATGCACAAAAGATGTGAATGCAGCTACAAAATGATAGTTATGCAATTAAATGACATGCACCTAAGGATAATGTGCATGTATAACTACTCTATCTTTTTTTTCTTTTCATTTTCATGCAAAAATATGCGAAATAGTTGTAATGCAAGACCTATCTACATGGGATGCAATCAAAAAGTGAAAGACAGTAATGTGCTCCCATTTCTTATGGTGGAGTGTGAATGAAATTGCGGTGGATCAGATCACAAGACTAATTGACAGAACCTTCCGAAAATATCATATGTCCCTCTCTAAAGACATGTGTACAGGGTAACTGAAGGATTTATCTCTTAAACTTTAGTCTAAGGTCACTTTAGCATTTGGTCGGTTTGGGCTCAAACATCCTTGTCAATCACTTTTCCTTGGACAATAAAGATAGTCATTCGTGTCCCCATGTCCTGAAGCTGACTCACCCAAGCACTTCCTCAATTATGCAACTCAATTACTCACAAGAATAAGCTCAAAAAGTTTACAATATGCTCATTTTTTTATGTTCACACAACCCAAGAATAATACTCCCAATTGAAACCGTGCATTTATTACTCTACAGATTACACTAGATAGATGTGGATCCTACAAAAGCGGTAAATCTAGAAATAAATACAACTAATATTTCAAAAGTAAAAGAAACATGAATAAGTAAGTAAAAACTAAGATAGAGGGTTGTTCCAACACCCCCCCCCCTAAGCTTGAATATGACTATGGCCTCATAGTCAACATTCTCACTTAAGACGTGGAACAGTGGTACCATTCGCTTTGAAGTGTGGTGAAGAAGGATGGTTAGATGCTCAAGTGGACCAAGTGATGCTTGCTATCTCCCTCCTTTTTGTGACCCACTTTTGTGTCTTAGTGGTTCTAAGACATGACTTGCTTCATCCTTCTTCACTCTGCAAAAAACAGTGCGAAAAAATCTCATTTCGATACCTTTTTCGGCCTATTTTATGTAGTTGTCCTACAGGTGTCGATACCATCGACACCAATGTCGATGGTATCGACCCAGACTCAGCAATTTTGCCAAATTGATGCATCTAAAATCCTGGGAACTCAAAAGTGTCGATACTATCGACCCTAGGGTCAATGGTATCGACTTTACTGATAAATATTTTCTGAAAATCTTTAGGAATCTCGATACTATCGAGCCTAGGGTCGATAGTATTGACTCTTGCTCAGCGTTTACTACTCCAAACTCGATACTATCGACATGGGTGTCAATAGTATCGACCTTAAAGTTCTACACATTTCAAAACACGAGTTAGGGTACCATTTTTACAAAAATTATCAAAACCTAAGCAAAAACTAAGTACATAAACATAAAAGAACATAACCAAACATAAAAATGAACCTAAAGTTAGGTTGCCTCCCAACAAGCACCCTTGTTTAATGTCCTAGGCTTGACATAAGGATACCTTTAACCTGGGTTGTCAAGGGATGTCTCTAATGATTCATTTGGCAATTTGAATTGAACTCTATCATCACCAATCCCAAGTGTCAAGTAACCTCACCCAATGGCAGCGATTACATCAGTCGTAGCTTGGAACGGCCTTCCCAATAGCATCTCACCTCCTTCCAACTCATGCATATCCATGGCCACAAAGTCAACAGGGAAGATGAATTTGTCGACCTTGACTAGCACATCCTTGCATATACCTTGTGGCTTCATAATGGATCCATCCGCCAACTCAATTGTCATAGAAGTTTGTGTTGGCTTCTTCAATCCCAACTTTTGAAAAGTGGCAAGTGGCATAAGATTAATGCTTGCCCCTGAGTCACACTGTGCTTGTGGAAAATGTTGGCCACCTATGGAACATGGGATCTAGAAACATCATGGATCTTTCCTCTTCCTTGCTAGCCGTCCTTGGATTATAGAACTCACTTTTTCATCAACACACACAACATCTGTATCTTTGATCCGTCATTTCTTGTCGATGATGTCTTTCATGAATCTTCCATATGAAGGAATTTTCTCTATCGCCTCCCCTAGTGGAATGTTAATGTGGAGCTTCTGAAACATCTCCAAGAACTTCCTATAGTGCCTATGCTCTTTCTTCGGCCTCAGACTATCCAGGAAAGGCACATTTGGGTCCTTCGCTCGCTTGTGTGGTGGCACATATGGAACTTTAGGGGTATCCTCCCCTAAGCTTGCTTCAACGCCACCTTCTAGGATAGGATTTGACACACCATCCTTGGATGGCATGACTTGTGGCTACTTCTCCTTATAGATAGTGGCTGCTCCACTATGAAGTAAAGCTTTCACCTGCTCTTCTAACATAGGAGTCTTTTCAGAAATCTAAGATGTGGGCACGGTAGTAGTGGAAACTTGGTGGGATTTTCTGAACGGGAAATATCCACCTGGTAGTCCATATAAGTTGCGGGGGTATGGTACACTGGGTTTATCCTCCGTGTCAAAATGCATTTTGACCTTTTCATGGACCTCCACCATTGGGGGCTCTATCTCCTTAATCACAGATATGTACTTCACTTGATGATGTGCTTGAACAACCTCTGCATTCCCATCCTGTGTTTGTTTATTTGTATGCTTCATGGCCACCACTTCATTGGAAATTTGGGTCACAGTCATCTCTATTGCCCTCATCTGTGCTCCATGACTTTGCAACATCTGCCCAAATTGATTCAAAATCTCGCCCTTGGACTGTAACTATTTTCCAAACATACTCATCAGTTCTTGATTTTGTTTCATCACCTGGCTAAGAAATTCATTGTTCTTTTCCTCTAGGATAGGCTACAGCTTCTGAAAATTTGTTCCTTCCTCCAATCATAATTGTTATTTTTATATCCCTGTTGATGCATATACTTTGCATGTGCTTCATCATTAGACCCATTGTCCTCTTTCTCTAGGAGCTTCTTGGCTATAAGATCCATCTTGTCATTAAGCGCTTTGATGGACTTTTCTTCATGTGTCATGCCAACCTGCTCCGGTGCATCTCTTTCACCCCAAGACTGCTTCTTTGCCATATTCTTCAAAATTTCCCAACACCTCATACCTTTGTTGTTCAAGAAGAACCATGAGCCTGCTAAATCCAGATTTCTTCTGTCATGCTCATTGAGAGCAAAATAGAAAATTGTAACCTATTTTTCCTTATCTAGCCCGTGATGTGGGAACTTTCTCAACATGATCTGGAAGCGCTCCCATGTCTCAGAATAGGTCTCACCAGCCTTCTGGCTGAAGTTGTGGATCTTTCGCACAAGATCATTTGTCTTCTCAGGCGGAAAGAACCTGTCAAAACATACCTCAACCATGTGATCCCACAATTCCACATAATCATCATCAAGATTATGTAGCCATTCTCGTGCATTTCTCAAAAGAGAACTGGGAAATAACTTCAAGTAAAGTGTCTCTTGTGGGAACCTGTCAATCTTTATCATATCGCAATTTTCCATGAACGTGCTGATGTGGGTCACCGGATCTTCATTCTTCAACCCATGGAATGCATTAGATTTGACTAAATTAATTAGCCCAGGATCAATTTTGTAGTTAGGAATGTTGATGGCCTGCCTCTTGATTGGCCCCTTAGATGCAGAGGAGGAAGAAGCCTTGATCTTCTCCCAGATCGTCTGCTCCTCATTTGCTGCTCTGTCACCCATTATTACTTTACTAGTACCTAAAATTTCAAATGGTAGAGTATGAACCGATAATACTAATTAAAACAATGAATAAGATTTGAAATTTAGTTCAAAAGATTAAAAGAAAAAATATAGGAATTAAAAGTGGCCTAGTGTGGTCGCTCGCAGCACTCGTAGTGCTAAACTTCACCGTTTCCCCGGCAACGAAACCAAAAACTTGACACGATTTTACCGTGCGTGCAAACGCAAGTATACATATCAATGTAATATAGGCCTTGTGAGGCCCGAGTCGAACTCAGGGAAATGTAAATTTTAGTAGACTACTACTAACTGGTTGCGATCAGCTAAACCGATTAAAAGAGTTTGAGAGTTGATTGAAAAAGAAAATAAAATAAAATAAAACAAAGCAATCGATTAAATTTTTAGTTTAATCAATTTAAATGGGAATCTTTAGGATTGTGGTTTCACCGCAGGTTCTCGCTGTACTAATTTCTATACAATTATCCTAATTCGTCTCCTATTCCGGATAGTGGCATGTAGTCAGAATTGCTCACTTTCGCGATACAATTCACTACATAAATCTAGGTCGGTTCCACAGTAGTAGTAACCTATACCCTAAATTAGGTGCATGAGAAACAAACTCTGGGTTTCCACCATTAACCGTACATCGCCTTGTTCAAGGAATTTATTAGTTAATGTGATATCCGTCTCTTTTCAACCGTTAATTCTTCTTTCAAAGTAATTAAAGGCATTAGATTATCATTAAGGTGATCAATCATAATGATAGAATGGATAAAACGAAATCATACCATGAAATTGAGAGACAAATTATGATAAACTATGTAAAAAGTATCATACAGCGATTACCCAGGCTACTCCCGGTCCTAAAGACAAAGGGGATTAGCCCCGCATGGTTGACAATGGAAAATACATAGGAGTAGAGAAGAAAAACATGGGAAACATGGAGCAAACTCGTGTAACCCCTGATACAAAGGTGTTCCTGGAGATCCTCCTCGAGAAACATGCGTTTTGCAGTCTTCCGAAAGCAAAATCGCCCGTCGGAGGTGCCCGGATCGCTCGGTTGACGGCCTTCGTCTCTCATCTCCTCTCTCTCTCTCCTTCTTGGATGTTGTGCAACACAATATCAGATCTCCCCCAGGTCCGGTCGTGCTCTTCTTAGGTCATAGGACCACTTTACGGCTATGAAAAAGCTCAACCATCGGATTAAAACGCTCCGTTTTAGTGCTGAAAATTGCCAGATCCCGACGTTGTCAATAGTATCAACCCCAGGTCGATGGTATCGACCATGATACAGGTATTTCCTTCCAAAATCATGTTTTGGGGTTGCTTTCTGATGTAATGTCGATACTATCGACACCAGGGTCGATAGTATCGACTCTGGACAATGCAAAAGTGCCTGAAAAAGTGTCGAATGGATATTATATAAAATCATATAAATATGATAAAAGAAGTATAATTTGATGAAAAAAGAGTTTAAAGGCCAACTATAGTGAATTATGCAAATATAATCAAGAAAATGACAAATACATGCATAAAACAGATATAAAATAAGCCTATAAAAGTGACTCAAAACCCATGCATCATTGGGTTATTTGCGAGTTGCACCTCCAACTCTCAACAAAGCACAAACAAACCCTAATCACCATTTGAGGTGATTAGCAAGCATCTAAACACAAGGTTTAAGCAAAGCAAACAGGGTAAGCCCAAAAAAAAGGTCAGGTTCCTTATAAGCCAGAAATCTCTACAAAGGGATTTCGCCCCCAAAATCCGAAGAGAAAAGCGAGGGATACTTCCTCCTCATCTCTTCCTCAAGCTCCCACATGGCTTCCTTAATGCCACGATGATGATAGAGAACCTTCACAAGAACTAGGTCCTTCCTCTTCAACTTCTTCACTCTTCTGTCAAGAATCATCACTGGACCTTCCTCGTAGGTCACATCTTCATCGAGCTCAACCTCAACTGGTTGTATCACTGTCCCTCTGTCTGGATGACTTTTCTTCAGCATACTGACATGGAACACCAAATGTAACTTATGAAACTCTGGTGGTAGTTCTAACTTGTAAGCTACCTTGCCAACACATGCTATTACCGGATATGGCCCCATATACCTGGGTGCCAACTCGCCTTTCCAGCCAAACCTTAGCATGTCTTTCCATGGTGAGACCTTGATATACACCTTATCTCCCACCTGGAACTCTAGGGGTCATCGGTGATTATTTGCATACGACTTCTGTCTGTCCTGTGCCACTTTCAACTGTTTTTGTATCACTTTGATCTTCTTTGTTGTCTACTACACTAACTCAAGACCCAAAAGATGATAGTCACCCGACTCATACCAGCATAAAGGAGATCTGCACTTCCTGCCATATAAAGACTCATAAGGAGCCATGTCGATGCTCTGCTGGTAACTATTATTGTAGGAGAACTCTATCAAACTGAGATGCACGTCCCAACTGCCTAGGAACTGCAAAACACATGCTCGGAGAAGATCCTCCAAAGTCTGAATAGTCCTTTCAGACTGCCCATATGTATGCGGGTGGAAAGCGGTACTGAACCTCAACTGCGTTCCCAACGCTTTATGCAATTGTCCCCAAAAATGATTCATGAACTGGGGTCCTCTGTCAGAGACTATCATTGCAGACACATCATGCAAACACACTATCTCATCCACATACACCTGATCAAGCTTCTCTGTTATATACGTTGTCTTCATAGGTATGAAATGAGCAGACTTTGTCAATCTGTCCACTATCACCCAAATGGAATCATGATTCGTAGATGTCCTCGGTAAACCAACTACGAAATCCATGGTTATATGATCCCATTTCCACTGCGGTATCGGCATGGGTTGCAACGTACCTACTGACTTTTGATGCTCAGCCTTGACTTGCTGGCATACCGCATACCTAGCCACAAACTCAGCTACATCCCTCTTGAAGCCAGGCCACCAATACAGGTCCTTCAGATTATGATACATCTTGGTGACACCTGGATGCATAGCATACATCGATGTGTGCGCTTCCTCGAGTACTAGCTTTCTCAGATCATCAACAGCGGGGACCACCATCCTACCATGATAGAAAACTAGTCCATCCTCGGACTCATGGAACCCGTCATGCTTTTCGCTGCCAAACTCTGATCTTATCAACTGAACTAAAGCATCTACCTATTGTGCATCTTCGGTTTCTCCCAGTCTGCAACTGACTCCACCTTCCTAGGGTCCACTCTGACTCCTTTTGCAGATATCACATGACCCAAGAAAGTCACTTCTTTCAACCAAAACTCGCACTTACTAAACTTGGCATACAATTGGTGTTGGCGTAGAAGAGACAACGCTTGTTGAATATGTTGTTCATGCTCTTGACTATCCCAACTATAGATTAGGATTTCATCTATAAAAACTACAACAAAATGATCTAGAAACAGACGGAACACTCTATTCATCAGATCCATGAAAGCAGCATGCGCATTGTTTGCCCAAATGGCATAACCACGAACTCAAAGAGACCATACCTCATTCTAAAAGCTGACTTTGGTATGTACTCCTCCTTAATCCTCAACTGATGATATCCAGACCATAGGTCAATCTTTGAGAACATGGTAGCACCGCATAATTGATCAAAAAGATCATCTATCCTCGGCAACGGGTACTTGTTCTTGATCATAACTTTGTTTAACTATCGATAATCTATGCACAAACGCATAGACCCATCCTTCTTCTTTACAAATAGGACTAGAGCACCCCACAGTGATGTGCTTGGTCTGATGAAACCTTTATCCAGTAACTCCTATAACTTCTTCTTCAGCTCTTTCATCTCAGCTGGAGCCATCATGTATGGTGTCTGAGCAACTGGTTGTGTTCTTGGAACCAGATTGATCTCAAAGTCAATCTTTCGAGGTGGGGGAACACCAGGGAACTCATTAGGAAACACATCTACAACTCTCAGATAATAGGCACCTCCTCAAGGCTAGTACCTTTTGCCTTGGTATCCACAACGTGAGCTAAGAACGCCTTACATCCTTGCCGCAACAACTTCTCTGCCACCATAGTTGATACTAAACATGTTAGAAGGATATTCCTATCTCCTTGGAAGATCCACCTCTCACCGCCGTCAACAAACACTGCTTGATTGGAACCACAGTCCAACACAACCTTACACTTCTCTAAGGTATCCATCCCAAGGATCACATCGAATCCATGCATATCAAGTGGTATAAGATCCACTTGTATATTGTGTCCCAAAAAGGATCAAACACAAGATGGACACTCCTCTCGAAGCAACGTGAGTCCAACAAGAGGGGTTTCTAACAACAGACTATCTCTCTTATAGCTAACGGGTAAAAGACATCTATCTAGCATACTACATGCGATAAAAGAGTGCGTAGCACCCGGGTCAACGAGAACAGATATAAAGTAAGAAGACAAATCAGAATGAAATAACTCCATCTGACCTACCACCACTCGTGGGTTGACTATCGCCTATGGCTGACTCATAGCATAGAATCGAGCCATTGCTTGTTGTCATCCACGTCCTCTAATTCCTTGGGCAGACGATCCTGCTTGCGACACTTGACTGCGTCCTCACCCTCTGTTACCACTAAACTACTGTCTATCTGACCCTTGTTGATTCTGTTTCAGCTGATGTGTCACTTCAACATCTCTCTTTGGGCAATTTGTCCTGAAATGCCCAACCTGACCACAAAGATGACATGACTGGTCTCTCTGTTGTGGCCTAGATGGCCCTATCACTGCCAATGAAGTTGTACTCTGGGATTTGGATGGCAAAAATCCATGCCCTCTTCCCTTACTCGGGGACCACTGTGACGGTGCACTAGAACCTTGTATCACAGAAGGTGTTGAAAACCTTGGCTTCTTGAAGCCATCAAACCTTTGTCTTGTGAATTGGGCAGGCCTTTTCTTGTTCATGGACTCTCTCTTCTCTCAGACTGATTGTTCAATCCTTTAGACAGACTCCACAAATGTGGCGAAGCACTCCCGGCTCTCCAAAGCAGCAACATGTGTTGTCAACTCGGCGCTCAAACCCTTCTCAAACTGTCTGATCCGCTCATCAGCTGTCGCCACCATGTGTGGACAAAACCTCAGAAGGTCCATAAACTTGGCTTCATACTCGATGATGCTCATCGATCCTTGGCCTAGACGCTCAAACTGGTTGATCTTCTTGTCCAGATACGTCTTCGGGAAGTATCGACTGACGAACTCCCGCTAGAAAAACATCACAACAGATCACCTCACTGAGTCGCTTCTCCTCCTCGATGGCCCACCAGTGGCCAGCACTACCCTTCAGAAGGTAGACAACGTGCTTGACTTTGTCTACTTTGGGGATGTTGAGGATCTAGAAGGCCTTCTTGAGACCTGTCAGCCACAAATCTACATTCGTTGGATCATCCATTCCAGCATAATCCGAAGCTCCGACTCGGCGATGCCGCTCGAAGGTCTTCCCAATACCTGATGTTTCACCATGGGAAGCATGTTCTCTCGGTGGAGGCACTGGAAATCTTTCCACCATGAGATTCATCGTAGCCATTAACTGCCCCATAAGCTGCTGATAGGCAGGGTTTTCAAGAATGGTTGGGTCAAGTTGGGGGACCTCAGGCACCCAATCTTCATGTGCCTACAACTCTTGCTCCATCAACTGATGCAGCATCACTGCTCTCGGCAACATGTTCTTCATGGTTTCCAGACATCTTTAAGCTTTATCTTCTACTGAGGGAAGAAGGTTATTGTAAGAAAATCTAGAAAACTCACAAGAACAGACACAACCCTAGTCCTAGATCCCTGTAGACTCAGCGAACCTAGAGCTCTGATACCAAACTTCTAATGTGACATCCTTCCATCACCAAGACAATAAAATGTCACGCAAAAATGTGCGGAAACACCATAAACCATCTATTACCAAAAATATAGGTTAATTAAAACTGATTGCGGAAGGCAGATAACAAAGAAACCATTACATATAGATTCTTATCCTACAAGGAAAATATGTTATATAAATAATTACAAGCCTTGATATTTGTCCATAGCTTATAGGAACCAGCTGTCCTGTCAGCACCAGAGTTCATCACCTATATACATACATAACGGGCCACATCAGGCCAACAGAAAAATATACAAGCTACATCAACTATACATCATCAAAACATCATCAAAACACCTCTGAGGACCTGAGAGTACATGGACGACTCTAGGACTCTAGTACAAAACAACCAAAACAGCAGCATATCCATCTCTTGCCTCCTACTGCTCTTCTTGCTGCTCGGCCACAACCTCACGATCACCACCACATCTAGCACGATCACCTAAAAAGGTTGTAAACCAACGGGGTGAGACACACAGTCCCAGTGAGAAACATAACTCCCCGCCAAAACTATAAAACTTCAGAAAAGCTTAAGGCGATAAAGCAAATAACTGATATATGCATACTATACGAGAAGCATACTGAGCAGGACTTATTTTATTAATAAACTTACCAAGGTATCCAGGAGGCATATATCTAGATATTCTTATGGAACATGATTGACAAGATAAGATTTATCACAAAACATAAGGAACGTACAAATAACTGCAAGGCATAACTAGATCAACTACACAAGCAAGGCCTCAATCAATGTTCCGTGTTTTATCCTAAGCAGTATATACTATTCAGCTGGATTATGTATTGTCATGCCCTTAGGAAGTGAGTCGTACTACTCAAATCCAACCATCAGCTGTGAAGCCCAAATCGGTGCCATACAAGGTCAATGGAAGAGTCGGACTCCATGACCTCACCACCTCGTGGTCAGTACATGAGTGCTAATCAAGAAGGACCGTAGTCTCATGCTTAGGTGGTCGCAGCCACAGGGTCAGGCTACCCTCTACCTAGCCCACCTTGGTACAGGTATCGGCGCTAGTGAAACTGAGCCACGGGCCTATTCATCGTGCTCCATAATCATTGAGCCATGGGCCTATTCACCATGCTCTTATCACAAATCATGAGCCATGGGCCTGTTCACCATGTTCTATCATATTGAGCCACGGGCTTGAATCTGTGCTCTGGAGTCTACAACCGAACTTGCACTCTAATCCTCCTATTTTTGGCTAGGAGCAACCACGCATATTCAACAATATGCGCTTCTGGATTAACCCACAGGAGAACCCGTTTCACCATCACCAACTACTGACGATGATGGATCTATGGCCAGGGGAAAATACATGATATGTTTCACTATAATTAATTAGTATATTTTAGGTGGATTGTTAAGGCAACCAATTTGTAAAACATAAATAGCATTGAGTTGCATTATTACCATGGGATCTCATTCCCTCATCATAGAATGCCACAGCCTCTCAAGGCTTACATCATCACCATGGGATAGCTATCCCTTATCTCAACATTAGAGGATAACACAACAACTAGGCACTCAACCTTCATCAGGTCAACAGACCTTTTCACATCATATGGGTGATGCATGTTATTCCATCAACAAGGATTATCATCATTGAGTGTTATACAAAACACATACACCGCATAGCTCTTACCTGGCTATGAATTCAATTGATGCACCTACATGGTTAGTATGCATATTAGGGTTGAAGGTACATGATTGGAACAACATCCATGATTCTACTAGGGTTGAAGGTACATGATTGGAATCACCAAACATAGATCCTTATTATTATCATGCTATTAGGGTTGAAGGTACATGATTGGAACAACATCCATGATCATAGCTACATGAAGAACAAAGTTGTATTAATTACATTATTGTAATCAAATCATAAGCATCCACTATGCCTTTATCTTATAAACATATTTGTGTGTCTTATCATCTAATGTAGCATCATATTTAAGTATCAAACATATCACGGTTCACAACCTGTCATCCATATTGCATTATCAACATAAGTGTGGTTCCAAGATAGCAGATCATCAACTTAGGTTTTTCGGGTTAAGCATAACCCTCACCGAAGGTACCATCTACCCTTACTATAGGTGTGGCGGGTAGCTCCATCCCTCACTCAAAGGGATATTGGGCAAGGTAACATCCCTCACTAAAAGCCTATCGGATAGGGCACTTATCCACACATATCGTCCCTTAGCACATTATCATGTCGTGTACACTTGTTCAAGGGTCACGAGTAGACCAGAACCAGTATCAATCCATGTTCCTTGAGTTGCATGTGAGTTCGCATATCACATACTGAATCACATGAGTATGGAGATAGATTTCTTAGTCTCTCTTATTAAGTGGCATAGATATCAATCTCCTATAGGAGGGACAAATCTCATCTACATCACTCACACTCAATCCTCATGTGTCACAATGCACCCGAGCATCACCTTTATTGTAACCCTTATTTAAGGTCAAGTTGGATGGTCTAAATACAATGAATGACATGTGTTGAGTGTAGTGACTTCAGGCCTAAGAACCACAATCACCACTATCACTATAAGATTTTATTCTGATAACCATTCCATAGTATCCATGTATCACTCTCAAGGTGGGTCTATCTGCTATAATGTTCTCTAATATGTACATATGTGCTTCACTTGGTACCATATATCATGACTAATGAAACTCTGTCATCAATCAACACACTCTAGTCTTATGTATTATTTTTGTCTATATTTCTTCCACATTAATATCTGACTAGGGATATAACAAGAATATATGTACTCTTATCATACATACGATCTCATTGTTTAGGTCATCAACACAAAGACATATTTTCTTTGAGTAACATCATTCTTTAGACATCTACTATGTTTGTGTCATCATCTCATGATTGAGACAAACATAAAAGAAGAATTACCTTTGTTATTATCAAATCATTTATATAATGCCCCATTACAATAATCATATGATTGGATCTCTGGGCACTACATACCAAGAGTAAGGTGGATAGATTTAAAGGTATCTATAGGGTCAAGTGGCCCATCTTTGAGAAGGTTGCATTTATAGTCGGTTTCCTATTAGACGTGGTGAGGTTTCATGACCATATTTAGAGGTGAATCATTATCAAGATCCATGGACATGATAAGTATGGGATTTTTATCCTATAGGGAACTCAGACCGTATTCCATCTTGAATCCCTCCTCTTCTTACTTACTCAAGAGGTCTTTGGGGGACACATCACTCCAGTAATATACAAAGGAAGAATTGGTATATTTAAAACCAAAGGAGGTCTAGTCGCACTGTGTCTTATGTTGATGATTTTGTTTTGTTCTTTCTAAACCAATGGAACATAATAAAAAGAATGGATAAGCTAATTAAGGACTATAAAAGAACATTATGTCAAAATTTTAATAGAAAAAATTTGACTCGCATACTATGTAACCATAGAGATATTAAGAAAAGGGAAAATACTAAGGCTAGGTATTGTTATTGTGAATATGAGCATATACAACACCTAGGTTTTCTACTGGACAAGGTAGAATCTTGATAAAGCATTATGTGGGTTTGGCAACCAATATCATGGGGAGGATGGCCTCATGGGTGGGAAGATTTTTTTCTTCACAAGGAAACTTACATTGATGTACTAGGTTCTTTGTTACAGCCTGCTTCATTATGTGGTTGCATCTGCCACCAAAGTGAGGATACTATATACAATTGAGTGAAAGGGGATGAGGGATCTCATTCCCTCATCACAGAATGCCACTGCCTCTCAAGGCTTACATCATCACCATGGGATAGCAATCCCTTATCTGAACATTAGAGGATAACACATCAACTAGGCACTCAACCTTCATCAGGTCAATAGACCTTTTCACATCATATGGATGATGCATGTTATCCCATCAACAAGGATTATCATCATTGAGTGCTATACAAAACACATACATCGCATAGCTCTTACCTGGTTATGAATTCAATTGATGCACCTACATGGTTAGTATGCATATTAGGGTTGAAGGTACATGATTGGAACAACATCCATGATTCTACTAGGGTTGAAGGTACATGATTGGAATCACCAAACATAGATCCTTATTATTATCATGCTATTAGGGTTGAAGGTACATGATTGGAACAACATCCATGATCATAGCTACATGAAGAACAAAGTTGTATTAATTACATTATTGTAATCAAATCATAAGCATCCACTATGCCTTTATCTTATAAACATAATTGTGTGTCTTATCATCTTATGTAGCATCATATTTAAGTATCAAACATATCACGGTTCACAACCTGTCATCCATATTGCATTATCAACATAAGTGCGGTTCCAAGATAGCAGATCATCAACTTAGGTTTTTCGGGTTAAGCATAACCCTCACCGAAGGTACCATCTACCCTTACTATAGGTGTGGCGGGTAGCTCCATCCCTCACTCAAAGGGATATTGGGCAAGGTAACATCCCTCACTAAAAGCCTATCGGATAGGGCACTTATCCACGCATATCGTCCCTTAGCACATTATCATGTCGTGTACACTTGTTCAAGGGTCACGAGTAGACCAGAACCAGTATCATGCAACCTGATCCAAGGAGTGTATCCTATACAAGGACACACTCACCTATCAGCCATGACCCTATCGGCCACTAGAGTTAGGGTTACCTATCGGCCGTCCTCATCACCATATCGTCTATGGCCATAACACCCAACAAGCTCTTCATGACGCCCAAGGGATTCTACTTCCCTCCACCATGTCACCCAAGACACCCTATCGTCTAGCTAGGGTTTGGGTCCACATATCGGCCAAGACTCAGCCCTTCAACTTGTATCATCCAAAGCACCATCCATGCTCAACACATGTATTGACCTAGATCTTAACTCTAGAGCTATCCAAGCTATCAAGCACTTATTCATGATGAGTAACCAACCATAAGGAGACATGTGATGGGCAAGGCAGATGAGTCAAAGGGTAACACATCTCCATATGGGGTATCGGCCAGGCACTTGACCATGGTGTTGCCCCAAGCTAGGCACACCTACACACTTCCAACACTCTAGGGTGGATGATATCGGGCAACATGTGGGCATCACATGTCGGTCACCTACCATGGCACCCAAGGGCCTATCGTCCAACTAAGGTAGGCACAACATATTGGTCAACACTAGGGCATCTATCTAGGGTTCATCACCCAAGCACCATATTGGTCAATAAGGTTAACACAACCCAACTAAGCATATTGTCCAAGACAAACCCTAGTTGAGAGGTATCGTGCAAAGCACCAAAAAGGGTATCATGCAAAGACACAAGAACCACATCGGTTTGGTCATCATCAACCTCAAGACCAACATCATCAAGCCCTAAAAGATCAAGAGAGCTGGCTCACCTCTCAACAACCAAGTGAGAGGGGTTTTGCTCAACCTCCGTCACATATCGGGCAACACTCCATCCTCAACTAGATCATCAACAACCAAAGGCTCACCTCTCAAATCCATGGTGAGAGAAGGGTGTTGTCCAAGCAACTAGAGTATAGACTCACCTCTCAAAAACCAAGTGAGAGGGGTTTTGCCTACACCAATACAACTCGAACTCATTTCTCAAAACCAAAGAGAGAAAGGGGTATTGCCCCAAAGGAAACCCTAATGCATATATTCGGCCAACAAGGTCCAAGGTCACACAACTATTAACATCATATCAACAACAAGATAACCACTATCTCTCCCCAAGATTAAAGGTCGTCCAACTTAGGGACACTTGTCCAAAACCATGCCACCTTCAGAGTTTTGACATATTTTTATTATGCCTAGTTATGCTGTCAATTAGATTAGATTTTATGGTTTAACATGATGTAGTTTTCTGTTGAAAAAAACTATGTATGGATCAGTTGTACAGTTATGCAAAGTGTTTCATTTACTTTCATTGCAATGATAACCATGTTTGTGACAATCCTAGTAAAAAAAATGCTTCCGCTCATGTGATAAGAAAAATGGGTGTTACAGTATGGGAAGTCATTTAGTGATTGTCTATAAAATTTGGATAAGGTTTTACAAAGGTGTGAGGACACTCACTTAGTCTTGAATTGGGAGAAGTGTCATATGATGGTGAGTGAGGGAATAGTCCTTGGACACAAGGTGTCAGTATGGAAGTAGACCCAGTCAAGATAGAATTCATCTCCAAGCTACCTCCACTAACATCAATGAAGGGAGTAAGGTGCTTTTTGGGACATTCTGGGTTTTATCGTCATTTTATCAAAGATTTTTCAAAAATTGCTAAACCCTTATCAAAACTATTGGAAAAATATATTAAATTTTCTTTTGATGATCGATGCTTGAATTGTTTTGAAGCACTAAAGGAGAAGCTTAGCTCTGCACCTATTGTGCAGGCTCCTGATTGGAGACTACTGTTTGAGCTGATGTGTGACGCATCAGACTATGTTGTGGGAGCTATGTTGGGTCAACACAAAGACAAAGCTCCTACAATCATATATTATGCATCCAAAACCTTCAATGATGCAAAACTTAATTATACACCCATAGAAAAAGAACTATTAGCGGTTGTTTTTGCATTTGAGAAGTTCCGCCAATACCTAGTTGGGGTGAGGGTGATTGTTTAGACTGACCATGTTGCCATCAAATACCTGTTACAAAATAAAGATGTAAAACATAGATTGATTAGGTGTATTTGACTATTACATGAATTTGACATAGAAATTAAAGACAAGGTAGGGTGGAAAATGTGGTAGCGGATCACCTACCTAGGCTGGAAAGAGTGAATGAAAAAGATGTAGGCATCCCTATTGTTGAGGATTTTCCAGATGAAATATTTTTTGCTATCAAGACTAAGGATCCCTAGTTTGTAGATATTGTTAATTATTTAGCCTGCAAAGAGATGCTTGCAGATTGGGGGTATCAAGAAAAAGAAGAGACTTTTCCACTCATTGAGGTTTTACATCTGGGATGACCTGATTCTTCTTAAATAATGTAGACATGGACTTTTTAGGAAGTGTATCTGAATGTGAGGTTGAGAGCATTTTGTCACACTGCCATTCTTTACCTATAGGAGGGCATCACGCTAGCTCTAGGAATGCCGCCAAAGTTTAGATAGTGGGTTTTATTGGCAACAACTATTTAAAGATGCACATGATTTTGTTTGTCATTGTGATGCATGTCAACATGCAGGTAACATTTATAAGCGACATGAGATGTCGTTAAATGTGTTTCAAGAGGTTGAAGTGTTTGATCTTTGGGGTATTGATTTCATGGGCCCATTTGTGTCGTCTAATTATAATATCTACATTTTACTTATGGTTGACTATGTATCTAAGTGGGTGGAAGCAATTCCAACCCGCATCAATGACACTCAAGTTTTTTGCATATTTGTGAAGGGTAATATTTTCTGCAGATTTGGTGTTCCCCAACTAATCATTAGTGATGGTGGATCACATTTCACCAATAGGCAATTTAGAGCCTTCTTGAGTAAATATGGGGTGAAACATTGAGTGGGTACTCCTTACCACTCACAGACACAAGGCCAAGTTGAGGTGTCCAATAGAGAAGTGAAGAAGATCTTGGAAAGGATAGTCTCGACTAATAGGAAGATTTTTCCCCATTGTGTTGTGAAGATTTTAGATGGGACTAGGTTATTCCTTGTTAATGGACAAAGATTGAAGCACTACTATGGTGGGGAAGTGGAGTAGAGAATAGAATAAGTGCAACTTATGGAAATTCATTAGATTCTTGCTCTCAGGAACGTCTAGTCTAGGGCGTTAAACAATGGTGCTTGTTGGGAGGCAACCCAACCTTCTTTCTCTTTATTCATATTCATTTTAGCATTGTAGTTTCTTTTTATTCTTATTTCTTGAAAAAAGGTACGTTGACTCATTTGTGGAGTGTATAGATTTTTCCCAGGTTGGTACTACCGAGTCCCCAAGTTGGTAGTACTGAGATTACATCAAAAAGTCACCCGTACAAGAAAGATAGACTCGGTACTATCGACTCTCCCAATCGGTACTACAGAGTTTCTGAAGATTTTTTAGCGCTTAACGGATAAGCACTCGGTAGCATCGACATATGAGCCGACACTACTAACTTTTTGGCAGTCCTAGGATCGAAACACCAAGACAAAAATTCAAAATTACCGAACCAGATAAATGCTTGGGTTGTGGAAAGAAAAGGCCTTTTGAATATCATCGGACGCATAGGATCTTTGACTGAATTAATGACCATTATATCACAAAGGATGAAGAAATTTTTGATCTTGATTGGGACGTCTTCTACTACGCCAACTGTCTTGGAAAAAGAATTATCGGCCAACTGAATCCTCATGTTTGAATGAACAATATTTTTTAGACCTAACCTGGTGGCCAAGCTATATTGCATAATACTTATATTAGCACCCAGATGTATGAGGTTGTATCTTTCTGAAGTGTCTCTAATAAGAAAAGGGATGGTGAAAGCTTCGGGATCCTTCTATTTTTTTGGCATGGTGGATTGATAGAAAGTGGATGCCATTCTTGCAAGGTGCACTATTTCTACCTCACCTATCTCTCTTCTTAGTGATAAGATCCTTCAAGAACTTGGCATATGTAGGCTCAACTATATGGCCTCATAATCTGACCCTATTTCAGTGCAGACCCACAATGGCCCATGGATACCCAGCTCCCAATCACGGAATACCAGCACAAGGGTGGCTACGTCAACCATGGACAACCCTTTCCTACATGCCTGGACTGCACGGTTCAAGACTGGCATACCACATGCCCGTGCGGGCCCCACCTACTGGAGGGGTTATGGCTATGATACCATTTGTAACACCTGGGCCCACTACCCAAGGCTCTAGTAGAGTTTTAGGAATAACTATTGTCCCCACAGACCACCACTAGCCTTAACTGCGCGCTTTGTCCTCACTCACGCGCATGCCAGGATCGAAACACCAAGACAAAAATTCAAAATTACCAAACCAAATAAATGCTTGGGTTGTGGAAAAGGACTTTTGAATATCATCGAACGCATAGGATCTTTGACTGAATTAATGACCATTATATCACAAAGGATGAAGAAATTTTTGATCTTGATTGGGACGTCTTCTACTACGCCAACTGTCTTGGAAAAAGAATTATCAGCCAACTGAATCCTCATGTTTGAATGAACAATATTTTTTAGAGCTAACCTGGTGGCCAAGCTATTTTGCATAATACTTATATTGGCACCCAGATGTATAAGGTTGTATCTTTCTAAAGTGTCTCCAATAAGAAAAGGGATGGTGAAAGCTTCGGGATCCTTCTATTTTTTTGGCATGGTGGATTGATAGAAAGTGGATGCCATTCTTGCAAGGTGCACTATTTCTACCTCACCTCTCTCTCTTCTTAGTGATAAGATCCTTCAAAAACTTGGCATATGTAGGCTCAACTATATGGCCTCATAATCTGACCCCATTTCAGTGCAGACCCACAATGGCCCATGGACACCCAGCTCCCGATCACGAAATACCAGCGCAAGGGTGGCTACGTCAACCATGGACA
This sequence comes from Alisma plantago-aquatica, assembly GCA_963693085.1. NCBI lineage: Eukaryota > Viridiplantae > Streptophyta > Magnoliopsida > Alismatales > Alismataceae > Alisma > Alisma plantago-aquatica. The sequence continues at coordinate 1,348,155,475 of OY856410.1, read as the reverse complement.
ACCCTTTCCTACATGCCTGGACTGCACGGTTCAAGACTGGCATGCCACATGCCCGTGCGGGCCCCACCTACTGGAGGGGTTATGGCTATGATACCATTTGTAACACCTGGGCCCACTACCCAAGGCTCTAGTAGAGTTTTAGGAATAATGACTGTCCCCACAGACCACCACTAGCCTTAACTGCGCGCTTTGTCCTCACTCACGCGCATGCCAGGATAAACTTCCCGACATGTCACCCATCCCAATACTACTCCAAGCTGAGCACACTTAACTATGGAGTTCTTAGTGATGGGCTCCCGGAAAAGGAGGTGCACCTTGGTGATATGGGTAGTCCAATCATTCCTTTAAAGATCATGTTATCTGAAGCCTCAAATCCTGAGATTTACAATCACCCTATCCACAAGTAGCATGTTTTACTGTTTCCTCAATAAAATATCTTGAGTTGGCTTATTTCATATTTTGGATGTCAGTTTCCAGCTTGCAAAGTTTGTTATTTAAGGACCTTAATGAAGTGGTAAATTGCATATTGAACCCTAGGTTTTGGGTAAATTTCACAATACACCAAAACTAGGTTTTAATGCACAAACATTGCTTTATCAACTCTTTCTTGGTACCCAGGCTATCACAAGCCATACCTCTGCATCATCTTTATTCCCATGATGCTTCAACACATGAGGAACATATTATCATGCACAATTTGCAATTTAACCCCTCAACTTGGGTAATTTGCACTTTAGTCCAAAATAAGCAAACATTGCTTCAACATTGTTCAAACAGGACCAAAATTGAAACATAAGTTCCTCATGAGCCCTAATTACTTTCCAACATTATTCAAAATGGACTAAAATGAAATATAAGTTCCTCTTAAGCCTTAATTACTTTCTAAAAGATAATATCAAACATATAATTATCTTTCTTAAACAAAACACCTAGGGTTAAAGCATAACCAGGTCAGGGATGTCACAAGTTATCCACCCCTTACAAGGATTTCGTCCCCAAAATCATCAACAAAAACATTAAGAGAAAAAAGTAGGATATTTCCTCCTCATCTCATTCTCTAGCTCCCACGTAGGTTCTTCAATGCCACGGTGATGCCAAAGAACTTTTACAAGACTAATGTCTTTCTTTTTCAGCTTTTTAATTCTTCTATCAAGAACCAACACATGTCCTTAAACATAAGATATATCATCATTTAGTTCTACCTCTACAGGTTGCAGAACTAACTCTGTGTTAGTATGACACTTCCTCAACATAGAGATATGAAACATTGGGTGCAATCTATGCAACTCAGGTGGTAACTCCAGCTTATAGGCTACCTTTCCCATCCTTTCAATGATCAGATATAGCCCCATAACTCTAGGAGCTAACTTCCCCTTCTTTCCAAATCTCAGGATACCTTTCCAAGATGAAACCTTAAGGTATACCCTATCTCCAACTTGGAATTCTAAGGGTCTACGACGCTTGTCAGCATAAGATTTATGTCTATCCTGGGCAGCTTTCAACTATTTTTGTATGCCTTTAATCTTCTCAGTTGTTTGTTGTACTAGCTCAGGACCCAAAAGTTGATTTTCTCCTATTTCATACCAACATAAAGGAGATCTACAACGTCTACCATATAATGCCTCATATGGTGCCATATCAATATTGTGTTGATAGATATTATTATAAGCAAATTCTATCAAGCTCAGGTGTAGATACCAACTTCCAACAAACTAAAGGACACATGCCCTAAGCAAGTCCTCCAAGGTTTGTATGGTCCTCTCATACTGTCCATCTATCTGGGGATGAAAGGTTGTACTAAATCTTAATTGCGTGCCCAAAGCTTTATGCAGTCGTTCCCAAAAATGACTCATAAACTGGGGACCTCTATCAGAAATGATAGTAGCTGGAACCCCGTACAAACGCACTATCTCATCTATGTATATCTATGCAAGCTTCTCAGTTGTGTAGGTTGTTTTGACAGGTAAGAAATGTGCTGTGTTTGTCAACCTATCAACTATCACCCAAATGGAATCATGACTTTTGGCTATTTTTGGCAAACCAACCACAAAGTACATGGTTACATGATCCCATTTCCACTGCAGTATAGGTAGAGGTTGCATTGTCCCTGCAGACTTCTGATGTTCAGTTTTAACCTACTGACACACCAGACACCGCATAACAAACTCAGCTACATCTTTCTTCAAACCAGGCCACCAATACATATCTTTCAAGTTATGATACATCTTGGTGCTCCCTGGATGCATCGCATACATTGAAGAATGAGTTTCTTCCATAACTAACTTCCTTAAGTTATCAACATCAGGTACTACCATCCTACCATGGTAATAGACTACCTGATCATCTGAATAATGGAAGCCATCCCATTTCTCACTACCATACTTTGACCTGATCTGCTGAATCACAATATCAACTTGTTGTGCTTCGTTAATCTGTTGCCTCAGAGTAGGTTTTACTTACATCTCCGCTAACAGCCCGGCTAACAATGACACTTTAAGATCTACATTTTCTTCCCTTAAGGAGATAAACATATCTCTCTTGGAGCACACTAAGGAATTCAACTGTGCTTTATCTAAGGATGGTGTTGATGACTTTCTACTTAGTGCATCATCTACCACATTAGCCTTCCCTGGATGATAATCAATTGTATAGTCGTAGTCCTTGATTAATTCCATCCAGCGGCGATGTCTCATGTTCAGCTCATGTTGTGAGAAGATATACTTTAGATTCTTATGGTCTGTGAAAATCTAGAAAATTTATCCATAGAGATAATGTCTCCAGATCTTCAAGGCATGGACCACGGTAGATAGCTCTAGATCATGTGTCGGATAATTCTCCTCGTGTTTCTTAAGCTGTCGAGAAGCAAAAGAAATCACTTGTTTATCCTGCATCAACACACATCCTAGACCGTTCTTGGATGCATCACAGAAGACTATATACCCCTTCCCTTGCTCAGGTAACACTACAACAGGTACACTTGTTAGCCTTTTCTTCAGCAACTGGAAATATTGTTGGCACTTGTCATTCCAGACAAAAGGAACCTCTTTTCTGGTCAACTTGGTCAAGGGTAAAGCTATAGAAATGAAGTTCTTGATGAACCTCCTGTAATAGCCTACCAGTCTTAGGAAACTGTGTATCTCCGTCTGTGTCTTTGGCTGTTCCCATTGCAGGACAAATTCTACCTTCTTAGGATCAACATGAATACCTGAGGCAGATATTACGTGTCCTAGAAAAGAAACTTCTGGTAGCCAAAACTCACACTTGCTAAACTTAGCATATAACCTATGCTCTCTTAGCAAAGTCAAAGCCTGACGGAGGTGCTGCTCATATTGTTGAGCATCTCTATTGTAGATCAAGATGTCATCTATGAAGACGACTACACACTGATCAAGAAAAGGTCGAAAGATTATATTCATGAGTTCCATGAATGTAGATGGTGCATTAGTTAGTCCAAATGAAAAAACTATGAACTCATAGTGACCATATATTGTTCTAAAAGAAGACTTAGATATGTCACCCTCCTTGATACGCAACTAATGGTATCCCGACCTTAGATCTATTTTAGAAAAGATAGTTGCACCACACAACTGATCAAATAGGTTGTCTATCCTTGGTAGAGGATACTTGTTCTTTATGGTGACTTTATTCAACTATCTATAGTCGATGCATAATCGCATAGACCCATCCTTCTTCTTAACAAAGAGGACTGGAGCACCCCATGGTGAAGTACTCGATTGGATAAAACCCTTCTCAAGCAACTCATGTAGTTGTTTCTTGAGCTCTGCCATCTCAGCAGGTGCCATTCTATACGGTGTTTGTGCTATTGGTTGCGTGCTCGGAATTAGATTAATTTCAAAATCAATCTCTCGGGATGGAGGTACACCTGGAAGTTCTTTAGGAAATACATCTTCAAATTCCCTGACTACCGGAACTTCAGAAGGATGAGGGCTCTCCATAGTGATATCTACCACATGAGCCAAGAATGCAAAGCATCCCTATCTCATCAACTTCTCAGCTACCATAGCTGACACTAAACAGGTTGGAAGAATCTTTCTATCTCCCTGAAAGATCCATGTGTCACCCTTATCTATGAACACATCCTGCTTGGAACCACAATCCAAGACAACCTTCTACTTTTCTAAGGTGTCCATTCCTAGGATTATATCAAAACTCTGCATCTCAAGTGGTATAAGATCCACTTGAATGTGATGTTTAGAAAAGAAAGAGTGCAGGGAGAACACACCTCCCACAACACTACAGATCCCAGCAAAGGGGTTTCTAATATCAAACTATCTACTCTATGACTGACAGTCATGTTGCAGTCATGAATCACTTCTCGAGTGATAAAAGAATATGTAGCACCTGGATCAATTAACACAGATATGAAGTAGGATGAAGACATATCAGAATAAAACAATTCCATCTGACCTGTCACAACCCGAGGGTTGACTACTGCAGCAGGCTGATTCATGGCATAGAATCTAGTCATTGCTTACTGTTGACCCTGTGCTTGGTTGTTGGGTGCCGACGATCCAGATTGGGATGCTTGACCACATCCTCTAGCATTGTTACTGAACTGTCACCTCTGTGAGCCTTGCTGACTCTGCCTCTGGGGTTGAGTCACAATTCTGGCTTTCTCAAGACAATCTCTCTTCAAGTGTCCTGACCTCCCACAATGGTAGCAGTTGTAGTTTCCCAAACTCGGCCTGGGTGGTCCCGTCATTGATGTTGATGTTGTAATGGGAGCTATACTTGGATTAAAACTATGACCTCTACCCCTACTTGATGTCCACTACATCGGGGCATTAAAATTTGGTGGTGGTGGTGCAGAGAACCTCAGCTTCTTGAAACACTCAGACAAGGGTCCTTGAAACTAAGGATACACTTTCTTATTACTGGTCTGCCATTTCCCGATCACAGACATCTCAATCCTCCTCATGGACTCCACAAAAGTAGCAAACCTCTCCCAGTTTTCTAAAGTAGACACCGGAGTGGTCAATTCAGTGTTCAACCCCTTCTCGAAACACTGAATCCTCTCCTCATCAGTAGTTGCCTTGTGCGGACAGAACCGCAATAGCTCCATGAACCTAGCTTCATACTCGCTAATGTTCATCTGTCCTTGCTTCAACCTCTCAAATTGAGATATCTTCTCATCTGGATACGTCTTGGGAAAGTATCTAGCAACAAACTCATGTCAGAACTCATCCCATCTGACTTCAACTCCCGGCCTTTTACCTTCCTCAATAGTCCACCAATGACCAACACTCCCTTTCAGTAGGTAGACAACATGCCTCACCTTCTCATCTTCTAGAATCATAAGGATTCTGAAGGCCTTCTCCAGCTCAGTTAACCATAAGTCAGCACTGGTTGGGTCAGCTGTGCCAGCATATTCGGTGGCTCCTACCCTCCAAAACCTTTCAAAGGTCTTGCCAGCTCCCTATCTTTCATTGTGGGCTGGTGCCCTTGGTGCAGGTAGTGGCATCCTATCTGTCATATGAGTCATAGTTGCCATAAACTGCCCAAACATGGCTTGGAAGGTTGGGTTCCCCATATCAGCTTGATTAAACTGGGGTTGTTTAGGTACAAGCTCCTCTCTATCTTGGTCTCTTACACCTCCTCCTGGTGCAGCAACGCTGCTCTCAGTAGCATGTTCGTCATGTGATCCAGACATCTTTAAGTTCTTCTTCTCCTATATGTGCAGAAGGCACTATCAGATAAACTGGAAGACACTTAGAATAGACTCAACAACCTTAATCCTATGTCTCTGTAGACTCAGCGAACCTAGAGCTCTGATACCACTAAACTTTTGGCGAACGATTCACAAAACAAGATTAACTAATACGGAAGCATTTCGTTAGCAGCGGAATTACTGAAAATCACTAAAAATTAAAACCTTTTATAAAAAGATCCATTACTAGAGAAACAAGAACCACAGTAGTATATTTACATACTGGTCCACATGGGACATTCCATGTATCATCAAACCAAAATCTCAGGTTGATTATAAAAACACTATCTACTAACTCCTAGGACCTGAGAGTACAGAGACGACACATAGGACTTCATGTACAAAGCCTGACAACCAGTATCCCCACCTGGGATATTACTGTTGTTCTTATTGTTGTTGCTGCTTCTCTTCCTCTACTACAGAGGTTCTGCCTCTTTGTCTGCGTCTACCTAAAAACGTTGAATCCCACGGGGGTGAGAAAATTGTACAATTGCCCCAGTGAGAGATATAACTCTCCGCCATAAACATTATTATAGGAATAAACTGAGCAGTGGAATAATATATTTCAATAGAAGATAATTTATTGTCTATGCAGGTTAGAACAACATTTCTATTCAAGTATTTCAGCTATAACTTGATAAGGTAGCATGTCTTTTATTCAATTTAAAAAACATAAGTAACATTTATGTGTCAAGAACATGCTAAGCAGGATAACATCAACCAATGGTGCTCGTATTTCAATCTTATGCAAATACGCTACATGGTTGTTTACACTTTTCAAACATAATTAAGCTCTAAGGAGATGAGGTATACCGCTCATACTCCAACTGATCATTGCGAAGTCAAAATCGGTACCATACAAAGTCAAATGGAAGAGTCGGCTTCCATGACTTCCCACATCTCGATCAGTGTGAGATCACATGCAGGACATCTTGTATCTCTGCTACATAGCTTGCCAGGGTATAGTGGCATCTTCACTATAGAGCTACAGCGGCAATTGCACTCTCTTCACAATCGAGAGATTTCATGTTTACCTCCATCGATCTGGCATTAACTTCATTGGGAGATTAGTGTTACATCCATCTCGTAACATACAATGAAGGAATGAGAGGTTTAATGTTTACCTTCCATCAATTCCCCCATGAGGACGTAAGGATATTTTCGCCCATCGACCCCCGCATATTCAAAATATGCAAACTCCAGGAGATCCCATAGGAAAACCTATTTCACCATCACCAACTACTAACGATGATGGATCTATGGTTAGAGCACTACATGAATAACTTTCACTTGATTAATTAAGTACATTATCATATTCTTTTAGCATCAGTCAAGTTTTCAAACATAACTTATTAGGACAAATGCTATAAAGAAACATGTACTGTGTTTATCAGTTACTTTTCAGTCTTTAAAAGACATTGGGATCACAGTCCCTCATTTCAAACTCAATGCCATATACATATGGTTCTGGGTATTCAAACCCTTAGCTCATCACTGAGCACTGTTACCACTTTTTTAGGTAACCATCACCTTCAGGTCATCTGACCAAGGTACACATGACACTTACTACACAAGCATCTTATCTAGCACTTGAGGCCCATTAACTCTCTTGTTACCTCTTACTAGGAAACAAGGCATATTATGGCACACAATGCCCAATAACAATTTAATAATAAAACATCATAGCTCATACCTGGCTATGTTCATCATCTCATGATACATGCATGGTTAGTACAGATGATAACAAATATATCAACCATGTTTCAATTCCATGCTATCCTAGGGTAACACCACTATTCCCTTATCAGGGTTGGGGTTTCTCAATTCATTTCAATCAGGGTTACACATCCCCTTAGTTCAATTAGGACCAATGAATCATCATTTCATTATCCAAAATTAGGGTTTCATGATATATAGTATAATCCAAAATTAGGGTTTCACATACCTTCATCCTATTTAGAATTATGGTTTACTATTCACATCACATCACCCTTGATTAGGGTTTATATTCAATAACCCACAATTAGGGTTTACTATTCCTTCCCAATTAGGGTTTATCATCACAAAACTCTAAATTATGGTTACTCATGTCTTTACCCTAAATTAATATCACATTATCCTCCTAGATTAGGGTTTCCCTCATAATTTCCCTAATTTAGGGTTTGAGTTCATCAATCAACTCAATTAGGGTTTTATGATCTCTTTATCAAGGATCATACCCTAATTGTATGCTAAACTTATTCCAAATACATGCATTTAAGGTTAACATGATGTATTGAATTATTGTATCCTCATCCATCACTGATTAATCCCACTAAGGTACCACTCACCTAAGTACATTAGGTGTCCAAAAGATTTAATCAATTGAACCTCCAATTACATGAAGTATATGAATGAATTGACCAATTGAATCTTCAATTACATTAATTATCCAAATGGATTAATCATGCTGGACCTCAAGCGGTCTAGCTTACTTAGACCTTAAACAGTCTTGGACTTTCAGAGTTCAAACGGTTTGAAACCGTTTGGGCATATTGCCCTTGAAACCGTTTAAGTAAGCATTGCATTGAAACTGAATGAGCTTGGGTCTCCAAATGGTTTGAGACCATTTGGACCCAAACAGTCTTAAGACCATTTGGTCCAAACCCTCTCAAAACCGAATGGACCAAAAAAAGTCTTTCAACACTTCATCATTTCAAGGTTTCAATCCATGAACCGACAATCAATTGAATACTTGATTCATTCATCAATTGAACCATAGAATCACCCCTCACTTAGGCCATCAATTAGGGTTTTGAACCCAATTGAACTAGGATTTATAATCAAGACTCCTTCAATTAGGGTTTTGGAATCGAGGAACCATCAATGTTTAACATTGTGGAACTAATCCAATTGAAATCATAGAGCCACCATCAATTTATGATATGACCTGACCTCAAACGGTCTTGAGGTCGTGTGGATGACCTCCAAACAGTCTAGAGGTCATTTAGATGACCTCCAAACAGTCTTGAGACCATTTGCCTCATCATTCATTAAAATTTGTGAAATCCAATTAGGGTTTAGGTCATTGGATTGTTCATCAATATAGTTATTGATTGCTCTTTAATTTGATATCTTTAGGTCTTCAAATATTCAACCCTTCTCCACCCTAGACCTCCAAACGGTCTTGGTTGACCTCTAAAAAGTCTTGAGACCATTTGGGTGATCTCCAAATGGTCTTGAGACTGTTTGGGTTAAATCAACCCAAAACTTTATGTCAAACTATTGCAATTTCAGCACTTAACCGTTTAGGGTTTCTAATTGGATAATTGTCCATAGATTGAATTAATCAATTGGAACCCTTGGATCATCATCCAACATTTAATAGGGTCCTGACCTCAAATGTTCAACCCATCCAAATGGTCAACTCCTCTAAACGGTTTGGAGTACAATCCTCCAAACAGTTTGGAAACTATTCGGTCTCCAAACGGTTTGGTGAAACCGTTTGGACCAAAACCTTAAAACCATTTGCAATACAAATCTATTGGAAAGTGAGCCTAGGATGATGTTATCATCATCAAGACTTAGACCATCGAGAACTACTGCCATTATTATGGTAATTGCATCAACTGATCAAAGGAATTGAAAGAAGAGCAATTGAACATAGTTGAATGGGAAATTGAAATCAATAACCATGAATAGGGGTTCAAGTTATATAACCCGCCTTCAATTGAGATTCAAATCTTGGATCTTCATGTCAAAAATGGTGGAAGTAGCTTTTTCACACCACAAGGATCGTTCCTCAAACTTTTGAGTGAAAAGGAATGGTTAGAAGTGAAGATGGGATCGAGATATGAAGAAATCATGCATTGATTTATGATTTCCACCATGAAATCAAGGTAAACGAAGGTCAAGAAGCTTACCAACAGGTTGAGGGTCGTCTCCCTGATGTCCCTAGCTCCCTTGATCATTTTTGCAAGCAAAGGAAAGAAGTGGATTCGAAAAATTCATTGGTTTGAGTGGTAAAGGGTTTTTTATAAGGAAATCAATGAGAGAGAAAATGCTTTATAAAAATCCTTTAAAATCCGAAATTTTTACCACCTCCTCCCCCTTTGTTCCTTACATTCAAAGGTATCTCTATCTCCACCTAACTCCCTTCCATTATCCATGAATTAAGGGAAAAGAAATTAAGCACATTAATAATATTATACTAATATCCCATTTTTAGTGGATATTACTTTCCATTAACTTAATGTGAGTGGACTCTCCACTCAAGTTAGATACTTCGTGGCCTAGAAAAGGCTCAAGGGTGTTCACACTTGAACAAATCCAACCATCTCGTTTTTAGTTGAAGGTCCTTCAATTAATATATTTATTTTTGCATTAATTTGAAGTAAAGTTCCATTTATGCTTAAATCTTGATTATTTTAACGTCAAGATTCCCTCTCCTCCAAAGTGATTCAAATGAGGCGCCCTCCTCATTTTCTTGCCTCTACAAGATGCTAAGATCATTAAGGACCTTAATGAAGTGGTAAATTGCATATTGAACCCTAGTTTTTGGGTAAATTTCACAATACACCAAAACTAGGTTTTAATGCACAAACATTGCTTTATCAGCTCTTTCTTGGTACTCAGGCTATCGCAAGCCATACCTCTACATCATATTTATTCCCATGATGCTTCAACACATGAGGAACATATTATCATGCACAATTTGCAATTTAACCCCTCAACTTGGGTAATTTGCACTTTAGTCCAAAAAAGTAAAACATTACTTACAACATTATTCAAAATGCACTAAAATGAAATATAAGTTCCTCTTGAGCCTTAATTACTTTCCAAAAGATAATATCAAGCATATAATTATCTTTCTTAAACAAAACACCTAGGGTAAAGCATAACCCAGGTCAGGGATGTTACAAGTTATCCACCCCTTACAAGGATTTCGTCCCCGAAATCATCAACAAAAACATTAAGAGAAAAGAGTAGGATATTTCCTCCTCATCTCATTCTCTAGCTCCCACGTAGCTTCTTCAATGCCACGGTGATTCCAGAGAACTTTTACAAGACTAATGTCTTTCTTTTTCACCCTTTTAATTCTTCTGTAAAGAACCAACACAGGTCCTTCAACATAAGATATATCATCATTTAGTTCTACCTCTACAGGTTGCAAAACTAACTCTGTGTCAGGATGGCACTTCCTCCACATAGAGATATGAAACACTGGGTGCAATCTATGCAACTCAGGTGGTAACTCCAGCTTATAGGCTACCTTTCCCATCCTTTCAATGATCGGATAAGGCCTCATAAATCTAGGAGCTAACTTCCCCTTCTTTACAAATCTAAGGATACCTTTCCAAGGTGAAATCTTGAGGTATACCCTATCTCCAACTTGGAATTCTAAGGGTCTACGACGCTTGTCAGCATAAGATTTTTGTCTATCCTGGATAGCTTTCAACTGTTGTTGTATGACTTTAATCTTCTTAGTAGTTTGTTATACTAGCTCAGGACCCAAAAGTTGATTTTCTCCTATTTCATACCAACATAAAGGAGATCTACAATGTCTACCATATAATGCCTCATATGGTGCCATATCAATATTGTGCTGATAGCTATTATTATAAGCAAATTCTATCAAGCTTAGGTGTAGATCCCAACTTCCTACAAACTGAAGGACACATGCCCTAAGCAAGTCCTCCAAGGTTTGTATGGTCCTCTCAGACTGTCCATCTGTCTGGGGATGAAAGGTTGTACTAAATCTTAATTGAGTACCCAAAGATTTATGCATTCGTTCCCAAAAATGACTCATAAAGTGGGGACCTCTATCAGAAATGATAGTAGATGGAACCATGTGCAAACACACTATCTCATCTATGTATATCTGTACAAGCTTCTCAGCTGTATAGGTTGTTTTGACAGGTAAGAAATGTGTTGTCTTTGTCAACCTATCAACTATCACCCAAATGGAATCATGACTTTTGGTTGTTTTTGGCAAACCAACCACAAAGTCCATGGTTACATGATCCCATTTCCACTGCGATATAGGTAGAGGTTGCATTGTCCTTGCGGGCTTCTGATGTTCAGCTTTAACCTGCTAACACACCGGACACCACATAACAAACTCAGCTACATCTTTTTTCAAACCAGGCCACCAATACATATCTTTCAAGTTATGATACATCTTGGTGCTCCCTGGTTGCATCGCATACATCGAAGAATGAGCTTCTTCCAGAACTAACTTCCTTAAGTTATCAGCATCAGGTACTACTATCCTACCATGGTAACAGACTACCTGATCATCTAAATCATGGAAGCTATCATGTTTCTCACTACCATACTCTGACCTGATCTGCTGAATCACAGTATCAGCTTGTTGTGCTTCCTTAATTTGTTGCCTCAGAGTAGGTTTCACTTGCATCTCCGCTAATAGCCCGACTAACAATGACACTTTAAGTTGTACATTGTCTTCCCTCAAGGAGATAAACATATCTCTCTTAGAGCAAACTAAGGAATTCAACTGTGCTTTCTCTAAGGCTGGTGTTGATGACTTTCTACTTAGTGCATCAGCTACCACATTAGCCTTCCCTGGATGATAATCAATTGTACAGTCGTAGTCCTTGATTAATTCCATCTAGCAGCGCTGTCTCATGTTCATCTCATGATGTGAGAATATATACTTTAGATTCTTATGGTCTGTGAAAATCTGGAATGTTTCTCCATAAAGATAATGTCTCCATATCTTCAAGGCATGGACCATAGCATCTAGCTCTAGATCGTGTGTCGGATAATTCTCCTCGTGTTTCTTAAGCTGTCGAGAAGCAAACGAAATCACTTGTTTATCCTGCATCAACACACATTCTACACAGTTCTTGGATGCATCACAAAAAACTATATACCCCTTCCCTTGCTCAGGTAACACTAGAACAGGTGCACTTGTTAGACTTTCCTTCAGCAACTGGAAAGATTGTTGGCACTTGTCATTCCATACAAAAGGAACCTCTTTTCTAGTCAACTTGGTCAGGGGTAAAGCTATAGAACTGAAGTTCTTGATGAACCTCCTGTAATAGCTTGCCAGTCGTAGGAAATTGCGTATCTCTGTCAGTGTCTTTGGATGTTCCCATTGCAGGATAGATTCTACCTTCTTAGGATCAACACAAATACCTGAGGCAGATATTATGTGTCCTAGAAAAGAAACTTCTGGTAGCCAGAACTCACACTTGCTAAACTTAGCATATAACCTATGCTCTCTTAGCAAAGTCAAAGCCTGACATAGGTGTTTCTCATGTTGTTGAGCATCTCCATTGTAGATCAAGATGTCATCTATGAAGATGACTACACACTGATCAAGAAAAGGTCGAAAGATTCTATTCATGAGTTCCATGAATGCAGCTGGTGCATTAGTTAGTCCAAACGACATAACTATGAACTCATAGTGACCATATCTTATTCTAAGAGCAGACTTAGATATGTCACCCTCCTTGATACGCAACTGATGGTATCCCGGCCTCAGATCTATTTTAGAAAATATAGTTGCACCATGCAACTGATCAAACAGGTTGTCTATCCTTGGTAGAGGATACTTTTTCTTTATGGTGACTTTATTCAATTGTCTATAGTCGATGCATAATCGCATAGACCTATCCTTCTTCTTAACAAAGAGGACCAGAGCTCCCCATGGTGAAGTACTTGGTTGGATAAAACCCTTCTCAAGCAACTCCTGTAGTTATTTCTTGAGCTCTGCCATCTCAGCCGGTGCCATTCTACGATGTTTGTGCTATTGGTTGTGTGCCTGAAATTAGATTATTTTCAAAATCAATCTCTCGGGACGGAGGTACACCTGGAAGTTCTTTAGGAAATACATCTTCAAATTCCCTGAATACCGGAACTTCAGAAGGATGAGGGCTCTCCATAGTGATATCTACCACATGAGCCAAGAATGCAAAGCATCCCTGTCTCATCAACTTCTCAGCTACCATAGCTGACACTAAACAGGTTGGAAGAATCTTTCTATCTCCCTGAAAGATCCATGTGTCACCCTTATCTGTGAGCACAGCCTGCTGGGAACCACAATCCAAGACAACCTTATACTTTTCTAAGGTGTGCATTCCTAGGATTATATCAAAACCCTACATCTCAAGTGGTATAAGATCCACTTGAATGTGATGTTTAGAAAAAGAAAGAGTGCAGGGAGAACACACCTCCCGCAACATTGTAGATCCCAGCAAAGGGGTTTCTAGTATCAAACTATCTTCTCTATGACTGAAAGTCATGTTGCAGTCATTAATCACTTCTCGAGTGAAAAAAGAATGCGCAGCACCCGGATCAATTAACACAGATATAAAGTAGGACGAAGACATATCAGAATAAAATAGTTCCATCTGACCTGTCACAACCCGAGGGTTGACTACTGTAGTAGGCTGATTCATTGCATAGAATCTAGTCGTTGCTTGATGTTGACCTTGTGCTTGGTTGTTGGGTGCTGACAATCTAGCTTGAGACACTCGTCTGCGTCCTCTAGCATTGTTACTGAATTGTCACCTCTGTGAGCCTTGCTGAATCTGCCTCTAGGGTTGAGTCACAATTCTGGCTTTCTCAGGACAATCTCTCTTCATGTGTCCTGACCTCCCACACTGGTAGCGGTTGTAGTTTCCCAAACTCTGCCTGGGTGGTCCCGTCACTGATGATGATGCTGTATTGGGAGCTATACTTGGAGTAAAACTATGACCTCTACCCCTACTTGACGTCCACTGCGGCGGGGCATTAAACTTTAGTGGTGGTGGTGCAGAGAACCTCAGATTCTTGAAACTCTCGGATAAGGATCCTTGAAACTGAGGATACACTTTCTTATTACTGGTCTGTCATTTCTCGATCACAGACCTCTCAATCCTCCTCACAGACTCCACAAAAGTTGCAAACCTATCCCAATTTTCTAAAGCAGACACTGGAGTGGTCAATTCAGCATTCAACCCCTTCTCGAAATGCCGAATCCTCTCCTCATCAGTAGCTGCCATGTGCAGACAGAACCGCAACAACTCCATGAACCTAGCTTCATACTCGCTAATGTTCATCTGTCCTTGCCTCAACCTCTCAAATTGAGAGATCTTCTCATATAGATACGTCTTGGGAAAGTATCTAGCAACAAACTCACATCAGAACTCATCCCATCTGACTTCAACTCCCGGCCTTTTACCTTCCTCAATAGTCCACCAATGACTAGTACTCCCCTTCAGTAGGTAGACAGCATGCCTCACCTTCTCATCTTCAGGAATCATAAGGATTCTGAAGGCCTTCTCCAGCTCAGTTAACCATAAGTCAGCATCGGCTGGGTCAGCTATGCCGACATATTCCGTGGCTCCTACCCTCTGAAGCCTTTCAAAGGTCTTTCTAGCTCCCTGTCTTTCATTGTGGGCTAGTGCCCTTAGTGAAGGTAGTGGCATCCTATCTGTCATATGAGTCATAGTTGCCATAAACTGCCCAAACATGGCTTGGAAGGTTGGGTTCCCCATATCAGCTTGATTAAACTGGGGTTGTTCAGGTACATGCTCCTCTCTATATTGGTCTTTTGCACCTCCTCCTGGTGCAGCAATGCTGCTCTCGGCAGCATGTTCGTCATGTGATCCAGACATCTTCAAGTTTTCTTCTCCTATATGAGCAGAAGGCACTATCAGATAAACTGGAAGACATTTAGAATAGACTCAACAACCTTAATCCTATGTCTCTGTAGACTCAGCGAACCTAGAGCTCTGATACCACTAAACGTTTGGTGAACGGTTCACAAAATAAGATTAACTAATGCGGAAGC
The DNA here is from genome assembly GCA_963693085.1 of Alisma plantago-aquatica. Taxonomy (NCBI): domain Eukaryota; kingdom Viridiplantae; phylum Streptophyta; class Magnoliopsida; order Alismatales; family Alismataceae; genus Alisma; species Alisma plantago-aquatica. The sequence goes on along the minus strand of OY856410.1, from coordinate 1,348,139,966 downwards.
ATTTTGTTAGCAGCGGAATTACTGAAAATCACTAAAAATTAAAACCTTTTATAAAAAGATCCATTACTAGAGATTCTTTAAACAAGAACCACAGTAGTATATTTACATACTGGTCCACATGGGACATTCCATGTATATCAAACCAAAATCTCAGGTTGATTATAAAAACACCATCTACTAACTCCTAGGACCTGAGAGTACAGAGACGACACATAGGACTTTATGTACAAAGCCTGGTAACCAGTATCCCCACCTGGGATATTACTGTTGTACTTGTTGTTGTTGTTGTTGCTCTTCCTCTGCTACAGAGCATCTGCCTCTTTGTCTGCATCTACCTAAAAATGTTGAATCCCACGGAGGTGAGACAATTGTACAATTGCCCCAGCGATAGATATAACTCTCCCCCGTAAACATTATTATAGGAATAAATTGAGCAGTGGAATAATATATTTCAATAGCAGATAATTTACTATCTATGCAGGTTAGAGAAACATTTTTATTCAATTATTTCAGCTATAACTTGACAAGGTAGCATGTCTTTTATTCAATTTAAAGAACATAAGTAACATTATGTGTCAAGAACATGCTAAGCAGGATAACATCAACCAATGGTGCTCGCATTTCAATCTTATGCAAATACGCTACATGGTTGTTTACACTTTTCAAACATAATTAAGCTATGAGGAGATGAGGTATATCGCTCATACTCCAACCAATCACTGTGAAGTCAAAATTGGTACCATAAAAAGTCAAATGGAAAAGTCAGCTTCCATGACTTCCCACATCTCAGTCAGTGTGAGATCACATGCAGGACATCTTGTATCTCTACTACATAGCTTGCCAGGGTATAGTGGCATCTTCTCTATAGAGCTACAGTGGCAGTTGCACTCTCTTCACAATCGAGAGATTTCATGTTTACCTCCATCGATCTGGCATTAACATCATCGGGAGATTAGTGTTACATCCATCCCGGAACATACAATGAAGGAATAAAGGTTTAATGTTTACCTTCCATCAATTCCCCCATTAGGACGTAAGGATATTTTCACCCATCGACCCCCGCATATTCAAAATATGTGAACTCCAGGAGATCCCGTAGGAAAACATGTTTCACCATTACCAACTACTGACGATGATGGATCTATGATCAGAGCACTACAGGAATAACTTTCACTTGATTAATTAAGTACATTATCATTTTCTTTTAGCATCAGTCAAGTTTTCAAACATAACTTATTAGGACAAATGCTATAAAGAAACATGTACTGTTTTTATCAGTTACTTTTTGGTCTTTAAAAGACATTGGGATCTCAGTCCCTCATTTCAAACTCAATGACATATACATATGGTTCTGGGTATTCAAACCCTTAGCTCATCACTGAGCATTGTTACCACTTTTTCAGGTAACCATCACCTTCAAGTCATCTAACCAAGGTGCACATGACACTTGTTGCACAAGCATCTTATCTAGCACTTGAGGCCCATTAACTCTCTTGTTACCTCTTACTAGGCAACAAGGCATATTATGGCACACAAGGCCCAATAACAATTTAATAATAAAACATCATAGCTCATACCTGGCTATGTTCATCATCTCATGATACCTGCATGGTTAGTACAGATGATAACATATATATCAATCATGTTTCAATTCCATGCCATCCCAGGGTAACACCACTATTACCTTATTAGGGTTGGGGTTTCTAAATTCATTTCAATCAGGGTTACACATCCCCTTAGTTCAACTAGCACCAATGAATCATCATTTCATTGTCCAAAATTAGGGTTTCATGATATATAGTATAATCCAGAATTAGGGTTTCACATACCTTCATCCTATTTAGAATTATGGTTTACTATTCACATCACATCACCCTTGATTAGGGTTTATATTCAATAACCCACAATTAGGGATTATTATTCCTTCCCAAATAGAGTTTATCATCACAAAACTCTAAATTAGGGTTACTCATGTCTTTACCCTAAATTAATATCACATCATCCTCCTAGATTAGGGTTTCCCTCAGAATTGCCCTAATTTAGGGTTTGAGTTCATCAATAAACTCAATTAGGGTTTTATGATCTCTTTATCAAGGATCATACCCTAATTGTATGCTAAACTTATTCCAAATACATGCATTTAAGGTTAACATGATGTATTGAGTTATTGTATCCTCATGCATCACTGATTAATCCCACTATGGTACCACTCACCTAAGTACATTAGGTGTCCAGAAGATTTAATCAATTGAACCTCCAATTACATGAAGTATCTGAATGAATTGACCAATTAAATCTTCAATTACATTAATTATCCAAATGGATTAATCATGTTGGACCTCAAACGGTCTTGCTTACTTAGACCTTAAACGGTCTTGGACTTTTAGAGTTCAAACGGTTTGAAACCGTTTGGGCATATTGCCCTTGAAACCATTTAAGTAAGCATTGCATTGAAACCGAATGAGCTTGGGTCTCCAAACGGTTTGAGACCGTTTGGACCCAAACGGTCTTAAGACCATTTGGTCCAAACCCTCTCAAAACCGAATGGACCAAAAAAAGTTTTTTCAACACTTCATCATTTCAAGGTTTCAATCCATGAACCGACCATCAATTGAATACTTTATTCATTCATCAATTGAACCATAGAATCACCCCTCACTTAGGCCATCAATTAGGGTTTTGAACCCAATTGAACTAGGATTTATAATCAAGACTCCTTCAATTAGGGTTTTGGAATTGAGGAACCATCAATGTTTAACATTGTGGAACTAATCCAATTGAAATCAAAGAGCCACCATCAATTTATGATATAACCTGACCTCAAACGGTCTTTTGGTCATGTGGATGACGTCCAAACGGTCTAGAGGTCATTTGGATGACCTCCAAATGGTCTTGAGACCGTTTGCCTCATCATTCATTAAAATTTGTGAAATCCAATTAGGGTTTAGGTCATTGGATTGATCATCAATATAGTTATTGATTACTCTTTAATTTGATATATTTGGGTCTTCAAATATTCAACCCTTCTCCACCCTAGACCTCCAAACGGTCTTGGTTGACCTCCAAACGGTATTGAGACCATTTGGGTGATCTCCAAACGGTCTTGAGACCATTTGGGTTAAATCAACCCAAAACTTTATGTCAAACTATTGCAATTTCAGCACTTAACCGCTTAGGGTTTCTAATTGGATAATTGTCCATAGATTGAATTAATCAATTGGAACCCTTGGATCATCATCCAACATTTAACTGGGTCCTAACCTCAAATGGTCAACCCATCCAAATGGTCCACTTCTCTAAACGGTTTGGAGTTCAATCCTCCAAACGGTTTGGAAACCGTTTGGTCTCCAAACGGTTTGGTGAAACCGTTTGGACCAAAACCTTAAAACCGTTTGCAATACAAATATGTTGAAAAGTGAGCCTAGGATGATGTTATCATCATCAAGCCTTAGACCATTGAGAACTACTTCCATTATTATGGTAATTGCATCAACTAATCAGAGGAATTGAAAGAAGAGCAATTGAACATAGTTGAATGGGAAATTGAAATCAATAACAATGAATAGGGGTTCAAGTTATATAACATGCCTTCAATTGAGCTTCAAAGATTGGAACTTCATGTTAACAATGGTGGAAGTAGCTTTTTCACACCACAAGGATCGTTCCTCAAACTTTTGAGTGAAAAGGAATGGTTAGAAGTGAAGATGGGATCGAGATATGAAGAAATCATGCATTGATTTATGATTTCCACCATGAAATCAAGGTAAACGAAGGTCAAGAAGCTTACCAACAGGTTAGGGTCGTCTCCCTGATGTCCCTAGCTCCCGTGATCATTTTTGCAAGCAAAGGAAATAATTGGATTCGAAAAAGTCCTTGGTTTGAGTGGTAAAGGGTCTTTTTATAAGGAAATCAATGAGAGAGAAAATGCTTTATAAAAATCCTTTAAAATGAGAAATTGTTGCCAACTCCTCCCCCTTTGTTCCTTGCATGAAAATTTATCTCTATATCCACCGAACTCCCTTCCATTATCCATGAATTTAGGGAAAAGAAATTAAGCACCTTAATCATATTATATTAATATCCCATTTTTAGTGGATATTACTTTCCATTAACTTAATGTGAGTGGACTCTCCACTCAAGTTAGATATTTCGTGGCCTAGAAAAGGAAAAAGGGTTTTCACACTTTAACAAATCCAACCATCTCGTTTTTGGTTGAAGGCCCTTCAATTAATATCTTTATTTTTGCATTAATTTGAAGTAAAGTTCCATTTATGCTTAAATCTTAATTATTTTAATGTCAAGATTCTCTCTCCTCCAAAGTGATTCAAATGAGGCGTCCCCCTAATTTTATTGCCAATACAAGATGCTAAGATCATTAAGGACCTTAATGAAGTGGTAAATTGCATATTGAACCCTAGGTTTTGGATAAATTTCACAATACACCAAAACTAGATTTTAATGCCCAAACATTGCTTTATCAGCTCTTTCTTGGTACTCAGGCTATCACAAGCCATACATCTGCATCATATTTATTCCCATGATGCTTCAGCACATGAGGAATATATTATCATGCACAATTTGCAATTTAACCCCTCAACTTGGGTAATTTGCACTTTAGTCCAAAAAAGTAAAACATTACTTACAACATTATTCAAAATGGACTAAAATGAAATATAAGTTCCTCTTGAGCCTTAATTACTTTCCAAAAGATAATATCAAGCATATAATTATCTTTCTTAAACAAAATACCTAGGGTTAAAGCATAACCCAGGTCAGGGGTGTTACAATTATGTCCTTAGTGATTTCAACATCATGCTTCATAGAGTCACCCCCAGCTGTTGAACTTAGTGATGTCCTTTCTGTGGAGGTTAGACCTTCATAGAAGATGGTAATGATAAAACCTTTGTCGTAGCCATGATGTGGGAAATTTCTAAGATATTCCTTATATCTCTCTCAAGCTTCATAAAAACACTCATAGGGTTTTTGCTTGAATTTTGTGATTTTGTGCTTGCACCTGATAGTCTTCTCAATAGGGAAAAAAATTGTTCATGAACGCTTGAGATAATTGTTGCCCAAGTGTGATCCATTTTTGGGAAAGGTACCACTATAGAGCTTTTTTTTTTAGAGAGAAACATAATCCCTTCATATAGATGGTGTCTTGAGAGATCATGTTCACCTTTAGGGTCTCATAGAGATTTTTTAAAGCATCAATGTGATAATATGGATTCTCTTTGATAGAATTTCCTCCAAAAGTCTGGTGTTGAATGGGGTTGATGAAAGTGGGATTTAACTCAAAGTTCACCACATGTATGTGAGGTAATACGATAGGTTACCTATTGTTTTTGACATGAACGGTGGCCAATGATTAGAGTGAGGGACTAATTTTAGGAGCATTGCTAGCATGTGGTGGTTATGCGGCCATTAGATCATTGTAGAGAAGATCTACCTCTGGCAATTCAGCAAGAAATTCCAGTGTTGAAGGAAATGATAATTTGCTACCTAAAACAAATTATTGAACGGATCAGATTCCAATACTAAAAATATAAATGATAACTTTACAAATAGATAATTTAATGTAAAAAAGGATGCTAATAACCTTTTTGCAAAATTTAAAAGCAATGACTAGTGCTAAGTATACCATAAGTTCTTAGAGGTTATTCGTTGTCTTGTACTCAGTAAAGGCATCAAAAGTTGATCACTCTTTTTTGTGGGTTAAAAGAGTAAAAGTGATTGTACAATCAAAGATATCAGACTTTAAATTTATACCTAACTATAAGAGACTTCTGCAGCTCAATACAAAGTCTATTGAAGTAGTGTGTGGTCAAACACAGGGATAAGGAGAATAATATAATAAAAATGAAGCAGTCTTAACTTAGTCTAATTGAATCAAATAAGTGAATTTTATGTCCCAGTTAAGGAACAATTTTATCTAATCAAGAAACAAATCTAAGTTATGGAAATCAAGAAAAGAAATTAAGATGAATCGTTAAATGATAATAAAAGGGACTTGGATTGGGTTTCACCAATATGACCAACCACATCCATTTAAAACCTTCACTCCTATTATATATATTCTTCACTTATTTGCAAAAATCTATAAAATATATCTACTCCTTCCTTCTCTTGAGATTCGGGTACATTTTATCTAAATGTATCTCTCTCGAGATAATTACCAAAAGACCAAGAACAATCGTATTTATTTTTTTATAGTAACTCGTCACTCTCGTATCTCATTACTAACCTATAGTCTAGATCTTTATTGAAGTCATTATCTAAATAATATTCATATAAAATGTCAAAAGAGGCTATCTAGTCATCAAGCGACGTAGTAAAACAATAGTATAGAAATAAAACTTGTAAGATCATATTCCATAAAATATAAGAATGAACAATTATATGGTTGGGAGGACCTGAAGGCTACATCCAACCCAAGTTCAGGAGTTTAGCCACGCATGGTACAATGAAGAGAAATATTACATCTTGGACAAATCATATACATAAAAGAAGGGAAAGGGATCGATATGAAGGTCTATTGTGTGATTGAGAACCTCCCATTTTGTGATGTTATCTTAATAGTTTCCCGCAATTTTTCCATACTCTTTCTCAGATAAATTAGATAGAACCCTTAACCTTCTTCCTTTATTACAAATGCACCATTAGACTAACTTTTCTCCTTTTTATTCTTACAGAAAAACACACACAAAAATCACAAAAGCCTCAAACGGTCTTGGAGACCGTATAAAAACCAAACGATCCTAGGACCGTTTGGAATCACACGGTCCCGAGACCGCATGAAGCCAACCGGTCCTGAGACCACATGAAGCCAACCAGTCCTGAGACCACATGGAGTCACACGGTCCCGAGACCGCATGGAGTCACATGGTCCCGAGACCGCATGAAGCCAACCGGTCCCGAGACCGCATAAAGCCAACTGGTCCTGAGACCGCATGGAGTCACATGGTCCCAAGACCGCATGGAGTCACACGGTCTCGAGACCGCATGAAGCCAACCGATCCCGAGACCGCATGAAGCCAACCGGTCCTGAGACCGCATGAAGCCAATCGGTCCCGACATAGCATGGAATCAAACGGTCTCAGAACTCAAACGGTCTTCACGACCGTTTGGACCCAAAACTTCCCAAACTGTTTGGATTTCACTTAAAGCCTATAAATAAGACCCAAGGAGTCCTGACAAATCATCAAGTCTCAGATGCCCAAAGGCTGCCTCTACTGCTCCAGAGTCGTTTCATCCTTCATCCTCTGCCCCGAGGCTGCTAGTCTGAGATCCACATTCCATCCAGAAGTTGCTTTCTCTCTCATCGCCCAAGAAGGTGGGAAGAGGAGACTTCATCATCAAGCAACCTACGAAGTGCAAAGATCGTCTCTCTCTCTCTCCAAGGGGTTGACCTTCCTCTCTCCTCCGTGGGGATGACGCTCTCTCTCTCTTCTCGCCTCCTTCTTTGTCCTTGCTATGAGCGAGTAGTCTTATTCACTAGGGTGCGGGGAGTAGCCCTGCTACCTATGTTTTCATTTCATGCAATGTAATCCATAGTTTGCAATAGAGATATACTTTCTTTTCAGTTCAACATCAATCATTTAATGAATGCTCATTGCTTGATCACCAACTTGTGTTATCTTTTATCTTTTAGTATGGATTGTATATGTTTGTACTATTAGATTCGAATCTTGATTGAATGTTGTCTCTTGATGCATGTATCCACCATGCATCTGTTTCGGTATCTAGAAGTGTTTTTCAAAAAGCAGAGTAAACTCACTTCCATCGTTGTACTTTCATACTATGAAATGGAATCAGTTGACGTATGAAAGTACAACCTTGATAAGTTGAGAAAACACACTTTGCGAAGGGAATGATGTAAAGTAAGTGACCATTCGTTCGGGGATGGCTGGCATTGCAACATTCCCACACTTCTCGTAGTTAGTTCTCCGAAAGGAAACTAAATCTACAAAGATACTAACTGCTTAGACTCTTATTGCAGGTTATGTTTTTATGTTGCATGTTTTGATCCATGCATAATGGTGGTGAAAGCCGATCACATCCTAGTAGTTTCTTATCATTGTTTACCATCTTAAAATTACTTCCTTGCTTTGTCTTCACTTGCACTTAATTTAAAACAACCAAATCAAATCTTCGGTCTAAATACCAACTATTAAGGAGTTAAGTGAGATTCTAACATTTTCCATCTTGTTGCTCCCAACAAGACCGTTGCCCTGTGGATTCGACCCTTAACTATACTACGATAAGACTTCCACGTATCCTAGCATACGTGGGTGGAGTTCTCAATCTAGTATAAGCAAGGCTAAACCTAAAGACTCACTATCTTTAGGATTTTTAGTGGTGCACGCAATTCTACATGAGTGGAAGCTCCATCAAAAATTGGCACTGTTGTCGGGGACAACGGAATGTTTTAATTTCATTTACCATCTTGCTAGTTGGTTAAGGTTTTTCATTTTTTTAAAACATTACTCCATATCTTCTTGAAATCATCATATCTCCTACATCATCTAAAAGGTGTGTTTCTTCCTCTACTCAGGTAGAAGATGTGTATGCAACCATCGCATAATCTCGGATTCTCCCCTGATCCAGAGTATGACTCTGAGGTAGAGAGAAGCTTCCACCTCCACATCAGACTTAACCACCAAAGAGCCAGGCAAATGGCTGAGGATCAACGCCAAGTTGCGTTAGTAATGGAAAGGGTAAATGTCGCCATAGCCGCTCAGAGAGCGCAACTCATTGCTGACACTCGTGCTCATATCCAAGCGGAAATCCGAGCTGAAGAACATGCCCGCATCCGAGCTGAAAATGAAGCAGCTAACCAAGCTACCCAGTTAGAGCTAAGAAACAAGCAATTGAGGGACTACGCCGTCCCCAAGCACTATGAAGATAATCATCCAGTCCGGCCGCCAATCATAAACATACCCAATTTTGAAATCCAGACACAATGGATTCAAATCATGCAGGGTATCTCATTCCCTGGTGGTTCTAGAGATGACTGCATGGATCATTTAAAGAGATTCAAGTCACTTTGCCGACTTGTCCCACAAGCCAGAATTTACTTTGACGCAATAATGCTACATCTTTTTCACTTCACTCTATCTAGAAGATATTTGAGTTGGTACAACTCACTTGGTAGGGAGCCAATCAATACCTCCCGGGCTCCCTTGGAAGAAACGTTCCTGGAGAAGTTTTTTCCTCCTTCATTAACCTATGAAATTAGGGGGCAGATCAACCACTTCGCCCAACTTCCTGGAGAATCACTCGCAAAAGCATGGGAAAGATTCAAGGATCTTCTAAGGAAGTGCCATCATCATGGTATCTCCCAAAATCAATTAATAGAAACGTTCTATAGGGGGTGAGTGATGATATCAAGCAATTTCTGGATTCCTCATCTGGAGGAAATTTTATGAGGAAGAACTACGAGGACACTTGGAAAATCGTTACACTTGGAGCTGAGAACCAATCCAATTGGGGACGATCATCTGGTAAGGGAGGCCTCAAAGTTTATAAGGCTGAGGAATCAATGGAAATGAAGGCTATTGTTGAAGCTTTAAAGACTATAGCTCACAAACAGTAAGCACTTGAAACCTCATTTGGAGAATATGATAAGAAGAAAAAACCCCAATTCCAACAAGTTAAAGCTGTTACAGGGACTTGTGAAGCCTATCACGCATATGATCACCCTACACTGTCATGTGGCCTACTTTACAATGTGATGATGGATATGCAACCACCACAACAGCAGTACAAACCAATCATCAAACACCCTGAAGATCAGATGCCCGAACAAGTTAATTCCATTCATTCCATACTGGGACAAGCTTACTATAATCCAAATTCACCAAGAAATCACCCCGGTTTCAATATGGAAATCATGCGGGGACTGCTAACCTGTAACATCAAACACAAGGCGGATCCTCCAATAGGTTGCCACCTGGATTTCAAAGTAACTTTAACCAAAATCAAGGGAACCTCAGAAATAATTTCCCAAGGTCTAACTACCCTAGAAATTTCTCTGCCTACTATCAATATACCCATCCTCCTCTACACCCACAATTGCACCCTCAGCTGCAACAACCGTAGCAACCTCAGTTAACATCACCTCCGCAACAATCACATCAAGGACAACAACAACTCACTCAGAAAAATGCCACTCCCCAGCCAACATATGAGATAACTATGATCAGGTAGATGTTACAGTCACAACAAACCATGCTTTCCAACCAGCAAGCTCAGCAGAAGGCTATGGAGGCTCAACTAGCACAAATTGTTGTCCAACCGAAACCGCTGGCAGGTACTTTTGCTGGTCAACCAGAGTCAAACCCTAGACATGATCAAAATAGACCAGAGCAATTAAATGTCGTCACTACAAGATTTGGTCGTGTCTTTCATGAAACCATGAGAATCGCTCATGATGATGATGATACACTTGTCTTCACTCCGAATGTAAGTCTGAATCTAGGAATTGAGAAATCTGCAGAAACCACAAAAGGCAAAGAAAAGGAGCAAGCTCCCAAAGAGTCAGAAATTCCGCAATATAAACCTAGGATACCATATCCAGGAAGATTGTGAGAAACTAAAATGGACACTAGGTTCCCAAAATTCAAGGAGGTGATGAAGAAACTTTATATCGATATCCCGCTCCTCGATGCTCTCTCTAAAGTACCATCTTGGGCTAAATATCTAAAAACCTTGCTGTCAAGGAAATATATTACTGAAGAGCAAGAAACACTCAAACTGGCTCAGACCACCTCTGATATCATTCTTAATAAGATGCCAAAGAAAAAGAAGGACCCTAGTTCTTTCGGTATTCAATGTTGTATTGGAAATGCTTCGAGCAAAAAGGGATTAGCTGAGTTAGGGGCTAGAATATCTATTATGCCCTACTCCATGTGTAAAAGATTGGGTTTTACTGACATGCTACCCACAACAATGACAATTCAGTTAGTTGATTCCACTATCACTGCACCATTAGGAATTATCAAAGACATTCCAGTCAGGATAGGCAAGGATGCTTATGTCCCATGCAATTTTGTCATTATGGATATCAAGGAAGATCTTAGATACCCAATAATATTTGGCAGACCTTTCCTTGCCACAGCTAGGGTGCTCATTGATGTCAAAGTTGGCACGATCATTCTGAGACTGGGAAAAGAAGCAATTCAGTTCCGGGTCCTTAACAGCATGAAAGGTCCTAGCATTCAAGAGGAAGTTTTTCTCCTAGATGCAATACATCAAATGTCACAATTGGAAATATCTGAACCATCTGATGAGTTAGAAAATGTCCTAATAAATCCAGAAGTCAAATTCTCAGCCAACGAAATAGTTCAACAGTGCCTGCAACACTTAGAGAAAGCTGAAGAAGCACCAGCAGCCACTTTTGAAGAGCTCAAATTTGTCACTATTTTAGAAACAACAGAAACACCTAAGACTCTCGAGATGAAAACCCTACCAACGGGACTTAAGCACATCTTCATGGACAAAGAAAAACTATGTCCAGTAATCATCAGTTCCACTCTTATGAAAGACCAGGAAGAAAGGCTTCTCGTTGAGTTGAAGAAACATAAGAAAGCCATTGGGTACAAAATAACTGACCTGACAGGTGTAAACCCAGCCTTATGCATGCATAAACTTCCCATGGTAGAAGAATTTAAGCCTTCAAGAGAGCACCAGAGAGATGAATCCCAATCTTAAAGAGGTGGTTCGCCTTGAGGTCCTCAAACTGCTAAAAGCTGGTATTATCTACCCAATTTCAGATTCCCAATGGGTTAGCCCTGTCCAAGTGGTCCCCAAAAAGGGAGGAACCACTATCGTGCTAAATGATAAAAATGAGTTAGTGCCCATGAGGACTATCACTGGGTGGAGAATGTGTATCGACTACAGGAAACTAAACAAAGCAACACAGAAAGATCACTACCCTCTACCTTTTCTTAACAAAGTCCTCGAACGCCTAGCCCATCAAAAGTTCTTCTGTTATCTCGATGGTTATTCTGGTTTCTATCAAATTCCTATACACCCAAAAGACTAAGAAAAAACAGCTTTCACTTGTCCCTTTGGGACCTATGCTTTCAGAAGAATGCCATTCGGGCTATGCAACACACCGGCTACCTTCCAAAGGTGCATGTCTGCTATTTTTGCAGGATTAACCGAATCCATAATGGAAGTATTCATGGATGACTTTTCAGTTTACGGAGATTCTTTTGACAACTATCTACTTAACCTTGGACAAGTCTTACAAAGATGCGAGGAAATGAACCTTATCTTAAATTGGGAAAAATGCCATTTTATGGTAACTGAACGTGTCGTCCTCAGACATAGAGTGAGTGACAGAGGGATTGAGGTAGATAAGGCAAAAATTTATGTCATCTCGAAATTTTCGCTGCCAAAAGACGTAAAAGGAGTACGAGAATTCTTGGGTTATGCTGGGTTTTATCAAAGATTCCTTAAAGACTTCTCGAAAGTAGCAAAACCCATGACCCAATTATTGACCAAAGATGTCGAGTTCAATTTTGACCAAGAATGTCTACAAAGCTTCACAACCTTAAAAAATGCTCTAATCTCTACGCCTATTCTGAGAGCACCTGACTGGTCACAACCTTTCAAAATAATGTGTGATGCCAGTGACTATGCTATAGGAGCAGTGTTAGGACAGAGAATTGACAAAAAGCCTTATGTAATATACTATGTGTCCAAGATTCTTGATGAAGCGCAAAAGAACTACACCACTACAGAAAAAGAGTTCTTAGCTGTCATCTTTGCGTTCGAGAAATTCCACTCCTACCTGATTGGATCGAAGGTCATAGTCTACATTGACCACTCTGCCATACGATATCTAATTCAGAAGCAAGATGCAAAACCCAGACTTATCCGCTGGGTGTTAATGCTTCAGGAATTTGATTTAGAAATCAAAGACAAAAGTGGAGTGGAAAATGTTGATGTTGATCATATCATCTGCATTGAAGTCATACATGATGATAAAGTACCTATCCGAGACTCCCTCCCTGGCAACCAGCTAATGAAAACTACCACCGGATTCCCCTGGTATGCCGACATAGTGAATTATCTGGCTACAGGAATCATCCACCCTTCCGCCTCTCATCACGACAAAAAGAAATTCCTCCATGATGTTAAGCAATACTACTGGGATGAACCTTATCTCTTTCGCCTATGCACAGACAGACTTTTCCGTCGCTGCCTACTTGAAGAAGAGATTACTCTTGTCTTAGAACATTGCCATTCTGGCCCCACTGGGGGATACATGAGTTCGAAAAAGACCGCTATGAAAGTTCTGCAATCGGGTTTCTTCTAGCCAATGATAGCAAGAGATTCCCATGATTTTGTAAAATCATGCATTAAATGTCAACTTTCTGGCGGTATAACTAAAAGGAATGAAATGCCCCTCACTATGTGGTAAGAGATCGAATTTTTCGATGTGTGGGGGATAGACTACATGGGCCCCTTTCCCTCTTCTTATGGATTTTCCTACATACTGATTGTTGTGGATTATGTCTCGAAATGGGTAGAAGTTATACCCACAGTTTCCAGTGATTCCAAACCAGTCATTAAGATGTTTAAAGATATCATTTTTCCCAGATTTGGAGTCCCCCGAACTGTCATATCCGACGGAGGGACCCATTTTCTAGAGCAAAGCTTTGAAGCCCTCCTAAAGAAATACGGAGTCAACCATAAAGTTGTCATGCCTTACCATCCACAAACTAGTGGTCACATTGAAGTTTCGAATAGACAATTGAAGGCAATCTTAGAGAAAACCGTCAATAGACACCGTACCGACTGGTCCACCAAGCTTCCTAATGCCCTTTGGGCTTACCGAACAGCTTATAAAACACCAATTGGAACAACCGCGTTCCGTTTGGTGTATGAGAAATTATGTCATCTTCCAGTAGAACTGGAACATAAGGCTTGGTGGGCCATTAAACAACTGAACTTCGATTTTAAAAGCACTGGAGAAAAGAGACAACTCCAGTTGCAGGAACTAGAGGAGCTCAGAATGACCGCATACCAAAGTGTCAGGATTTACAAAGAACAAACCAAGATGTGGCACGATGGTCATCTAAAAAGAAAAGACATCGCCATTGGAGACAAAGTCCTTTTCAACTCTAGACTCAAAATGTTCCACAGAAAACTTCGTACAAAGTGGTCTGGGCCTTTTACTATCAAGCACATATACCCGGCTGGAGCCATCATAATTGTTGAAGACAATGGAGGAGAAAGGACAGTCAATGGCCATAGATTGAAAAAATACTATAATCCAGCAGACAAAATTCCAAGATAGACTATTGAGATCAGAGACCCCATAACATCACCATAACAAAATCAAAACTTCGTCGAGCCAGCAACATAAAACCCAGGCGCTACTTGGGAGGCAACCCAAGATCTGTTTATCATCATTTATCTTTTATTATTATTTCCTTTGTTTAATTTAGGTTTATCATCTTTTTTCTGAAAATATAAAATTCACATAAACAACTAAAACAAACATTAAAATATAAATATCAAAAACCTAAACCATCTTAAACGGTCTTGAAACCGTTTGGAGCCAAACGGTCTCGAAACCGTTTGGAGCCCCAAACGGTCTCAAATCGTTTGACCTCAGGAATTTGTAAGGTCAACTCCCAAATCCTATAAATATAACCCTACCCCCCTCTCCTTCTTCTTTCTTTCGATTCTCGAGATCTCTAAACCCTCGCAAACACTATTTCATCTCCCCTACTCCTGCTCCCACGTAGCTCGCTATGCCGGTTCCCTCCGCCACCATTTCAGCGTGTCTTTACGATGACCGCACCTCCGTTACCACTGCCCTTCGCATCGCCGTCGTCATCACCCACAACAGCAAGGTAGACCAGCTCACCACCATCACCAGCACCTCTGTCATTGCACCACCATCACCAGCACCTCCATCGTCACATCACCTCTATTTTTACCATAGTTGACGTCTACGTCGCCGGCGCAGCCCCCTATTCTATCTCCGTTGCCATCTCTATCGCCGCTGATATCTCTTCTCTACCGTCCGTTGTGCCCCCGTCGTTCCACCTTCCAAACGGTCTTGCAACCGTTTGGAGCCAAACGGTCCTAAAACCGTTTGGAGCCAAACGGTCCTGCACCGTTTGGAGCCAAATGGCCCTGAAACCGTTTGGAGCCAAACGGTCCTGAAACTGTTTGGATTCCTCTAAAATATAAAAACATAAACACATACATGATCTAATTTTCTCTTTTAAATAAACTCATTTTCTTTGCAAAATACTTCTAACACATGAATTTTTGCTAATTCTTTTAGAAATGGCCTCACCAGCAAAACAAACCACAGGAACCGCCGACGCTCCTTTCTAGACAAAGGAGCAACTAATGGAGGACCGTGCCAGGCTCCAGAAGATAGTAGACACCTATGAAAAGACTAAACAGACCCCACCAAAGGTCAACATGATAGCGGTCATGTGTGAAATTGACCGCATCAACCGTTGTCTTGCTGAGGAGCCTGAAGAAGAAGTGGAAGAAATCTCTTCCAGTGACGAAGGCTCCAAATACGAGCCAAACTCCGAAGATGAATCCCCAACCGAAAGGCTCAAGGGGAAATGAAAGGTCCAGGAAACTGCGACCGAACAACCCTCAAAAAAGCGGGCAAGAAAATAGGTCTGCCCCGCCACTGCTAGGGAACAAACCCCTAGCAGGCTATATCCCATCAACTGTTACCACCACCCCCACTACCACTCATGCAACCACCAATACCCCTGTCTTCTCAGTAATCACCACCACCAGAAAATCTTTTCATCCACACCCTCCCATCCATCGACAAAATACTTAAACCAACAAAGTGTGTTTGCTCAAGTGTACTGCACAAGATGGGGATATACGACATAATCCTCACCATGCTCGACAACTCTAATCTCTCAAGATTGTGCTTTGTCCCTGAAATTTCATATGTCGAACCCACAACATAATTCTTTACACATCTCACCAAAGAATATGTGGATATTATGGACAGAGCAAGGGACGACGGTGACCGTAGGCTGGTCACCAATTTTTTTGGTAACGTAGTCATAACAGAAAATCTATTGAATGAAATTTTCATAGACAACCTGGAGCAGCTCAAAAAGGCCAAAGTTGTTAGCATGGAGAGCTCCAAATTCAATAGACACAACTTCTGGAAAACCCTAACAGGGATCCCAACCTATGAGGCAAAGACCTGCAAGGCCTCCAATATTTATTCTGGGTTAGTACGCACACTTCACAAGATTCTCACCAGTGCGCTCTTCCCCAGAATAGAAGGAGGAAATGTTATCACCCCTGACCTTTTTCTTCTCTGGTCCATTCTGCATGGAATGTCGGTCAACATTGGACGGCACATGATACAAAAATTCTCAGCTTATGCCATAGGGAAAGAAATATGCATGGGCGGGCACATCACTTCCACTATCAAATATCTCAAAATGGACAGATTACTTCCCAGGTGCACGCATATCAAGGGCGACATCCTCACTAACGAGCAAACCTTAAAGAACTCCTACATCATCAAAGAAAAGGATGCAAAATTACACTACATCTTCTGCCCTACCGTACGATCCTCCAGAACTCTGCTACTGCTTCCGGAGCTAGCGGATTACGACAAGGAAAAATTACTCTTTACTGACGAAGAGCTCACCAAAATCCTAGCTTCGGTCAAAGTATAAGAGAAGAAGACCAAAGCAGGCCAAACAGAGCTTAGTATCACCGCCCCGATAGCTAGGGTAACAAAAATCCCAGTAAAATGACCATCTAAGGCACAACAGCTGTCGGGGACGCCGACATCAAAGCTTAATCCAGAGACAAACCGACCTCATCTGGAGGAACTTATCAATACCTCATCATTAGATTCATTCATCATGAGCCTATACGATGATCTCACCAACCCCACCACCCCCACCACATTACCATCCATTACTATCCCACCATCTACCACCCTTCCCCCTTTCTCAACAACAATTCCTCCACCCACATCCTCCACCTCAACTTTTTTATCTTCTGGAATCCCATTCTCCACTCCAACTCCCGACTTCACCTCCTCCGCTCCCACCTCCATCTTTTTACCCTCAAAACTATCCCTCCCACCTTTCTCACCATGACTGTCACCTTTTTTCTCATCCGCTTCCACCTCGACACTACTGGTGACTTCCTCTACAGTCACCACGCAGTTTGCGGGACCTTCAACAGTGTCTCTTCCGCAAGACACTACCACCCTTCCACCCCGACCCCAGCCACCCCACCCTTCCGCATCTGGGGTCCCTTTTACAAACGTCGGTGAGGAATTCGGATGTCAATTCGACGCTATCTGAAACCTCCTCACCGACCCTTCTAATATTTTGCAATCTATTTTTTCTTGTATGCAGGGTCTAACTACACAGGTCGCCAAGATTGATGTGTAAAACCTTGCCTTGCCAGGCATCATCTCAAGCATCCACCAACAACAGAAAGTAGCGGCCATGAAAATCGATCGCATCGACGACCGCCTGCAACAACTGTCATAGTTGGTGCTTGAAGTGAAAGGCCAGCAAGATGATCTGGTCAAGCAAGTCGACAAGATTTTTGCGTAACATCAACCTTTGCCAGAAGCTCTGTGCAAACTTAAGCAGCAACAAACGGCTTTAACCACACGCTTGGATGACATCAACACCACCCTCACACAACTACATAACCGCCAAGAGGAGTCATCCAACAATGAAATAAACCAACTAAGAACTCAAGTGACGGACCTCCCTGCATGACTCCTCTCCGCCGAGGCTCGCTATTCAGATATCAAAGAAACCCATGACGCACTGCCTGAAACACACGAGCATGTACAAGTGGCTTTCGACAAGCTACAAGCACTCCACCGGCAGTGCAAGAGAGAGAAAGTACCCTTTTTAAGGAGGAAACTCAAGTATCCTAGAGAGAGAAAGTACACTTTTTAAGGAGGAAACTCAAGTGAGATACTTCAATTACACATGAATGTGCATGTTTAGGGAATGACCCACCTATATGAGGTCATGGAAACCCTATTTATAATATCTAATGGATCTTAATCCTAATTGAGAGCCTTAATGATGATGTTCTCTTACATGGTGATGCAATAAGTACAATTCACCATGGAGTGAATAGTAAACCCTAATTGACAGGGTTATTGAATTCAACCCTAGTTAAGGGTGATTCCATGAGAAGCCCTAGTTAAGGGTGATTCCATGAGAAGCCTAGTTAAGGGTGATTCCATGTGAACCCTAGTTAAGGGTGATTCCATGAGAAACCCTAGTTAAGGGTGATTCCATGTGAAACCCTAGTTAAGGGTGATTCCATGTGAATCCCTAGTGGAGGGGGATTCCAAGTGAAACCCTAATTTGAGAATGCATCCTTAATTGTTGAATTGTTTACTATTATCTATTGAACTAACCATGCAGGTTATTATGAGATAATGGTCATACCCAGGTATGAAATACCATGTTATATTCATTGGAAGCATGACTTAAGCTTTATGAATAGTGAATCATCTTGATGCACTGCTAAGTGACATCTTTTGTGATTTATGGGCTGTAAGAGCCATAAACACCATCAAGGTCATGCTTGACAGATGACTTGTGATGAGATAATTGAGAACTGGTAATTGAAATGAGTTAGGCCTGCTACATTTTAGTATTCTCATATATAGCTGTGATGCTAATGTTTTTGTATGATGATATGAATACTGAATGTACCTAACTAATCAAGTGAAATGTAGAGCCCTGATCATAGATCCATCATTGTCAGAATCTAAATGATGGTGAAACAGGTTTTTCCTCAGGGAACTCCTGGATCACATACTTTTGAGTATGTGGGGTACATGGATGTGTAGAACCTTACATCCTAGTGTAGGTATTTGATGTAGATTCTTGTAGTCCGTCATACCTTCACTATAAAAGAAAAGGTGAGAGGATGATGTAGATTCTAGTAGTCCATCAGACCCCACCATAAAGTCCTAAAGGTGAGATGTATCTCTACACTCCCTTAAAGACATAAATACCGTATCGGTGAAAGATAAACAAGAAATCTTCCGATGACGAAGAGAGTACAGAACGCCACTGTAACTCTAAAATAGCGAAGGTCCAGTTTACCCTGGAGAGCTATTACAAAGACATCCCGCCAGATGTCAAACAATCAATCCTCTAACTGACTGAGGAAGATGAGGTCATAAGAATCCGGCTCTTTTAATGACCTATGTATGATACTGATGTGACTTCTTAACGATCAGTTGGAGTATGAGTGGTATGCCTCATCTCCACAGGGCATAATAATGTTTGAAAAACATAATCAACAGCGTAGTATATCTGCTAGAGTTAACTACGAGTTACTTGATTGATGTTACCTTGAATAGCATAGATGTTTTCATATTTTTTTATATTGATTGAACTCTTGCTTATCTTCAGAACTGCTAGTGAATATCTTGAAGGCTCTTATTGCTTTAGTTATTCCTTGCTTTACTTATAAAGCCTAGTGGAGAGTTATAACTCTCGCTGGGGCAATTATGTATAATTGTCTCACCCCGTAGACTTCTACTTTTTAGGTGGTCGTCGAAGACGGAGGAACAAGAACACAGGTGACCAATCCCAGCAACAGCAGCATCAGGAGCAGTAAATATCTCAGGTGGAGATCTAGCCTGCTTCATGGTGTAGTTAGAGTCAAGTCCTATGTGTCCTCTGTACTCTCAGGTCCTGGAGTGTTTTGGAGTATGAATTCTTGAGAATTTTGGTATCATGTTGTATATAATTACTCAAGAAGTAATTGTCAGTGATGTAAACAGTTAAATCCTTTTTCTATGGAAAAGGTTTGTGGTTTCAGGCTCTTGTCTCGAAAAGTTTTAATTTCCCGTGATTTTTGTCTTCCGTTGTTTACCGATTGCTTCCGCACATGATTAAATCGGGATTAATTCGTGGTTTGGAGATCGGAGCCCACAATTAAGTGGTATCAGAGCCAGGTTCAGTCGAGTCTACAGAGGCATAGGACTTAGGAAGTTGAGTCTATCTTTAGTATTCCTTCCTCATCTAATAGAATCTTCTGCTCCTCAGGAGAAGAAGATACTTAAGATGTCAGAACATCGTGATGAGCACGTGGCAGAGAGTAGTGCTAGTGCACCTCAAGGTGGTGCAGGAGTACCAGAGTTGGAACAGCCTGTACCAGAACAACCTAGAGAGCCACCCCAGTTTGACCCAGATGACATGGGTAACCCAGCAGTCCAGACAATGTTTGGGCAGTTTATGACTGCCATGACACACATAACCGACAGGTTGCCTATGCCTGTACCTAGGGCACCTGTCCAGCCTGAGGGGCAAGGTATCGGTAAGACATTCGAACGACTTCGTCGTGTCGGAGCTACCGAGTACCATGGGACTGCTGACCCCGCAGATGCTGATCTGTGGTTGATAGAGCTGGAGAAGGCTTTCAGGATCCTCAACATCCCTGAAGCTGAGAAGGTAAGACATGCTGTCTATCTTCTCAAAGGAAGTGCTGGTCACTGGTGGAATATGGAAGAGCAGAAGAGACCTGGGGTAGAGTTCTCATGGGAAGAGTTTCGTCGGGAATTTATCAATAGATATTTTCCAAAGACCTTCCTAGACGAGAAGATCTCTCAGTTTGAGAGACTGAGACAGGGTATGATGAACATTAGCGAGTACGAAGCTAAGTTCATGGAGCTGTTGCGATTTTGTCCGCACATGGCTTCCACAGAAGAAGAAAGAATCAGAAGGTTTGAGAAGGGGTTGAATGCTGACATGTCTACCCCAGTGTCTGCCTTAGAGAACCGAGAGAGATTCTCTACCTTCGTTGAGTCGGTCCGAAGGATAGAGAGATCTGTGGTTGAGAAGAGGCAAACCCATAAAAGATATCCACAGTTCCAGGGTTCTTCATCTATGGACTTTAAGAAGTCTAGATCCTATGCACCTAACCCTCCACCATCTAGATCTAGTCCTCAGACTCAGTGGTCTCCTAGTAGAGGTAGAGGAAGAGGACAACCACCTCGGGAGACACAGAGTTCTGCATCAATGTCCGCCACTGGACCACAAAGACCACAAGGAAGAAGCTGCTACAACTGTGGCAAAGTGGGACATTTGATGAAGGACTGCCGATCTAGGCCTGTCAGTGTGACACAGCCTCTGAGACATGGACAACAGGGATCACAGGGAGGACAATCTCAAGGAACAGGTCGAGGACGCGGGCAAGCGTCTCAAGCTGGATCATCAGCACCACCTCAACAACAGGCTACAGCGAGGTTCTATGCTATGAACCCATCAGAGGCAGTGGTCAATCCACAAGTGGTGACAGGTCAGATGGAACTTTTATATTCTGATATGTCTAAATCTTGTGTAGTATCTGTTTTGATTGACCCGGGTGCTACGCACTCTTTCATCACTCGAAGAGTGATTCGTAACTGCAATATGACAACTAGTCATAGGGCAGATAAGTTGTTGTTGGAGACTCCGTTGAGTGGGTCTGCTGTTCTGCAAGAAGTATGCTCTCCTTGCGTACTTTTCTTTGCTAAGCATCGCATTCAAGTGGATCTCATACCGCTTGATATGCAAGGATTTGATATAATCCTAGGGATGGATACCTTGGAAAGGTATCTAGTTGTCTTGGATTGTGAATCCAAGCTGGCAGTGTTTGCTGATGAAAGCAACACATGGATCTTTCAAGGTGAAAGAAAGATTCTTCCCACCTGTCTTGTATCAGCTATGGTTGCTGATAAGTTGATGAGGCAAGGATGCTACGCATTCTTAGCCCATTTGGTAGATGTTACCAAGGAGAGTTCCAACCCTGCTGAAGTTCCGATAGTCAGGGAATTCGAGGATGTGTTTCCCGAAGAACTTCCTGGTATACCACCACCCCGGGAAATTGATTTTGAGATCAATTTGGTCCCAGATACGAAACCCATAGCCCAGACTCCGTATAGGATGGCGCCTGCTGAGATGGCAGAACTCAAAAAATAGCTTCAAGAGTTACTTGAGAAGGGTTTCATCCGACCGAGTACCTCACCTTGGGGTGCTCCGGTTTTGTTTGTTAAAAAGAAAGATGGATCGATGCGGTTGTGCATTGATTATAGACAACTCAATAAATTAACGATAAAGAATAAGTATCCTTTGCCGAGAATTGATGATCTTTTCGACCAGTTGCGTGGTGCAACAGTCTTTTCTAAGATAGACTTAAGGTCTGGATATCATCAACTCCACATTAAGGACAGTGACATATCTAAGTCTGCCTTTAGGACAAGATATGGTCACTATGAGTTCACGATTATGTCGTTTGGACTAACCAATGCACCGGCTGCATTCATGGAACTCATGAATAGAGTCTTTCGACCTTTCCTTGATCAGTGTGTAGTCGTCTTCATAGATGACATACTGATTTATAGTAAGGATGCTCAGCAGCATGAGCAGCACCTTCGCCAGACTTTGACCTTGCTAAGAGAGCATAAGCTATACGCTAAGTTTAACAAGTGCAAGTTTTGGTTATCTGAAGTGTCTTTCCTTGGACATGTGGTATCTGCCTCGGGAATTCGTGTTGACCCTGCAAAGATAGAATCTGTTCTGCAGTGGGAACAACCGAAGATGCCGACGGAGATTAGAAGTTTCTTGGGGTTAGTTGGTTATTATCGAAGGTTTATTAAGAATTTCAGTTCTATAGCCTTACCTTTGACCAAGTTAACCCGAAAGGATGTTCCTTTTGCTTGGAGTGATAAGTGTCAACAGTCTTTTCAGCTGTTGAAAGAGAGGTTAACAAGTGCACCTGTGCTTGTGTTACCTGAACAAGGAAAGGAATATATAATCTTTTGTGATGCCTCCAAGAATGGACTTGGATGTGTGTTGATGCAGGATAAACAAGTGATTTCTTTTGCTTCCCGATAGCTTAAGAAACACGAGGAGAATTATCCGACACACGATCTAGAATTAGCTGTTGTGGTCCATGCTTTGAAAATCTGGAGACATTATCTCTACGGAGAAACTTTCCAGATTTTCACAGACCACAAAAACCTTAAGTACATCTTCACTCAGCATGAGCTTAATATGAGGCAACGTCGCTGGATGGAGTTAATCAAGGACTACGATTGTACGATTGATTACCATCCGGGCAAGGCCAATGTGGTTGCAGATGCCCTGAGTAGGAAATCAGCAACATCAACCATGGATAGAGCACAACTAAGTTCCTTAGTATGCTCTAAAAGAGATATGCTTATCTCTTTAAGGCAAGACAATGTGCAGTTGAAGGCATCATTGTTAGCTGGTCTGTTAGCTGAGATGCAGATTAAACCTACCTTAAGAGAGCAGATAAAGGAGGCACAACAAGTAAATGTTTTTGTACAGCAGATTAGATCTGAGTTTGGTGATGAGAAACGAGAAGGTTTTCATGAGTCAGATGACCAGGTGGCATGCTATCATGGAAGGATGATAGTCCCAGATGTGGACAACCTGAGGAAGTTAGTCCTGGAAGAAGCTCATTCTTCGATGTATGCTATGCACCCAGGGAGCACCAAGATGTATCGAAATTTGAAAGATATGTATTGGTGGCCTGGGATGAAGAAGGATGTAGCTGAGTTTGTTCTGAGGTGTCCTGTGTGTCAGCAGGTCAAGGCTGAGCACCAGAAACCTGCAGGAACAATGCAACCCTTACCCATACCACAGTGGAAGTGGGACCATGTGACCATGGACTTTGTTATTGGCCTACCCAGGACAAACAAAGGACATGATTCCATTTGGGTAATTGTTGATAGGTTGACAAAGACAGCACATTTCTTACCTGTCAAAACAACCTATTCTGCTGAAAGGTTATCCCAGTTATATGTTCAAGAGATAGTGCGTTTGCACGGAGTTCCTGTCACTATAATTTCTGACAGAGGTCCCCAGTTTACAAGTCGCTTTTGGGAACAGCTACACAGAGCCCTAGGCACCAAGCTAAGGTTTAGTACAGCCATTCATCCCCAGACTGATGGACAGTCAGAAAGGACTATACAGACCTTAGAAGATCTGTTGAGAGCATGTGTTCTCCAGTTTACCGGGAGTTGGGATCTACATCTAAGTTTGATAGAGTTTGCCTATAACAATAGCTATCAACATAGCATTGGTATGGCACCATATGAAGCCTTATATGGTAGACGTTGTAGATCACCCTTGTGTTGGTATGAAACTGGTGAGCACCAGTTGTTAGGCCCTGATCTTGTGCAGCAAACTACAGAAAAGATTAAAATAATACAACAATAGCTTAAGACTGCACAAGATAGACAGAAATCATATGCCGATAAACGTCGTAGACCCCTAGAATTCCAGGTTGGAGACAGAGTGTATCTCAAGGTCTCACCTTGGAAAGGAGTCCTTTGTTTTGGGAAGAAAGGAAAGTTAGCTCCTAGATTTATGGGACCTTATCCAATTGTTGAAAAAGTTGGAAAGGTGGCCTATAAACTAGAGTTACCTCAGGAGTTGCAGAAGTTGCACCCTGTGTTTCATATTTCCATGTTGAGGAAATGTCATCCAGATACCGAGTCAGTTCTACAACCTATGGAAGTAGAATTGAATGAAGATATAACGTATGAGGAGGGACCAGTGTCAATCCTCGATAACAGAACAAAAAAGTTAAAGAAGAAGGATATAAGCCTTGTAAAAGTCCTCTGGAACCATCGTGGTGTTGAAGAAGCCACTTGGGAACTAGAAGATGAAATGAGAAGAAAATATCCTGCTCTTTTCTTATAATATGCTTTATCGATTTCGGGGACGAAATCCTTTTGAAGGGGTAAAGAATTTGTAACACCCCTGACCTGGGTTATGACCTAACCCTGGAAGTTTTGCCTAAATATGTAATTAATATACTTGTGAACACTCCCTGGCATGTAATTAAGTTCCTCAGGAACATTTACTTTCAATTTTGCTCCTTTTTGTATAAAGTTGTAGCATTGTGTTGTATGCAGGGACCTATGTGCAAATTACCCAGTTTAAGGGTTGAACTTGCAAAATTCACAAGATAAGATGTTCCTTTGATGTTGAGACATCATGAGAATGGTTATGGTAAAGTTTGAGGGATTTCCCAAGCTTGAGCACCAAGGTGCAGCTGTGGAAGCAATTCCCATGCTTAGAAACCCTAATTTGGGGTAAAGTGCGATTTACCCAAATTGAGGGGTCCAAGTTGTAATTCTTAATATCTAGAACATCTTTTATGACCTTGTCATCATTTAGAGTAGAAATGATGAAAGGAATACATCATTTAATAATCGGATGAGATAAATGATCTTTGTGATAGAAATCACCTAAAATGGGCATGAAACCCTTTCATGTATGTACCCTAGTTGAAGGTTGGATTCCTTTACCCCTAGATCTTGAGATTTCATGAGATTTGCATAAGGATAGATAGGTTTGGTCGTGCCTTTGAGCAAGGAGGGACCTAGATGTGATTTCCAATCTTGTGAGGTCCTTAGGGTGTAAAAGAGGCTAAAGTATATAAGCCCTTTTCCCTTGCAATTAAGTGAACGAATTTTCTTTCCTTCACTTCTCTTCTTTTCTTGCTCAAACGACCAAGGATAGCTCTGGATCTCAGGGGGGGGCGACCAACCTATTCTAGGTAAGAGAACCCCACCTTCTAGCTTGAATTCATGGAGGAATTCACTTTCTAAGGTTGGTTTTGTGGTTAGCTTACTTAGTCTTCTTGTTCTAGCCGACCAAAGCAACGTTTCCTTGGAGAATTCACCTCTGACCAAGTTGTGGAAGCTCAAGGACGCCATTAAAGCTAGGAGCTTGAAGGCTTGGAGCTCTAAGATCAACCTTTAGGCGGGTTTTATAACTCTAAACTTATGCTTTATATGTATGCTCAATTCTTGCAATTTACTTGGTAAATTCTCCTTCTACCTCCCTTCTTCCTTGCACGTTTGCAAGCAAAACAGTGGGGGAACCGACCTTGCAAGAGGTTGAAGATGAGGGGCGTGATTCCCTATGTTACTTTTTCAAACGACCTTGGACCCTTTTGGTCCAAACGGTTGCAAACCGTTTGGGTTCAAACGGTTTCAAACCGTTTGCTCTCAAACGGTCTTGCAAGACCGTTTGGATTGAAACGGTCTCAAGACCGTTTGAAAGAGTTGACCAAAGGACGACCGTTTGAGGGTCTGTTCCTAACATATTGAATTTCATCTCTGCAAAGAATCAAAGTCTAATTCTTAACCAATTGAGAGTTGAAGGCACTTCAACATGAAACCCTAATCGGGTGAAAAAGTGCTGATTTAACATATAGATCTTGTTGAGTTTTGGGTTGAAGGACCCAAACGGTCTCAAGACCGTTTGGGGATTCCTCCAAACGGTCCTAAGACCGTTTGGGCACAACCCAAGACCGTTTGAAGGTCTAGGGTTGAGTTAATCTAATGGTTTGAAGGTCCAATTGTAGGAAATTGATTAATTGATGAAAATTGCTGATTTTGACCTAATTGGACTTCAACCTTAGTTAAAACGATTTGGATCTTGGTAAAACTTTGGGCAAACGGTCTCAAGACCGTTTGGATGATGTCCAAACGACCTCAAGACCGTTTGGGCCAAGTTTGAGCCCAATTGGAGGTCAATTGATAGGTTCAACCTTGAATTGATTCACATTGTTGAACATTGATGACCAATCAACTTGAAACCCTAATTGAGAACGATTGAACCCTAATTGGCTTGCAATTGAGGGTCAATTTGATGTCTAAGTGGCTAAGGCTAACCCTAATTGACTCAATTTATAAGTGGTTAGCATAGCTTTAATCAATTGAGGGCTTCATCACACATATCCATGAACATTAGTGACCTTTGAATCCCTTTGGAGGTCCAAACGGTTTGGGCCCATTTGGACCAAACGGTCTCAAGACCGTTTGGATCCAAACGGTCTCAAGACCGTTTGGGGCCAAACGGTCTCAAGACCGTTTGGGGCCAAACGGTCTCAAGACCGTTTGGGGCCAAACGGTCTCAAGACCGTTTGGGGCCAAACGGTCTCAAGACCGTTTGGGCTCAAACGACCTCAAGATCGTTTGGTCCAATCGATCTCAAGCAATTCTGATCAAACGGTCTCAAGTCGATTGAAGCTCCAAACGGTTTGGAAGTCAACCCTTCCAAACGGTCTTCACCTCCAAACGGTCTCAAGACCGTTTGGGTGGTTGAAACCGTTTGAAGGTTGAAACCGTTTGGAGATTGGTGATGGTTTGTACTTAACCATTTGATGGTGTAATTAGTTCAATGATGATCCAAACTAAACCCTAATGGTAACCCAGGTCATTAAGGGACTATGTGATGAGTGAGTTAAACCATGATGGTGATCATGTGGCAAATTACCAAAATACCCTTGAGGGGTCTAAAGGGGCAAAACCTTGTTCTAATCAAACTCTAATCACATGATGTTGATGTTTTGGATCATGTTGGTCAATGGAGACTTATCTCAACCTGATCTAGAGTGGTGTTGTCACCATTTACTAGTGAGAGGAGAGAGAAAGTATTTCTAGAGAGAGAAAGTATCCTAGAGAGAGAAAGTACCCTTTTTAAGGAGGAAACTCAAGTGAGATACTTCAATTACACATGAATGTGCATGTTTAGGGAATGACCCACCTATATGAGGTCATGGAAACCCTATTTATAATATCTAATGGATCTTAATCCTAATTGAGAGCCTTAATGATGATGTTCTCTTACATGGTGATGCAATAAGTACAATTCACCATGGAGTGAATAGTAAACCCTAATTGACAGGGTTATTGAATTCAACCCTAGTTAAGGGTGATTCCATGAGAAGCCCTAGTTAAGGGTGATTCCATGAGAAGCCTAGTTAAGGGTGATTCCATGTGAACCCTAGTTAAGGGTGATTCCATGAGAAACCCTAGTTAAGGGTGATTCCATGTGAAACCCTAGTTAAGGGTGATTCCATGTGAATCCCTAGTGGAGGGGGATTCCAAGTGAAACCCTAATTTGAGAATGCATCCTTAATTGTTGAATTGTTTACTATTATCTGTTGAACTAACCATGCAGGTTATTATGAGATAATGGTCATACCCAGGTATGAAATACCATGTTATATTCATTGGAAGCATGACTTAAGCTTTATGAATAGTGAATCATCTTGATGCACTGCTAAGTGACATCTTTTGTGATTTATGGGCTGTAAGAGCCATAAACACCATCAAGGTCATGCTTGACAGATGACTTGTGATGAGATAATTGAGAACTGGTAATTGAAATGAGTTAGGCCTGCTACATTTTAGTATTCTCATATATAGCTGTGATGCTAATGTTTTTGTATGATGATATGAATACTGAATGTACCTAACTAATCAAGTGAAATGTAGAGCCCTGATCATAGATCCATCATTGTCAGAATCTAAATGATGGTGAAACAGGTTTTTCCTCAGGGAACTCCTGGATCACATACTTTTGAGTATGTGGGGTACATGGATGTGTAGAACCTTACATCCTAGTGTAGGTATTTGATGTAGATTCTTGTAGTCCGTCATACCTTCACTATAAAAGAAAAGGTGAGAGGATGATGTAGATTCTAGTAGTCCATCAGACCCCACCATAAAGTCCTAAAGGTGAGATGTATCTCTACACTCCCTTAAAGACATAAATACCGTATCGGTGAAAGATAAACAAGAAATCTTCCGATGACGAAGAGAGTACAGAACGCCACTGTAACTCTAAAATAGCGAAGGTCCAGTTTACCCTGGAGAGCTATTACAAAGACATCCCGCCAGATGTCAAACAATCAATCCTCTAACTGACTGAGGAAGATGAGGTCATAAGAATCCGGCTCTTTTAATGACCTATGTATGATACTGATGTGACTTCTTAGCGATCAGTTGGAGTATGAGTGGTATGCCTCATCTCCACAGGGCATAATAATGTTTGAAAAACATAATCAACAGCGTAGTATATCTGCTAGAGTTAACTACGAGTTACTTGATTGATGTTACCTTGAATAGCATAGATGTTTTCATATTTTGTTATATTGATTGAACTCTTGCTTATCTTCAGAACTGCTAGTGAATATCTTGAAGGCTCTTATTGCTTTAGTTATTCCTTGCTTTACTTATAAAGCCTAGTGGAGAGTTATAACTCTCGCTGGGGCAATTATGTATAATTGTCTCACCCCATAGACTTCTACTTTTTAGGTGGTCGTCGAAGACGGAGGAACAAGAACACAGGTGACCAATCCCAGCAACAGCAGCATCAGGAGCAGTAAATATCTCAGGTGGAGATCTAGCCTGCTTCATGGTGTAGTTAGAGTCAAGTCCTATGTGTCCTCTGTACTCTCAGGTCCTGGAGTGTTTTGGAGTATGAATTCTTGAGAATTTTGGTATCATATTGTATATAATTACTCAAGAAGTAATTGTCAGTGATGTAAACAGTTAAATCTTTTTTCTATGGAAAAGGTTTGTGGTTTCAGGCTCTTGTCTCGAAAAGTTTTAATTTCCCGTGATTTTTGTCTTCCGCTGTTTACCGATTGCTTCCGCACATGATTAAATCGGGATTAATTCGTGGTTTGGAGATCGGAGCCCACACATTTAATGGCGAATTAGTAAATTATCTCCACACTCGATTTTCATGCTTTTGCTTCATTTCTACATCTGACTCTCCACAGGTCAACATCAGGGCCGAAATATGCCAAACACTCTCAAGGACGGAAGGGACATCAGGTGACATACAAATCAAGAAGCCTCGCAAGTGGACCACTAAGTAGAAACCAAATAAGTGCATGTCGAGAAACTCTAAGAACAGCTTTCTTCTCTTCAAATAAAAGAGGCTTGGCCGCCCAATTAATTTCCCTAAAAACCCAAATACTAAGCCTGTGAGTTTACAAATAAAAGCTAGAGTGTTGAATAAAACTATGAGAGTTGTGCCATGAATAAGGATCTATATAAAGAGCCAATGAAGGTCTCGCCCGGCCGGTACATTCAGCTACCCTCACAAAGACAGATGTGTCGTGCCCGGTAGTGAAACCCTAAGGTATCTAAATATATGAAAGGCTGACAAAGGACTCACCCGGCCGGTACATTCAACTTCCCTCACAAAGGCAGATGTATCATGCCCAGTAGTGAGATCCTAAAAGCATAGACAACCCCTCCCCCACTTGAAGGGGGAGTTACACAACAAGCCTTTAGCCAACCCTCATACTCACTCTAGCTTCCGACAGGATTTTCAGAGAAGTATAAAACTGATTAGAGTCAACGACATGCACAGAATAAAAAGTGGTCCCAATGCGGGCTACAAGATATGGAAGAAACCTGAGATCCAAGCAACTCTCAATACCTGAAACAGTTAAGGCAAGCAAAACCTCTGATACAACCTAAGGAGACCTCTGGTTTAGAACTGGAGCAAGAGCATAGAAATTTTAACTAAATAAAATCGCCTCGCCATTACATGCCTCAGCTCTATCTAGCTTGAGGACAAGCTAGACTCTAAGTTAGGGGGGTGATAACCTCCCATTTTGTGATGTTATCTTAATAGTTTCCTGCAATTTTTCCATACTCTTTCTCAGATAAATTAGATAGAACCCTTAACTTTCTTCCTTTATTACAAATGCACAATTAGACTAACTTTTCTCCTTTTTATTCTTATAGAAAAACACACAAAAAAATCACAAAAGCCTCAAACGGTCTTGGAGACCGTATAAAGACCAAACGATCCCAGGACCGTTTCGAGTCACACGGTCCCGAGACCGCATGAAGCCAACCGGTCCTGAGACTACATGAAGCCAACCGGTCCTGAGACTGCATGGAGTCACACGGTCCCGAGACCGCATGGAGTCACACAGTCTCGAGACCGCATGAAGCCAACCGGTCCCGAGACCACATGAATCCAACCGGTCCCGAGACCGCATGAAGCCAACCGGTCCCGAGACCGCATGGAGTCGCACGGTCCTGATACCACATGGAGTCACACGGTCCCGAGACCGCATGAAGCCAACCAATCCTGAGACCGCATGAAGCCAACCGGTGCCGAGACCGCATGAAGCCCACCGGTCCCGAGACCACATGAAATCAAATGGTCTCAGAACCCAAACGGTCTTAGAGCCCAAACGGTCTCAGAACCCAAACGGTCTCAGAACCCAAACGGTCTCAGAACCCAAATGGTCTTCACGACCGTTTGGACCCAAAATTGCCCAAACCGTTTGGACTTCACTTAAAGCCTATAAATAAGACCCAAGGGGTCCTGACAAATCATCAAGTCTTAGACGCCCAAAGGCTGCCTCTGTTGCTCCAGGGTCATTTCATCCTTCATCCTCCACCCCGAGGCTAGCAGTCTGAGATCCACATTCCATCCAGAAGCTGCTTTCTCTCTCATCGCCCAAGAAGGTGGGAAGAGGAGACTTTATCATCGAGCAACCTGCAAAGTGTGAAGTGTGAAGATCGTTTCTCTCTCTCTCCAAGGGGTTGACCTTCCTCTCTCCTCCGTGGGGATGATGTTCTCTCTCTCTTCTCGCCTCCTTCTTTGTCCTTGCTATGAGCGAGTAGTCTTATTCACTAGGGTGTGGGGAGTAGCCCCCCTACCTATGTTTTCATTTCATGCAATGTAATCCATAGTTTGCAATAGAGATATACTTTCTTTTCAGTTCAACATCAATCATTTAATGAATGCTTGTTGCTTGATCACCAACTTGTGTTATCTTTTATCTTTTAGTATGGATTGTCTATGTTTGTACTATTAGATTCGAATCTCGATTGAATGTTGGTTCTTGATGCATGTATCCACCATGCATCTGTTTCGATATCTAGAAGTGTTTTCCAAAAAGCGGAGTAAACTCACTTCCATCGTTGTACTTTCATACTATGAAATGGAATCAGTTGACGTATGAAATTACAACCTTGATAAGTCGAGAAAACACACTTTGTGAAGGGAATGATGTAAAGTAAGTGACCATTCGTTCGGGGATGGCTGACATTGCAACATTCCCATACTTCTCGTAGTTAGTTCTCCGAAAGGAAACTAAATCTACAAAGATACTAACTATTTAGACTATTATTGCAGGTTATGTTTTTATGTTGCATGTTTTGATCCATGCGTAATGGTGGTGAAATCTGATCACATCCTAGTGGTTTCTTATCATTGTTTACAATCTTAAAATTAATTCCTTGTTTTGTCTTCACTTACACTTAGTTTAAAACAACCAAATCAAATCTTCGATCTAAATACCAACTATTAAGGAGTTAAGTGAGATTCTAACATTTTCCATCTTGTTGCTCCCAACAAGACCGTTGTCCTATGGATTCGACCCTTAACTATACTATGATAAGACTTCCATGTATCCTAGCATACGTGGGTGGAGTTCTCAATCTAGTATAAGCAAGGATAAACCTAAAGACTCACTATCTTTAGGATTTTTAGTGGTGCACGCAATTCCACAGGAGTGGAAGCTCCATCAGTGATCGATCTACTAACCTTTTGGCTTTTGATCAAATAAGAGGTTGAGGCTAGCTATCTATAGCCAGTGGTTGATGACTCTCCTCCTTCTAATTCGAACTTGATGCAAGCATGTCTTTCAACTTGTCAGTGGAAGTGGATTGGGCCGCCAAACAAGAGGTCGATAGATCTAGACTGGTTGACAGCTCTCATCTTTGGGCTCTGAATTTGGCAGCAGCCTTTCAGCCTATTGACTCTGAGGTTACAAGATTCCTCAAAGTGACACCTTGGGGTCCTATTTATAGGTTTTGACTTGTGCCTTGTTGGTCTTAGATTGGTCCACATGGCATGGACCTTCCTTCTTCTTATTTTCGATCTTGATAGCCGATGAAATGATTCCTTGACAAATCCTTATCAGTCTTTGAGGGAATCAGTTTTTTGGGATCGATAGGAAATTTGTCAATAGGATGGTTGAAATCTGGTCTTGATGAAGGCTTTGAGGATACTTCATTGATGGGGTCATCAATGGTTTTGAAACGACGGGAATCTATCAATACAAATGTCGATGAGCTGAATTGTCGATGAGAGCTCGTTAGGTATTGTTGATGCTTCCTTGATAAACTCATCGACTCTCCTTCCTAAGATGTTAGAGGATGATGGGATTGTTGATCCTTTAGAGAAAAAATTTAATGTCGACCCATTTTGTTGATGGTCGACGGGTATCTGACGAGTCTTTGAGTGATCAGTTTAGAATGTTGATGGTTACCCATCAATTTTGCCATTTAGCACCGAATTCCTTCAAATACCAACAAAACTTAATTAAAACTAGGACTTTAGTAAATGGGAGATAAAATGAATGAAATTGGATATCTTAGAGACTATATCAGGTAATTTTATTTATTAAAAATTCACAAAAAGTGC
The DNA here is from genome assembly GCA_963693085.1 of Alisma plantago-aquatica. Classification (NCBI taxonomy): domain Eukaryota; kingdom Viridiplantae; phylum Streptophyta; class Magnoliopsida; order Alismatales; family Alismataceae; genus Alisma; species Alisma plantago-aquatica. The sequence continues at coordinate 1,348,106,658 of OY856410.1, read as the reverse complement.
ATCAAAATTGATATTTTTTGCAAGTTATTAGTCTTGGATCATATTAATGAAGTAGTCTCATTTGATAATACAAACAATCAAATCTAATTAGTAGTCTCATTCTCTTTGTATATTTTTTATAATACTAAACCATATACATTAGATCATATTAATGAAGTAGTCTCATTTGATAATAAGAACAATTAAATCTAATTAGTAGTATCATTCTCTTTGCAGATTTTTGACAATACCAAACCATATACATTGGAGCACTTGAATGACCTATGTGAACAGTGGGCAGACTATTTCATCAAAAATATGGACTTGAACCAAAAATGGGAGGATTGATTGATATTTCTTGTAGTTCCAACTTTGATGTCATATTTTTGTTTGTTATATTATTATACATTGTGGACTAAAATATGAGATGGAAGCTGATGCTGATATGAATTTGTGTGTGTGAATTGAATGTGAAGTGCATATGTGTCTGTGAATTAAATGTGAAGGCATGAGGAAGAGAATGATGTCTATTTGTGCATATATGTATAAAATTGAATGTGTGGTTGAGAAATGGAATAATTGAGCTATGAGTTCATGGATTTGTGTGCATTTGAAGTAAAAAATGATAGAATGTGTGGTTGTTTGTACATATTGTACTGAAATACATTTTTAAATTTTTGTATATATATCTGTTTCTTATAGGTTTGTTGGCTTGTTGTTAAGTTGTGATGCTTGCAGAGGCCTACAATTCTTCAAAATTTAAAGAACTACACATAGTAGACAGACTAGCAGGTAGACAACAGGTCTGCAAACCTGCAATATAGAAGAAGAAAAATAGATAGTTTTGTCAGTTATTTCATAATAACTAATTACATATCCCATCTACGTCAATTATTTACAATAAACCAACATGATATACTTAAAATTTTCATTATTCGGTCACTAATAAAACTAAAGTCATGATATTTGGCATCGGTTATTTATCATTACACCATCGATGAGGAAATGTTAAAGGCATCAGATGTTGTTCTTACAACCGACAAGGAAAGGTCAAGGGAGACCATAAATATGTCACCCACTGAGTGTTACATCGTCACTTTCACTATAATGCAGCCCCAATGACAAAAGTTATTATCGTCAGTTTTCTGAATCAGTGATGAATGGCTTGAATTTTAGCAATGCCCACTTGGTCATCCAATTTTAAACGATGTTGTATGCCTAAAATAATCATTGTTATATTCCCATTCTGTAGTACTGAAGGCATGTGATGTGTGAAGATGTGTTGGTCAACTTCACATTAGCTATAGAGGAATTGCATGAGTCAAAATTTCTTGATACTATTGTGATTGAAGTTCATGGTGAAATGATATGGATGAGGATGCAATAGAGACCAACATCATTAACCATGATTAGAGAAGGCGAGGAGTATTTGTTGACATGAAATGATATGAAAGACGACATGGAAAAGGAGACCAAAGGACTAGTCGATATTGTTAAATTCAAACACCAGTGAAGAGGAGACCATAGAACCATGAGAGGTGAAATTTCACCACCTTCATTGAGGTAAAAATCACCTATTTTTATGGCATTGCATTTAGAGTCTCATGTGATGATTTTGACGACTCAGAATATAATTATGCATGTTGGACTACTGCAACAATGACTTGTACCAAAGAGTGGGCCAAAATTAACATGGTTTGTTCATTTATGTGTTTTTTTCTAGATAACCCTCGAGTTTGGAAAAAAAATCCAAGAAAAAATTATTTCATGGGAAATCCTATAAATGCCTCCCCTTATTTTCCTATTTATAGAACTGACAGAATGCATAGTTGTTTCATTTTTCTAAAATTCATATAAAAATTGGATTGTCAACCCTTTACAAAAATATTAATAAATTATATGTTTTAATTATAAAATTTGAGCCCATGTTTTCTCACATACAATGTTATTTTTTCTCTCTAGATAATGTTGTGTAGGGCTGATAAAAACAAACTTGGACCAATTACATGGATTTAGGCATTGACTTTTTTACCCTAGCTACAATAGACCCAAATTTGAAATTTTAGATTTGTTTATGAGTGGCATCTGAGTTTTTCTTTGTGGATATCTGAAATCATGTGCATCCAAAATCATGTTAATATTTCTACTACTATTTTCAAATCATGTTGTATGTGGTATAAAATTTTAGTTATTAGTATATATTGTTGTTTTTCTCTTTCTCGGGACAAATCTGATTCTTATTTGTTATTTCTACAAATTGTTGCATATATATTTTTGTAGAATATTGTTTTGACTAACAATGTTTCCAAATTCATGCAAACATATTTGTATTTTTGGGGTTTTTGATTTACACATTCAACATGGGATGTCATGACTTTAAAGTTTTGCTAGTTGACTCAAAAATGGTAATTTCATTTCTTGTTTAGAGGATGCGACCCTTTTTCCAATCAGATTTGAGTCGAGCATTTTACATGTACCTAAACTAAGTCCAAATGAAATTGCTTAAATAAGCATGATTGCTAGTCCTAGTTCTTAGCACATCTTTTATGATATTAATTTATATCATATATAGTAGATACATTAATATTGTTCATAATATAAATTAATTTCATACATGATATGCTAAGAACTAGGACTGGGAGTCTAGTCTAGTTGAGCCTAGTTTCATTTTAGCTCAATTTGAGCCAGAAGTAAAATGTACAACATGAATCTGATCTGAAAAATGTTTTGGGACCTACGCACCAAACATGGATCGGAATCAACATTTCGGCGTCTCACCTATTAAAACTAGAAAAAAAAATCTATAATCTAATGTTATATGTGTTATTTTAACAATACTGAAATACAAACTTGTTTAGCCTCAATGTGTTGGATATTGTTTGGCTAAATAGCATATTTTGTAATGAAATGTCTGTATCAATTACTAAAATAACAAACAAGAATCACATTTGTCATGCAAAAAAAGAAAAGCAACAATATGATGTACATATTATAATAATATATAGATTAAAAAATGAATCAAAAAATACTTATACAAAACTAATTTAATCTTGGGTGCATCACATTTTCTCATGTTCACAATGAAAAACTATGACTCCTCGTTTAAATAAATTCATACTTTTCATATTTGGGTCAATTACAACTCAAGTCAAAAAAGTTAATACATGAAACATTTTTTTTCAGACTGAGCAAACTAAAACAAAACATGAGAAAACACTGGCTCAAATTTTAAATTTTAAAAATTTATAGAATAGAAAGATTTATAATCTATAGATACTCATATATTAATAGCTTCATGTTATTTTTTATAATATAATAAATTATAACCATTGACATGTAATATCTATGGAGATGAATTAAATAACTAAGTTGTGTATAACATATTGAAATCTAGATATTTTCTCCTTGAACTCTTTTTCTTATTCCATGTACTCTAAGATGGTTTTTGATCCCCCTCCGACTAGAATTAGATGGAAATTGTGTTCTAATATTGAGCCAGATATCATGTAGTGAATAATATATGTCATTGTACTTATGTAGACTTAATTAGAGTAATAATAAAAGGATGTGAATAAATATGTTTGAATTTGAATATTTGACCAAAATATCTAGAATAGTTGAGTATATTTCATATTTCAAATGAAGCTAGTTGTTTAACTGAGATAATATTAGGCTAAACTTAATCTATTGATTATATTAATAAAAGAATTTCTTTCCTGCATCGTAGACGGGGAGGAAGGGGGCGAGGGCGTGGGCGATCTGCTGGCGGCAGAGGGGGTGGAAATCACACCACTGAATCATCGATTCCTCCATCTTGCCGATCGGAGGGAAATGGGGATGGAGGCTTGACGTGATATTTTATCGCACTAACAAACTCACTTGGGGTTGAAATCCCTGAGCTTTTACCAATACCAAAGTGCAATAATACCACCCGTAAGCGGACGAGTCTTATCGCAGTATAGTTAAGTTCGAACCCAAAGGACAATGTTTTTAAGAATCTTTGTCAGTCGAACCTAGCTCAAGTAAAACTAATATTTAAAACGGTTGGTTGATTTTGAGGTTAACTAAACTGATTGCAAGAAAGTAAAAGCTGAATTAAAGTTGGATTTAGATCAATAATATGGAATTGCTGGGATGGTATCGGGTTTCACCACCACTACACATGCAAATACATTCGATCGCAAACAATCCAGGCAAGATATAACTATCCAAATAGAGCTGCTGCAAAACCCCCCATTCGGGCATTAGGTTCGCGTAAGCATCCCCCTATGCATCAGATGTCTCGTCATCATCCGGATCACTTACTTACAGCTCTAAAGATACAGAAATCCAACGAAGGTTGTGGGCCCCCTATACAGGCATTAGGCACATAGAAGCATCACTGAAGGCTAGATGGCTCGTCCCCTCGCGGATCATACACTTACGACCTCAGAGAAATCTCATTCTATTTCTAGTTTGGGAGTCAACCGCATTAATCGATAAGCAAGTAGGTGATTAATATATGAGAAAACATCGACGATTAACAAGAAGATACAAAATCCAACTAAGGTTGTGAACCCCTATACAGGCGTTAGGCACACAGAAGCGTCACTGAAGGCTAGATGGCTCGTCCCCTCCCGGATCACACACTTACGACCTCAAGGAATCTCATTCTATTTCTAGTTTGGGAGTCAACTTGTTAAACGACATTCAATCCTACATATAGAAGTTCTCACAACATAGGAAGAACAAAGATGAAAGCAAGTAAAAAATCAAACTACGAACATAACGGTTAACACAAAATGAAAAGTTATATACATTGTCATGGAAAGTTTAACAAAAGAACATGATTGCATGGGTAGCGGTGCTAGTCCCCGCACCCCAGTGAAAAGGTACTACTCGCCCATGATGCGAGAAACAAGAAGAATGAAAAAGAGAGAGAAATCTGCCACGAACTCGGTGTAGAAGGTAGTCGCAGCTCGGTGAAGAAGTTACGACCTTCTACGTCGTGTCAGAGCAGATATGGACGTGAACGGGAGTTGCCAAGACAGACCGGACAGTCTCCCTCGCTCTGTCTTCCTTCTCTCCTCAGCCTCCTTGGTTGCAACATGGGAAGTAGGTGGAATGAAACTGGCACGGATGGCACTGGATTTGAATCAGACCTGTGTACAGGCAGCCTGTCGGCGTCCCAGAACTGATCCCGAAGTGAGGACCCTTGGGGTCCTATTTATAGGTACAGAACTGGTCAAGGGCGGAACCAAGGGGGGGCGGACAGGGGCCATGCCCCCCCCCCAAAAAAAAATAAAAAAATAAACATACATATACATATATATACATATATTTGTAATTTATATTTATAATATATATCATGTATGAAGGATAAAAGGCACGAATGTGAAAGTAATGTATTGGTTTGCAACTGCACTCATGTACCAAATGTCATGAGTTCGATTCTTAGTATGGGCATTATATGTTTTTTGGCAATAAATGCATAATACAGTTACTATTAATACAATGTTTCACATATAAAGACACAAAATTGAACATGGTGTAGTGGTTGATATGTTATTTGATGTACCAAAGGTCATGGGTCAAACTTTACAATGAACATTTAGTTTTTGGCCCCCGCAACCTTTGGGTCATGGTTCCACCACTGGGACTGGTCCTCATGCTTTTGATGTGATTTCAGCCTGAACGGTCTTGGAGATATTTTCTCCAAACAGTTTAGTTAAAAGTTGACTAAACTGTTTAGTGTTTAATAGACCAAACGGTCCTGAGAAATCAGCCTCCAGTCGGTTTTAGCAATTGTGACTAAACGATCTCGCATTGTGTAGATCAAACGGTTTGCTTTGCATGCTTAAACGGTCTGGGAACGTAGCTCTTCCAAACAGTTTTAGAATGAACCTCCGTACGGTTTCATGCAAGCACCCTATCCAAACGGTTTCACAACCAAGTGTTCAAACGGTCCGCTCGCTTTCTTAATTCGGTTTGGATCTTCCATGCATTGCTGTTAGCATCGAACGGTCTCTCATTCGGTGTTGCCTTTCCAGTTTTCAACTCCATTCGGACGTGGATTATCTGCCTTTATCAAACGGTCTTGAGAGATCGTTTGGCATTGAGTAAATAGTCTTCGGCGTACGGCTATTCCAGACGGTCTGCATGCGTTCAATTCATTCGGTCTTCTAATTTGCAGCTCATTTGGTCTTGCGTTGGCCAATACTCTATACGGTCTTCATATTAATTCATCTAAACGGTCTCTCTTCAGCTGAAAGTTCTTCATGTGAGCTCATTCGGTTTCATCAGCAAATGGTCATTCGGTTTTGGATTCTCATAACCCAAACGGTTTACATTCATGTGATGAGGCCATCCGGTCTTCATTTCAGCTGCCTTTCCATTCGGTTTTCACGTATTCCAGCAAACGGTCTACGCGATTGTAGCTTATTCGGTCGTGCATTCTCCCAGCTCCATTCGGTCTTTGCATGCAAACGGACCTGCAGTCCTTCATTCGGTTTTCTCGCAGCCGATAAACAGTCTGCACTTGGCCTTTCAATCTTGAGACCGTTTGGACTCAAATAGTTTCAAGACCGAATGGACTCAAACGGTCTTGAGACCGAATAGACTCAAATGGTTTTGCTTGGTTGGATCGATTGGTCAGAACTATGGGTGAATGAAGGTGGGCCCCCAGCTGATTGTTCTTCTTTATCAAGACCTACATTAAGTCATCATAAATTTGGTTAAAACCATGATAATCGAATCAATTAAATAATTTTGCACATTATGATGCATTTTGATATTTAAATAGTGAAATATGATGTGTTGAGTCAAAATAAACCCTAGATGGTAATTGAATTCCATGATGAATATGCATTCATCAAAATACCCTGAACTTAAACGTTGCTCGTCCTCGAGTAACACAAAATCTGAAACAGTCGCCAAATGAATACTTTCAATTTGAGTGATTGCCTCCTTTTCACATCACGATTGTTTGCGTTCTGCTCAGTATGACTCTGTATATCAACCTCCTGAGACCACTAAACACATCTTACCATATCTTCGTTCTTGAGTTCGTTTTCCAAAATCACTTCCTCCTCACTTTTTTCCAACAACAAGCATGTCAAAGAGTTTTGTAAGAGTCCACAGACACCCGCAGAACAACAAGTGTGCATCTGATCTGACACTGGTATTTTTCGGGACAGTTGGGGCATGCTTGGTGCCATTAGGTAGAAAATGGAGTGAATTGTGGTATGGAAGGAAGAAGTAAATCTCTCATCTATTTGACTCGAGATTTTTATTTTATGATTTGCAATTTCATTTATTGCATTTTTTTGTGTGAATCTCTCCTCTATTCGACTCGAGATTGCATTTCTTTTTGTGTGTGCCTTGGCATCTTTTTGTTTGCAAATCTCTCATCTATTCGACTCGAGATTGCATTTTTGGCGGTACGCCCCTATTTATTTGCAATGGGTATGGAAGAAGCGGATATAGAGGGAAGTGGTGTGCCACCCCTAACTTAGGGTTTGGCACAGCTTTGGCTATTTTTGTTTCTTTTTTATGAATGGAGGGGTACGAAGATGATGGAAGAACTGTAGAAGAGAGTTCATATCAGAATACAACTTGATTTACAATTACATGCACCATGTCGTTCTCTTTATCGTACTCTGCTCAAATAATAGCTTGATGAGGATCCGGTGGGGATTCCATGTTATTGTTCCACTACTCAGTTAGGAAGCATGACGTGTTTGATCCCTATTAAGTTGACAGACACTTGTCATATTTGCATAAGTATCATGATGTTAGGAGTCATAAGCTTCACAAAATGATTTCAGTCAAAATGCTAGTTTCAAAAAAATGGTCCTTTTGAGGATTTACTTCGAATAAGGAGGATATAATGATTCAAAATGCATAGCAGGTTAGTTGGTGACATTTAGTGAAATAGGAAGTGTCAAAAATTCATCAAGTATCTGTTCAATTTCTTTGGAAAACTTTAAAAATTTTGAAAATTTTATCAAGAATGTGACAGAGAAAACTTAAGTATGAAAAGGATGGATGTAGGTGGAAAGTGAGGTACGTACCACCCACCCTCCACCCCAAACTTAGAAATTTGCTCGTCTCGAGCAAACTCTAAGTCCGAGATGGAGGGGAAATTTCATGTCGTTTGGACCACTGGATGTGGTTGCATTCCAGACACCGTGCGTCCTCCATCTGAAAATCTAAAGAAAGATTAATCAGAACTCAAGATGGCATCTCACGATGTGAATTTTATTTGGTGCAAAATTATCTAAAAGGTGAAAACAAAATTAAGGAAAATTTTCTAATTCAAAATTGAAAACTAAAAACGAATTTATTTATCGGGTTGCCTCCCGACAAGCACCTTTGTTTTATGTCAATGGCTCGACTTGATATCTTCGACTTCACGGTGGTTCCTTTAGATTGGAGAGATCTATTATTTCTTCAGTGCTCATATCTACTGTGGTGAAATATCTTTTCAAGCATTGGTCATTCACCACAAATTGACCTGACTTTTTACTCCATAAAGAGAAAGCACCATGTGGGGAGATGCTTTTGACGATGTATGGTCTAGACTAGCATGAGCGGAGTTTTCCTGGGAATAACTTCAACCTTGAGTTGAATAGCAGAACTTGGTCTCCCTCTTGTATGTCTTTTCTTTTCAGATGTCCATCGTGCCAAAGTTTTTTGTGTTCTTTGTAGATTCGTGCATTTTCATAAGCTGTCATCCTGAGTTCATCCAGCTCTTGGAGTTGCAGAATCATGGCTTGGCATGCTTCTTTCCTATCAAAGTTCAGTTTTTTAATTACCCACCATGCCTTGTGTTCCAATTCGAATGGCAGGTGGCAAGCCTTTCCATATATTAATCGAAAAGGTGTAGTCCCGAGGGGAGTTTTATAAGCAGTTCGATAGGCCCATAATGTGTCGTTGATTTTCACTGACCAATCTTTCCGATTGCGGCCTACTGTCTTTTCTAAGATACTCTTGAGTTGATGATTAGAAACTTCCACCTATCCACTTGTTTGTGGATAGTAAGGTGAGGCTACCTTGTGAGTAACACCAAACTTTCTTAGCAATGCTTCAAAGCTTCTTTCAAGAAAATGGGAACCTTCGTCGGATATCACCGTGTGTGGGACACCAAAACGGAGAAAAGTAATATCCTTGAATAATTTGATGATTGGTTTGGAATCATTAGTGACGGTTGGTATGGCTTCAACCCATTTTGAGATGTAGTCCACCGCCACTAGGATGTATGAAAATCCATAAGAAGATGGGAATGGCCCCATGTAGTCTACACCCCAAACATCAAATATCTCAATTTCTTGCCACAACTTAAGTGGCATCTCATCTCTCTTTGCAATGTTACATGTTCTTTGACATTTGTCACGTGATAGAACAAAGTTGTAGGAATCCTTGGATATAGTTGGCCAAAATAATCCACATTGCAAAACTTTTATCGCAGTCTTCTTAGAACTCATGTGGCCTCCAACTGAACCAGAGTGGTAGTGTTCTAGAATGGGTTTGGTTTCTTCCTCAGCAATACATCATTTGTAATGACCATCAGCACATAGCTTAAAAATATATGGCTCATCCCAGTGATATTGTTTCACATCATGCATAAATTTCTTCAGTGCATTTCCGGTGCATTGAGGATGGATAACCCCAGCAGCAAGGTAGTTCACAAAATATGAGTACCACGGTACAGCTTCTGAGACCTTCATTAGTTGATCATCTGGCAGGGAATCATTGATTGGAATCTTCTCAGTATCCAGAGTGTGGATGCGACTGAGGTGGTCTGCTACAACATTCTATGTACCCTTTTTATCTCTTATCTCTAAATCAAATTCTTGTAATAGGAGGATCCATCTGATCAACCTGGGTTTTGCATCTTTCTTTGCTAGAAGGTAACGAATGGCAGTGTGGTTTGTGTAGACAATGACCTTCGAACCAATTAGGTAGGATCTGAACTTGTCAAAGGCATACACGACTGCTAGAAGTTCTTTCTCGGTAGTTGCATAATTCCTCTAGGCTTCATCGAGAGTTCTCGATGCATAATAGGTCACATAATGTTTCTTCTCTATATATTGTCCTAAAATAGTGCCCACAGCATAGTCATTGGCATCACACATAATTTCAAAAGGGTGGTCCCAGTCGGGAGCTCTAATGATGGGTGTTGTTGTGAGAGCCTTCTTTAGTGTGTTGAAGCTTTTGACACATTCTTCGTCAAAATTGAATTCAGCATCTTTTAGTAACAAATTTGTCATTGGCTTGGTTATCTTTGAAAAGTCCTTTATGAATCTTCTATAAAATCCTGTATGACCTAGGAAAGCACATACTTCTTTTACATGTGTTGGAATGGACGGTTTAGAAATTACTTAAATCTTGGATTTATCTACTTCAATTCCTCTATTGCTGACCCTATGGCCGAGGACAATGCCTTCCTTTACCATAAAATGGCACTTTTCCCAATTCAGTACAAGATGTGCTTCTTCATAATGTTTGAGGACCAGGGAAAGGTGCTTTAGACATGAATCGAATGAATCTCCGTATATAGAAAAATCATCCATGAAAACCTCCATAATTGTTTCAGTAAGACCAGCGAATATGGCAGCCATGCAACGTTGGAAAGTTGCGGGTGCATTACAGAGTCCAAACGACATTCTTTTAAATGTGTATGTTCCAAATGGGCAGGTAAAAGTAGTTTTCTCTTGGTCATATGGATGTATGGGTATTTGATAGAATCCAGAGTAACCGTCTAGATAACAGAAATATTCTTGGTGAGCCAAACTTTCTAGGACTTGATCAAGGAAGGGCATTAGAAAATGATCTTTTCGAATTGCCTTGTTCAATTTTCTATAATCTATGCACATCCTCCACCCTATGAATGTTTGAGTGGGGATAAGTTCATTGTTTTCATTCTGTATAACAGTTGTTCCACCTTTCGTTGGGACTACATGCACTGGGCTCACCCATGGTGAATCTGATATCGGATAGATTATTCCAGCTGTGAGCAGTTTAATGACCTCGCGACGGACCACTTCCTTCATATTTGGATTCAATTTCTGTTGATGCTCAATAGTAGGCTTGTGATCTTCCATCATAGGGATCTTGTGCATACACAATGCTTGACTGACCCCAGTGAGGTCGCTCATTTTATAACTGATGGCTTTCTTTCTTTCCCTTAATTCCTTCAAGAGTTTATCTTCTTGTTCAGTTGTTAGATCAAAATTTATAATAACTGGGCAAACTTTGAGGTCGTCTAAAAACACGTACTTCAGTCCCTTGGGCAGAGGCTTCATTTCAGCAGCCTCTGGTTTTTCGCATGTTTCTTCTGTAACTTCCATAGCTTTGAGTTCTTCACAAGTGGCTTCAACATCTTCTTTAGCAGAGTCGAGGGATTCGATTCAATCCTTTACTTGTTCGTCAATTGGTTCATCAACTGATGGGTTTGTTAGAGAAACTTCTAAAGGATCATCTGATTCATGATGCTCTTGAGTCAGAAGTGACATTTGCTCAATGCAGTCAATCAGATAGACTTCTTCTTGCATACTTGGTCTTCTCATACTTTCAAAAACTTTAAATTTGAGAGTTTCTTTGCCTAATTTGAGCAGTAAGGTACCAGCTTCAACATCAATCAGGGCTCTTGCAGTGGCGAGGAATGGACGACCAAAGATGATAGGATATCTGGCGTCTTCTTTTATGTCCATAATGACAAAGTCGCATGGAACAAATGTGTCCTTGCCTACCTTGACGGGGACATCTTCGAGGATTCCTAACGGACATTTTATCGAATTGTCTACATGGTGTATAGTCATGCCAGTAGGAAGAAATTCTGCAAACCCTAGTCTTTTGCACATGCTATGTGGAATAATAGAGATGCTTGTGCTGAGATCTGCCAATCCTTTCTTGCATGATGAGTCACCGATGTGACATGCAATTCTAAAAGATCTTGGGTCTTTTTGTTTCTTGGGAATCTTGCTCAATATGATATCAGACGTAGTTGTCTCCAGTTTTACTGTCTCATACTCTTCAGTTATATATTTCCTGGTGAGGAGTGACTTTAAGTACTTCGTCCAGGCTGGTATCTCAACTAGAGCATCGAGAAAGGGGATATCAACATGAAGCTTCTTCATAGCTTCTTTGAACTTATTGAAATGAGTATCCAACTTGGTCTGCCTTAGATGAGCTGGGAATGGTATATGAGGCTTATATATAGGAATATCAGGTTCTGGTGTTTTAGTTTCTTCATCGGTAGGTTTCTCAAGATTTCCCTTATCTGTCTTATCAACTTGATATTCTAGTGTTGTTGAGTCTTGGGCAATTACAGGTCCATCCTCGTCTGTGATAACCACAGACATCTTTACAGGGGGATCTGAATAGTCTTTTCCTGACCTAGTGGTGACTGCCTTCAACTATTCTGGATGCTTGGGATTATTCTCGAGTTGGCCAGAATAGACCCCAGCTTGTGGCTTAATGCTAAATGCAAGTTGAGCTAGTTGAGATTCAATAGCCTTCTGTTGAGCTTGTTGGTTAGCTATCATAGTTTGTTGAGTTTTCAACATCTTTTCAATGGCTGATAGCTTGTCATCAGGTGAAGCTAAACCTGCTTGTTGTCCTTGTTGTTGGTAAGGAACTTGGTTAAGATTCTGGTACTGGGAGTTGTTTTGATAGTTATTGAAGTTTCTATTCTAAAAGTTTCCCTTGAAATTTCCTTGATTTCCAAAATTTTGTTGTTGATTGTACTGGAATCCTGGTGGTCCTCGTGGCTGGTTGTTTGAACCAAATTGATGTGAGTTTACTGCTCCAGAGGGGTTTCCATATTGAAATCATGGATGATTCTTATTCTGATTGTAATAACTTTGACCAGGAATGGTGTTGATAGCATTAAGATTTTCCATTTGACCGTTGTCTCCTTGTCCACATGTGTTTCTTAGGACAACATCGTAGAGAACACTGCATGATAAAGTTGAATGATCGGTAATTTTACATGCTTCACAAAATAGTGAAGCGGACTTGATCTATTCTGGTTGTTGAAGGGGTGGACGTCCTCTTCCAATTGCAGCAAGTGAGGATTCAATATGGTCTTGCTTGGCAACTAAGAGTTTTAGGGTTTCAACGATAGATTTGTACTCAGGTGTCGCTTCAGCCATAGCCACTTTCAACACTCCTTTACCTACAGACCTACCCCAATTTGCTTGGTTTTCAGCTCCAAGGGTGACAACCCTCCATGCACTATCATAGCTTTAACGCATAAAGTTTCCTCCAGATGAGGAATCTAGAAACCTCTTAATATCATCATCTACACCCCTGTAGAAGATCTCAATGAGTTGATTCTTAGGAATGCCATGGTGTGGACACTTTTGTAGAAGCTCCTTATATCGGTCCCACACCTCAGCAAGGGTTTCTCCAGGGGCTTGTGTGAACATTGTTATTTTTCCCCTAATTTCATAAGTGAGAGATGAAGGATAGAACTTTTCTAGAAAAATGTTATGTAGTTGTTCCCATGTGGTGATAGGTTCACATTGGAGAGAGTTGTACCAACTTATGGCTCTATCGGCAAGAGAATACTTGAATAGACATAGTCGTATGGCATCGTCAGACACTCCATTTTGTTTTGTCATAACACATAGATCGATGAATCTCAGAAGGTGTTCTTGACTATCTTCACCTTGTTTGCCATAGAACGGGTTGTTTTGGAGCAAGGTGATCCAATGTGCTCGTATCTCAAAATTCGGAGCATAGATGGGAGGAGGTAGGATTGGGTGATGTATGTCAGTAGCTTTAGGGATTGAGAACTCCCTAAGATTCTTTTGCAGTTCTGCTGCCTGTGCCGCTGCTTGTGCTACTAGGATTTCCTGTTGAACTGCGGCCATGGCTTCTTGCATGAGCCTCTCTCTTTGTGCATTGATGGCTTCAGCCATCCTTGCTTGATTTTCTCGGATCTGTCGATGAAAAGTTCTATCTATCTCAGGATCAAAGCTTGTTGTGACTCCGGGGCTGTTCGAATGGTGCATGCACTACGCCTTGGGTGCATCACATTTTCTCATGTTCACAATGAAAAACTATGACTCCTCATTTAAATAAATTCATACTTTTCATATTTGGGTCAATTACAACTCAAGTCAAAAAAGTTAATACATGAACCATTTTTTTCAGACTGAGCAAACTAAAACAAAACATGAGAAAACACTGGCTCAAATTTTAAATTTTAAAAATTTATAGAATAGAAAGATTTATAATCTATAGATACTCATATATTAATAGCTTCATGTTATTTTTTATAATATAATAAATTATAACCATTGACATGTAATATCTATGGAGATGAATTAAATAACTAAGTTGTGTATAACATATTGAAATCTAGATATTTTCTCCTTGAACTCTTTTTCTTATTCCATGTACTCTAAGATGGTTTTTGATCCCCCTCCGACTAGAATTAGATGGCAATTGTGTTCTAATGTTGAGCCAGATATCATGTAGTGAATAATATATGTCATTGTACTTATGTAGACTTAATTAGAGTAATAATAAAAGGATGTGAATAAATATGTTTGAATTTGAATATTTAACCAAAATATCAAGAATAGTTGAGTATATTTCATATTTCAAATGAAGCTAGTTGTTTAATTGAGATAATATTTGGCTAAACTTAATTTATTGATTATATTAATAAAAGAATTTCTTTCCTACATCATGGATGGGGAGGAAGGGGGCATGGGCGATCTGCTGGCGGCAGAGGGGGTGGAAATCACACCACCGAATCATCAATTCCTCCATCTTGCCAATCGGAGGAAAATGGGGATGGAGGCTCTTCTGCCCTGGACAAAGCCACAGCTCCTCTGCACAAGGACAAGGAACATCAAGTGCCCGCCGCCGCCTTCCCTTCCAATACTCCGGCCTGTAGTTCCGAAAGGATTCCATCCTCGCTTCAACTTACTGACTGGTTGCAGTGTAGTAGATTGGGCCGTTGCGTGGTTGAGGTCGAGATGATGGACTTCATCGAGCCGATAGTCAAGCATGGGAAGAGGTGGGCCTCCATCTCCAGCCAAGACAGTATCGTGCCCGATTGGGAGGATTATATCTCTATCATATTCGCCGATAGGAAGCCATACGGTGGCCAATTTGTAGGCTGGATCCGAAGGCAATGGCGACCTAGTGGCCCCGTCGAGGTTATTTCTGAGGAGAGGGAGGGATTCATCATGAAGATGCCATCCCAAAATGAAAGAGATATGGTCTTGGATGAAGCTCCATGGTTTATGGATGGGTCACTGATTGTGGATCATTCATGGAAACCGGACCTTCCCCTTTAACCCCTCTCATTCACCCAGGTCTCGATATGGTTCAGGATAGAGAATCTGGGAACCCCTTGGACTCGCAAGCACATTTCCAGTGTTGCGAGCACCATTGGGAGACTTGTGGATTCCGATGACTTCTCGGTTGCTTCAAGGTGCCTTGGTGATGCACGTGTCTGCATCGAGATGAAGTACGACTCCAAGCTGCCCAAGGAAACGATGGTGGAGGTTGATTTGCTACCCAAGACTCTGAAGATCGAGACTGTCACAAAACATGTGATCTGTCCTAATTTCAAGAGATTTGGTCATAAAGCTCCTTCCTGCCATCAGAAGATGAGGAAAGCTCTGCCAGAGAACATCCTTCAGGTCTGGCAGGGGAAGTTGTCAGGTGCTCGAGACAATGCCAAGAAGAGTTCTAAGAATCTTTCCATGGCAGGTCAAGAGAACAAAGATTCGAGTCAGGAAGAAGTTCGTGTTGACAACCCAACTGTAGCGAATGATGCTCTCTGCGAATCCATTACTCAACAGGTTGAAGACGTGGTTCTTTATGGAGTCAGAAAGCACAAGCCTCACTTCCCTCTCTACGATCCAGAACCTGATATGGCTGGGTCTTCTTTGATGGTATGCGTTGGGAGCCTCAACCTTGACTGGGAACTGGAGCTGAGTAGGAAAAGTAGAGGAGAGACGAGTTCTTCCTTGTGGAAGATCAACAGAATTTGGAACAGGAGTGACTTCTCCACAGACTTCCAACAGGAAAAGGAGAAGTTATTTGAAGATGATGAAGAGTCTAATTTAGACTCGAATACTGAATTGGATTATGATCCATGGGAAGCTGATTTGCTAGACTTTAGCAAATTTAGGCCTAATAGGAGGAAAAAATCTCCTAAGAAGAAAAAGGATGGGGGTTGACCCCATACCTTATCATGCTGATTTTTTGGCTTCAGTTTTGTTTAGTATTCACCTCTTAGATTCTTAATTTGTTGGTTGATGTCTGGGGGTTCAATCCTAGATCCTTTGCCCACACCATTAGTTTGTGTTTTTAATGCCAGTTGGGGGGAGGCCTAGGAGCTGGTCCATTGGTGTTTGATTCTACTGATTCAAGTATTGAAGATGTGCGTTGCTTAACAGGTTGATGACAGGAGATAGTTCCAGTGATCACTTAATGTGGATGCTATTGATGGTTAGACTTGCCAATATCTGAATACATTCATATACCCTAATACAAACATTAGCTGACAGTCTTTTGTCCATCAAAGTTGAGTCTACACAATTTGTGGGTAAGCATAATGATAGTGGAGCTCCTCATCTGAGATGGCTGCTGGTAGGCCAATCTTCTGTTTGTATGACGACTTTGGTGTAGTTTTTGTTTGGTTTTTTCTTTCTGTTTGAGGTCTTCTATGTAAGAATTTGGGTTTTTTTTGTGTTTTCTTTGGTAATCCTTATAGAGGATTAGGGGGTGCGATCCTTTGTACCTAAAATTTTGGTATCATTTAATAGCAACAGAGTTTTTTATCGACCAAAAAAAAGAATCTCTTTCCTGATGAAAATAATTATATTTATTTGAATATATTTAAACTACTTAATTTTTGTTATTAAAACAATTTCAAACTCTAATTTAAAGTATAACTCATCTACATACCAGCTTTAATTTACAATAATTTTTTATACCTAGTGTAATTAAGTGTCTTCATTAGTCTAAAACCCCAGAATATTATTTTATTTATGTCCTATAATATCTAATTTACTCTCTCATTCATTTTGGAATCCTAAATATTTCTAGATAAATAAATATGTAAGGAATAGAATATGTACATAGTTTTCATAAATCATGACACTTAAATTTGTTTTGTCATTAAATAAGTTTGAAAATTATTTATATGGTTAATATAATATGTAATTTATATTTTGAAATATTGGTAGAGATAAATGACTTTTATATCCATATAAATATCTAAAATGGAAACGTGTTATGTCCATTTGTTTAGTATTGGTAAAATCAAAATACAAAATTAGCATTTTTCTAGTGTGGTACACTACTTAATCTACCACCCTTCCAATTCTAGTCTCAATCAATCTTCATTTACCTATTCATTTAATTTCTCGAATTCCTAGCTTTTGTGTATTAATATTTACATTCATGTCATTGTCCATTTAATTTTGTTTCCCCTCACATAAAGCCTCATGCATCATTTTCTCTTCCCCTAGCCTTTCTACTTTAGCTTCCTAGAAAGTATGACAAATGGGCAACAGTTGTTGCCTCTTTTCCTCTTCCTCTTCTCCTCTCTTCTTTTGCCTTTTCTTATCCTCTATTTATCCTTCTCCTTTTCCTTCTCTCTATTCCTTCCCTTCATCTTCATATTCCTTAGACCCAAGAACCCTCACCTTCCTACTCCCTTCTTTCCTCATGCCATGTCACCTTGGGATCAAGATGCATGACCAACTTTTATAGTGGTTGTGAATGGAACTGTTGACACCTAACAACCAAGAGATATCCTCCTCCCTTAATATATTGATTTGTCACCACCATCATGATCATTCTATGATCCTCCTCAAAATCCCATCAGAGTCAACTCCATTGGATGCCGCCATTACCATCCTCAACCTACTTCAAAAATAGTTGTGGATTTGCATTCTCTCCTCCAAACCCCATGAAAATATCTTGCCTTAACCCATCTCACCTTGGAAATTAGGAAGTCCCTCTCTGGTCATCGTAGTTACATATACAATTAGAGATATAGCTCCACCTAATGCAACATTGATAATGGCCTGAGAATGACATTGTTGCCTTCTCAAGAATATGTATTGATAGGTGAACCTTTGGCCAAGTCCAAAGAGTTTTAACATGGGCATGACTGTTGGAAATGACAAAAATTTTTGATCATGTGAGATTAATACTATCCTGGCACCATTGATCGATGTGATCATCTCTGACCATCTCGACCTTTGATGTATATAGGGTTGAGGATGTTTTGGTCTACAAGTTTGTTTCCTGTTAATTCTTTTTGACACATAACAATGAGGATAGTTAGATAATGAATCAAATAAGAAGTAAATCAACATGGAAGTTTTGGTAATCATCTTTGGGATCTTAACTTTATTATGCTTTTATAATAGTTGATTCATCCATACATATTTGTATCATGTTAGTAGGTAAACCCTTTTGTCAATAATTCTAAATAGTAAATGCACTCATATCTATATTCTCAGTAAACATAAACTACAAAAATAAGTAAAACTTTCATATTGATCTCTTAGCTATTAGTTCATACTATTATCAAGATATCTAAAACATGGTTATATTAGATTGGTTATTTAGTCGCAACTACTGATTTCATAGTTGTACATATACACATTAGGAATTAATAAATTCTACAAATTCTAACTTTAGAATACCTGTCACCAAGGATATGTTAGATTACATTTTACAAGATAATTAGATCATATAACATATTCATGCTCATATAATTAGGTTATTTTCTCCCCTAAACCTATCTACATAATACAAAATAAGTTAGATACATTGATATGGTTAAATAAGAGAATCTACACTTTCAGTCAATTCTTATAATGATAAATTAATACCAATGTAGCATTACTAATATTAGAAGCCTAAAACAAATACATAATTTCGTTTTTATAATACCACATGTATCGAATAAATATGTTTATCTAGATTGGTCTAATTGGTATAAGATGTTATATGAGAGGAGTTTGCACAATATATCTAATTATAGTGCAAAAGTATGGCATGATGGTATATGCATATCGTCTTAACCATATGAATGATAACATGTATCTATAGAATCACCTTTGAGTTTGTAAAAAACTTAAACCCTTTATTCTCGCAATAAGAGAATTTCATTGAATACAATGTGCAGTACATACTTGACCCTATTTGACTAAACTTGAGCTTTATCTTAAAGAGAGAATAAATTACAAGATCTAAATTGGAGAAGAATACTTTATTTCCCAGACATATATGTCACATATCCATACTTGGGCTTATGTAACTAATGATGGATCTTAGAACCAAAATATATATCTAACAGTTTAAATGTTCATGAATCAATCTAAAAACCCTAATATGGATTACAAATGATCAAAACTCAATATGTATATCTATACTTGAAACATATACGCATGTCCTATTGGGTTTGACTAAAATACTAATGTGTTACTAGTAAGACTTGTAATTGTGGGCCAAAATATTATAATAGAGTTAACCCTTATTCGTAAAGATTGGATATGTGCAAACCCCTATTTAAATTCGGTCATGTTTATTACTACAATTCTTTTTTTTGAAGAAGTCAGAAGGCTATCTTATTCATCCCTCCCCTTATGAGAAAATATAAGTTTAGATTACAACCACTAATTAAACTTTGAAAATTAAACATGGTAGTAATACTACCATTACAAAGGTCCCTAATGATACCGTCCCTGACCTCATGAGGTGGGAGACGAAGTGGGCAGAGCCCACCGGGGTTTTTTAGGTGATGTTTGGCCAACAAGTCAGCAAGGGAAATTGCTTCCCTACCTATATGCTTCACTGTCCATCCTTGCCTTCTGAGAAGTTGTATTTTGCACAAGGTTTTGCATAATGTGGGTTCTCATGTAGGGGTTGTTCTACCATTTGAACAACACTTAGAGAATTTGATTCAAAGATCACGTTGTTTAGGTTGTTCCTTTCTGCAATTTCCATGGCGAGGTGGATTCCCATTAGCTCAGCTTCTACTATGTCAGTTGTATTCACATTCATTAAGGCACCTCCTACCCATTTTCCTTCATCGTCCCTGGCTACCACTGCGCATGCTGCCGATTTGTGTTTGATAGCGGCGTCATTGTTGAACTTGATTACCCCAGCTTCAGGTTTGCACCAGAAATGCTTGGTCGTCTATGCGGGATGTGTTTCTGTGTTGGCAAAGGTCGCGCGGTGCATCATTGTTTCACGTCTGATCACATTCATCATGTGAGCAGTATGGGTTGTCTTATTCTCAAAGGCCTGATCATTTCTGCTCTTCCATATGAGTCTGCATGTGATGATGAATGTGGTTGTGAACTCGTCTCTTTGTTTGAGGGGCATGTAACACCATTCTTTCAAATCCATGGTAGCATAGAAAGTGTGTGTGTCCATATCCATGAGTAGCCTATCCCAAACTTGTTTCGCATATGTGCAATCTCTTAGAGCATGTAAGGTGGTCTCTAATTCCTGCTTGCACCTAGGACAAAGATCAAACTGTGTTAGCTTGTGTCTCATTCTTCTGTGATTCGTGAGGAGGGTGTCGTGCAGGGCCAACCAGAGGAAAATCTTGATACGTTCAAACGTTTGTATCTTCCATATTAAGTGTCATTCTCCCTCAACACATATCCCCTTACATTTTCATATCTCGTTGTAAGTCGATTTTGAAGAGTATTGGCCATTCTTTGTGTGATCCCACAATATGATGTCATCATCATCGGACTCCATTGGAATGTGCATGTTACTGATTTGTTTGACAACATCAGCTGGTAACCATACCCTCAAGAAGTCAGCATCCCTCTCGCCATTAAAGCTCACTAGGGAGCTAACTTTTAGGTCTGCTAATTTGTTGGGGATGGGTTTCTGTGCTAGATCCTTCAGCACCGGACCGTCTCCCCACCACCTATCCTCCCATAAGTTTGTGTTGTGCCCGTTCATGGGGACCATGTAGGAGTTATCCTCAATGAATGTCTTACCCATAATAGTTCCATTTCCAAGTCTGGACAGGTTTCCCTTTCTCTTTGTCTACCCCCTTATAAAATGTTTCTTCACCCCCTTACACCACAGTGAGTTCCTCCTACTATAAAGATCCCAGGTGTGCTTCTGAATGAGAGCTTGATTCCACTCCTGGATTGTTTTGATTCCCAGACCACCTTTGCTTTTATGGCAAGTGATCTTATCCCAAGCTACAAGAGTGAGAGGGTGGGTTTTGTTAGAACCCCCCCAAATGAAATGTCTGATCGTACTGTCGATTTTATCGCATAGCTTCAAGGGGAGGACAGCAAACTGCATTACATAGGTCGAGATGGTGGAAAGAGTGGCCTTTGCAAGTGTTATGTGTCCTGTCAATGAAAGGATGTGTGCTGCCCAGGCATTCACTCATTCATTAACCTTGTCTAGGACTTTGCCATAAGTTGATTTCCCAACCCCTTTGTGAATAATGGGCACACCGAGATACTTCCCTAAATCATGTGTTGTTTGGAACTTGCTCGTTCTGCTGATTTGTGTTCTTAGTTGTGGTTCCACACTGGTCGAGAAGAAGACCCTGGATTTTGTGGTAGAGACAGACTATCCATATATTACCTCAAACTCCTTCAAACATCATTTAATGACCTTCATTTGGGTTGTTATTGCATGACTGAAGAGGATTATATCATCTGCAAAGCATACGTGGGAGATCCTCAGGCCCCTGGTTACCAAGTTTCACGGGCTTCCACTCATCTCCCGCTACCTTCTGCTGAATAAGTTGGCTGAGTCTTTCAATGCAGAGTAAAAATAAGTATGGTGATAGAGGATCGCCTTGGCGGAGCCCCCTGCTAGCTTTGAAAGAAGTTGTAAGTTTGCCATTCCAGACTATAGTAGTTTGTCCTCTAGATAATGAAGCCATGATATAAGAAGTGATATTGTGTGGTAGACCAACTCTGTCTAAAGTATCTTTAATGAAATTCTAGGACATTTGGTCATAGGCTTTGCTCAAGTCGATTTTGATGGCCATCGTTTTAGCTCCTTTTCTTCTCTTCATAGAGTGAATGATTTCCTGGACGAGCGCTATATTGTCTGTGATGTGGCAACTTGGGATGAAGCTACTCTGTGTTTCTGACACCCAACCAGGCATGAACGGTTTTAATCTCTCCACTACAAGTTTAGAAATGAATTTCAAGGCAAGGTTATTGAGGGAGATTGGGCAGAGATTTTCATAGAATTTAGGGGTGTATACTTTAGGTATAAGGACAATAGTAGAGTTACAGAGATCATCGGATACAGATCCCATCACAACAGCTTGTTTTACCATTTTTATAATACTAGGGTCGACGATGATCCAGTTTTTCTAGATGAATGTTCCATTCACCCCGTCCGGCCCAACAACCTTCACATGATCAATGGAGTCAATGACAACTTTTATCTCCTTATCAGTTGGGCATGAGCTGATCTGCAGGCATTGGGAGCTGCTGAGAGGACGGAACTGGCCGAGGCATCTACTGAAGTCCAGTGTGGGCTCCTGTGTTGGTGCAGTTAGAAGGCCCTCGAAGTGTTTTATGGCCAAGTTCATCAACTCCGCCTCATCAGTGATCCATTCACCCTCCTGGTTTTTAAGAGTTGTGATTTTGTTTCTTCTTCTCCTTTGATTGGAGTAGTTATGGTAGAAATGTGAGTTTTTGTCCACCTCCTTCAACCAGTTTATGTGGCACTGATGTTTCAAGTCCTCCTCCTCGGTTTTAAGAATGATGTCCAATTCTATTTGTAGGTCCAGGCAGAGCTTTTCTGTAATTTCATTGTATTGTTCCGTCAGTTCGGTTTGGAGCCTATTGATGTTATTGATGATCCTCATTTTCCTTCGTATGTGTTTATTTCTTTCATCTTTGTCCCAGTTCAGAATGGTATCTTGGGCTGATTTTAAGGCTTCTTGAAACCCCATGTTACTGTTCCATTCATTGCTCAACATCATTGTGAATCCATCCATGCTTTTCTAGGACGCCCTTGTAATGAATCTCCTCCGCGCTGGGTGGGTTTGGTGGAATTTGACGAGCAAGGGGCAGTGATGAGATCCAAATCTAGGGAGGTGCTCGACCACTGCATTTGGGAATTCTACAATGAACAAACTGTTAGTTGTTGCCCGGTTGAGTCGTTCCTGCAGAAGACCATGGCGATATGTGAACTTCATGCCCGAGAAACACAAGTCACTCAAGTCTGCCTCCATCAGTGTGCTCAGGAATACTTCGACCTCCTTATAATTGTAATTATCGTTGTCTCTCTTCTCTCTAGGATCAACGGTGGTGTTGAAGTCACCCACGGCTATCCATGGGGCCTTGAATTGGTTACCCATCCATATTAGATGTTTCCATAGAAGTTGTCGAGTGTTGTATTAGGGACACACATAGACAAAGGTGATGAAGCAATTTTTATTCACACGGCAAGCTACAAATTGATGATGGTTGTACAAGACTTCTACGAGACACTATGATGCATTCCAGCATAGCCAAATTCCGCCTGCGTACCCACAAGATTTGACTCTGTGGGAGTGGATGAATCTGAGGCTTTTGATAGTTCTGGCAGTAGCTTCACCACTAATTATGGGTTCCAGAACTATAATCAGCTTCGGTTTATGTTGTGCTATAATTTCTTTGAGTGCTCTATGTCTATCATCTCCTCCAATGCCCCAGGCATTCCAACAAATGAAATCAACCATTAAACTCGTGTAAGTGGGTTGGGTTAGGGGGAGTTTGCCTTAGCTGCTGCCTACCTGATTCACCCTCAGGTACCCTCCTGTTGTTGGCTTCATTATCTGCATTCTTTTCCTCTTCCGATCTGGCTAGAAGTCAGGGGCTTTTCCTTCTATGCTCGTATGGGGGGGCTGCTCTTGTTGTTTTATTTCTCCCAGCGATAGCTTTAATCTTTCTGCCTGATGGTAGTGGAATTGGTTTTATAGCCTTGGCTTGTGTGTCCCCTGATATGTGGTCTTCGAAGCCCATACAGTCTGTCTCTTTAGTCATTTTGTCTTGTTTCTTGATCTGTTCATCGTCTTTCTTATCATCCCTACTCTCCTCTTCAGTACCCTCCTTCAGTTCATCTGTTTCAATAGCCACTTTGTCCACATCATCATCCTCTATAACAATTGTTTTATCTGCTTTATCCACGTTCATCACCTGGATGATCTCATCAACGGACGGGTTGACAAGTTCATGGTTCTCCTCTTCTCTGTTGGGTGTGGTTGCTATTTTATTAGCCCCAACATTTCCCATGTTATTGTTAGAGATGGCATCTACTACTTCTTCTTCTTTTCCACTTTCGTAAATATTTTCTTGGGTTTCCAAATTTTTGTTGGTTTCTCCGTGATCCTCTCATGGGTTCTTGGCATTTCCTCCACTTCTTGCTCAGTGTGTTGTTCCTCTTGATTCTCTTCTGTGGCCAGATTTGCAAATTTGTTGCTTGCAATAGCTTTGTCTCTTGTCTTTTCTGGTTTAGTTTTATGTTTAGGGTTTCACCTACCCTTGAACCTGTTACTTTTTCTATATTGCCAAGGCTCTTCTCGTTCTACAGCGGCAGCTTCCGGTATCGTTTGTTTTGAGGTCTCATCTATTTGTGCTTTAGTGTTTTTATTTCTACAAATGGAGCTTTTATGGCCTGTCCGACCACAGATGGTGTAAGAGTCTGGAGTGACCTCATATTCCACTTGGTACTCCACCCCATTGATATATATATATATATATATATATATATATATATATATGAAAGTACAAAGGTCTTTGGTAGTGTCTACTTCTATAGCCAGCCTCGCAAATCTACTCTTGGTCCTGCCAGCCGTGTAGTTGTCCACCTTTACAAGTCTGCCAAGTGTCATGCCTATATACTCAAAGAATGTATGAACGTAGAGGTGTAGGGGCAGATCAAGGATGTGAACCCATGTTACTAAGAATGTGGGCATTTCCTCCATCAGTTTGAAGGTTGGGTACCAGTCCCAAACCACTAGACAACATCCAAAAAATTTCCATGGCCCTCCTGTCATTGTCGTTTCATAATCATCTCTACAGGATAGTTGCACAATGTAATGCCCCAGATCGAGTTCATACATGTTGAACCTCCCTTTGGTTTTCCAGAGTAGTTTAATTCTATCCCTCATTATCATGAAGCCGACATCAGTCCCAATTAATCGGGTAACCACTGCGTACATCCATGGTTTGGTCAAGGTTTCTTCAGTTTCTGGGTCTATGTAGATGGCAGGGTTTCCATCTTCAATGGTCAGTTTGACTAATTTATCTTCCAGTCGGTCTTCAAATAGACTCTCTAGGAAAAAGCCATCCTGGTTCATGGAGTCCTTCCTTTGTGAGGTTTGTCTGCCGACAACTATGTTGAACAGCGGTTTGTTCTGTGCAACGGTTTCTGTCATCGCGATTATTCTTCTACCCATATCAAGCGGGTTTTGACCTCCTAGTGACGTCGGCTGGGGCATATTTCCCATCTCTGAGATGTCGTGCTTTGTCATCCCGCCGTTATCGCTGGAGGGGCCTCTCATCCCGGCGAATTGGAAGTCAATCCCCACAAAGGGGACCGAAACCCTAATCCCTGCATTCGTTTCATTTCCCACCTTATCGTTCTTGTTCCTTTATAGATCTCTTTCACCATCAGCGTTCCCCCTACTTCCCCTGGATACCCCTGCATCAGCCTGACCGGGACCCCCATCACCGGCGTCGTCGCCTTCACCCCTTCACTCCCCTCCTACTCCTTGCACCGCCATTAGTTAGAGAACACAACTGTTATTACTACAATTCTGATTTCATTATAATGAACCATGTCACCATTTTCAAATTCACTATTATCATTTGTGAACCCTCTTGAAATGGTAATTCATTTAATATGTAATCTTATGAAACATTGTTTTGAATTCAATGACTTTGTACCCTAATTGGTTGTCCTTTGCCATATTATGCAAGATTATATTTTCCAGTCTTTATATATGGCATTGTGTAGTGACTACATATAATAATGTAACATATCTATTTTATGTCTGGTTGTATAAAATTCCAACACTATATAATTATTTAGAGTGAAAATTCGTGTAATTATTTTAATCATATAGATGTGCATGCTTTCCTGCTCAAAGCTTATGTGCATCTATTCCTGGACACCCCCACATTATAGAGCGGATGTGTATTTTTCTTCTCACCCCACATTATAGAGAATATGTGTATAATTTCTTAATCACCTAATATTTCATGGTAATGTGTTATATACTTCCAACATGTCATATACTATAATATTTTCCACATTTATTACACATACAAGTTTTTCATATATGTTGTACAAGTAATTGAAAAGTTTATTCGTAAAATGAGTGTCTCATCCTTTAAATAAGCATTATTGGATATACTTTTCATTTATCTATTCAATTGTTTATACCCCCTCTTACAATGGGAACACCCTCTTGGGGCCCATTATCACCATATTTCCCAAAAGTTGTATTTATGCGCTTACTCAATAGTTTATGACACATACCTTTTTCGTATCTCTCTGGGTATTGTTCTAAAACAACCTAAATGTAGGAAATTTAGAGGAAGATGATTCCTATGAATCATGCACTGAGAGTAATGGACTCTAAGGATATCTTGGGATGGCCAGGTTATTATCCACAACTAGTCATTTGTATATATTTTTGTAGTTTGCTCTTAGTGTATTCCAATCTTATGGTGGAGAACAGTGTAAAGTTTTGTGATAATGTAATAGTTAAAATTTTTGATGCTAAATAATTATCATGCTTTATATATCACACACTGATGTGTAAAATATTTCCTTCCTTCATACATATAATCATGTTTGGACTGGGATGTTCTTATTCCTCAAATAATTAAGGGGTGGATCACCTTTCAAGTCATACTTCCTATAAATATGGTATCAGATCTTGAGTAGTTTGAAAATCTGACTATTTTGTGTTATCCTCTATTAGGTAGTTAGATGACACTATATATCATGTTGATGTACTGTTCCTAAGTCTCGGAATACAATTTAGGGTTTCAAACCATATTTGACTTGGTCTTCCCTACTCCCTCAACCACACTCTCGTAGTTGTGACTCAATTTATTCTAACCCTAACTATCCCTACCCTCTCCTTACAGGATAAAACTACTTTCCATGTGTATGAGTTGATGCTTATTGTTATCAACTTATATTTCCTACATTAATGAGATATTAACTTATTTACTATAGAGTGTATGTTACTTTGGAGAATCTTAACTAGGTTTAACTCTAGCTTCTACCCTTTTGTGGGTAACATTAATGTGCTCTTTCAACTATGATCTCTTTGAGTTGAGCATGTACAGATGACCAACTTTGAACCTTGCCTTATGGTTAAGAGTTATGATGTCCCTTTTTAAAAGTGATAATTTGAGCCAACTCAATTTTATGTAGAGAGGTTTTTCTTTCATTGTGGAGTTGCTTCAATATTATTTTTACTAAACCTCTTTGATGGCATATTGGAGACTATCTTTTATGGTTTTAGATTTCTAATTAAATCGGCTTGGTTTAGGAATTAATGGGGTATCAAGTAAAGTCTTTCACAAGTACATCTCTACAAATGTAAGTTTGATGCCCATGGAACCTCGTAGGGCATATGTGGGCATGCTTACCTACATGAACTGAGTGACAACAATGATTGACCTCATGATCCCTAATGGTTATAGGGAATAAGTTAAAGAAAAGTATCTAGAATGAGAGGCCATGGCCTCTTCCATACAATATTTAAGTGACCATAGGACCTCCCATGTCTCAAGATTAGGTTTTTGTCCCTTGTTAGACAAATCAAAATTAGGTTGAAGTGATAATTAGTGGAATTTGTACCTACTTTGGCTTTGGTGGAAGTTGACACAATATAATAGTAAGTTGTATCTCTCTCTCCGATGCTATGCAGTAAACATGTTGTTGTTATACACTTTATGACACTTGGAAGATTAGTCTCCTTAGTCAAAGAAGTAATAGCAGAATTAAAGGTGATATGTGGTGAAAGTTCATTGACATAGTTCTCACAATGATTTTGTCACTATTTTGTTTATCTCATAATATTTTCATGGTTAAACTTATTTGCATTATTATATTAGATGTACAAAAAGAATAGTTTTCTAGATTTTATTAATTTTTTAGTAACCAAGTTAATACCATATGAAGCTTTAAGTAGTGATAAACCCCTCAAAGAAGCACCCCTCTACTAGTTGGGTCTATCCCAAAATCCTAGATCTAAGAGAAAAGTAACGAGTAAGAGATTTTGGATATAAATATGGCTTATTGAACTTACCCATGTTACCCCCTTAGATGGTTAGTTAGGTTATAGATTAATTCTTTGTAGTGGTGGAGTCTTTTAGGCTTTAGTTATTAGGAGTGTAACTTAAGTTAGGGAAGTGCAAACATCATGGTGGAGGCAATAGGTGACTTTTAGATAGTTCTCAGTATTAATGTCAAACAAATACAACTACCACCTAACTTGGCCAAATAGCTAAAACATGCTAATTTGACCACAATGTATGTAAATTGAATAATTAAAATGAGTTTTAGAATTTACACGACATTTATCTAAAATGGTGAACACAAGTAAGTTAAGTTTTAAAATTCAATTAGAATAGCAATAAAAAATATAGTAGTCATTTTATTTTAAAGTAGTGATGAACACATTAATAATAGTAATATGTGTTGAGGTAATTCTTCTTAGTTGAGTTAATCTTGTCAAACTTAGTGGTTACATATGATACTCTTACACATAAATAAAAATAAAAATAAAACCTCAACTCTACCTATAATCAAATATATATCATTATTTATGGGAACTATATATGTAATTTTAGTTGTTGATGTTTGTGTGGGGGGATAAGAGACTTCAGAATACCCTATTGACCTAGACTCTTATAATTTGTTAGGAGTTGTGGTTAAGTGCAATATAATACAAATTAATAAATTTTTAGGATGAAATCTTCTCTAAGGAGTGGAGTGTAGTAGCATACTGAAACATGGATACTTTTTTAGCACTCTTTATTATTCCTTTTCCTCTAGGATTGGTTTTGATCCCCCTCTGACCAGAATCATATGGTGATATGTGTCCTAATATTAATCTAGATCTCATGTACTGAATGATATATGCCATTGTACGCATGCTGACTTAATCCAGGTAATGATATAAGGATGTGAATAAATATGTTAAATATTATTATTTGTATAAAATATCTAGATAAATGATACTTACATAAACTTTCTATTTTAAATTATACTAGTTGCTTATATAAATATTATTTGATAAAACTGAGTCTTGTTAATTATTTTAATTAATAAATGTCTTTTCTTATATTAATATTTATGTTTACTTGAAAATAGTTAACTTGGTTAATTTTATTAATACATGTAACATACGAGATCTTGGACCCTATCCTGGAAGTTTGACCTTTTGGGTTTGACCGAACGAGGTTAAGGTTAGAGTGATCATATTTATCTAATGCATCAATAATGTAAATTAATATGTCATAAAATTCATTTGGTGATAATAAGATGATAAATAACTCGATTTGTTGCATAATATGGTTCATGGGCCTCTAATGGGCCAGATGATATAACCCATTTAAGAAAGCCTCAAATTAAAGAATATACTTCAAATTCGTAATCTACACATCAAAATAAGCTTACTTGTCAAATTTCATCTAATTTGGACCACCTTGAAATAACATGGTATGTTAGGAGAGAGAAAACTGCCTAAAAGGTGTAATTAATAAATACATGTAATTCTTGACACCAAAAGTTGGAAATAAAGGAAAATTTGTATTCAACACACTTAAGTTAACTTGTGGATGAAGTTTCACCTAATTTGGAGAATCTTAAGGCCATTAATGCATGAGGAAAGAGAAAATAGTATTTGAATTATTTAACCCATTAAAAGTCCTCAAAAGGTAAATCTAACTACATAATAGGAATCTACATGCTTTAATTATCCTCTATGCCAAATTTCATTTAATTCGAGTTTTGTTTGCAACCTCTATTGATGAAAGAGAAAAGCTAAATAATTCAATGTATCCCTTTATTACAATTTTGTTTTGTATAAGGTTTGCTCTTATTTTTCCCTGTCATGCGATTCCTTCGGGTTGCCTTTTTTGGGCCACATCTAATTCGTTGGATCTAGATCCAACGACAGATGCTCTCTCTCTTTCCTCTGCTCTTTTTCTTTCCCTCACGAGCAAGCGCTAGTTCTTCTCCAATTCTTTTTCTCTGATTTCACCCTACTCTCTCTATTTTCTTCTCTAGTTCTTTTCCCTACACCGTCCCTTTTCCCTTCTACACCCACCGATCCCAATTGGTAGGTTATTTATACCCCAGGATCCCCAAACAGACAGCGTCGCAAGTTTCCCCTGTCTCGCCTTTGTTTCCCACCCTGTTTCGCTCTGTTCTTCCTTCTCGTCGTCGTTGAGGCCTTTGGACCTCGGGAAAACCGCACTCCCACATCCGGCGGAACCTTCGGTTCTTCCTTCTATCTTCGGTTAGGCTTGGTGTGGCCTTGAGCTCATTTCCCTAAACTCCGGCCATCTACGCTAGAGGTAGAGCTGGGTCTATGGTTGTTGATGATCTATAAGGATGGTTGGTGCTTGGAAAGATCGCAGATGGTCTTGTGAAGGTGTCAGCATTGTCAATTTGGCCTCTGATTTGGTAAGGTGGTTTCCCCCTTTTTCCTCCTATGCTGGGACCTAGGGCTTTGATGGCATGTTGGTTGGATGGCGTGGTGTTTTACAAAGGAGATGAACTGGAATCAGATTCCCATTTTGCCCTTGTTTCTTCTTTGCATTTTGTTTTTCCTCAAAGGGCAAAATCGACTTTTCGCTCTGCATCCTTTTTTTCTTGCTTTGTGCCTGGAACGACTGAGGTGGAAGAGTGGCCATCTGAGTTGGTCGATTCTGGTTGAGCCAACTCAGGTCCGCGCCCACACTCTCTTTTCCTCTCTCGTGGTTTAAACGCTGACTTGGAATTTTTGTCATTGGTTGAATTTCAAAAATTCATAAGTAATTATCCATTAATCAGAAAATTACAAATAAATACTCATTGGAATCAGAAAAATAAGGCCTATCAATGATATCATTTTTTTGACTAAATCCAATGCTTAATGATATGTAATTTTGTGGATCTAATTAATTAGATGACAACTTGTAAAAACCATAGCTAATTATCTATAAGTCAGAAAAATATAATAAAATATATTTTGGACTCTTAATGACATATACTAAAATTTGGTGTGGTTTTGGAAACCTAATTCACATATGCTTAAAAAGGTGGTTTTTAGGGTTTACAAATTTAATATAAATCTAACCCAGATCCCACATATATGCTAATAAGTGATTTGGATGCCTAGGCTTGGACCTAGAAGTGACTTGGGATCATTGGACTCTGAAGTTGAGGTATGTTTGCAGACCATATTATTCCATTGAGCAATTATCTTATTTTGTGTTACTCTTGGTCCTAAGGACAATAGCCTACACATTATCTTATTATTTTGATATCATGGTTCTTGTGAACTATCTTATTTGTTAGTGATCTTGTGATCATGGATAATCTCTTGACTTTGTTTCATATGCCTTGGTGCATGTTGGACTTTTGAAATTATATGCCCATTGTGATGTGGAAGCTTACTTGGTGATATATTCCCACTTTGAAGTGGATGTTATATGTTGTGTTGACCATTGTGTGATGGCAACATTGTTTATTCTTACTATACTTTCTATATGCCTCTACATTATACATGCTATGTGATTTAGTAGCACTGGAGTAGTGTAAATTGCATTGGTTTTTGTTTATGGCAGATGTGTTATTTCCTGCCGAGCAAATGCGATATTTCCTGCTCTTTTTGGGATGGCAAGGAACCTCGTACCCTGGGAAAGATTTGTGTCTTGACCCATTTTATATATATTTGGGAGTTTGGCGGTGAGTCATTCTCTATCAGGTTTGTAAGGATGTGAAGCCTTGGCTTCCAATTGTGTTTATATTGTTCTAGGGCTATGTTTATCTCACATACATGTAGGATATTGATTGTGGGGTGTGTGCCCTATTGGTGCTTGTTTCCCATCGTGGTAGTGGATGTTTATATGTCACAATCCTTTTTATGTTGCTTTTATGGCAAGTATCCCTACTGTTGTGATATTTTCTCTTGATACCCGCTTGGGTAGTACCTTTCTTTTCTATGGGAAGCCTTACATTATTTGTTGTCCTTAATTTCATTATGTTGCTCAATTTCCTATTTAATATGCACATACCAGCCTTTGCTGATGTCTCCTATTGTTTCTCTTTTGCTGGGGTATGCTTACAACCCTAGGTGGAGGACTTGGATGACAAGGCATGATGACCTGGACTTAGATTGTCAAGTTAAAGCTTGGAGACAATCTTGAGGTGGTTTAGATTTCCTCTATGTGGATCCTTGTGATGTAAGTTTGTAACCCTTTGTTTTATAATTGAATATGGTCATGTTTTATTCTACTGCTATACTTTGGTCTTTTGATTACCATTATATAAAGATTTGAAAATTTTACACCCACTCAAAGATACCTTGAAGGTGTGTTTGGACTGGAGGTTCTATTGTTCAAATTTTTAGTAAGGAGGTGTTTTCGCTTCTTTACAGCATGGTATCAGAGCCCATGGTAGTTGGAATCTGACTATTTCAATTTTGTCTCCCCAAGAGAACCCTTGACTTTGCTAGTTAGCTCTAAGTGAGATGTTGACCCTAGATTTGATCTATGATGATCTTTGTATGCAATAAGGTTTGATTTGAGGATGAGAATAGGTTATGAGAAGACCTTCATATGGAAATATTGTGGCTTGGTTCTCGTATTGATTTTTGCTAGCATGTTGGTTTTACATCGCAAAGTTTTCCATCAACAAAAATAATTTCCATTATACTACTATATGTACAAAACTTTTCTCTCGTTTGTCGATATTTTCTCGAACTAAGTCACAATGAAGAGAAACTCTAGTTGAGTATAATCTAACCTTAGTTATGTGAGTAGGTTTGATATAAAGGTCTATTTGACCTACCATATGACTTTTGATGTTCATGTAGTTAGAGACACAAGGACCTAAAACTCAACCCTAGTTGGTATGACTTTTAGTTGGATACATGAGGAACATAAATCCCTAAAAACTTTCACAACCAAGAGATGTGGGTAGCTATAAAAAGTTGTTTAGTTTGACTTGTTTGGTTGAACCTTTTTAAGGGGTGGAGAGTAGTTGGTTGTTGATGTTTGGATCTATTGATTTCGAGGACGAAATCCTTTTAAGGGGTAGAGTGTTGTAACATGCCAGATCTTGGACCCTACCCTAGAAGTTTGGCCGTTTGGGTTTGACCAAACGAGGTTGAGGTTAGAGTGATCCTAATTATGTAATGCATCAATAATGTAATTTAATATGTCATAAAATATATTTGGTGATAATAAGATGATAAATAACTCAATCTATTGCATAATACGGTTCATGGGCCTCTAATGGGTCAGATGATATAACCCATGTAATAAATCCTCAAATTAAAGAATAGACTTCAAATTTGTAATCTACACATCAAAATAAGCTTACTTGTCATTTTTCATCTAATTTGGACAACCTTGAAATAACATGGTATGTTAGGAGAGAGAAAATTGTCTAAAAGGTGTAATTAATAAATACATGTAATTCTTGACACTAAAAGTTGGAAATAAAGGAAAATTCATATTCAACACACTTAAGTTAACTTGTGGATGAAGTTTCACCTAATTTGGAGAATCTTAAGTCCATTAATGCATGAGAAACGAGAAAATAGTATTTGAATTATTTAACACATTAAAGTCCTTAAAAGGAAAATCTAACTGTGGAATCTACATGCTTTAATAGGCCTCTACACCAAATTTCATTTAATTGGGGATTTTTTTCAACCTTTATTGATGAAAGAGAAAAGCCAAATAATTCAATGTATCACTTTATTCCGATTTCATTTTGTATAAGGTTTGCTCTTATTTTTCCCTGTCATGTGGTTCCTTCGGGTTGCCTTTTTCAGGCCACATCAGAGCCATTGGATCTAGATCCAATGGCAGCTCCTCTCTTTCCTTCCTATGCTCTTTTTCTTTCCCTCACGAGCAGGCACTGGTTCTTCTCTGATTCTATCTCTCTTCCTCTCTCGTGGTTTAAACGTTGACTTGGAATTTTTGTCATTGTTTGAATTTCAAAATTTCATAAGTAATTATCCACTAATCAAAACATTACAAATAAATACTCGTTGGAATCAGAAAAATAAGGCCTATCTAATGATATCAGTTTTGTTGACTAAATCCAATGTTTAATGATATGTAATTTTGTGGATCTAATTGATTAGATGACAACTTATAAAAATTATAACTAATTATCTATAAGTCAGAAAAATATAATAAAATATGTTTTAGACTCTTAATGACATATACTAAAAAGTGGCATGGTTTTGGAAACCTAATTCACATATGTTTAAAAAGGTGGTTTTTAGGGTTTATGAAATTAATATAAATCTAACCCTAATCCCACATATACGCTAACAGGTTCTTTGGATGCCTAGGCTTGGACCTAGAAGTGACTTGGGATCGTTGGACTCTAATGTTGAGGTATGTTTGCACACCATATTATTCCATTGAGCGATATACTATTTTGTCTTACTCTTGGTCCTAAGGACAATAGCCTACACATTATCTTGTTCTTTTGATATCATGGTCCTTGTGAACTATCTTATTTCTTAGTGATTTTGTGATCATGACTATTCTCTTAAGTTTGTTTCATATGCCTTGGTGCATGTTGGAATTTTGATATTATATGTCCACTGTGATGTAGAAGTTTACTTGGTGATATATACCCACTTTGAAGTGGATGTTATATGTTGTGTTGACCATTGTGTGATGGCAACATTGTTTATTCTGATTGTACTTTCTACTTGCCTCTACATTATACATGCTATGTGATTCAGTAGCACTAGAGTAGTGTAAATTGCATTGGTTTTTGTGTATCGTAGATATGTTATTTCCTGCCGAGTAGATGCGATATTTCCTGCTCTTT
Source organism: Alisma plantago-aquatica (assembly GCA_963693085.1). Classification (NCBI taxonomy): domain Eukaryota; kingdom Viridiplantae; phylum Streptophyta; class Magnoliopsida; order Alismatales; family Alismataceae; genus Alisma; species Alisma plantago-aquatica. Next base: position 1,348,071,618 of record OY856410.1, on the reverse strand, counting down.
TTGGGATGGCAAGGAACCTCATACCCTAGGCAAGATGTGTGTCCTGACCCATTTTATATATATTTGGGAGCTTGGCAGTGAGTCATTCTCTATCTGGTTTGCAAGGATGTGAAACCTTGGCTGCCAATTGTGTTTATATTGTTCTAGGGCTATGTTTATCTCACATACATGCAGGATATTGATTGTGGGGCGTGTGCCCTACTGGTGCGTGTTTCCCACCATGGTAGTGGAAGTTTAAATGGCACAATCCTTTTTATGTTGTTTTTATGGCAAGTATCCCTTCTGTTGTGATCTTTTCTCTTGATACCCGCTTGGCTAGTACTTTTCTTTTCTATGGGAAGCCTTACATTATTTTTTGTCCTTTATTTCATTATGTTGCTCAATTTCCTATTTAGTATGCACGTACCGGCCTTTGCTGATGTCTCCTATTGTTTCTCTTTTGCTGGGGTATGCTTACAACCCTAGGTGGAGGACTTGGATGACAAGGCTTGATGACCTGGACTTAGATTGTGCAGTTAAAGCTTGGAGACAATCTTGAGGTGGTTTAGATTTCCTCTACATGGATCCTTGTGATGTAAGTTTGTAACCCTTTGTTTTATAATTGAATATAGTCATGTTTTTATTTTCCCTTGCTATACTTTGGTCTTTTGATTACCATTATACAAAGATTTGAAAATTTTACACCCACTCCAAGATACCTTGAAGGTGTGTTTGGGCTGGAGGTTCTATTGTTCAAATTTTTAGTAAGGAGGTGTTTGCACTTCCTTACAATACCATGATGTATAATTCTAATTTAAAGTGTTACTCGTTTACTAGGATTCGTTTACATCAAGAATGACCTTTTTCCCCTACTGTAATTAAGTGTCTTCATTAGTCTAAAACCCCAGTTTGATTTTATTTATGTCAAATAATGTCTAATATACTTTGTCATTGATTTTGGTTCTTGAAATATTCGTAGATAATTAAATATGTAAGGAATAGACTATGTGTATACCTTTCATAAATCATGACATTTAAATTTGTTAATTCATCAAAGTGCCTTGGTAATATTTTATATGGTCAATATTTGATGCAGTTTAGTTTTTTTTTTAATGCTAGAGAGATACGATTGTTACCCATCTAAATCTCTAAATGAAAAGAATGGCACATTCTTATTTTGTAGCCTAATAAAACCAAAATAAAAAAATAACATTTTTCTAGTGCAGTATGCTACTTAACTATCACCCTTCCAATTTTGGTTTCAATCAAACTTCATTTACCTATCACTTTAATTGCTTAAATTCCTAGATTTTGTATACATAACATTTACATTCATGAAATTGACCATTAAATGTGTTCCCCTCATGAATTGAAATGTCCCACTTAGATGGGACTCTTATGACAATAGGATTGGAATCCCTATGTCATTTTTACACAAACAAACATGGGATTGGGATTATGAATAGAAGTCAAGTCCTATCCCACGCATAATACTACAAACTAAACATGTCCTTATTCCTTCTTCCCCTAGTTGTGCTACTTGCACTTCCCAACATCCAGCAGTCACAATGGCTGGCAGGATGAGTAATTTTTGTTGTCACTTTTCCTCTTCTTCTTCTCTCTTCTCTTCCTCCACCCCTCTTCTGCTCTATTTCTTCTTCTCCTTGTCTCTATTCCTTACCTTCCTATCCATATTCCTCATCCCCAAGAACTCTCACCTCCCTGCTCCATCCTTTCCTTGTGCCCTACTGTCTTCGCACCAAGATGCACTGCCAACTTCTGTAGTGGTCATCAATGGCACCATTAGACACTGAAAAACCATGAGATATTCTCCTCCCTTTACCTACTGATCTGTCACCACCATCATGACCATTCTCTGACATTACCAATGGAGTCAACTCAAGTATCTGCCACAATCATTTCCTCAGTCTACTTTAAAAACAACAATGGAGTTGCATCATCTCTTTCAAACCTGTCATGCAGTGGTGGAGCCAAGAATTGACCATTGGGAGGGTCAAAACTTAGAGAAAAATAACATTTATAAAGAAAAATTATAAATACTACACACAAGATTGGAACTCGAGACTATATAAATACAAAGCATAACATAAGCCGAGAAAACATAACTGAAAGCTTCATATAACTACATCACACAAACTTTTTTGTCTTAGGATTGTTACATAACATATATATTATGACAGTTCCAACAACACAAAACAATTATAACTTGTAGCTCTCCACCACTATGCCACTTACAAAAAAATAACACTTATAAGGAAAAATTATAATTGTTACACAGATTGAAACTTGAGACTATTGAATACAAAGTACAACATAAAACACCACGCCATTTCACTTTACAAATGATTTTTATTCTTTTGTGTGAATATGCATCCAGTTATGTATGCACATAGAGCAAAAATAATGGTAACACACAAGATGAGATTCGAGCTTGTGATAAAAACATAACCAGAAGCTTCATACGACTATGTCACAAAAACCTTTTTGTCTTAGGATCGTTACACATCATATATATTGTGAAAGTTCCAGCTATACAAACTATGAAAAAATGGTATAGATTGGGTAAAGGTGAGTCGAACATCCAACAACTATTATAACTTGAAGCTTCACACCACTGCGCCACTTAAATTTTCCTAACTTGTGTTCATTGCAAAATGTATATATTATGATCTTTACATATACATATATGTTATAACTTATAATATTTATTTATTTTTGGAGGGACATGGCCTTTGCTTGCCCTCATCTAGATTCGTCCCTAATGTCATGAGATCTTGATTTGACCCATTGTGCCTTGGAAGTTAGGAAGCTCCTCTCTAGTTTCCATAGTTACGTCTGTAATAAAAACATATAACTCTATATGATGCAGCAACGTTGATGGTCTGATAACGATGTAGTTACCTTCCCAAGAATTTGTATTGACAGGTGCATCTTTGAGCAAGTCTAGAGAACTTGAACCTAGGCATGAGTGTTGGAAATAATAAGAATGTCTGATTAAGTGAGAACAACACCGTCCTAACACCAGTGGCCAACGCCATCATCTCTGGCCTCCTCGACCCTTTGTGCAGACGAGGCTGGAGACATTTTGGTTTGCAATTTTTTTGATAAGTTCCATATATAGATAGAATGCTTGTAAACAATAAAAATCTATAAATATGAAGAGTACAACTGGGTCACGAAAGATAAACATCACCAGAAGTGTGTTAGTCATGTAAAATCTATTTAACATTACCAGATGATAAAGAAAAATGATGCTGAAAAATAGATGATAGTAAATGTAATGTTTGGAGGGAGACACCCATTAACACAATAATACTAGGGCTCAACTATAAATTAAAACTGGAAGAAAGTTATAAGTAATATGTCATCAGTGTCATCAGCCAAAATCTCTTCCAGGTATAGTGTTTGTCATCGTCGTTGTTGATGCCAAAGATGGCCATCTATGTGCCTTCACCTTCTATATCTAGAGTTTTTGATATGGTCTGTCCTGCAATGCAGAAGAATTATGTGTGTTTAATCTCAACATGAATGTGGTCAGATGGTAGTGTAGCATTATTGTATTTTCGGTTATTCCTAGTTAACTAGATATTTCATAGGATAGCAATCATCAGAGAATGTGGTTCATGTTGGCATTATGGTGGTCTAAGTCTGAGTACAAAAATTCCACTGGCAGATGTGAATGGTAGTGATCATTAAGTATTTGGATTTTGCAAGGGCAATATCTGAAAAGATATTTTGTGATTTCTTCATCTGATAGGCAAAGGTAGCATCTGGTAGGTCCCTCAAAGCCCCTCTTTTTTTATTATCGAGATAACCGCCCTTGTAGAAGTGCCACTTCTGTGACCCCCCCAGACAGCGTAAAACTCTCGGTCCCCGGGCGTCCCGCCCACCCGGGAACCGATTAAAGCGCACAGTTGGCCGGCTTGCATGACAGGTACCACTTCGGAGGCTGCCGGGTTTGAACCCGGGTCCCTTCATGAGGGGACACTGTGTCAAACCACCTAAACCACTCCTCCCCGACATCCTCAAAGCCCCTCTATCTAAGGTTGTTGTCTATGAGTATTTTATTGGGCGAGATGAGCCAAAAAATAATTAAATTTTTTGTGGCCATTTGGTATTCCTAGCAATTTGTGAGGTCTGTTATGAGTCCTTATAGGTGAGGAAATGGTATGCTTATTTCGATGAGTATAGTTATCCTGATATCTATGAGATGTTGTTATTGGTATTGAATTCAATAGTGTGTATGATATCCTCTATAGTATCAGAATCAAGATGTTGTATGAGAAATGATCTGAATTTGTTATATTTGTTGCTAGTAAGTAGGTGCAGAGCTTTGGCCATGTTGATTATAATCAAGGTCTGAGGAACATGGAGGTGGATGCACATGTCTATAATCATTTTCTTATGGTACAATGGATCATTCCATAAGTTAATTTTAGTGGTGGTGTGGGGGTGCTCATCATATCAAGATGATGTTCAGGGTTTATTTATGAATTTCCACAGTGGTGATGTGATATATTTGTTTGTCTGGTACCATGGGTTCTTCTTGTTATAGTATTTACGAATGATGAATGGCTTCTAGATTTTTAAAGTATTGGATGTGAGAGCATGAATGATTTTTGTGATGAGAAAGATTGCATGTGTAGACATATCTATGATGCCCCATCCTCCATAGGCCTTTGGTGCACATATGGTTTTCCAATTGACCGGGTGTAGCTTGGTTTTCTCTGTGTTCATGTGACAGCGGTTCCACAATAATTTTCTTCTAATGGAGTCTATCATGTATCTGATTTTGGCTGGTAAAGGGATGCAGTTGAGATAATGTGTGGCAATAGGAGTAATGACACTATTCAATAAAGTGATCCTACCAGCCAAACTGAGGAAATTGTTTGTCCATGATGTAAGTTTATGGTTGATTTTATCAATGATGGGTAGCCATAATTTTTATTGTGTTGGATGTGGTGTGATAGGAAAACCCAAATATCAAACTGGGAAGGACTGAGTTTTGCATTTAAGGAGGGTTTGGTATCTGAGAATAGTGTTTGGTGGTGTGTTAACTCCTATAATGGATGATTTTCCCAGGTTGATCCTATATCGAGAGATGTATGAGAATAATCCAATGATACAAATTATGTTAATAATGGTCTGATCCTCGGGTTTGACTAGAATAATTATATCATCCGTGTACTGGATAATATTTTCAAAGCATTCATGTGGTGATTGAATAAGGCCATGAGAAATACCTAGTTTGATCATGTTCATGAGAAGAGATGTGACCATGATGAAGAGGTAAGGTGATAACCGGTCTCCTTGTCTGAGTCTATTGGTGTTTTTGAAGTGACCAAATGGTGACCTGTTAGTGATGGTAGTAAAAGTGTTAGTCAAGATGCATGCATGAATCTAGTTGATCCATTTGGTCAGAAATCCATAGCCATGCATAGTGTGTTTGAGACCGTTCTAGTTGACATAATCAAAGGATTTTTAAAATTACAATTTTATAATTAAAACTGGGGTCTTTTTTTGTAGCAAAGGTGAAGTGTTTCATTAACCATGATGAACGCATCATGAATATTTTTTTGTTTCAAAAAAGTGTTTTGATTGTTTTCAATGATATGTTCCAAATGTGGTTTGATGTGGTTGCTGAGAATTTTTTCCAGAATCTTGTAAGAAGTGTTTATTAGACTGATGTGTCTAAATTATTATATAATATCAAGTTGTTCTACATTTTCTATTAAGACAATTTTGGTGTGATTTAGAACCTTGATGTGTTTATGGATGTTATCATCAATGTGAATCGTATGTAGTAGTTGTAGGAAGTCCTCTTTGATGGTGTCCCACATGTTTAGGCAGAATTATGTGTTAAGGTCGTCTGGTGCTGGAGATTTGTTTTTTCCCAATGTGGAGATAGCATATTTGAGTTCTTTCAAGGTAAATTTTGCTAAGGTGTTTTTTGGGGACAGGATGGTTTTTTGATAGATGTGTTTCCAATTAATAGAGTTGAAAATGCTAGGCTCGTGTCCCGTGTGGTTTGCAAGTTTTTATATGTTAATTATATTCTAAGCATACTCACTCAGTGAGGTTAATTAGATACTGAATGAGATAATAAGTTAAGCAACACTGCAGTTTAGGTAATCATCTTGGGGATCTGAATGTGATTATGTATTCATAATATTTGATTTATCTATGCATAATTGTATCATGCTGGCAGGTAAACCCTTGTGTTAATAAATTTTAATAGGAAAGGCACTCATTTCTAAATTCTTATTAAACAGAAACTACAAAACTAAGTAAATCATTTGTATAAATCTCTTAGATATTAATTCACAAAATTTTCAAATATATTTTTATTATAATTATCAAGATATCTAAATCATAGTTTTATTATATTTGTTTTTTTGTCACAACTATTGATTGGTAGTTGTACATATCATATTTTAAAAGGTTGTATGTATTATGTGTGCAGATGCCACCTTATAGAGTATATGCAGTATGCGGGAGTGTATGCAAGATTATATGCATTTTGGATTTTTTAATAAATTAGTTATATATAGTATAAACATATATTAAGCATAGAAATTATATATTTCTTTTGTTGAACTCAATTTTATGTATATTTATTAGTGTCCATAGAAATATAGATATACAATACATATTTAACTGTTCATATATGTGTACACATAAATAGCATATGTGAAATATATATATATATATATGCGTGTGTGTGTGCATTATATGTAGATATATAAACATTGACATGTAAATGTACATACAATATATGTGTATATGCAGAAATGTTTGTATTTATATTCCAATATATATCATATATGCTTGTCCGTTTATATATGACGATGTTCGTGTATTATATGCAATTGCGCCATTGATATATTACTAAAATACATAGAGAGAGATTGGAAGGTTCTAATGCATATACATATATATACATCTAAACATGTGGGTGTGTGGGTAAATAAGTAGTTTAAACTAAATGAAACAAATGCAGACAAAAAGTATACAAAACTTCTAATATAAAAATGATCACATATACCTCGCTTATGCCCCTCACAGGACCACATATGCATTCATGACCGCATATTGGTCTGCTTATGCATATGCGGTCTGGCAAGAGAGCCATACCACATTTGTGGTCGCATGTCCCTCACATACAAATGCTTTTTGAAACGGTAGTAACTATATACATTAGAAAAATATTTAATTCTTGAATTTAGAGAGCTTGTAACAAAAGGATGTATTGAATTAGAGTTTGCAAGATAATAAGTTCATAAAACATATCCATACTCATAATCATGTTGTTTGGTCCCCCTGGGTAGTTGCTTGATATTGCTACAATAGTCTAGTTCTTTGCTTCTACCTGCCACAGTTATACTTGATCTCTTAGTTGTCTTGATAGTTCTCATAGCTAGGGTAACATAGACTTTAGTCTTTCTCTCTCTCTTAGTTACATGTCCCCATGGTTTAATCACAAAACCAAACTTGTTGAAACCCTATCCTCCACATTAGGAACAAGGAAAGTGACCTAGATAACGAGTCTTCGGGCATCGAGCCCTTACTCGCCATGCTTAAAATACATCCATCTTTGTGCTTGTGGATGTATAATATAAGAGTGTGCTAGATTTAGGTAATATGAAATCCCAATCGTTGTTCCTACATCAAGAGGGTATGATGATTTTCTAACATTAAATCTAAAGAGGTGATATAGAGAAGATTTGATTTTTGGAGAGAATATGGAGATCTTAATTGACCCCAACTAGGGTGGGTGGCTGAGCTTTTAGTAAGAAATTTAGTTATCTATATGAACCCTATGGAAATGATAGAACCGATGAGCCTTTGAAACATTTAGCAAAATAAAGAGGATTGGTAATATAGAAAAAAATTCTAGGGAGATCAACCTCCAAAATAGTAGGATCTTGTAAGTATGAGTTCACTGGCCTCAAATTGGGAGTTTTGTATTAAGGCATGGAACTTTACTCCTACATACATCAACATGATCATTGTGATGATATCAAAACAACAAACAAGTAAAAAGATATATATGGATGGTGTTAAATTGAGAATCGTTGTGTTTATCCATAATGTCAACATACATAGTGTTGGGGGTATGGGAGGATCTTTGATAATATGTAGACTCCTCGTATTATTTCTAGGGTTATGATGCCTATACAATGAATGACAAAAGATTAGGAGGATAAAACCTTTATTCTAGAGCCATGAGAGAGACTTCAAAGAATGGGTAGACATGATGGTGATTCATGAGATTGACTTTAACGATAGTAAATACACTTGTGTTGATAAGAAAGAGGGAATACATATTTGATAGGGGAGGTTGGACATATGTTTTATCGATAATAGTTGTCCTGATTGCACTAAAATATTTGAGGAACACATGTTCATGACTTTGGTGTTAGATCATTACCCACTCTTCTTAAACTTTGATTGAGGGGGAGAGAAGGATATTTACGGTTGTAAATTCATGAAAATATGGTTGAAACATTAGGGTTTTGTATATATGATTACGGAGATCCATCCTACATACTTCTTAAGAAATAGAAAAGGCTTAAAACACACTTAAGAAATGGAATAAAGAAATAGTGTGAATAGTCTTTGATGAGATTAGGAACCAAGAAACAAAACTAAAACTTATACAAAGAAATATGGATTTCAAGACCAATACAAATCAAGTTATGAAGTCTTATCAATCATAGACTAAGTTTGAAATTACTTAGATGGAAAGAATGCTATCAGAAAGAAAGATCAAAGATGTAAATGATTAAATAAGGGAAAAAACATAAAATAAGTTCACATTAATGTTAATGAACACAGAACGAGATCTAAAATAGACAAAATAAATATAAGGGAAGTTGGATCATGGGTCATAGAAGAAGATGCAATAATGAGGTTAGGTGCTTTAATATTATTTTCAACTTTCTAAAATTAATAGTGTGACTGCATAGATGACTACACTGATGATGTAGAGAACATTGAGCAAGGAAGATGGCTCTAAAATAATGAAATAAATATTAGGGGAAGAGGGAAAAATTACCAAAGGTCTAAATGAGGATAATGCCCTGATCTTAGTGGCTTTACTTAGCTTTTTACCCATTTGCATGGGATGTAGTGAAAGGAATTTTGTTAAACTCACAGTGTATTGAATGCTAGGAAAGGATATACACAAAGGGTTGAGATGTGTAACCTTGGTTTGTATTACAATCATTGACATACTAGAGAGCTTGGATGGCTTTTTTTCTAGTGAAGCCAGGAGGTTTTTATTCATCTCACCTCCCTCATGCAAGAAAACGCATCTGATCCATTATATTCTACATTATCTAAACTAGAGTTATATTGGTTGTCCTACTACCATCACAAGATTCTAACCTGAACTCTTAGATATCCTTGGGTGGTATTTTGTAGTAACAAAAACCACTATTGGATTTTTGGTGAAGCTTTGTCTATGAGTCAACAACTTGGCTACATAGCTTGAATGACTTTAAACCAACTAGCACAAGCAATGTGACTTTACATGCCACTTCGATTATAACTCTACCAAGAATTTATACGCAATTACCACAATTTGTTTCACTAGAATGAGTCACATTCTTGAAAGGGTAGTATATTGGACATATCATGCAGACAAATGAATGGATGCATTATCTAAATTGTGGTGTAAACCTAATAGATAACATGGTATGTAGGTGTTGGGAAATCGGGAAGACAAATAAGGCAATAGAAATAAAAATTTAAAGCTTGATTCTTTAACTAGAAGATCACATCAACAACAATTTATCTAGTAAAGAGGGTAACAAAAGTTATACCAGGTCCTAGAGAAAATCCAATGACAATTCTTGATGCAGTGTCGTGCTTCTTCTCCAAGCAACAACTTGCTTCTTATTTAGCAGCAGCACTCGAATAGTCGTCAGCGGAGGCATCCCAGTGCAACACCATAGACGGTGGTTGACGGTGTTCTCCTAGAGGGAAAAACTCATCACCTCTAGAGTAATCTGTGTGGACCAATGGAAAATTCATGTTGCGCTACTAGAGCCAATAGGAAGGAGTTGTCCCTTCGAAGTCGGTGTACTAGCACCGACATGATCTCTTAGAATTGTCTCTCCCTTTCTATCCCTCCCATTTACATGTAGGACTTGTTCAGGCTCTCTATTAGTTACAACAACCTGATAGTACAACAATTGTTAGAGGTTATTATTGTATTTGGGAAGCCCCTGGTACCCCTTTATCTATAGGAGAGTCTAGGGTCAGGGTTTCCAATCAGTATGGAAGTCAAAGAAATAGAGTTCGTGAATTTTTTGGAAACTATGAAAGGTGAACCAATCAGTTCATTGTCCAACCGGTCAGTTCATCCTTCAACATGTCAGCTCAATAGCTTTCCTATTTAGAATCAAATTTGCATTCAATATTTGATTAATGCAAAACATAATATCAGCATCAAATCCTTCATCCAATTGAATTGATCATTGAACCGGACAACCCAGATGATGAACCGATCAGTTCACAACATAAAGCGACTATTTCACATCATGAAACAGTTGTTTCATAAGTGAAATGGTCATTTCACATATCTAGTTCATGCAAATATTCATCCAATTGTGTGTTTGATTGGCCTGACACTCCAACCGATCGGTTTAACACTTGAACCGATCGATTCAGAGTTCGGTCAGTCAATTTTGAATCTCAATTATTTCATTGGATACCTAAATACTTTTAGTAATCACGTTAAACATCATTCATGAAAACTCCTATTCTGATTGTATCCTATGTGTGTGACCCTATAGGTCCCAAATTACATTGGTAGTGAATGTATATAACCAACTTATGACATCACAAGTAATCAGTGGTATCTAGCAACACATCAGTGCTACCCAAGTGATTATGAGAGTTTGAGAACAACTTCAACCTACAATCTGTGATTAGTATTATTGTGATCATATACTTCCTTTGTCTCTAATAACTGGATTGAACTCCAGACATGAAATCATCATAATCTTCAGCGTTCAATCCATGTTCCTTGAGTTGCATGTGAGTTCGTATATCACATACTGAATCACATGAGTATGGAGATAGATTTCTTAGTCTCACTTATTAAGAGGCATAGATATCAATCTCCTATAGGAGAGACAAATCTCATCTACATCACTCACACTCAATCCCCATGTGTCACAATGCACCTGAGCATCACCTTTATTGCAACCCTTATTCAAGTTCAAGTTGGATGGTCTAAATAAAATTAACGACATGTGTTGAGTGTAGTGACTTCAGGTCTAAAACCACAATCACCACTATCACTATAAGAGTTGATTCTGATAACCATTTCATAGTATCCATGTATCACTCTCAAGGTGGGTCTATCTGCTATAATGTTCTCTAATATGTACATGTGTGCTTCACTTGGTATCATATATCATGACTAATGAAACTCTGTCATCAATAAACACACTCTAGTCTTATGTATTATTGTTGTCTATATTTCTTCCACATTAATATCTGACTAGGTATATAACAAGAATGTATGTACTCTTATCATACATACGATCTCATTGTTTAGGTCATCAACACAAAGACATATTTTCTTTGAGTAACATCATTCTTTAGACATCTACTATGTTTGTGTCATCATCTCATGATTGAGACAAACATAAAAGAAGAATTACCTTTATTATTATCAAATCATGTATACACTGCCCCATTACAATAATCATATGATTGGCTCTCTGGGCACTACATACCAAGAGTAAGGTGGATAGATTTAAAGGTATCATAGGGTCAAGTGGCCCATCTTTGAGAAGGTTGCGTTTACAGTGGGTTTCCTATTAGACGTGGTGAGGTTTCATGACCATATTTAGAGGTGAATCATTATGAAGATCCATGGACATAATAAGTATGGGAATTTTATCCTATAGGGAACTTAGAACGTATTCCATCTTGAATCCCTCCTCTTCTTACTTACTCAAGAGGTCTTTGGGGGACACATCACTCCAGTAATATACCAAGGAAGAATTGGTATATTTAATACCAAACGAGGTCTAGTGGCACTGTGTCTTATGTTGATGATTTTGTTTTGTTCTTTCTAAACCAATGGAACACAATAAAAAGAATGGATAAGCTAATTAAGGACTATAAAAGAACATTATGTCAAAATTTAATAGAAAAAAGTTGACTCGCATACTATGTAACCATAGAGAGATTAAGAAAAGGGAAAATACTAAGGCTAGGTATTATTATTGTGAACATGAGCATATACAACACCTGGGTTTTCTACTGGACAAGGTAGAATCTTGATAAAGCATTATGTGGGTTTGGCAACCAATATCATGGGGAGGATGGCCTCATGGGTGGGAAGATTTTTTTTCTTCACAATGAAACTTACATTGATATACTAGGTTCTTTGTTACGGCCTGCTTCATAATGTGGTTGCATGTGCCACCAAAGTGAGGATACTATATACAATTGAGAGAAAGATAGTGGCTTTCATGTGGAAATCAAGAGACGGTACCAAAAGAAAATTTATTGGATTAGTTGGGAGAAAATTGCTTCCCTAGCTGAGGAGGATAGACTTGAGTTGCACATGATAGACATAAGGCCCTACTTATCAAAGCATTATGGGAAAATTATACATTGTGGGCATACTTATATAGAGATCAAAATGAATTTGAGGGTACAAAATATCCACATGAGTTAGTTCAATTGTGTATATAACGGTGAATCACTTATTGGGGGTTAGTATAATTCATAGTCACAAGAGTTTAGTTGCTTGTTTGATTTTTTAGTTTAGTGTTCATTGCCTCTTTTAGCTACTTCCCTTGCCTAGTAGATGATTAAGATTGCTCTTCCTAGTCTAATGTGGTTGCTTTCCATTTCTAGTGTAGTCTAGTTCTTTGCTTGTACTTTCCTTAGTGATAATTGTCCTCTTAATTGTCTGGATAGTTATAATTGCTATGGTAAGTTAGAGTTCAATCTTTCTCTCTCTTTCTCTTAATTGCTTGTTCATGTATTTTAATCACAAAATCAAACTTAAACCATTAAAACCCTAACATCCACATTAAGAACATAGGAAAGTGACCTATGTAGTGAGTCTCCATCTTTGGGGGTTGATCGCATACTCGGCACACATATTGCATCTTAATCTTTGCACATGTAGATATATTATATAAAAGTATGCTAGATTTAGGTAAAATGAAAACTTAGTTGCCAACGGTGCATCAAGAGAATAGATGATTTTTCAACATTCAATCTGAGGAGGTAGTTGAAGGGAGAGATGTGAAGGGGCTAGGCAGCTCCCAATTTACACCATGTAGATGGGTAGGTGAGCTGCTATCAAGATAATTTAGTATCCAAATTCTATGGAAATGAGAGAACGAATGAGCCTTATAAACATTTTCCAAATAAAGAGGATTGGTCCTTTTAGGTAATCTAGAAACCTTTTCTAGTGTGGTCACCTCCATAATAGTTGGCTCGTCTAGATATGAGTTGGGTAGCCACAAATGGATAGTCTTGTGGTAAGGTATGGATCTTTACTCTTATAGGGATCAGTATGATCATTATGTTGGCATCAACACAATAAACAACAAAAAAAAATATATTGATGGTGTCAGACGAAGAATACTTGTTTATGCATCATGTGAAAGTACAGAGCATTGAGCGTACATGAGGAATTTTCACACATGAAGGAGACAACATGGAAACTCCTTTTATTTCTAGGTATTCCATTGCCTATACAAAGAGTGACAAATGATTCGGGGGAGAAAACCCTCATTACATGTCCATGAAAGACTTCCATGAATGAGTAGATATGATGTGGATTCATGAGATTGGCTTTCAAGGTAGTAAATACACTTGTGTTGATAAGCAAGAGGGAACACATATTTGACAAGGAAGGTTGGACATATGTTTTGTTGATAACAGTGTCCTAATAGTATCAAAATCCTTGAAGAACACATGATCATGACCTAGGCGTCAAATAAGTACCAACTTCTCTTCCCATTAGATTGACAAGGAGTGTAGGATATGTTGGGTTGACATTCATGATAAATGTGGTTGAAGTATGACGATATGGAGATTATTTGGATTCATTGAAAGTTAGACTCTTGGAAAATCCATCCTATGGACTTTTTGAGAAATAGTAACACCTTAAAAATGCTTAAGCAATGGATTAACATAACAGTGGGGAACAATTTTGATAAACTTAGGAACCAAGAACAAAAGTAAAAATTACACAGGTATACATATTTCACAATCGATACGAATCAAATTATGGAATTCATGAAGCATAGATTGGGTTTGAAATTACTAAATGGAAAGAAAGCTATTAGAGAGAGAAACCAAAGATGTAATTTATTGAAGAAGGATATAAAAACATAAAATTATGTCACACTCATGTTAAAGAATGCAGAAGGGGATCTATTATAGACAAAATTATCAGGAAATTCAGATTATGGTAAACAAAGAAGATGCATTAATGAGTTAGGTGATCCAATATTGATATGAGCTTTCTATAACAAATGGCGGGGAAGGTATATATGATTACATAAAATAATTTCACATTCATGTTAAAGGACGGAAAAGGAGAAATGCAATAGACAAAAATGTAAGGGAAATTGGATCATGGGACAAAAAAGCAATAATGAATTAGGTGGTACAAATACTATTTGAGCTTTCTAAAATTAATTATGGGAAGCTACATACAACTACATAATGTCTTAGAAAACAGTGGGCAACAAAGACATCATTTACATTATGAAATAAATCATAGGGAGAAGAGGGGGGATCGCAATATGGCTATATGAAGATATTGCAACGCGCTTAAAGTGGTTTACCGTAGCTTTTACCCATTTGCATTGGATGTAGAGTAAGGAATTTTCTTAGAATTCGTAAAATGTTTAATCCTAGGAAAGGATATATACGAAGGGTTGAGATGTGTAAGCTTGGTTCTTATTTCAACCATTTTCAAGCAAGAGAGCCTAAATGACTTCAAACGAACTAGCACAAGCAATGTGACTTTAAGTGCCACTTCAACTATAATTCTACCAAGATTTCACAAGGATGAGTCATGTTTTTTTATGGTAGGAGCATTGGGCATCAAAATATTGACACAACAATTGATGCATGATCTATATTGTGGTGTTAACCTAAGAGAGAACATGGTTTGTAAGGTGCAAACGTATAAAGATAATGGCATGGTCAAGTGGACAATTTGAGAAGGTTGCATTTACCCTAGGTTTCCTAGATGTGGTGTGGTCTATCACGACCATGATTATAGTTGCGACACTCTCAAGATCCATGAACATGAAGAGTATAATATCTTCTACCTATAAGAACTTAGATGGCATGACCATATCTCATCCCTCCTTTTCATACTTACTCAAGAGACTTTTGGGGAACACATCACTCAAGCACTAGACAGAGGAATTAATTACCAAAGGAGGTCCAATGTCACCCTATCTTTTGTTCATTGATGTTCTTTTGTACATTTAAAACCAGCAGACACAATCAACAAAATGGATGAACTGATTCAAGACTATAAAAGAGTAGATATGTCAAAAACATTAATTGAAGAAAGTTGACCCACATAGTACCTAACATTAAAGATTTGGAAAATGCCAATATCACCGGGGCTTAAATTGTGAGTGTGAATATGAGCATATACAACATCTTAATTTTATATTAGGCAAAGTAGTATATTGATTAAGCATTATGTGGGATTGGAAACCAATACCAAGGGGAGGATGGCCTCATGGGAGGGAAGTTTTGGACATTCTCAAGGACAATCACATTGATACCAAAAAAAAATCTTGACACCCTACTTCACAATGTGGTGGCATGTGCCTTCCCAGTGACGTTTCTAAATACAATTGAGAGAAAGATAGTGGCATTCATATGAAAATCAAGAGTGGGTACTAAAAGAAAAAATGGGGTTACTTGGGAGAAACTACTTCACCCGTTGTGGATAGTGAATTACACATGATTACAGATAGGCATACAACCTACATTTGAAAGCAACATGGTTAGGGAATACTGAAGTGCAGATATGGTGCGGTTTATAACAAAACCAACACCACACCACACATAAAAAATCAAAAAATCCACTCCATATACACTAATTTTTCATATGAGAAACTATATCTACACCACCAAAATATCCCAATAAATTACACCACACCACAATTCAAAAAAATTCTATTAATCATAATATTATTAAATATAAAAAATTTAAAGTCGTACACAACAAATGGAAGTAACAACATAGACAATCTAAAAACCTAATATTTATTTCATAATTAATAGCAAAAAAGAATAATAATATTAATAATTGAAGAAAATTATTAAAATTCATACTTTTCTGAAGATTGAATTCCATTTAAAATTAGAGATTTAGTATCAATAAGACAACAGATAATGTATCTAAGATAGAATTCTAATTATATTTATATATGATTAATATGAAACTGCTTACGAAAGCCAATGATTTATGAGACGTTTTGATCATGCAAAATTCACAATGGAGGTGTAAATGTTTTCATTTACTAGATAAATAAATTAGGGACTATTTTTTACTCAAGGGTGAGTCTGTAAAAGAAAGTATGCAGAAGCGGAAGAGGACTTATATATTGGACAAGCAACCGGAGATTTTTCAACAAGAGTCAACCGGGTAATTTAGGTCAACATGTTTAATCAATTTTGATGGAAAAACAATGGACAAAATAACGACAAAGATAAAAGAATTTAAATGCTGAAATTGATGGTGAAAGGACAAATTCTCAAGAGAGGGCATCCGAGAGTCCTTGAGAAGTGATCAACTGAAATGCTTTTTGGAAACATCAGAGTGGAAATTTTATTTTAAAAATACAAAGTGGCAGAAACTTGATACTGCGTTGGTCAAATTAAATGTGTTTCAGACCGTCAAGACATCTTAGCAAAGTAAGCACGGGTTCACTTGTAGTAGGGGTTTTGTGAAACTAAAAAGTGTTGGATGTGGGTGACTTTGCAAGGAAATTAACCACTGGTGGCAAATTAAAACCCTAAGGAGGCAGATACAGAGGGTGACAAATGGAACAAACAAGCATAGAATCTTTAACGGCTGGGATAGACACTTGGAAGGCACTAAAGGCATTTATCCACTAAATGACCTCAATTTTGCTAGCAAATGTGCTTCAGACCATTAATACATGATTGTGTTGGCTTGTAGAAAGGAATTTGTGAAACTGAAGTGTTGATTGTGGGTGAATTTGCAAGGCCGCGAAGCACTGTATTCACTCGTAAACTAAAACCTTTTGGAGGAAGACAGGGCGTGACAAATGGAAGTAACAAGTGTATAGTTCGATAGATTCTTTTCAACTGCTGGCAGTAAAGGCATTAGCATACACAAAATGGAGCAAAATTATATGGGTCAGGTAATGGATTAGCATACAGTTCGAACTCAGCTTGCCAGTAAGTTTTTTGCGATGTATTTTGTCAACATTGTAATCTTCTTCAAGTAGAAGTTCTAATCCCAACCACACCTTTAAAATTCAGTTAAATGATAATATTTTGTTCGACACTTGCTGAGATTTCATACAGCAGCAACAGTAACCAAAACAAAACAGAGAGTTTCACAATCAAAAGAAGAAACAAAGTCTGGGGACTAAAGACATTTTACTTGCCATTATAATATAAATCTCACCATGGAAATCAGATACTACCAAATTTAAAGTTTTTCCATATCAAGCTAATAACAACCAAAGAAGATCGAGAAAGCAGAATAAGCAAAGATGGGAAAATCAGTAAGCAGGCGGACCAGATCCATAGAGACAAAAGGGCAAAACCGAAGTAAAATAACAAGAGCAGACGCAAGGTCCCTCAAATAGCGGACAACAGGCCAGCCAAAGCTTAACCTAAAACGAGTAACGAAGATAAATCAAATAACAACTAGACCTACATTTAGAAGAACGTCAGGGAAGGAGATTAAGCAAATAGAGAACGGCACTGATTAAGAGCAAGAGCATAACGGGAGATCCAGCGAAAAAAAAGTAAAACGAGACCTACAGGAGAACGCAAAGCAAAGGAAGTTATTACCCTTCTAACAATCGTTCATTTCCTGCCCTAAACAATAAACCATAGAAAGATTTGGACCTTGTATGGACGTTCCTGAGTCTTATGATCCAGAAATAATAACCGGTCAAAATACTCAGAAACGTCCATACAAGGTACGAAACTCTCACGATTGATCTTCTTGACGAGTAGCTTGATGGGTTACTTGATGGGTTGATCTTCTTGACGAGTAGCTGGGAACTGGGTGGGAAAGAAGAGAAAACCCTAACTAGGTCGGACGCCGCTGTCGGATGGGAAGGGAAGAAGCAAAGGTGTCCATTTATAGCGGAAAGGAGCGGGCGTCCGCCGCTGTCTTGCTTGCGGAAAGTTTGTGAAACTTAAGTAGCGTTTGGCAATCGCTTTAGGCGTTTCGCAAAGCGGCAAGATCACTCTGCCTGTGGCTAGCCGTAGGGTAGCGACCCGGATGTCTTCCTAAATGAAGCTTTAGCACCTCTTTGGAAACGGACCAGGATGGGATTTTTTATTGTCTTATTAGCCACGTCTGCGCCACAGCAGATCTAATCCCGATCCAATCTGGTTTTACATTTGCGAGTTTGGTTAGAAACCGTGAAACGGCCCCGTTTTGAGATTCTGTAATCTCAAAAAATAGACTATCTCAGTCCTGCCAATAGTAAGATTAGGAATCTCAATCTGGATTAGACTCTGTCTTTTGTGTATTGTGTTTTATATAGCAGACTGAAAAACACAAGTTACGATGTCAGTCGGATTAGTTTGTCAAACAGGGCCAAGTAGGGAACCCCAATCACCCTCTGGATTTCATAATCGGATGACTGGATTAATCCCAGTCCGGATTTCATAATCTCAATAATCCCAATACATTGCCAAATAGGGCCTTAGAGTCCGTTTGGGAGGTGGGCAGTTCGGCGGCACGACAAATAAATGTAGTCGGATATGTGTGCCACAGCAATTTCTTGCGGCAGAAAATGAGGTTAACTTGCCGCCAGTTAACATACCCACAGCAAATATATTGGACGCCAAACGCAACCTTAGTATGATAACTTTCATTTTTAATTAATAGAACTAGCATAATAGGACGTAGTGTGCAAATAAAACTAATTCGGTCTTTACTTTCTGGACATTTTTTGCTGCAATACCAAAATTACAAACACACACCAGATACAAAAAAAAGAACAAAATGATCAAAATTACTTCTGCTCTTTATGAAAAAAAAACTCGATTAATGTCACTTGAGGTGTATGATTACTAAAACTACATCTGTTCTAAAACAAATAAGCAAGCAAGCCATACAAGAAACATTAAACTCCTTGTAAATTACGTGTTGTTGAAGCATGCAAACGGAATTCACAACTCATTTTCTAATGTATTTAAAGTTGAAAGTGAGCAAATAAAAATATGTAATGAAGAATCTCAATTTCTTTTAAAAAAACAACTATTAATGGCTTCCCAATATGAAGAGTATATTTCACAATATTAAGCCACTCCTACATGATCAAATTTGGTATTGCCAACCCCGATGAGTTAAAAAAAGAATCTTAGTGCTAGAAACCAATGCTACAACATAAAAAGTGTGCATTTATATTAGTGGTTAAAAAAAAACATCGGTGCATTATAAAATCTTCATCGATCTGGGTGTTTATATCGTTGCACCACAGTGGACACAATAAAGCAGGGAAGAAAGGATGGTCTCTGTTATGGCTAGACCTAATCAACTTTGCTCATAAGTTGTGTGGATGAAGAATCTTGTTCCCCTTTGTTCTTCACCACGAAAGGAATCTTAGAAACATCATAGATGATATTTACCTTGGAACATTACAAACTGGGGGTTGTTTTATGGTTTAATACGCTTAGATCTCATATCATTTGTGATTATTGAAATCTACCTTGAACTCGCACCACCCCCTCTGGATCGAACTTATTGAAAGATCAGTCAAACATGATCCACGTTGGCATCGGGAGGGACAAGTTAAAGGGGCCACATATCTAATGGGCAATGTGGGACATTCAACCTCAAGATTAGTGCACATGGGCATCCCAATATCTAGTAACCATGTCATGAGAACAAAATCCTTAAATAGAAACTTGAATTGACCCTCTTATCATTGTCAAACAGGAAGGCATGGAAAAGCCCTAATAAATTTTCTAACAAATCCACATGTAAGACTACACATAATTATCCATCGTATTCACAAATTTGCATGTACTTATAAAAGGTTCTGTAACATACCAGATCTAGAACCCTACCCTAGAACTTTGATCTTTTTTGGTTTGACCAAACAAGTTTGAGGTTAGAGTAATCCTAATAATCTAATGCGTGAGTAATGTAATATAATACATCAAATAATTAATTTGATAATAATAAAATGATAAATAACTTAATTACATGCATACATTGGTTAATGGGCCATATGATGTAATCCATGTGATAAAGCCTCAAAATAAAGAATAGACTCCAAATTCGTAATCTATACATCAAAATAAGCCTACATGTCAATTTTCATTTAATTTGGACAACCTTGAAATAATATGATAAGTTAAGAGAGAGAAATTGCCTAAAAGGTATAATTAATAAATAAATATAATAATTGACTCCAAAAGAGGAAAATAACTTTATATTCGTGATCTACATAATAAATATAGCCTTTGGGTGAATTTTCATCCAATTTGGAGAAAGTTTGCTTAAAAGGTGAGATCAGGAGAGAGAAAGTATGAAGAACCTTCAAAATATTAATTAAATACTCAAACAACTCCAATATGTAAAATTGATGGCAAATTCGTATCCAACACATTAAATGTGACTTGTGGGTTAAGTTTCATAAAATTTGGATAATCCTAATACCATTAATGAAGGAGGAAAGAGAAAATAGTAATTTATTTATTTGACACATTAAAAGTTTCCAAAAGGCAAAACTAAGTGCATAATCGGAATCTACATGCCTTTATTGGCCTCTGTGCAAAATTTGGTTTAATTTGGATAATGTTTGGACCCTCAATTTGCTTTGGAAAGAAACTTAATCAAACCTTATTTAAATGCAAATATAATTTCTCGATTTCTTTGTCACGCTGTTTTGATTTTCCTTTCCAAAATTCGGGTGTTTTTGTGTCCGTTGGATCTAAATCGCACGGCTTCTACCTTTTCCTCTACCTCCGTCTTTGCTGGGTTCCACGCGAACTGGGAAACCAGTTCTGATCGATTTTCTTTCTCCGATTTCTCCCTCATCTCTCTATATTCTTCTTCGATTCTTTCTCCCACTCCTTCCTTATTCTTTTCCGCACCTTCTCGTCCTGATTTCTTGGGTATTTATACCCCGATATCCCAAACCATGGGGCGCCGTCAATGCTCTCTGTTTCCGCCCCTGTTTTCCCGTTCTTCTCTTCTCCTTGCCACCGCAGGCGAACAGACTGCTGGGAATTAGTTCCCTGACCTCCGCTGGAGTTCCTTGAATCGTTTGGTCACCTTGGTTGGGCGTCGTTTGTTCCCGAGTATGTTTCCCCAACTCGCACCGCCTTGTTGCAAGAAGACCTAGTGGTGGCCGGCGCGTCAGGCCATCGTGAAGCCTGGAGAGGGTTTGGATCGGTTCAGTTCGATCTCGTGAAGCTTCCTGGATAGTCAATTCGTTCCCAGCACTTACAGGTTGCTTTTCCCTCTTTTGCTCTTCCTTCTAGTTTGTCTGTTCTTATGTTGATTCATGGTCTTTTGAAAGCCTTGAACCTCACGTCTTCATCTCTGAGTCCGATTGACTCCGGTGAACTCGATGGTGTTATCGCTGTTTGGTTTTGGCCTCTGTAGACTGGTTTGAGTTCCTGGCCGTCGAGGTTGCTGCGACCTGTGGTGTTCGTGATTATGTGAGAACGAGGAAGAAGACTATGGTGATTGGTCTGGTCTGCCCTTCGGTTTCCTTTATCTTTTGTTTTTCTTTCTGGGGCAATTTAGTCATTTCGCGCTCATATCCTTTGCTTTGGATCGAGTCTAACGAGCCGCTGACCCGATGACTTGGCTGGCACTCATTGGGCCATGTCATGTGGGCCCAGCTTGTTTCTCGTGGATTTTCTTGCCTATGTGGCAATATCTAATTATTTGATTGGTCGAATTTCTAAAATCCATTACTAATTAATTACTGATCAGAAAAATATAAATAAACACTTGTTGGATTCAGAAAAATGATACCTATCTAATGGTACAGGTTTTGATAACTCAATCCAAAGATTAATAATAGGTGTTTTTAATGGATCTAATTAATAATGAATTAACTTCTAAAATTCATAACTAATAATTTATAAGTCAGAAAAATATAATAAAATATGTTTTGAACTCCGAATTTAATATACTAATTTATGGCAAGATTTTGATGACCTAATTCACATAATAATAAAAAGGTAGTTTTTAGGGCTTTGTATATTAATGGAAACCTAACCCTAATTTCACATATATGCTAAATAGGTGTTTTGGAAGCCTAGGCTTGGACCTAGAAGTGGCTTTGGATCGTTTGACTCTGAAGTTGAGGTATGTTTGCATCCCATATTATTCTTCTTGAGCAATTATCCTATTTTATTCTTTCTCTTGGTCCTTTGGACATTAGCCTACACATTGTCTTGTTCTCTTGAAATCATGCTTCATGTGAAGTATCTTTTATTTGTTATTGATCTTGTGGTCATGGATATTCTCTTGGAATCTTATCTTGTTGCCTTAGTGCAAGTTGGACTTTTGATATTATATGCCCACTGTGATGTGGATTTTACTTGTTGATATATGCCCACTTTGAAGTGGATTGTTATATGTTGTGTTGACCATTGTGTGATGGCAACATTGATTATTCTGACTATACTTTCTACTTGCCTCTACATTAACATGCTATGTGATTCAGTAGCACTAGAGTAGTATAATTTCATTGGTTTTGTCTCATTATGCAACATGGCAACATTGTGATATCTTTGGGATGGAGGATGTGTGATTCCCCATACCCGGGAAGGATGTGTGATTCCTGTCCCATGTTATATATATTTGGATGGTGGATGTGTGATTCCCCATGCCAGGGCAAGATGTGTGATTCTTGGCCCATGTTCCACTAGGTTCAAGATGTGTGATTCTTGACCGCCATTGTTATTTATAATATTCTAGTGTTATGCTTATCTCACATGCATGCAGGTTGATGATGATATGTACTTTGTTTCCCACCATGGTAGTGGATGTTTATATTGATAGCACATTCTTATTATTTGTTGGTTATGGCAAGTATCCCTTTTGTCATGTTACTTTCTCTTGATGCCCGTTTGGGTGGTACTTATCTCTTGCATGGGAAGCTTTTACATTTGATGTCCTTTATTTCCTTATATTGCTCAATTTGCTTTTAGTATGCACATACCAGCCTTTGTTGATGTTTCCTTTTGTTTCTCCTTTGCTGGGTATGCTTCCAACCCTAGGTGGAAGACTTGGATGCATGGCATGTTGACCTGGACTTAGTTTGTGATGATGAAGATTGGAGACAATCTTGAGGTGGTTTAGATTTCCTCTACATGGATCCTTGTGATGTAAGTTTAAGTTTGTAACCCTTTGTTTCATAATTGAATAGTCAAATATTTTCTTCCGCTGCTATACATTGGTCTTTTGATTGCCATGATATAAAGATTTGAAAATTTTACACCCACTCCATCATGCCTTCTGAGTATGTTGGACTGGAGGTTTTATTGTTCAAATTTTTAGTAAGGAAGTGATTTCACTTCTTTACAGCATGGTATCAGAGCCCATGGTAGTCGGAATCGACTATTTCAATTTTGTCTCCCCATTAGAACCCTTGACTTTTCTAGATAGCTCTAAGTGATATGTTGACCTTAGAATTGATCAATGATGATCTTTGTATGCAATAAGGTTGGTTTTGAGGATGTGAATATGTTAGGAGATCTAAATATGGAAATATTGTGACTTGGTTTCTCGCTTTGATTTTGGGCCCTAAATTTTAGTTTTCAATCGTAAAAGTTTTTCACAACAAATTATTTTCCATATACTACTACATGTATAAAAGAAAAATGTTTTCTCTGGATTTTATCGATGTTTTCTTGAACTAAGTCACAATGAAGAGAAACTATAGTTTGAGTAGAATCTAACCCTAGTTTTATGACTAGGATTGAAATAAAGGTGTAGTTGACCTACCCTATGACTTTTTGGTGGTTCTTGTAGGGTTGTTAGGTTAGTGACACGAGGACCTAAAATCTCAATCCTAGATGGTGACTTGATAGTTGGATACATGAAAAACATAAATCTCTAAGACTCACATAATTAAGAGATGTGGGTAGCTCTAAAAAGTTGTTTAGTTTGACTTGTTAGGTTGAACCCTTTAAGGGGTGGAGAGTAGTTGGTGGTTGATGTTTGAATCTATAGATTTCGAGGATGAAATCCTTTTTAAGGGGTGGAGTGCTGTAACATACCAGATCTAGAACCCTACCCTAGAACTTTGATCCTTTTTGGTTTGACCAAACAAGTTTGAGGTTAGAGTAATCCTAATAATCTAATGCGTGAATAATGTAATATAATACATCAAATAATTAATTTGGTAATAATAAAATGATAAATAACTTAATTACATGCATACATTAGTTAATGGGCCATATGATGTAATCCATGTGATAAAGCCTCAAAATAAAGAATAGACTCCAAATTCGTAATCTATACATCAAAATAAGCCTACATGTCAATTTTCATTTAATTTGGACAACCTTGAAATAATATGATAAGTTAAGAGAGAGAAATTGCCTAAAAGGTGTAATTAATAAATAAATATAATAATTGACTCCAAAAGAGGAAAATAACCTTATATTCATGATATACATAATAAATATAGCCTTTGGGTGAATTTTCATCCAATTTGGAGAAAGTTTGCTTAAAAGGTGAGATCAGGAGAGAGAAAGTATGAAGAACCTTCAAAATATTAATTAAATACTCAAACAACTCCAATATGTAAAACTGATGGCAAATTCGTATCCAACACATTAAATGTGACGTGTGGGTTAAGTTTCATAAAATTTGGATAATCCTAATACCATTAATGAAGGAGGAAAGAGAAAATTGTAATTTATTTATTTGACACATTAAAAATTTCCAAAAGGCAAAACTAAGTGCATAATCGGAATCTACATGCCTTTATTGGCCTCTGTGCAAAATTTGGTTTAATTTGGATAATGTTTGGACCCTCAATTTGCTTTGGAAAGAAACTTAATCAAACCTTATTTAAATGCAAATATAAATTCTCAATTTCTTTGTCACGCTGCTTTGATTTTCCTTTCCGAAATTCGGGTGTTTTTGTGTCCGTTGGATCTAAATCGCACGGCTTCTACCTTTTCCTCTACCTCCGTCTTTGCTGGGTTCCACGCCAACTGGGAAACCAGTTCTGATCGATTTTCTTTCTCCGATTTCTCCCTCATCTCTCTATATTCTTCTTCTATTCTTTCTCCCACTCCTTCCTTATTCTTTTCTGCACCTTCTCGTCTTGATATCTTGGGCATTTATACCCTGATATCTCAAACCATGGGGCACCGCCAATGCTCTCTGTTTCCGCCCCTGTTTTCCCGTTCTTCTCTTCTCCTTGCCACCGCAGGCGAACGGACTGCTGGGAATTAGTTCCCTGACCTCCGCTGGAGTTCCTTGAATCGTTTGGTCACCTTGGTTGGGCGTCGTTTGTTCCCGAGTATGTTTCCCCAACTCGCACCGTCTTTTCACAAGAAGACCTGGTGGTGGCCGGCGCGTCAGGCCATCGTGAAGCCTGGAGAGGGTTTGGATCGATTCAGTTCGATCTCGTGAAGCTTCCTGGATAGTCAATTCATTCCCAGCACTTACAGGTTGCTTTTCCCTCTTTTGCTCTTCCTTCTAGTTTGTCTGCTCTTATGTTGATTCATGGTCTTTTGAAAGCCTTGAACCTCGCGTCTTCATCTCTGAGTCCGATTGACTCCGGTGAACTCGATGGTGTTATCGCCGTTTGGTTTTGGCCTCTGTAGACTGGTTTGAGTTCCTGGCCATCAAGGTTGCTGCGACCTGTGGTGTTCGTGATTCTGTGAGAACGAGGAAGAAGACTATGGCGATTGGTCTGGTCTGCCCTTCGGTTTCCTTTATCTTTTGTTTTTCTTTCTGGGGCAATTTAGTCATTTTGCGCTCATATCCTTTGCTTTGGATCGAGTCTAATGAGCCGCTGACCCGCTGACTTGGCTGGCACTCATTGGGCCATGTCATGTGGGCCTACCTTGTTTCTCGTGGATTTTCTCGCCTATGTGGCAATATCTAATTATTTGATTGGTCGAATTTCTAAAATCCATAACTAATTAATTACTGATCAGAAAAATATAAATAAACACTTGTTGGATTCAGAAAAATGATACATATCTAATGGTACAGGTTTTGATAACTCAATCCAAAGATTAATAACATGTGTTTTTAATGGATCTAATTAATAATGAATTAACTTCTAAAATTCATAACTAATAATTTATAAGTCAGAAAAATATAATAAAATATGTTTTGAACTCCTAATTTAATATACTAATTTATGGCAAGGTTTTGATGACCTAATTCACATAATAATAAAAAGGTAGTTTTTAGGGCTTTGTATATTAATGGAAACCTAACCCTAATTTCATATATATGCTAAATAGGTGTTTTGGAAGCCTAGGCTTGGACCTAGAAGTGGCTTTGGATCGTTTGACTCTGAAGTTGAGGTATGTTTGCATCCCATATTATTCTTCTTGAGCAATTATCCTATTTTATTCTTTCTCTTGGTCCTTTGGACATTAGCCTACACATTGTCTTGTTCTCTTGAAATCATGCTTCATGTGAAGTATCTTTTATTTGTTATTGATCTTGTGGTCATGGATATTCTCTTGGAATCTTATCTTGTTGCCTTGGTGCAAGTTGGACTTTTGATATTATATGCCCACTGTGATGTGGATTTTACTTGTTGATATATGCCCACTTTGAAGTGGATTGTTATATGTTGTGTTGACCATTGTGTGATGGCAACATTGATTATTCTGACTATACTTTCTACTTGCCTCTACATTAACATGCTATGTGATTCAGTAGCACTAGAGTAGTATAATTTCATTGGTTTTGTCTCATTATGCAACATGGCAACATTGTGATATCTTTGGGATGGAGGATGTGTGATTCCCCATACCCGGGCAGGATGTGTGATTCCTGGCCCATGTTATATATATTTGGATGGTGGACGTGTGATTCCCCATGCCAGGGCAAGATGTGTGATTCTTGGCCCATGTTCCACCAGGTTCAAGATGTGTGATTCTTGACCGCCATTGTTATTTATAATATTCTAGTGTTATGCTTATCTCACATGCATGCAGGTTGATGATGATATGTGCTTTGTTTCCCACCTGGTAGTGGATGTTTATATTGATAGCACATTCTTATTATTTGTTGGTTATGGCAAGTATCCCTTTTGTCATGTTACTTTTCTCTTGATGCCCGTTTGGGTGGTACTTATCTCTTGCATGGGAAGCTTTTACATTTGATGTCCTTTATTTCCTTATATTGCTCAATTTGCTTTTAGTATGCACATACCAGCCTTTGCTGATGTTTCCTTTTGTTTCTACTTTGCTGGGGTATGCTTCCAACCCTAGGTGGAAGACTTGGATGCATGGCATGTTGACCTGGACTTAGTTTGTGATGATGAAGATTGGAGAAAATCTTGAGGTGGTTTAGATTTCCTCTACATGGATCCTTGTGATGTAAGTTTAAGTTTGTAACCCTTTGTTTCATAATTGAATAGTCAAATATTTTCTTTCACTGCTATACATTGGTCTTTTGATTGCCATGATATAAAGATTTGAAAATTTTACACCCACTCCATCATGCCTTCTGAGTATGTTTGGACTGGAGGTTTTATTGTTCAAATTTTTAGTAAGGAAGTGATTTCACTTCTTTACAGGTTCATCACAAGCAACCAAAGTCACCACCTGTCTAATACAAAAGGAATGTGTATTTATATATATTCATATATATATATGTGTGTGTGTGTGTGTGAATATATATACATGTGTGTACATTATGTACAAAGCATACCATCCAAAATTGAGTCATAGATACATTACCAAATTGAATCACCCTACACATACTAGAGAACACATGGAAAACTACAGACACACTAAGAGGTTGGACTCTCACCTTTCACTCATCGTTGTCTTGAAGAAGGTGTGTCCTCACCAAAAGTGTTGGTATGTATGCCCATAGAGTCATCCCAAGCGATTGCATGGAGTCAAATACTAACTAATCACTTAAAACGATTAATTGGTTAATTAATTCATTCCAGAATATTCTAATTCATCTATGAGCATTTTAATTAATACAATCTTTCTATTTACCGAAGGGTTTAGGAAACCATGTTTCCTTTCGTCTCCTATTTAAAGGGGGTTTGACAGCCGATGTCTATACAAGATAATGACACATTAAGTTATGATTAGGTTGCAATACAATATTTTATAAGATTTATATTTTGATATTTAAGGTTTAATATGTAAGTTCATATGCAAAGTTTTAGGGTAACATCATATTTTATAAGAAGGATTGAACCATCTTGTCAGAATTGATATTTTTAGATATGTTGTACTTATGATACTTTCATAAGCTTGACTTGAGATACTTTGTATACTTAGTATTTCTATATTCATGTCAGATCCTTTCTCATAAGACATTAGACTCACTTATGATATAATTGGTATAATGAAGTAATCTTACCAAATTAGAGTTTTAGAATAAAGTTTACCCAGATGATGAGATACATGCTCAAATCCAGCAATGAATTTAGTTTAGAACTTAATAATAAGAGATTTAGATTCAGACTTAGACTACGCTTTGTGTGAGTAGCCAGATTATGAATAAAGATACATGATAAGGGTTTAGACCCAATCTCAATTATGAAGTAATTGAGATCCATATTCACATTCAGTTTTAGATTAAGTTTATCACTTAAGAATAAAAGATTCAGATTCAGATTCAGATTTAGAATTCAGTACATGCTCAATACTCAGTAATCAGTTTCAGATAAGTTCAAATATCAATATTCAGTTTTAATATAAGATAAGTTTAGATTCAGAATTCAATAAAGTAATTAGTATTCAGCTTCAGTTCAAATTAAGAATTAAGTAAGTTTAGACTTAAGATAAATAAGTCGAAACCTTCGCATAAGACATTATATGATAAGTCATCATTCAGTAGTCCTGAGACGATTCAGAGGCATTTGTTGCCAAGTCAGAGGAGTGTTTACTCCAATTCAGAGGTACTTTGGTACCAAGAAGGGCGTAGTTACGCCAATTCAGAGACACCTTGGTGTCATTCAAAGGCATGTAGTGCCAATTTAGGGTACTTCGGTACCAATTCGTGGTGTTGATACGCCAATTCAGGAGGTCTTATTGTATAACGGTGGCCACAGTCAGATAAAAATTGTAAGTAAAAGATACCTTAGATTAGAGATTCCCATAACCTCATCCATGAGTGTGATGAGAGGGAATCGGATAAGATAAGTATGACCCATGCACGGTGGTGCAAGTCTTGAGATCCATGTATTAGGGTACATGTCTCCAGAGAGAGAAAAGGTAGAAAGATAAGAATTCAAATAAAGTCATAACAAAGAATATGTTACAGACTTTACTCAGAGTTTGATGTTAGTTTCATGTTTATAAAATCTAGTTTCAGTTCTTTAGCCATGTTTAATTTAGAATACTCATGCCACTTACTCTAACGACTATTTTTCCTAATGCATGACTGGGGACGCGATGTTCGCAGGATTTGGAGCAGCTGAGGATCAAAAGAACAAGTAAAGGACTAGAATATTTCAAGCTCAACCTAGTCGGGTGCCTTTTTCCTAGACGATCTAGAGTTTTGACATCTTTTTATTATGCCTAGTTATGTTGTCAATTAGATTAGATTTTATGGTTTAACATGATGTAGTTTTCCGTTGACAAAAACTATGTATGGATCAGTTGTACAGTTATGTGAAGTGTTTCATTTACTTTCATTGTAATGATAATCATGTTTGTGACACTCCTAGTAAAAAAAATGCGTCCGCTCATGTGATAAGAAAAATCTGGGTGTTATAGTATGGGCAGTCATTTATTGATTTTCTGTAAAATTTGGATAAGGTTTTACAAAGGTGTGAGGACACTCACTTAGTCTTGAATTGGGAGAAGTGTCATATGATGGTAAGTGAGGGCGTAGTGCTTGGACACAAGGTATCCAAGAAGGGTATGGAAGTAGACCCAGTCAAGATAGAATTCATCTCCAAGCTACCTCCACTAACATCGGTGAAGGGAGTAAGAAGCTTTTTGGGACATTCTGGGTTTTACCGTCGTTTTATCAAAGATTTTTCAAAAATTGCTAAACCCTTGTCGGAACTATTGGAAAAAGACACTAAATTTTCTTTTGATGATCGATGCTTGAATTCTTTTGAAGCACTAATGGAGAAGCTTAGCTCTGCACCTATTTTGCAGGCTCCTGATTGGAGCCTACTGTTTGAGCTGATGTGTGACGCATCAGACTATGTTGTGGGAGCTATGTTGGGTCAACACAAAGACAAAGCTCCTACAGTCATATATTATGCATCCAAAACCTTGAATGATGCACAACTTAATTATACAACCATAGAAAAAGAACTATTTGCGGTTTTTTTACGTTTGAGAAGTTCCGTCAATACCTAGTTGGGGCGAGGGTGATTGTTTAGACCGACCATGCTACCATCAAATACCTGTTACAAAAGAAAGATGTAAAACATAGATTGATTAGGTGTATTTGACTGTTACATGAATTTGACATAGAAATTAAAGACAAGGTAGGGTGTAAAATGTGGTAGCGGATCACCTATCTAGGTTGGAAAGAGTGAATGAAAAAGATGTAGACATCCATATTGTTGAGGATTTTCCATATGAAATATTTTTTGCTATCAAGACTAAGGATCCCTAGTTTGTAGATATTGTTAATTATTTAGCCTGCAAAGAGATGATTGCATATTGGGGGTATCAAGAAAAGAAGAGACTTTTCCACTCATTGAGGTTTTACATCTGGGATGACCTGATTCTTCTTAAACAATGTAGAGATGGACTTTTTAGGAAGTGTGTATCCGAATGTGAGATTGAGAGCATTTTGTCACACTGCCATTTGTTACCTATAGGAGGGCATCACGCTAGCTCTAGGACTGCCGCCAAAGTTTAGATAGTGGGTTTTATTGGCCAACACTGTTTAAAGATGCACATGATTTTGTTTGTCATTGTGATGCATGTCAACATGCAGGTAACATTTCTAAGTGACATGAGATGTCGTTAAATGTGTTTCAAGAGGTTTAAGTGTTTGATCTTTGGGTTATTGATTTCATGGGCCCATTTGTGTCGTATAATTATAATATCTACATTTTACTTGTGGTTGACTATGTATCTAAGTGGGTGGAAGTAATTCCAACCCGCACCAATGACGCTCAAGGTTTTTGCATATTTGTGAAGGGTAGTATTTTCTGCAGATTTGGTGTTCCCCGACTAATCATTAGTGATGGTGGATCACATTTCACTAATAGGCAATTCAGATCCTTATTGAGTAAATATGGGGTGAAACATCGAGTGGGTACTCCTTCCCACCCATAGACACAAGGCCAAGTTGAGGTGTCCAACAGAGAAGTGAAGAAGATCTTGGAAAGGACAGTCTCGACTAATACGACAAATTGGAGTTTCGTGCTTAATGACGCTCTATGGGCATATAGGATGGCCTATAAATCACCTATAGGGACGAAACCATTTTGGTTGGTTTATGGACGTGCTTGCCATTTACTAGTAGAGCTTGAGCATAAGGCGAAGTGGGCATTGAGAAAGCTAAACTTTGGATTGGATGAAGCTGGTAGGAAAAGACTGTTAGAGCTGAATGAACTAGATGATCTTAGGATAGATTCTTACAAAAGTTCTAGGATTCATAAGGAGAAGACGAAGAAGATTCATGATAGGCACATCTGGTGTTTCTTCCAGGATAAAAGGTTCTCCTTTTTAAATCTCAACTTAAGTTACATCCAGACAAATTGAGGTCCAAATGGAGTGCACCATTTGTGATTGAGGAGGTTTTTTGTAAGGACCCTAACCTTCGTTTAGGGTTTACCCTGTTTGTTTTGCTTAACCTTGGTGGTTTGATGCTTGCTAATCACCTTTAGTGGTGATTAGGGTTTGGTTGTGCTCTGTTGAGAGTTGGAGGGGCTACTTGCAAATAACCCAAGTTTAGGGTTTTGTGTGCAAGTTTGCCATCTTGTGAGGTGTTTTCCTCTGTTTGCTTCCTCTAGGGTTGAGAGGAAGGCTTGGGCTTGTTGCTTGAGTACTTTGGGCCTTGGTTGAGTTTGTTTGGGCCTTGGGGTGCCTTGTTTGGGCTTGGTTGAGCCTTGTGTCGGCCAAGACTTGCCTTGTGTCGGCCAAGACTTGCTTGTGTCGCCCAAGGTGAGGTGTGTGTCGACCTAGGGTGGTTGTGTCAGCCAACAAGGATGTGTGTCGCCCATGGTACCTTGGTGTGTCGCCCAGAGAGATGCTGGTTGTGTCGCCCATGATGCTTGGTCCAGCCTTGACCATGTTTGGTGGACACTTGGTGCATATCTTGGACAAGTGTCTTAAGGCTTGCTAGGGTGGTGGCTTGAGCCCTAGGACAAGTGTCCCTTGGGTGGATGACACATAGCATGGATCTACCTTGTTTTCTCCTCCCTTTCCTTCTATATAGGTGGTTCTTTCCCTTGCCTTAGCTTCCTTTGATCTTTTGGTCTTTCCTCCACCTTGAGTGCACGACACTCCCTTCCTTTCCTTGTGAGGTGGCCGATACACCCCCTTGGAGGAGCTGTGGTGGACGATATTCCTTGGACCTTGGAGTTCTTCTTCTTCCTTGGAGCTTGGAGCTTAAGGCTGGTTGCATAGCTTCTAACCCTAACTCCTTTACCTCTTGATTATGTTCATGTTCATATGTTAGTAGCTAGTTCCTTGCTTTTGTACCTTTGGTGGCCGATCCTCCTTAGGGTTTAGGGTTTCCTTGTGATCTAGTGTACCTGGCTCTCTAGGGTTTGGAGTTTCCTTGTGCTGGAGGTAGATGGTGACCCTGTTGGGCGATACCCTCTCTTGTCTTGGTGTGTTGGACGACATGAGTGTCTTTGTGTTGGACGACAGGAGTGTTCTTGGTGTTTGGTGATATCCTTGTTCTTATGATGGGTGATAGGTTGATCTAGACGAGTGTTGGCTGATATGGTGGTGTTGGACGACATGATGGTTCTTCTTGTGATGAGCAACACCTTTGTCCTTATGATGGACGTTAGACCAAGAAGTGGCATGATGGTTTGCTTGAGTTGAACGATAGGGCCTTGTTTGGCAAGCTTGTTTGGGTTGGACGATAGGCTAGTGTGAGTGTTGGCCGATATAGTTGTGTTGGTCTAGTAGGGTTGGTAACGGGTGATACATCTTGGGCTTGTGACGAGTGTCACACCTCTCTCTTTGGTGTGTATCGGCCGATAGGCCTTGGTTGGTGGTTGCACGTTTTGTGGAGTGTTCCTTCTCTCTCTCTCTCTTGGTGGTTGGAGATGGTGGTGATCTGGCCGTTATGCTAGCAGGAGTATCGGGCGTTGTGGTTGGGGTGTTGTGACGGGCGTCACACTCCCTGGTGTGTCGGCCGGCAGGAGGTGTGACGGGCGTTGCCCGATACACATGGAATGCCCGACACCCTCTCTGACGCACGTTATCTCCTGTAATGTTGTGTCGCGCAGCGTTGCTGCTTTGTGAACCAGCCGTTGTTGGTGGTGTTTGGGTGAGGGTTGGGAGGAGTTTTAGTGAGGGTCTTGTGATCTTCCAGCAACGGACCCTTGATTTATGAAAGTGAATGATTATGCACAAACAATAACAATGATAATGCTAAGTGGTAGTTACACTAGTAGTTGCTTAATGATGATAATAGTAATAATAGTGGATGGTGACAGTAATGATAGTAGTAACAATAGTATTGGTTCTGTATATTCAACAGGACTACTTATATAAAGTGAACACCTTGATTATTTGTATAACCTTGAGATAAGGGTAAGCATGAATATGGTTTGTTAATGATGTGCTTAATACACTTGATCATCAAATAGTGTAAGAATGACAAGTATAGCATCTCGAATATCATCTTGTGATAATAAGTATGGTCCTTATGTGGAAATTGTGATTATTGTATTCCCTAACCACGCAGGTGATGATTAGCCATAAAAGGGCTATGAGATATATGTGATGAGTAACATCACTTTGATAATTATCCTATGAGGTTGTATGTATGATGTGTTTGTCCCATGATGTTGATGTGGGCCTTGAAGAGGCATTGGCAGTACATGGTGAGGGATTGAGATCCTGTGGTATGTGATGATCCTTGAGATGGATCTGGATGGTTGGCAAGAGGCCAAGTGGTAACATGTGATGTTGGATCCGTGAGGTGGATCAGGTGGATGTGGTTACAATAATAATATAATGTTGAGTTTATGTTATTTACTTCCTATTATATCTTGCATGATATACAACTTGATTGAATCCTGCAATCCATCTAAAAGACACTAATTAATCACAAGTGAAATATATCATGTAGTTGCCCTGGCCATAGATCCATCATCATCAGGGTTTGGTGATGGTGAAACAGGTTCTCCTACGAGTTAACCTGGAAGCGTATATTGTTGAATATGTGTAGGTTACTCCTAGCCTGAAAATGAGGAGGTAAGAGTGTAACTTCGGTTGCAGACTCAGATTTATGTATGTGTAGAGCATGGTGAACAGGCCCATGGCTCGGGATATGTGATGTGAGGAGCATGAATGTGTTCATGGCTCAGAGCACGGTGAACAGGTCTGTGGCTCAGTTTTACTAGCGCCGAGACCTGTACCAAGGCGGGCTAGAGTGAGGGTAGCCTATGGAGCTGACCCTGTGGCTAAGACCACTTCAGCATGAGACTGCGGTCCTGCTTGTGTTGTACTCGTGTACTGACCACGAGGTGGGAGGTCATGGAGTCCGGCTCTTCCATTGACCTTGTATGGCACCGGCTTGGGTTTCGTAACCGAAGGTTGGATTTGAACGGTACGGTTCACTTCCTCAGGGCATAATAATACGTAATTCAGCCGTGTAGTATTCACTGCTTAAGACAAACACGAAACATTGGATGAGGCCTTGTTTGTGTAGTTAATTCTGTTTTATCTTGTAGATACTTATATATTCATCAGGTATGTGGTAATATGTCTCATCTTGATAATTAGGTTATGTGATGTTATATCTTGTTCTGATAATCATGTTACATAGTGATATATCTTATCTTGTCAATCATGTTCCATTGAGAGATACTTGGTTATATGCTTGTGTACAGCTGGTAAGCTTGTCGGTAAGAAATGCTTTGCTATATACAGACTGCTCTTGTTATACCTGTTATTAGTTATCTGCTGTTATAGTTTATCTTGCTGAGGTTCTGTAGTTGCGGTGGGGAGTTATGTTTCCCGCTGGGACAATGTTCAATTGTCTCACCCCACTGGTTTATACCC
Organism: Alisma plantago-aquatica; assembly: GCA_963693085.1. Classification (NCBI taxonomy): domain Eukaryota; kingdom Viridiplantae; phylum Streptophyta; class Magnoliopsida; order Alismatales; family Alismataceae; genus Alisma; species Alisma plantago-aquatica. Next base: position 1,348,036,011 of record OY856410.1, on the reverse strand, counting down.
TTTTTAGGTGGTCGAGCTAGACATGGTGGTGGTCGTGGTGTTGCGGCCGAGCAGCTTGACGAGCAGTAGAAGGCAAGCGATGGATATGCTGCTGTTTTGGATGTTTTGTAGTAGAGTCTAGAGTCATCCCTGTACTCTCAGGTCTTTGGCAGTGTTTTGACGTTGTTTCATGATGAACAATCGATAATGTTTGTATATCCTGCTGTGGCCAGATGTGGGCCTTTCTGTATATGAATAGGTGGTGAACTCATGTGATGGATGAACAATTGTTCCTGAGCTGTGGACACGTATCAGATCTCATGTATGTTTATATATGACATGTTTCTGTGCAGGATGAGGACTGGAAAGTAATAGTTTCACAGTTTATCCATTTTCCGCAATTGGTTTTAATTAACTCGTGTTTATAATAATCTGTGGTTATGGTGATTTTCGCACGTTTTCGCGTAACACCTTGTTATCTATATGATAATGGGATGTGTTGCCACAAGTTTTGGTATCAGAGCCTTAGGTTCGCTGAGTCTATAGGGATCTAGGACTAGGTTGAGTTTGTTCTTGTGAGTTTTCTAGGTTTTCTTACAATATCTTCTGCCATCAACGGAAGAAAAGCCAAGATGTCTGGAAACCATGAAGAACATGCTGATGAGTACAGTGATGCTGCATCAATTGATGAAGCAGAAGGACAGGCACATGAAGATCGGGTGCCTGAGGGTCCCCAATTTAACCCAGCCATACTTGAACATCTTGCTTACCAACAACTTATGGGGCAGTTAATGGCTACGATGAATCTCATGGTCGAGCGATTACCAGTGCCTCCTCCGCGAGCACAGGTTCCCCATGGAGAAGCATCGGGTATTGGGAAGACCTTCGAGCGGCTTCACCGAGTTGGAGCTTCGGAGTATGCTAGAACGGCTGATCCAGCGGATGCAGATCTGTGGCTGACAAGTCTCGAGAAGGCTTTCCGGATCCTTGACATCCCCGAAGCAGACAAGGTAAAGCATGTTGTCTACCTTCTGAAAGGTAGTGCTGGTCACTGGTGGACCATCGAAGAAGAGAAGTGGCCTGGTGAGGTGATCTGTTGGGAAGTGTTTTGACGCGAGTTCATCACCAGATACTTCCCGAAGACGTATCTGGATGAGAAGGTGAGTCAGTTCGAGAACCTGAGACAAGGAACGATGAACATCACCGAGTACGAAGCCAAGTTTATGGATTTGTTGAGGTTTTGTCCTCACATGGCGGCAACAGATGAAGAGTGGATCAGACGTTTCGAGAAGGGTTTGAGTGCTGAGTTGAAAACCCCGGTGTCTGTGTTGGAGAACCGAGAACAGTTTGCTACGTTCGTGGAATCTGTTCGAAGGATCGAGAGGACAGTAAGGGAGAAAAGAGAGTCTATGCCTCCCAAAAGACTTGCTCAGTTTCAGGGACGGAGGTTTGGCGGCTTTAAGAAGCCTAGGTTTTCATCGCCAGCAGTGATGAGAAGTTCTGGTGTACCATCTCAGTGGTCTCCGAGTAAGGGGAGAGGTTATGCCTCTTCGCCATCTAAGGCACACAGATCAACTTCTGTGGCAGTGACAGGGCCAGCTAGGCCACGGTTTGAGGACAAGTCATGTCATCTTTGTGGACAAGTCGGGCATTTCAGGCTCAATTGCCCGAATAGAGATGTTGAAGTGACGCAGCAGCCGAGGCAGAGTTCTCAGAGGTCAGAGAGACCACAACCCAGGGGTAGCAGAGGACGAGGATGCGGTCAAGCGTCTCAAGCTGGATTGTCTACTCAAGGAAGCAGAGGTCGTGGACAGCAAGCAATGACTCGATTCTATGCCATGAGTCAGCCGGAGGCGATAGTCAACCCACGAGTAGTAACAGGTCAGATGGAGTTATTTCATTATGATATGTCTTCTTCTTGCCTTATATCTGTTCTGGTTGACCCAGGTGCTACCTACTCTTTTATCGCCTATAGTATGCTTAAAAACTGTCGTTTACCTGTTAGATGTAAGAAGGATAGCTTGTTGTTAGAAACCACTCTTGATGGTTCCTCTTTACTTCGAGAAGAGTGTCCATCTTGTGTCTTGTCTTTCTCGGGACATCGCATCCAAGTGGATCTTATACCACTTGATATGCACGGTTTCGATGTTATCCTTGGCATGGATACCTTAGAGAAGTATAAGGTTGTTTTGGACTGTGGTTCCAAGCAGGCAGTGTTTGATGTTGCTGGAGAGAAGTGGAACTTCTAGGGAGATAGGAAGATTCTTCCGACGTGTTTGGTATCAGCTATGGTGGCAGATAAGTTGTTACGACAAGGATGTGAGGCGTTCTTAGCTCACGTTGTGGATACCGTTGTGGTTGCCAAGGCGAAAGGTCCTAGTCTTGAGGAGGTGTCCGTGGTTCGAGAGTTTATAGACATGTTTCCTGAGGAGTTTCCCGGTGTTCCTCCACCCTGAGATATTGATTTCGAGATCAATCTGGTTCCAGGAACACAGCCAGTTGCACAATCACCATATAGGATGGCTCCAGCAGAGATGGCAGAGTTGAAGAAGCAGTTGCAAGAGTTGTTGGAGAAAGGTTTTATCCGACCGAGTACGTCATTGTGGGGTGCTCCCATGTTGTTCGTTAAGAAGAAGGATGGTTCGATGCGGTTGTGTATAGATTACCGGCAGTTGAACAAGGTCACGATCAAGAATAAGTACCCATTGCCAAGGATAGATGATCTGTTTGATCAGTTGCGTGGTGCTACAGTGTTTTCGAAGATCGATCTACGGTATGGATATCATCAGTTGAGGATTAAGGCGGATGACATACCAAAGTCAGCTTTCAGGACGAGGTATGGTCATTTCGAGTTCGTGGTTATGCCGTTTGGGCTAACCAATGCACCTGCATCTTTCATGGATTTGATGAACAGAGTGTTCCGTCCATTCTTAGATCAGTTTGTTGTAGTCTTTATAGATGATATCTTGATCTATAGTCGGGACAGGCTAGCACATGAGCAACATCTTCATCGAGCGTTGACTCTTCTTCGTCAACATCAGTTGTATGCCAAGTTCAATAAGTGTGAGTTCTGGTTGGAGGAAGTGACTTTCTTAGGTCACGTGATATCTGTCGAAGGAGTCAAAGTAGATCCGAAGAAGGTGGAATCTGTTGCGGATTGGGAACAACCAAAGACGCCGACAGAAGTTCGTAGTTTCCTTGGTTTGGCAGGATACTACCGGAGGTTTATCAAGGACTTCAGTGCGATCGCGTTGCCGATGACGAAGTTGACCAGGAAGGATGTACCTTTTGTTTGGGATGATCGATGTCAGCAAGCTTTCCAGAGTTTGAAGGAGAAGCTGACCAGTGCTCCAGTGTTGATCTTGCCAGAGCCTGGGAAAGGCTATGTTGTTTTCTGTGATGCTTCCAAGAAGGGTTTAGGTTGTGTGTTGATGCAGGAAGATCATGTGGTTTCTTTTGCCTCGCGACAACTCAAGAAACATGAGGAGAACTATCCGACTCATGAATTGGAGCTGGCGGCAATGGTTCATGCGTTAAAGATTTGGAGACACTATCTGTATGGAGAAGTGTGTTAGATCTTTACGGATCATAAGAATCTGAAGTATATCTTTACGCAGCAAGAGTTGAACATGCGACAACGACGATGGATGGAGTTGATCAATGATTACGACTGCACTATCGAGTATCATCCTGGTAAGGCAAACGTGGTAGCTGATGCGCTAAGCAGAAAGTCTTCTTCTCTTTCTTCAAAGAAGGCACAATTGAGTTCTCTGGTATGCCATAAGCGAGATATGTTTGTTTCTCTGCGACAGATGAATGTGCGGTTTGTCAACAAGTGAAGGTTGAGCATCAGAAACCGGCAGGTATGTTGCAACCTTTGTCGATACCGTAGTGGAAATGGGATGATATAACCATGGATTTCGTAGTTGGTCTACCCCGGACAACTAGGAATCATGATTCCATTTGGGTGATAGTGGACAGATTGACGAAGTCTGCCCATTTTCTACCAGTCGAGACAACGTATACAACCGAGAAACTCGCTCGAGTATATGTTGATGAGATAGTACGTCTGCATGGTGTGCCAGCAATGATAGTTTCTGACAGAGGTCCTCAGTTTACGAGTCGTTTTTGGGAATAGTTGCACAAAGCGTTGGGAACGCAGTTGAGATTCAGTACAACCTTTCACCCGCAGACAGATGGACAATTTGAAAGGACTATTCAGATTTTGGAAGATCTCCTTCGAGCTTGTGTTTTGCAGTTTCTAGGCAACTGGGATGTACATCTGAGTTTGATAGAGTTTGCCTACAACAACAGTTATCAGCGGAGCATTGACATGGCTCCTTACGAGGCTTTGTATGGAAAGAAGTGCAGATCTCCTTTGTGTTGGTACGAGTCTGGTTAGTATCAGCTTTTGGGTCCTGAGTTAGTACAGCAGACAACGGAAAAGATCAAAGTGATACAACAACAGTTGAAAGTGGCACAGGACAGGCAGAAGTCGTATGCAGACAATCGCCGATGACCTTTGGAATTCCAGGTAGGAGACAAGGTGTATCTTAAAGTCTCGCCGTGGAAAGGTGTGATAAGGTTGGCCGGAAGGGTAAGTTAGCACCCAGGTATATGGGGCCTTACCCAGTTATAGCATGTGTTGGCAAGGTAGCTTATGAGTTAGAGTTGCCTCCAGAGTTGCACAGGTTACATCCAGTGTTCCATGTTAGTATGTTGAAGAAAAGTCATCCAGATTCAGGTACAGTGATACAGCCAGTTGAGGTTGAGCTTGATGCAGATGTGACCTACGAGGAAGGTCCTGTGGCGATCCTTGACAGAAGGGTCAAGAAGCTGAAGAGGAAGGACCTGGCTCTTGTGAAGGTTCTTTGGCAGCGTCGTGGCATTGAGGAAGCCACGTGGGAGCTTGAGGAAGAGATGAGGAGGAAGTATCCCTCGCTTTTCTCTTTGGATTTTGGGGTCGAAATCCCTTAAAGGGGGTTATCTTGTAAGGACCCTGACCTTCGTTTAGGGTTTACCCTGTTTGTTTTGCTTAACCTTGGTGGTTTGATGCTTGCTAATCACCTTTAGTGGTAATTTGGGTTTGGTTGTGCTTTGTTGAGAGTTGGAGGGGCTACTTGCAAATAACCCAAGTTTAGGGTTTTGTGTGCAAGTTTGCCATCTTGTGAGGTGTTTCCCTCTCTTTGCTTCCTCTAGGGTTGAGAGGAAGGCTTGTGCTTGTTGCTTGAGTACTTTGGGCCTTGGTTGAGTTTGTTTGGGCCTTGGGGTGCCTTGTTTGGGCTTGGTTGAGCCTTGTGTCGGCCAAGACTTGCCTTGTGTCGGCCAAGACTTGCTTGTGTCACCCAAGGTGAGGTGTGTGTCGACCTAGGGTGGTTGTGTCGGCCAACAAGGATGTGTGTCACCCATGGTACCTTGGTGTGACGCCCAGAGAGATGCTGGTTGTGTCGCCCATGATGCTTGGTCCAGCCTTGACCATGTTTGGTGGACACTTGGTGCATATCTTGGACAAGTGTCTTAAGGCTTGCTAGGGTGGTGGCTTGAGCCCTAGGACAAGTGTCCCTTGGGTGGACGACACATAGCATGGATCTACCTTGTTTTCTCCTCCCTTTCCTTCTATATAGGTGGTTCTTTCCCTTGCCTTAGCTTCCTTTGATCTTTTGGTCTTTCCTCCACCTTGAGTGCATGACACTCCCTTCCTTTCCTTATGTGGTGGCCGATACACCCCCTTGGAGGAGCTGTGGTGGACGATATCCCTTAGACCTTGGAGTTCTTCTTCTTCCTTGGAGCTTGGAGCTTAAGGCGGGTTGCATAGCTTCTAACCCTAACTCCTTTACCTCTTGATTATGTTCCTGTTCATATGTTAGTAGCTAGTTCCTTGCTTTTGTACCTTTGGTGGCTGATCCTCCTTAGGGTTTAGGGTTTCCTTGTGATCTAGTGTACCTGGCTCTCTAGGGTTTGGAGTTTCCTTGTGCTGGAGGTAGATGGTGACCCTGTTGGGCGATACCCTCTCTTGTCTTGGTGTGTTGGACGACATGAGTGTCTTTGTGTTGGATGACAGGAGTGTTCTTGGTGTTTGGTGATATCCTTGCTCTTATGATGGGCGATAGGTTGAGATAGATGAGTGTTGACCGATATGGTGGTGTTGGACGACATGATGGTTCTTCTTGTGATGAGCAACACCTTTGTTCTTATGATGGACGTTAGACCAGGAAGTGGCAAGCTTGTTTGGGTTGGACGATTGGCTAGTGTGAGTGTTGGCCGATATAGTTGTGTTGGGCTAGTAGGGTTGGTAACGGGCGATACATCTTGGGCTTGTGACAAGTGTCACGCCTCTCTCTTTGGTGTGTATCGGCCGATAGGCCTTGGTTGGTGGTTGCACGTTTTGTGGAGTGTTCCTTCTCTCTCTCTCTCTCTCTTGGTGGTTGGAGATGGTGGTGATCTGGCCGTTATGCTAGCAGGAGTATCGGGCGTTGTGGTTGGGGTGCTGTGATGGGCATCACACTCCCTGGTGTGTCGGCCGGCAGGAGGTGTGACGGGCATTGCCCGATACACATGGAATGCCCGACACCCTCTCTGACGCGCGTTATCTCCTGTAACGTTGTGTCGCGTAGGGTTGCTGCTTTGTGAACCAGCCATTATTGTTGGTGTTTGGGTGAGGGTTGGGAGGAGTTTTAGTGAGGGTCTTGTGATCTTCCAGCAACGGACCCTTGATTTATGAAAGTGAATGATTATGCACAAACAATAACAATGATAATGCTAAGTGGTAGTTACACTAGTAGTTGCTTAATGATGATAATAGTAATAATAGTGGATGGTGACAGTAATGATAGTAGTAACAATAGTATTGGTTCTGTATATTCAACAGGACTACTTGTATAAAGTGAACACCTTGATTATTTGTATAACCTTGAGATAAGGGTAAGCATGAATATGGTTTGTTAATGATGTGCTTAATACACTTGATCATCAAATAGTGTAAGAATGACAAGTATAGCATCTCGAATATCATCTTGTGATAATAAGTATGGTCCTTATGTGGAAACTGTGATTATTGTATTCCCTAACCACGCATGTGATGATTAGCCATAAAAGGGATATGAGATATATGTGATGAGTAACATCACTTTGATAATTATCCTATGAGGTTGTATGTATGATGTGTTTGTCCCATGATGTTGATGTGAGCCTTGAAGAGGCATTGGCAGTACATGGTGAGGGATTGAGATCCTGTGGTATGTGATGATCCTTGAGATGGATCGGGATGGTTGGCAAGAGGCCAAGTGGTAACATGTGATGTTGGATCCGTGAGGTGGATCAGGTGGATGTGGTTACAATAATAATATAATGTTGAGTTTATGTTATTTACTTCCTATTATATCTTGCATGATATACAACTTGATTGAATCCTGCAATCCATCTAAAAGACACTAACTAATCACAAGTGAAATATATCATGTAATTTCCCTGGCCATAGATCCATCATCGTCAGGGTTTGGTGATGGTGAAACAGGTTCTCCTACGAGTTAACCTGGAAGCCCATATTGTTGAATATGTGTAGGTTGCTCCTAGCCTGAAAATGAGGAGGTAAGAGTGTAACTTCGGTTGCAGACTCAGATTTATGTATGTGTAGAGCATGGTGAACAGGCCCATGGCTCAGGATATGTGATGTGAGGAGCATGAATGCGTTCATGGCTCAGAGCACAGTGAACAGGCTTGTGGCTCAGATTTACTAGCGCTGAGACCTGTACCAAGGCGGGCTAGAGTGAGGGTAGCCTATGGAGCTGACCTTGTGGCTAAGACCACTTCAGCATGAGACTGCGGTCCTGCTTGTGTTGTACTCGTGTGCTGACCATGAGGTGGGAGGTCGTGGAGTCCGGCTCTTCCATTGACCTTGTATGGCACCGACTTGGGTTTCGTAACCGAAGGTTGGATTTGAACGGTACGGTTCACTTCCTCAGGGCATAATAATACGTAATTCAAACATGTAGTATTTACTACTTAAGACAAACACGAAACATTGGACGAGGCCTTGTTTGTGTAGTTAATTATGTTATATCTTGTAGTTACTTCTATATTCATCAGGTATGTGGTAATATGTCTCATCTTGATAATCAAGTTATGTGATGTTATATCTTGTTCTGATAATCATGTTACATAGTGATATATCTTATCTTGTCAATCATGTTCCATTGAGAGATACTTGGTTATATGCTTTTGTACAACTGGTAAGCTTGTCGGTAAGAAATGCTTTGCTCTATACAGACTGCTCTTGTTATACCTGTTATTAGTTATCTGCTGTTATAGTTTATCTTGCTGAGGTTCTGTAGTTGCGGTGGGGAGTTATGTTTCCCACTGGGACAATGTTCAATTGTCTCACCCCACTGGTTTACACCCTTTTTAGGTGGTCGAGCTAGACGTGGTGGTGGTCGTGGTGTTGCGGCCGAGCAGCTTGACGAGCAGTAGAAGGCAAGCGATGGATATGCTGCTGTTTTGGATGTTTTGTAGTAGAGTCTAGAGTCATCCCTGTACTCTCAGGTCCTTGGCAGTGTTTTGACGTTGTTTCACGATGAACTATCGATAATGTTTGTATATCCTGCTGTGGCCGGATGTGGGCCATTCTGTATATGAATAGGTAGTGAACTCATGTGATGGATGAACATCTGTTCCTGAGCTGTGGACACGCATCAGATCTCACGTATGTTTATATATGACATGTTTCTGTGCAGGATGAGGACTGGAAAGTAATAGTTTCACAGTTTATCCGTTTTTCGCAATCGATTTTAATTAACTCGTGTTTTTAATAATATGTGGTTATGGTGATTTCCGCACGTTTTTGTGTAACACCTCGTTATCTATATGATAATGGGATGTGTTGCCACATTTTTTCCCATGGTGTTGTGAAGATTTTAGATGGGACTAGGTCATTCCTTGTTAATGGCCAAAGATTGAAGTACTACTATGGTGGGGAAGTGGAGCAGAGAATAGAAGAAGTAAAACTTATGGAAATCCATTAGATTCTTGCTCTCTGGAACATCTAGTCTAGGGCGTTAAACAATGGTGCTTGTTGGGAGGCAACCCAACCTTCTTTCTCTTTATTCATATTCATTTTAGCATTGTAGTTGTCTTTTTATTCTTATTTCTTGAAAAAAGGTACCTTGACTCATTTATGGAGTGTGTAGATTTTTCCCAGGTTGGTACTATCGAGTCCCCAAGTTGGTAGTACTGAGATTACATCAAAAAGTCACCCTCACAAGAAAGACAGACTCAGTACTATTGACTCTCCCAATCGGTACTACAGAGTTTCTGAAGATTTTTGAGTGCTTAACTGATAAGCACTCGGTAGCATCGACATCTGAGCTGACACTACTGACTTTTTGGCAGTCGTAGGATCGAAACACCAAGACAAAAATTCAAAATTACCGAACCAGATAAATGTTTGGGTTGTGGAAAGAAAAGGTCTTTTGAATATCATGAGATGCATAGGATCTTTGACTGAATTAATGACCATTATATCATAAAGGATGAATACATTTTTGATCTTGATTGGGACGTCTTCTACTACGCCAACTGTCTTGGAAAAAGAATTATCGGCCAACTGAATCCTCATGTTTGAATGAACAATATTTTTTAGACCTAACCTAGTGGCCAAGCTATATTGCATAATACTTATGGCACCCAGATGTATGAGGTTGTATCTTTCTAAAGTGTCTCCAATAACATAAGGGATGGTGAAAGCTTTGGGATCCTTCTATTTTTTTTGGCATGGTGGATTGATAGAAAGTGGATGTCATTCTTACAAGGTGCACTATTTCTACCTCACCTCTCTCTCTTCTTAGTGATAAGATCCTTCAAGAACTTGGCATATGTAGGCATCTCATCAACAACATCTAGAAGATGGATGTCTAAGTTGATTTTCTTAATTGTCTCCAAGAATTTGGTGTATCTTTTCTCAAGTTGTGCATTGATGAAGCGGTGCAGAAAAGGTGCTTCATAAAGAATTTCATGCACTTTAAAGGACGGATGAGGATTAGAAATCTCTCGTGATTTCTTCATTACAGAAACTTCTCCTTTGTTGGTGTGACCTTCTTCAATAGGTGCCACTTCTAGATGTGGCGTAGAAGAGGTGGTTCCATATCAGAGTGTCACCATCCTGGTAGTTTCATTCTTTAGATTTTGCCCAATACTTGAAGGACATTATCTGATTGGTTGCCTGATAGATGCAGCAATGGAGGCTAGTTGTTGATCGATCATCTGGTTGTGTTGTTGCAAATCGCTTCTCTGGGTATTTACATTTCCCAATTGTGATTGCATGTTTGTCATTAGATTACTGTTGCTCACCATGCATTCTCCTAGTCTTTCACTCAGGGAGTGCAGCTCAGTTATGGATTTCTAATGTTGTTGAAAGAAGCCTGACCTCTATTGTCCATAGAAGTTCCCTTGTTGTAATTGAGGTTGATGATGTTGAAATTTGGGTAGAGTTCATATTTTTATTACTTGCCCCCTTCACATGTCTTGGGATGTTTGATTTAGTTGGAAGGAATTTTCCAGCATCAAAAGCATTCACATAAGAAAATCCAGGGTGGTCAGGTCGCTTGTAATTCACATAAGACACATTCTCCATTGGAATAGTCTCAGTATCTTCTATTTCATGAGTGTAAATACAGTGATCTATTATATTACCACTGCAACACCTGGGCCCACTGCCCAAGGCTCTAGTAGAGTTTTAGGAATGACGACTATCCCCACAGACAACCACTGGCCTTAACTGCGCACTTTGTCCTCACTCACGTGCATGCCAGGATCAACTTCCCGACATGTCACCCATCCTAGTACTACTCCAAGCTGAGCACGCTTAATATGGAGTTCTTAGTGATGGGCTCCCGGAAAAGGAGGTGCACCTTGGTGATATGGGTAGTCCAATCATTCCTTTTAAGATCATGCTATTTGAGGCCTCAAATCCTGGGATGTTACAATCTCCCCCACCTAGACTCTTGACGTCCTTGTCAAGGCTCAACTATATGGCCTCATAATCTGACCCCATTTCAGTACAGACCCACAATGGCCCATGGACACCCAACTCCCGATCACATAATACCAACGCAAGGGTGGCTACGTCAACCATGGACAACCCTTTCCTACATCTCTGGACCGCACGGTTCAAGACTGGCATGCCACATGCTCGTGCGGGCCCCACCTACTGGAGGGGTTATGGCTCTGATACCATTTGTAACACCCGGGCCCACTGCCCAAGGCTCTAGTAGAGTTTCAGGAATGATGACTGTCCCCACAGACCACCACTAGCATTAACTACGCGCTTTGTCCTCACTCACGCGCATGCTAGGATCAACTTCCCGATAGGTCACCCATCCCAGTACTACTCCAAGCTGAGCACGCTTAACTATGGAGTTCTTAGTGATGGGCTCCCGGAAAAAGAGGTGCACCTTGGTGATATGGGTAGTCCAATCATTCCTTTTAAGATCATGTTATCCGAAGCCTCAAATCCTAGGATTTACAACCACCCTATCCACAAGTAGCATGTTTTACTGTTTCCTCAATTAAATATCTTGAGTTGGCTTATTTCATGTTCTGGATGTCAGTTGCCATCTTGCCAAGTTTGTTATTTAGGCTTTTAAGTAATTTTGACTCTGAGGAACTACCGACGGCTGATATAGTTGTTGTATAACTTCTATCATAATCTCGTCCTGCCTGAAGTGTAGACATATTGTTGATTATCTCCTTAGTGATTTCAACATCATGCTTCATAGAGTCACCCCCAGTTGTTGAACTTAGTGATGTCCTTTCTGTGGAGGTTAGACCTTCATAGAAGATGGTAATGATAAAACCTTCGTCGTAGCCATGATGTGGGAAATCTCTAAATTATTCCTGATATCTCTCTCAACCTTCATAAAAACACTCATAGGGCTTTTGCTTGAATTTTGTGATTTTGTGCTTGCACCTGATAGTCTTCTCAATAGGGAAAAAAATTGTTCATGAATGCTTGAGATAATTGTTGCCCAAGTGTGATTCCTTTTTGGGAAAGGTACCACTATAGAGCTTTGTGTTTTAGAGAGAAACATAATCCCTTCATATAGATGGTGTCTTGAGAGACCATGTTCACCTTTAGGGTCTCATAGAGATTTTTGAAAGCATCAATGCGATAATATGGATTTTCTTCGATAGAATTTCCTCCAAAAGTCTGGTGTTGATGAAAGTGGGCTTTAACTCAAAGTTCACCACAGGTATGTGAGGTAAGACGATAGGTTACCTATTGTTTTTTACATGAACGGTGGCGGGACTAATTTTAGGAGCATTGCTAGCATGTGGTGGTTATGCGACCAGTAGATCATTGTAGAGAAGATCTACCTCTGGGAATTCAGTAAGAAACTCCAGTGTTGAAGGAAATGATAATTTGCTACCTAAAACAAATTATTGAATGGATCAGATTCCAAGACTAAAAACATAAATGATAAATTTCCAAATAGATAATTTAATGTAAAAAAGGATGCTAATAACCTTTTTGCAAAATTAAAATGCAATGACTAGTGATAAGTATACCATAAGTTCTTAGAGGTTATTCGTTGTCTTGTACTCATTAAAGCCATCAAAAGTTGATCACTCTTTTTTGTGGGTCAAAAGAGTAAATGTGATTGTCCAATCAAAGATATCAGACTTTAAATTTATACCTAACTATAATAGACTTCCGCAGCTCAATACAAAGTCTATTGTAGTAGTGTGTGGTCTAACACAGGGATAAGGATAATAATATAATAAAAATGAAGCAGTCTTAACTTAGTCTAGTTGAATCAAATAAGTGAATTTTATGTCCTAGTTAAGGAACAATTTTATCTAATCAAGAAACAAATCTAAGTTATGGAAATCAATAAAAGAAATTAAGATGAATTGTTAAATGATAATAAAAGGGACTTGGATTGGGTTTCACCAATATGACCAACCACATCCATTTAAAACCTTCACTCCTATTATATATATTCTTCACTTATTTGCAAACATCTATAGAATATATCTACTCCTTCCTTCTCTTGAGATTCGGGTACATTTTATCTAAACGTATCTCTCTCTCGAGATAATTACCAAAAGACCAAGAAAAATCGTATGAATTTTGTTATAGTAACTCCTCACTCTCGTATCTCATTACTAACCTATAGTCTAGATCTTTATTGAAGTCATTCTCTAAAATAATATTCATATAAAATGTCAAAAGAGGATATCTAGTCATCAAGCGATGTAGTAAAACAATAGTATAAAAATAAAACTTGTAAGAACATATGCCATTAAATATAAGAATGAACAATTATATGGTTGGGAGGACCTGAAGGCTACATCCAACCCAAGTTCTGGAGTTTAGCCACACATGGTACAATGAAGAGAAATATTACATCTTGGACAAATCATATACATAAAATAAGGGAAAGAGATAGATATGAAGGTCTTGTGTGATTGATCTACTAACCTTTTGGCTTTTGATCAAACAAGAGGTCGAGGCTAGTTGTCTATAGCCAGTGGTTGATGACTCTCCTCCTTCTAATTCAAACTTGATGCAAGCATGTCTTTCACAGATTGTTACACAGATTGGAACTTGAGACTATTGAATACAAAGCACAACATAAAACACCACGCCATTTCACTTTACAAATGATTTTTATTCTTTTGTGTGAATATGCATCCAGTTATGTATGCACATAGAGCAAAAATAATGGTAAACACACAAGATGAGATTCGAGCTTGTGATAAAAACATAACCAGAAGCTTCATACGACTATGTCACAAAAACCTTTTTGTCTTAGGATCGTTACACATCATATATATTGTGAAAGTTCCAGCTATACAAATTATGAAAAAATGGTATAGATTGGGTAAAGGTGAGTTGAACATCCAACAACTATTATAACTTGAAGCTTCACACCACTGCGCCACTTAAATTTTCCTAACTTGTGTTCATTGCAAAATGTATATATTATGATCTTTACATATACATATATGTTATAACTTATAATATTTATTTATTTTTGGAGGGACATGGCCTTTGCTTGCCCTCATCTAGATTCGTCCCTAATGTCATGAGATCTTGATTTGACCCATTGTGCCTTGGAAGTTAGGAAGCTCCTCTCTAGTTTCCATAGTTACGTCTGTAATAAAAACATATAACTCTATATGATGCAGCAACGTTGATGGTCTGATAACGATGTAGTTACCTTCCCAAGAATTTGTATTGACAGGTGCATCTTTGAGCAAGTCTAGAGAACTTGAACCTAGGCATGAGTGTTGGAAATAATAAGAATGTCTGATTAAGTGAGAACAACACCATCCTAACACCAGTGGCCAACGCCATCATCTCTGGCCTCCTCGAACCTTTGTGCAGACGGGGCTGGAGACATTTTGGTTTGCAATTTTTTTGATAAGTTCCATATATAGATAGAATGCTTGTAAACAATAAAAATCTATAAATATGAAGAGTACAACTGGGTCACGAAAGATAAACATCACCAGAAGTGTGTTAGTCATGTAAAATCTATTTAACATTACCAGATGATAAAGAAAAATGATGCTGAAAAATAGATGATAGTAAATATAATGTTTGGAGGGAGACACCCATTAACACAATAATACTAGGGCTCAACTATAAATTAAAACTGGAAGAAAGTTATAAGTAATATGTCATCAGTGTCATCAGCCAAAATCTCTTCCAGGTATAGTGTTTGTCATCGTCGTTGTTGATGCCAAAGATGGCCATCTATGTGCCTTCACCTTCTATATCTAGAGTTTTTGATATGGTCTGTCCTGCAATGCAGAAGATATGTGTGTTTAATCTCAACATGAATGTGGTCAGATGGTAGTGTAGCATTATTGTATTTTCGGTTATTCCTAGTTAACTAGATATTTCATAGGATAGCAATCATCAGAGAATGTGGTTCATGTTGGCATTATGGTGGTCTAAGTCTGAGTACAAAAATTCCACTGGCAGATGTGAATGGTAGTGATCATTAAGTATTTGGATTTTGCAAGGGCAATATCTGAAAAGATATTTTGTGATTTCTTCATCTGATAGGAAAAGGTAGCATCTGGTAGGTCCCTCAAAGCCCCTCTTTTTTTTATTATCAAGATAACCGCCCTTGTAGAAGTGCCACTTCTGTGACCCCCCCAGACAGCGTAAAACTCTCGGGCCCCGGGCGTCCCGCCCACCCGGGAACCGATTAAAGCGCACAGTTGGCCGGCTTGCATGACGGGTACCACTTCGGAGGCTGCCGGGTTTGAACCCGGGTTTCTTCATGAGGGGACACTGTGTCAAACCACCTAAACCACTCCTCCCCAACATCCTCAAAGCCCCTCTATCTAAGGTTGTTGTCTATGAGTATTTTATTGGGCGAGATGAGCCAAAAAATAATTAAATTTTTTGTGGCCATTTGGTATTCCTAGCAATTTGTGAGGTCTGTTATGAGTCCTTATAGGTGAGGAAATGGTATGCTTATTTCGATGAGTATAGTTATCCTGATATCTATGAGATGTTGTTATTGGTATTGAATTCAATAGTGTGTATGATATCCTCTATAGTATCAGAATCGAGATGTTGTATGAGAAATGATCTGAATTTGTTATATTTGTTGCTAGTAAGTAGGTGCAGAGCTTTGGCCATGTTGATTATGATCAAGGTCTGAGGAACATGGAGGTGGATGCACATGTCTATAATCATTTTCTTATGGTACAATGGATCATTCTATAAGTTAATTTTAGTGGTGGCGTGGGGGTGCTCATCATATCAAGATGATGTTCAGGGTTTATTTATGAATTTCCATAGTGGTGATGTGATATATTTGTTTGTCTGGTACCATGGGTTCTTCTTGTTATAGTATTTACGAATGATGAATGGCTTATAGATTTTTAAAGTATTGGATGTGAGAGCATGGATGATTTTTGTGATGAGAAAGATTGCATGTGTAGACATATCTATGATGCCCCATCCTCCATAGGCCTTTGGTGCACATATGGTTTTCCAATTGACCGGGTGTAGCTTGGTTTTCTCTGTGTTCATGTGACAGCGGTTCCACAATAATTTTCTTCTAATGGAGTCTATCATGTATCTGATTTTGGCTGGTAAAGGGATGCAGTTGAGATAATGTGTGGCAATAGGAGTAATGACACTATTCAATAAAGTGATCCTACCATCCAAACTGAGGAAATTGTTTGTCCATGATGTAAGTTTATGGTTGATTTTATCAATGATGGGTAGCCATAATTTTTATTGTGTTGGATGTGGTGTGATAGGAAAACCCAAATATCAAACTGGGAAGGACTGAGTTTTGCATTTAAGGAGGGTTTGGTATCTGAGAATAGTGTTTGGTGGTGTGTTAACTCCTATAATGGATGATTTTCCCAGGTTGATCCTATATCGAGAGATGTATGAGAATAATCCAATGATACAAATTATGTTAATAATGGTCTGATCCTCGGGTTTGACTAGAATAATTATATCATCCGTGTATTGGATAATATTTTCAAAGCATTCATGTGGTGATTGAATAAGGCCATGAGAAATACCTAGTTTGATCATGTTCATGAGAAGAGATGTGACCATGATGAAGAGGTAAGGTGATAACCGGTCTCCTTGTCTGAGTCTATTGGTGTTTTTGAAGTGACCAAATGGTGACCCGTTAGTGATGGTAGTAAAAGTGTTAGTCAAGATGCATGCATGAATCTAGTTGATCCATTTGGTCAGAAATCCATAGCCATGCATAGTGTGTTTGAGACCGTTCTAGTTGACATAATCAAAGGATTTTTAAAATTCCAATTTTATAATTAAAACTGGGGTCTTTTTTTGTAGCAAAGGTGAAGTGTTTCATTAACCATGATGAACGCATCATGAATATTTTTTTTGTTTCAAAAAAGTGTTTTGATTGTTTTCAATGATATGTTCCAAATGTGGTTTGATGTGGTTGCTGAGAATTTTTTCCAGAATCTTGTAAGAAGTGTTTATTAGACTGATGTGTCTAAATTATTATATAATATCAAGTTGTTCTACATTTTCTATTAAGACAATTTTGGTGTGATTTAGAACCTTGATGTGTTTATGGATGTTATCATCAATGTGAATCGTATGTAGTAGTTGTAGGAAGTCCTCTTTGATGGTGTCCCACATGTTTAGGCAGAATTATGTGTTAAGGTCGTCTGGTGCTGGAGATTTGTTTTTTCCCAATGTGGAGATAGCATATTTGAGTTCTTTCAAGGTAAATTTTGCTAAGGTGTTTTTTGGGGACAGGATGGTTTTTTGATAGATGTGTTTCCAATTAATAGAGTTGAAAATGCTAGGCTCGTGTCCCGTGTGGTTTGCAAGTTTTTATATGTTAATTATATTCTAAGCATACTCACTCAGTGAGGTTAATTAGATACTGAATGAGATAATAAGTTAAGCAACACTGCAGTTTAGGTAATCATCTTGGGGATCTGAATGTGATTATGTATTCATAATATTTGATTTATCTATGCATAATTGTATCATGCTGGCAGGTAAACCCTTGTGTTAATAAATTTTAATAGGAAAGGCACTCATTTCTAAATTCTTATTAAACAGAAACTACAAAACTAAGTAAATCATTTGTATAAATCTCTTAGATATTAATTCACAAAATTTTCAAATATATTTTTATTATAATTATCAAGATATCTAAATCATAGTTATATTATATTTGTTTTTTTGTCACAACTATTGATTGGTAGTTGTACATATCATATTTTAAAAGGTTGTATGTATTATGTGTGCAGAGGCCACCTTATAGAGTATATGCAGTATGCGGGAGTGTATGCAAGATTATATGCATTTTGGATTTTTTAATAAATTAGTTATATATAGTATAAACATATATTAAGCATAGAAATTATATATTTCATTTGTTGAACTCAATTTTATGTATATTTATTAGTGTCCATAGAAATATAGATATACAATACATATTTGACTGTTCATATATGTGTACACATAAATAGCATATGTGAAATATATATATATATATATATATGTGTGTGTGCATTATATGTAGATATATAAACATTGACATGTAAATGTAAATACAATATATGTGTATATGCAGAAATGTTTGTATTTATATTCCAATATATATCATATATGCTTGTCCGTTTATATATGACGATGTTTGTGTATTATATGCAACTGCGCCATTGATATATTACTAAAATACATAGAGAGAGATTGGAAGGTTCTAATGCATATACATATATATACATCTAAACATGTGGGTGTGTGGGTAAATAAGTAGTTTAAACTAAATGAAACAAATGCAGACAAAAAGTGTACAAAACTTCTAATATAAAAATGATCACATATACCCCGCTTATGCCCCTCACAGGACCACATATGCATTCATGACCGCATATTGGTCTGCTTATGCATATGCGGTCTGGCAAGAGAGCCATACCACATTTGTGGTCGCATGTCCCTCACATACAAATGCTTTTTGAAACGGTAGTAACTATATACATTAGAAAAATATTTAATTCTTGAATTTAGAGAGCTTGTAACAAAAGGATGTATTGAATTAGAGTTTGCAAGATAATAAGTTCATAAAACATATCCATACTCATAATCATGTTGTTTGGTCCCCCTGGGTAGTTGCTTGATATTGCTACAACAGTCTAGTTCTTTGCTTCTACCTGCCACAGTTATACTTGATCTCTTAGTTGTCTTGATAGTTCTCATAGCTAGGGTAACTTAGACTTTAGTCTTTCTCTCTCTCGTAGTTACATGTCCCCATGGTTTAATCACAAAACCAAACTTGTTGAAACCCTATCCTCCACATTAGGAACAAGGAAAGTGACCTAGATAACGAGTCTTCGGGCATCGAGCCCTTACTCGCCATGCTTAAAATACATCCATCTTTGTGCTTGTGGATGTATAATATAAGAGTGTGCTAGATTTAGGTAATATGAAATCCCAATCGCTGTTCCTACATCAAGAGGGTATGATGATTTTCTAACATTAAATCTAAAGAGGTGATATAGAGAAGATTTGATTTTTGGAGAGAATATGGAGATCTTAATTGACCCCAACTAGGGTGGGTGGCTGAGCTTTTAGTAAGAAATTTAGTTATCTATATGAACCCTATGGAAATGATAGAACCGATGAGCCTTTGAAACATTTAGCAAAATAAAGAGGATTGGTAATATAGAAAAAAATTCTAGGGAGATCAACCTCCAAAATAGTAGGATCTTGTAAGTATGAGTTCACTGGCCTCAAATTGGGAGTTTTGTATTAAGGCATGGAACTTTACTCCTACATACATCAACATGATCATTGTGATGATATCAAAACAACAAACAAGTAAAAAGATATATATGGATGGTGTTAAATTGAGAATCGTTGTGTTTATCCATAATGTCAACATACATAGTGTTGGGGGTATGGGAGGATCTTTGATAATATGTAGACTCCTCATATTATTTCTAGGGTTATGATGCCTATACAATGAATGACAAAAGATTAGGAGGATAAAACCTTTATTCTAGAGCCATGAGAGAGACTTCAAAGAATGGGTAGACATGATGGTGATTCATGAGATTGACTTTAACGATAGTAAATACACTTGTGTTGATAAGAAAGAGGAAATACATATTTGATAGGGGAGGTTGGACATATGTTTTATCGATAATAGTTGTCCTGATTGCACTAAAATATTTGAGGAACACATGTTCATGACTTTGGTGTTAGATCATTACCCACTCTTCTTAAAATTTGATTGAGGGGGAGAGAAGGATATTTACGGTTGTAAATTCATGAAAATATGGTTGAAACATTAGGGTTTTGTATATATGATTACGGAGATCCATCCTACATACTTCTTAAGAAATAGAAAAGGCTTAAAACACACTTAAGAAATGGAATAAAGAAATAGTGTGAATAGTCTTTGATGAGATTAGGAACCAAGAAACAAAACTAAAACTTATACAAAGAAATATGGATTTCAAGACCAATACAAATCAAGTTATGAAGTCTTATCAATCATAGACTAAGTTTGAAATTACTTAGATGGAAAGAATGCTATCAGAAAGAAAGATCAAAGATGTAAATGATTAAATAAGGGAAAAAACATAAAATAAGTTCACATTAATGTTAATGAACACAGAACGAGATCTAAAATAGACAAAATAAATATAAGGGAAGTTGGATCATGGGTCATAGAAGAAGATGCAATAATGAGGTTAGCTGTTTTAATACTATTTTCAACTTTCTAAAATTAATAGTGTGACTGCATAGATGACTACACTGATGTTGTAGAGAACATTGAGCAAGGAAGATGGCTCTAAAATAATGAAATAAATATTAGGGGAAGAGGGAAAAATCACCAAAGGTCTAAATGAGGATAACGCCCTGATCTTAGTGGCTTTACTTAGCTTTTTACCAATTTGCATGGGATGTAGTGAAAGGAATTTTGTTAAACTCAAAGTGTATTGAATGCTAGGAAAGGATATACACAAAGGGTTGAGATGTGTAACCTTGGTTTGTATTACAATCATTGACATACTAGAGAGCTTGGATGACTTTTTTTCTAGTGAAGCCAGGAGGTTTTTATTCATCTCACCTCCCTCATGCAAGAAAACGCATCTGATCCATTATATTCTACATTATCTAAACTAGAGTTATATTGGTTGTCCTACTACCGTCACAAGATTCTAACCTGAACTCTTAGATATCCTTGGGTGGTATTTTGTAGTAACAAAAACCACTATTGGATTTTTGGTGAAGCTTTGTCTATGAGTCAACAACTTGGCTACATAGCTTGAATGACTTTAAACCAACTAGCACAAGCAATGTGACTTTACATGCCACTTCGATTATAACTCTACCAAGAATTTATACGCAATTACCACAATTTGTTTCACTAGAATGAGTCACATTCTTGAAAGGGTAGTATATTGGACATATCATGCAGACAAATGAATGGATGCATTATCTAAATTGTGGTGTAAACCTAATAGATAACATGGTATGTAGGTGTTGGGAAATCGGGAAGACAAATAAGGCAATAGAAATAAAAATTTAAAGCTTGATTCTTTAACTAGAAGATCGCATCAACAACAATTTATCTAGAAAAGAGGGTAACAAAAGTTATACCAGGTCCTAGAGAAAATCCAATGACAATTCTTGATGCAGTGCTGTGCTTCTTCTCCAAGCAACAACTTGCTTCTTCTTTAGCAGCAGCACTCGAATAGTCGTCAGCGGAGGCATCCCAGTGCAACACCACAGACGGTGGTTGACGGTGTTCTCCTAGAGGGAAAAACTCATCACCTCTAGAGTAATCTGTGTGGACCAATGGAAAATTCATGTTGCGCTACTAGAGCCAACAGGAAGGAGTTGTCCCTTCGAAGTCGGTGTACTAGCACCGACATGATCTCTTAGAATTGTCTCTCCCTTTCTATCCCTCCCATTTACATGTAGGACTTGTTCGGGCTCTCTATTAGTTACAACACCCTGATAGTACAACAATTTTTAGAGGTTATTATTGTATTTGGGAAGCCCCTGGTACCCCTTTATCTATAGGAGAGTCTAGGGTCAGGGTTTCCAATCAGTATGGGAGTCAAAGAAATAGAGTTCGTGAATTTTTTGGAAACTATGAAAGGTGAACCAATCAGTTCATTGTCCAACCGGTCAGTTCATCCTTCAACATGTCGGCTCAATAGCTTTCCTATTTAGAATCAAATTGGCATTCAATATTTGATTAATGCAAAACATAATATCAGCATCAAATCCTTCATCCAATTGAATTGATCATTGAACCGGACAACCCAGATGATGAACCGATCAGTTCACAACATAAAGCGACTATTTCACATCATGAAACAGTTGTTTCATAAGTGAAATGGTCATTTCACATATCTAGTTCATGCAAATATTCATCCAATTGTGTGTTAGATTGGCCTGACACTCCAACCGATCGGTTTAACACTTGAACCGATCGATTCAGAGTTTGATCAGTCAATTTTGAATCTCAATTGTTTCATTGGATACCTAAATACTTTTAGTAATCACGTTAAACATCATTCATGAAAACTCCTATTTTGATTGTATCCTATGTGTGTGACCCTATAGGTCCCAAATTACATTGGCACTGAATGTCTATAACCAACTTATGACATCACAAGTAATCAGTGCTATCTAGCAACACATCAGTGCTACCCAAGTGATTATGAGAGTTTGAGAACAACTTCAACCTACAATATGTGATTAGTATTATTGTGATCATATACTTCCTTTGTCTCTAATAACTGGATTGAACTCCAGACATGAAATCATCATAATCTTCAGCGTTCAATCCATGTTCCTTGAGTCGCATGTGAGTTCGTATATCACATACTGAATCACATGAGTATGGAGATAGATTTCTTAGTCTCACTTATTAAGAGGCATAGATATCAATCTCCTATAGGAGAGACAAATCTCATCTACATCACTCACACTCAATCCCCATGTGTCACAATGCACCTGAGCATCACCTTTATTGCAACCCTTATTCAAGGTCAAGTTGGATGGTCTAAATAAAATTAATGACATGTGTTGAGTGTAGTGACTTTAGGTCTAAAACCACAATCACCACTATCACTATAAGAGTTGATTCTGATAACCATTTCATAGTATCCATGTATCACTCTCAAGGTGGGTCTATCTGCTATAATGTTCTCTAATATGTACATGTGTGCTTCACTTGGTATCATATATCATGACTAATGAAACTCTGTCATCAATAAACACACTCTAGTCTTATGTATTTTTGTTGTCTATATTTCTTCCACATTAATATCTGACTAGGGATATAACAAGAATGTATGTACTCTTATCATACATACGATCTCATTGTTTAGGTCATCAACACAAAGACATATTTTCTTTGAGTAACATCATTCTTTAGACATCTACTATGTTTGTGTCATCATCTCATGATTGAGACAAACATAAAAGAAGAATTACCTTTATTATTATCAAATCATGTATACACTGCCCCATTACAATAATCATATGATTGGCTCTCTGGGCACTACATACCAAGAGTAAGGTGGATAGATTTAAAGGTATCGTAGGGTCAAGTGGCCCATCTTTGAGAAGGTTGCGTTTACAGTGGGTTTCCTATTAGACGTGGTGAGGTTTCATGACCATATTTAGAGGTGAATCATTATGAAGATCCATGGACATAATAAGTATGGGAATTTTATCCTATAGGGAACTTAGAACGTATTCCATCTTGAATCCCTCCTCTTCTTACTTACTCAAGAGGTCTTTGGGGGACACATCACTCCAGTAATATACCAAGGAAGAATTGGTATATTTAATACCAAACGAGGTCTAGTGGCACTGTGTCTTATGTTGATGATTTTGTTTTGTTCTTTCTAAACCAATGGAACACAATAAAAAGAATGGATAAGCTAATTAAGGACTATAAAAGAACATTATGTCAAAATTTTAATAGAAAAAAGTTGACTCGCATACTATGTAACCATAGAGAGATTAAGAAAAGGGAAAATACTAATGCTAGGCATTGTTATTGTGAACATGAGCATATACAACACCTGGGTTTTCTACTGGACAAGGTAGAATCTTGATAAAGCATTATGTGGGTTTGGCAACCAATATCATGGGGAGGATGGCCTCATGGGTGGGAAGATTTTTTTTCTTCACAATGAAACTTACATTGATATACTAGGTTCTTTGTTACGGCCTGCTTCATAATGTGGTTGCATGTGCCACCAAAGTGAGGATACTATATACAATTGAGAGAAAGATAGTGGCTTTCATGTGGAAATCAAGAGACGGTACCAAAAGAAAATTTATTGGATTAGTTGGGAGAAAATTGCTTCCCTAGCTGAGGAGGATAGACTTGAGTTGCACATGATAGACATAAGGCCCTACTTATCAAAGCATTATGGGAAAATTATACATTGTGGGCATACTTATATAGAGATCAAAATGAATTTGAGGGTACAAAATATCCACATGAGTTAGTTCAATTGTGTATATAACGGTGAATCACTTATTGGGGGTTAGTATAATTCATAGTCACAAGAGTTTGGTTGCTTGTTTAATTTTTTAGTTTAGTGTTCATTGCCTCTTTTAGCTACTTCCCTTGCCTAGTAGATAATTAAGATTGCTCTTCCTAGTCTAATGTGGTTGCTTTCCATTTCTAGTGTAGTCTAGTTCTTTGCTTGTACTTTCCTTAGTGATAATTGTCCTCTTAATTGTCTGGATAGTTATAATTGCTATGGTAAGTTAGAGTTCAATCTTTCTCTCTCTTTCTCTTAATTGCTTGTTCATGTATTTTAATCACAAAATCAAACTTAAACCATTAAAACCCTAACTTCCACATTAAGAACATAGGAAAGTGACCTATGTAGTGAGTCTCCATCTTTGGGGGTTGATCGCATACTCGGCACACATATTGCATCTTAATCTTTGCACATGTAGATATATTATATAAAAGTATGCTAGATTTAGGTAAAATGAAAACTTAGTTGCCATCGGTGCATCAAGAGGATAGATGATTTTTCAACATTCAATCTGAGGAGGTAGTTGAAGGGAGAGATGTGAAGGTGCTAGGCAGCTCCCAATTTACACCATGTAGGGTGGGTAGGTGAGCTGCTATCAAGATAATTTAGTATCCAAATTCTATGGAAATGAGAGAACGAATGAGCCTTATAAACATTTTCCAAATAAAGAGGATTGGTCCTTTTAGGTAATCTAGAAACCTTTTAAAGTGTGGTCACCTCCATAATAGTTGGCTCGTCTAGATATGAGTTGGGTAGCCACAAATGGATAGTCTTGTGGTAAGGTATGGATCTTTACTCTTATAGGGATCATTATGATCATTATGTTGGCATCAACACAATAAACAACAAAAAATATATATATTGATGGTGTCAGACGAAGAATACTGGTTTATGCATCATATGAAAGTAAAGAGCATTGAGCGTACATGAGGAATTTTCACACATGAAGGAGACAACATGGAAACTCCTTTTATTTCTAGGTATTCCATTGCCTATACAAAGAGTGACAAATGATTCGGGGGAGAAAACCCTCATTACATGTCCATGAAAGACTTCCATGAATGAGTAGATATGATGTGGATTCATGAGATTGGCTTTCAAGGTAGTAAATACACTTGTGTTGATAAGCAAGAGGAAACACATATTTGACAAGGAAGGTTGGACATATGTTTTGTTGATAACAGTGTCCTAATAGTATCAAAATCCTTGAAGAACACATGATCATGACCTAGGCGTCAAATAAGTACCAACTTCTCTTCCCATTAGATTGACAAGGAGTGTAGGATATGTTGGGTTGACATTCATGATAAATGTGGTTGAAGTATGACGATATGGAGATTATTTGGATTCATTGAAAGTTAGACTCTTGGAAAATCCATCCTATGGACTTTTTGAGAAATAGTAACACCTTAAAAATGCTTAAGCAATGGATTAACATAACAGTGGGGAACAATTTTGATAAACTTAGGAACCAAGAACAAAAGTAAAAATTACACAGGTATACATATTTCACAATCAATACGAATCAAATTATGGAATTCATGAAGCATAGCTTGGGTTTGAAATTACTAAATGGAAAGAAAGCTATTAGAGAGAGAAACCAAAGATGTAATTTATTGAAGAAGGATATAAAAACATAAAATTATGTCACACTCATGTTAAAGAATGCAGAAGGGGATCTATTATAGACAAAATTATCAGGAAATTCAGATTATGGTAAACAAAGAAGATGCATTAATGAGTTAGGTGATCCAATATTGATATGAGCTTTCTATAACAAATGGCGGGGAAGGTATATATGATTACATAAAATAATTTCACATTCATGTTAAAGGACGGAAAAGGAGATCTGCAATAGACAAAAATGTAAGGGAAATTGGATCATGGGACAAAAAAACAATAATGAATTAGGTGGTACAAATACTATTTGAGCTTTCTAAAATTAATTATGGGAAGCTACATACAACTACATAATGTCTTAGAAAACAGTGGGCAACAAAGACATCATTTACATTATGAAATAAATCATAGGGAGAAGAGGGGGGATCACAATATGGCTATATGAAGATATTGCAACGCGCTTAAAGTGGTTTACCGTAGCTTTTACCCATTTGCATTGGATGTAGAGTAAGGAATTTTCTTAGAATTCATAAAATGTTTAATCCTAGGAAAGGATATATACAAAGGGTTGAGATGTGTAAGCTTGGTTCTTATTTCAACCATTTTCAAGCTAGAGAGCCTAAATGACTTCAAACGAACTAGCACAAGCAATGTGACTTTAAGTGCCACTTCAACTATAATTCTACCAAGATTTCACAAGGATGAGTCATGTTTTTTTATGGTAGGAGCATTGGGCATCAAAATATTGACACAACAATTGATGCATGATCTATATTGTGGTGTTAACCTAAGAGAGAACATGGTTTGTAAGGTGCAAACGTATAAAGATAATGGCATGGTCAAGTGGACAATTTGAGAAGGTTGCATTTACCCTAGGTTTCCTAGATGTGGTGTGGTCTATCACGACCATGATTATAGTTGTGACACTCTCAAGATCCATGAACATGAAGAGTATAATATCTTCTACCTATAAGAACTTAGATGGCATGACCATATCTCATCCCTCCTTTTCATACTTACTCAAGAGACTTTTGGGGAACACATCACTCAAGCACTAGACAGAGGAATTAATTACCAAAGGAGGTCCAATGTCACCCTATCTTTTGTTCATTGATGTTCTTTTGTACATTTAAAACCAGCAGACACAATCAACAAAATGGATGAACTGATTCAAGACTATAAAAGAGTAGATATGTCAAAAACATTAATTGAAGAAAGTTGACCCACATAGTACCTAACATTAAAGATTTGGAAAATGCCAATATCACCGGGGCTTAAATTGTGAGTGTGAATATGAGCATATACAACATCTTAACTTTATATTAGGCAAAGTAGTATATTGATTAAGCATTATGTGGGATTGGAAACCAATACCAAGGGGAGGATGGCCTCATGGGAGGGAAGTTTTGGACATTCTCAAAGAGACTCACATTGATACCAAAAAAAATCTTAACACCCTACTTCACAATGTGGTGGCATGTGCCTTCACAGTGACGTTTCTAAATACAATTGAGAGAAAGATAGTGGCATTCATATGAAAATCAAGAGTGGGTACTAAAAGAAAAAATGGGGTTACTTGGGAGAAACTACTTCACCCGTTGTGGATAGTGAATTACACATGATTACAGATAGGCATACAACGTACATTTGAAATCAACATGGTTAGGGAATACAGAAGTGCGGATATGGTGCGGTTTATAACAAAACCAACACCACACCACACATAAAAAATCAAAAAATCCACTCCATATACACTAATTTTTCATATGAG
Source organism: Alisma plantago-aquatica (assembly GCA_963693085.1). NCBI lineage: Eukaryota > Viridiplantae > Streptophyta > Magnoliopsida > Alismatales > Alismataceae > Alisma > Alisma plantago-aquatica. The sequence goes on along the minus strand of OY856410.1, from coordinate 1,348,008,578 downwards.
AAACTATATCTACACCACCAAAATATCCCAATAAATTACACCACACCACAATTCAAAAAAATTCTATTAATCATAATATTATTAAATATAAAAAATTTAAAGTCGTACACAACAAATGGAAGTAACAACATAGACAATCTAAAAACCTAATATTTATTTCATAATTAATAGCAAAAAAGAATAATAATATTAATAATTGAAGAAAATTATTAAAATTCATACTTTTCTAAAGATTGAATTCCATTTAAAATTAGAGATTTAGTATCAATAAGACAACAGATAATGTATCTAAGATAGAATTCTAATTATATTTATATATGATTAATATGAAACTGCTTACGAAAGCCAATGATTTATGAGACGTTTTGATCATGCAAAATTCACAATAGAGGTGTAAATGTTTTCATTTACCAGATAAATAAATTAGGGACTATTTTTTACTCAAGGGTGAGGCTGTAAAAGAAAGTATGCAGAAGCGGAAGAGGACTTATATATTGGACAAGCAACCGGAGATTTTTCAACAAGAGTCAACCGGGTAATTTAGGTCAACATGTTTAATCAATTTTGATGGAAAAACAATTGACAAAATAACGACAAAGATATAAGAATTTAAATGCTGAAATTGATGGTGAAAGGACAAATTCTCAAGAGAGGGCATCCGAGAGTCCTTGAGAAGTGATCAACTGAAATGCTTTTTGGAAACATCACAGAGTGGAAATTTTATTTTAAAAATACAAAGTGGCAGAAACTTGATACTGCGTTGGTCAAATTAAATGTGTTTCAGACCGTCAAGACATCTTAGCAAAGTAAGCACGGGTTCACTTGTAGTAGGGGTTTTGTGAAACTAAAAAGTGTTGGATGTGGGTGACTTTGCAAGGAAATTAACCACTGGTGGCAAATTAAAACCCTAAGGAGGCAGATACAGAGGGTGACAAATGGAACAAACAAGCATAGAATCTTTAACGGCTGGGATAGACACTTGGAAGGCACTAAAGGCATTTATCCACTAAATGACCTCAATTTTGCTAGCAAATGTGCTTCAGACCATTAATACATGATTGTGTTGGCTTGTAGAAAGGAATTTGTGAAACTGAAGTGTTGATTATGGGTGAATTTGCAAGGCCGCGAAGCACTGTATTCACTCGTAAACTAAAACCTTTCGGAGGAAGACAGGGCGTGACAAATGGAAGTAACAAGTGTATAGTTCGATAGATTCTTTTCAACAGCTGGCAGTAAAGGCATTTCTCCTCTAAATTACCTCAATTCGGCTTTAAACCAGAATTTTATATGTAAATTCGTGCATATCAAAAGATGTAGTTAATCACGTGCTCGTTAAACCAGAAAAAGAAATCGTATTTTGGAACATTGACGTATTAAACAATAACTCTTTGTTTCAGAGCTTGCTGGCAGGTATTAAAACCTTGTGTGGAAGTTTCAGCAATTACTATATGTTTATAATCTTTTATTTGGATAATTGACATATTATACAAGATCTTTGTTTCAGAGCTTGCTGGCATGTGTCATAATCCTTGTGAGTTTAAAAGTTTCGGCAATTATGTGTCTGAAATCTTTTGGAGTGAAAAGAACTCTCTGAAGTGAATAAGTAGAACCGCCGCATACACAAAATGGAGCAAAATTATATGGGTCAGGTAATGAATTAGCATACAGTTCGAACTCAGCTTGCCAGTAAGTTTTTTGCGATGTATTTTGTCAACATTGTAATCTTCTTCAAGTAGAAGTTCTAATCCCAACCACACCTTTAAAATTCAGTTAAATGATAATATTTTGTTCGACACTTGCTGAGATTTCATACAGCAGCAACAGTAACCAAAACAAAACAGAGAGTTTCACAATCAAAAGAAGAAACAAAGTCTGGGGACTAAAGACATTTTACTTGCCATTATAATATAAATCTCACCATGGAAATCAGATACTACCAAATTTAAAGTTTTTCCATATCAAGCTAATAACAACCAAAGAAGATCGAGAAAGCAGAATAAGCAAAGATGGGAAAATCAGTAAGCAGGCGGACCAGATCCATAGAGACAAAAGGGCAAAACCGAAGTAAAATAACAAGAGCAGACGCAAGGTCCCTCAAATAGCGGACAACAGGCCAGCCAAAGCTTAACCTAAAACGAGTAACGAAGATAAATCAAATAACAACTAGACCTACATTTAGAAGAACGTCAGGGAAGGAGATTAAGCAAATAGAGAACGGCACTGATTAAGAGCAAGAGCATAACGGGAGATCCAGCGAAAAAAAAGTAAAACGAGACCTACAGGAGAACGCAAAGCAAAGGAAGTTATTACCCTTCTAACAATCGTTCATTTCCTGCCCTAAACAATAAACCATAGAAAGATTTGGACCTTGTATGGACGTTCCTGAGTCTTATGATCCGGAAATAACCGGTCAAAATACTCAGAAACGTCCATACAAGGTACGAAACTCTCACGATTGATCTTCTTGACGAGTAGCTTGATGGTTACTTGATGGGTTGATCTTCTTGACGAGTAGCTGGGGACTGGGTGGAAAAGTAACTGGGAACTGGGTGGGAAAGAAGAGAGAACCCTAACTAGGTCGGACGCCGCTGTCGGATGGGAAGGGAAGAAGCAAAGGTGTCCATTTATAGCGGAAAGGAGCGGGCGTCCGCCGCTGTCTTGCTTGCGGAAAGTTTGTGAAACTTAAGTAGCGTTTGGCAATCGCTTTAGGCGTTTCGCAAAGCGGCAAGATCACTCTGCCTGTGGCTAGCCGTAGGGGTAGCGACCCGGATGTCTTCCTAAATGAAGCTTTAGCACCTTTTTGGAAACGGACCAGGATGGGATTTTTTATTGTTTTATTAGCCACGTCTGCGCCACAGCAGATCTAATCCCGATCCAGTCCGGTTTTACATTTACGAGTTTGGTTAGAAACCGTGAAACGGCCCCGTTTTGAGATTCTGTAATCTCAAAAAATAGACTATTTCAGTCCTGCCAATAGTAAGATTAGGAATCCAAATCTGGATTAGACTCTGTCTTTTGTGTATTTTGTTTTATATAGCAGACTGAAAAACACAAGTTACGATGTCAGTCGGATTAGTTTGTCAAACAGGGCCAAGTAGGGAACCCCAATCACCCTCTGGATTTCATAATCGGATGACTGGATTAATCCCAGTCCGGATTTCATAATCTCAATAATCCCAATACATTGCCAAATAGGGCCTTAGAGTCCGTTTGGGAGGTGGGCAGTTCGGCGGCACGACAAATAAATGTAGTCGGATATGTGTGCCACAGCAATTTCTTGCGGCAGAAAATGAGGTTAACTTGCCGCCAGTTAACATACCCACAGCAAATATATTGGACGCCAAACGCAACCTTAGTATGATAACTTTCATTTTTAATTTATAGAACTAGCATAATAGGACGTAGTGTGCAAATAAAACTAATTCGGTCTTTACTTTCTGGACATTTTTTGCTGCAATACCAAAAATACAAACACACACCAGATACAAAAAAAAGAACAAAATGATCAAAATTACTTCTGCTCTTTATGAAAAAAAACTCGATTAATGTCACTTGAGGTGTATGATTACTAAAACTACATCTGTTCTAAAACAAATAAGCAAGCAAGCCATACAAGAAACATTAAACTCCTTGTAAATTAATTACGTGTTGTTGAAGCATGCAAACGGAATTCACAACTCATTTTCTAATTTATTTAAAGTTGAAAGTGAGCAAATAAAAATATGTAATGAAGAATCTCAATTTCTTTTAAAAAAACAACTATTAATGGCTTCCCAATATGAAGAGTATATTTCACAATATTAAGCCACTCCTACATGATCAAATTTGGTATTGCCAACCCCGATGAGTTAAAAAAAGAATCTTAGTGCTAGAAACCAATGCTACAACGTAAAAAGTGTGCATTTATATTAGTGGTTAAAAAAAACATCGGTGCATTATAAAATCGTCATCGATCTGGGTGTTTATATCGTTGCACCACAGTGGACTCAATAAAGCAGGGAAGAAAGGATGGTCTCTGTTATGGCTAGACCTAATCTACTTTGCTCATAAGTTGTGTGGATGAAGAATCTTGTTCCCCTTTGTTCTTCACCACGAAAGGAATCTTAGAAACATCATAGATGATATTTACCTTGGAACATTACAAACTGGGGGTTGTTTTATGGTTTAATACGCTTAGATCTCATATCATTTGTGATTATTGAAATCTACCTTGAACTCGCACCACCCCCTCAGGATCGAACTTATTGAAAGATCAGTCAAACATGATCCACGTTGGCATCGGGAGGGACAAGTTAAAGGGGCCACATATCTAATGGGCAATGTGGGACATTCAACCTCAAGATTAGTGCACAGGGGCATCCCAATATCTAGTAACCATGCCATGAGAACAAAATCCTTAAATAGAAACTTGAATTGACCCTCTTATCATTGTCAAACAGGAAGGCATGGAAAAGCCCTAATAAATTTTCCAACAAATCCACATGTAAGACTACACATAATTATCCATCGTATTCACAAATTTGCATGTACTTATAAAAGGTTCTGTAACATACCAGATCTAGAACCCTACCCTAGAACTTTGATCCTTTTTGGTTTGACCAAACAAGTTTGAGGTTAGAGTAATCCTAATAATCTAATGCGTGAGTAATGTAATATAATACATCAAATAATTAATTTGGTAATAATAAAATGATAAATAACTTAATTACATGCATACATTGGTTAATGGGCCATATGATGTAATCCATGTGATAAAGCCTCAAAATAAAGAATAGACTCCAAATTTGTAATCTATACATCAAAATAAGCCTACATGTCAATTTTCATTTAATTTGGACAACCTTGAAATAATATGATAAGTTAAGAGAGAGAAATTGCCTAAAAGGTGTAATTAATAAATAAATATAATAATTGACTCCAAAAGAGGAAAATAACCTTATATTCGTGATCTACATAATAAATATAGCCTTTGGGTGAATTTTCATCCAATTTGGAGAAAGTTTGCTTAAAAGGTGAGATCAGGAGAGAGAAAGTATGAAGAACCTTCAAAATATTTATTAAATACTCAAACAACTCCAATATGTAAAATTGATGGCAAATTCGTATCCAACACATTAAATGTGACTTGTGGGTTAAGTTTCATAAAATTTGGATAGTCCTAATACCATTAATGAAGGAGGAAAGAGAAAATAGTAATTTATTTATTTGACACATTAAAAGTTTCCAAAAGGCAAAACTAAGTGCATAATCGGAATCTACATGCCTTTATTGGCCTCTGTGCAAAATTTGGTTTAATTTGGATAATGTTTGGACTCTCAATTTGCTTTGGAAAGAAACTTAATCAAACCTTATTTAAATGCAAATATAATTTCTCGATTTCTTTGTCACGTTGTTTTGATTTTCCTTTCCAAAATTCGGGTGTTTTTGTGTCCGTTGGATCTAAATCGCACGGCTTCTGCCTTTTCCTCTACCTCCGTCTTTGCTGGGTTCCACGCGAACTGGGAAACCAATTCTGATCGATTTTCTTTCTCCGATTTCTCCCTCATCTCTCTATATTCTTCTTCGATTCTTTCTCCCACTCCTTCCTTATTCTTTTCCGCACCTTCTCGTCCTGATTTCTTGGGTATTTATACCCCGATATCCCAAACCATGGGGCGCCGCCAATGCTCTCTGTTTCCACCCCTGTTTTCCCGTTCTTCTCTTCTCCTTGCCACCGCAGGCGAACAGACTGCTGGGAATTAGTTCCCTGACCTCCGCTGGAGTTCCTTGAATCGTTTGGTCACCTTGGTTGGGCGTCGTTTGTTCCCGAGTATGTTTCCCCAACTCGCACCGCCTTGTCGCAAGAAGACCTGGTGGTGGCCGGCACGTCAGGCCATCGTGAAGCCTGGAGAGGGTTTGGATCGGTTCAGTTCGATCTCGTGAAGCTTCCTGGATAGTCAATTCATTCCCAGCACTTACAGGTTGCTTTTCCCTCTTTTGCTCTTCCTTCTAGTTTGTCTGCTCTTATGTTGATTCATGGTCTTTTGAAAGCCTTGAACCTCACGTCTTCATCTCTGAGTCCGATTGACTCCGGTGAACTCGATGGTGTTATCGCCGTTTGGTTTTGGCCTCTGTAGACTGGTTTGAGTTCCTAGCCGTCGAGGTTGCTACGACCTGTGGTGTTCGTGATTCTGTGAGAACGAGGAAGAAGACTATGGTGATTGGTCTGGTCTGCCCTTCGGTTTCCTTTATCTTTTGTTTTTCTTTCTGGGGCAATTTAGTCATTTCGCGCTCATATCCTTTGCTTTGGATCGAGTCTAATGAGCCGCTGACCCGATGACTTGGCTGGCACTCATTGGGCCATGTCATGTGGGCCCAGCTTGTTTCTCGTGGATTTTCTCGCCTATGTGGCAATATCTAATTATTTGATTTGTCGAATTTCTAAAATCCATAACTAATTAATTACTGATCAGAAAAATATAAATAAACACTTGTTGGATTCAGAAAAATGATACCTATATAATGGTATAGGTTTTGATAACTCAATCCAAAGATTAATAATAGGTGTTTTTAATGGATCTAATTAATAATGAATTAACTTCTAAAATTCATAACTAATAATTTATAAGTCAGAAAAATATAATAAAATATGTTTTGAACTCCTAATTTAATATACTAATTTATGGCAAGGTTTTGATGACCTAATTCACATAATAATAAAAAGGTAGTTTTTAGGGCTTTGTATATTAATGGAAACCTAACCCTAATTTCACATATATGCTAAATAGGTGTTTTGGAAGCCTAGGCTTGGACCTAGAAGTGGCTTTGGATCGTTTGACTCTGAAGTTGAGGTATGTTTGCATCCCATATTATTCTTCTTGAGAAATTATCCTATTTTATTCTTTCTCTTAGTCCTTTGGACATTAGCCTACACATTGTCTTATTCTCTTGAAATCATGCTTCATGTGAAGTATCTTTTATTTGTTATTGATCTTGTGGTCATGGATATTCTCTTGGAATCTTATCTTGTTGCCTTGGTGCAAGTTGGACTTTTGATATTATATGCCCACTGTGATGTGGATTTTACTTGTTGATATATGCCCACTTTGAAGTGGATTGTTATATGTTGTGTTGACCATTGTGTGATGGCAACATTGATTATTCTGACTATACTTTCTACTTGCCTCTACATTAACATGCTATGTGATTCAGTAGCACTAGAGTAGTATAATTTCATTGGTTTTGTCTCATTATGTAACATGGCAACATTGTGATATCTTTGGGATAGAGGATGTGTGATTCCACATACCCGGGCAGGATGTGTGATTCCTGGCCCATGTTATATATATTTGGATGGTGGATGTGTGATTCCCCATGCCAGGGCAAGATGTGTGATTCTTGGCCCATGTTCCACCAGGTTCAAGATGTGTGATTCTTGACCGCCATTGTTATTTATAATATTCTAGTGTTATGCTTATCTCACATGCATGCAGGTTGATGATGATATGTACTTTGTTTCCCACCATGGTAGTGGATGTTTATATTGATAGCACATTCTTATTATTTGTTGGTTATGGCAAGTATCCCTTTTGTCATGTTACTTTTCTCTTGATGCCCGTTTGGGTGGTACTTATCTCTTGCATGGGAAGCTTTTACATTTGATGTCCTTTATTTCCTTATATTGCTCAATTTGCTTTTAGTATGCACATACCAGCCTTTGCTGATGTTTCCTTTTGTTTCTCCTTTGCTGGGGTATGCTTCCAACCCTAGGTGGAAGACTTGGATGCATGGCATGTTGACCTGGACTTAGTTTGTGATGATGAAGATTGGAGACAATCTTGAGGTGGTTTAGATTTCCTCTACATGGATCCTTGTGATGTAAGTTTAAGTTTGTAACCCTTTGTTTCATAATTGAATAGTCAAATATTTTCTTCCGCTGCTATACATTGGTCTTTTGATTGCCATGATATAAAGATTTGAAAATTTTACACCCACTCCATCATGCCTTCTGAGTATGTTTGGACTGGAGGTTTTATTGTTCAAATTTTTAGTAAGGAAGTGATTTCACTTCTTTACAGCATGGTATCAGAGCCCATGGTAGTCGGAATCGACTATTTCAATTTTGTCCCCCCATTAGAACCCTTGACTTTTCTAGATAGCTCTAAGTGAGATGTTGACCTTAGAATTGATCAATGATGATCTTTGTATGCAACAAGGTTGGTTTTGAGGATGTGAATATGTTAGGAGATCTAAATATGGAAATATTATGACTTGGTTTCTCGCTTTGATTTTAGGCCCTAAATTTTAGTTTTCAATCGTAAAAGTTTTTCACAACAAATTATTTTCCATATACTACTACATGTATAAAAGAAAAATGTTTTCTCTGGATTTTATCGATGTTTTCTTGAACTAAGTCACAATGAAGAGAAACTATAGTTTGAGTAGAATCTAACCCTAGTTTTATGACTAGGATTGAAATAAAGGTGTAGTTGACCTACCCTATGACTTTTTGGTGGTTCTTGTAGGGTTGTTAGGTTAGTGACACGAGGACCTAAAATCTCAATCCTAGATGGTGACTTGATAGTTGGATACATGAAAAACATAAATCTCTAAGACTCACATAATTAAGAGATGTGGGTAGCTCTAAAAAGTTGTTTAGTTTGACTTGTTAGGTTGAACCCTTTAAGGGGTGGAGAGTAGTTGGTGGTTGATGTTTGAATCTATAGATTTCGAGGACGAAATCATTTTTAAGGGGTGGAGTGCTGTAACATACCAGATCTAGAACCCTACCCTAGAACTTTGATCCTTTTTGGTTTGACCAAACAAGTTTGAGGTTAGAGTAATCCTAATAATCTAATGCGTGAGTAATGTAATATAATACATCAAATAATTAATTTGGTAATAATAAAATGATAAATAACTTAATTACATGCATACATTGGTTAATGGGCCATATGATGTAATCCATGTGATAAAGCCTCAAAATAAAGAATAGACTCCAAATTCGTAATCTATACATCAAAATAAGCCTACATGTCAATTTTCATTTAATTTGGACAACCTTGAAATAATATGATAAGTTAAGAGAGAGAAATTGCCTAAAAGGTGTAATTAATAAATAAATATAATAATTGACTCGAAAAGAGGAAAATAACCTTATATTCGTGATCTACATAATAAATATAGCCTTTGGGTGAATTTTCATCCAATTTGGAGAAAGTTTGCTTAAAAGGTGAGATCAGGAGAGAGAAAGTATGAAGAACCTTCAAAATATTAATTAAATACTCAAACAACTCCAATATGTAAAATTGATGGCAAATTCGTATCCAACACATTAAATGTGATGTGTGGGTTAAGTTTCATAAAATTTGGATAATCCTAATACCATTAATGAAGGAGGAAAGAGAAAATAGTAATTTATTTATTTGACACATTAAAAGTTTCCAAAAGGCAAAACTAAGTGTATAATCGGAATCTACATGCCTTTATTGGCCTCTGTGCAAAATTTGGTTTAATTTGGATAATGTTTGGACCCTCAATTTGCTTTGGAAAGAAACTTAATCAAACCTTATTTAAATGCAAATATAATTTCTCGATTTCTTTGTCACACTGTTTTGATTTTCCTTTCCAAAATTCGGGTGTTTTTGTGTCCGTTGGATCTAAATCGCACAGCTTCTACCTTTTCCTCTACCTCCGTCTTTGCTGGGTTCCACGCGAACTGGGAAACCAGTTCTGATCGATTTTCTTTCTCCGATTTCTCCCTCATCTCTCTATATTCTTCTTCGATTCTTTCTCCCACTCCTTCCTTATTCTTTTCCGCACCTTCTCGTCCTGATTTCTTGGGTATTTATACCCTGATATCCCAAACCATGGGGCACCGCCAATGCTCTCTGTTTCCGCCCCTGTTTTCCCGTTCTTCTCTTCTCCTTGCCACCGCAGGCGAACGACCTGTTGGGAATGAGTTCCCTGACCTCCGCTGGAGTTCCTTGAATCGTTTGGTCACCTTGGTTGGGCGTCGTTTGTTCCCGAGTATGTTTCCCCAACTCGCACCGTCTTTTCACAAGAAGACCTGGTGGTGGCCGGCGCGTCAGGCCATCGTGAAGCCTGGAGAGGGTTTGGATCGGTTCAGTTCGATCTCGTGAAGCTTCCTGGATAGTCAATTCGTTCCCAGCACTTACAGGTTGCTTTTCCCTCTTTTGCTCTTCCTTCTAGTTTGTCTGCTCTTATGTTGATTCATGGTCTTTTGAAAGCCTTGAACCTCGCGTCTTCATCTCTGAGTCCGATTGACTCCGGTGAACTCGATGGTGTTATCGCCATTTGGTTTTGGCCTCTGTAGACTGGTTTGAATTCCTGGCCGTCGAGGTTGCTGCGACCTGTGGTGTTCGTGATTCTGTGAGAATGAGGAAGAAGACTATGGCGATTGGTCTGGTCTGCCCTTCGGTTTCCTTTATCTTTTGTTTTTCTTTCTGGGGCAATTTAGTCATTTTGCGCTCATATCCTTTGCTTTGGATCGAGTCTAACGAGCCGCTGACCCGATGACTTGGCTGGCACTCATTGGGCCATGTCATGTGGGCCCAGCTTGTTTCTCGTGAATTTTCTCGCCTATGTGGCAATATCTAATTATTTGATTGGTCGAATTTCTAAAATCCATAACTAATTAATTACTGATCAGAAAAATATAAATAAACACTTGTTGGATTCAGAAAAATGATACATATCTAATGGTACAGGTTTTGATAACTCAATCCAAAGATTAATAACATGTGTTTTTAATGGATCTAATTAATAATGAATTAACTTCTAAAATTCATAACTAATAATTTATAAGTCAGAAAAATATAATAAAATATGTTTTGAACTCCTAATTTAATATACTAATTTATGGCAAGGTTTTGATGACCTAATTCACATAATAATATAAAAGGTAGTTTTTAGGGCTTTGTATATTAATGGAAACCTAACCCTAATTTCACATATATGCTAAATAGGTGTTTTGGAAGCCTAGGCTTGGACCTAGAAGTGGCTTTGGATCGTTTGACTCTGAAGTTGAGGTATGTTTGCATCCCATATTATTCTTCTTGAGCAATTATCCTATTTTATTCTTTCTCTTGGTCCTTTGGACATTAGCCTACACATTGTCTTGTTCTCTTGAAATCATGCTTCATGTGAAGTATCTTTTATTTGTTATTGATCTTGTGGTCATGGATATTCTCTTGGAATCTTATCTTGTTGCCTTGGTGCAAGTTGGACTTTTGATATTATATGCCCACTGTGATGTGGATTTTACTTGTTGATATATGCCCACTTTGAAGTGGATTGTTATATGTTGTGTTGACCATTGTGTGATGGCAACATTGATTATTCTGACTATACTTTCTACTTGCCTCTACATTAACATGCTATGTGATTCAGTAGCACTAGAGTAGTATAATTTCATTGGTTTTGTCTCATTATGCAACATGGCAACATTGTGATATCTTTGGGATGGAGGATGTGTGATTCCCCATACTCGGGCAGGATGTGTGATTCCTGGCCCATGTTATATATATTTGGATGGTGGACGTGTGATTCCCCATGCCAGGGCAAGATGTGTGATTCTTGGCCCATGTTCCACCAGGTTCAAGATGTGTGATTCTTGACCGCCATTGTTATTTATAATATTCTAGTGTTATGCTTATCTGACATGCATGCAGGTTGATGATGATATGTGCTTTGTTTCCCACCTGGTAGTGGATGTTTATATTGATAGCACATTCTTATTATTTGTTGGTTATGGCAAGTATCCCTTTTGTCATGTTACTTTTCTCTTGATGCCCGTTTGGGTGGTACTTATCTCTTGCATGGGAAGCTTTTACATTTGATGTCCTTTATTTCCTTATATTGCTCAATTTGCTTTTAGTATGCACATACCAGCCTTTGCTGATGTTTCCTTTTGTTTCTACTTTGCTGGGGTATGCTTCCAACCCTAGGTGGAAGACTTGGATGCATGGCATGTTGACCTGGACTTAGTTTGTGATGATGAAGATTGGAGACAATCTTGAGGTGGTTTAGATTTCCTCTACATGGATCCTTGTGATGTAAGTTTAAGTTTGTAACCCTTTGTTTCATAATTGAATAGTCAAATATTTTCTTTCGCTGCTATACATTGGTCTTTTGATTGCCATGATATAAAGATTTGAAAATTTTACACCCACTCCATCATGCCTTCTGAGTATGTTTGGACTGGAGGTTTTATTGTTCAAATTTTTAGTAAGGAAGTGATTTCACTTCTTTACAGGTTCATCACAAGCAACCAAAGTCACCACCTGTCTAATACAAAAGGAATGTGTATTTATATATATTCATATATATATTCATATATATATATATATATGTGTGTGTGTGTGTGTGTGTGAATATATATACATGTGTGTACATTATGTACAAAGCATACCATCCAAAATTGAGTCATAGATACATTACCAAATTGAATCACCCTACACATACTAGAGAACACATGGAAAACTACAGACACACTAAGAGGTTGGACTCTCACCTTTCACTCATCGTTGTCTTGAAGAAGGTGTGTCCTCACCAAAAGTGTTGGTATGTATGCCCATAGAGTCATCCCAAGCGATTGCATGGAGTCAAATACTAACTAATCACTTAATACGATTAATTGGTTAATTAATTCATTCCAGAATATTCGAATTCATCTATGAGCATTTTAATTAATACAATCTTTCTATTTACCGAAGGGTTTAGGAAACCATGTTTCCTTTCGTCTCCTATTTAAAGGGGGTTTGACAGCCGATGTCTATACAAGATAATGACACATTAAGTTATGATTAGGTTGCAATACAATATTGTATAAGATTTATATTTTGATATTTAAGGTTTAATATGTAAGTTCATATGCAAAGTTTTAGGGTAACATCATATTTTATAAGAAGGATTGAACCATCTTGTCAGAATTGATATTTTTAGATATGTTGTACTTATGATACTTTCATAAGCTTGACTTGAGATACTTTGTATACTTAGTATTTCTATATTCATGTCAGATCCTTTCTCATAAGACATTAGACTCACTTATGATATAATTGGTATAATGAAGTAATCTTACCAAATTAGAGTTTTAGAATAAAGTTTACCCAGATGATGAGATACATGCTCAAATCCAGCAATGAATTTAGTTTAGAACTTAATAATAAGAGATTTAGATTCAGACTTAGACTACGCTTTGTGTGAGTAGCCAGATTATGAATACAGATACATGATAAGGGTTTAGACCCAATCTCAATTATGAAGTAATTGAGATCCATATTCACATTCAGTTTTAGATTAAGTTTATCACTTAAGAATAAAAGATTCAGATTCAGATTTAGAATTCAGTACATGCTCAATACTCAGTAATCCGTTTCAGATAAGTTCAAATATCAATATTCAGTTTTAATATAAGATAAGTTCAGATTCAGAATTCAATAAAGTAATTAGTATTCAGCTTCAGTTCAGATTAAGAATTAAGTAAGTTTAGACTTAAGATAAATAAGTCGAAACCTTCACATAAGACATTATATGATAAGTCATCATTCAGTAGTCCTGAGACGATTCAGAGTCATTTGTTGCCAAGTTCGAGGAGTGTTTACTCCAATTCAGAGGTACTTTGGTACCAAGAAGGGCGTAGTTATGCCAATTCAGAGACACCTTGGTGTCATTCAAAGGCATGTAGTGCCAATTTAGGGTACTTCGGTACCAATTCGTGGTGTTGATACGCCAATTCAGGAGGTCTTATTGTATAACAGTGGCCACAGTCAGATAAAAATTGTAAGTAAAAGATACCTTAGATTAGAGATGCCCATAACCTCATCCATGAGTGTGATGAGAGGGAATCAGATAAGATAAGTATGACCCATGCACGGTGGTGCAAGTCTTGAGATCCATGTATTAGGGTACATGTCTCCAGAGAGAGAAAAGGTAGAAAGATAAGAATTCAAATAAAGTCATAACAAAGAATATGTTACAGACTTTACTCAGAGTTTGATGTTAGTTTCATGTTTATAAAATCTAGTTTCAGTTCTTTAGCCATGTTTAATTTAGAATACTCATGCCACTTACTCTAACGACTATTTTTCCTAATGCATGACTGGGGACGCGATGTCCGCAGGATTTGGAGCAGCTGAGGATCAAAAGAACAAGTAAAGGACTAGAATATTTCAAGCTCAACCTAGTGGGGTGCCTTTTTCCTAGACGATCCAGAGTTTTGACATCTTTTTATTATGCCTAGTTATGTTGTCAATTAGATTAGATTTTATGGTTTAACATGATGTAGTTTTCCGTTGACAAAAACTATGTATGGATCAGTTGTACAGTTATGTGAAGTGTTTCATTTACTTTCATTGCAATGATAATCATGTTTGTGACACTCCTAGTAAAAAAAATGCGTCCGCTCATGTGATAAGAAAAATCTGGGTGTTATAGTATGGGCAGTCATTTATTGATTGTCTGTAAAATTTGGATAAGGTTTTACAAAGGTGTGAGGACACTCACTTAGTCTTAAATTGGGAGAAGTGTCATATGATGGTAAGTGAGGGCGTAGTGCTTGGACACAAGGTATCCAAGAAGGGTATGGAAGTAGACCCAGTCAAGATAGAATTCATCTCCAAGCTACCTCCACTAACATCGGTGAAGGGAGTAAGAAGCTTTTTGGGACATTCTGGGTTTTACCGTCGTTTTATCAAAGATTTTTCAAAAATTGCTAAACCCTTGTCGGAACTATTGGAAAAAGACACTAAATTTTCTTTGATGATCGATGCTTGAATTCTTTTGAAGCACTAATGGAGAAGCTTAGCTCTGCACCTATTTTGCAGGCTCCTGATTGGAGCCTACTGTTTGAGCTGATGTGTGACGCATCATACTATGTTGTGGGAGCTATGTTGGGTCAACACAAAGACAAAGCTCCTACAGTCATATATTATGCATCCAAAACCTTGAATGATGCACAACTTAATTATACAACCATAGAAAAAGAACTATTTGCGGTTTTTTTTACGTTTGAGAAGTTCCGTCAATACCTAGTTGGGGCGAGGGTGATTGTTTAGACCGACCATGCTACCATCAAATACCTGTTACAAAAGAAAGATGTAAAACATAGATTGATTAGGTGTATTTGACTGTTACATGAATTTGACATAGAAATTAAAGACAAGGTAGGGTGGAAAATGTGGTAGCGGATCACCTATCTAGGCTGGAAAGAGTGAATGAAAAAGATGTAGACATCCATATTGTTGAGGATTTTCCATATGAAATATTTTTTGCTATCAAGACTAAGGATCCCTAGTTTGTAGATATTGTTAATTATTTAGCCTGCAAAGAGATGATTACAGATTGGGGGTATCAAGAAAAGAAGAGACTTTTCCACTCATTGAGGTTTTACATCTGGGATGACCTGATTCTTCTTAAACAATGTAGAGATGGACTTTTTAGGAAGTGTGTATCCGAATGTGAGATTGAGAGCATTTTGTCACACTGCCATTTGTTACCTATAGGAGGGCATCACGCTAGCTTTAGGACTGCCGCCAAAGTTTAGATAGTGGGTTTTATTGGCCAACACTGTTTAAAGATGCACATGATTTTGTTTGTCATTGTGATGCATGTCAACATGCAGGTAACATTTCTAAGCGACATGAGATGTCGTTAAATGTGTTTCAAGAGGTTTAAGTGTTTGATCTTTGGGTTATTGATTTCATGGGCCCATTTGTGTCGTATAATTATAATATCTACATTTTACTTGTGGTTGACTATGTATCTAAGTGGGTGGAAGTAATTCCAACCCGCACCAATGACGCTCAAGGTTTTTGCATATTTGTGAAGGGTAGTATTTTCTGCAGATTTGGTGTTCCCCGACTAATCATTAGTGATGGTGGATCACATTTCACTAATAGGCAATTCAGATCCTTATTGAGTAAATATGGGGTGAAACATCGAGTGGGTACTCCTTCCCACCCATAGACACAAGGCCAAGTTGAGGTGTCCAACAGAGAAGTGAAGAAGATCTTGGAAAGGACAGTCTCGACTAATACGACAAATTGGAGTTTCGTGCTTAATGACGCTCTATGGGCATATAGGATGGCCTATAAATCACATATAGGGACGAAACCATTTTGGTTGGTTTATGGACGTGCTTGCCATTTACTAGTAGAGCTTGAGCATAAGGCGAAGTGGGCATTGAGAAAGCTAAACTTTGGATTGGATGAAGCTGGTAGGAAAAGACTGTTAGAGCTGAATGAACTAGATGATCTTAGGATAGATGCTTACAAAAGTTCTAGGATTCATAAGGAGAAGACGAAGAAGATTCATGATAGGCACATCTGGTGTTTCTTCCAGGATAAAAGGTTCTCCTTTTTAAATCTCAACTTAAGTTACATCCAGACAAATTGAGGTCCAAATGGAGTGGACCATTTGTGATTGAGGAGGTTTTTTGTAAGGACCCTAACCTTCGTTTAGGGTTTACCCTGTTTGTTTTGCTTAACCTTGGTGGTTTGATGCTTGCTAATCACCTTTAGTGGTGATTAGGGTTTGGTTGTGCTCTGTTGAGAGTTGGAGGGGCTACTTGCAAATAACCCAAGTTTAGGGTTTTGTGTGCAAGTTTGCCATCTTGTGAGGTGTTTTCCTCTCTTTTCTTCCTCTAGGGTTGAGAGGAAGGCTTGGGCTTGTTGCTTGAGTACTTTGGGCCTTGGTTGAGTTTGTTTGGGCCTTGGGGTGCCTTGTTTGGGCTTGGTTGAGCCTTGTGTCGGCCAAGACTTGCCTTGTGTCGGCCAAGACTTGCTTGTGTCGCCCAAGGTGAGGTGTGTGTCGACCTAGGGTGGTTGTGTCAGCCAACAAGGATGTGTGTCGCCCATGGTACCTTGGTGTGTCGCTCAGAGAGATGCTGGCTGTGTCGCCCATGATGCTTGGTCCATCCTTGACCATGTTTGGTGGACACTTGGTGCATATCTTGGACAAGTGTCTTAAGGCTTGCTAGGCTGGTGGCTTGAGCCCTAGGACAAGTGTCCCTTGGGTGGATGACACATAGCATGGATCTACCTTGTTTTCTCCTCCCTTTCCTTCTATATAGGTGGTTCTTTCCCTTGTCTTAGCTTCCTTTGATCTTTTGGTCTTTCCTCCACCTTGAGTGCACGACACTCCCTTCCTTTCCTTGTGTGGTGGCCGATACACCCCCTTGGAGGAGCTGTGGTGGACGATATTCCTTGGACCTTGGAGTTCTTCTTCTTCCTTGGAGCTTGGAGCTTAAGGCTGGTTGCATAGCTTCTAACCCTAACTCCTTTACCTCCTGATTATGTTCATGTTCATATGTTAGTAGCTAGTTCCTTGCTTTTGTACCTTTGGTGGCCGATCCTCCTTAGGGTTTAGGGTTTCCTTGTGATCTAGTGTACCTGGCTCTTTAGGGTTTGGAGTTTCCTTGTGCTGGAGGTAGATGGTGACCCTGTTGGGCGATATCCTCTCTTGTCTTGGTGTGTTGGATGACATGAGTGTCTTTGTGTTGGACGACAGGAGTGTTCTTGGTGTTTGGTGATATCCTTGTTCTTATGATGGGCGATAGGTTGATCTAGACGAGTGTTGGCTGATATGGTGGTGTTGGACGACATGATGGTTCTTCTTGTGATGAGCAACACCTTTGTCCGTATGATGGACGTTAGACCAGGAAGTGGCATGATGGTTTGCTTGAGTTGAACGATAGGGCCTTGTTTGGCAAGCTTGTTTGGGTTGGACGATAGGCTAGTGTGAGTGTTGGCCGATATAGTTGTGTTGGGCTAGTAGGGTTGGTAACGGGCGATACATCTTGGGCTTGTGACGAGTGTCACACCTCTCTCTTTGGTGTGTATCGGCCGATAGGCCTTGGTTGGTGGTTGCACGTTTTGTGGAGTGTTCCTTCTCTCTCTCTCTCTCTCTTGGTGGTTGGAGATGGTGGTGATCTGGCCGTTATGCTAGCAGGAGTATCGGGCGTTGTGGTTGGGGTGCTGTGATGGGCGTCACACTCCCTGGTGTGTCGGCCGACAGGAGGTGTGACGGGCGTTGCCCGATACACATGGAATGCCCGACACCCTCTCTGACGCGCGTTATCTCCTGTAACGTTGAATCGCGCAGCGTTGCTGCTTTGTGAACCAGCCGTTGTTGTTGGTGTTTGGGTGAGGGTTGGGAGGAGTTTTAGTGAGGGTCTTGTGATCTTCCAGCAACGGACCCTTGATTTATGAAAGTGAATGATTATGCACAAACAATAACAATGATAATGCTAAGTGGTAGTTACACTAGTAGTTGCTTAATGATGATAATAGTAATAATAGTGGATGGTGACAGTAATGATAGTAGTAACAATAGTACTGGTTCTGTATATTCAACAGGACTACTTGTATAAAGTGAACACCTTGATTATTTGTATAACCTTGAGATAAGGGTAAGCATGAATATGGTTTGTTAATGATGTGCTTAATACACTTGATCATCAAATAGTGTAAGAATGACAAGTATAGCATCTCGAATATCATCTTGTGATAATAAGTATGGTCCTTATGTGGAAAATTGTGATTATTGTATTCCCTAACCACGCAGGTGATGATTAGCCATAAAAGGGCTATGAGATATATGTGATGAGTAACATCACTTTGATAATTATCCTATGAGGTTGTATGTATGATGTGTTTGTCCCATGATGTTGATGTGAGCCTTGAAGAGGCATTGGCAGTACATGGTGAGGGATTGAGATCCTGTGGTATGTGATGATCCTTGAGATGGATCTGGATGGTTGGCAAGAGGCCAAGTGGTAACATGTGATGTTGGATCCGTGAGGTGGATCAGGTGGATGTGGTTACAATAATAATATAATGTTGAGTTTATGTTATTTACTTCCTATTATATCTTGCATGATATACAACTTGATTGAATCCTGCAATCCATCTAAAAGACACTAACTAATCACAAGTGAAATATATCATGTAGTTGCCCTGGCCATAGATCCATCATCATCAGGGTTTGGTGATGGTGAAACAGGTTCTCCTACGAGTTAACCTGGAAGCGCATATTGTTGAATATGTGTAGGTTACTCCTAGCCTGAAAATGAGGAGGTAAGAGTGTAACTTCGGTTGCAGACTCAGATTTATGTATGTGAAGAGCATGGTGAACAGGCCCATGGCTCAGGATATGTGATGTGAGGAGCATGAATGTGTTCATGGCTCATAGCACGGTGAACAGTTCCGTGGCTCAGTTTTACTAGCGCCGAGACCTGTACCAAGGCGGGCTAGAGTGAGGGTAGCCTATGGAGCTGACCCTGTGGCTAAGACCACTTCAGCATGAGACTGCGGTCCTGCTTGTGTTGTACTCGTGTACTGACCACGAGGTGGGAGGTCGTGGAGTCCGGCTCTTCCATTGACCTTGTATGGCACCGACTTGGGTTTCGTAACCGAAGGTTGGATTTGAACGGTACGGTTCACTTCCTCAGGGCATAATAATACGTAATTCAGCCGTGTAGTATTTACTGCTTAAGACAAACACGAAACATTGGATGAGGCCTTGTTTGTGTAGTTAATTCTGTTATATCTTGTAGATACTTCTATATTCATCAGGTATGTGGTAATATGTCTCATCTTGATAATCAGGTTATGTGATGTTATATCTTGTTCTGATAATCATGTTACATAGTGATATATCTTATCTTGTCAATCATGTTCCATTGAGAGATACTTGGTTATATGCTTGTGTACAGCTGGTAAGCTTGTCGGTAAGAAATGCTTTGCTATATACAGACTGCTCTTGTTATACCTGTTATTAGTTATCTGTTGTTATAGTTTATCTTGCTGAGGTTCTGTAGTTGCGGTGGGGAGTTATGTTTCCCGCTGGGACAATGTTCAATTGTCTCACCCCACTGGTTTACACCCTTTTTAGGTGGTCAAGCTAGACATGGTGGTGGTCGTGGTGTTGCAGCCGAGCAACTTGATGAGCAGTAGAAGGCAAGCGATGGATATGCTGTTGTTTTGGATGTTTTGTAGTAGAGTCTAGAGTCATCCCTGTACTCTCAGGTCTTTGGCAGTGTTTTGACGTTGTTTCACGATGAACGATCAATAATGTTTGTATATCCTGCTGTGGCCAGATGTGGGCCTTTCTGTATATGAATAGGTGGTGAACTCATGTGATGGATGAACAACTGTTCCTGAGTTGTGGACACGTATCAGATCTCATGTATGTTTATATATGACATGTTTCTGTGCAGGATGAGGACTGGAAAGTAATAGTTTCACAGTTTATCCATTTTCTGCAATTGGTTTTAATTAACTCGTGTTTATAATAATCTGTGGTTATGGTGATTTTCGCACGTTTTCGTGTAACACCTCGTTATCTATATGATAATGGGATGTGTTGCCACAGGTTTTGGTATCAGAGCCTTAGGTTTGCTGAGTCTATAGGGATCTAGGACTAGGTTGAGTTTGTTCTTGTGAGTTTTCTAGGTTTTCTTACAATATCTTCTGCCATCAGCGGAAGAAAAGCCAAGATGTCTGGAAACCATGAAGAACATGCTGATGAGTACAGTGATGCTGCATCAATTGATGAAGCAGAAGGACAGGCACATGAAGATCGGGTGCCTGAGGGTCCCCAATTTAACCCAGGCATACTTGAACATCTTGCTTACCAACAGCTTATGGGGCAGTTAATGGCTACGATGAATCTCATGGTCGAGCGATTACCAGTGCCTCCTCCGCGAGCACAGGTTCCCCATGGAGAAGCATCGGGTATTGGGAAGACCTTCGAGCGGCTTCGCCGAGTTGGAGCTTCGGAGTATGCTGAAACGGCTGATCCAGCGGATGCAGATCTGTGGCTGACAAGTCTCGAGAAGGCTTTCCGGATCCTTGACATCCCCGAAGCAGACAAGGTAAAGCATGTTGTCTACCTTCTGAAAGGTAGTGCTGGTCACTGGTGGACCATCGAAGAAGAGAAGTGGCCTGGTGAGGTGATCTGTTGGGAAGTGTTTAGACGCGAGTTCATCACCAGATACTTCCCGACGACGTATCTAGATGAGAAGGTGAGTCAGTTCGAGAACCTGAGACAAGGAACGATGAACATCACCGAGTACGAAGCCAAGTTTATGGATTTGTTGAGGTTTTGTCCTCACATGGCGGCAACAGATGAAGAGTGGATCAGACGTTTCGAGAAGGGTTTGAGTGCTGAGTTGAAAACCCCGGTGTCTGTGTTGGAGTACCGAGAACAGTTTGCTACGTTTGTGGAATCTGTTCGAAGGATCGAGAGGACAGTAAGGGAGAAAAGAGAGTCTATGCCTCCCAAAAGACTTGCTCAGTTTCAGGGACGGAGGTTTGGCAGCTTTAAGAAGCCTAGGTTTTCATCGCCAGCAGTGATGAGAAGTTCTGGTGTACCATCTCAGTGGTCTCCGAGTAAGGGGAGAGGTTATGCCTCTTCTCCATCTAAGGCACACAGATCAACTTCTGTGGCAGTGACAGGGCCAGCTAGGCCACGGTTTGAGGACAAGTCATGTCATCTTTGTGGACAAGTTGGGCATTTCAGGCTCAATTGCCCGAATAGAGATGTTGAAGTGACGCAGCAGCCGAGGCAGAGTTCTCAGAGGTCAGAGAGACCACAACCCAGGGGTAGTAGAGGACGAGGATGCGGTCAAGCGTCTCAAGCTGGATTGTCTACTCAAGGAAGCAGAGGTCGTGGACAGCAAGCAACGACTCGATTCTATGCCATGAGTCAGCCGGAGGCGATAGTCAACCCGCGAGTAGTAACAGGTCAGATGGAGTTATTTCATTATGATATGTCTTCTTCGTGCCTTATATCTGTTCTGGTTGACCCAGGTGCTACCTACTCTTTTATCGCCTATAGTATGCTTAAAAACTGTCGTTTACCTGTTAGCTGTAAGAAGGATAGCTTGTTGTTAGAAACCACTCTTGATGGTTCCTCTTTACTTCGAGAAGAGTGTCCATCTTGTGTCTTGTCTTTCTCAGGACATCGCATCCAAGTGGATCTTATACCACTTGATATGCACGATTTCGATGTTATCCTTGGGATGGATACCTTATAGAAGTATAAGGTTGTTTTGGATTGTGGTTCCAAGCAGGCAGTGTTTGATGTTGCTGGAGAGAAGTGGATCTTCCAGGGAGATAGGAAAATTCTTCCGACGTGTTTGGTATCAGCTATGGTGGCAGATAAGTTGTTACGACAAGGATGTGAGGCGTTCTTAGCTCACGTTGTGGATACCGTTGTGGTTGCCAAGGCGAAAGGTCCTAGTCTTGAGGAGGTGTCCGTGGTTCGAGAGTTTATAGACGTGTTACCTGAGGAGTTTCCTGGTGTTCCTCCACCCCGAGAGATTGATTTCGAGATCAATCTGGTTCCAGAAATACAGCCAGTTGCACAATCACCATATAGGATGGCTCCAGCAGAGATGGCAGAGTTGAAGAAGCAGTTGCAAGAGTTGTTGGAGAAAGGTTTTATCCGACCGAGTACGTCGCTGTGGGGTGCTCCCATGTTGTTCGTTAAGAAGAAGGATGGTTCGATGCGGTTGTGTATAGATTACCGGCAGTTGAACAAGGTCACGATCAAGAATAAGTACCCATTGCCAAGGATAGATGATCTGTTTGATCAGTTGAGTGGTGCTACAGTGTTTTCGAAGATCGATCTACGGTCTGGATATCATCAGTTGAGGATTAAGGCGGATGACATACCAAAGTCAGCTTTCAGGACGAGGTATGGTCATTTCGAGTTCGTGGTTATGCCGTTTGGGCTAACCAATGCATCTGTAGCTTTCATGGATTTGATGAACAGAGTGTTCCGTCCATTCTTAGATCAGTTTGTTGTAGTCTTTATAGATGATATCTTGATCTATAGTCGGGACAGGCTAGCGCATGAGCAACATCTTCATCGAGCGTTGACTCTTCTTCGTCAACATCAGTTGTATGCCAAGTTCAGTAAGTGTGAGTTCTGGTTGAAGGAAGTGACTTTCTTAGGTCACGTGATATCTGCCGAAGGAGTCAAAGTAGATCCGAAGAAGGTGGAATCCATTGCGGATTGGGAACAACCAAAGATGCCGACAGAAGTTTGTAGTTTCCTTGGTTTGGCAGGATACTACCGGAGGTTTATCAAGGACTTCAGTGCGATCACGTTGCCGATGACGAAGTTGACCAGGAAGGATGTACCTTTTGTTTGGGATGATCGATGTCAACAAACTTTCCAGAGTTTGAAGGAGAAGCTGACCAGTGCTCTAGTGTTGATCTTGCCAGAGCCTGGGAAAGGCTATGTTGTTTTCTGTGATGCTTCCAAGAAGGGTTTAGGTTGTGTGTTGATGCAGGAAGATCATGTGGTTTCTTTTGCCTCGCGACAACTCAAGAAACATGAGGAGAACTATCCGACTCATGAATTGGAGCTGGCGGCAATGGTTCATGCGTTAAAGATTTGGAGACACTATCTGTATGGAGAAGTGTGTTAGATCTTTACGGATCATAAGAATCTGAAGTATATCTTTACGCAACAAGAGTTGAACATGCAACAACGACGATGGATGGAGTTGATCAATGATTACGACTGCACTATCGAGTATCATCCTGGTAAGGCGAACGTGGTAGCTGATGCGCTTAGCAGAAAGTCTTCTTCTCTTTCTTCAAAGAAGGCACAATTGAGTTCTCTGGTATTCCATAAGCGAGATATGTTTGTTTCTCTGCGACAGATGAATGTGCGGTTTGTCAACAAGTGAAGGTTGAGCATCAGAAACCGGTAGGTATGTTGCAACCTTTGTCGATACCGCAGTGAAAATGGGATCATATAACCATGGATTTCGTAGTTGGTCTACCCCGGACAACTAGGAATCATGATTCCATTTGGGTGATAGTGGACAGATTGACGAAGTCTGCCCATTTTCTACCAGTAAAGACAACGTATACAACCGAGAAACTCGCTCGAGTATATGTTGATGAGATAGTACGTCTGCATGGTGTGCCAGCAACGATAGTTTCTGACAGAGGTCCTCAGTTTACGAGTCGTTTTTGGGAATAGTTGCACAAAGCGTTGGGAACGCAGTTGAGATTCAGTACAACCTTTCACCCGCAGACAGATGGACAGTCTGAAAGGACTATTCAGATTTTGGAAGATCTCCTTCGAGCTTGTGTTTTGCAGTTTCTAGGCAACTGGGATGTACATCTGAGTTTGATAGAGTTTGCCTACAACAACAGTTATCAGCGGAGCATTGACATGGCTCCTTACGAGGCTTTGTATGGAAAAAAGTGTAGATCTCCTTTGTGTTGGTACGAGTCTGGTTAGTATCAGCTTTTGGGTCCTGAGTTAGTACAGCAGACAACGGAAAAGATCAAAGTGATACAACAACAGTTGAAAGTGGCACAGGACAGGCAGAAGTCGTATGCAGACAATCGCCGATGACCTTTGGAATTCCAGGTAGGAGACAAGGTGTATCTTAAAGTCTCGCCGTGGAAAGGTGTGCTAAGGTTGGCCGGAAGGGTAAGTTAGCACCCAGGTATATGGGGCCTTACCCAGTTATAGCATGTGTTGGCAAGGTAGCTTATGAGTTAGAGTTGCCTCCAGAGTTGCACAGGTTACATCCAGTGTTCCATGTTAGTATGCTGAAGAAAAGTCATCCAGATTCAGGTACAGTGATACAGCCAGTTGAGGTTGAGCTTGATGCAGATGTGACCTACGAGGAAGGTCCTGTGGAGATCCTTGACAGAAGGGTCAAGAAGCTGAAGAGGAAGGACCTGGCTCTTGTGAAGGTTCTTTGGCAGCGTCGTGGCATTGAGGAAGCCACATGGGAGCTTGAGGAAGAGATGAGGAGGAAGTATCCCTCGCTTTTCTCTTTGGATTTTGGGGTCGAAATCCCTTAAAGGGGGTTATCTTGTAAGGACCCTGACCTTCGTTTAGGGTTTACCCTGTTTGTTTTGCTTAACCTTGGTGGTTTTATGCTTGCTAATCACCTTTAGTGGTGATTAGGGTTTGGTTGTGCTTTGTTGAGAGTTGGAGGGGCTACTTGCAAATAACCCAAGTTTAGGGTTTTGTGTGCAAGTTTGCCATCTTGTGAGGTGTTTCCCTCTCTTTGCTTCCTCTAGGGTTGAGAGGAAGGCTTGGGCTTGTTGCTTGAGTACTTTGGGCCTTGGTTGAGTTTGTTTGGGCCTTGGGGTGCCTTGTTTGGGCTTGGTTGAGCCCTGTGTCGACCAAGACTTGCCTTGTGTCGGCCAAGACTTGCTTGTGTCACCCAAGGTGAGGTGTGTGTTGACCTAGGGTGGTTGTGTCGGCCAACAAGGATGTGTGTCACCCATGGTACCTTGGTGTGACGCCCAGAGAGATGCTGGTTGTGTCGCCCATGATGCTTGGTCCAGCCTTGACCATGTTTGGTGGACACTTGGTGCATATCTTGGACAAGTGTCTTAAGGCTTGCTAGGGTGGTGGCTTGAGCCCTAGGACAAGTTTCCCTTGGGTGGACGACACATAGCATGGATCTACCTTGTTTTCTCCTCCCTTTCCTTCTATATAGGTGGTTCTTTCCCTTGCCTTAGCTTCCTTTGATCTTTTGGTCTTTCTTCCACCTTGAGTGCACAACACTCCCTTCCTTTCCTTATGTGGTGGACGATACACCCCCTTGGAGGAGCTGTGGTGGACGATATCCCTTGGACCTTGGAGTTCTTCTTCTTCCTTGGAGCTTGGAGCTTAAGGCGGGTTGCATAGCTTCTAACCCTAACTCCTTTACCTCTTGATTATGTTCCTGTTCATATGTTAGTAGCTAGTTCCTTGCTTTTGTACCTTTGGTGGCTGATCCTCCTTAGGGTTTAGGGTTTCCTTGTGATCTAGTGTACCTGGCTCTCTAGGGTTTGGAGTTTCCTTGTGCTGGAGGTAGATGGTGACCCTGTTGGGCGATACCCTCTCTTGTCTTGGTGTGTTGGACGACATGAGTGTCTTTGTGTTGGATGACAGGAGTGTTCTTAGTGTTTGGTGATATCCTTGCTCTTATGATGGGCGATAGGTTGAGCTAGATGAGTGTTGACCGATATGGTGGTGTTGGACGACATGATGGTTCTTCTTGTGATGAGCAACACCTTTGTTCTTATGATGGACGTTAGACCAGGAAGTGGCATGATGGTTTGCTTGAGTTGAATGATAGGGCCTTGTTTGGCAAGCTTGTTTGGGTTGGACGATAGGCTAGTGTGAGTGTTGGCCGATATAGTTGTGCTGGGCTAGTAGGGTTGGTAACGGGCGATACATCTTGGGCTTGTGACAAGTGTCACGCCTCTCTCTTTGGTGTGTATCGGCCGATAGGCCTTGGTTGGTGGTTGCACGTTTTGTGGAGTGTTCCTTCTCTCTCTCTCTCTTGGTGGTTGGAGATGGTGGTGATCTGGCCGTTATGCTAGCAGGAGTATCAGGCGTTGTGGTTGGGGTGCTGTGATGGGCATCACACTCACTGGTGTGTCGGCCGACAGGAGGTGTGACGGGCGTTGCCCGATACACATGGAATGCCCGACACCCTCTCTGACGCGCGTTATCTCCTGTAACGTTGTGTCGCGTAGGGTTGCTGCTTTGTGAACCAGCCGTTGTTGTTGGTGTTTGGGTGAGGGTTGGGAGGAGTTTTAGTGAGGGTCTTGTGATCTTCCAGCAACAGACCCTTGATTTATGAAAGTGAATGATTATGCACAAACAATAACAATGATAATGCTAAGTGGTAGTTACACTAGTAGTTGCTTAATGATGATAATAGTAATAATAGTGGATGGTGACAGTAATGATAGTAGTAACAATAGTATTGGTTCTGTATATTCAACAGGACTACTTGTATAAAGTGAACACCTTGATTATTTGTATAACCTTGAGATAAGGGTAAGCATGAATATGGTTTGTTAATGATGTGCTTAATACACTTGATCATCAAATAGTGTAAGAATGACAAGTATAGCATCTCGAATATCATCTTGTGATAATAAGTATGGTCCTTATGTGGAAACTGTGATTATTGTATTCCCTAACCACGCATGTGATGATTAGCCATAAAAGGGATATGAGATATATGTGATGAGTAACATCACTTTGATAATTATCCTATGAGGTTGTATGTATGATGTGTTTGTCCCATGATGTTGATGTGAGCCTTGAAGAGGCATTGGCAGTACATGGTGAGGGATTGAGATCCTGTGGTATGTGATGATCCTTGAGATGGATCTGGATGGTTGGCAAGAGGCCAAGTGGTAACATGTGATGTTGGATCCGTGAGGTGGATCAGGTGGATGTGGTTACAATAATAATATAATGTTGAGTTTATGTTATTTACTTCCTGTTATATCTTGCATGATATACAACTTGATTGAATCCTACAATCCATCTAAAAGACACTAACTAATCACAAGTGAAATATATCATGTAATTTCCCTGGCCATAGATCCATCATCGTCAGGGTTTGGTGATGGTGAAACAGGTTCTCCTACGAGTTAACCTGGAAGCCCATATTGTTGAATATGTGTAGGTTGCTCCTAGCCTGAAAATGAGGAGGTAAGAGTGTAACTTCGGTTGCAGACTCAGATTTATGTATGTGTAGAGCATGGTGAACAAGCCCATGGCTCAGGATATGTGATGTGAGGAGCATGAATGTGTTCATGGCTCATAGCACGGTGAACAGGCTCGTGGCTCAGATTTACTAGCGCCGAGACCTGTACCAAGGCGGGCTAGAGTGAGGGTAGCCTATGGAGCTGACCTTGTGGCTAAGACCACTTCAGCATGAGACTGCGGTCCTGCTTGTGTTGTACTCGTGTGCTGACCATGAGGTGGGAGGTCGTGGAGTCCGGCTCTTCCATTGACCTTGTATGGCACCGGCTTGGGTTTCGTAATCGAAGGTTGGATTTGAACGGTACGGTTCACTTCCTCAGGGCATAATAATACGTAATTCATACGTGTAGTATTTACTGCTTAAGACAAACACAAAACATTGGACGAGGCCTTGTTTGTGTAGTTAATTATGTTATATCTTGTAGTTACTTCTATATTCATCAGGTATGTGGTAATATGTCTCATCTTGATAATCAGGTTATGTGATGTTATATCTTGTTCTGATAATCATGTTACATAGTGATATATCTTATCTTGTCAATCATGTTCCATTGAGAGATACTTGGTTATATGCTTTTGTACAGCTGGTAAGCTTGTCGGTAAGAAATGCTTTGCTCTATACAAACTGCTCTTGTTATACCTGTTATTAGTTATCTGCTGTTATAGTTTATCTTGCTGAGGTTCTGTAGTTGCGGTGGGGAGTTATGTTTCCCACTGGGACAATGTTCAATTGTCTCACCCCACTGGTTTACACCCTTTTTAGGTGGTCGAGCTAGACGTGGTGGTGGTCGTGGTGTTGCGGCCGAGAAGCTTGACGAGCAGTAGAAGGCAAGCGATGGATTTGCTACTGTTTTGGATGGTTTGTAGTAGAGTCTAGAGTCATCCCTGTACTCTCAGGTCCTTGGCAGTGTTTTGACGTTGTTTCACGATGAACGATCGATAATGTTTGTATATCTTGCTGTGGCCGGATGTGGGCCTTTCTGTATATGAATAGGTGGTGAACTCATGTGATGGATGAACAACTGTTCCTGAGCTGTGGACACGCATCAGATCTCATGTATGTTTATATATGACATGTTTCTGTGCAGGATGAGGACTGGAAAGTAATAGTTTCACAGTTTATCCGTTTTTCACAATCGGTTTTAATTAACTCGTGTTTTTAATAATATGTGGTTATGGTGATTTCCGCACGTTTTCGCATAACACCTCATTATCTATATGATAATGGGATGTGTTGCCACATTTTTTCCCATGGTGTTGTGAAGATTTTAGATGGGACTAGGTCATTCCTTGTTAATGGCCAAAGATTGAAGTACTACTATGGTGGGGAAGTGGAGCAGAGAATAGAAGAAGTAAAACTTATGGAAATCCATTAGATTCTTGCTCTCTGGAACGTCTAGTCTAGGGCGTTAAACAATGGTGCTTGTTGGGAGGCAACCCAACCTTCTTTCTCTTTATTCATATTCATTTTAGCATTGTAGTTGTCTTTTTATTCTTATTTCTTGAAAAAAGGTACCTTGACTCATTTATG
Source organism: Alisma plantago-aquatica (assembly GCA_963693085.1). Lineage (NCBI taxonomy): Eukaryota > Viridiplantae > Streptophyta > Magnoliopsida > Alismatales > Alismataceae > Alisma > Alisma plantago-aquatica. The sequence continues at coordinate 1,347,979,501 of OY856410.1, read as the reverse complement.
GAGTGTAGATTTTTCCCAGGTTGGTACTATCGAGTCCCCAAGTTGGTAGTACTGAGATTACATCAAAAAGTCACCCTCACAAGAAAGACAGACTCAGTACTATTGACTCTCCCAATCGGTACTACAGAGTTTCTGAAGATTTTTGAGCGCTTAACTGATAAGCACTCGGTAGCATCGACATCTGAGCTGACACTACTGACTTTTTGGCAGTCCTAGGATCAAAACACCAAGACAAAAATTCAAAATTACCGAACCAGATAAATGTTTGGGTTGTGGAAAGAAAAGGTCTTTTGAATATCATGAGATGCATAGGATCTTTGACTGAATTAATGACCATTATATCATAAAGGATGAATAATTTTTTGATCTTGATTGGGACGTCTTCTACTACGCCAACTGTCCTGGAAAAAGAATTATCGGCCAACTGAATCCTCATGTTTGAATGAACAATATTTTTTAGACCTAACCTAGTGGCCAAGCTATATTGCATAATACTTATATTGGCACCCAGATGTATGAGGTTGTATCTTTCTAAAGTGTCTCCAATAACATAAGGGATGGTGAAAGCTTTGGGATCCTTCTATTTTTTTTGGCATGGTGGATTGATAGAAAGTGGATGCCATTCTTGCAAGGTGCACTATTTCTACCTCACCTCTCTCTCTTCTTAGTGATAAGATCCTTCAAGAACTTGGTATATGTAGGCATCTCATCAACAACATCTATAAGATGGATGTCTAAGTTGATTTTCTTAATTGTCTCCAAGAATTTGGTGTATCTTTTCTCAAGTTGTGCATTGATGAAGCGGTGCAGAAAAGGTGCTTCATAAAGAATTTCATGCACTTTAAAGGACGGATGAGGATTAGAAATCTCTCGTGATTTCTTCATTACTGAAACTTCTCCTTTGTTGGTGTGACCTTCTTCAATAGGTGCCACTTCTAGATGTGGCGTAGAAGAGGTGGTTCCATATCAGAGTGTCTCCATCCTGGTAGTTTCATGCTTTAGATTTTGCCCAATACTTGAAGGACATTATCTGATTGGTTGCCTGATAGATGCAGCAATGGAGGCTAGTTGTTGATCAATCATCTGGTTGTGTTGTTGCAAATCACTTCTCTGGGTATTTACATTTCCCAATTGTGATTTCATGTTTGTCATTAGATTACTGTTGCTCACCATGCATTCTCCTAGTCTTTCACTCAGGGAGTGCAGCTCAGTTATGGATTTCTAATGTTGTTGAAAGAAGCCTGACCTCTATTGTCCATAGAAGTTCCCTTGTTGTAATTGAGGTTGATGATGTTGAAATTTGGGTAGAGTTCATATTTTTATTACTTGCCCCCTTCACATGTCTTGGGATGTTTGATTTAGTTGGAAGGAATTTTCCAGCATCAAAAGCATTCACATAAGAAAATCCAGGGTGGTCAGGTCGCTTGTAATTCACATAAGACACATTCTCCATTGGAATAGTCTCAGTATCTTCTATTTCATGAGTGTAAATACAGTGATCTATTATATTACCACTGCAACACCTGGGCCCACTGCCCAAGGCTCTAGTAGAGTTTCAGGAATGACGACTATCCCCACAGACCACCACTGGCCTTAACTGCGCACTTTGTCCTCACTCACGCGCATGCCAGGATCAACTTCCCGACATGTCACCCATCCTAGTACTACTCCAAGCTGAGCACGCTTAATATGGAGTTCTTAGTGATGGGCTCCCGGAAAAGGAGGTGCACCTTGGTGATATGGGTAGTCCAATCATTCCTTTTAAGATCATGCTATTTGAGGCCTCAAATCCTGGGATGTTACAATCTCCCCCACCTAGACTCTTGACGTCCTTGTCAAGGCTCAACTATATGGCCTCATAATCTGACCCCATTTCAGTACAGACCCACAATGGCCCATGGACACCCAACTCCCGATCACATAATACCAACGCAAGGGTGGCTACGTCAACCATGGACAACCCTTTCCTACATGTCTGGACCGCACGGTTCAAGACTAGCATGCCACATGCTCGTGCGGGCCCCACCTACTGGAGGGGTTATGGCTCTGATACCATTTGTACCACCCAGGCCCACTGCCCAAGGCTCTAGTAGAGTTTCAGGAATGATGACTGTCCCCACAGACCACCACTAGCATTAACTACGCGCTTTGTCCTCACTCACGCGCATGCTAGGATCAACTTCCCGATAGGTCACCCATCCCAGTACTACTCCAAGCTGAGCACGCTTAACTATGGAGTTCTTAGTGATGGGCTCCCAGAAAAAGAGGTGCACCTTGGTGATATGGGTAGTCCAATCATTCCTTTTAAGATCATGTTATCCGAAGCCTCAAATCCTAGGATTTACAACCACCCTATCCACAAGTAGCATGTTTTACTGTTTCCTCAGTAAAATATCTTGAGTTGGCTTATTTCATGTTCTGGATGTCAGTTGCCATCTTGCCAAGTTTGTTATTTAGGCTTTTAAGTAATTTTGACTCTTAGGAACTACCGACGGCTGATATAGTTGTTGTATAACTTCTATCATAATCTCGTCCTGCCTGAAGTGTAGACATATTGTTGATTATCTCCTTAGTGATTTCAACATCATGCTTCATAGAGTCACCCCCAGTTGTTGAACTTAGTGATGTCCTTTCTGTGGAGGTTAGACCTTCATAGAAGATGGTAATGATAAAACCTTCGTCGTAGCCATGATGTGGGAAATCTCTAAATTATTCCTGATATCTCTCTCAAGCTTCATAAAAACAGTCATAGGGCTTTTGCTTGAATTTTGTGATTTTGTGCTTGCACCTGATAGTCTTCTCAATAGGGAAAAAAATTGTTCATGAACGCTTGAGATAATTGTTGCCCAAGTGTGATTCCTTTTTGGGAAAGGTACCACTATAGAGCTTTGTGTTTTAGAGAGAAACATAATCCCTTCATATAGATGGTGTCTTGAGAGACCATGTTCACCTTTAGGGTCTCATAGAGATTTTTGAAAGCATCAATGCGATAATATGGATTTTCTTCGATAGAATTTCCTCCAAAAGTTTGGTGTTGATGAAAGTGGGCTTTAACTCAAAGTTCACCACAGGTATGTGAGGTAAGACGATAGGTTACCTATTGTTTTTTACATGAACGGTGGCGGGACTAATTTTAGGAGCATTGCTAGCATGTGGTGGTTATGCGACCATTAGATCATTGTAGAGAAGATCTACCTCTGGGAATTCAGTAAGAAACTCCAGTGTTGAAGGAAATGATAATTTGCTACCTAAAACAAATTATTGAACGGATCAGATTCCAAGACTAAAAACATAAATGATAAATTTCCAAATGGATAATTTAATGTAAAAAAGGATGCTAATAACCTTTTTGCAAAATTAAAATGCAATGACTAGTGATAAGTATACCATAAGTTCTTAGAGGTTATTCGTTGTCTTGTACTCATTAAAGCCATCAAAAGTTGATCACTCTTTTTTGTGGGTCAAAAGAGTAAATGTGATTGTCCAATCAAAGATATCAGACTTTAAATTTATACCTAACTATAATAGACTTCCGCAGCTCAATACAAAGTCTATTGTAGTAGTGTGTGGTCGAACACAAGGATAAGGATAATAATATAATAAAAATGAAGCAGTCTTAACTTAGTCTAGTTGAATCAAATAAGTGAATTTTATGTCCTAGTTAAGGAACAATTTTATCTAATCAAGAAACAAATCTAAGTTATGGAAATCAAGAAAAGAAATTAAGATGAATTGTTAAATGATAATAAAAGGGACTTGGATTGGGTTTCACCAATATGACCAACCACATCCATTTAAAACCTTCACTCCTATTATATATATTCTTCACTTATTTGCAAACATCTATAGAATATATCTACTCCTTCCTTCTCTTGAGATTCGGGTACATTTTATCTAAACGTATCTCTCTCTCGAGATAATTACCAAAAGACCAAGAAAAATCGTATGAATTTTGTTATAGTAACTCCTCACTCTCGTATCTCATTACTAACCTATAGTCTAGATCTTTATTGAAGTCATTCTCTAAAATAATATTCATATAAAATGTCAAAAGAGGATATCTAGTCATCAAGCGATGTAGTAAAACAATAGTATAAAAATAAAACTTGTAAGAACATATGCCATTAAATATAAGAATGAACAATTATATGGTTGGGAGGACCTGAAGGCTACATCCAACCCAAGTTCTGGAGTTTAGCCACACATGGTACAATGAAGAGAAATATTACATCTTGGACAAATCATATACATAAAATAAGGGAAAGAGATAGATATGAAGGTCTTGTGTGATTGATCTACTAACCTTTTGGCTTTTGATCAAACAAGAGGTCGAGGCTAGTTGTCTATAGCCAGTGGTTGATGACTCTCCTCCTTCTAATTCAAACTTGATGCAAGCATGTCTTTCAACCTGTCGGTGGAAGTGGATTGAGCCGCTAAACAAGAGGTCGATAGATCTAGACTGGTTGATAGCTCTCATCTTTGGGCTCTGAATTGGGCAGCAGCCTTTCAGCCTATTGACTCTGAGGTTACAAGATTCCTCAAAGTGACACTTTGGGGTCCTATTTATAGGTTTTGACTTGTGCCTTGTTGGTCTTAGATTGGTCCACATGGCATTGACCTTCCTTCTTCTTATTTTTGATCTGGATAGTCGATGAAATGATTCCTTGACAAATCCTTATCGGTATTTGAGGGAATCAATTTTGTGGGATCGATAGGAAATTTGTCGATAGGATGGTCAAAATCTGGTCTTGATGAAGGCTTTGAGGATACTTCATTGATGGGGTCATCAATGGTTTTGAAATGATGGGAATCTATCGATGCAAATGTCGATGAGCTGAATTGTCGATGAGAGCTCGTTAGGTATTGTTGATGCTTCCTTGATAAGCTCGTCAACTCTCCTTCCTAAGATGTTGGAGCACGATGGGATTCTTGATCCTTTATAGAAAAAGTTGAATGTCGACCCATTTTGTTGATGGTCGGCGGGTATCTGACGAGTCTTTGAGTGATCAGTTTAGAATGTTGATGGTTACCCATCGATTTTGCCATTTAGCACTGAATTCCTTCAAATATCAGCAAAACTTAATTAAAACTAGGACTTTAATAAATGGGAGATAAAATGAACGAAATTGGATATCTTAGAGACTATATCATGTAATTTTATTTATTAAAAATTCACAAAAAGTGCATCAAAATTGATGTTTTCAGCAAGTTATTAGTCTTGAATAATATCAATGAAGTAGTCTCATTTGATAATACAAAAAATCAAATCTAATTAGTAGTTTCATTCTCTTTGTATATTTTTGATAATACTAAACCCATATACATTAGATCATATTACTGAAGTAGTCTCATTTGATAATACAAACAATCAAATCTAATTAGTAGTATCATTCTCTTTGCAGATTTTTGACAATACCAAACCATATACATTGGAGCACTTGAATGACCTATGTGAATAGCAGGCAGACTACTTCATCGAAAATGTGGACTTGAACCAAAAATGGGAGGATTGATTGATATTTCTTGTAGTTTCAACTTTGATGTCATATTTTTGTTTGTTATATTATTATACATTGTGGACTAAAATATGAGATGGCAACTGATGTTGATATGAATTTGTGTGTGTGAATTGAATGTGAAGTGCATATGTGTCTGTGAATTGAATGTGAAGGCATGAAGAAGAGAATGATGTCTATTTGTGCATATATGTATGAAATTGAATGTGTGGTTGAGAAATGGAACAATTGAGTTATGAGTTCATGGATTTGTGTGCATTTGAAGTAAAAAATGATAGAATGTGTGGTTGTTTGTGCATATTGTACTGAAATACATTTTTATATTTTGTATATATATCTGTTTCTTATAGGTTTGTTGGCTTGTTGTTAAGATGTGATGCTTGCAGAGGCCTACAATTCTTTAGAATTTAAAGAACTACACATAGTAGACAGACTAGTAGGTAGACAACAGGTCTGCAAACATGCTATATAGAAGAAGAAAAATAGACAGTTTTGTCAGTTATTTCATAATAACTAATTACATATCCAATCTACACCAATTATTTACAATAAACCAACATGATATACTTAAAATTTTCATTGTTCAGTCACTAATAAAACTAAAGTCATGATATTTGGCGTCAGTTATTTATCATTACACCATCGACGAGGAAATGTTAAAGGCATCAGATGTTGTTCTTACAACCGACAAGGAAAGGTCAAGGGAGACCATAAATATGTCACCCACTAAGTGTTACATTGTCACTTTCACTATAATGCAGCCCCAATGACAAAAGTTATTGTCGTCAGTTTTCTGAATCAGCGAAGAATGGCTTGAGTTTTAGCAATGCCCACTTGGTCATCCGATTTTAAACGACGTTGTATGCCTAAAATAATCATTGTTATATCCCCATTCTGTAGTACTGAAGGCATGTGATGTGCGCAGATGTGTGTTGGTCAACTTCACATTAGCTATATAGGAATTGCATGAGTCAAAATTTCTTGATACTATTGTGATTGAAGTTCATGGTGAAATGATATGGATGAGGATGCAATAGAGACCAACATCATTAACCATGATTAGAGAAGGTGAGGAGTATTTGTTGACATGAAATGATATGGAAGAGGACATGGAAAAGGAGATTAAAGGACTAGCCGATATTGTTAAATTCAAACACCAGTGAAGAGGAGACCAGAGAACCATGAGAGGTGAAATTTCACCACCTTCATTGAGGTAAAAATCACCTCTTTTTATGGCATCGCATTTAGAGTCTCATGTGATGATTTTGACGACTAGGAATATAATTATGCATGTTGGTCTACTGCAACAATGAATTGTACCAAAGAGTGGGCCAGAATTAACATGGTTTGTTCATTTATGTGTTTTTTTCTAGATAACCCTCGAGTTTTGAAAAAAAAATCCAAGAAAAATCTATTTCATGGGAAATCCTATAAATCCCTCCCCTTATTTTCCCATTTATAGAACTGACAGAATGCATAGTTGTTTCATTTTTCTAAAATTATATTAATAAATTATATGTTTTATTTATAAAATTTGAGCCCATGTTTTCTCGCATACAATGTTATTGTTTCTCTCTAGATAATGTTGAGTAGGGCTGATAAAAACAAACTTGGACCAATTAAATGGATTTAGATATTGACTTTTTTACCCTAGCTGCAATAGACCCAAATTTGAAAATTTAGATTTGTTTATGAGTGGATTCTGAGTTTTTCTTTGTGGATATCTGAAATCATGTGCACCTAAAATCATGTTAATATTTCTACTACTATTTTCAAATCATGTTGTATGTGGTATAAAATTTTAGTCATTAGTATATATTGTTGTTTTTCTCTTTCTTAGGACAAATCTGATTCTTATTTGTTATTTCTACAAATTTTTGCATATATATTTTTGTAGAATATTGTTTTGACTAACAATGTTTCCAAATTCATGCAAACATATTTGTATTTTTGGGGTTTTTGATTTACACATTCAACATGGGATGTCATGACTTTAAAGTTTTGCTAGTTGACTCAAAAATGGTAATTTCATTTCTTATTTAGAGGATGCGACCCTTTTTCCAATCAAATTTGAGTCAAGCATTTTACATGTACCTAAACTAAGTCCAAATGAAATTGCTTAAATAAGCATGAGTGCTAGTCCTAGTTCTTAGCACATCTTTTATGATATTAATTTATATCATATATAGTAGATACATTAATATTGTTCGGAATATAAATTAATTTCATACATGATGTGCTAAGAACTAGGACTGGGAGTCTAGTCTGGTTGAGCTTGGTTTCATTTTAGCTCAATTTGAGCCAGAAGTAAAATGTACAACATGAATCTGATCCGAAATTTTTTTTGGGACCTACGCACCAAACATGGATCGGAATCAACATTTCAGCGTCTGACCTATTAAAACTAGAAAAAAAATCTATAATCTAATGTTATATGTGTTATTTTAACAATCCTGAAATACAAACTTGTTTAGCCTCAATGTGTTGGATATTGTTTGGCTAAATAGTATATTTTGTAATGAAATGTTTGTATCAATTACTAAAATAACAAATAAGAATCACATTTGTCATGCAAAAAATAAAAGGAACAATATGATGTACATATTAAAATAATATATAGATTAAAAAATGAATCAAAAAATACTTATAGAAAACTAATTTAATCTTGGGTGCATCACATTTTCTCATGTTCGCAATGAAAAACTATGACTCCTCATTTAAATAAATTCATACTTTTCATATTTGGGTCAATTATAGCTCAAGTCAAAAAAGTTAATACATGAACCGTTTTTTTTCAGACTGATCAAACTAAAACAAAACATGAGAAAACACTGGCTCAAATTTTAAATTCTAAAAAATTATAGAATAGAAAGATTTATAATCTATAGATACTCATATATTAATAGCTTAATGTTATTTTTTATAATATAATAAATTATAACCATTGACATGTAATATCTATGGAGATGAATTAAATAACTAAGATGTGTATAACATACTGAAATCTAGATATTTTCTCCTTGAACTCTTTTTCTTATTCCATGTACTCTAAGATGGTTTTTGACCCCCCTCCGACTAGAATTAGATGGCAATTGTGCTCTAATATTGAGCCAGATATCATGTAGTGAATAATATATGTCATTGTACTTATGTAGACTTAATTAGAGTAATAATAAAAGGATGTGAATAAATATGTTTGAATTTGAATATTTGACCAAAATATCTTGAATAGTTGAGTATATTTCATATTTCAAATGAAGCTAGTTGTTTAACTGAGATAATATTAAGCTAAACTTAATCTATTGATTATATTAATAAAAGAATTTCTTTCCTGCATCGTGGATGGGGAGGAAGGGGGTGAGGGCATGGACGATCTGTTGGCGGTAGAGGGGGTGGAAATCACACCACCAAATCATCGATTCCTAGAGGAAAATGGGGATGGAGGCTCTTCCGCCCTGGATAAAGCCACAGCTCCGCCGCGCAAGGGAAAGGAACCTCAAGTGCCTGCCGCTGCCTTCCCTTCCAATAATCCAACATGTAGTTCTGAAAGGATTCCATCCTCGCCTCAACTTGCTGACTGGTTGCAGTGTAGCAGATTGGGCCGTTGCAAGGTTGAGGTCGAGATGATGGACTTTATCGATCCGATAATCAAGGATGGGAAGAGGTGGGCCTCCATCTCCAGCCAAGATAGTATCGTGCCCGATTGGGAGGATTATATCTCTATCAGATTCATCAGTAGGAAGCCATATGGTGGCCAGTTGCTAGGCTGGATCGAAGGCAATAGCAACCTAGTGGCCCCATCGAGGTTATTTCTGAGGAGAGGGAGGGATTCATTGTGAAGATGCCATCCTGAAATGAAAGAGACAGGGTCTTGGATGAAGCTCTGTGGTTTATGGATGGGTCACTAATTGTGGCTCATTCATGGAAACTGGGCGCTCCCCTTCAATCCCTCTCATTCACCCAGGTTCTGATATGGTTCAGGATAGAGAATCCGGGAATCCCTTGGACTCACAAGCACATTTCCAGTGTTGCGAGCACCATTGGGATACCTGTGGATTCCGATGACTTCTCGGTTGCTGCAGGGTGCCTTGGTAATGCCCGTGTCTGCATCGAGATGAAGTATGACTCCAGTTGCCCAAGGAAATGATGGTGGAGGTCAATTTGCTGCCCAAGACTCTGAAGATCGAGACTGTTGCAAAACCTGCGATCTGTCCTAATTTCAAGAGATTTGGTCACAAAGCTCCTTCCTGCCCTCAGAAGACGAGGAAAACTCCGCTAGAGAATGACCTTCAGGTCCGGTTGGGGAAGTTGTCAGGTGCTCGAGACAATTCCAAGAAGAGTTCTAAGAAGCTTTCCATGGTAGGTCAAGAGAACAAAGATTTGAGTCAGGAAGAAGTTCATGTTGACAACCCAACTACAGTGGATGATGCTCTCAGCGAATCCATTGCTCAATAGGTTGAAGATGTGGTTCTTTCTGGAGTCAGAAAGCACAAGCCTCACCTCCCTCTCTGTGATCCAGAACCTGATATGGCTGGGTCTTCTCCAGTGGTATGCGCTGCGAGCCTCAACCTTGACTGGGAACTGGAGCTGAGTAGGAGAAGTAGAGGAGAGATGAGTTCTTCCTCGTGGAAGATCAACAGAATTTGGAACAGTAGTGACTTCTCCACGGATTTCCAACAGGAAAAGGAGAAGTAATTTGAAGATGATGAAGTGTCTAATATAGACTCGAATACTGAATTGGATTATGATCCATGGGAGGCTGATTCGCTAGACTTTAGAAAATTTAGGCCTAATAGGAGGAAAAAATCTCCTAAGAAGAAAAAGGATGGGGGTTGAGCCCATACCTTATCATGCTGATTTTCTGGCTTCAGTTTTGTTTAGTATTCACCTCTGAGAATCTTAATCTACTGGTTGATGTTTGGGGGTTCAATCCTAGATCATTCGCCCAGACCTTCAGTTCGTGTTTTTAATGCCAGTTGGGGGGAGGCCTAGGAGCTGGTCCACTGGTGTTTGATTCTGCTGATTCAAGTATTGAAGATGTGTGTTGCTTAACAGGTTGATGACAGGAGATAGTTCCAGTGATCACTTAATGTGGATGTTGTTGATGGTTAGACTTGCCAATATCTGAATACGTTCATATGCCCTAATACATACATTAGCTGACAATCTTTTGTCCATCAAAGTTGAGTATGCACAATTTGTGGGTAAGCATAATGATAGTGGAGCTCCTCGTCTGAGATGTCTGCTGGCAGACCGGTCTTCTGTTTGTATGAAGGCTTTGGTGTATTTTTGTTTGGTTTTTTCTTTTTGTTTCAGGTCTTCTGTGTAAGACTTTGGGTTGTTTTTTTGTGTTTTCTTTGGTAATCCTTATAGATGATTAGGGGGTGCGATCCTTTGTACCTAAAGTTTTGGTATCATTTAATAGCAACAGAGTTTTTTGCCGACAAAAAAAAGAATTTCTTTCCTGATGAAAATAATTATATTTACTTGAATATATTTAAATTACTTAATTTTTGTTAATAAAACAATTTCAAACTCTAATTTAAAGTATAACTCATCTACATACCAGCTTTAATTTACAATAATTTTTTATACCTTGTGTAATTAAGTGTCTTCATTAGTCTAAAACCCCACGATATTGTTTTATTTATGTCATATAATATCTAATTTACTCTCTCATTCATTTTGGAATCCTAAATATTTCTAGATAAATAAATATGTAAGGAATAGCATATGTACATAGTTTTCATAAATCATGACACTTAAATTTAGTGCCTCATCAAAGAAGTTTGAAAATTATTTATATGGTTAATATAATATGTAATTTATATTTTGAAATATTGGTAGAGATAAATGACTTTTATATCCATATAAATATCTAAAATGGAAACGTGTTATGTCCATTTTTGTAGTATTGGTAAAATCAAAATACAAAATTAGCATTTTTCTAGTGTGGTACACTACTTAATCTACCACCCTTCCAATTCTGGTCTCAATCAATCTTCATTTACCTATTCATTTAATTTCTCGAATTCCTAGATTTCGTGTATTAATATTTACATTCATGTCATTGTCCATTTAATTTTGTTTCCCCTCACATAAAGCCTCATGCATCATTTTCTCTTCCCCTAGCCTTTCTACTTGAGCATCCTAGAAAGTATGACAGATGGGCAAGATGGGCAACAGTTGTTGCCTCTTTTCCTCTTCCTCTTCTCCTCTCTTCTTTTGCCTTTTCTTATCCTCTATTTATCCTTCTCCTTTTCCTTCTCTCTATTCCTTCCCTTCCTCTTCATCTTCCTTAGACCCAAGAACCCTCACCTCCCTACTCCCTTCTTTCCTCGTGCCATGTCACCTTGGGAGCAAGATGCATGACCAACTTTTATAGTGGTTGTGAATGGAACTGTTGACACCTAACGACCATGAGATATCCTCCTCCCTTGATATATTGATCTGTCACCACCATCATGATCATTCTATGATCCTCCTCACAATCCCATCAGAGTCAACTCCATTGGATGCCACCATTACCATCCTCAACCTACTTCAAAAATAGTTGTGGATTTGCATTCTCTCCTCCAAACCCCATGATAATATCTTGCCTTAACCTATCTCACCTTGGAAATTAGGAAGTCCCTCTCTGGTCATCATAGTTACATATATAATTAGAGATATAGCTCCACCTAATGCAACATTGATAATGGCCTGAGAACGACATTGCTGCCTTCTCAAGAATATGTATTGATAGGTGAACCTTTGGCCAAGTCCAAAGAGTTTTAACATGGGCATGACTGTTGGAAATGACAAAAAAGTTTGATCATGTGAGAAAAATACTATCCCGGCACCATTGATTGATGTGATCATCTCCGACCATCTCGACCTTTGATGTTTATAGGGCTGAGGACGTTTTGGTCTACAAGTTTGTTTCCTATTAATTCTTTTGGACACATAACAATGAGGATAGTTAGATAATGAATCAAATAAGAAGTAAATCAACATGGAAGTTTTGGTAATCATCTTTAGGATCTTAACTTTATTATGCTTTTATAATAGTTGATTCGTCCATACATAATTGTATCATGTTAGTAGGTAAACCCTTTTGTCAATAATTCTAAATAGTAAATGCACTCATATATATATTCTTAGTAAACATAAACTACAAAAATAAGTAAAACTTTCATATTGATCTCTTAGCTATTAGTTCATACTATTATCAAGATATCTAAAACATGGTTATATTAGATTGGTTATTTAGTCACAACTATTGATTTCATAGTTGTACATATACACATTACAAATTAATAAATTCTACAAATTCTGAATTTAGAATACCAGTCACCAAGGATATGTTAGATTATATTTTACAAGATAATTAGATCATATAACATATTCATGCTCATATAATTAGGTTATTTTTTCCCCTAAACCTATCTACATAATACAAAATAAGTTAGATACATTGATATGGTTAAATAAGAGAATCTACACTTTCAGTCAATTCTTATAATGATAAATTAATACCAATGTAGCATTACTAATATTAGAAGCCTAAAACAAATACATAATTTGGTTTTTATAATACCACATGTATCGAAGCAATATGTTTATATAGATTGGTCTAATTGGTATAAGATGTTATATGAGAGGAGTTTGCACAATATATCTGATTATAGTGCAAAAGTATGGCATGATGGTATATGCATATCATCTTAACCATATGAATGATAACATGTATCTATATAATCACCTTTGAGTTTGTACAAGACTTAAACCCTTTATTCTCGCAATAAGAGAATTTCATTGTATACAATGTGGAGTACATACTTGACCCTATTTGACTAAACTTGAGCTTTATCTTAATGAGAGAATAAATTACAAGATCTAAAGCAGAGAAGAATACTTTATTTCCCATACATATATGTCGCATATCCATACTTGGGCTTATGTAACTAATTATGGATCTTAGAACCACAATATATATCTAACAGTTTAAATGTTCATGAATCAGTCTAAAAACCCTAATATGGATTACAAATGATCAAAACTCAATATGTATATCTATACTTGAAACATATACGCATGTCCTATTGGGCTTGACTAAAATACTAATGTGTTACTAGGATGACTTGTAATTGTGGGCCAAAATATTATAATAGAGTTAACCCTTATTCGTGAAGATTGGATATGTGCAAACCCCTATTTAAATTCGGTCATGTTTATTACTACAATTCTTTTTTTTGAAGAAGTCGGGAGGATATCTTATTCATCCTGCCCCTTAAGAGAAAATCTAAGTTTAGATTACAACCACTAATTAAACTTTAAAAAATAAACATGGTAGTACTACTACCATTACAAAGGTCCCTAATGATACCGTCCCTGACCTCATGAGGTGGGAGACAAAGTGGGCGGAGCCCACCAGGGTTTTTTAGGTGATGTTTGGCCAACAAGTCAGCAAGGGCAATTGCTTCCCTGCCTATATGCTTCACTGTCCATCCTTGCCTTCTGAGAAGTTGTATTTTGCACAAGGTTTTTGCATAACGTGGGTTCTCCTATAGGGGTTCTTCTACCATTTGAACAACACTTAGAGAATCTGATTCAAAGATCACCTTGTTTAGGTTGTTCCTTTCTGTAATTTCCATGGCGAGGTGGATTCCCATTAGCTCAACTTCTACTACGTCACTTGTATTCACATTCATTGAGGCACCTCCTACCCATTTTCCTTCATCGTCCCTGGATACCACTGCGCACGCTGCCGATTTGTGTTTGATAGCGGCGTCGTTGTTGAACTTGATTACCCCAGCTTCAGGTTTGCACCAGAAATACTTGGTCATCTCTGTTGGATGTGTTTCTGTGTTGGCAAAGGTCGCGCGGTGCATCGCTGTTTCACGTCTGATCGCATTCATCATGTGAGCAGTATGGGTTGTCTTATTCTCAAAGGCCTGGTCATTTCTTCTCTTCCATATGAGTCTGCATGTGATGATGAATGTAGTTGTGAACTCGTCTCTTTGTTTGAGGGGCCTGTAACACCATTCTTCAAATCCATGGTAGCATAGAAAGAGTGTGCGTCCATATCCACGAGTAGCCTATCCCAAACTTGTTTCGCATATGTGCAGTCTCTTAGAGCATGTAAGGTGGTCTCTAATTCCCGCTTGCACCTGGGACAAAGATCACACTGTGTTAGCTTGTGTCTCACTCTTCTGTGATTCGTGAGGAGGGCGTCATGTAGGGCCAACTAGAGGAAAATCTTGATACATTCAGACGTGTGTATCTTCCATATTAAGTGCCATTCTCCCTCAACACGGATCCCCTTACATTCTCGTATCTTGTTGTAAGCCGATTTCGAAGAGTATTGACCATTCTTTGTGTGATCCCACACTCCGATGTCATCATCGTCGGACTCCATTGGAATGTGCATGTTAGTGATTTGTTTGACAACATAAGCTGGTAACCATTCCCTTAGGAAGTCAGCATCCCACTCGCCATTCAAGTTCACTAGGGAGCTAACTTTTAGGTCTGCTAATTTGTTGGGGATGGGTTTCCGTGCTAGATCCTTTAGCACCGGACCATCTCTCCACCACCTATCCTCCCAGAATTTTGTGTTGTGCCCGTTCATGGGGACCAAGTAGGAGTTCTCCTCGATGAATGTCTTACCCATAATAGTGGCATTTCCAAGTCTGGACATGTTTCCCTTTCTCTCTGTCTGCCCCCTTGTAAAGTGTCTCTTCACCCCCTTACACCATAGTGAGTTCCTCCTGCTATAAAGATCCCAGGTGTGCTTCTGAATGAGAGCTTAATTCCACTCCCACATTATTTTGATTCCCAGACCACCTTTGCTTTTATGGCAAGTGATCTTGTCCCAAGCTATAAGAGCGAGAGGGTGGGTTTTATTAGCACCCCCCAAATGAAATGTCTGATCGTACTGTCGATTTTATCACATAGCTTCAAGGGGAGGACCGCAGACTGCATTACATAGGTCGAGATGGAGGAAAGAGTGGCCTTTGCAAGTGTGATGTGTCCTGCCAATGAAAGGTTGTGTGCTGCCCAGACATTCACTCATCCATTAACCTTGTCTAGGACTTTTCCATAAGTTGATTTCCCAACCCGTTTGTGAATGATGGGCACACTGAGATACTTCCCTAAATCCTGTGTTGTTTGGAACCTGCTCGTTCTGCTGATCTACGTTCTTAGTTGTGGTTCCACACTGGCTGAGAAGAAGACCCTGGATTTTGCGGTAGAGACAGACTATCCATATATTACCTCAAATTCCTTCAAATATCTTTTAATGACCTTCATTTGGGTTGTTCTTGCATGACTGAAGAGGATTATATCATCTGCAAAGCATACGTGGGAGACCCTCGAGCCCCTGGTTATCAAGTTTCACGGGCTTCCACTCATCTCCCGCTACCTTTTGCTGAATAAGTTGGTTGAGTCTTTCAATGTAGAGTACAAATAAGTATGGTGATAGATGATCTCCTTGGCGGAGCCCCCTACTAGCTTTGAAAGAAGTTGTAAGTTTTCCATTCCAGACTATAGTAGTTTGTCCTCTAGATAACAAAGCCATGATATAAGAAGTGATATTATGTGGCAGACCAACTCTGTCTAAAGTATCTTTAATGAAATTCTAGGACATTTGGTCGTAGGCTTTGCTCAAGTCAATTTTGATGGCCATCGTTTTAGCTCCTTTTCTTCTCTTCATAGAGTGAATGATTCCCTGGACGAGCGCTATATTGTCTATGATGCAGCGACCTGGGATGAAGCTACTCTGAGTTTCCGACACCCAACCGGGTATGAACGGTTTTAATCTCTCCACTACAAGTTTAGAAATGAATTTCAAGGCAAGGTTATTGAGGGAGATTGGGCGGAGATTTTCACAGTGTTCAAGGGTGTATACTTTAGGTATAAGGACAATAGTAGAGTTACAAAGATCATCGGATACAGATCCTGTCACAACAACTTGTTTTACCATTTTTATAATATTAGGGCTGATGATGATCTAGTTTTTCTGGATGAATGTTCCATTCACCTCGTCCGGCCCGACAACCTTCACAGGATCAATGGAGTCGATGACAACTTTTATCTCCTTGTCAGTTGGGCATGAGCTGATCTACATGCGTTGGGAGCTGCTGAGAGGACGGAACTAGGGGTGTAAACGGTGCGGGTACGGTGTAGGTCTGGCCATACCCATACCCGTACCCATCTAATTTAGCGGGTCCGATTCCGGTTCTAGACCCACATAATACAAAATATGGACCCGCACCATACCCGTACCCGTAATAATAGCGGATATGCGGTGCGGGTATGCGGGTAAGCAGTTCTATAAAACATAATATTGTTTATCTAAGAGAAATGACTATGTTATATATATTTAACACAACAAGATATTGTTATCATATAGTATATTAACATGTAATAGTTATATTAGACAATGCTATATTCTATACAATAAAATTAATTGAGTAATTGTTTACATATTTGTAGTCATGATCATAACATTTAATTTATGTAGAAAGTAATGTAGATTAGTAGACATTTTAATTTTAAGTTTGCATATGATGTTCGTTATTGTAACTAGAATAGTTAATTCTTAGTTATATGACTAGTCTCAACCTTAGAGTAGGATATAATCTCAACAATTATATTAATTAGACTAGTAAAGTATGATATATAACATATTATTTTAATAGTTACTTATGTATAGCGGGTACACAGGTCTAGCGGGTCTGGGTCCAAGCATACCCATTATTGGACCCGCTTATATGCGGGTCCAAGGGTATACGGGTCCAAGGGTATGCGGGTATAAAAAATTAAACCCGTGATGGGTTTTTTAAGGGTCCGGATTTGCGGGTCCGCGGGTCTACCCATATGCATTTACAGCCCTAGACGGAACTAGCCGAGGCATCTGCTGAAGTCCGGTGTGGGCTCCTGTGTTGGTGTAGTTAGAAGGCCCTCGAAGTTTTTGACGGCCAAGTTCATCAACTCCACCTCGTCAGTGATCCATTCACCCTCCTAGTTTTTAAGAGTTGTGATTTTGTTTCTTCTTCTCCTTTGATTGGAGTAGTTATGGTAGAAATGTGAGTTTCTGTCCCCCTCCCTCAACCAGTTTATGTGGAACTGATGTTTCAAGTCCTCCTCCTCGGTTTTAAGAATGATGTCCAATTCTATTTGTAGGTCTAGGAAGAGGTTGTCCGTAATTTCATTGTATTGTTCTGTCAGTTCAGTTTGGAGCCTATTGATGTTATTTATGATCCTCATTTTCCTCCGTCTGTGTTTATTTCTTTCATCTTTGTCCCAGTTCAGAATGGTATCTTGAGCTGATTTTAAGGCTTCTTGAAACCCCATGTTACTGTTCCATTCATTGCTCAACATCATTGTGAATCCATCCATGCTTTTCCAGGACGCCCTTGTAATGAATCTCCTCGGCGTTGGGTTGGTTTGGTGGAATTTGACAAGCAAGGGGCAGTGGTGAGATCCAAATCGGGGGAGGTGCTCGACCACTGCATTTGGGAATTCTACAATGAACAAACTGTTAGCTGTTGCTCGATTGAGCCGTTCCTGCAGAATACCATGGCAATATGTGAACTTCATGCCCGAGAAACGCAAGTCACTCAAGTCTGCCTCCATCAGTGTGCTCAGGAATACTTCAACCTCCTTATAATTGTAATTATTGATGTCGCTCTTCTCTCTGGGATCAACGGTGGTGTTGAAGTCACCCACGGCTATCCATGGGGCCTTGAATTGGTTACCCATCCATATTAGATGTTTCCATAGAAGTTGTCGAGTGCTGTATTAGGGACACACATAGACAAAGGTGATGAAGCAATTTTTATTCACACGGTAAGCTACAAATTGATGACAGTTGTACAAGACTTCTATGAGACACTATGATGCATTCCAGCATAGCCAAATTCCTCCTGCGTACCCACAAGATTCAACTATTTGGGATTTGATGAATCTGAGGCTTTTGATAGTTCTGGAAGTAGCTTTACCACTAATTCTGGGTTCCAGAACTGTAACCAGCTTCAGTTTATGTTGTGCTATAATCTCTTTGAGTGCTCTACATCTATCATCTCCTCCAATGCTCCAGGCATTCCAACAAACGAAATCAAGCATTAAACTCATGTAAGTGGGTTGGGATAGGGGGAGTTTGCCTTAGCTACTGCCTACCTGATTCACCCTCAGGTACCCTCCTGTTGTTGGCTTCGTTATCTGCATTCTTTTCCTCTTCCGATCTGGCTAGAAGTCAGGGGCTTTTCCTTCTGTGCTCATATGGGGGGGGCTGCTCTAGTTGTTTTATTTCTCCCAATGTTAGCTTTAATCTTTCTACCTGATGGTAGTGGAATTAGTTTTATAGCCTTGGCTTGTGTGTCCCCTGATATGTGGTCTTCGGAGCCCATACAGTCCGTCTCTGTAGTCATTTTGTCTTGCTTCTTGATCTGTTCATCATCTTTCTTATCATCCCTACTCTCCTCTTCAGTACCCTAGTTTAGTTCATCTATTTTGATAGCCACTTTATCCACGTCATCATCCTCTATAACAATTGTTTTATCCACTTTATCCACGTGCATCGCCCGGATGATCTCATCAATGGACGGTTTGACAGCTTCATGGTTCTCCTCTTCTCCGTTGGGTGTGGTTGCTATTTAATTAGCCCCAACGTTTCCCATGTTATTGTTAGAGATGGCATCTACTGCTTCTTCTTTTTTTCCACTGTCATAAATATTTTCTTGGGTTTCCAGATTTTTGTTGGTTTCTCCGTGATCCTCTCATGGGTTCTTGGCATTTCCTCCACTTCTTGCTCAGTGTGTTGTTCCTCTTGATTCTCTTTTGTGGCCAGATTTGCAAATTTGTTGCTTGTAATAGCTTTGTCTCTTGGCTTTCCTGGGTTAGTTTTATGTTTAGGGTTTCACCTACCCTTGAACCTATTACTTTTTTTGTATTGCCAAGGCTCTTCTCGTTCTACAGTGGCGGCTTCTGGTATGGTTTATTTTGAGGTCTCATCTATCTGTGCTTCAGTGTTTCTGTTTATACAAATGGAGCTTTTATGGCTTGTCCGACCACAGATGGTGCAAGAGTCTGGAGTGACCTCGTATTCCATTTGGTACTCCACCCCATTAATATATATGGAAGTACAAAGGTCTTTGGTAGTGTCTACTTCTATAGCCAGCCTCACAAATCTACTCCTGGTCCTGCCAGCTGTGTAGTTGTCCACCTTTATAAGTCTGCCAAGTGCCATGCCTATATACTCAAAGATTGTATGAACGTAGAGGTGTAGGGGTAGATCAAGGATGTGAACCCATGTTACTAAGAATGTGGGCATTTCCTCCATCAGTTTGAAGGTTGGGTACCAGTCCCAAACCACTAGGCAACATCCAAAAATTTTCCACGGACCTCCTGCCATTGACGTTTCATAATCATCTCTACATGATAGTTGCACGATGTAATGCCCCAAATCGAGTTTATACATGTTGAACCACCCTTTGGGTTTCCAGAGTATTTAATTCTGTCCCTCATTATCATGAAGCCGACATCAGTCCCAATTAATCGGGTAGCCACTACGTACATCCATGGTTTGGTCAAGGTTTCTTCGGTTTCTGGGTCTATGTAGATGGAAGGGTTTCCGTCTTCAATGGTCAGTTCGACTGCTTTATCTTCCAGTCGGTCTTCAAATAGACTCTCTAGGAAAAAGCCATCCTGGTTCATGGAGTCCTTCCTTTGTGAGGTTTGGGCGCCGACAACTATGTTGAACATCAGTTTGTTCAGTGCAACAATTTCCATCATCACAACTGTTCTTCTGCCCATATCAAGCGGGTTTTGACCTCCTAGTGACGTCGGCTGGGGCATATTTCCCATCTCGGAGATGTCGTGCTTTGTCATCCCGCCGTTATCGCTGGAGGGGCCTCTCATCCCGACGAATTGGAAGTCGATCCCCACAAAGGGGACCGAAACCCTAATCCATGCGTTCGTTTCATTGCCCGCCTTATCGTTCTTGTTCCTTTGATAGATCTCTTTCACCATCAACGTTCCCCCTACTTCCCCTGGATCCCCCTGCATCAGCCTGATCGGGACCCCCGTCACCGGCGTCGTCGCCTTCACCCCTTCGCTCCCCTCCTACTCCTTGCACCGCCATTAGTTAGAGAACACAACTGTTATTACTACAATTCTAATTTCATTATAATGAACCATGTCACCATTTTCAAATTCACTATTATCATTTGTGAACCCTCTTGAAATGGTAATTCATTTAATATGTAATCTTGTGAAACATTGTTTTGAATTCAATGACTTTATACACTAATTGGTTGTCCTTTGCCATATTATGCAAGATTATACTTGCCAGTCTTTATATATGGCATTGTGTAGTGACTGCATATAATAATGTAACATATCTATTTTATGTCTGGTTGTATAAAATTTCAACACTATATCATTATTTAGAGTGAAAATTCGTGTAATTATTTTAATCAAATAGATGTGCATTCTTTCCTGCTCAGAGCTTATGTGTATCTTTTCCTAGACACCCCCACATTATAGAGCGGATGTGTATCTTTTTCTACTCACCCCATATTATAGAGAATATGTGTATCATTTCTTAATCACCTAATATTTCATGGTAGATGTGTTATATACTACCAACATGTCGTATACTATAATATTTTCCACATTTATTACACATACAAGTTTTTCTTATATGTTGTACAAGTAATTGAAAAGTTTATTCGTAAAATGTGTATCTCATCCTTTAAATAAGCATTATTGGATATACTTTTCATTTATCTATTCAATTGTTTATACCACCTCTTACAATGGGAACACCCTCTTTGGTCCCATTATCACCATATTTCCCAAAAGTTGTATTTATGCACTTACACAATAGTTTATGACACATACCTTTTTCGTATCTCTCTGGATATTGTTCTACAACAACCTAAATGTAGGAAATTTAGAGGAAGATGATTCCTAAGAATCATGCACTGAGAGTAATGGACTCTAAGGATATCTTGGGATGGCCAGGTTGTTATCTACAACTAGTCATTTGTATATATTTTTGTAGTCTGCTCTTAGTGTATTCCAATCTTATGGTGGAGAACGGTGTAAAGTTTTGTGATAATGTAATAGTTAAAATTTTTGATGCTAAATAATTATCATGCTTTATATATCACACACTGATGGGTGAAATATTTCCTTCCTTCATACATATAATCATGTTTGGACTGGGATGGTCTTATTCCTCAAATAATTAATGGGTGGATCTCCTTTCAAGTCTTACTTCCTACAAATATGGTATCAGAGCTTGAGTAGTTGGAAAATCTAACTATTTTGTGTTATCCTCTATTAGGTAGTTAGATGACACTATATATCATGTTGATGTACCTTTCCTAAGTCTTGGAATACAAATTAGGGTTTCAAACCATATTTGACTTGGTCTTCCCTACTCCCTCAACCACACTCTCATAGTTGTGACTCAATTTATTCTAACCCTAACTATCCTTACCCTCTCCTTACAGGATAAAACTACTTTCCATGTGTATGAGTTGATGCTTATTTTTATCAACTTATGTTTCCTACATTAATGAGAAATTAACTTATTTACTATAGAGTGTATGTTACTTTGGAGAATCTTAACTAGGTTTAACTCTGGCTTCTACCCTTTTGTGGGTGACATTAATGTGCTCTTTCAACTATGATCTCTTTGAGTTGAGCATGTAGAGATGACCAACTTTGAACCTTACCTTATGGTTAAGAGTTATGATGTCCCATTTTAAAAGTGATAATTTGAGCCAGCTCAATTTTATGTAGAAAGGTTTTTCTTTCAATATGGAGTTGCTTCAATAATTTTTTTACTAAACCTCCTTGATAACATATTGGAGACTATCTTTTATGGTTTTTAGATTTCTAATTAACTAGGCTTGGTTTAGGAATTAATGGGGTATCAAGTAAAGTCTTTCACAAGTACATCTCTACAAATGTAAGTTTGATGCCCATGGAACCTCGTAGGGCATATGTTGGCATGCTTACCTACATGGACTGAATGACAAAAATGATTGACCTCGTGATCCCTAATGGTTATAGGGAATAAGTTAAAGAAAATTATCTAGAATGAGAGGCCATGGCCTCTTCCATACAATATTTAAGTGACCATAGGACCTCCCATGTCTCAAGATTAGGTTTTTATCCCTTGTTAGACAAATCAAAATTAGGTTGAAGTGATAATTAGTGGAATTTGTACCTACTTTGGCTTTGGTGGAAGTTGACACAATATAATAGTAAGGTGTATCTCTCTCTCCGATGCTATGCAGTAAACATGTTGTTGTTATACACTTTATGACACTTGGAAGATTAGTCTCCTTGGTCAAAGAAGTAATAGTAGAATTAAAGGTGATATGTGGTGAAAGTTCATTGACATAGTTCTCACAATGATTTTGGCACTATTTTGTTTATCTCGTAATATTTTCATGGTTAAACTTATTTGCATTATTATATTAGATGTACAAAAAGAATAGTTTTCTAGATTTTATTAAATTTTTAGTAACTAAGTTAATACCATATGAAGCTTTAAGTAGTGATAAACCCCTCAAAGAAGCACCCCTCTACTAGTTGGGTCTATCCCAAAATCCTAGACCTAAGAGAAAAGTAACGAGTAAGAGATTTTGGATATAAATATGCCTTATTGAACTTACCCATGTTACCCCCTTAGATGGTTAGTTAGGTTATAGATTAATTCTTTGAAGTGGTGGAGTCTTTTAGGCTTTAGTTATTAGGAGTGTAACTTAAGTTAGGGAAGTGCAAACATCATGATGGAGGCAATAGGTGACTTTTAGATAATTCTCAGTATTAATGTCAATCAAATACAACTACCACCTAACTTGGCCAAATAGCTAAAACATGCTAATTTGACCACAATGTATGTAAATTGAATAATTAAAACGAGTTTTAGAATTTACACAACAGTTATCTAAAATGGTGAACACAAGTAAGATAAGTTTTAAAATTCGATTAGAATAGTAATAAAAAATATAGTAGTCATTTTATTTTAAAGTAGTGATGAACACATTAATAATAGTAGTATGTGTTGAGGTAATTCTTCTTAGTCGAGTTAATATTGTCAAACTTAGTGGTTACATATGATGCTCTTACACATAAATAAAAATAAAAATAAAACCTCAACTCTACCTATAATCAAATCTATATCGTTATTTATGGAAACTATATATTTAATTTTAGTTGCTCATGTTTGTGTGGGGGGATAAGAGACTTTAGAATACCCTATTGACCTAGACTCTTATAATTTGTTAGGAGTTGTGTCTAAGTGCAATATAATACAAATTAATAAATTTTTAGGATGAAATATTCTCTAAAGAGTGGAGTGTAGTAGCATATTGAAACATGGATACTTTTTTAGCACTCTTTATTATTCCTTTTCCTCTTGGATTGGTTTTGATCCCCCTCTGACCAGAATCATATGGTGATATGTGTCCTAATATTAATCTAGATCTCATGTAGTGAATGATATATGCCATTGTACGCATGCTGACTTAATCCAGGTAATGATATAAGGATGTGAATAAATATGTTAAATATTATTATTTGTATAAAATATCTAGATAAATGATACTTACATAAACTTCCTATTTTAAAATATACTAGTTGCTTATATAAATATTATTTGATAAAACTTAGTCTTATTAATTATTTTAATCAATAAATGTCTTTTCTTATATTAATATTTATGTTTACTTGAAAATAGTTAACTTGGTTAATTTTATTAAGACATGTAACATACGAGATCTTGGACCCTATCTTGGAAGTTTGACCTTTTGGGTTTGACCGAACGAGGTTGAGGTTAGAGTAATCATAATTATCTAATGCATCAATAATGTAAATTAATATGTCATAAAATTCATTTGGTGATAATAAGATGATAAATAACTCAATTTGTTGCATAATATGGTTCATGGGCCTCTAATGGGCCAGATGATATAACCCATGTAAGAAAGCCTCAAATTAAAGAATAGACTTGAAATTCGTAATCTACACATCAAAATAAGCTTACTTGTCAATTTTCATCTAATTTGGACTGCCTTGAAATAACATGGTCTGTTAGGAGAGAGAAAACTGCCTAAAAGGTGTAATTAATAAATACATGTAATTCTTGACATCAAAAGTTGGAAATAAAGGAAAAATCATATTCAACACACTTAAGTTAACTTGTGGATGAAGTTTCACCTAATTTGGAGAATCTTAAGGCCATTAATGCATGAGGAAAGAGAAAATAGTATTTGAATTATTTAACACATTAAAAGTCCTCAAAAGGTAAATCTAACTACATAATCAGAATCTACATGCTTTAATTATCCTCTATGCCAAATTTCATTTAATTCGAGTTTTTTTTGCAAGCTCTATTGATGAAAGAGAAAAGCTAAATAATTCAATGTATCCCTTTATTCCGATTTTGTTTTGTATAAGGTTTGCTCTTATTTTTCCCTGTCATGCGATTCCTTCGGGTTGCCTTTTTTGGGCCACATCTGAGCCGTTGGATCTAGATCCAATGACAGATTCTCTCTCTCCTTCATCTGCTCTTTTCTTTCCCTCACGAGCAAGCGCTAGTTCTTCTCCAATTCTTTTTCTCCGATTTCACCCTCCTCTCTCTGTTTCCTTCTCTAGTTAATTTCCCTACACCTTCCCTTTTCCCTTCCACACCCACTGATCCCAATTGGTAGGCTATTTATATCCAAGTATCCCCAAATAGCCATCACCTCAAGTTTCCCCTATCTCGCCTTTGTTTCCCGCCCTATTTCGCTCTACTCTTCCTTCTCGTCGTCGTTGAGGCCTTCAGACCTCGGGAAAACTGCACTCCCACATCTGACGGAACCTTCGGTTCTTCCTTCTATCTTTGGTCAGGCTTGGTGTGGCCTTGAGCTTGTTTCCCTAAACTCCAGCCATCTACGCTAGAGGTAGAGCTGGGTCTGTGGTTGCTGATCATCTGTAAGGATGGTTGGCGCTTGGAAAGATCGCAGATGGTCTTGTGAAGGGTCAGCATCGTCAATTTGGCCTCTGATTTGGTAAGTTAGTTTTCCTCCTTTTTCCTCCCCTGCTGGGACCTAGGGCTTTGATGGCATGTTGGTTGGATGGCGTGGTGTTTTACAAAGGAGATGAACTGGAATCAGATTCCCATTTTGCCCTTGTTTCTTCTTTGCATTTTGTTTTTCCTCAAAGGGCAAAATCATCTTTTCACTCTGCATCCTTTTTTTTCTTGCTTTGCGCCTGGAACGACTGAGGTGGAGGATCTCCAGCTGAGTTGGTCAATTCTGGTTGGGCCAACTCAGATCCGCACCCACACTCTCTCTTCCTCTCTCGTGGTTTAAACGCTGACTTGGAAGTTTTGTCATTGGTTGAATTTCAAAAATTCATAAGTAATTATCCATTAATAAGAAAATTACAAATAAATACTCGTTGGAATCATAAAAATAAGGCCTATCAATGATATCATTTTTTGACTAAATCCAATGCTTAATGATATGTAATTTTGTGGATCTAATTAATTAGATGACAACTTGTAAAATCATAGCTAATTATCTATAAGTCAGAAAAATATAATAAAATATATTTTGGACTCCTAATGACATATACTAAAAGGTGGTATGGTTTTGGAAACCTAATTCAAATATGCTTAAAAAGGTGGTTTTTAGGGTTTACAAAATTAACATAAATCTAACCCAGATCCCACATATATGCTAATAGGTGATTTGGATTCCTAGGCTTGGACCTAGAAGTGACTTGGGATCATTGGACTCTGATGTTGATGTATGTTTGCACACCATATTATTCCATTGAGCAATTATCTTATTTTGTGTTACTCTTAGTCCTAAGGATAATAGCCTACACATTATCTTATTCTTTTGATATCATGGTTCTTGTGAACTATCTTATTTGTTAGTGATCTTGTGATCATGGATAATCTCTTGACTTTGTTTCACATGCCTTGGTGCATGTTGGACTTTTGATATTATATGCCCACTGTGATGTGGAAGCTTACTTGGTGATATATGCCCACTTTGAAGTGGATGTTATATGTTGTGTTGACCATTGTGTGATGGCAACATTGTTTATTCTAATTATACTTTCTACTTGCCTCTACATTATACATGCTATGTGATTCAGTAGTACTAGAGTAGTGTAAATTGCATTAGTTTTTGTTTATGGCAGATGTGTTATTTCCTGCCGAGCAGATGCGATATTTCCTGCTCATTTTGGGATGGCAAGGAACCTCGTACCCTAGGAAAGATGTGTGTCTTGACCCATTTTATATGTATTTGGGAGTTTGGCGGTGAGTCATTCTCTATCAGGTTTGCAAGGATGTGAAGCCTTGGCTGCCAATTGTGTTTATATTGTTCTAGGGCTATGTTTATCTCACATGCATGTAGGATATTTATTGTGGGGGTGTGTGCCCTACTGGTGCTTGTTTCCCATCGTGGTAGTGGATGTTTATATGACACAATCCTTTTTATGTTGTTTTTATGGCAAGTATCCCTTCTGCTGTGATCTTTTCTCTTGATACCCGCTTGGGTAGTACCTTTCTTTTCTATGGGAAGCCTTACATTATTTGTTGTCCTTAATTTCATTATGTTGCTCAATTTCCTATTTAATATGCACATACCAGCCTTTGTTGATGTCTCCTATTGTTTCTCTTTTGCTAGGGTATGCTTACAACCCTAGGTGGAGGACTTGGATGACAAGGCCTGATGACCTGGACTTAGATTGTGAAGTTAAAGCTTGGAGACAATCTTGAGGTGGTTTAGATTTCCTCTACATGGATCCTTGTGATGTAAGTTTGTAACTCTTTGTTTTATAATTGAATATAGTCATGTTTTTATTCTGCTGCTATACTTTGGTCTTTTGATTACCATTATATAAAGATTTGAAAATTTTACACCCACTCCAAGATACCTTGAAGGTGTGTTTGGACTGGAGGTTCTATTGTTCAAATTTTTAGTAAGGAGGTGTTTTTGCTTCTTTACAACATGGTATCACAGCCCATGGTAGTTGGAATCTGACTATTTCAATTTTGTCTCCCCATGAGAACCCTTGACTTTGCTAGTTAGCTCTAAGTGAGATGTTGACCCTAGATTTGATCTATGATGATCTTTGTATGCAATAAGGTTTGATTTGAGGATGATAATAGCTTATGAGAAGACCTTCATATGGAAATATTATGACTTGGTTCTCTATTGATTTTTGCTAGCATGATGGATTTACATCGCAAAGTTTTCCATCAACAAAAATAATTTCCATTATACTACTATATGTACAAAACTTTTCTCTGGTTTGTCGATGTTTTCTCGAACTAAGTCACAATGAAGAGAAACTCTAGTTGAGTAGAATCTAACCTTAGTTATGTGAGTAGGTTTGATATAAAGGTGTAGTTGACCTACCCTATGACTTTTGATGTTCATGTAGTTAGAGACACAAGGACCTAAAACTCAACCCTAGTTGGTATGACTTTTAGTTGGATACATGAGGAACATAAATCCCTAAAAACTTTCACAACCAAGAGATGTGGGTAGCTATAAAAAGTTGTTTAGTTTGACTTGTTAGGTTGAACCTTTTTAAGGGGTGGAGAGTAGTTGGTTGTTGATGTTTGGATCTGTTGATTTCGAGGACGAAATCCTTTTAAGGGGTAGAGTGTTGTAACATGCCAGATCTTGGACCCTACCCTAGAAGTTTGGCCGTTTGGGTTTGACCAAATGAGGTTGAGGTTAGAGTGATCCTGATTATGTAATGCATCAATAATGTAATTTAATATGTCATAAATATATTTGGTGATAATAGCATGATAAATAACTCGATCTATTGCATAATATGGTTCATGGGCCTCTAATGGGTCAGATGATATAACTCATGTAAGAAATCCTCAAATTAAAGAATAGACTTCAAATTTGTAATCTACACAACAAAATAAGCTTACTTGTCAATTTTCATCTAATTTGGACAACCTTGAAATAACATGGTATGTTAGGAGAGAGAAAACTGTCTAAAAGGTGTAATTAATAAATACATGTAATTCTTGACACCAAAAGTTGGAAATAAAGGAAAATTCATATTCAACACACTTGATTTAACTTGTGGATGAAGTTTCACCTAATTTGGAGAATCTTAAGTCCATTAATGCATGAGAAAAGAGAAAATAGTACTTGAATTATTTAACACATTAAAGTCCTCAAAAGGAAAATCTAACTGTGGAATCTACATGCTTTAATAGGCCTCTACGCCAAATTTCATTTAATTCGGGATTTTTTTGCAACCTTTATTGATGAAAGAGAAAAGTTAAATAATTCAATGTATCACTTTATTCCGATTTCGTTTTGTATAAGGTTTGCTCTTATTTTTCCCTGTCACGTGGTTCCTTCGGGTTGCCTTTTTCAGGCCACATCTGAGCCGTTGGAACTAGATCCAATGGCAACTCCTCTCTCTCCTTCCTCCACTCTTTTTCTTTCCCTTACGAGCAGGCACTGGTTCTTCTCTGATTCTATCTCTCTTCCTGTCTCGTGGTTTAAACGTTGACTTGGAATTTTTGTCATTGGTTGAATTTCAAATTTTCATAAGTGATTATCCACTAATCAAAACATTACAAATAAATACTCGTTGGAATCAGAAAAATAAGGCCTATCTAATGATATCAGTTGTGTTGACTAAATCCAATGTTTAATGATATGTAATTTTGTGGATCTAATTGATTAGATGACAACTTATAAAATTATAAATAATTATCTATAAGTCAGAAAAATATAATAAAATATGTTTTAGACTCCTAATGACATATACTAAAAAGTGGCATGGTTTTGGAAACCTAATTAACATATGTTTAAAAAGGTGGTTTTTAGGGTTTATGAAATTAATATAAATCTAACCCTAACCCCACATATATGCTAATAGGTTCTTTGGATGCCTAGGCTTGGACCTAGAAGTGACTTGGGATCATTGGACTCTAATGTTGAGGTATGTTTGCACACCATATTATTCCATTGAGAAATATACTATTTTGTCTTACTCTTGGTCCTAAGGACAATAACCTACACATTATCTTGTTCTTTTGATATCATGGTCCTTGTGAACTATCTTATTTGTTAGTGATTTTGTGATCATTACTATTCTCTTAACTTTATTTCATATGCCTTGGTGCATGTTGGACTTTTGATATTATATGCCCACTGTGATGTAGAAGTTTACTTGGTGATATATACCCACTTTGAAGTGGATGTTATATGTTGTATTGACCATTCTGTGATGGCAACATTGTTTATTCTGATTGTACTTTCTACTCGCCTCTACATTATACATGCTATGTGATTCAGTAGCACTAGAGTAGTGTAAATTGTATGGGTTTTTGTTTATGGTAGATATGTTATTTCCTGCCTAGCAGATGCGATATTTCCTCCTCTTTTTGGGATGGCAAGGAACCTCATACCCTGGGAAAAATGTGTGTATTGACCCATTTTATATATATTTGGGAGTTTGATAGTGATTCGTTCTCTATCAGGTTTGCAAGGATGTGAAACCTTGGCTGCCAATTGTGTTTATATTGTTCTAGGGCTATGTTTATCTCACATGCATGCAGGATATTGATTGTGGGGCGTGTGCCCTACTGGTTCTTGTTTCCCACCATGGTAGTGGATGTTTAAATGGCACAATCCTTTTTATGTTG
This sequence comes from Alisma plantago-aquatica, assembly GCA_963693085.1. Lineage (NCBI taxonomy): Eukaryota > Viridiplantae > Streptophyta > Magnoliopsida > Alismatales > Alismataceae > Alisma > Alisma plantago-aquatica. The sequence goes on along the minus strand of OY856410.1, from coordinate 1,347,949,288 downwards.
CTTTTTTGGAAAGTATCTCTTCTGTGGTGATCTTTTCTCTTGATACCCGCTTGGCTAGTACTTTTCTTTTCTATGGGAAGCCTTACATTATTTGTTGTCCTTTATTTCATTATTTTGCTCAATTTCCTATTTAGTATGAATGTACAAGCCTTTACTGATGTCTCCTATTGTTTCTCTTTTACTGGGGTATGCTTACAACCCTAGGTGGAGGACTTGGATGACAAGGCTTGATGACCTGGACTTAGATTGTGCAGTTAAAGCTTGGAGACAATCTAGAGGTGGTTTAAATTTCCTATACATGGATCCTTGTGATGTAAGTTCGTAACCCTTTGTTTTATAATTGAATATAGTCATGTTTTTATTCCGTTGCTATACTTTGGTCTTTTGATTACCATTATATAAAGATTTGTAAATTTACACCCACTGCAAGATACCTTGAAGGTGTGTTTGGACTGGAGGTTCTATTGTTCAAAATTTTAGTAAGGAGGTGTTTTCACTTCTTTACAATACCATGATGTATAATTCTAATTTAAAGTGTTACTCATTTACAAGGATTAGTTTACATCAAGAATTACCTATTTCCCCTACTTTAATTAAGTGTCTTCATTAGTCTAAAACCCCATTTTGATTTTATTTATGTAAAATAATGTCAAGTATACTTTGTCATTGATTTTGGTTCTTGAAATATTCGTAGATAATTAAATATGAAAGGAATAGACTATGTGTATACCTTTCATAAATCATGACATTTAAATTTGTTCATTCATCAAAGTGCCTTGGTAATATTTTATATGGTCAATATTTTATACAATTTAGTTTTTTTTAATGCTGGAGAGATACGTCTGTTATCCATCTAAATCTCTAAATGAAAGGAATGACACATTCTTAGCCTAATAAAACCAAAATAAAAAAATAACATTTTTCTAGTGCAATATGCTACTTAACTATCACCCTTCCAATTTTGGTTTCAATCAAACTTCATTTACCTATCACTTTAATTGCTTAAATTCCTAGATTGCGTATACATAACATTTACATTCATGAAATTGACCATTAAATGTGTTCCCCTCATGAATTGAAACGTCCCACTTAGATGGGACTCTTATGACAATAGGATTGGAATCCTTGTGTCATTTTACACAAACAAACATGGGATTGGGATTATGAATAGAAGTCAAGTCCTATCCCATGCATAATACTACAAACTAAACATGTCCTTATTCCTTCTTCCCCTAGTTGTGCTACTTGCTCTTCCCAACATCCAGCAGTCACAATCCCTGGAAGGATGAGTAATTTTTGTTATCACTTTTCCTCTTCTTCTTCTCTCTTCTCTTCCTCCACCCCTCTTCTGCTATATTTCTTCTTCTCCTTGTCTCTATTCCTTACCTTCCTATCCATATTCCTCATCCCCAAGAACTCTCACCTCCCCGCTCCTTCCTTTCCTTGTGCCCTACTGTCTTCGCACCAAGATGCACCGCCAACTTCTGTAGTGGTCATAAATGGCACCATTGGACACTGAAAAACCATGAGATATCCTACTCCCTTTACCTACTGATCCGTCACCACCATCATGACCATTCTCTAACATTCCCAATGGAGTCAACTCAAGTCTCTGCCACAATCATTTCCTCAGTCAGCTTTAAAAACAACAATGGAGTTGCATCCTCTCTTTCAAACTTGTCATGCAGTGGTGGAGCCAGGAATTGACCATTGGGAGGGTCAAAACTTAGAGAAAAATAACATTTATAAAGAAAAATTATAAATACTACACACAAGATTGGAACTCGAGACTATATAAATACAAAGCATAACATAAGACGAGAATCAAGCTTGCAATCAAAAAACATAACTGAAAGCTTCATATAACTACATCACACAAACTTTTTTATCTTAGGATCGTTCATAACATATATATTATGACAGTTCCAACAACACAAAACAATTATAACTTATAGCTCTGCACCACTGTGCCACTAATAGAAAAATAACACTTATAAGGAAAAATTATAATTGTTACACAGATTGGAATTTGAGACTATTGAATACAAAGCACAACATAAAACACCACGCCATTTCACTTTATAGATGATTTTTATTCTTTTATGTGAATATGCATCCAGTTCTGTATGCACATAGAGCAAAAATAATGGTAAACACACAAGATGAGATTCGAGCTTGTGATAAAAACATAACCAGAAGCTTCATATGACTATGTCACACAAACCTTTTTGTCTTATGATCGTTACACAGCATATATATTGTGAAAGTTCCAGCTATACAAACTATGAAAAAATGGTATAGATTGGGTAAAGGTGAGTCGAACATCCAACAACTATTATAACTTGAAGCTTCACACCACTACGCCACTTAAATTTTCCTAACTTGTGTTTATTGCAAAATGCATATATTATGATCTTTACATATACATATATGTTATAACTTATAATATTTATTTATTTTTGGAGGGACATGGCCTTTGCCTGCCCTCATCTAGATTCGTCCCTATTGTCATGAGATCTTGATTTGACCCATTATGCCTTGGAAGTTAGGAAGCTCTTCTCTAGTTTCCATAGTTATGTCTGTAATAAAAACATATAACTCTATATGATGCAACAACGTCGATGGTTTGATAACGATGTAGTTACCATCTCAAGAATTTTTATTGATAGGTGCATCTTTGAGCAAGTCTAGAGAACTTGAACCTAGGCATGAGTGTTGGAAACAATAAGAATATCTGATTAAGTGAGAACAACACCGTCCTAACACCAGCGACCAACGTCATCATCTCTGGCCTCCTCGACCCTTTGTGCTGACGGGGATGGAGACGTTTTTGTTTGCAATTTTTTTGATAAGTTCCATATATAGATAGAATGCTTGCAAACAATAAACATCTGTAAATATGAAGAGTACAACTGGGTTACGAAAGATAAACATCACGAGAAGTGTGTTAGTCATGTAAAATCTATTTAACATTACCAGATGAGAAAAAAAATGATGCTGAAAAATAGATGATAGTAAATGTAATGTTTGGAGGGAGACACACATTAACACAATAATACTAGGGCTCAACTATAAATTAAAACTGGAAGAAAGTTATAAGTAATATGTCATCAATGTCATCAACCAAAATCTCTTCCAGGTATAGTGTTTGTCATCGCCGTTGTTGATGCCAAAGATGGCCATCTATGTGCCTTCACCTTCTATCTCTAGAGTTTTTGATATGGTTTGTCCTACAATGCAGAAGAATTATGTGTGTTTAATCTCAACATGAATGTGGTCAGATTGTAGTGTAGCATTATTGTATTTTTGGTTATTCCTAGTTAACTAGATATTTCATAGGATAGCAATCATCAGAGAATGTGGTTCATGTTGGCATTATGGTGCTCTAAGTCTGAGTACAAAATTCCACTGGTAGATGTGAATGGTAGTGATCATTAAGTATTTGGATTTTGAAAGGACAATATCTGAAAAGGTATTTTGTGATTTCTTCATCTGATAGGCAAAGGTAGCATCTGGTAGGTCCCTCAAAGCCCCTTTTTTTATTATCGAGAGAACCGCCCCTGTAGAAGCGCCACTTCTGTGACCCCCCCAGACAGCATAAAACTCTCGGGCCCCGGGCACCCCGACCACTCGGGAACCGATTAAAGCACACAGTTGGCCAGCTTGCACGACGGGTACCACTTCAGAGGTTGCCGTTGGGTTTGAACCTGGGTCCCTTCATGAGGGGACACCGTGTCAAACCACCTAAACCACTCCTCCCCGGCATCCTCAAAGCCCCTCTTTCTAAGGTTGTTGTCTATGAGTATTTTATTGGGCGAGATGAGCCAAAAAACAATTTAAATTTTTGTGGCCATTTGGTATTCCTAGCAAAATGTGAGGTATGTTATGAGTCCTTATAGGTGAGGAAATGGTATGCTCATTTCGATGAGTATAGTTTTCCCGATATCTATGAGATGTTGTTAGTGGTATTGAATTCAATAGTATGTATGATATCCTCTATAGTATCAGAATCGAGATGTTGTATGAGAAATGATCTGAATTTGTTATATTTGTTGCTAGTAAGTAGGTGCAGAGCTTTGGCCATGTTGATTTTGATCAAGTTCTGAGGAACATGGAGGTGGATGCACATGTATATAATCATTTTGTTGTGGTACAATGGATCATTCCAGAAGTTAATTTTAGTGGTGGCGTGGGGGTGCTCATCATATCAAGATGATGTTCAGGGTTTATTTATGAATTTCCACAGTGGTGATGTGATATATTTGTTTGTCTGGTACCATGGGTTCTTCTTGTTATAGTATTTATGAATGATGAATGGCTTCTAGATTTTTAAAGTATTGGATGTGAGAGCATGGATGATTTTTGTGATGAGAAAGATTGCATGTGTAGACATATCTATGATGCCCCATCCTCCACAGGCCTTTGGTGCACATATGGTTTTCCAATTGACCGGGTGTAGCTTGGTTTTCTGCGTGTTCATGTAGTAGTGGTTCCACAATAATTTTCTCCTAATGGAGTCTATCATGTATCTGATTTTGGCTGGTAAAGGGATGCAGTTGAGATAATGTGTGGCAATAGGAGTAATTACACTATTCAATAAAGTGATCCTACCAGCCAAACTGAGGAAATTGTTTGTCCATGATGTAAGTTTATGGTTGATTTTATCAATGATGGGTAGCCATAATTTGTATTGTGTTGGATGTTGTATGATAGGAAGACCCAAATATCAAACCGGGGAGGATTAAGTTTTGCATTTAAGGAGGGTTTGGTATCTGAGAATAGTGTTTGGTGGTGTGTTAACTCCTATAATGGATGATTTTCCCAGGTTGATCCTATGTCGAGAGATGTATGAGAATAATCCAATGATACAAATTATGTTAATAATGGTCTGATCCTCGAGTTTGACTAGAATCATTGTATCATCTGTGTACTGGATAATATTTTCAAAGCATTCATGTGGTGATTGAATAAGACCATGAGAAATACCTAGTTTGATCATGTTCATGAGAAGAGATGTGACCATGATGAAGAGGTAAGGTGATAACGGGTCTCCTTGTCTGAGTCTATTGGTGTTTTTGAAGTGACCAAATGGTGACCCGTTAGTGATGGTAGTAAAAGTGTTAGTCAAGATGCATGCATGAATCTAGTTGATCCATTTGGTCAGAAATCCATAGCCATGCATAGTGTGGATGAGATCGTTCTAGTCGACATAATCAAAGGATTTTTAAAAGTCTAGTTTTATAATTAAAACTGGGGTCTTTTTTTGTAGCAAAGGTGAAGTGTTTCATTAACCATGATGAACGCATCATGAATATTTTTGTGTTTCAAAAAAGAGTTTTGATTGTTTTCAATGATATGTTCCAAATGTGGTTTGATGTGGTTGCTGAGAATTTTTTCCAAAATCTTGTAAAAAGTGTTTATTAGACCGATATGTCTAAATTATTATATAATATCAAGTTGTTCTACATTTTCTATTCAGACAATTTTGGTGTGATTTAGAACCTTGATGTGTTTATGGATGTTATCATCAATGTGAATCGTATGTAGTAGTTGTAGGGAGTCCTCTTTGATGGTGTCCCACATGTTTAGGTAGAACTATGTGTTAAGGTCGTCTGGTGCTGGAGATTTGTTTTTTCCCAATGTAGAGATAGCATATTTGAGTTCTTTCAAGGTAACTTTTGCTAAGGTGTTTTTGAGGACAAGATGATTTTTTGATAGATGTGTTTGCAATTAATAGAGTTGAAAATGCTACGCTCGTGTCCCATGTGGTTTGCAAGTTTTTATATGTTAATAATATTCTAAGCATACTCACTCAATGAGGTTAATTAGATATTGAATGAGATAATAAGTTAAGCAACACTGCAGTTTAGGTAATCATCTTGGGGATCTGAATGTGATTATGTATTCATAATATTTGATTTATCTATGCATAACTGTATCATGTTGGTAGGTAAACCCTTGTGTTAATAAATTTTAATAGGAAAGGCACTCATTTCTAAATTCTTATTAAATAGAAACTACAAAACTAAGTAAATCATTTGTATAAATCTCTTAGATATTAATTCACAAAATTTTCAAATATATTTTTATTATAATTATCAAGATATCTAAATCATAGTTATATTATATTTGTTATTTTATCACAACTATTGATTGGTAGTTGTACATATCATATTTTAAAAGGTTGTATGTATTATGTGTGCAGAGGCCACCTTATAGAGTATATGCGGTATGCTGGAGTGTATGCAAGATTATATGCATTTTGGATTTTTTAATAAATTAGTTATATATAGCATAAACATATATTAAGCATAGAAATTATATTTTAATTTGTAGAACTCAATTTTATGTATATTTATTAGTGTCCATACAAATATAGATATACAATACATATTTAACTGTTCATATATGTGTACACATAAATAGCATATATATATATATATATATATATATATATATATATATATATATATATATATATATATATATATATATATATATATATATATGTGTGTGTGTGTGTGTGTGTGTGTGTGAGCGCATTATATGTAGATATATAAACATTGACATGTAAATGTATATACAATATATGTGTATATGCGGAAATGTTTGTATGTATATTCCAATATATATCATATTTGCTGTCCATATATATAAAAATGCAAATACATAAGTTTGAATATTACACATTTGACGATGTTTGTGTATTATAATCAATTGTACCATTGATATATTACTAAAATACATATATAAATACATAGAGAGAGATTGGAAGGTTCTAATACATATACATATATATACATCTAAACATGTGGGTGTGTGGGTAAATAAGTAGTTTAAACTAAATGAAACAAATGCAAACAAAAGTGTACAAAACTTCTAATATAAAAATGATCACATATACCCCGCTTATGCCCCTCACAGGACCGCATATGCATCCATGACCACATATTGGTCTGCTTATGCATATGTGGTCAGGCAAGAGGACCATTCCACATTTGTGGTCGCATGTCCCTCACATACAAATGCTTTTTGAAATGGTAGTACCTATATACATTAGAAAATTATTTAATTCTTGAATTTAGAGAACTTGCAACAAAAGGATGTATTGAATTAGAGTTTGCAAGATAATAAGTTCATAAAACATATCCATACTCATAATCATGTTGTTTAGTCCCCCTGGGTAGTTGCTTGATATTGCTACAACAGTCTAGTTCTTTGCTTCTACCTGCCACAGTTATACTTGAGCTCTTGGTTGTCTTGATAGTTCTCATAGCTAGGGTAACTTAGACTTCAGTCTTTCTCTCTCTCTTAGTTGCATGTCCCTATGGTTTAATCACAAAACCAAACTTGTTGAAACCTTATCCTCCACATTAGGAACAAGGAAACTGACCTAGATAACGAAACTCCGGGCATCGAGCCCTTACTCGCCATGCTTAAAATACATCCATATTTGTGATTGTGGATGTATAATATAAGAGTGTGCTAGATTTAGGTAATACGAAAGCCCAATCACCGTTCCTACATTAAGAGGGTATGATGAATTTCTAACATTCAATCTAAAGAGGTGGTATAGAGAAGATTTGATTTTTGGAGAGAATATGGAGATCCTAATTGACCCCAACTAGGGTGGGTGGCTGAGCTTTTAGTAAGAAATTTATTTAACTGTATGAACCCTATGGAAATGATAGAATAGATGAGCCTTTGAAACATTTAGCAAAATAAAGAAAATTGGTAATATAGAAAAAAAAATTCTAGGGAGATCAACCTCCAAAATAGTAGGATCTTGTAAGTATGAGTTCACTGGCCTCAAATTGGGAGTTTTGTATTAAGGCATGGAACTTTACTCCTACATACATCAACATGATCATTGTGATGATATCAAAACAACAAACAAGTAAAAAGATATATATGGATGGTGTTGAATTGAGAATTGTTGTGTTTATCCATAATGTCAACATACATAGTGTTGGGGGTATGGGAGGATCTTTGATAATATGTAGACTCCTCATATTATTTCTAGGGTTCTGATGCCTATACAATGAATGACAAAAGATTAGGAGGATAAAACCTTTATTCTAGAGCCATGAGAGAGACTTCAAAGAATGGGTAGACATGATGGTGATTCATGAGATTGACTTTAACGATAGTAAATACACTTTTGTTGATAAGAAAGAGGGAATACATATTTGATAGGGGAGGTTGGACATATGTTTTATCGATAATAGTTGTCCTGATTGCACTAAAATCTTTGAGGAACACATGATCATGACTTTGGTGTTAGATCATTACCCACTCTTCTTAAACTTTGATTGAGGGGGAGAGAAGGATATTTACGGTTGTAAATTCATGAAAATATGGTTGAAACATTAGGGTTTTGTATATATGATTATGGAGATCCATCCTACATACTTCTTAAGAAATAGAAAAGGCTTAAAACACACTTAAGAAATGGAATAAAGAAATAGTGTGAATAGTCTTTGATGAGATTAGGAACCAAGAAACAAAACTAAAACTTATACAAAGAAATATGGATTTCAAGACCAGTACAAATCAAGTTATGAAGTCTTATGAATCATAGACTAAGTTTGAAATTACTTAGATGGAAAGAATGCTATCAGAAAGAAATATCAAAGATGTAAATGATTAAATAAGGGAAAAAACATAAAATAAGTTCACATTAATGTTAATGAACACAGAACGAGATCTAAAATAGACAAAATAAATATAAGGGAAGTTGGATCATGGGTCATAGAAGAAGACACAATAAAGAGGTTAGGTGCTTCAATACTATTTTCAACTTTCTAAAATTAATAGTGTGACGGCATAGATGACTACATTGATGTTGTAGAGAACATTGAGCAAGGAAGATGGCTCTAAAATAATGAAATAAATATTAGGGGAAGAGAGAAAAATCACCAAAGGTCTAAATGAGGATAATGCCCTTATCTTAGTGGCTTTACTTAGCTTTTTACCAATTTTCATGGGATGTAGTGAAAGGAATTTTTTTCAACTCACAGTATATTGAATGCTAGGAAAGGATATACACAAAGGGTTGAAATGTGTAACCTTGGTTTGTATTACAATCATTGACATACTAGAGAGTTTGGATGACTTTTTTTTCTAGTGAAGCCAGGAGGTTTTTATTCATCTCACCTCCCTCATGCTAGCAAACGCATCTGATCCATTATATTCTACATGATCTAAACTAGAGTTATATTGGTTGTCCTACTACCATCACAAGATTCTAACCTGAACTCTAAGATATCCTTGGGTGGTATTTTGTAGTAACAAAAACCACTATTGGATTTGTGGTGAAGCTTTGTCTATGAGTCAACAACTTGGTTACATAGCTTGAATGACTTTAAACCAACTAGCACAAGCAATGTGACTTTACATGCCACTTCGATTATAACTCTACCAAGAGTTTATATGCAATTACCACAATTTGTTTCACTAGAATGAGTCACATTCTTGAAAGGGTAGTATATTGGACATATCATGTAGACAAAAGAACGGATGCATTATCTAAATTGTGGTGTAAACCTAATAGATAACATGGTATGTAAGTGTTGGGAAATCAGGAAGACAAATAAGGCAGTAGAAATAAAAATTTAAAGCCTGATTCCTTAACTAGAAGATCACATCAACAACAATTTATCTAGTAAAGAGGGTAACAAAAGTTATACCAGGTCCTAGAGAAAATCTAGTGAGAATTCTTGATGCATTACCGTGCTTCTTCTCCAAGCAACAACTTGCTTCTTCTTTAGCAGCAGCACTCGAATAGTCGTCAGCAGAGGCATCCCAGTGCAACACCACAGACGGTGGTTGACGGTGTTCTCCGAGCAGGAAAAACTCATCACCTCTAGAGTAATCTGTGCGGACCAATGGAAAATTCATATGGCTCTACCAGAGCCAACAGGAAGGAGTTGTCCCTTCGAAGTCGGTGTACTAGCACTGACATGATCTCTCAGAATTGTCTCTCCCTTTCTATCCCTCCCATTTACATGTAGGACTTGTTCATGCTCTCTATTAGATACCACAACCAGATAGTACAACAATTTTTAGAGGTTATTATTATATTTGGGAAGCCTGTGGTACCCCTCTATCTATAGGAGAGTCAAGGGTCAGGGTTTCCAATCAGTATGGGAGTCAAAGAAACAGAGTTAGTGAATTTTTTGGAAACTATGAACGGTGAACCGATCAGTTCATTGTCCAACCGATCAGTTCATCCTTCAACATGTCAGCTCAATAGCTTTCCTATTTAGAATCAAATTGGCATTCAATATTTGATGAATGCAAAACATAATATCAGCATCAAATCCTTCATCCAATTGAATTGATCATTGAACCGGACAACCCAGATGATGAACTGATCAGTTCACAACATAAATCGGTTGTTTCACATCATGAAACAGTTGTTTCATATGTGAAATGGTCATTTCACATATCTAGTTCATGCAAATATTCATCCAATTGTGTTTTTTATTGGCCTGACACTCCAACCGATCGGTTTAACAGTTGAACCGATCGATTCAGAGTTCGATCAGTCGATTTTGAATCTCAATTGTTTCATTGGATACCTAAATACTTTTAGTAATCACGTTAAACATCATTCATGAAAACTCCTATTCTGATTGTATCCTATGTGTGTGACCCTATAGGTCCCAAATTACATTGGCAGTGAATGTCTATAACCAACTTATGACATCACAAGTAATTAGTGGTATCTAGCAACACGTCATTGCTACCCAAGTGATTCTGAGAGTTTGAGAACAACTTCAACCTACAATCTGTGATTAGTATTATTGTGATCATATAGTTCCTTTGTCTCTAACAACTGGATTGAACTCCAGACATGAAATTGTCATAATCTTCAGCGTTCAATCCCTGTTCCTTGAGTTGCATGTGAGCTCGCATATCACATACTGAATCACATGAGTATGGCGATAGATTTCTTAGTCTCTCTTATTAAGAGGCATAGATATCCATCTTCTATAGGAGGGACAAATCTCATCTACATCACTCACACTCAATCCCCATGTGTCACAATGCACCTGAGCATCACCTTTATTGCAACCCTTATTCAAGGTCAAGTTGGATGGTCCAAATACAATGAACGACATGTGTTGAGTGTAGTGACTTCAGGTCTAAGAACCATAATCACCACTATCACTATAAGAGTTGATTCTGATAACCATTTCATAGTATCCATGTATCACTCTCAAGGTGGGTCTATCTGCTATAATGTTCTCTAATATGTACCTATGTGCTTCACTTGGTATCATATATCATGACTAATGAAACTCTGTCATCAATCAACACACTCTAGTCTTATGTATTATTGTCGTCTATATTTCTTCCACATTAATATCTGACTAGGGATATAACAAGAATGTATGTACTCTTATCATACATATGATCTCATCGTTTAGGTCAATAACACAAAGACATATTTTCTTTGAGTAACATCATTCTTTAGACATCTACTATGTTTGTGTCATCATCTCATGATTGAGACAAACATAAAAGAAGAATTACCTTTGTTATTATAAAATCATGTATATAATGCCCCATTACAATAATCATATGATTGGCTCTCTGGGCACTACATACCAAGAGTAAGGTGTTTAGATTTAAAGGTATCGATAGGGTCAAGTGGCCCATCCTTGAGAAGGTTGCGTTTACAGTGGGTTTCCTATTAGACGTAGTGAGGTTTCATGACCATATTTAGAGGTGAATCATTATCAAGATCCATGGACATGATAAGTATGGGACTTTTATCCTATAGGGAACTCAGACCGTATTCCATCTTGAATCCCTCCTCTTCTTACTTACTCAAGAGGTCTTTGGGGGACACATCACTCCAGTAATATACAAAGGAAGAATTGGTATATTTAATACCAAAGGAGGTCTAGTGGCACTGTGTTTTATGTTGATGATTTTGTTTTGTTCTTTCTAAACCAATGGAACACAATAAAAAGAATGGATAAGCTAATTAAGGACTATAAAAGAACATTATGTCAAAATTTTAATAGAAAAAAGTTGACTCGCATACTATGTAACCATAGAGAGATTAAGAAAAGGGAAAATACTAAGGCTAGGTATTGTTATTATGAATACGGGCATATACAACACCTGGGTTTTCTACTGGACAAGGTAGAATCTTGATAAAGCATTATGTGGGTTTGGCAACCAATATCATGGGGAGGATGGCCTCATGGGTGGGAAGATTTTTTTTCTTCACAAGGAAACTTACATTGATATACTAGGTTCTTTGTTACAACCTGCTTCATAATGTGGTTGCATGTGCCACCAAAGCGAGGATACTATATACAATTGAGAGAAAGATAGTGGCTTTCATGTGGAAATCAAGAGACGGTACCAAAAGAAAATTTTATTGGATTTGTTGGGAGAAAGTTGCTTCCCTAGCTGAGGAGGATAGACTTGAGTTGCATATGATAGACATAAGGCCCTACTTATCAAAGCATTATGGGAAAATTATACATTGTGGGCATACTTATATAGAGATCAAAATGAATTCGAGGGTACAAAGTATCCACATCAGTTAGTTCAATTGTGTATATAACATTGAATCACTTGTTGGGGGGTTACTTGGTATAATTCATAGTCGCAAGAGTTTGGTTGCTTATTTAATTTCTTAGTTTAGTGTTCATTGCCTCTTTTAGCTACTTCCCTTGCCTAGTAGATAATTAAGATTTCTCTTCGTAGTCTAATGTGGTTGCTTTCTATTTCTAGTGTAGTCTAGTTCTTTGCTTGTACTTTCCTTAATGATAATTGTCCTCTTAGTTGTCTGGATAGTTATAATTCCAATGGTAATTCAGAATTCAATCTTTCTCTCTCTTTCTCTTAATTGCTTGTTCATGTATTTTAATCACAAAATCAAACTTAAACCATTAAAACCCTAACATCCACATTAAGAACATAGGAAGTGACCTATGTAGTGAGTCTCCATCTTTGGGAGTTGAAAGCTGATGTGCACAAATCATATCATCTTTTGGATCATGTTTGGTTGCATATCAATGTTGTTTTGACTCAATTATCACTCTCATTCATGCTAGATTCTATATTTTTAGCTATTCTTACTTGTCTCATGGTTTGGATTGTAGGTACTATATTTTGCAATGAAATGATGAGGAATATATCATATTATCTCTTATTGGATCACTCATCAAGTATCTACATGTTTTGGGGTTCGAAACTACACAAATATCACTTTTTACAGCATGTAAATTGGACCTACACGCTGAAAGTTATGAGCAGAATACACAACAGCCCAAAACAACCAGGTGCACGCCGTGCACCAAAAGTGCACGTCGTGGACCAAAAATGCACGCTGTGCACCTGGGAGAGTTGAGCAGACTAAAAGTTCTGAAAAGTTGCACGACGTGCATTTCTTCAATGCACGCCGTACACCTGGGAGCTAAAGGTTTCTGGAAAGTTGCACGACGTGTATTTATTCAGCACACGCCGTGCACAATGCATTCTGGAGCAAACTGAAAGTTTCTGGAGAGTTACACGGCGTGCACCTGACAACTTCAACATTTTAAAAAATACAAGTTTTTGTTTAATACGAAGTGGGAACTTAATTGGCGATTATGCTCAGTCATTTGTGTCAGTTCCCTCGTCCCAGAGCAAAGCATAGAGCAGAGGAGGGCGATTTTGAGGAGAAAAGAGGTGGTTTCTTGCCAAAGGAGCCCATTTCTTCTTCTCTTCTTCTCCATTGTCTTCTCCAAGGTGCAACCAAACTTCCCCAACTTCGTGCAGCTTCTCGAGAGGGAAGTTTGTCCTGTTTGGAGCAGCTGTAGGAGTGGAATTTCGTCCTCAAGTCGGAATTCTACCTTTCTTGGGTTACACCTTGGGATTGCTTAGCTTTTCCTTCTCTAAACCATGTTAAACTCTGAAATTTCTGCACATTCTCTACTGTGAATCATTATGGACGAGTAGACTCTTTTTCTTGGGCATGGGAGAGTAACTCCCATGTTATAGCTTGTATGAACATATGAATTTCGTACTAAATATTAGTTTCTTGCATGTTTCAAGAGTAGTTTTAGATCTGAAATGCTTGTTTGTGTGATTGGCCATCATACTTGCATGTTTTATGCTTTCTTTCATAATATGAGAAGATGTGTTTAAGAGTATGGAGTTACTCTTTTGGCAACTTGTCCTTGACCACGAGAGTGGCTGGGATTTTATGTTGAGGAGCAAGGTTTGTGATTTGAAATGAAATACATACACGAGAGTGATGTATGGAGTTAAAATCATCATCACTTCATCGGGAGGCGAGTGATGACTACAAACCTCCTTTGCAAGTTAATTAACATGTTTAAATTCATATTTAATATAAGCTATAATGTGATAGTGAAATCCCAAATCCAAGATCCTTCTATATCTGAATCTTAATTTTTTTAAGTGATAATTCACTGTTTTGTTTTAAATCTATAATTTAGTTGTTCTAATCCAATCATCTTATGTACAACGATCTAGATTATTGAAAATCATAACTCTTGCGCCTAACTAACCAACGCTCCTTGTGTTCGACCTCAATTACAACTACTCTCGTATACTTGCGGGATATAGCTAGTTGAGTAAAAGATCATTCTTATGATTCAAACTTGTTAGTGTAAACAACCAACAATCGCATACTCGGCACACATTGCATCTTAATCTTTGCACCTGCAGATATATTATATTAAAGTATGCTAGATTTAGGTAAAATGAAAACCTAGTTGCCATCAGTGCATCAAAAGGATAGATGATTTTTCAACATTCAATATGAGGAGGTAATGGAAGGGAGAGATGTGAAGGGGCTAGGCAGCTCCCAATTTACACCATCTAGGGTGGGTAGGTGAGCTGCTAGCAAGATAATTTAGTATCCAAATTCTATGGAAATGAGAGAACGAATGAGCCTTATAAACATTTTCCAAATAAAGAGGATTGGTCCTTTTAGGTAATCTAAAAACCTTTTCTAGTGTGGTCGCCTCCATAATAGTTGGCTCGTCTAGATATGAGTTGGGTAGCCACAAATGGATAGTCTTGTGGTAAGGTATGGATCTTTACTCTTATAGGGATCAGTCTGATCATTATGTTGGCATTAACACAATAAATAACAAAAGAGATATATATTGATGGTGTCAGACGAAGAATACTTGTTTATGCATCATGTGAAAGTAAAGAGCATTGAGCGTACATGAGGAATTTTCACACATGGAGACAACATGGAAAATCCTTTGATTATTTCTAGGTATTCCATTGCCTATACAAAGAGTGACAAATGATTCGGGGGAGAAAACCCTCATTACATGTCCATGAAAGACTTCCATGAATGAGTAGATATGATGTGGATTCATGAGATTGGCTTTCAAGGTAGTAAATACACTTGTGTTGATAAGCAAGAGGGAACACATATTTGACAGGGAAGGTTGGACATATGTTTTGTTGATAAAAGTGTCCTAATAGTATCAAAATCCTTGAAGAACACATGATCATGACCTATGCGTCAAATAAGTACCAACTTCTCTTCCCATTAGATTGACAAGGAGTGTAGGATATGTTGGGTTGACATTCATGATAAAAGTGGTTGAAGTATGACAGTATGGAGATTATTTGGATTCATTGAAAGTTAGACTCTTGGGAAATCCATCCTATGGACTTTTTGAGAAATAGTAACACCTTAAAAAATGCTTAAGCAATGGATTAACATAACAGTAGGGAACAATTTTGATAAACTTAGGAACCAAGAACAAAAGTAAAAAATTACACAAGTATACAGATTTCACAATCGATACGAATCAAATTATGGAATCTCATGAAGCATAGATTGGGTTTGAAATTACTAAATGGAAAGAAAGCTATTAGAGAGAGAAACCAAAGATGTAATTTATTGAAGAAGGATATAAAAACATAAAATTATGTCACATTCACATTAAAGAATGCAGAAGGGGATCTATTATAGACAAAATTATCAGGAAATTCAGATTATGGTAAAAAAAGAAGATGCATTAATGAGTTAGGTGATCCAATATTGATATGAGCTTTCTATAACAAATGGCGGGGAAGGTATATATGATTACATAAAATAATTTCACATTCATGTTAAAGGAAGAAAAAGGAGATCTGCAATAGACAAAAATGTAAGGGAAATTGGATCATAGGACAAAGAAGAAGCAGTAATGAATTAGGTGGTACAAATACTATTTGAGCTTTCTAAAATTAATTATGTGAAGCTACATACAACTACATGAATGTCTTAGAAAACAGTGGGCAACAAAGACATCATTTACATTATGAAATAAATCATAGGGAGAAGAGGGGGGATCGCAATAGGGCTATATGAAGAAACTGCAACACACTTAAGTGGTTTACCGTAGCTTTTACCCATTTGCATGGGATGTAGAGAAAGGAATTTTCTTAGAATTCATAAAATGTTTAATGATAGGAAAGGATATATACAAAGGGTTGCGATGTGTAAGCTTGGTTCTTATTTCAACCATTTTCAAGCTAGAGAGCCTAAATGACTTCAAACAAACTGGCACAAGCAATGTGACTTTAAGTGCCACTTCAACTATAATTCTACCAGGATTTCACAAGGATGAGTCATGTTTTTTAAGGTAGGAGCATTGGGCATCAAAATATTGACACAACAATTGATGCATTATCTATATTGTGGTGTTAACCTAAGAGAGAACATGGCTTGTAGGGTGGAAACGTATAAAGATAATGGCATGGTCAAGTGGACCATCTTTGAGAAGGTTGCATTAACCCTAGGTTTCCTAGATGTTGTGTGGTCTATCACGACCATGATTATAATTGTGACACTCGTAAGATCCATGAACATGAAGAGCATCATATCTTCTACCTATAAGAAC
Source organism: Alisma plantago-aquatica (assembly GCA_963693085.1). NCBI lineage: Eukaryota > Viridiplantae > Streptophyta > Magnoliopsida > Alismatales > Alismataceae > Alisma > Alisma plantago-aquatica. The sequence goes on along the minus strand of OY856410.1, from coordinate 1,347,932,399 downwards.
TTAGATGGCATGGCCATATGTCATCCCTCCTTTTCATGCTTACTCAGGAGACTTTTGGGGAACACATTACTCAAGCACTAGACAAAGGAGGAATTAGTTACCAAAGGAGGTCCAATGTCACCCTATCTTTTGTTCATTGATGTTCTCTTGTACATTTAAAACCAACAGACACAATCAACAAAATGGATGAACTGATTCAAGACTATAAAAGAGTAGATATGTCAAAAACATTAATTGAAGAAAGTTGACCCACATAGTACGTAACATTAGAGATTTGGAAAAGGCCAATATCTCTAGGGCTTAAATTGTGAGTGTGAATATGAGCATATACGACATCTTAATTTTATATTAGGCAAAGTAGTACATTGATTAAGCATTATGTGGGATTGGAAACCAATACCAAGGGGAGGATGGCCTCATGGGAGGGAAGTTTTGTACATTATCAAGGAGACTCACATTGATACCCAAAAAAAAATCTTGACACCCTACTTCACAATGTGGTGGCATGTGCCTTCACATTAACGTTTCTAAATACAATTGAGAGAAAGATAGTGGCATTCATATGAAGATCAAGAGTGGGTACTAAAAGAAAAAATAGGGTTACTTGGGAGAAAACTACTTCACACGTTGAGGATAGATTTGAGTTACACATGATTACAGATAGACATACAACCTACATTTGAAAGCAACATGGGTAGGGATCACAACAGTGCGAATATGGTGTGTTTATAACAAAACCAACACCACACCACACAAAAATAAAATAAAAAATCCACTCCACACACTGTAATTTTTCATGTGAGAAACTATATCTACACCACCAAAATATCCCAATAAATTACACCGCACCACAATTCAAAAAATTCTATTAATCATAATATTATTAAATATAAAAATTTTAAAGTTGTACACAACAAATGGAAGTAACAACATAAACAATCTAAAAACCTAATATTTATTTCATACTTAATAGCAAAAAAGAATAATAATATTAATAATTGTAGAAAATTATTAAAATTCCTACTTTCCTATAGATTGAATTCCATTTAAAATTAGAGATCTAATATGTATAAGACAACAACAGATAATGTATATAAGATAGTATTCTAAATTTATTTATATATGATTAATATGAAACTGCTTATGAAGGCCAATGATTAATGAGACATTTTGATCATGCAAATTTCACAATAGAGGTGTAAATGTTTTCATTTACCAAAAAAATAAATTAGGGACTATTTTTTTTATTCAAGGGTGAGTCTGTAAAAGAAAGTATGCAGAAGCGGAAGAGGACTTATATATTGGACAAGCAACCGGAGATTTTTCAACAAGTGTCAACCGGGTAATTTAGGTCAACATGTTCTACCAATTTTGATGATAAAACAATGGACAAAATAATGGCAAAGATAAAAGAATTTAAATGCTGAAATTGATGGTTAAAGGACAAATTCTCAAGAGAGGGCATCCGAGAGTCCTTGAGAAGTGATCAACTGAAATGCTTTTTGGAAACATCACACAGTGGAAAATTTGTTTTAAAAATACAAAGTGGCAGAAACTTGATACTGCATTGATCAAATTAAATGTATTTCAGACCGTCAAGACATTTTAGCAAAGTAAGCATGGGTTCACTTGTAGTAGGGGTTTTGTAAAACTAAAAAGTGTTGGTTGTGGGTGACTTTGCAAGGACATTAAGCACTGGTGGCAAATTAAAACCCATTGGACAGATACAGAGGATGACAAATGACCTCAATTTTGCTAACAAATGCGTTTCAGACCATCAATACATGATAGTGTTGGCTTGTAAAATGGAATTTGTGAAACTTAAGTGTTGATTGTGGGTAGCTTTGCAAGGCCGTGAAGCTTTGTTTTCGCTGGTCGTAAACTAAAAAATCTTTTGGAGGGAGAAAGGGCGTGACAAATGGAAGTAGTGTAGAGTTCGATAGAATCTTTTCAACAGCTGGGATCGTCCCTTTAGAAGAAAGTAAAGGCATTTCTCCTCTAAATTACCTCAATTTGGCTCAATACCAGAATTTTATATGTAAATTCGTGCACATCAAAAGATTAGTGAATCACGTGCACATTAAACCAGACAAAGAAATCGTATTTTGGTACATTGACATATTAAACAATAACTCTTTGTTTCAGAGCTTGCTCGCAGGTATCAAAAACCTTGCGTGGAAGTTTCAGCAATTACTATATGTTTATAATCTTTTAATTGGAATATTGACATATTATACAAGAACTTTGTTTCAGAGCTTGCTGACATGTTTCATAATCCTTGGGAGTTTAAAAGTTTCGGCAATTATGTGTCTGAAATCTTTTGGAGTGAAAAGAACTCATGTGGATAAGTAGAACCGCCGCATACACAAGATGGAGGAAAATTATGTGGGTCTGGCAATGAATTAGCATATAGTTCGAACTCAGCTTGCCAGTAAGTTTTTGCGATGTATTTTGTCAACATTGTAATCTTCTTCAAGTGGCTGTTCTAATCCCAACCACACCTTTAAAATTCAGTTAAATGATAATATTTTGTTCTACACTTGCTGAGATTTCATACAGCAACAGTAACCAAAACAGCACAGAGAGTTTCACAATCAAAGTAAAAGAAGAAACAAAGTCTGGGGACTAAAAACATTTTACTTACCATGCTAACATAAATCTCACCATGGAAATCAGATACTACCAAATTTAAAGCTTTTCCATATCAAGCTAATAACAACCAAACAAGATCGCCAAAGCAGAATAAGCAAAGATGGGAGCATCAGTAAGCAGGCGGACCAGATCCATAGAGACAAAAGGGCAAAACCAAAGTAAAATAACAAAAGCAGACGCAAGGTCCCTCAAATAGCGGACAACAGGCCAGCCAGAGCTTAGCCTAAAACGAGTAACGAAGAAAAATCAAATAACAACTAGACCTACATTTAGAAGAAGAACGTCAGGGAAGGAGATTAAGCAAATAGAGAATGCCACTGATTGAGAGCCAGAGCATAACGGGAGATCCAGCGAAAAAAAAAGTAAAACGAGACCTACAGGAGATCGCAAAGCAAAGGAAGTTATTACCCTTCTAACAATCGTTCATTTCCTGCCCGAAACAATAAACCATAGAGAGATTTGGACCTTGTATGACGTTTCCTGTGTGTGTCTTATGATCCAGGAATACCCGATCAAATAATACAGAAACGTCAACACAAGGTACGAAACTCTCACGATTGATCTTCTTGACGAGTAGCTGGATGGGTTGATCTTCTTGACGAGTAGCTGGGAACTGGGTGGAAAAGTAACTGGGAACTGGGTGGGAAAGAAGAGAAAACCCTAACTAGGGCGGACGCCGCTGTCGGATGGGAAGAGAAGAAGCGAAGGTGTCCTTTTATAGCGGAAAGGAGCGGGCGTCCGCCGCCGTCTTGCTTGCGGCGGCAAGATCACTCTGCCTGTGGCTAGCCGTCAGGTAGCGACCCGGAAGTCTTCCCAAACGAAGCTTTAGCCCCTGTTTGGGAACGGACTGAGTCCGGTTTAGGCGGTGTCGTTTTGCGCCAGGTCGGCGTAACCCGGTCCGGTTTGGGCCAAAAATCTGTTTGGTACACAACCCCATTCGACCACCGTTTTGGGATAACGGAATCCCATAATCCGGACTAACCCAGTCCCGGCCTAGGCGGGATTGCAAATCCCAGTCCGGTTTACGCTCCCCCGACACCCCCTTCGACCCCGACTCTCCCTCTCACTCGCGCGCCTCCCTCTTCCTCTCGGCCCTCTCCCTCTCGCCCCTCTCCTTCGCTCTGGTTGTTTGCCTCTCCCTCTGCCGGCTCAGTGTTGGGTCCGTGGGTCCGTGAGTTAAAGCGATACCTCGAGTAGCTCGCGGATGGAGGGCAGCAGTCGTCGGGCGGAGCGTCCGCCGCCTAGTGAGGAGTCAATGCAGCGATCTGCGACCGCCGGGCTACTAGGGCGGCTACATCCTGCAAAGGCAAGGTACCCCAGTGCCCTGTCCTGTCCTTCTGAGCACCATTGTCTGCACCGTCCACCTGATTCAGCCATCGTCCCATCTTGTCGACGCACAAGACAAACCCTAGCAAGGGCAAGCAGTGTCTGTGTTGCTACATATTGGTCGCCTTGTGCATCGAGCTGCTTCACATCCACCTACGCATCTTGGAGGAAGCTGGTGTTCGTCCCTGCTCGCTCGCTGGAGTTGCTGCTCGCTGTCGTCTTCGTCCCTGCTCCGGCGGTGCTGCTCGCCGTCGTCTTCGTCCCTGCTCCGGCGGTGCTGGTCGCTGTCGTCTTCGTCCCTGCTCCGGCGGTGCTGCTGCTCATCCCGACTCTTTCGAAGTTGCTGCTGGGGATTATCCACTTCTGAATAGGTTCGTCATGATGAATAGTTAGGCCTATTTTTTGTACTGAATGATTATGCAAAAGGGGTTAGGCCTATTTGTGTAATGAATCATTATGCAAAGGGGTTCCCCGTGTTCCATGGTGTGTGTTGGATCCCCTGTGTGTGTTTTACATTGATAAAATGATGTTTGGAATCTGTTTGCATCCGTGGATCATACTAGTTTTCATCCGTGGATCATACTATTTTTCATCCGTGGAATCTGTTTGGAATCTGTTTGCAAAGCTATTGTCTAGTTCTGCTCTATAAATTGAATGAACATTCCACATTTGGTCACATTCCCATGTTCTTATCATACTCTTTTTGCCCATTCCACGTTTGGAATCTGTTTGCCCATTCCACATTTGGTCACATTCCCATGTTCTTATCATGAAGCTAAGAAATTGATTCAGGAGTTAGGCCTTGGATATCAAATTTTCTAGGTCTGTAAAAACTACTGTTTCTGTATAGAATACCTAGGTCTGTAAAATAAATGATTTTATTGACCCAACTTCCTCTGTTTCAACTCTTATAACAAATATGTTTGTATTGCTATAATATCTAGCCCAAAGTTTGTTCTTTCTCTCCCTTTTTGGTTGATATTATTGTCGAAAAAATAACTGTAATAAATGATTACAGGTCTTCATGATAAGTTTTGATAATTTTTAGATGAGATTGACCTATTCAGTAGATGATTTTCAGTAAAATGCTTTATGATAGAAAAATTTGTTGAAAAAAATAAAGTGTAACCTATCAACCAAGGAGATCTCATACCTCATGATTGGTTGTAGATAAATGAAATCCTAGATAGAGAAGAGAGCTAGGGGTTTGAGAAGAGAAAGTGGTGGAGATTTTGACCTTCGTATGGGGTTTAGCTTCATAGAATAGCCTTTCATAGTGAGTCTTATCTCACATGTCAATATGCCATTCCTCGTATGGTTTGTCTCCTAATCTCCATTTGTAGGGTTTTTGAGCTGAGAGGAGGAAGAAATGGATTCAGTTTCTAGAGTTTGATTACATTTCTAGAAATTTAGAGTTTAACCTACATTTGTAAGGTTCTTCTCACCTTAAGTGAGTGTTTATCATCATCTTAACATTTTTATTCATGTCAAAAGCCTAATTCTATCTCGTTAAAATAACTAGAAATGTTTATTGTATTTGTATGTGATTGGGTATTGATTTAAAAGATATTAGGTACTAATTTTGAATATTCCTCATTGAACTGAAGTTGATATGTTCCTGATATATTGATTAATGTTCCATATAAAATTCTATGGATAAATGACTATGCAATTTAATGTGAATATTTCCTAAAAATTAGGCCACTGTGTGATATGCTTGGGAATTGAATTGACATGTCTAGAATCATATTTGAATTGTATTAGAATGAATTATATAATGTATTGTTTAATCTTTCTAAAATGGACTGTTTTTTTTGATCGGGAAAGCGTGGGACTCCTTTTTATAGATTTTTGTAAGATATATACAAGCTAGGGTTCAATCCAAAGTGGATCAAAACCAAACAAAGACAAGAAACAGAAAGAGAACTATACATTTAAGGTTTCAATGTCTTTTCTAATCCTCCTCCAATTTCTATCTGCACATAAACTAACATCAAGGAAAATCCTCCCATTCCTTTCTCCCCAAAGGCAATGGAAAATCGCCAAAATTGTTATCTTAGCCTTCATCTCCCTTGAAAGGATAACATCCATCAGAGATTCAGGCACAGAGTTGATATATTCTTCTTCAACAGCCAAACTCCACAAATCTTTAGCATAGGCACACTGAAAAAGAATATGATTGAGATCTTCAATATCATTTTTACACAAAGCACATCTAGAAGGCATATGTAAACCCATCCTCATCATATGATCTCCCGTCAGCAAACCATCCAGAAAGCATCTCCAACCATGAACCAACTGTCTCATAGATCCTTTATTAGTACTCCATAACCACACAGACCAGGAGGGTATAGGATTAATCACCCTAATAACATTCCACGCCTCCTTAAACTTGTGAATCTCTTTCCCTTTCAGAAAAATGCAATCATCCTTCCCATAAACAGGAGAAATCTTCTCCTTAATAACCTGCAGAACATCATTAATATGTCTAGAATCAGACTTAATCCAATCATCCCCATTGAACAACTTATGAAAAGTAGCATATTTCCCCATGCCCAACTTCATCACAGCCTTGCTGCCAAGCACCTCATCCAGATAACGACCCCCCCACCAAGGGTCTCTCCACACTTTGATAAATAACCCATTCCCCACAGAAAAAGAAATATCATCCACAATGTCTTTTCTGAGGTAAAGGATATGCTTCCAGACCCAAGAAGCAGATTGAGAGATTTTACACCTCCAAATAGAGTCCCCTTTTAGGTATTCTAAAATGGACTATTATATACATATGGATCAATATGGGGTGGTCATATCTGTGTTTAGGGATTTTGTTGAGGGATTGAATCAAGTGGGTTAGTTCATCAATATATACTTTTGATTGATGGATGAAATATGTGGAAATGGAAAATAGGGTTTACATGTGTGTGAATAGCCCTAATGAACTCCTGTGCACTAAGATAAGATGATAAGTTTTGATAATTTTTCATTTCCAATATCTACATTTTTCATTGATAAATATCTGCTTTGTAGAGTCCAATATCTACATTTTTCATTGATAAATATCAACATTTTTCATTGATAACATGATCAGTTTTGATAATTTTTCATTTCCAATATCTACATGTTGCATAACGTTTAGATTGAGCACTTATATTGGATGCCCATTCCACATTTGGTCACATTCCCATGTTCTTATCATGAAGCTAAGAAATTGATTCAGGAGTTAGGCCTTGGATATCAAATTTTCTAGGTCTGTAAAAACTAGTGTTTCTGTTTAGAATACCTAGGTCTGTAAAATAAATGATTTTCTTGACCCAACTTCCTCTGTTTCAACTCATATAACAAATATGTTTGTATTGCTATAATACAACCTTTTTGTTTCATATCTAGGCCAAAGTTCCTTCTTTGTCTCCCTTTTTGGTTGATATTATTGTCGAAAAAATAATTGTACTAACTGATTACAGGTCTTCATTGTTGTATAGAATACCTAGGTCTGTATTACAGGTCTGAGACAAATTGAGAAGGTAGAGAGTGTTTCTGTATAGAATACCTAGGTCTGTATTACAGGTCTTCATTGTTGTAATAAGGGGGAACAATTTAATCTTCTGATTTAATCTATGATAATACCTAGCATGTGTCTGAATTTAGGATCAGATAATATATTTTATACTTTGAAATTGAGTCCATCATTTCCACTCTGAGACAAATTGAGAAGTCGGTGTAAAATCATCTAATTCACTACTAGGTTCACTTCCTCTTTCCCTAAATATGATCATCTTACTTGTCACCACTCTTCCTACATATTATACTTGGTTCTCTTCTCTGTCTTCTAAATTGCCTCTTTTGCAGATATTTTATATTTACCAATGCTCTAAATAGCCTCTTTTGCAGAAACAGGACATTGGTTTGTTGAAATTTGTTAATCAATATTCATGGGATTATTGAATAAGTGGGGAACTAGTATAATGCTCTCATTAATACACTGTTCCAGCTTACTTTGTTTTGAATTATTTTTTATGGTTGCTGGAGTGCCAATATTAGATTTGAAGACCTTATAACAGAAGATGCGGGTTCTTCATTTCTTACTGAAAAGTTTGGAATTCTTTTTTATGGATGTTTAACCTAAAATTTATATAACACGGCTTCAGACCTAAAATTTATATAACACGGCTTCAGATCATTTTTTATTTTATTGGAACTAATATACAGAAATTATATGCAACCGATGAACAAGGTAATTTCGTAGTGTCATTACATCTTAGACGACACTATCTAAGTAAATACTTTATCTGAAAAGATAAACGATATAACGATTTGTGTATCATAATATATTGCAGCACCTACGGGGGTATGTCTTCCGCTGACCCCAAGTTTCGTATTGTTTGGCAAAGAGACTCTGATGCCGCTCTAGTATCTGCATTGGGCAGACAATATGACCTAGGCAAGTGTGTCGATGGTCATTTCACTAGGGAGGCTTGGAGGGAGGCAACTGTGGAAATGCAAAATAGGATGGGGAAGACGGCCTGCAATACAGACCAGCTGAAAACTCGGTGGAAGAACTTGAGGAGGGACTATGCCGCTTTGAAGCTTGTGACGAATAAGAGCGGCGTTGGATGGGATGACACAAGGCATAAGCCAACGCTGCCCGACAGCCCTGAATGGAGGGAGAGCCTTGCGGTATATCCAGTAACCAGTCCGTTAATTTAAAAAATATGTCATCCATTAGCATTTTAATTTCATAATAAACATTTTTTTTACTTAGGCAAACAAGGACCTTGCTAGGTTGCTTAACAAGCCATTTCCCCACTACTATGACATCGAGATGATGGCGGGGAGGAACATTGCTAGAGGACATCATGCAATGTCTTCAACGGACACACATATCCCTTCTGACGTTGCCTCCGAGGATGATATCGCTGTCGACTTAGATGCCCCAGACACACCCATGAACACTGGAAGCCAAGCTGAGGAACCTAATATGGGCACATTTGGGATGCAAAGTGAGGGAGAAACCGGGGGAGGTGGAACAGATACACAGAGTGGTAGCGGGAGGCCTCCTATCGTTAGGCGCAAGAAGCGGCCATCAATGCCTCAAGACTGATGTGGGTTATCAAATGAAGTGTTATCTGAATTCACACAGGTTTATGCAAAGGTTCACGAGTTAGGCAGTGGTGTGGCAACTAGATCCTTTGAAAAGAAAGAATTTACAACCATCTTACAACATTTCCAGGACACTTACCCAGATGCCCCCACTCCTGTGTTTACAACACTTGTGAACGCCATCAAGGACTCAACAAACCGCTCCATCTACCTCAGCCTTATAGACACACCTCAAAAGATAACCATATGGTTGCAAGACCTTTGGGAAAGGTCCCAAGCTGCCAATGCAACAACAACACCTTCAATGCCATCCTCGTTCCAAGCTGCCAATGCAACACCAACACCTTCAATGCCATCCTTGTTTATGCCATCTCACCATGCATTTTTCCCGCAATCCCCAACACCCAACTTCAGCAACAGACCAAGTATGGAATCGTCGTTTGCGTCATCTCACCATCCATTTTTTCCTTCGTCCAATGATGCTGGCCCTTCTGGATCAACAAACTTTAACAGCCAGGCATTTAACTCATCAAATCAGTAGAAAGTTCTTTCGTTGTTGTAATAATCTATTTCCCATCCAAACATTTTCGTTGGGCTTAATCTTATTTGCTGAATTGTTGTAATATTTTTATTCCCGTCCAGACATTATTGATTAACTGTTGTAATATTTTATTTCACTGCCATGGTTTTATTTTGCGATCAATCTATTTCGCTTTGTATCCTGGAAGCCATTATTTTATGTGTCCACAATTACATATGACTGTAGCCTAGTTATTTTCCTTGTCCTTGCCATGACAACGTTGCTATGCTTCCACTTGTAGGCATAATGTCAACCACTGACCAAACAGAAACACCTGGCCTCCTCACGCACATTCTACATACATTGTCTGGTCCAGCTAATCACATTGCTGATACAATAGCTGAGTCCATAGCAAACTCCATCATTGACGACATTTCCGACATACCACCTACAATACCTAGGTCAGTTAGCATTAGGAGTGGCCACCAGAAGGTCTTAGAAATTTTAAACGGTCATGAACAAAGGGCTTATGACCTATATCGAATGAGAACACATTCTATATTGGCCCTTGTGGACAAGCTTGAGAGTCGCGCCTTGTTACGAAGCACTAGAGGAGTCAGTTCGGTTGAGGCTGTGTGCTACTTCCTACAAATGGTTGGCCATGGACATACAAATCGTGCTTTGGCTGAGGACTACATTCACTCTGGTGAGACCATAAGTAGGAAGTTCAACGAAGTCTTGGACGCTGTGTGTTCGTTGTCCAATGAGTACATTGTCATGCAAACTGCAGCGACATGCACGACAACACATTCTCGTATATTGGAGACCCCAAGGTTCTACCCTTACTTCAAGGTAATAGTTAGCCCCTACAATCTTTAATCATTTGCAAATATTTTGTATGTTGACAACCTATTTTGCTATTATAGAATGCCATCGGGGCAATTGACGGAACACACATCCCCGTCTTGGTTAAACGAGACAAGCAAAATCGCTACCGAGACAGAAAAGGGAATGTATCTCTTAATTTCTTGGCTATAGTTGACTTCTCCATGGAGTTTACATATGTCCTAACTGGGTGGGAGGGATCGGCTGCTGACCAACGGGTCCTACAGTCAGCGACGACCACAGGCGGGTTTAAAGTTCCGCCGCAAAAGTTTTACCTAGTAGATGCAGGGTATGCCAACACTCGGCAATTCCTTGCACCGTATCGCAACACAGCTTACCATATTTTTGAGTATCGAGGAAACAGACATGCCTACACCAGCAAGAAGGAGATGTTCAACCACCGCCACGCACAATTACGTAATGTTGTAGAAAGAGCATTTGGGGTGCTGAAGCGGCGGTTTGCCTACCTTAAAAAGGGGGCGACATTTCCCATACATTCGCAGTGTCGCCTCGTAATGGCTTGTTGTATCCTCCACAATTTCATACGCCGCCAACATGATGGCGACAGTATAATGGACGAACTCCCAGATGACATTTCAACATCTGCCGTTCCCCCTGCTGGGGTTGACCTGAGTTCCCTCCAACAAACAACTCAGGCCGATTCAAGGGAGGGCGAGCGTTTACGTGAATCCATTTCTAATTTGCTATGGGATGCCCGTTGACTTACAATTGTATCTGTAATAGTCTTCGACATTATTTGAAAAATTGTCCACGACATAACTTTGTAGGCTTTAGTTGTATTTTTTTCAAACTTTTTTCCAGATCCTAATAATATACATGACATAATGAATCAGTAGGTTGTCTTGAAATGGAGAATGGAATGCCTTGCTGTACATGCGGCCTTCAATGCACTGTACGTATGTATATGGATGAAGCGGACGTGACAAATGGACATTTTGAAAACAACAACCCCCACAGACCGTATTTTACATGTGGTAGGGGGCTTGTTTCGAACAGATGTCAGATGAGATTGCCTGCGCAGCGTGTACCACCCACAGTTGCCACACTTACTGCAGTTAGGGATGCTATGCTAACACAACTTGCATATGCCCGCAACGAACGCAAGCTATGGTCTGAACAATGTGACTTTGTCAGTTCGACAAGAGCAGACATCGATAGGCTTGAACAAGGTATTACCACTCTACGTGAGAGGTGCCAACATCTTCGACAACTACTTCACATCACGAGCAGTAACGACTCTTCAAACGAGGACGGATATAATACATCATAGATGTAGAACAAGCACTTTTAGGCCTATTTTATGTTCGGAAAGTTGTATTTGAATTCTATGTTCAGAATCCGACAATGTTTTTACTAATCCTCAATTATGTTTTAGATGTCAATGGATCCATCTGGAGTTCCGAGGTGTGATTGTGGGTTAGATGCAGCCTTACGGCTTAACACAGAGGATGCAGGGTTGTATGATTTTGGCATTCTTAGTGAAAGGCCGGGCGAAATGTATTACATATGTCCTTCTCGTGAGGTGCACTAGTAAATACATACATAATAGGTTGCCGTTGTGTATGCTGCACATTCTTTGTCATTCATTAAATTTTATTATACATTGTAGGGAAAAGATCGGTGCAGATACTTCCGTTGGGCAGTCGATCTCCCCCCAACAATTGATTCTTTAAAAGCTGAGATTATGTTACTAAATGTCGAGTGCAAGTCAGTGTGGGGCCAGGCAATGAACATGAAGGACTGTGTTGAAATTCATCACAACTACGATGATATATACACCCAAAAAAAGTATGAGCATGACGTTGTAGAACGCTACGTTGCCAGTCTGGAGGAAGAATGTAGTTTTCTTTTAGACATTCCTTCACCCACGGTGACGCCATAAAGTTTAATGGCAGAGAACTACATTTAGTTTGGTGTGTCGATTTACATTGTCCAGCATTCGCTGTTTTTAACTTAGGTGAACATAAGAGTTATTATTGTTCTTCTTGTTATTTTTGTTCTTCTTATCTTCTTGTTATTTTTGTTCTTCTTATCTTCTTGTTATTTTTGTTCTTCTTATCTTCTTGTTATTTTTGTTCTTCTTATCTTCTTGTTATTTTTCGTCTTCTGTTCTTCTTCTTATCTTCTTGTTGTTCTTGTTCTTATTGTTTATTACAGTTAACATGGGATCTCATTTCCCTGTAAAGGAGTATGATCTCTCAAACAGGGAGTTTATGAGACGCGTCTCCCTTCCCCTAACATGGATGTGCGAGCCATTTAAGATAACTCCTGGCTATGCTATGGTGGGGGTAGGCAGAATCAACTTTGATGTACAGATCAGGTGGTCTACACCTGAAGAAAGAATGTGGAATAAGAAAGGTAAATATTTAATCATGGATGAAGGTTGGGCTGAAATGTTGGACAAACTAAAAGCCAAACCAGAATGGACTGTGACCCTACAACCAAAACCCAAGGATGACACTCGCCCTACAAGCTTTTATTTGTGGATTCATGGTGATGGGGACAACTCTGAATTGCTTAGGTATATTTACCCGAGACCAGAGGGTTATATATCATCTACTTCAGACTCGGCTGATGCCCTGCTTGTCAGAGACTGCCACCAACCACCAATCTTAATCTCGTCTAGTGATGAAGAAACTGATGTGAATGTCCCTATTGGGGACTCTTCTTCATCAAGTAATGTTGAATCTGTTGCATCAACAAACAATTATTAGTTTTTTATTTTGTGTATTGTCTTTATTTTGTTTATATAACATTACAGACTTGTTATGGGTGCCTGCCCACTAAGACAATTTATATCTATCGAATGTAGCTGAATCTGTTTTACTTTAAAAATGATGTTCACCGTTATTCATCATAATGTTGTTGTATGTTTTATGGAGGGTGTATGTTTTTTCACCATTATGTTGATAAATGATAGCTAACATTGAATATGCATTTTATATTCCCTTAATTATGCGATACACACTTACATCTAAAATATATTACTTACAGAATCTGTAATATGGCTGGGCCTCAAAGGACGCCTTCCTTTATGTGGTGTAGGGAGCTTGATATGGTTCTCAGAGGTATGATGAGAAACCAATATGAATTGGGGAGATGTGTTAATGGAGTATATACTACACAGGCTTGGATGGAGGCATGGTGTCACTTCCGAAACATAACTGGGGAGCCCATATCTTTGACTGAGTTGCAGATGAGGTGGCAACACATAAGGAGAGAGTTCATAACAGACAATCTTTTTATTTTGGGAGATGTATTGCCTCCCCCGCCATTGGCCGTGCAACGCAACTTCATGACGACTCGTCGCATTTACCCACCTGGCGTTTCTCAATACCCTATTAACAATGATGAGTGAATATTGTCACAGTTTGTAGTTGTTTTTGTTTACCTCGCAACATTTATTTGTATGCAACTAAGTTTGTTTGGACCTTTTTGTTTATGTATTGAATGCATAAATCACTTTCTTACTTGTTTGTAGCTAAGTTTGTTTGCAGCATTTATTTTTATTCAATATTGTCACAGTTATCTTTATATTATTGATATTTGCTAATACTAAAATTTGATTTATTAACTATAGATGTCATCATCGCGGTCACGGTCGCGGTCACGGTCAAAGGCAAAGACAGAATTTGAAAAAATAGTGATGTCTCCGTCGAAGATTAAAAAATATGTAAAAGAAAATCTTGTTTGCAAAAAACCATGTTGCGAGCCTCCACGCGATGAGGGCCCAAATGAGAGAGCCGAAGGAACAAGCCAAATGAGGGCCCAAATGTTGCGAGCCTTGTTTCCTCCTACTCACCATCTGCCGTTGCTGTTCGACTGGCCAAAAGACGCCAGCAAACAGGAAACAAATCAGGTGTTGGACGAACCCTGTCCTGTGTCGTGGGAACAGTACGACGAGGCCATGAAGAACGACGAGGCATGAAGTTGCCTGCTTGATCACCAGCTTAGATTGTGTTACTATGTCGTTGTCTAGGTCCAGGGCAGACCTCTCGTTTCATTTTCTATGTTACATATGTATTCGCCCGAGAACCAACAATATATTATCTTTTAATTTATGTGGTATTACGTTCTGCTACAGACATGCTACGCACCTTTGCTACTATTTAATTTAAATACATTAATTAAATTATGTAATTGTTATTTAATATAATACACTTCATCCAACTTCTGCTTAAAAGCGGAAACACAACTACACATACTTATTCTTGTTAAAACAGTTCTACAACATCAGCACAAAATCAGCAGATACTGACTACGTTGCCAAACAAAATCAGACTGAATCCAGTGTAGTAGCCAAACAGAACCAGACTGCAATCAGACTCAAACTAGACCAGCTGACCAGAATCAGACTGTGTTGCCAAACAGAATCAGGCTGGGTTGCCAAACAGAATCAGACTGAATCCTGACTAACCCAGTCTAATCCAGTCCAGACTACGAAATCCCAGTCCGTTCCCAAACAGGGGCTTAGGACCTATTTGGAAATGCATCAAGATGGGATTTAGTATTGTCTTATTAGGCCACGTCTGCGCCACATCATCTGATTCAATGTCGATCCAGTCCGATTTTGCACTGGCGCTTTTGGTTGTAAACCGTGACCCAGTTTTGAGATTTCGTAATAGCAAAAGCTGGACTATCTCAGTCCTGCCAACAACTAGATTAGGAATCTCAGTCCGGATTAGGCTCTGTCTTTTGTGTATTTTGTTTTTATAACAGACTGAAAAACACAAGTTACGAGGCCAGTCGGATTAGTTTGCCAAACAGGGGCAAGTGGGGAACCCCAATCCCAGTCTGGATTTCATAATCGGATGACTGGACTAATCCCAGTCCGGATTTCATAATCCCAATAATCCAAGTACATTGCCAAATAGGGCCTTAGCCCCTGTTTGGGAACGGACTGGGATTTCGTAGTCTGGACTGGATTAGACTGGGTTAGTCAGGATTCAGTCTGATTCTGTTTGGCAACCCAGCCTGATTCTGTTTGGCAACACAGTCTGATTCTGGTCAGCTGGTCTGGTTTGAGTATGATTGCAGTCTGGTTCTATTTGGCTACTAGACTGGATTCAGTCTGATTTTGTTTGGCAACGTAGTCAGTATCTGCTGATTCTGTGCTGATGTTGTAGAACTATTTTAACAAGAATAAGTATGTGTAGTTGTGTTGCCGCTTTTAAGCATAAGTTGACTGAAGTGTATTATATTAAATAACAATTACATAATTTAATTAATGTATTTAAATTAAATAGTAGCAAAGGTGCGTAGCATGTCTGTAGCACAACGTAATACCACATAAATTAAAAGATAATATATTGTTGGTTCTCGGACGAATACATATGTAACATAGAAAATGAAACGAGAGGTCTGCCCTGGACCTAGACAACGACATAGTAAGACAATCTAAGCTGGTGATCAAGCAAGCAACTTCATGCCTCGTCGTTCTTCATGGCCTCGTCGTACTGTTCCCACGACACAGGACAGGGTTCGTCCAACACCTAATTTGTTTCCTATTTGCTGGCGTCTTTTAGCCAGTCGAACAACAACGGCAGATGGTGAGTAGGAGGAAACAAGGCTCGCAACATTTGGGCCCTCATTTGGCTTGTTCCTTCGGCTCTATCATTTGGGCCCTCATCGCGTGGAGGCTCGCAACATGGTTTTTTGCAAACAAGATTTTCTTTTACATATTTTTTAATCTTCGACAGAGACATCAATATTTTTTCAAATTCTGTCTTTGCCTTTGACCGTGACCGCGACCGTGACCGCGATGATGACATCTATAGTTAATAAATCAAATTTTAGTATTAGAAAATATCAATAATATAAAGATAACTGTGACAATATTGAATAAAAATAAATGCTGCAAACAAACTTAGCTACAAACAAGTAAGAAAGTGATTTATGCATTCAATACATAAACAAAAAGGTCCAAACAAACTTAGTTGCATACAAATAAATGTTGCGAGGTAAACAAAAACAACTGCAAACTGTGACAATATTCACTCATCATTGTTAATAGGGTATTGAGCAACGCCAGGTGGGTAAATGCGACGAGTCGTCATGAAGTTGCGTTGCATGGCCAATGGCGGGGGAGGCAATACATCTCCCAAAATAAAAAGATTGTCTGTTATGAACTCTCTCCTTATGTGTTGCCACCTCATCTGCAACTCAGTCAAAGATATGGGCTCCCCAGTTATGTTTCGGAAGTGACGCCATGCCTCCATCCAAGCCTGTGTAGTATATACTCCATTAACACATCTCCCCAATTCATATTGGTTTCTCATCATACCTCTGAGAACCATATCAAGCTCCCTACACCACATAAAGGAAGGCGTCCTTTGAGGCCCAACCATATTACAGATTCTGTAAGTAATATATTTTAGATGTAAGTGTGTATCGCATAATTAAGGGAATATAAAATGCATATTCAATGTTAGCTATCATTTATCAACATAACGGTGAAAAAACATACACCCTCCATAAAACATACAACAACATTATGATCAATAACTAAAGCATGTTGATGTCTGATGAATTCATAAAGATGTAATGTTAAAAACATGGAATGCTGGACAATGTAAATCGACACACCAAACTAAATGTAGTTCTCTGCCATTAAACATTATGGCGTCACCGTGGGTGAAGGAATGTCTAAAAGAAGACTACATTTTTCCTCCAGACTGGCAACGTAGCATTCTACACTGTCATGCTCATACTTTTTTTGGGTGTATATATCATCGTAGTTGTGATGAATTTCAACACAGTCCTTCATGTTCATTGCTTGGCCCCACACTGACTTGCACTCGACAGTTAGTAACATAATCTCAGCTTTCAAAGAATCAATTGTTGGGGGGAGATCGACTACCCAACGGAAGTATCTGCACCGATCTCTTCCCTACAATGTATAATAAAATTTAATGAATGACAACGAATGTGCAGCATACACAACGACAACCTATTATGTATGTATTTACTAGTGCACCTCATGAGAAGGACATATGTAATACATTTCGCCCGACCTTTCACTAAGAATGCCAAAATCATACAACCCTGCATCCTCTGTGTTAAGCCGCAAGGCTGCATCTAACCCACAATCACACCTCAGAACTCCAGATGGATCCATTGACATCTAAAACATAATTGAGGATTAGTAAAAACATTGTCGGCTTCTGAACATAGATTTCAAATACAACTTTCCGAACATAAAATAGGCCTAAGTGCTTGTTCTACATCTATGATGTATTGTATCCGTCCTCGTTTGAAGAGTCGTTACTGCTCGTGATGTGAAGTAGTTGTCGAAGATATTGGCACCTCTCACGTAGAGTGGTAATACCTTGTTCAAGCCTATCGATGTCTGCTCTTGTCGAACTGACAAAGTCACATTGTTCAGACCATAGCTTGTGTTCGTTGCGGGCATATGCAAGTTGTGTTAGCATAGCATCCCTAACTGTAGTAAGTGTGGCAACCGTGGGTGGTACATGCTGCGCAGGCAATCTCATCTGACATCTGTTCGAAACAAGGCCCCTACCACATGTAAAATACGGTCTGTGCGGGTTGTTGTTTTCAAAACGTTCATTTGCCGCGTCCGCTTCATCCATATACACACGTACAATGCATGTAAGGCCGCATGTACAACAAGGCATTCCATTCTCCATTTCAAGACAACCTAGCGATTCATTATGTCATGTATATTATTAGGATGCAGAAGAAAGTTTGTAAAAAAAACAACTAAAGCCTACAAAGTAATGTCGTGGATAATTTTTCAAATAATGTCGAAGACTATTACAGATACAATTGTAAGTCAACGGGCATCCCATAGCAAATTAGAAATGGATTCACGTAAACGCTCGCCCTCCCTTGAATCGGCCTGAGTTGTTTGTTGGAGGGAACTCAGGTCAACCCCAGCAGGGGGAATGACAGATGTTGAAATGTCATCTGGGAGTTCGTCCATTATACTGTCGCCATCATGTTGGCGGCGTATGAAATTATGGAGGATACAACAAGCCATTACGAGGCGACACTGCGAATGTATGGGATATGTCGCCCCCTTTTTAAGGTAGGCAAACCGCCGCTTCAGCAACCCAAATGCTCTTTCTACAACATTACGTAATTGTGCGTGGCGGTGGTTGAACATGTCCTTCTTGCTGGTGTAGGCATGTCTGTTTCCTCGGTACTCAGAAATATGGTAAGCTGTGTTGTGATACAGTGCAAGGAATTGCCGAGTGTTGGCATACCCTGCATCTACTAGGTAAAACTTTTCCGGCGGAACTTTAAACCCGCCTGTGGTCGTCGCTGACTGTAGGACCCGTTGGTCAGCAGCCGATCCCTCCCACCCAGTTAGGACATATGTAAACTCCATGGAGAAGTCAACTACAGCCAAGACATTAAGAGAGACATTCCCTTTTCTGTCTCGGTAGCGATTTTGCTTGTCTCGTTTAACCAAGACGGGGATGTGTGTTCCGTCAATTGCCCCGATGGCATTCTATAACACCAAAATAGGTTGTCAACATACGAAATATTTCCAAATGATTAAAGATTGTAGGGGCTAACTATTACCTTGAAGTAAGGGTAGAACCTTGGGGTCTCCAATATACGAGAATGTGTTGTCGTGCATGTCACTGCAGTTTGCATGACAATGTACTCATTGGACAATGAACACACAACGTCCAAGACTTTGTTGAACTTCCTACTTATGGTCTCACCAGAGTGAATGTAGTCCTCAGCCAAAGCACGATTTGTATGTCCATGGCCAACCATTTGTAGGAAGTAGCACACAGCCTCAACCGAACTGACGCCTCTAGTGCTTCGTAACAAGGTCCGACTCTCAAGCTTGTCCACAAGGGCCAATATAGAATGTGGTCTCATTCGATATAGGTCATAAGCCCTTTGTTCATGACCGTTTAAAATTTCTAAGACCTTCTGGTGGCCACTCCTAATGCTAACTGACCTAGGTATTGTAGGTGGTATGTCGGAAATGTCGTCAATGATGGAGTTTGCTATGGACTCAGCTATTGTATCAGCAATGTGATTAGCTGGACCAGACAATGTATGTAGAATGTGCGTGAGGAGGCCAGGTGTTTCTGTTTGGTCAGTGGTTGACATTATGCCTACAAGTGGAAGCATAGCAACGTTGTCATGGCAAGGACAAGGAAAATAACTAGGCTACAATCATATGTAATTGTGGACACATAAAATAATGCCTTCCAGGATACAAAGCGAAATACATTGATCGCAAAATAAAACCATGGCAGTGAAATAAAATATTACAACAGTTAATCAATAATGTCTGGACGGGAATAAAAATATTACAACAATTCGGCAAATAAGATAAAGCCCAAAGAAAATGTTTGGATGGGAAATAGATTATTACAACAACGAAAGAACTTTCTACTGATTTGATGAGTTAAATGCCTGGCTGGTAAAGTTTGGTGATCCAGAAGGGCCAGCATCATTGGACGAAGGAATGAATGGACGGTGAGATGACGCAAAGTTTGTTGGTCCGGAAGGGCCAGCATCATTAGACGAAGGAAATAATGGACGGTGAGATGACGCAAACGACGATGCCATACTTGGTATGTTGCTGAAGTTGGGTGTTGGGGATTGCGAGAAAAATGCATGGTGAGATGGCATAAACAAGGATGGCATTGAAGGTGTTGGTGTTGCATTGGCAGCTTGGAACGAGGATGGCATTGAAGGTGTTGATGTTGCATTGGCAGCTTGGGACCTTTCCCAAAGGTCTTGCAACCATATGGTTATCTTTTGAGGTGTGTCTATAAGGCTTAGGTAGATGGAGCGGTTTGTTGAGTCCTTGATGGCGTTCACAAGTGTTGTAAATACAGGAGTGGGGGCATCTGGGTAAGTGTCCTGGAAATGTTGTAAGATGGTTGTAAATTCTTTCTTTTCAAAGGATCTAGTTGCCACACCACTGCCTAACTCGTGAACCTTTGCAGAAACCTGTGTGAATTCAGATAACACTTCATTTGATAACCCACATCGGTCTTGAGGCATTGATGGCCGCTTCTTGCGCCTAACGACAGGAGGCCTCCCGCCACCACTCGGTGTATCTGTTCCGCCTCCCCCGGTTTCTCCCTCGCTTTGCATCCCAAATGCGCCCATATTAGGTTCCCCAGCTTGGCTTCCAGTGTTCATGGGTGTGTCTGGGGCATCTAAGTCGACAGCGATTTCATCCTCGGAGGCAACGTCAGAAGGGATATGTGTGTCCGTTGAAGACATTGCATGATGTCCTCTAGCAATGTTCCTCCCCGCCATCATCTCGATGTCATAGTAGTGGGGAAACGGCTTGTTAAGCAACCTAGCAAGGTCCTTGTTTGCCTAAGTATAAAAAAAATGTTTATTATGAAATTAAAGTGTTAATAGATGACTTTTTTTTTTCAATTTAAGGGACTGGTTATTGGATATACCGCAAGGCTCTCCCTCCATTCAGGGCTGTCGGGCAGCGTTGGCTTATGCCTTGTGTCATCCCATCCAACGCCGCTCTTATTCGTCACAAGCTTCAAAGCGGCATAGTCCCTCCTCAAGTTCTTCCACCGAGTTTTCAACTGGTCTGTATTGCAGGCCGTCTTCCCCATCCTATTTTGCATTTCCACAGTTGCCTCCCTCCAAGCCTCCCTAGTGAAATGACCATCGACACACTTGCCTAGGTCATATTGTCTGCGCAATGCAGATACTAGAGCGGCATCAGAGTCTCTTTGCCAAACAATACGAAACTTGGGGTCGGCGGAAGACATACCCCCGTAGGTGCTGCAATATATTATGATACACAAATCGTTATATCGTTTATCTTTTCAGATAAAGTATTTACTTAGATAGTGTCATCTAAGCTGTAATGACACTACGAAATTACCTTGTTCATCAGTTGCATATAATTTCTGTATATTAGTTCCAATAAAATATATAACGATCTGAAGCCGTGTTATATAAATTTTAGGTTAAACATCCATAAAAAAGAATTCAAAACTTTTCAGTAACAAATTTTAAGGTCTTCAGATCTAATATTGGCACTCCAGCAACCACAAAAAATAATTCAAAACAAAGCAAGCTGGAACAGTGTATTAATGAGAGCATTATACGAGTTCCTTACTTATTCAATAATGCCATGAATATTGATTAACAAATTTCAACAAACCAATGTCCTGTTTCTGCAAAAGAGGCAATTTAGAGCATTGGTAAATATAAAATATCTGCAAAAGAGGCAATTTAGAAGACAGAGAAGAGAACCAACTATAATATCTAGCAAGAGTGGTGACAAGTAAGATGATCATATTTAGGGAAAGAGGAAGTGAACCTAGTAGTGAATTAGATGATTTTACACCGACTTCTCAATTTGTCTCAGAGTGGAAATGATGGACTCAATTTCAAAGTATAAAATATATTATCTGATCCTAAATTCAGACACATGCTAGGTATTATCATAGATTAAATCAGTAGATTAAATTGTTCCCCCTTATTACAACAATGAAGACCTGTAATACAGACCTAGGTATTCTATACAGAAACACTCTCTACCTTCTCAATTTGTCTCAGACCTGTAATACAGACCTAGGTATTCTATACAACAATGAAGACCTGTAATCAGTTAGTACAGTTATTTTTTCGACAATAATATCAACCAAAAAAGGAGAGAAAGAAGGAACTTTGGGCTAGATATCAACCAAAAAGGTTGTATTATAGCAATACAAACATATTTGTTATATGAGTTGAAACAGAGGAAGTTGGTTTGTTGGGCTATACAATAATTGAAAATACAGACCTGTAATACAGACCTATAATACAGACCTAGGTATTCTATATACAACTTTTGCATAGAAGAAACATCAATTTATGCTAAGTTGGTTTGTTGGGCTGTACAATAATTGAAAATAGTATTGCCATATATGCAACATGTAGATATTGGAAATGAAAAATTATCAAAACAGATCATGTTATCTTAGTGCACAGGAGTCTACAAAGCAGATATTTATCAATGAAAAATGTAGATATTGGACTCTACAAAGCAGATATTTATCAATGAAAAATGTAGATATTGGAAATGAAAAATTATCAAAACTTATCATGTTATCTTAGTGCACATCCGTTCATTAGGACTAAAGCAATACATAATAGATTTTAAACTGAACAAATAATGACCTATTTAATTGATTGGTACTGAATCAAGCTAAAGCACAAATTCAGACATCATTGTAGGGCTCAAAGCACACTTAAGGGGATCAGATATATGTTAAAGTTTGGTCCATCATAATAGACCTAATTGTAGGGCATTGAAATGCAACCAAGTAAACTGTTGGACATGAAATGCAACAAAAATTATTCCGTACACAATTGTAAAATCATTCTGATTTATTTGGTATGATTGTATAATGGTTCAATAATGAGAATTTGTTTGGGTTCTAAATGAAGCTCAATCACGAATTCAGACCTCAATGTAAGGCATAGAGCACACTTAAGGGGATGTTCCAACTTAAATAAAAACAATACATAAAAGGTTTTAAATTGAACAAATGATAACCTATCAAATTGATTGGTACTGAATCAAGCTCAAGCATGAAATTAGACCTCAATGTAGGGCTTAGAGCACACTTAAGGGGATCAAATAGTTGTTCCAACTTAAATAAAAACAATACATAATAGATTTTAAACTGAACATATAATGACCTATTAAATTGACCGGTACTGAATCAAGCTAAAGCACAAATTCAGACCTCATTGTAGGGCTCAAAGCACACTTAAGGGGATCCGATATATGTTAAATTTTGGTCCATCATAATACACCTAATTGTAGGGCATTGAAATGCAACCAAGTAAACTATTGGACATGAAATGCAACAGAAATTATTCAATACACAGTTGTAAAATCATTCTGATTTATTTGGTATGATTGTATAATGGTTCAATAATGAGATAATTTTTTTTGGGTTCTAAATGAAGCTCAAGCACGAATTCATACCTCAATGCAGGGCTTAGAGCACACTTAAGGGGATCAGATAGTTGTTCCAACTTAAATAAAAACAATACATAATAGATTTGAAACTGAACAAATAATGATCTATTAAATTGATTGGTACTGAATAAAGCTCAAGCACGAATTCAAACCTCAATGTTGGGCTTAGAGCACACTTAAGGGGATTAGATATATGTTCCAAATTAAATAAAAATAATACATAATAGGTGGATTCCAATTTTAGACCATCATAGTAGACCTAGGTCAAGGGGTCATACCTCAGTCAAGGGTTGTGGACAAGGTGCCAAATTAAATTCAACATAAAACAAAGTAGGATGACTAGGGAAATATGCCACTATTTATGAACACATTAAATATTCAGTACACAATAGTAATGCACATCAGGCTCTGTCAGACAGAAAATAGTCAACCGACCATTGAGGGAAAATCAATCAGATTTATTCTGAATTATGTGGTATATGGGTTTTAGTGGTTAAATAGTAGACATGTTAAACTGATTGTCACTTAATGAAGCTCAAACACGAATTCAGACCTCATTCTAGGGCTCAGGGCACATCAAACTAAATAATAATAGGTATTGTGATCAATCAGTACAGTTGATGAGGCTATGTTTACGAGAATAGAGAATGTACACTACACAATAATAGGTTCCAAATTAAATTAAAATAATACATAATAGGTGGATTCCAATTTTGGACCATCATAGTAGACCTAGGTCAAGGGGTCAGACCTCAGTTAAGGGTTGTGGACAAGGTACCAAATTAAATTCAACATAAAACAAAGTAGGTGGATGAACACATAAAATATTCAGCACACAATAGTAATGCACATCATGCACTCTTGGACAGAAAATAGTCAACCAACAATTGAGGGTAAATCATTCATATTTATTCTGAATTATGTGGCATGAGGGTTTAGTTTTTAAATAGTAGACCTATTAAACTGATAGCTACTAAATGAAGCTCAAGCAAGAATTTAGACCTCATTCTAGGGCTCAGAGAACATTAAACTGAACAATAATAGGTACTGTGGTCAATCAGTACAGTTGATTTGGCTATATTTATGAGCATAGAGAATGCACATTACACAATAATAGGTTCCAACTCAAATAAAAATAATATATAATAGGTGGATTCCAATTTTGGACCAACTATCTAGACCTAGGTCAAGGGGTCAGACATCAGTCAAGGGTTGTGCTATAATAGGTGGATTCCAATAATATACAAATGTAGGTTAAACTCTAAATTTCTAGAAATCAAACTCTAGAAACTGAATCCATTTCTTCCTCCTCTCAGCTCAAAAACCCTAGAAATGGAGATTAGGAGACAACAAGTGAGAAAAGAGGGAGATTTGATATCACTTTGAATCAAACCATACGAGGGATGGCATATTGACATGTGAGATAAGACTCACTATGAAAGGCTATTCTATGAAGCTAAACATACTTGATTTCATCATATCTCAGATGGTGAAACCCTAGGTCAAAATCTCCACCACTTTGTCTTCTCAAACCCCTAGCTCTCTTCTCTATCTAGGATTTCATTTATCTAGAACCAATCATGAGGTATGAGATCTCCTTGGTTGATAGGTTACACTTTTTTTTTCAACAAATTTTTCTATCATAAAGCATTTTACTGAAAAGCATCTACTGAATAGGTCAATCTTATCTAAAAATTATCAAAACTTATCATGAAGACCTGTAATCTGTTAGTACAGTTATTTTTTCGACAATAATATCAACCAAAAAGGGAGAGAAAGAAGGAACTTTGGGCTAGATATCAACTTGTATTATAGCAATACAAACATATTTGTTATATGAGTTGAAACAGAGGAAGTTGGGTCAAGAAAATCATTTATTTTACAGACCTACGTATTCTATACAGAATACAGACCATTTTTTACAGACCTAGGTATTCTTAGCTTCATGATAAGATGGGAATGTGACCAAATGTGGAAAGGCATCCAATATAAGTTTCAATAGTTGACTAAAGATGTGTTTGTCCAGTGAAGCATACATTTTAAACTAAATAGTCATAGAAGAAATGACAGTGTTGACAATTTATTTCAACCAGGGTAAAGCTCATTATTAGAAAGAAGGAACTTTGGGGTAGATATCAACCAAAAAAGTTGTATTATTCCCTGGCCGTATTCAAACACAACGATTAACAATAATACTACAGATTCTGACTGTCATACACAACGATTAACAATAATACTACAGAGATGGATATATTGTTGGAAAAAGCATAACAACGACAAACATTGATTAAACTATGCCATCGACTGATAAAATGTGACTGTCATACACAATGATAACTTGTTTGGAACCAATGTCGGGTGAATAAATACACAAATTGATGAGCAATCCACCTCAGAAAAGTCTGCCCTAATCGACATCACAAACAAAGCGTCGGCTACCCTATTTCATAACCAACCTTAGCAGCAAGGGGCGAGAAAGAAGAAGCACTGCGGAATCCTAGCTGTGTGTAGCGCCGCCGGAGCACCAGGGAGGAGAACCGCCGGATTTCAGCCACGGAAGATCAGCTTCCGCGAACAGCTGCTCCAACAGGCGCAAGTGGAAGTGAATAACCTCGCAGCACAAGGCGAATATGAAGGCAGACGGGGGCTTCGGCTTGGAGCTAGGGTTTCTCCTTCTCCTGTGCATCGACAAGATGGGACAATGTCAGATTGAGATAGTCGAAGACCAGGGCAGGGTACGGGTTACCTTGATTTTGAGGGATGTAGCTGCCCCAGTAGACCGGCGGTTGTAGACGGCTGAATAAATTCTCCACGCGGGCGCTGCGCCCGAAGATGACCTACCTCCATCCGCGATTTCGTCGAGGCCGCAGACATCGCTTTTACTTCTCTCACACACGGACCAATAGTATTGCCCGCAGAGAACAGATGCGAAGCATCGGGAAGCAGACCGCCGAGAGGGAGAAGGCTAGGGCGAGAGGGAGGGGCGACATGGAGGGGGCGCGAGGGATCGGGGTCGGGGGGTTGTAAATCGGATTGAGATTCGCGATCCTGCCTCGACCGGGACTGGGATTATGCGGATTATGGGATTCCGTTATCCCAAAACGGGGATCGAACTGGGTTGGCTTCCAAACACATTTTTCGACCAAACCGGACCGGATCGGGCCCTCGTGGCGCTAAACGACGGGCACTAATCCCGGTCCAGTCCGTTCCCAAACAGGGGCTTAGAGTCCGATTGGGAGGCTGACAGTTCGGCGACACGACAAATAAATGCAGCTGGATATGTGTGCCGTAGCAATTTCTTGCGGCAGAAAATGAGGTTAACTTGCCGCCGGTTAACTTACCTCCAGCAAATATGTTGGAAGCCAAACGCAACTTAGTATGATAACTTATCATTTTAAATTAATGGAACTAGCAGAATCGCACGTAGTGTGCAAATAAAACTAACTCGGTCTTTACTTTCTGGACATTTTTTTGTTGCAATACAAAAAATACAAACACACACCAGATACAAAAAAAAAGAACAAAATAATCAAAATTACTTCGGCACTTTATGAAAAAAACTCGATTAATGCCAGCTCAGGTGTATGATTACTAAAACTACATCTGTTCTAAAACAAATAAGCAAACAAGCCATACATGAAACATTAAACTCCTTGTAAATTACGTGTTGTTGAAGCATGCAAACGGAATTCACAACTCATTTTCTAACTTATTTAAAGTTGAAAGTGAGCAAATAAAAATACGTAATGAAGAATCTCAATTTCTTTTTAAAAAACAACTAAAATCCAAAAGCATATATTAGAGATTGTCGTTTTCATAATGTAGTAATAGGTGGACGTTGATGGTGTCATATATTAAGGATATATTTTACTAGTCTTTATTTTCATGATGACATGTGTATTAACGGCATACTTCCCGATATGAAGAGTATATTTCACAATATTAAGCCACTCCTACATGATCAAATTTGGTATTGCCAACACCGATGAGTTATAAAAAGAATCTTAGTACTAGAAACCAATGCTACAACGTAAAAAGTGTGCATTTATATTAGTAGTTAAAAAAACATCGGTGCATTATAAAATCGTCATCGATCTGGGTGTTTATATCGTTGCACCACAGTGGATTCAATAACCAGGGAAGAAAGGATGGTCTCTGTTATGTCTAGACCTAATCTACCTTGCTCATAAGTTGTGTGGATGAAGAATCTTGTTCCCCTTTGTTCTTCACCACGAAAGGAATCTTAGAAACATCATAGATGATATTTACCTTGGAACATTACAAACCGGGGGGTCGTTTTATGGTTTAATACGCTTAGATCTCATATCGTTTGTGATTATTGAAATCTACCTTGAACTCGCACCACCCCCTCTGGATCGAACTTATTGAAAGATCAGTCAAACACGATCCACGTTGGCATCGGGAGGGACAAGTTAAAGGGGCCACATATCTAATGGGCAATGTGGGACATTCAACCTCAAGATTAGTGCACAGGGGCATCCCAGTATCTAGTAACCATGCCTTGAGAACATAATCCTTAAATAGAAAGTTGAATTGACCCTCTTAT
This sequence comes from Alisma plantago-aquatica, assembly GCA_963693085.1. Taxonomy (NCBI): domain Eukaryota; kingdom Viridiplantae; phylum Streptophyta; class Magnoliopsida; order Alismatales; family Alismataceae; genus Alisma; species Alisma plantago-aquatica. The sequence goes on along the minus strand of OY856410.1, from coordinate 1,347,904,376 downwards.
CATTGTCAAATAGGAAGGCATGGAAAAGCCCTACTAAATTTTCCAACAAATCCACATGTAAGACTACACATAATGATCCATCGTATTCACAAATCTACATGTACTTGTAAAAGGTTCATCACAAGCAACCAAAGTCACCACCTGTCTAATACAAAAGGAATGTGTATTTATATATATTCATATATATATATATATATATATATATATATATATATATATATATATATAGAGAGAGAGAGAGAGAGAGAGAGAGAGAGAGAGAGTCAGGCTAGGATACACTCGAGTGTATCTGGAACGGAATACACAATATTTTTTTTGAAAATCTAATCTGTTGATATTCTTAAACGTCTCGTGAACAACTCATACACAAAATTTGAGCACATTTGGATATGTATAGCTCATGTTATGAAGACCGCAAAAATTATGCATTTCAAATTAGTTTCACGCGTCGATTTTGTTGCCCTTGGATGAGTGACATACACTCATCCAAATGGGCTCAAATTTTGTATGTAGCCTAGTTATCGTATGTCGGTGAAGATCAATAGTTTATATTTTGCAAAAATTAGTCTTAATATGCAAACACACTTGAGTGTATTCATGCGATCCATACACTCGAGTGTATTCTAACCTGACTCTCTCTCTCTCTCTCTATATATATATATACATATATATATATATATATATATTTGTGTGTGTGTGTGTGAATATATATACGTGTGTGAACATTATGTACAAAGCATACCATCCAAAATTGAGTCATAGATACATTACCAAATTGAATCACCCTACACATACTAGAGAACACATGGAAAACTACAGACACACTAAGAGGTTGGACTCTCACCTTTCACTCATCGTTGTCCTGAAGAAGGTGCGTCCTCACCAAAAGTGTTGGTATGTATGCCCATAGAGTCATCCCAAGCGATTACATGGAGTCAAATATTAACTAATCACTTAATACGATTAATTGGTTAATTAATTCATTCCAGAATATTCTAATTCATCTATGAGCATTTTAATTAATACAATCTTTCTATTTACCGAAGGGTTTAGGAAACCATGTTTCCTTTCGTCTCCAATTTAAAGGGGTTTGACAGCCGATGTCTATACAAGATAATGACACATTAAGTTATGATTAGGTTGCAATACAATATTTTATAAGATTTCTATTTTGATATTTAAGGTTTAATATGTAAGTTCATATGCAAAGTTTTAGGGTAACATCATATTTTATAAGAAGGATTGAACCATCTTGTCAGAATTGATATTTTTAGATATGTTGTACTTATGATACTTTCATAAGCTTGACTTAAGATACTTTGTATACTTAGTATTTCTATATTCATGTCAGACCCTTTCTCATAAGACATTAGACTCACTTATGATATAATTGGTATAATGAAGTAATCTTACCAAATTAGAGTTTTAGAATAAAGTTTACCCAGATAATAAGATACATGCTCAAATCCAGCAATGAATTTAGTCTAGAACTTAATAATAAGAGATTTAGATTCAGACTTAGACTACTCTTTGTGTGAGTAGCCAGATTATGAATAAAGATACATGATAAGGGTTTAGACCCAATCTCAATTATGAAGTAATTGAGATCCATATTCACATTCAGTTTTAGATTAAGTTTATCACTTAAGAATAAAAGATTCAGATTTAGAATTCAGTACATGCTCAATACTCAGTAATCAGTTTCAGATAAGTTCAAATATCAATATTCAGTTTTAATATAAGATAAGTTTAGATTCAAAATTCAATAAAGCAATTAGTATTTAGCTTCAGTTCAGATTAAGAATTAAGTAAGTTTAGACTTAAGATAAATAAGTCGAAACCTTCACATAAGACATTATATGATAAGTCATCATTCAGTTGTCCTGGGACGATTCAGAGGCATCTGTTGCCAAGTCAGAGGAGTGTTTACTCCAATTCAGAGGTACTTTGGTACCAAGCAGGGCGTAGTTACGCCAATTCAGAAACACCTTGGTGTCATTCAGAGGCATGTAGTGCCAATTCAGGGTACTTCGGTACCAATTCAGGGCGTAGATACGCCAATTCAGGAGGTCTTATTATATAACGGTGGCCACAGTCAGATAAAAATTGTAAGTAAAAGATACCTTAGATTAGAGATTCCCATAACCTCATCCATGAGTGTGATGAGAGGGAATCAGATAAGATAAGTATGACCCATGTACGGTGGTGCAAGTCTTGAGATCCATGTACTAGGGTACATGTCTCCAGAGAGAGAGAAAAGGGTAGAAAGATAAGAATTCAAATAAAGTCATAAGAGAGAATATGTTACATATTTTACTCAGAGTTTGATGTTAGTTTCATGTTTATAAAATCTAGTTTCAGTTCTTTAGCAATGTTTAATTTAGAATACTCATGCAACTTACTCTAACGACTATTTTTCCTAATGCATGGCTGGGGACGCGATGTCCGCAGGATTTGGAGCAGCTGAGGATCAAAAGAACAAGTAAAGGACTAGAATATTTCAAGCTCAACCTCGTGGGGTGCCTTTTGCCTAGACGATCTAGAGTTTTGACATATTTTTATTATGCCTAGTTATGTTGTCAATTAGATTAGATTTTATGATTTAACATGATGTAGTTTTCCGTTGACAAAAACTATGTATGGATCAGTTGTACAGTTATGCATAAGTGTTTCATTTACTTTCATTGCAATGATAATCATGTTTGTGACACTCCTAGTAAAAAAAATGCTTCCGCTCATGTGATAAGAAAAATCTGGGTGTTGTAGTATGGGAAGTCATTTAGTGATTGTCTGTAAAATTTGGATAAGGTTTTACAAAGGTGTGAGGACACTCACTTAGTCTTGAATTGGGAGAAGTGTCGTATGATGGTGAGCGAGGGCATAGTGCTTGGACACAAGGTATCCAAGAATGGTATGGAAGTAGACCCAGTCAAGATAGAATTCATCTCCAAGCTACCTCCACTAACATCGGTGAAGGGAGTAAGAAGCTTTTTGGGACATTCTGGGTTTTACCGTCATTTTATCAAAGATTTTTCAAAAATTGCTAAACCCTTGTCGGAACTATTGGAAAAAGACACTAAATTTTCTTTTGATGATTGATGCTTGAATTCTTTTGAATAACTAATGGAGAATCTTAGCTCTGCACCTATTGTGCAGGCTCCTGATTGGAGCCTACTGTTTGAGCTGATGTGTGACACATCAGACTATGTTGTGGGAGCTATGTTGGGTCAACACAAAGACAAAGCTCTTACAGTCATATATTATGCATCCAAAACCTTGAATGATGTACAACTTAATTATACAACCATATAAAAAGAACTATTAGTGGTTGTTTTTGCATTTGAGAAGTTCCACCAATACCTAGTTGGGGCGACGATGATTGTGTAGACCGACCATGTTGCCATCAAATACATGTTACAAAAGAAAGATGTAAAACATAGATTGATTAGGTGTATTTGACTGTTACATGAATTTGACATAGAAATTAAAGACAAGGTAGGGTGGAAATGTGGTAGCGGATCACCTATCTAGGATGGAAAGAGTGAATGAAAAACATGTAGACATCCCTATTGTTGAGGATTTTCCAGATGAACTATTTTTTGCCATCAAGACTAAGGATCCCTAGTTTGTAGATATTGTTAATTATTTAGCATGTAAAGAGATGATTGTAGATTGGGGGTATCAAGAAAAGAAGAGACTTTTCCACTCATTGAGGTTTTACATCTGGGATGACCTGATTCTTCTTAAACAATGTAGAGATGGACTTTTTAGGAAGTGTGTATCTGAATGTGAGGTTGAGAGCATTTTTTCACACTGCCATTCTTTACCTATAGGAGGGCATCACGCTAGCTCTAGGACTGCCGCCAAAGTTTAGATAGTGGATTTTATTTGCCAACACTGTTTAAAGATGCACATGATTTTGTTTGTCATTGTGATGCCTGTCAACATGCAAGTAACATTTCTAATCGACATGAGATGTCGTTAAATGTTGTGTCCAACTCACAAAAATAAGATTAATTAAGCAGAAGTGATCATTTGCAGCGGATTACTGAAAATTACTAAAAATTAAAACCTTTTTCAAAGAGATCCAATCATAGGAAAACTCTTTCAACAAGAACCAATGTATTACATTTACATCCTGGTTCATAAGTACATATCTTGTACTATCTCTTCTCGAGGGTTACAACATCAACTGCCTTATTAAAAGTTAAACACCGACAACATAAGAACCTCGAGGCATTAAGCCAAAATCTCAAAATGATTCATTAAAAGCACTAACTATTAATTCTAAGGACCTGAGAGTACAGAGACGACACATAAGACTTCTATCTACAAACACGACAAACATCACATTCCACCGGAGCTGTTGCTGTTGTACCTGCTGATGTTGAAGTTCTTCTTCTGCAAGATATTCTCAATCTCCTTCGTGCTCGTCCACCTAAAAAAGTGTTGGATCCCACGGGGGTGAGACAATTGAAAATTACCCCAGCGAGAGATATAACTCTCCGCCAGAAACATCATTATTGCAGTTAATTAATATAAAACTGAGCAGAGGACAAGCAGTTTATATCATTCTCGTCTTTAACTATTGCAACTATCTATGATAGAGCAATAAATCATTTATTCTCTTTAAAGGAATAGAAAGAGCATGTATATTATTTATTTATTATATTAACTCAACATCTCATGCTTTTCCCATGATACTCATTACTCTGATATGTCACCCATGACTCTTTCTTGTTTCTATCTGATGGCCTTAGCCAATCTGTTAAACATGTATTGGTTTATACTGGATATGAGAGTGTACATCATCATGTCTTGTTTAGGCATTGGTCCATACCGATCCTATATAAATATTCCAGGCACTGGATTATACCAATCATGTACAACTAGTACAAGCATTGGACTTATATTGTTCCTGTGTATCCATTCCAAGTATTGGACTATGCCAATCCCAACTATTCCAGGTATTGGACTATGCCAATCCTGTGCAACTATTCCAGGTTTTGAACTATGTCAATCCTGTGCAACTATTCCAACTATTGAACTATGTCAATCCTGTGACATTATTCCAGGTATTGGGTTAATACCAATCCTGTGCAGTTATTCTAGGTATTGGGTAAATACCAATCCTATGCAGTTATTCTAGGTATTGAACTATGTCAATCCTGTGACATTATTCCAAGTATTGGGTTATGACCAATCCTGTGCAGTTATTCCAGATATTGAACTATGTCAATCATGTGACATTCTTCCAAGTATTGGGTTATGACCAATCCTGTGCAGTTATTCCAGGTATTGGGTTAATACCAATCTTGTGCAGTTATTCCAGGTATTGAACTATGTCAATCCTGTGACATTATTCCAGGTATTGGGTTATGACCAATCATATGCAATTATTCTAGGTATTGAACTATGTCAACCCTATGACACTATTCCAGGTATTGGGTTATGACCCATCTTGTGTAATTATTCCAAGTATTAGGTTAATACAAATCCTGTACAGTTATTCCAGGTATTGAACTATGTCAATCCTGTGACATTATTCCAGGTATTGGGTTATGACCAATCATGTGCAGTTAATTCAGGTTTTGAACTATGTCAATCCTGTGACATTATTCCAGGTATTGGGATTTAACCAATCATGTGATATTATTCCAGGTATTGGGATTTAACCAATCCTGTGATATTATTCCAGGTATTGGGATTTAACCAATCCTGTGATATTATTCCAGGTATTGGGATTTAGCCAATCCTATGATATTATTCCAGGTATTGGGATTTAACCAATCCTGTGATATTATTGCAGGTATTGGGATTTATCCAATCCTGTGCATCTATTCTAGGTAATGGACTATGCCAATCCTGTGTATCTATTCCAGGTATTGAACTATGTCAACCCTGTGCAATTTATCACATATCATCACATCTTGTCACCTCTCATTAGGCAATCACCATTCTTATGGCTTAAAATGCACATTCAACATCTTGGCACCTCTCATTAGGTAAACATTAACATCACTCTTTAAGAGCTGGATGTGACATCTTTCTATGATGTCTTGAAGAATTTCCTTCCTTATTACTTTTAACTTACTTAAGCTTATCATCTTATGTCGTATTAAGGTATTTCCCATCTTAATACTTTTATCCACTAACCTATCACTTTTATCATAAAGTGCATCGGTCATAGAACACTCATTAGGATTGTCCAACTATCTTCAAAGATATGTACTCATCTCAGGTTAAAGAATTGTTTGCTATAAGGTTACCTATAATCAATCACTTTAGATATTTCCCTTATTAGTGTAATAATCACTATTCCATTATTAGGATTAGGTCTCCCATACCATCATCCTTTATTAGGGTTTAGGGTTTCACATACTATCATACTTCATTAGGGTTAGGATTTTCATATACCATCACCCTTCATTAGGCTTTCACATCACATTTCCCATAATTAGGGTTTACTATTCATCCCAACTAGGGTTTCTCATGGCATCACCCTTAATTAGGGTTTCTCATACAATCGGCCTCAATTAGGGTTTCTCATGGAATCAACCTCAATTAGGGTTTCTCATGGAATCACCCTCAATTAGGGTTTCTCATGGAATCAACCTCAATTAGTGTTTCTCATGGAATCACCCTCAATTAGGGTTTCTCATTTCATATCAATACATCAGGGTTTTACATCACATTACCCTAATTTAGGGTTTCATACACTTTACCCTAAAATTAGGATTTACTATTCAACCCAATTAGGGTTTCACCCTCCATTCCTATAATTAGGGTTTACCTTATGTTACCCTAAATTAGGGTTAGGTTTTCATTAACCTTATGGATTAGGGTTTCATGATCTCTTTACTGAGGATCATAATTTAATCACCACATGATTAATACTCATGTAAGAATTCCTTTCTATCATCCTTTCAACTTGATTAGGTTTATATCAACCCTTCAATCAAGTATATATATTTACAACTATGGTTGACAAAGTGTACTGAAACATTGCTTTCATAAGCTTATAGGGATTAACTCATCTAGGGTTACCATTTACTTAGTACCTTATAGATACAAACCTAGTGATTGTCTTTGAGATAAATCAGTAACAACAATAGGATCATTTTATCTTTCATCACCTTAGGTTTCCAATTAATTTAATTACATTGAAACATCCAAACATTCTTGACCATTGATACTCCAAACGGTTTGAAATCGTTTAAGCAAAACAATGATGAAACTGTATGGACAAGTCACACTTGAAACCACTTGGGCTCTAAACGGTTTGAGACCGTTTGGACTCAAACGGTCTTAAGACCGTTTGGTCCAAACCCTCTCAAAACCAAATGGACCAAAATGGTCTTCCACCACTTAATCAATTTAGGATTTCAATCATTAAACCATCTATCAATTGAACCACTGATATATTCTTCAATTAGACCATTGAATCACCCTTCAATTGGACCTTCAATTAGGGTTTTGAACCCAATTGAACTAGGGTTTATAATCAAGAAACCATCAATTAGGGTTTTGAAATCAAGGAACCATCAATGGTTGACATTGTAGAACTAGTCGAAATCAATGGGTCATCATCAAACCATAACATGACTGACACAATTTTACCGTGCGTCGGGTATCCACCATTAAGTGTTTGGTTTAATCAATTCAAGTGGAGATCTTTAGGATTGCGGTTTCACCGCGGGTTTTCATTGTATGCATTTCTATATAGCAACTCAGATTTATCTCTCTATCCGGGTAGTGGCCTGTAGTCAGAATTGCCCACTGTCGTGGTACAATCCACTACCTATGTCTAGGTCGGTTCCACCGTCGTAGTAACCTATACCCTAAACTAGGTGCATTACAATTGACCTCTGGGTATCCACCATTAACCTTACACCACCTTGTTCAAGGGATTTGTTGATTAATGTGAATTTCGTCTCTTTTCAACCGTTAATTCTTCTTTCAAAGCAATTAAGGGCATTATATTATTATTATGGTGATCAAGCATAACAATATAATTGAGAAAACGAAATCATACCACGGATTTAAGAGATAAACGATGAATTACTATGATAAAATTGTCATACAATGCTTCCCCGGGCTACTCCCAGTCCTAAAGATAAAGGGGATTAGCCCCGCATGTTCATCTCAGAGCAAAACATGGTAGAGAAAAGGGGAAACATGGAGAAAAACGTGAATAAGCTGTAAAACCCCTGAACGGAGAAGATCCAAGCGGTCCTTGGCGTAGAACACGCGATCCCCGGCCTTTCGGCGGTGGAAAACGTCTTTTTCAGCGTCCGGAACGTCTGGGGCGTGATTCTGGGCTCCGTTCTTCTCTCCACACCTTCTCGGGACGTGTGCAGCGACTAATGACGTGATAGATTGCTCTTGGCCACCGTCATTAGGTATAAGCACCGAGTTAGGTCACCAAATTATCACAGCCGTCAGATTTAGATCGATATGAAGCAAACTTGTATCTGACGGTGTCGATACCATCGACGTGAGTCGATGGTATCAACCTTGCACGGTATCAGCTGGTCTTCTTTTCTTTTCTTTGTTGCGACTGATGCTAACTCGATACCATCGATGAGGGTCGATGGTATCGACACCCTTAGGCGTCACTTTTGTCTTTTTCCGTCGCTGAAGCTCCTCGTGTCGATAGTATCGACTTTAGGGTCGATAGTATCGACTGTCTTCTCTCCAGAAACCTGATGGTATCTCGATACCATCGACTCTCCTGTCGATAGTATCGACTCTGTGATGCTCCTTGCAGTTGGCAACATGTGGTCGTGTCGATGGTATCGACAGCAGCAAATATTCATTTTTCCTGAAATTGCAACACAAAACCACATAAGACAAAATAAAACATATTATTGTATTCATTTATGCTCAAAACACTAAAATAAGGGAGATTTGACATAGAGAAGGATCATAGACCAAAGTAAATGAATCATGCAATATTAACCACAAAAATGACCAATAAATGCATAAAACACAAGTAGAATATGTCTATAAATGCGACTCAAAATCATCGCATCAAACTCCCCTAAGCTTGAACATTGCTCACCCTCGAGCAACTAAACTTTAGAATAGAATTGCGAGGGTCAACTAAAGAACAGTTCATCACAACAAACATCACCATATGATCCCCACCGGACATTCACATTCCGGCCCTTACTAACCACGAAATGATAATTATCCTAAAGGCGATAATAATCATCCATAAAAGATATCTACCTCAAAATTGATGAACACTATCATACAAGGCAGTTAACATAATAAAATTCGCAAGTTCAGACTCGGTGCATCTTGTGATCTCCTATGCTACGTTGCTCGCCCTAACTACCATCTACATGGAAGCAGCTCTCCTGATATTCATAAGTGAGGAGAAAATCACGCTGGCCTACCAATTCGAGCAACGGGTGAATGGAATGGGTGGCTCATAGAAGAAGTGGAAGCATTATACAGTTTCAACATGCACAAAACATAAAATGACCTAAATGATGCATATGCAAGTGTAAATGCCCTAATGCCTACATTTGGGTGGAATGATGCATGCACTATCATTCTGTCTCAAGGTGAGATGGAATATCTACAAAAGCTACACCATGTGCTTATTCTTCTTAATATGCAGTGAAAAACATGTTCCTTTCTCCCTCTCATTCCTATTTATTTCTCAATTCTCTTTTTTTTTCATATTTTTCTTCTCTTTTTTTTAAAAGGCCCTTTATATCCAATAATGACAATGAATTATATGTCGGGCTCACTTTTTCTGCATAGCTCAAATGTTTGAAGCATTTAGAAGGTATGGAATAAGTTAATCACCCTTATTGTTTCAGAAGAAATAAGATACATGATGTACTGTATGCATAAAAATTATGAATGCAGCTAAATGACACGCACCTAAGGATAATTCACATGTATAACTATTCTAAATTTTTTTTAATGCAAAATATGTGAAAATAATTGCAATTCAAGTCCTATCTACATGAAATGCAATCAACGAGGTTAAAACCATAATGTACTTCCAATTCTTATGGTGCATTATGAAAAACAATGAGGTGGATAGATCACAAGACTAATTGACTGAACCTTTGCAAATTATTATGTGTCCCTCCTTATTGACCTGTGTGGTAATTAAGAGGTTTCTCTCTCTTACTTCAAATTAAGGTCTCATTATCATTTGGTCAGTTTAGGCTCAAACAACCAATTTCGTCCACTTTTCATGAATCCTTAGGAATGTAAAGTTGTGATTTTCTGTTTTAGAGTTGACAAACCCAATCATTTTCTTAAGTTATGTGCTCAAAGTTAAACAACACAAGCTTGCAAAACACTAATTTTTTTTAAGTTCTCCCTTAATTCCCATGTACAAGCAAACGAGATGACACAAGACGTAAGACATCCACAATTACACTAGATAGAATGTGGATCCTACAAACAAACTAAGAACTAAGAAAAACAAATGACAAAAGACAAAATAATAAAACTAAAAACTGAAAAAAACTAAAGGATAGAGATGTTCCAACTCCCCCCTAAGCTTGAATTCGACTATGGCCTCATAGTAAAAAACAACCTTAAAGGGTGGAACATAGATACCGATCACTCTTCCGGCGGAGGCGGGTACTGCGGGGCCGTGGGGTCCCAAGATGGGTACTGCCCCTGAAAACTTGGATCATACTGGGGCATGGGCGGAGGTTGTGGATACCCCCCAAAGTAGTTCTGGCTCCAGTAATGATCATAGAAGGGCTGCTGCTGCATCTCCATCCTATGCAACATGTCGTGAATATGTTGTTGGTTGTCGAAGAGGAGGCGCTCATTTTCAAAAATAGCCCTTTGATTGTCAAGCAACCGATTCGTTGTATCCTGAATACTGGCATATGTCGCTGTATGCTACTGCTACGTCTGATGAATATCCTGCAGCATGGCATACATTCCTTGCATTGAGTAAACATCTTCGCTTTGCTGCGAGTGCTGTGGAGGTGGAGGCTGGTAAGAAGAAGATGCACCCAGGTGCATGCGAGGACGCTTCCTAGGTGCCACTCGTGCACGAAGAGGAGTGAAGGCCTCATCTTCCTCTTCAGCCTCATCACCGTCATTGTCGTTGTCGTCATTGCCACCGTCTTCATCCGAACTCTCAATGGCAATCACATGCCATCAAAAATGCTGAGCACCCTCTATGTGGAAGACAGGGTCGGGGAGCGAACACTCTTGATAAGCGTGATTAACGTGGCAGTGGGCATACGTCAATCCATTACGCAGAAGGATGAGGTTGGAGCGGTGAAGGTGCTGCAAATTGACCTTACTTCTGTTGGAGAGAGGAGTCAGCTGAGAGAAATTCAACCCAAGATAGTGGGCCAGTGGTGTGATGAGCCCTCCAAAATGAATTGGAGCCTTCTGCGTGCTCCTCTTTACAGCCAACACATGCTACAAGAAAAATGCTCCCCAATTACACTCTTGCCGCTTCAGTAGCTTGTGCAGGAAAAATAGGTCTGTCTCTTGAAACTTGCTAAGAGACAGGTCACCACGAGCAAAGAGTGTGGTGCATAACATGCGGTGAAGAATCCGCATGAAAGGATGCTCGAAATCCACCACCGCCGCATTGTGGTAGCTCACAGATTTGCCCGGCGACACAGTCACTAGCTCGGCAAAGATAGCATCATAATCAGTCTGGTTGTCTGGCCTCCGGTACTGCTCTCGCCCATGATTCCAATTATAGATAGAGTTGAACTGCTGGAGGGTGAGAGTGTAATCATTATTGTACAGCCGGAAGGAAACACGGCCTTTGATCCATTCGCGGTCAGTGGCGATGACGTCGTTTGGCACGACACATATATCCAGCGACGCCATGAATTCCACCACCAGCTCCTTGTACGCGGGCCATTTACCGAAGAATGGCTGGCCGTCAGCATGGAATTCCATCTCATCGGGCCTCCTTCCTGTATGCCTTGCCTGTCCCTTAAGAAAGTAGGCCAGATTAGCCTCGAACCCCAGGTTGCGGATAATCTCCCGGTCAACATAGCGGGTCAGCTCAATCTTGCGCTTCATCAGTTCCTCATAGACCTTCTTGATTTCCACAGAAGGATGGAAAATCCGTGGATGTGCAATGGATGCAGTCGGTGGAGGAACAAACACCGTGATCTCCATCGGTGTCGCGCATGAAGAAGATGCACCGACGGTGTGCACCATTGTCAAAGAAGAAGAAGGATTAGAAGATGGAGCTCGGAGAAGGTCAGAGAAGATTATCTCCGCTCGATGAAGGCTTGGTGAAGAACACTCACCGTGGATGCTCGTAGCTGGGCTCCGATTGCTCACAAAGATGTTCAACACAAGTGGAGAAGGTTTTCTATGAAAGTGTGACATCATTTGACGACAATCCATCTCTTATATAACCGTGGCCGGCGCTGCTGTATGCACGTCGATACTATCGACGTGAGTCGATGGTATCGACTCTTGTAACACAATCCGTCCGCCGCTAGTATCGACGGTCATCGATGGCTTGATGTGGGGGCCCGGATTGATGACGTGTTGATACTATTGACAGGTGTCGATGGCATCGACCCGTCCCACAGATCGACTTTCCTGATGCAGCGATCGTCGTTAATCTCCTCTCGCGGATCGGTGACGTGTCGCGTCGATACTATCGATGCGAGTTGATAGTATCGACTTCTGGTTAGGGAAACACCCTCGCGAGGCCCGGCCGCCGCCTTCTGCCTGTAACTTGGTCGATACCATCGACAGCCTGTCGATGGTATCGACTTCACTGAGACAATTTCGTCTGAAAATCTTTAGAGATCTCGATGGTATCGACATGCATGTCGATACTATCGACCTCAACTTTGCGATCAACCTGTTGGTGTGTCGATACTATCAACGAGGCCATCGATAGTATCGACGTAGGGCGATTTCTACAGCCGCCAACCTGTACCCATCTCGATACCATCGACACAAGTGTTGATGGTGTTGACTCTGCCTTAGTCCTGCACATAAAGCAAACGATCACATTACCTTATTTACACTAAAAACAAAATCAAATCAAACCAAAGTACGAATGTGAAGGAAACTAAACTAAACTAACGATGGCTGGGTTGCCTCCCAACAAGCGCCCTTATTTCACGTCTTAGGCTAGACGACATGAAGCTCATCATGCATCCGGAAGAGCAATGAGTTTGACCTCATTCACTTTCCTTGTGTATTCTTCACCAAAGTACAATTTCAACCGTTGTCCATTGACCAGGAATGTTGTCTCGCCATCACACACCATGATTGCGCCATGTGGCCTGACCTATTCTACGGTGAACGGTCCACTCCATCAGGATTTCAATTTCCCAGGATGCATCTTCAACCTGGAGTTGAACAAAAGTACGCGATCTCCTTTATTGAAGATGCGCATTTGAATATGGCAATCGTGAATCAGCTTTGTTCACTCCTTATAGATCCACGAGCTTTCATATGCATTCATCCGCATCTCATCAAGTTCATTGAGCTCAAGCAACCTTTTCTTTCCCGCTTCATCATAGCTCAAATTCAGCTTTCTTAGCACCCAGTGTGCTTTATGTTCCAATTCCACCGGCGAATGGCATGCCCGACCATAAGCCAACCTAAAAGGCGTAGTGCCTATAGGTGTCTTAAACGCCATCCTGTACGCCCACAAAGCATCCGGTAGTAGGGTGCTCCAATTCTTTCTCGTGGAAGCCACAGTGCGCTCCAAGATCTTCTTAATCTCCCGATTGGAGACCTCCACGTGCCCCTGTGTCTGCGGGTGGTACGGGGTGACAATGTTGTGCTTTACCCCGTACTTTTTCAATAGTGCCGCGAACTTTTGATTCTAGAAATGTGTACCTCCATCACTAATAATCATTCTTGGTACACCAAACCTACAGAAAAATATTCTTTGACAAACCTACACACTACAACAACATCATTAGTCCTAGTGGGTATTGCCTCTACCCACTTTGACACATAATCAACAGCTAAAAGAATGTACAAGTTAGAATTTGAGGACACAAAGGGTCCCATAAAATCAATACCCCACAAGTCGAACACCTCAACCTCTTGAAATACATTGAGGGGCATCTCTTGTCTTTTTGAAATATTACCTGCCCTTTGGCAGGAATTACATTGCCGCACAAAATCATAAGCATCCCTGAACAAAGTAGGCCAGTATAGGCCACTTTCAAGTACTTTGGCTACAGTGCGCGAACTAGCGTGGTGGCCACCCGTCGGTAGTGTATGGCAATGACGAAGAACACTTTCATATTCCACCTCCGGTACACACCTGCGTAAGACACCATCCCTGCACTGCTTCAACAGAATAGGGTCATCCCAGAAATAATAACACAAAGAATGAAAAAATTTCTTCTTCTCTTGGTATGTCCAATCATCCGTGATAATTTTGCAAGCGAGATAATTGACAATATAAGAAAACCAAGGATCTTTCGATTTCACGGATAAGAGTCGTTCATCAGGAAATGTCTCGGTAATGGGTATGTGCACATCCTTTTCATCCACCCTTTCCAACCTAGACAAATGGTCCGCGACCACATTTTCAATGCCCGCCTTATCTTTGATTTCAATATCAAATTCTTGTAAAAGCAAGATCCACCTAATCAATCTAGGTTTGGCATCCTTTTTCTCCATCAAATATTTAATGGCGGCGTGGTCCGTCCATACCATGACTTTTGATCCAACAAGATACTTGTAATGCCTGGGCCCACTGCCCAAGGCTCTAGCAGGGTTTCAGGAATGACGACTGGCCCCACAGACCACCACTAGCCTTAACTGCACGCTTTTTGTCCACTCACGTGCAAGTCATGATCAACTTCCCGACTGGTCACCCATCCTAGTACTACTCCAAGATGAGCACGCTTAACTATGGAGTTCTTTAGAGATGGGCTCCCGGAAAAGGAGGTGCACCTTGGTGATATGGGTAGTCCAATCATTCCTTTTAAGATCATGTTATCCGAGGCCTCAAATCCTGGGATGTTACAATCTCCCCCACTTAGACTCTTGACGTCCTCGTCAAGGCTCAACTATATGCCTCATAATCTGACCCCATTTCAGTGCAGACCCACAATGGCCCATGGACACCCAGCTCCCGTCCACGACTACCAGCGCAAGGGTGGCTCCATCTCGTCTCTACGGATAGCCCTTTCCAACTTGCCTGGACCGCACGACTCAAGACTGGCATGCCACATGCCCATGTGGGCCCCACCTACTGGAGGGGTTATGGCTCTGATACCATTTGTAATGCCTGGGCCCACTGCCCAAGGCTCTAGCAGGGTTTCAGGAATGACGACTGGCCCCACAGACCACCACTAGCCTTAACTGCACGCTTTTTGTCCACTCACGTGCAAGTCAGGATCAACTTCCCGACTGGTCACCCATCCTAGTACTACTCCAAGATGAGCACGCTTAACTATGGAGTTCTTTAGAGATGGGCTCCCGAAAAAGGAGGTGCACCTTGGTGATATGGGTAGTCCAATCATTCCTTTTAAGATCATGTTATCCGAGGCCTCAAATCCTGGGATGTTACAATACTACTGAAATTTTTCGAAAGCAGAAACAACGACGAGAAGTTCTTTTTCGGTTGTCATATAATTCAATTGAGCGTCATTCAAGGTTTTGGATGCATAGAAAATCACAGCGGGTTTATTGTCCACACGTTGTCCCAAAACAACCCCAACTGCGAAATCAGACGCGTCACACATTAATTCAAATGGCTTAGTCCAGTCCGGTGTTTGCACAACCAGTGCGGATATCAATTTTTCTTTAAGCACGTCGAACGCATGTAAACACTTGTCATTAAAATCAAAAACAACATCCTTTTCCAACAACTTAGATAATGGTTTGGCGATTTTAGAGAAATCTTTTATGAAGTGGCGATAAAAACCGGCGTGACCTAGAAAACTCCGAACCCCTTTAACCAAATTCGGTGGGGGCAACTTGGAAATAACTTCAATCTTTACCGGGTCTACTTCCAACCCTTTGCTAGACACTTTATGTCCAAGCACAATCCCTTCACTTACCATCATGTGGCATTTCTCCCAATTGAGGACCAAATGTGTGTCCTCACAACGTTGCAAAACCTTGTCCAAATTGTATAAACATTCGTCAAAGGATGCTCCATAGACAGAGAAATCGTCCATAAAAACCTCCAAGCAGCGTTCAACCATATCTGAAAAGATGGCGAGCATGCAATGCTGAAAGGTTGCCGGTGCATTACACAACCCAAATGGCATACAGCGGTATGCAAATGTTCCGTAAGGACAAGTGAAGGTGGACTTCTCTTGGTCCTTAGGATCAATTGAAATCTGATTGTACCCTGAATAACCATCAAGAAAACAAAAATGTGATCGGCCGGCTAAACGCTCTAAAATCTGATCAATGAATGGAAGAGGGAAATGATCCTTAAGCGTAGCTGCATTCAATCGATGGTAGTATATACATACCCGCCACCCGGTTACCAAACGGGTCGTGACAGGTTCATTTAACAAATTATTTGTAACTGTAATTCCCCCCTTTTTAGGGACTACATGTGTGGGACTCACCCACGTCGAATCTGATATAGCATAGATGATCCCTGCAGAAAGGAGCTTGATCACCTCCTTCTTGACGACCTCCATCATGCTAGGATTTAGTCGACGCTGTGGCTGAATCACCGGCTTGGCTCCCTCCTCGAGCCGAATCTTGTGCTGGCACAATGTAGGGGAGATCCCCTTGATGTCTGCAACCGACCACCCGAATGCACCTCGGTGGTTCTTCAACACAAACAACAATTGGTCTTCCTCCTCGGCACTCAGATATGCCGAAATAATCACAGGCAGCTTTTCTTCCTCAGCTAGAAATGCGTACTTCAAGTGCGGTGGCAATGGCTTCAATTCCAAATCCGGTGGGCTGATTAAGGATGACTGAAGCGGTGGTGGGAGTTCGCCAAGGTCTTCATAGTACCTAGCATAAAAGCATGGAAGTACATGAAGCATCTTGGCACACTCCTATAGTGACTTGCTTCTCATCCAATCATGTGATATATTGACCAAGCAGGCTTCAAGTGGTAATTTTGGATATGCATTGAAAACCGAACTCACTATGGCCTCATCTTCAGTAGAGGGCGGAATGTCCTCCTCTTTGTCATTAGGAAAACCTACAGCTTTGCTAAGGGACACAACCTTGGTCTGCTCCATGATGTCAACAGACAATGTCCCTTTCTCCACCTTGGTCATTACATGAGCCATATCTAAAAATGGCTTCCCTAGACAAAGTGAGATATTGTGATCAAAATGCTTTTCCATGCGGCATTGCTCCTTAGCTTTAGATGACGCGGTGTTGAAAGGCGTGACCATCTCAAACCGATCATCGGTGATACCCAAGGTCAAACAACCTCTCCCCATCTCAAGTATCATGTCAGCTGTAGCTTGGAAGGGTCGTCCAAGTAGTAATTCATTGCCTTGTTCATCTTGCATCTCCATTACAACAAAGTCTACTGGAAACACAAATCGATCTACTTTCACCGAAACATCTTCACAAATACCATAAGGCTTCACCACTGAATTGTCTGCCAATTGTATTGTAATATTGCTCGACCTTGATTCTTTCAATCCCAATTTCTTGAATGTAGAGAGAGGCATCAAGTTTATGCTTGCCCCGGAATCACACAGTGCTTCTCCGAATTTCACCTTACCAATGTAGCATGAAATATTGAAGCAGCCCGGATCCTGCCTCTTAGGTGGCAATGTGCCCATGATGAAGGCACTCACCTGCTCCTTGAGAACTACTACCTCAGTGTTAGGGATCTTCCTCTTCTTAGTAATGATGTCTTTCAAAAACTTGCCGTAAGAGGGGATTTTCTCTATTGCCTCTAATAATGGGATGTTGACTGAGAGCTTTCTGAAACTGTCCAAAAACTTCTTGAACTGGGCGTCCACTTTCTTTGCTTTCACACTATTTGGATATGGGACCGGGACAGCCTGTGCCCTTTGATGCGGCGGCACATATGGTGTCCTTTTCTGTGTCTCTTCCTCAACAACAATGGGGTCTGCAGTGACATCCTCTGCTATTTCCTCAACCGGCTCTGTGACTGAGATTGGCACTTCCTCAGTGGCCTCACCTTCGGTTTCTGTCTGGGATTTGCTTGGTTCATCGGCCCTGGGGTTTAAAATTTTCTTGCCACTCCTTAGCAAGATTGCCTTCGCCTGTTGGTTTCCTCCTGGAACGTTTGTGTTACCCGAGAAACCCTACTGCGCTGGCTTCTTCAGATTGGCAATCTCCGCTGCCATTTGTGCCATCGACGTCTCTATTGTCCTCATCTGAGCCCCATGGCTCTACAATGTCTGTCCAAACTGATTCATAAATTCCCCGTGTTGCTTGATCTGCTGACCAAAAGTGTTCATAAGTTCTTGGTTCTGCTTTATCACTTGGTTAAGCAACTCCGTGCTCTTATCCTCCGCCACCGGCTGGGGTTTTGCATCGGGGTCCTGCAAAAAGTTATTCGGATCCTTCCATGAGATTTCTTGTCCTTCCTCCATGAGTAATCATTATTTCTGTAACCCTGCTGCCGCCGCATGAATTTGACTTGAGCTTCATCCTCAGATTCAGTATCTTCTTTTGCAAGTAGTTTCTTTGCTAGAAGGTCCATCTTCTCATTCAGCTCTTTGATTGCCTTTGATTCCCCCACAACTCGAACGTTCTCTACGGTGTCCCTGTCGCCCCAGGATTGCTTTTTGGCCATGTTTTTCAGAATTTCCCAACACCTCGTGTCTGTGTTGTTCAAAAAGAATCATGTGCCTGCGGAATTTAGGTTACTTCTATCATGCTCGGAAAGAGCAAAATAGAAGATTTTGACCTGTGTCTCCTTATCAAGCCCATGATGCGGGCACCTCCTAAGCATGATCTGAAACCTTTACCAGGTCTCAGAGTAGGTCTCTCCTACCTTCTGGGTGAAATTGTGTATTTTCCTGATCATGTCATTGGTCTTCTCGGGCGAAAAGAACCTTTTGAAGAATACCTCCACCATGTGGTTCCATGATTCCACATATTCATCGTACAGATTGTGCAACCATTCTCGTGCGTTTCCTGCCAGAGAACTTGGGAACAACTTTAGGTAGAACGACTCCTGTGGAAATCTGTCAATTTTAATCATGTCACAATTCTCCACGAATTGGCTTATATGAGTGACTGGGTCCTCGTTCTTTAGCCCATGGAATGCATTTGACTTGACCAAGTTGATTAATGCATGATCAATCTTGTAAGTCGGAATGTTGATCACCTGCTTCTTAATTGGCCCCTTTGACGCAGATGAAGAAGAAGCCTTGATCTTCTCCCATATCGTCTGTTCCTCTGCCATTTCTTCTTGTTCGGATTCTGAATCTGTTTCTTCCAAGTGGTCTTGATTGTAATCCTCCTCGTCGTCAGGTCTCGGAAGTGGAACCTCTGGTGCCTGTTGCGTGTAGTCGGTGCTACATGTCTGCACCATGCACAGTACCTGCAAAATGAAAATTTCAGTTCAGTACCGTGCCTGGCGATTACAAAAAAATTGGAAAGATAGACTATGAATTTTAGAAATGATTTCAAAATAATAAAAATAAAAAGGTGGCCTAGAGTGGCCGCTTGCAGCACTTGTAGTGCCGACAATTGCCGTTTCCCTGGCAACGGCGCCAAAAACTTGACACGATTTTACCGCGCGTCGAACGCAAGTGCACGCGTCAATGTAGTAAAGGCCTTTGTGAGGCCCGAGTCGAACTCAGGGACACTGAATTATCGGAGACTACTACTAACTAATCGCAATCAGCTAGACCGATTATAAAGTTGGAAGTTGTTGTAAAATTAAAAGAAAATGAAATAAAACAAAATAATCGATTACGTGTTTAGTTTAATCAATTCAAGTGGAGATCTTTAGGATTGCGGTTTCACCGCGGGTTTTCATTGTATGAATTTCTATATAGCAACTCAGATTTATCTCTCTATCCGGGTAGTGGCATGTAGTTAGAATTGCCCACTGTCGTGGTACAATCCACTACCTATGTCTAGGTCGGTTCCACCGTCGTAGTAACCTATACCCTAAACTAGGTGCATTAGAATCAACCTCTGGGTATCCACCATTAACCTTACACCACCTTATTCAAGGGATTTGTTGATTAATGTGAATTTCGTCTCTTTTCAACCGTTAATTCTTCTTTCAAAGCAATTAAGGGCATTAGATTATTATTATGGTGATCAAGCATAACAATATAATTGAGAAAATGAAATCATACCACGGATTTAAGAGATAAACGATGAATTACTATGATAAAATTGTCATACAATGCTTCCCCGGGCTACTCTCGGTCCTAAAGATAAAGGGGATTAGCCCTGCATGTTCATCTCAGAGCAAAACATGGTAGAGAAAAAGGAAAACATGGAGAAAAACGTGAATAAGCTGTAAAACCCCTGAACGGAGAAGATCCAAGCGGTCCTTGGCGTAGAACACACGATCCCCGGCCTTTCGGCGGTGGAAAACGTCTTCTTTGGTGTCCGGAACGTCTGGGGCATGCTTTTGGGCTCCGTTCTTCTCTCCACACCTTCTCGGGACGTGTGCAGCGGCTAACGACGTGATAGATTGCTCTTGGCCACCGTCATTAGGTATAATCACTGAGTTAGGTCGCCAAATTATCACAACCGTCAGATTTAGATCGATCTGAAGCAAACTTGTATCTGACGGTGTTGATACCATCGACGCGAGTCAATGGTATCGACCTTGCACGGTATCGGCTGGTCTCCTTTTCTTTTCTTTGTCGCGATTGATGCTAACTCGATACCATCGACGAGGGTCGATGGTATCAACACCCTTAGGCGTCACTTTTGTCTTTTTCCGTCGCTGAAGCTCCTCGTGTCGATAGTATCGACTTTAGGGTCGATAGTATCGACTGTCTTCTCACTAGCAACCTGATGGTATCTCGATACCTTCGACTCTCATGTCGATAGTATCGATTCCGTGATGCTCCTTGCGGATGGCAACCTGTGGTCGTGTCGATGGTATCGACCACTGTCGATGGTATCGACAGCAGCAGATATTTGTTTTTCCTGAAATTGCAACACAAAACCACATAAGCTGAAATAAAACATATTATTGTATTCATTTATGCTCAAAACACTAAAATAAGGGAGATTTGACATAGAGAATGATCATAGACCAAAGTAAATGAATCATGTAATATTAACCACAGAAATGACCAATAAATGCATAAAACACAAGTAGAATATGTCTATAAATGTGACTCAAAATCATCGCATCAATGACCTGACCTCAAACGGTCTTGAGGTCATTTGGATGACCTCCAAATGGTCTTGAGACCATTTGCCCCATCCCATCACTTAAAATTGTGAAATTAAATTAGGGTTTGGATCATTAGATTGATCAATAATTGAACGATTGATTGCATTACCATTTGCTATCTTTGGACCTTCAAATACTCAACCATACTCAACCCTAGACCTCCAAACGGTCTTGGTTTACCTCCAAACGGTCTTGAGTAAGTTAAATGAGGAAGGGATACATCTTCATTTGATAGATGGTCTTGAGACTATTTGGTCCAAACCCTCTCAAAACCGAATGGACCAAAAAGGTCTTCCATCACTTAATCAATTCAGGATTTCAATCATTAAACCATCTATCAATTGAACCACTGATTTATTCTTCCATTAGACCATTGAATCACCCTTCAATTGGACCTTCAATTAGGGTTTTGAACCCAATTGAACTAGGGTTTATAATCATGAAACCAGCGGGGAAATGCTGCCGAAATTTTCTTGAAAACCCAATACACATTATACACTTACTAGTGAGATTAGGTGTTCAAGGATGAGATAGTTGGTACACATTTATTATATATCAGAATGACATCACATGTGTTTATGCCCTGAATTTCACTACTACAGAACACGTCTTTGGCGTCAGTTTTTTATGCCCTTTTGGGACCGTTCTAAGGCATATGGAACAATCTCATCCAAGCAAAGTTGCACCGTGCCGGTGCCGTGCGGTGACCACCCCCCGGTTGTGCACACACGGTGCAACGCTCGACCACCAAGGCATGGGTCTGGGAAAACCTTCTCCGAATGCCACCAAACTTCTTGGAGGCTCTTTTGGGACCATTCTAAGGCATATGGAATAATCTCATCTGAGCAAATTTGCGCCGTGCCGGTGGCGTGCGGTGACCACCCCCTAACTCGTCCGGAAAAACCTTCTCCGAATGCCACCAAACTTCTTGGAGGATCTTTTGGGACCATTCTAAGGCATATGGAACAATCTCATCTGACCAAAGTTGCACTGTGCTGGTGGCGTGCGGTGACCACCACCCGGTTGTGCACACCCAGTGCAACGGCCGCCCCCCAAGGCATGGGTCTGAACAAACCTTCCCCGAATTCCACCAAACTTCTTGGAGGCTCTTTTGGGACCATTGTAAGGCATATGGAACAATAATACTAATAATGGAATAGTGATTATTACACTAATAAGGGAAATACCTAAAGTGATTGATTATAGGTAACCTTATAGCCTTTTA
This sequence comes from Alisma plantago-aquatica, assembly GCA_963693085.1. Lineage (NCBI taxonomy): Eukaryota > Viridiplantae > Streptophyta > Magnoliopsida > Alismatales > Alismataceae > Alisma > Alisma plantago-aquatica. The sequence continues at coordinate 1,347,881,847 of OY856410.1, read as the reverse complement.
GTGCCTAAACGGTTGTACCTAGCTAAATAATTAACAATTTAGTCTTGATTAGGTGTATTTGACTGTTACATGAATTTGACATAGAAATTAAAGACAAGGTAGGGTGGAAATGTGGTAGCGGATCACCTATCTAGGCTGGAAAGAGTGAATGACAAAGATGTAGACATCCCTATTGTTGAGGATTTTCTAGATGAAATATTTTTTGTGATCAAGACTAAGGATCCCTAGTTTGTAGATATTGTTAATTATTTAGACCGCAAAGAGATGATTGCAGATTGGGGGTATCAAGAAAAGAAGAGACTTTTCCACTCATTGAGGTTTTACATCTGGGATGACCTGATTCTTCTTAAACAATGTAGAGATGGACTTTTTAGGAAGTGTGTATCTGAATGTGAGCTTGAGAGCATTTTTTTCACACTGCCATTCTTTACCTATAGGAGGGCATCACGCTAGCTCTAGGACTGCCGCCAAAGTTTAAATAGTGGGTTTTATTGGCCAACAATGTTTAAAGATGCACATGATTTTGTTTGTCATTGTGATGCATGTCAACATGCAGGTAACATTTCTAATCGACATGAGATGTCGTTAAATGTTGCGTCCAACTCACAAAAATAAGATTAATTAAGCATAAGTGATCATTTGCAGCGGATTAGTGAAAATCACTAAAAATTAAAACCTTTTTCAAAGAGATCCAATCATAGGAAAACTCTTTCAACAAGAGCCAATGTATTACATTTACATCCTGGTTCATAAGTACATATCTTGTACTATCTCTTCTCAAGGGTTACAACATCAACTGCCTTATTAAAAGTTAAACACTGACAACATAAGAACCTTGAGGCATTAAGCCAAAATCTCAAAATGATTCATTAAAAGCACTAACTATTAACTTTGAGGACCTGAGAGTATAAAGATGACACATAAGACTTCTATCTACAAACACGACAGACAACACACTCCACCGGAGTTGTTGTTGCTGTACCTACTACTACTGAAGTTCTTCTTCTGCAAGATATTCTCAATCTACTTCATGCTCGTCCACCTAAAAAAGTGTTGGATCCCATGGGGGTGAGACAATTGAAAATTGCCCCAGCGAGAGATATAACTCTCCACCAGAAACATCATTATTGCAGTTAATTAATATAAAACTGAGCAGAGGACAAGCAGTTTATATCATTCTCATCTTTAACTATTGCAACTATATGTGATAGAGTAGTAAATCATTTATTCTCTTTAAAGGAATAGAAAGAACATGTATATTATTTATTTATTGTATTAACTCAACCTCTCATGCTTTTCACATGATACTCATTACTCTGATATGTCACCCATGACTCTTTCTTGTTTCTATCTGATGGCCTTAGCCAATCTGTTAAACATGTATTGGTTTATACTGGATATGAGAGTGTGCATCATCATGTCTTGTTTAGGCATTGGTCCATACCAATCCTATATAAATATTCCAGGCATTGGATTATACCAATCATGTACAACTAGTACGAGCATTGGACTTATATTGTTCCTGTGTATCCATTCCAAGTATTGGACTATGCCAATCCCAACTATTCCAGGTATTGGACTATGCCAATCATGTGCAACTATTCCAGGTTTTGAACTATGTCAATCCTGTGCAACTAATCTAGCTATTGAACTATGTCAATCATGTGACTTTATTCCAGGTATTGGGTTAATACCAATCCAGTGCAATTATTCTAGGTATTGGGTAAATACCAATCTTGTGCAATTATTCTAGGTATTGAAATATGTCAATCCTGTGACATTATTCCAGGTATTGGGTTATGACCAATCCTGTGCAGTTATTCCAGGTATTGAACTATGTCAATCCTGTGACATTATTCCAAGTATTGGGTTATGACCAATCTTGTGCAGTTATTCCAGGTATTGGGTTAATACCAATCATGTGCAGTTATTCCAGGTATTGAACTATGTCAATCCTGTAACATTATTCCAGGTATTGGGTTATGACCAATCCTGTGCAGTTATTCTAGGTATTGAACTATGTCAATCCTGTGACATTATTCCAGGTATTGGGTTATGACCAATCTTGTGTAATTATTCCAGGTATTAGGTTAATACCAATCCTGTAAAGTTATTCCAGGTATTGAACTATGTCAATCCTGTGACATTATTCCAGGTATTGGGTTATGACCAATCCTGTGCAGTTATTCCAGGTATTGAACTATGTCAATCCTGTGACATTATTCCAGGTATTGGGTAAATACCAATCCTGTGCAGTTATTCTAGGTATTGAACTATGTCAATCCTGTGACATTATTCCTGGTATTGGGTTATGACCAATCCTGTGCAGTTATTCCAGGTATTGAACTATGTCAATCCTGTGACATTATTCCAGGTATTGGGTTATGACCAATCATGTGCAGTTATTCCAGGTATTGAACTATGTCAACCCTGTGACATTATTCCAGGTATTGGGTTATGACCAATCTTGTGTAATTATTCCAGGTATTAGGTTAATACCAATCTTGTACAGTTATTCCAGGTATTGAACTATGTCAATCCTGTGAAATTATTCCAGGTATTGGGTTATGACCAATCATGTGCAGTTAATTCAGGTTTTGAACTATGTCCATCCTGTGACATTATTCCAGGTATTGGGATTTAACCAATCCTATGATATTATTCCAGGTATTGGGATTTAACCAATCCTTTGATATTATTCTAGGTATTGGGATTTAACCAATCCTGTGATATTATTCCAGGTATTGGGATTTAGCCAATCCTATGATATTATTCCAGGTATTGGGATTTAACCAATCCTGTGATATTATTCCAGGTATTGGGATTTAACCAATCATGTGCATCTATTCCAGGTAATGGACTATGCCAATCCTATGTATCTATTCCAGGTATTGAACTATGTCAACCCTGTGCAATTTATCACATATCATCACATCTTGTCACCTCTCATTAGGAAATCACCATTCTTATGGCTTAAAAAGCACATTCAACATCTTGGCACCTCTCGTTAGGTAAACATTAACATCACTCTTTAAGAGCTGGATGTGACATCTTTCTATGATGTCTTGAAGCATTTCCTTCCTTATTACTTTTGACTTACTTAAGTTTATCATCTTATGTCGTATTAAAGTATTTCCCATCTTAATACTTTTATCCACTAACCTATCACTTTTATCATAAAGTGCATAGGTCATAGAACACTCATTAGGATTGTCCAACTATCTTCAAAGATATGCACTCATCTCAGGTTAAAACATTGTTTGCTATAAGGTTACCTATACCACTCTGAAAACTCTTATCTCCTTCCAAGCAAAAAAAGAACCAGATCTCCTGAACCTTCTCTCCATGTTCACAAGTATAAACCTAGAAGCTCCACTTTTCCATCTCCTTCATATACTAAGGAAAGCTGCCCAACCCAAAACAAAATCCACCAAACTTCAAAAAATCAAGCCTCATCTCAGCTCAAGGATGATATTTCATTGCAGAGTTCGGAGCAGGAGAGCCCACAACAAAGGCCCACTTCCTGCTACCTCCATAAGATCATCTAGACAAATCACCAAGACCCAAAAGGTTCTATCATCATCAACAGAGCAAAGAAAGGTACTTCTCCACATACTTCTCCCTACTCTTTTAATAAAGTTACTTCTGCTACCTCTTTATCATCTACTCCAACTTATCAAGACAAAAATAAAGACTTAGATTCTATCGAGGATTTAGCTTCTTGGTAAAACACAAAAAGCTTTACATCCTTTGCAAACAAGATAGGTTTTCAACTTGAAGATGATGATGATGCCCATAAAGTTTTAAACAACCTAGAAACCTTTATGGGATGGACAAAGAAAAGACCCGCTCCTGCTGGCTCCAAATCTATGACCATCTAATTTGCCCTTTTGCACTCATCATCCCTAGTTATTCAATATGAAAATTTCTTCTTGGAATATATGTGGAGCTGCAAACCTCCTAAGAAGAAAAAAATACGCTCTCACATTTACAAAAACAAAATCGATCTTATTACCATTCAAGAAACTAAAACCTTTCTTTCACCTTTTGCTCTCAAAACTATTGGAGGTAATAGAATCAAAAACTGGATCCAATTACCTCCTGAGGGTTTCAAAGGTGGCATCATTGTTGGTTTTAACAACCAGACTCTAGTTTCACAAAACACATCCATCATTAACTTCTCCATAACCATTGAATTCGAAAACCTTTCCGATGGATATCTCTGGTCATTCTCAGGTATCTATGGGGAACCTGGATACAACAAATCCCTCTACCTTGAGGAACTAAACCACCTCATTACAAATTTACACATGACTCCCTGGGTTTTGGGTGGAGATTTTAATCTAATCACCCAAATCTCAAATAGGCTCAATCCAAATCTCTCCACACAATCGATGTCAGCAGTAGATAAAAAATTATGTCATATGCTTACAAACCACTCTTTAATCGACATCATTCCCACAAACGCTCTATACACCTGGTCTAGAAACTAGACTTATGCCAGACTTGACCATTTCATTTGCACAAACCTTTGGGAAGATAAACATCCTCTCTCCTCGGTCTATATCTCCCATCGAACCATATCTAACCACTTCCCTCTAATCCTTGACACATCTTCCATGTCGTGGGGCACACACCCTTTCAAATTTGAAAACAGTTGGCTCTCCATAGAAAACTTCTCTAGATCATGTCTAGAAGCTTGGTTTCTTGCCGACTCACAAACAGTAAACATTGGTCTTCATATTCAAAACAACACAAAAAATATCAAAAATCATATCAAAAAATGGAAACTACAAAACCCTATAAACTTATTTGAACAACACAAAATCTTGAAGAGCAGTTCCTCTTTGTGGACAAGGACCCAAATGCTGACCCTGCTCTTGTCCTTACCATCAAAGCAGAACTCGACCACATAAACAACTGTATAGACACAAGATGGAGACAAAGGGCAAAAATCACTTGGGCTAAAGAAGGGGATAAAAACACAAAATTCTTTCATAAAACTTGTAACCAAAACTTTCGACAAAATGCCATAACTCATTTAACTATAAACGACAGACTCACATCTCATAAACAAGCCATCATAACCCACATAAAAAATCATTTTAAAAATATCTTCAATAACAACCACAATCCCATATGTCTCAATAATTTATCATGGAATAAAATTTGTCATCAAAACATAAAAAATCCTCATGAACTCATCAAATCCTTCTCCCTCGAAGAATTACAAACCGCTATCACTGATCTTGATAAAAATAAATCTCCTGTACCTGATGGACTAAACGTGGAATTCTACTTGGCAAATTGGGACCACTATAAAAATGATTTCATAGCTTTTCTGTCTGCTTTCCACGCTAGTACAAACCCACATAACATCATCAAATTCATAAATAAAACCTTCATCACCCTGATTAAAAAAAATAGTCAACCTGAAAACATATCTCACTTCCGACCCATCAGCCTCATAAACACCTCATATAAAATCATTGCTAAAACTCTAGCAAACAGGATTAAACCGCACTTGGAGGACATCATCCCTCTAAATCAAACTGCCTTCCTAAAAAACAGAAGTATTCAAGATGCCTACCTGATGGTAAATGAAACGATCCATCTTTGCCACAAAAACAAAACCCCCCTTCTAGCCATCAAACTTGATTTTGAAAAAGCCTTTGACTTTGTTAACTGGCAATGTCTTTTAAAATCTCTCAAGGGTTTTGGTTTTCCCGACACATGGGTTACTTGGATCCATGCTTTCATATCAACAAACCATTTCTCTACTATCATTAATGGTGTTCCTTTTGGTTATTTCCATAACTCAAATGGACTTAGACAAGGGGACCCTCTCTCTCCCTACCTGTTCATCATCCTGACTACTATTCTCTCCCGCATGATCCATTTGGGCAAACAAAATGGTCTTATCATTTCTCCTGATGAATGCAAGGAGAATATCATCCAATTTGCAGATGATAGAACTATCTTCTCCTCCCCAGATGAATCCTCCCTTCAAAATATCTTCAGGGTCATTGGAATCTTTTCATATATCTCGGGGCTAAAAATAAATATGCAAAAATCTTCCATCTTTGGGGTTAACATAAATCAATCCACTCTGCAGCACTTTAGAGACCTCTTAAATTGCAAGACAGAGGCATTCCCTATCAAATATCTGGGGCTCCCCATCACTCCATACAACATTACAAATGCTATATGGACCCCCATCATAACAAAAATAAACACAAAACTCACAAACTGGACAAATAATTTCCTTAACCTTTCGGGTAGACTTAACCTCCTAAACAGTGTCATCACTCCTTTTACTACCCACTTCTTGAGCTGCATTCCCCTGCCCTAAAAAACAAAATCCATCTTAGACAAAATCAGAAGAAATTTTCTGTGGACAACTACCACAAGGTGGATAGACCAGGGAAACATTACCATCTTGTAAACTGGAAAACCATATCAGCTCCTCTCGATCAAGGTGGTTGGGGAATCATCAATATTGAAACACACTCACTCTGCCTTATAGCAAAAATCATTGATAGTCTACTTCAAAACAAACAAAAAATCTGGACCCAACTCATCAAATGCAAATATTATCAATGTTCTCCACCCTGGCACCAAACCCCCCAAAAAACAACTTCCCCACTTTGGAAATTTATCAACAAAAACATCCACACGATAACAAAACTAATCAACACTCCACCTCACTCACACAAATATATCTCCTTTTAGTTTGACCCTTGGTTTGAAAACAACTCGATAATAAATCTTCGACCAAACTGGTCTATTCCAAATAAACTCCTCAACATTAAGATTGACAAAGCTCTACCACTTATCACCAACAATAGATCAAATTCCCTTAGAAGATGCATTCTATCTCAGATCAGTCAAAATGATTTCAGACATCTCACTCTCTCCCTAGAAAATAACACCTCAAATACTATCACCTGGAAATGGGGCAGTAAATATTCGGTTAAACATGCCTACACCTACCTCTCCTACAGAGGTCTTTCCCCATCATCATCAAAGATATGGAAACAGAAATGGCCTCAAAAATACAAAACATTCCTTTGGCTTATTCTACATAACAAACTTCTCTCAGGTGAAAATATTACAAAAAAGGGTTTCATCGGCCCTTTCAGATGCTCACTATGCAAAAAAAACAATGACTCGGTTGACCACATCTTCTTCAAATGCAATTTCTCTCAAAATATCTTCCAACATTTTACAAGAAACTGCCTTCCTGACCTCAAGGAAGCCATCTTTCCCTTACAAACAACACCAAATAGACTTTATAAAAATTTCAAAAGCAGTGATTTATTCACCACAATCAGTTGGAATCTATGGAAAGAAAGAAACAACAGAATTTTCAACAACAAAAAGAATCTGGCCCAAAACATTATATCACAAATAGATGCCGATCTTTACATTCTAACAAAATGCAGGTAACCTAGCAGATGGGGGACTGGATGAATCCGGGGAGGGTGAATCTGAAGCTGCTTTTCTGTGTGATCTCAAAGCCATGGTGGACGATGAGACTGGCGTCAGTTTGGTTCAACAACAATGGTGATTTCTCCTTCAGGCGGATGTTCTTTTTTTTAACAACTAGGGTTCATCATCTTCATAACATCTAGAGGCTTGTTAAGGGGTGCCTCCCCCTCATTATCATAACATTGCCTTTTTTGATCTGCATGCTTTTTTCAATTTTCAACTTTCAGTTACATTTCCAACATTCTATAAGTTTTTCACATAAGCAGGTTTCGCTTGCTTGATGTGCTATCAATACATGACATAACCTTTCCTAAAAAAAATCAATCACTTTAGGTATTTCCCTTATTAGTGTAATAATCACTATTCCATTATTAGGATTAGGTCTCCCATACCATCACCCTTTATTAGGGTTTAGGGTTTCACATACTATCATACTTCATTAGGGTTAGGATTTCATATATCATCACCCTTCATTAGGCTTTCACATCACATTTCCCATAATAAGGGTTTACTATTCATCCCAACTAGGGTTTCTCATGGAATCACCCTTAATTAGGGTTTCTCATAGAATCAGCCTCAATTAGGGTTTCTCATGGAATCAACCTCAATTAGGGTTTCTCATGGAATCACCCTCAATTAGGGTTTCTCATGGAATCAACCTCAATTAGTGTTTCTCATGGAATCACCCTCAATTAGGGTTTCTCATTTCATATCAATACATCAGGGTTTTACATCACATTACCATAATTTATGGTTTCATACACTTTACCCTAAAATTAGGGTTTACTATTCAACCCAATTAGGGTTTCACCCTCCATTCCTATAATTAGGGTTTTACCTTATGTTACCCTGAATTAGGGTTAGGTTTTCATTAAACTTCTGGATTAGGGTTTCATGATCTCTTTACTGAGGATCATAATTTAATCACCACATGATTAATACTAATGTAAGAATTCCTTTCTATCATACTTTCAACTTGATTAGGTTTATATCAACCCTTCAATCAAGTATATATATATATATATACACAACTATGGTTGACAAAGTGTACTGAAACATTGCTTTCATAAGCTTATAGGGATTAACTCATCTAGGGTTACCATTTACTTAGTACCTTATAGATAAAACCCTAGTGTTTGTATTTGAGATAAATCAGTAACAACCATAGGATCATTTTATCTTTCATCACCTTAGGTTTCCAATTAATTTAATTACATTGAAACATCCAAACATTCTTGACCATTGATACTCCAAACGGTTTGAAACCGTTTAAGCAAAACAATGATGAAACTGTATGGACAAGTCACACTTGAAACCACTTGGGCTCTAAATGGTTTGAGACCATTTGGTCTCAAATGGTTCCCAAACAGTCTTAAGACCGTTTGGTCCAAACCTTCTCAAAACCGAATGGACCAAAAAGGTCTTCCATCACTTAATCAATTCGGGATTTCAATCATTAAACCATCTATCAATTGAACCATTGATTTATTATTCCATTAGACCATTGAATCACCCTTCAATTGGACCTTCAATTAGGGGTTTGAACCCAATTGAACTAGGGTTTATAATCAAGAAACCATCAATTAGGGTTTTGAAATCAAGGAACCATCAATGGTTGACATTGTAGAACTAGTCCAATTGAAATCATTGGGTCATCATCAAACCATGACATGAACTGACCTCAAATGGTCTTGAGGTCATTTGGATGACCTCGAAATGGTCTTGAGACCATTTTCTCCATCCCATCACTTAAAATTGTGAAATTCAATTAGGGTTTGGATCATTAGATTGATCAACAATTGAACTATTGATTGCATTACCATTTGCTATCTTTGGACCTTCAAATACTCAACCATACTCAACCGTAGACCTCCAAACGGTCTTGGTTTACCTCCAAACAGTCTTGAGACCGTTTGGGTGATCTCCAAACGGTCTTGAGACCGTTTGGGTTAATCAACCCAAAGATTTAATTCATTCAATTGCAAAATCAACACTTAACCCGATTAGGGTTTCTAATTGGATGATTGTCCATATATTGATTCAATCAATTGGAACCATTAGATCCTCATCCAACATGTACTAGAGTCCTAACCTCAAACGGTCAACCCATCCAAATAGTCAACTCATCTAAATGGTTTGGGGTTCAAGACTCTAAATGGTTTGCAAACCGTTTAGTCTCCAAACGGTTTGGTGAAACCGTTTGGACCAAAGTCTTAAAACCATTTGAAATAGATATTTGGGGAGGTGTGTGCTTATGATGATTTCATCATCATCAAGCTCTAAACCCACGAAACTTTCTATGATTTTCATGGAGATTGCATCAATCAACCAAATAAAATTTCGATAATGAAGAAAGGGTCAACAATTGATAAGGAATTGAATGCAATAACAATATTAAGGGTTCAAGTTATAAAACCCACCTCCAATTGAGCTTCAAAGCTTCAACCTCCACGTCTTTAATGTTGAAAGTAACACCTTAAACTATCCCAATCTCGTCCTCAAGCTTTTGAGTGAAAAGAAATGGCTAGGATAGAAGATTGCATGGAGAAAAGAAGAAATCCATCATTTATTTTCGATTTCCACCATGAAATCATGGTGAAAGAAGGTCAAGAAGCTTACCAACAGGTTGGGGGTCGTCCTCCTGTTGCTCCAAGCTCCCTTGGTCGTTTTTTCAAGTAAGAAATGAAAGTGGATACAAAATTCCCTTTCCAAGCTATGGATAAAGGAGCATATATGCATTTTATTAAAAATTCATTTTAGGAGAGAGAAAGTAGGGATTATCTCCTCCATATCCTTGCCAATTTCCCCGTTACCTTCCTTGGTTATGACTCTATCTTCTTTGCCTCTTATTCCTATCAATTATCCATGATTTAAAGAAAAGCAAATTAAGCACCTTAGATCATATTATAATAATATCCATACGTGAGTGGATATTTCTTTTTCTTATAATAATGTGAGTGAGTTATCCACTTCCCTTAGATATTTTCGTGCCTTTGCAAGTCACATGGTCGTCCACATATATGGATTTCAACCATTTCAATTTTGGTTGAAGGGCACTTCAATTAATATATTTATTTTTGCATATAATTGAAGTAAAGTTCCAATTATGCTTAAATCTTGATTATTTTAATATCAAGATTCTCTCTCCTCCAAAATGATACAAATGAGACACCCCTCTCATTTTCTTTGCTCTGAATGATTTCAAGAAACATTAGGGACTATTCTGAAGTGGTAATTTTCATATTGAACCCTGGGTTTTGGGTAAATTGCACATTGCACCAAAACTAGGTTTTAATGCATAAACATTGCTTAATCAGCTCTATCTGGTTACTCAGGATTTCCCAAGCCATACCTCTGCATCATCTTCATTCTCATTATGCTTCAACACATGAGGAACATTTATCAAGTAACATTTGCAAGTTAACCCCTCATGTCGGGTAATTTGCACTTTAGTCCAAACTAAGCAAACATTGTTTCAACATTATTCAAAAAGGACTAAAATTGAAATATAAGTTCCTCTTGAACCTTAATTACTTTTCAAAAGATAAGAACAAGCATATAATTGTCTTTCTTAAACAAAACACCTAGGGTTAAAGCATAACCCAGATCAGGGATGTTACATTAAATGTGTTTCAAGAGGTTGAAGTGTTTGATCTTTGGGGTATTGATTTCATGGGCCCATTTGTGTCGTCTAATTATAATATCTACATTTTACTTGTGGTTGACTATGTATCTAAGTGGTGGAAGCAATTCCAACCCACACCAATGATGCTCAAGTTGTTTGCAGATTTGTGAAGGGTAATATTTTCTGCAGATTTGGTGTTCCCCGACTAATCATTAGTGATGGTGGATCACATTTCACCAATAGGAAATTCAGACACTTATTGAGTAAATATGGGGTGAAACATCGAGTGGGTACTCCTTACCACCCACAGACACAAGGCCAAGTTGAGGTGTCCAACAGAGAAGTGAAGAAGATCTTGGAAAGGACAGTCTTGACTAATAGGACAAATTGGAGTTTCGTGCTTAATGACGCTCTATGGGCATATAGGATGGCCTATAAATCACCTATAGGGACGACACCATTTTGGTTGGTTTATGGACGTGCTTGCCATTTACTAGTAGAGCTTGAGCATAAGGCGAAGTGGGCATTGAGAAAGCTAAACTTTGGATTAGATGAAGCTGGTAGGAAAAGAATGTTAGAGCTTAATGAACTAGATGATCTTAGGATAGATGCTTAAAAAAGTTCTAGGATTCATAAGGAGAGGACGAAGAAGATTCATGATTGGCACATCTGGTGTTTCTTCCAGGATAAAAGGTTCTCCTTTTTAAATCTCAAATTAAGTTACATCCAGGCAAATTGAGGTCCAAATGGAGTGGACCATTTGTGATTGAGCAGGTTTTCCCCATGGTGTTGTGAAGATTTTAGATGGGACTAGGTCATTCCTTGTTAATGGCCAAAGATTGAAGCACTACTATGGTGGGGAAGTGGAGTAGAGAATAAAAGAAGTGCAACTTATGGAAATCCATTAGATTCTTGCTCTCAGGAACGTCTAGTCTAGAGCGTTAAACAATGGTGCTTGTTGGGAGGCAACCCAACCTTCTTTCTCTTTATTTATATTCATTTTAGCATTGTAGTTGTATTTTTATTCTTATTTCTTGAAAAAAGGTACCTTGACTCATTTGTGGAGTGTGTAGATTTTTCCCAGGTTGGTACTCACTACTATAGAAACAACATTCAGTGTCACTTTTCTGGGCGTCGGTTATTTACCAAAACCGACACCTATAATATTCAACGTTGGATATTTAGGAACCCCGACATCTATATTCAAAGACCAGCCAGACACGGGTACCGCTTTGTATTCAGTGTCGGCTGGGTAAAACAAACCGACGGCTAAAATCGCCCTCGAAATCCAATTTTCGAGCAAAAAGTTTTTTTTTTGCCCCAAAATATCACATACAACGTCGATTTTTTAACTACTAACCGACACCGATATAAGATGGAAATTTGCGCAAAAAGTTCCAATTTAGGCGTCAGTTATCCTTTGATAACCGACGTTGATAATGGTTCCCGCCAAATAATTTAGGGCAAAGATTGTCTAATTGGACGTCGGTTTTTTTATATCAACCAACACTTAAAGGTGAACAATGTCAGTTTTATAGATAACCGACGCTGTTGACAAAATTAATAGACCAGTATCACCCGACTCTTCCCCTTCCTTCCTATTTCATCACGATAGTTTGTTGTGATCGTCGCTCACCTAAAATTGCCCGACGACCCCCGCTGCTGCTCACCGCCGCTACTGCTGGTGCGGCTCTGCTCGCTGCCGCATCCTCTTTCTCCTACTGCCGCCGCCACTTGCACCGCTGCTGCTCGCCGGTCTGCTCTTCTCTTCTCCTGGTGCCACTGCTGCTCGCCGCTCTGGTCTTTGCCTGCTCACCACCACTGTTGCCTCCGGTCGTCGCCGCTCTTCTCCATGCTAGCTCCAAGTAGCCCTAGCCTCTTTGCTTCCTTCTCCGTAGATCCTTACCAACAGCAAGCACGACTGTGGAGTACGGCCGTGGTAGGCCAACACAACCACGATCGTGCTTTCTATTGGTAAGGATATGAACAAATCTTTATGTAATGCTTTATGTAAATCCTAGATATGAACACATCTTTTGCTTGCATATATTTGTGTTTCTAATCCTAATGTTTGGCCTAATTCAGTAAATTTTGATGCATGTTGAAATAAGATTTAAACTTGTCTGTTCTAGCATCCTAATTTGATTTGATTAAACCCTAACATTGATGAAACCCTAACATCAATTGTGATGAAACCCTAACATTAATTGTGATGAAACCCTAACATGTACCTATCTATTATTGTGTTTGTTGGCCTAGAAACCCGTCCAAGATTTACTCATTAGGAGTAAATCTTGGATAGTCCCCGGTTTGGGACTGTTCTTGAACACCTAATATCACTTAGGATGTAAGTGTATAATGTGTATTGGGTTTTCGAGAAAATTTCGGTAGCATTTCCTCGTTTGTTCTCTAAGTACATATGTACTTAAAGAACAGCGGGGAAATGCTGCCGAAATTTTCTTGAAAACCCAATACACATTATACACTTACCAGTGAGATTAGGTGTTCAAGGATGGGATAGGTGGTACACATTTATTATATATCAGAATGACATCACATGTGTTTATGCCCTGAATTTCACTACTACAGAACATGTCTTTGGCGTCGGTTGTTTATGCCCTTTTGTTGTTGCCAACTCCACAAAATATTGAAGCTAATGATGACTTATATGTGCGCGGAGATCACAATGAAGGATTGTTAATTGATAAAAGATCACAATTTTAGAGGCATGCATGCTTATATTTTTTTTATTGAAGCTAAATGTTTGCTTTTTTAATATCAATATCATTTTCAGAATTGATGTTTCATTATCTTCTAGTTAATACAAATGCTAAATGTTTGCCTTTTTAATGACATTTTCAGATGGCTGACCATGATGAGCATGATGTCCATGATGAGCATGAAGTCCATGATGAGCATGCTGTCCATGATGAGCATGGCGAGGATACCAATGTAAGTTCTAAAAACATATCCTGTATTTCTATAAAATTCATTATCTTCTAGTTATGTCATATATCCCATATTTCTATATTGGGCTAATTTAGTGTGTTTATTTTTGTCAAATTTTAGGTTGATGATGCACATGTACCCACTGAAACACTGGAGGAACTTGATGTGCATCACCAAACAATTAACAAGAAAAGGGGCATCACTCTGTTGAAGAAGTTAATAGCGCTAAGTGGCAGTGGATCCAGATTGGTTGTGGAGTTTGATAATGGAGGAAATCCAATTGGAGTGAACCGCAATAATTTTGTAAACTATCTTGGGGTTGTCACTCAAAGCCATTGTGGTGTTAAGTATGATGATTGGTATAAAGTTCCTCAGGCGAAGAAAGACTTGATATGGAAGGATTTATGCGTGAGTTATTATTATTTGCAATTCTATTTCGTAGATTACAAATTCTATTATTTGCAATTCTATTTTTAGATACTAGTTAATAACAATTCTATTTTACAGAATCTATTTGCATTGGATGAGAAGCTGCATCATAAAAGTGTGATGCAACGCGCTGGAAAGATGCTAAGGAACTATAGGACAAATCTCAACAAAGAATACATAAAAGATGGTGATAAGAAGAAGAAGTCAGCCCTTGAACAGTGGAACTTCTTGGACAAAGAAGATTGGGACACATTTGTTGCTTCAAGAAAATCTGAAGAATTCAAGGTATTAGGCGTCACTCCCAATTTAATTAATATACGTTGTATTCACCTATTCAAGATTAACATTTAGTGCTACTAACCAAATCATTAATGTGCATACTAACTAGGCCCTCAGTGAGGCGCAAAAAGCATGGTGTGCACTGAATGTGCATGACCACACTATGGGTCCAAAGGGCTATGCAAGAGTTCGCCAAAGACTACAGACGGAGTCTGCTGCTACTCAGGAGTCCTCTACTACATGTGCCACACCCATGCCTCGCCATGATGTCTGGATAGCTGGGAGGAAAAACAAGAAGGGTGAAATAAAGAAGTCCGTAACTGCTGAGGCGGATGTGAAAATGGTAAAATACAACTCTTAGAGCAATCGTTTGAATATTGATTATTTGTGGTGTTAACTTACCAATTTCTGTTGATGGTGATTAGTGGGAGCTGCACGAGCAGAGGAAACAAGGCATGTTCATCCCTCAGGGTACAAGGGATGAATTGACAGTTGCTCTGGGTAACCCAGAGCATCCTGGACGTGTTAGTGGTGCAGGCGTTGGTGTGGGCATCAAAGCATTCTTTGGGCCATCCCAACGCAAACCCAGAGCGGGACTTTCACAAGAAGAGGTAACCTATTCTTTTTTTAGAATGTTACTACAAAAGGAAATTCAATAATAAGAAGCTAATATTTCTTTTATCCATGTATAGGAAAATAAGAGAGTCGAGGATATCGTTGCTAAGAAGGTCAATGATATAGTTGCTGAGAAGGTCAAGGAAGAAATAGTGTGGTGGCAGGCATCTCAGGCTTCCAATCAGCCTATGGTGACCCACTCTTCTCCAGATGCACAGACTAAGAGTAATCCTGTAGACCCACTGCCTAACACGTCTGCTGTAAGTATTGTTTATGACATTATAGCTAGTCTTTTCAAGATGATATGTTTTCAAGATGATATGTATATATGTATAATATTCTTTACATAAATTTGTAGTCATTGAAGCCATGCCACATAAGAATACAAGACTATGTTGTTGCAGAGGTGCAAGCTTATCCGTCCCTTCCTGGGGCAACGTTTCATGAGACTCCAATGCCACAGGGCTACGTTCGTGTGAGTCCGATACGTGTATTACCTGATTGGAGGGAAGCTACATTGCCATATGCCCACCCAGATATTGATACACTTGCTGAGGCAGAAGGCGGGGTGATATTATGGCCCAAAGCAGATGTCGTCTACACTACTGAAATTGTAAGATAAATTTACATTACTTTAGATTGTTAATGTGTATATATGAGGTCAATTGATATGAAATTATATATACAGGTTAAAAAGAAGACACCTGGAGCACCTAGGCCTCCACCTCCACTTCCTGCATTACCAAGTTGGGTTCCAACTAACCTAAAATACCCGTTAGGTCCCGCTTGTAGTGGAATGGCATGTTGGCTACGGGCACATAATATACATTTCCCTATAATTGTTTCTTTAGAAGCGAATTATGTAGGTCAATCATACGAAAGCTCTTTATTTATACAAGATATTATTGAGTTGTTTATATATGATTGGCTGAATACATCAATGATAGAGACATAGATAAGGTGAGATCTTGTTTATACATCCATATACCTTGTGTAAGATCCGGTGATCTAGTTTCTTATATATTAATGCATACGTAATACATGTTTTGCAGCTACTTAGTCAAAAATCAATGCAAACAATTTGCATTTGATCATGTGGGATTTTTTATTCCATAATTAATTAGTATGGTAGCTAAAGACCCTGATAGTGTTCAACAATACTGTATAGATGCTTTTACAATTTTTGGTCAGCAAAAGAAGACGATAATAATAGCTCCATTCAATGTCAAGTAAGTTTACTTTACTTATAATTTGGACTTAAGAAAATTACATTTTTATTGTGGATTTTGAGTTATTAATTTTTAACCTTTTTACCTCTAGAGGTAGGCATTGGGAGTTACTAGTTATTCTCCCCGAGATGCTCACTGTTTGTTATCTAGATCCTGCGGGGAGTACATTGAATACTAAAATTAGACACGTAATGAGAATGCCATTATTCTGGTGAGAAATATTTCATTTTTATATCCGTTAACATATGTTATTACATTACTATTTAATTATGCAATTTACTATGTTACATTAACATGTAGGGGTTTAGATGCATTCAAAAATGCTGGAGGAAAGGTCCCAAGGAAAAAGAACCAACCAATAATTTGGGAGAACGTAAAAGTAAGTTCTCGACTCCAATGTATATATTATTTATGTGGACTGTGCTTAGTTGTATTTTTTAATATTTTGTATGTTTCAATTTATAGTGCACTACACAAGACAATGGCTGGGCATGCACATACTATGTGATGCGTTTTATCCAGATGATTATTCAATATGCCACATTGGACATCAATACCATACATGAGGTATTATATATAGTCTCATTAGTTAGTATGAAATATATGAATCTTATTTTTATATTATTACTCATATATATACATCATTCTCTTTGCAGGTGTTTAAAACTGACCACACTATAGGTAAACACTTAAAAGATGTACATGCTCCATATACGATGGAAGTATTAAATGAAGTAAGAGAAGAATGGGCAAGAGCCATACAAGCAGTGGCGATTGTAAAATATAATTGGGATGTTGATAGCGATGTTGAATGATATTTTGTAAATGAATATTTATGAATGTTTATACATGTCTGAATGTTTCTACATGTATTTGAATATTTCTACATGTGTGAATGTGAGAATTGAATTGATGTCTGAATGTATCTACTTGTGTGAAAAGTATATTTGTTGATTTTGCAGGTTTGTGGCCTGTTTGTAGGCTGATATCAATGGATGTCATAAACCTACAGTTTAGAAAACTGAACTGCAGGTTCTCATCCTGCTGACCAGTCACAGTAGGCCTACAAACTGATAAAAAAAACATAGGCGTCAGTTATTTATAGAACACCATCATCAAAGGCTTACAACGTCGGTTATTGGATAAAAACCGCCGCCTAATGTGACAAACAACCCGACCGTGCAGGAAAGCACGCCCGTGGCGGGAAATGGCGGTGGTTATTAGTATAACACCGATGCCTATAGTACTAAACACGATCGTGTAGGGAAGCACGGCCGTGGCGTCTGGAAATATGGCGTCGGTTATTTAGTTGCAAACTGATGCAAAAAGTGTCCTAGATGGCGCCCTTTTTGTGACGCGAACCCTTTTGGCGTCGGTTATAAAACTGATGCTGAAGAGTTCGACCTTTAGCGGTGCCCACATAGGCGTCGCTTGAGAACCGTCACTAAAAGGGGTTAAACAACTGACGCCAAA
The DNA here is from genome assembly GCA_963693085.1 of Alisma plantago-aquatica. Classification (NCBI taxonomy): domain Eukaryota; kingdom Viridiplantae; phylum Streptophyta; class Magnoliopsida; order Alismatales; family Alismataceae; genus Alisma; species Alisma plantago-aquatica. The sequence continues at coordinate 1,347,863,757 of OY856410.1, read as the reverse complement.
GACATGTTCTGTAGTAGTGACTACCGAGTCCCCAAGTTGGTAGTACTGAGATTACATCAAAAAGTCACCCGCATAAGAAAGACAAACTCGGTACTATCGACTCTCCCAATTGGTATTATAGAGTTTCTAAAGATTTTTGAGCACTTAACTGATAAGCACTCGGTAGCATCGACATCTGAGCCGACACTACTGACTTTTTGGCAGTCCTAGGATCGAAACACCAAGGCAAAAATTCAAAATTACCGAACCAGATAAATGCTTGGGTTGTGGAAAGAAAAGGTCTTTTGAATATCATCAGACACATAGGATCTTTGACTGAATTAATGACCATTATATCACAAAGGATGAAGAAATTTTTGATCTTGATTGGGACGTCTTCTACTACGCCAACTGTCTTGGAAAAAGAATTATCGGCCAACTGAATCCTCATGTTTGAATGAACAATATTTTTTAGACCTAACCTGGTGGCCAAGCTATATTTCATAATACTTATATTGGAACCCAGATGTATGAGGTTGTATCTTTCTGAAGTGTCTCCAATAAGACAAGGGATGGTGAAAGCTTCGGGATCCTTCTATTTTTTTGGCATGGTGGATTGATAGAAAGTGGATGACATTCTTGCAAGGTGCACTATTTCTACCTCACCTCTCTCTCTTCTTAGTGATAAGATCCTTCAAGAACTTGGCATATGTAGGCATCTCATCAACAACATCTAGAAGATGGATGTCTAAGTGGATTTTCTTGATTGTATCCAAGAATTTGGTGTATCTTTTCTCAAGTTGTGCATTGATGAAGGAGTGCAGAAAAGGTGCTTCATAAGGAATTTCATGCACTTTAAAGGACGGATGAGGATTAGAAATCTCTTGTGATTTCTTCATTACTAAAACTTCTCCTTTGTTGGTGCTACCTTCTTCAATAGCTGTCACTTCTAGATGTGGCGTAGAAGAGGTGGTTCCATATCAGAGTGTTGCCATCCCGGTAGTTTCATTCTTTAGATTTTTCTCAGTACTTGAAGGACATTGTCTGATTCGTTGCCCGACAGATGTAGCAATGGAGGCTAGTTGTTGATCAATCATCTAGTTGTGTTGTTGCAAATCGATTATCTAGGTATTTACATTTCCCAATTATGATTGCATGTTTGTCATCAGATTACTATTGCTCACCATGCATTCTCGTAGTCTTTCACTCAGGGAGTGCAGCTCAGTTACGGATTTCTAATGTTGTTGAAAGAAGCCCGACCTCTATTGTCCATAGAAGTTCCCTTGTTGTAATTGAGGTTGATGATGTTGAAATTTGGGTGGAGTTCATATTTCTATTACTTGCCCCCTTCACATGTGTTGGGATGTTTGATTTAGTTGGAAGGAATTTTCTAGCATCAAAAGCATTCACATAAGAAAATCCATGGTGGTCAGGTCACTTGTAATTCACATAAGACACATTCTCCATTGGAATAGTCTGAGTATCTTCTATTTCATGAGTGTAAATATAGTGATCTATTCCATTACCACTGTAACACCCGGGCCCACTGCCCAATGCTCTAGTAGAGTTTCAGGAATGAGGACTATCTCCACAGACCACCACTAGCCTTAACTGCGCACTTTGTCCTCACTCACGTGCATGCCAGGATCAACTTCTCGATAGGTCACCCATCCCAATATTACTCCAAGATGAGCATGCTTAACTATGGAGTTCTTAGTGATGGGCTCCCGAAAAAGGAGGTGCACCTTGGTGATATGGGTAGTCCAATCATTCCTTTTAAGATCATGTTATCTGAGGCCTCAAATCCTGGGATGTTACAATCTCCCCCACTTAGACTCTTGACGTCCTCGTCAAGGCTCAATTATATGGCTTCATAATCTGACCCCATTTCAGTGCAGACCCATAATGGCCCATGGACACCCAGCTCCCGATCACGGAATACCAGCGCAAGGGTGGCTACGTCAACCATGGAAACCCTTTCCTACATGCCTAGACCACACGGTTCAAGACTGGCATACCACATGCCCGTGCGGGCCCCACCTACTGGAGGGGTTATGGCTCTGATACCATTTGTAACACCCAGGCCCACTGCCCAAGGCTCTAGTAGAGTTTCAGGAATGACGACTGTCCCCACAGACCACCACTAGCCTTAACTGCACGCTTTGTCCTCACTCACGTGCATGCTAGGATCAACTTCCTGACAGGTCACCCATCCCAGTACTACTCCAAGCTGAGCATGCTTAACTATGGAGTTCTTAGTGATGGGCTCCCGGAAAAGGAGGTGCACCTTGGTGATATGGGTAGTCCAATCATTCCTTTTAAGATCATGTTATCTGAAGCCTCAAATCCTGGGATTTACAACCACCCTATCCACAAGTAGCACGTTTTACTGTTTCCTCAGTAAAATATCTTGAGTTGGCTTAATTCATGTTCTAGATGTAAGTTTACATCTTGCTAAGTTTGTTATTTAGGCTTTTAAGTAATTTTGTCTCTGAGGAACTACCGACGGCTGATATAGTTGTTGTATAACTTCTATCATAATCTCATCCTACCTGAAGTGTTGACATATTGTTGATTATCTCCTTAGTGATTTCAACATCATGCTTCATAGAGTCACCCCCAGCTGTTGAACTTAGTGATGTCCTTTTTGTGGAGGTTAGACCTTCATAGAATATGGTAATGATAAAACCTTCATCGTAGCCATGATGTGGGAAATCTCTAAGATATTCCTAATATCTCTCTCAAGCTTCATAAAAACACTCATAGGGTTTTTGCTTAAATTTTGTGATTTTGTGCTTGCACCTGATAGTCTTCTCAATAGGGAAAAAAATTGTTCATGAACGCTTGAGATAATTGTTGCCCAAGTGTGATCCCTTTTTGGGAAAGGTACCACTATAGAGCTTTGTGTTTTAGAGAGAAACATAATCCCTTCATATGGATGGTGTCTTGAGAGACCATGTTCACCTTTAGGGTCTCATAGAGATTTTTGAAAGCATCAATGTGATAATATGGATTCTCATCGATAGAATTTCCTCCAAAAGTCTGATGTTGAATGGGGTTGATGAAAGTGGGCTTTAACTCAAAGTTCACCACAGGTATGTGAGGTAAGACGATAGATTACCTATTGTTTTTGACATGAACGATGGCCAATGATCAGAGTGAGGGACTAATTTTAGGAGCATTGCTAGCATGTGGTGGTTATGTGACCATTAGATCATTGTAGAGAAGATCTACCTCTGGGAATTCAGCAAGAAACTCCAGTATTGAAAGAAATGATAACTTGCTACCTAAAACAAATTATTGAACATATCAGATTCCAAGACTAAAAACATAAATGATAACTTTGCAAATAGATAATTTAATGTAAAAAAGGATGCTAATAACCTTTTTGCAAAATTTAAAAGCAATGACTAGTGCTAAGTATACCATAAGTTCTTAGAGGTTATTCGTTGTCTTGTACTCAGTAAAGGCATCAAAAGTTGATCACTCTTTTTTGTGGGTCAAAAGAGTAAATGCGATTGTCCAATCAAAGATATCGTACTTTCAATTTATACCTAACTATAAGAGACTTTCACATCTCAATAAAAAGTCTATCATAGTAGTGTGTGTTCGAACACAGGGATAAGGAGAATAATATAATAAAAATGAAGCAGTCTTAACTTAGTCTAGTTGAATCAAATAAGTGAATTTTATGTCCCAGTTAAGGAACAATTTAATCTAATCAAGAAACAAATCTAAGTTGTGGAAATCAAGAAAAGAAATTAAGATGAATTGTTAAATGATAATAAAAGGGACTTGGATTGGGTTTCACCAATATGACCAACCACATCCATTTAAAACCTTCACTCCTATTATATATATTCTTCACTTATTTGCAAACATCTATAGAATATATCTACTCCTTCCTTCTCTTGAAATTTGGGTACATTTTATCTAAATGTATCTCTCTCTCTCGAGAGATAATTACCAAAAGACCAAGAACAATCGTATGAATTTTGTTATAGTAACTCCTCACTCTCGTATCTCATTAATAACCTATAGTCTAGATCTTTATTGAAGTCATTCTCTAAAATAATATTCATATAAAATGTCAAAAGAGGCTATCTAGTCATCAAGCGACGTAGTAAAACAATAGTATAGAAATAAAACTTGTAAGAACATATGCCATAAAATATAAGAATGAACAATTATATGGTTGGGAGGACCTGAAGGCTACATCCAACCCAAGTTCTGGAGTTTAGCCACACATGGTACAATGAAGAGAAATATTACATTTTGGACAAATCATATACATAAAAGAAGGGAAAGAGAACAATATGGAGGTCGATTGTGTGATCGATCTACTAACCTTTTGGCTTTTAATCAAACAAAAGGTCGAGGCTAGCTATCTATAGCTAGTGGTTGATGACTCTCCTCCTTCTAATTCGAACTTGATGCAAGCATGTCTTTCAACCTGTTAGTGGAAGTGGATTGAGCCGCCAAACAAGAGGTTGATAGATCTAGACTGGTTGACAACTCTCATCTTTGGGCTCTGAATTTGGCGGCAACCTTTCAGCCTATTGACTCTGAGGTTACAAGATTCCTCAAAGTGACACCTTGAGGTCCTATTTATAGGTTTTGACTTGTGCCTTGTTGGTCTTAGATTGGTCCACATGGCATTGACCTTCCTTCTTCTTATTATAGATCTTCATAGTAGATGAAATGATTCATTGACAAATCCTTATCAGTCTTTGAGGGAATCGATTTTGCGGGATCGATAGGAAATTTGTCAATAGGATGGTTGAAATATGGTCTTGATGAAGGCTTTAAGGATACTTCATTGATGGGGTCATCAATGGTTTCGAAACGACGGGAGTCTATCGATGCAAATGTCGATGAGTTGAATTGTCGATGAGAGCTCATTAGGTATTGTTGATGCTTCCTTGATAAGCTCGTCGACTCTCCTTGCTAAGATGTTGGAGCACAATGGGATTGTTGATCCTTTAGAGAAAAAGTTGAATGTCGACCCATTTTGTTGATGGTCGGCGAGTATCTGATGAGTCTTTGAGTGATTAGTTTAGAATGTTGATGGTTACCCATCAATTTTTCCATTTAGCACCAAATTCCTTCAAATATCAGCAAAAATTAATTAAAACTAGGACTTTAGTAAATGGGAGATAAAATGAACGAAATTGGATATCTTAGAGACTATATCAGGAATTTTATTTATTAAAAATTCACAAAAAGTGCATCAAAATTGATGTTTTCAACAAGTTATTAGTCTTGGATCATATTAATGAAGTAGTCTCATTTGATAATACAAACAATCAAATCTAATTAGTAGTCTCATTCTCTTTGTATATTTTTTATAATACTAAACCCTATACATTAGATCATATTAATGAAGTAGTCTCATTTGATAATAAAAACAATCAAATCTAATTAGTGGTATCATTCTCTTTGCATATTTTTGACAATACCAAACCATATACATTGGAGCACTTGAATGACCTATGTGAACAGCGGGCAGACTACTTCATCAAAAATGTGGACTTGAACCAAAAATGGGAGGATTGATTGATATTTCTTGTAGTTCCAACTTTGATGTCATATTTTTGTTTGTTATATTATTATACATTGTGGACTAAAATATGAGATGGCAGCTGATGTTGATATGAATTTGTGTGTGTGAATTGAATGTGATGTGCATATGTGTCTGTGAATTGAATGTGAAGGCACGAGGAAGAGAATGATGTCTATTTGTGCATAAATGTATGAAATTGAATGTGTGGTTGAGAAATGGAACAATTGAGCTATGAGTTCATGGATGTGTGCATTTGAAGTAAAAAATGATAGAACGTGTGGTTGTTTGTGCATATTATACTGAAATACATTTTTATATTTTGTATATATATCTATTTCTTATAGGTTTGTTGGCTTGTTGTTAAGCTGTGATGCTTGCAGAGGCCTACAATTCTTTAGAATTTAAAGAACTAAACGTAGTAGACAGACTAGCAGGTAGACAACAGGTCTGCAGACCTGCTATATAGAAGAAGAAAAATAGACAGTTTTGTCGATTATTTCATAATAACTAATTACATATCCAATCTACGTCAATTATTTACAATAAACCAACATGATATACTTAAAATTTTCATTGTTCAGTCACTAATAAAACTAAAGTCATGATATTTGGCATCAGTTATTTATCATTACACCATCGATGAGTAAATGTTAAAGGCATCATATTTTGTTCTTACAACCGACAAGGAAAGGTCAAGGGAGACCATAAATATGTCACCCAGTGAGTGTTACATCCTCACTTTCACTATAATGTTGCCCCAACGACTAAAGTTATTGTCATCAATTTTCTGAATCAGCGAAGAATGGCTTGAGTTTTAGCAATGCCCACTTGGTCATCCGATTTTAAACGACGTCGTATGCCTAAAATAATCATTGTTATATCCCCATTATGTAGTACTGAAGGCATGTGATGTGCGCACATATGTTGGTCAACTTCACATTAGCTATAGTGGAATTGCATGAGTCAAAATTTCCTAATACTATTGTGATTGAAGTTCATGGTGAAATGATATGGATGAGGATGCAATAGAGACCAACATCATTAACCATGATTAGAGAAGGTGAGGAGTATTTGTTGACATGAAATGATATGGAGGAGGACATGGAAAAGGAGACCAAAGGACTAGCCGATATTGTTAAATTCAAACACTAGTGAAGAGGAGACCAGAGAACCATGAGAGATGAAATTTCACCACCTTCATTGAGGTAAAAATCACCTCTTTTTATGGAATTGCATTTAGAGTCTCATGTGATGATTTTGACGACTAAGAATATAATTATGCATGTTGGACTACTGCAACAATGACTTGTACCAAAGAGTGGGCCAGAATTAACATGGTTTGTTCATTTATGTGTTTTTTTCTAGATAACCCTCGAGTTTTGAAAAAAAATCCAAGAAAAATCTATTTCATGGGAAATCCTATAAATCCCTCCCCTTATTTTCCCATTTATAGAACTGATAGAATGTATATTTGTTTCATTTTTCTAAAATTCATATAAAAATTGGATTGTCAACCCTTTACAAAAATATTAATAAATTATATGTTTTAATTATAAAATTTGAGACCATGTTTTCTCACATACAATGTAATTTTTTCTCTCTAGATAATGTTGAGTAGGGCTGATAAAAACAAACTTGGACCAATTAAATGGATTTATATATTGACTTTTTTACCCTAGCTGCAGTAGACCCAAATTTGAAAATTTAGATTTGTTTATGAGTGGATTCTGAGTTTTTCTTTGTGGATATCTAAAATCATGTGCACCCAAAATCATGTTAATATTTCTACTACTATTTTCAAATCATGTTGTATGTGGTATAAAATTTTAGTTATTAGTATATATTGTTATTTTTCTCTTTCTCAGGACAAATCTGATTCTTATTTGTTATTTCTACAAATTGTTGCATATATATTTTTGTAGAATACTGTTTGACTAACAATGTTTCCAAATTCATGCAAACATATTTGTATTTTTGGGGTTTTTGATTTACACATTCAACATGGGATTTCATGACTTTAAAGTTTTGCTAGTTAACTCAAAAATGGTAATTTCATTTCTTGTTTAGAGGATGCGACCCTTTTTCCAATCAAATTTGAGTCGAGCATTTTACATGTACCTAAACTAAGTCCAAATGAAATTGCTTAAATAAGCATGATTGCTAGTCCTAGTTCTTAGCACATCTTTTATGATATTAATTTATATCATATATAGTAGATACATTAATATTGTTCATAATATAAATTAATTTCATACATGATGTGCTAAGAACTAGGACTGGGAGTCAAGTCTGGTTGAGCCTGGTTTCATTTTAGTTCAATTTGAGCCAGAAGTAAAATGTACAACATGATTATGATCCGAAAAAAGTTTTGGGACCTACGCACCAAACATGGATCGGAATCAACATTTCAGCGTCTGACCTATTAAAACTAGAAAAAAATCTATAATCTGATGTTATATGTGTTATTTTAATAATCCTAAAATACAAACTTGTTTAGCTTCAATGTGTTGGATATTGTTTGGCTAAATAGTATATTTTGTAATGAAATGTTTGAATCAATTACTAAAATAACAAACAAGAATCAAATTTGTCATGCAAAAAAAGCAATAATATGATGTACATATTATAATAATATATAGATTAAAAATGAATCATATAGAAAACTAATTTAATCTTGGGTGCATCACATTTTCTCATGTTCACAATGAAAAACTATGACTCCTCGTTTAAATAAATTCATTATTTTCATATTTGGGTCAATTACAACTCAAGTCAAAAAAGTTAATGCATGAACCATTTTTTTCAGACTGAGCAAACTATAACAAAACATGAGAAAACACTGGCTCAAATTTTAAATTTTAAAAAATTATAGAATTGAAAGATTTATAATCTATAGATACTCATATATTAATAGCTTAATGTTATTTTTTATAATACAATAAATTATAACCATTGACATGTAATATCTATGGAGATGAATTAAATAACTAAGTTGTGTATAACATACTGAAATCTAGATATTTTCTCCTTGAAATCTTTTTCTTATTCCATGTACTCTAAGATGGTTTTTGATCCCCCTCTGACTAGAATTAGATGGCAATTGTGTTCTAATCTTGAGCCCGATATCATGTAGTGAATAATATATGTCATTGTACTTATGTAGACTTAATTAGAGTAATAATAAAAGGATGTGAATAAATATGTTTGAATTTGAATATTTGACCAAAATATCTAGAATAATTGAGTATATTTCATATTTCAAATGAAGCTAGTTGTTTAACTGAGATAATATTAGGCTAAACTTAATCTATTGATTATATTAATAAAAAAATTCTTTCTTACATCGTGGACGGGGAGGAAGGGGGCGAGGGCATGGGCGATCTGCTGGTGACAGAGGGGGTGGAAATCACACCACTGAATCATCGATTCCTCCATCTTGCCAATCGGAGGCAAATGGGGATGCAAGTTCTTCTGCCCTGGACAAAGCCATAGCTCCGCCGCGCAAGGACAAGGAACCTCAAGTTCCCGTCACTGCCTTCCCTTCCAATACTCTGGCATGTAGTTCCGAAAGGATTCCATCCTTGCTTCAACTTGGTGACTGGTTGCAGTGTAGCAGATTGGGCCATTGCGAGGTTGAGGTCGAGATGATGGACTTCATCGAGCTGATAGTCAAGGATGGGAAGAGGTGGGCCTCCATCTCCAGCCAAGATAGTATCGTGCCCGATTGGGAGGATTATATCTCTATCAGATTCGTCAGTAGGAAGCCATACAGTGGCCAGTTGCTAGGCTGGATCCGAAGGAAATGGCATCCTAGTGGCCCCATCGAGGTTATTTCTGAGGAGTGGGAGGGATTGATCATGAAGATGCCATCCCGAAATGAAAGAGACATGGTCTTGAATGAAGCTCTGTGATTTATGGATGGGTCACTGATTGTGGCTCATTCATGGAAACCGGGCGCTCCCTTTCAACCCCTCTCATTCACCCAGGTCCTGATATGGTTCAGGATAGAGAATCCGGGAATCCCTTGGACTCGCAAGCACATTTCCAGTGTTGCGAGCACCATTGGTAGACCTGTGGATTCCGATGACTTCTCGGTTGTTGCAGGGTGTCTTGGTGATGCCCGTGTCTGCATCGAGATGAAGTACGACTCCAAGCTGCCCAAGGAAACGATGGTGGAGGTCAATTTGCTGCCCAAGACTCTAAAGATTGAGACTGTCGCAAAACCTGTGATCTGTCCTAATTTCAAGATATTTGGTCACAAAGCTCCTTCCTCCCCTCAGAAGATGAGGAAAGCTTTGCCAGAGAATGACCTTCAGGTCTGGCTGGGGAAGTTGTCAGGTGCTCGAGACAATGCCAAGAAGACTTCTCAAAAGCTTTCCATGGCAGGTCAAGAGAACAAAGATTTGAGTCAGGAAGAAGTTCATGTTGACAACCCAACTACAGCGGATGATGCTCTATGCGAATCCATTGCTCAATAGGTTGAAGATGTGGTTCGTTCTGGAGTCAGAAAGCACAAGCCTCACCTCCCTCTCTACGATCCAGAACCTGATATGGCTGGGTCTTCTCCGGTGGTATGCGCTGGGAGCCTCAACCTTGACTGGGAACTGGAGCTGAGTAGGAGAAGTAGAGGAGAAACGAGTTCTTCCTCGTGGAAGATCAATAGAATTTGGAACAGTAGTGACTTCTCCATGAATTTCCAATAGGAAAAGGAGAAGTTATTTGAAGATGATGAAAAGTCTAATATAGACTCGAATACTAAATTGGATTATGATCCATGGGAGGCTGATTCGCTAGACTTTAGCAAATTTAGGCCTAATAGGAGGAAAAAATCTCCTAAGAAGAAAAAGGATGGGGGTTGACCCCATACCTTATCATGTTGATTTTCTAGCTTCAGTTTTGTTTAGTATTCACCTCTAAGATTCTTAATCTGCTGGTTGATGTCTGGGGGTTCAATCCTAGATCCTTCGCCCACACCTTCAGTTCGTGTTTTTAATGCCAGCTGGGAGGAGGCCTAGGAGCTGGTCCACTGGTGTTTGATTCTACTGATTCAAGTATTAAAGATGTGCGTTGCTTAACAAGTTGATGACATGAGATAGTCCCAGTGATCACTTAATGTGGATGTTGTTGATGGTTAGACTTGCCAATATATGAATACGTTCATATGCCCTAATACAGACATTAGCTGACAGTCTTTTGTCCATCAAAGTTGAGTCTGCACAATTTGTGGGTAAGCATAATGATAGTGGAGCTCCTCATCTGAGATGGCTGCTGGTAGGCCAGTCTTCTGTTTGTATGAAGGCTTTGGTGTATTTTTTGTTTGGTTTTTTTCTTTATGTTTGAGGTCTTCTGTGTAAGACTTTGGGTTTTTTTTTGTGTGTTTTCTTTGGTAATCCTTATAGAGGATTAGGGGGTGCGATCCTTTGTACCTAGAGTTTTGGTATCATTAAATAGAAATAGAGTTTTTTGCCGACAAAAAAAAAGAATTTCTTTCCTGATGAAAATAATTATATTTACTTGAATATATTTAAATTACTTAATTTTTGTTAATAAAACAATTTCAAACTCTAATTTAAAGTATAACTCATCTACATACCAGCTTTAATTTACAACAATTTTTTATACCTAGTGTAATTAAGTGTCTTCATTAGTCTAAAACCCCACGATATTGTTTTATTTATGTCATATAATATCTAATTTACTCTCTCATTCATTTTGGATTCCTAAATATTTCTAGATAAATAAATATGTAAGGAATATCATATGTACATAGTTTTCATAAATCATGACACTTAAATTTGTTGCCTCATTAAAGAAGTTTGAAAATTATTTATATGGTTAATATAATATGTAATTTAGATTTTGAAATATTGGTAGAGATAAACGACTTTTATATCGATATAAATATCTAAAATGGAAACGTGTTATGTCCATTTTTGTAGTATTGGTAAAATCAAAATACAAAATTAGCATTTTTCTAGTGTGGTATACTACTTAATCTACCTCCCTTCCAATTCTGGTCTCAATCAATCTTCATTTACCTATTCATTTAATTTCTCAAATTCCTAGATTTTGTGTATTAATATTTACATTCATGTCATTGTCCATTTAATTTTGTTTCCCCTCACATAAAGCCTCATGCATCATTTGCTCTTCCCCTAGCCTTTCTACTTGAACTTCCTAGAAAGTATGACAGATAGGCAAGATGGGCAACAGTTGTTGCCTCTTTTCCTCTTCCTCTTCTCCTCTCTTCTTTTGCCTTTTCTTATCCTCTATTTATCCTTCTCCTTTTCCTTCTCTCTATTCCTTCCCTTCCTCTTCATCTTCCTTAGACCCAAGAACCCTCACCTCCCTACTCCCTTCTTTCCTCGTGCCATGTCACCTTGGGAGCAAGATGCATGACCAACTTTTATAGTGGCTGTGAATGGAACTGTTGACACCTGACAACCATGAGATATCCTCCTCCCTTGATATATTAATTTGTCACCACCATCATGATCATTCTATGATCCTCCTCACAATCCCATCAGAGTCAAATCCATTGGATGCCACCATTACCATCCTCAACCCACTTCAAAAATAGTTGTGGATTTGCATTCTCTCCTCCAAACCCCATGACAATATCTTGCCTTAACCCGTCTCACCTTGGAAATTAGGAAGTTCTCTCTGGTCATCGTAGTTACATATACAATTAGAGATATAGCTCCACCTAATGCAACATTGATAATGGCCTGAGAACGACATTGTTGCCTTCTCAAGAATATGTATTGATAGGTGAACCTTTGGCCAAGTCCAAAGAGTTTTAACATGGGCATGACTGTTGGAAATGACAAAAAAGTTTGATCATGTGAGAAAAATACTATCCCGACACCATTGATCGATGTGATCATCTCCGACCATCTCGACCTTTGATGTTTATAGGGCTGAGGACGTTTTGGTCTACAAGTTTGTTTCCTATTAATTCTTTTTGACACATAACAATGAGGATAGTTAGATAATGAATCAAATAAGAAGTAAATCAACATGGAAGTTTTGGTAATCATCTTTGGGATCTTAACTTTATTATGATTTTATAATAGTTGATTCATCCATACATAATTGTATCATGTTAGTAGGTAAACTCTTTTGTCAATAATTCTAAATAGTAAATGCACTCATATCTATATTCTCAGTAAACATAAACTACAAAAATAAGTAAAACTTTCATATTGTCTCTTAGCTATTAGTTCATACTATTATCAAGATATCTAAAACATGGTTATATTAGATTGGTTATTTAGTCGCAACTACTGATTTCATAGTTGTACATATACACATTAGGAATTAATAAATTCTACAAATTCTGAATTTAGAATACCTGTCACCAAGGATATGTTAGATTATATTTTACAAGATAATTAGATCATATAACATATTTGTGCTCATATAATTAGGTTATTTTCTCCCCTAAACCTATCTACATAATACAAAATAAGTTAGATACATTGATATGGTTAAATAAGAGAATTTACACTTTTAGTAAATTCTTATAATGATAAATTAATACCAATGTAGCATTACTAATATTAGAAGCCTAAAACAAATACATAATTTTGTTTTTATAATACCACATGTATCGAAGAAATATGTTTATCTGGATTGGTCTGATTGGTATAAGATGTTATATGAGAGGAGTTTGCACAATATATCTAATTATAGTGCAAAAGTATGGCATGATGGGATATGCATATCCTCTTAACCATATGAATGATAACATGTATCTATATAATCACCTTTGAGTTTGTACAAGACTTAAACCCTTTATTCTCGCAATAAGAGAATTTCATTGAATACAATGTGGAGTACATACTTGACCCTATTTGACTAAACTTGAGATGTATCTTAAAGAGAGAATAAATTACAAGATCTAAATTGGAGAAGAATACTTTATTTCCCAGACATATATGTCACATATCCATACTTGGGCTTATGTAACTAATGATGGATCTTAGAACCAAAATATATATCTAACAGTTTAAATGTTCATGAATCAGTCTAAAAACCCTAATATGGATTGCAAATGATCAAAACTCAATATGTATATCTATACTTGAAACATAATGCATGTCCTATTGGGTTTGACTAAAATACTAATGTGTTACTAGGATGACTTGTAATTGTGGGCCAAAATATTATAATAGAGTTAACCCTTATTCATGAAGATTGGATATGTGCAAACCCCTATTTAAATTTGGTCATGTTTATTACTACAATTCTTTTTTTTTTGAAGAAGGCGGGAGGCTATCTTATTCATCCCGCCCATTATGAGCAAATCTAAGTTTAGATTACAACCACTAATTAAACTTTAAAAATTAAACATGGTAGTACTACTACCATTACAAAAGTTCCTAATGATACTGTCCCTGACCTCATGAGGTGGGAGACGAAGTGGGCAGAGGCCACCGGGGTTTTTTAGGTGATGTTTGGCCAACAAGTCAGCAAGGGAAATTGCTTCCCTACCTATATGCTTCACTGTCCATCCTTGCCTTCTGAGAAGCTGTATTTTGCACAAGGTTTTTGCATAACATGGGTTCTCCTGTATGGGTTCTTCTACCATTTGAACAACAATTAGAGAATCTGATTCAAAGATCACCTTGTTTAGGTTGTTCCTTTCTGCAATTTCCATGGTGAGGTGGATTCCCATTAGCTCAGCTTCTACTATGTCAGTTGTATTCACATTCATTGAGGCACTTCCTACCCATTTGCCTTCATCGTCCTTGGCTACCACTGCGCACGTTGTCGATTTGTGTTTGATAGTGGCGTTGTTGTTGAACTTGATTACCCCAACTTCAGGTTTGCACCAGAAATGCTTGGTCGTCTCTACTGGATGTGTTTCTGTGTTGGCAAAGGTCACATGGTGCATCACTGTTTCACGTATGATCACATTCATCATGTGAGCAGTATGGGTTGTCTTATTCTCAAAGGCCTGATCATTTCTATTCTTCCATATGAGTCTGCATGTGATGATGAATGTGGTTGTGAACTAGTCTCTTTGTTTGAGGGGCCTGTAACACCATTCTTTCAAATCCATGGTAGCATAGAAAGAGTGTGCGTCCATATCCACGAGTAGCCTATCCCAAACTTGTTTCACATATGTGCAGTCTCTTAGAGCATGTAAGGTGGTCTATGATTCCCGCTTGCACCTGGGACAAAGATCACACTGTGTTAGCTTGTGTCTCACTCTTCTGTGATTTGTGAGGAGGGCATCGAGCAGGGCCAACCAGAGGCAAATCTTGATACGTTTAGACATGTGTATCTTCCATATTAAGTGCCATTATCCCTCAACACAGATACCCTTACATTCTCGTATCTTGCTGTAAGCTGATTTCAAAGAGTATTGCCCATTCTTTGTGTGATCCCACACTCTGATGTCATCGCCATCCGACTCCATTGGAATGTGCATGTTAGTGATTTGTTTGACAACATCAGCTGGTAACCATTCCCATACCACCTTTGCTTTTATGGCTAAGTGATATTGTCCCAAGCTACAAGAGCGAGAGGGTGGGTTTTGTTAGCACCCCCCAAATGAAATGTCTGATCGTACTGTCGATTTTATCGCATTGCTTCAAGGGGAGGACCGCAGACTGCATTACATAGGTCGAGATGGTGGAAAGAGTGGCCTTTGCAAGTGTGATGTGTCCATCCAATGAATGGTTGCGTGTTGCCCAGGCATTCACTCATCCATTAACCTTGTCTAGGACTTTGCCATAAGTTGATTTCCCAGCCCGTTTGTGAATGATGGGCACACCGAGATACTTCCCTAAATCCTGTGTTGTTTGGAACCTGCTCGTTCTGCTGATCTGCTTTCTTAGATGTGGTTCCACACTGGCCTAGAAGAAGATCCTAGATTTTGCGGTAGAGATGGACTATCCATATATTACCTCAAACTCCTTCTAACATCTTTTAATGACCTTCATTTGGGTTGTTGTTGCATGACTGAAGAGGATTATATCATCTACAAAGCATACGTGGGAGACCCTCGGGC
Source organism: Alisma plantago-aquatica (assembly GCA_963693085.1). NCBI lineage: Eukaryota > Viridiplantae > Streptophyta > Magnoliopsida > Alismatales > Alismataceae > Alisma > Alisma plantago-aquatica. Next base: position 1,347,848,194 of record OY856410.1, on the reverse strand, counting down.
CCCTGCTTCTTAGATGTGGTTCCACACTGGCCTAGAAGAAGATCCTAGATTTTGCGGTAGAGATGGACTATCCATATATTACCTCAAACTCCTTCTAACATCTTTTAATGACCTTCATTTGGGTTGTTGTTGCATGACTGAAGAGGATTATATCATCTACAAAGCATACGTGGGAGACCCTCGGGCCCCTGGTTACCAACTTTCACAGGCTTCCACTCATCTCCCGCTACCTTCTACTGAATAAGTTGGCTGAGTCTTTCAATGCAGAGTACAAATAAGTATGGTGATAGAGGATCGCCTTGGCAGAGCCCCCTGCTAGCTTTGAAAGAAGTTGTAAGTTTGCCATTCCAGACTATAGTAGTTTGTCCTCTAGATAACGAAGCCATGATATAAGAAGTGATATTGTGCGGCAGACCAACTCTGTCCAAAGTATCTTTAATGAAATTCTAGGACATTTGGTCGTAGGCTTTGCCCAAGTCGATTTTGATGGCCATCGTTTTAGCTCATTTTCTTCTCTTCATAGAGTGAATGATTTCCTGGACGAGCGCTATATTGTATGTGATGCGGTGACCTGGGATGAAGCTACTCTGAGTTTCTGACACCCAACCAGACATGAACTGTTTTAATCTCTCCACTACAAGTTTAGAAATGAATTTCAAGGCAAGGTTATTGAGGGAGATTGGGCGGAGATTTTCACAGCGTTCAGGGGTGTATACTTTAGGTATAAGGACAATAGTAGAGTTACAGAGATCATCAGATACAGATCCCGTCACAACAACTTGTTTTACCATTTTTATAATACTAGGGCCGACGATGATCCAGTTTTTCTGGATGAATGTTCCATTCACCCCGTCCGACCCGACAGCCTTCACAGGATTAATGGAGTCGATGACAGCTTTTATCTACTTGTCAGTTGGGCATGAGCTGATCTGCAGGCATTGGGAGCTACTGAGAGGACGGAACTGGCCGAGGCATCTGCTGAAGTCCGGTGTGGGCTCCTATGTTGGTGCAGTTAGAAGGCCCTTGAAGTGTTTGACGACCAAGTTCATCAACTCTGCCTCGTCAGTGATCCATTCACCCTCCTGGTTTTTAAGAGATGTGATTTTGTTTCTTCTTCTCCTTTGATTGGAGTAGTTATGGTAGAAATGTGAGTTTCTGTCCCCCTCCCTCAATCAGTTTATGTGGCACTGATGTTTCAAGTCCTCCTCCTCGGTTTTAAGAATGATGTCCAATTCTGTTTGTAGGTCCAGGCAGAGGTTGTTTGTAATTTCATTGTATTGCTTCGTCAGTTCGGTTTGGAGCCTATTGATGTTATTGATGATCCTCATTTTCCTCCGTCTGTGTTTATTTCTTTCATCTTTGTCCCAGTTCAGAATGGTATATTGAGATGATTTTAAGGCTTCTTAAAACCCCATGTTATTGTTCCATTCATTGCTCAACATCGTTGTGAATCCATCCATGCTTTTCCAGGACACCCTTGTAATGAATCTCCTCGGCGCTGGGTGGGTTTGGTGGAATTTGATGAGCAAGGGGCAGTGGTCAGATCCAAATCAGGGGAGGTGCTCGGACACTGCATTTGGGAATTCTGCAATGAACAAACTGTTAGCTGTTGCCCGGTTGAGCCGTTCCTACAGAAGACCATGGCAATATGTGAACTTCGTGCCCGAGAAATGCAAGTCACTCAAGTCTGCCTCCATCAGTGTGCTCAGGAATACTTTGACCTCCTTATAATTGTAATTATCACTGCCGCTCTTCTCTCTGGGATCAACGGTGGTGTTCAAGTCACCCACGGCTATCCATGGGGCCTTGAATTGGTTACCCATCCATATTAGATGTTTCCATAGAAGTTGTCGAGTGTTGTATTAGGGACACACATAGACAAAGGTGATGAAGCAATTTTTATTCACACGGCAAGCTACAAATTGATGATGGTTGTACAAGACCTCTACGAGACACTATGATGCATTCCAGCATAGCCAAATTCCACCTGCGTACCCACAAAATTCAACTCTGTGGGAGTGGATGAATCTGAGGCTTTTGATAGTTCTGGCAGCAGCTTCACCACTAATTTTGGGTTCTAGAACTGTAACCAGCTTCGGTTTATGCTGTGCTATAATCTCTTTGAGTGTTGTACGTCTACCATCTCCTCCAACAAATGAAATCAACCATTAAACTTGTGTAAGTGGGTTGGGATAGGGGGAGTTTGCCTTAGCTACTGCCTACATGATTCACCCTTGGGTACCCTCATGCTGTTGGCTTCGTTATCTGCATTCTTTTCCTCTTCTGATCTGGCTAGAAGTTGGGGTCTTTTCCTTCTGTGCTCGTATGGGGGGTCTGCTCTGGTTATTTTATTTCTCCCAGTGTTAGCTTTAATCTTTCTGCCTGATGGTAGTGGAATTGGTTTTATAGCCTTGGCTTATGTGTCCCCTGATCTGTGGTCTTCAAAGCCCATACAGTCCATCTCTGTAGTCATTTTGTCTTGCTTCTTGATCTGTTCATCGTCTTTCTTATCATCCCTACTCTCCTCTTCAGTACCCTCCTTTAGTTCATCTATTTCGATAGCCACTTTGTCCATGTCATCATCCTCTATAAAAATTGTTTTATCTGCTTTATCTACGTGCATCGCCTGGATGATCTCATCAACTGATGGGTTGACAGCTTCATGGTTCTCCTCTTCTCTGTTGGGTGTGGTTGCTATTTTATTATCCCCAACGTTTCCCATGTTATTGTTAGAGATGGCATCTACTTCTTCTTCTTTTTTTCTGCTGTCGTAAATATTTTCTTGGGTTTCCAGATTTTTGTTGGTTTCTTCGTGATCCTCTCATGGGTTCTTGGCATTTCCTCCACTTCTTGCTCAGTGTGTAGTTCCTCTTGATTCACTTATGTGGCCAGATTTGCACATTTGTTGCTTGCAGTAGCTTTGTCTCTTGGCTTTCCTGGGTTAGTTTTATGTTTAGGGTTTCACCTACCCTTAAACCTATTACTTTTTTGGTATTGCCAAGGCTCTTCTCATTCTACAATGGCGGCTTCCGATATGGTTTGTTTTGAGGTCTCATCTATCTGTGCTTCAATGTTTCTATTTATGCTAATGGAGCTTTTATGGCCTGTCTGACCACAGATGGTGCAAGACTCTGGAGTGACCTCATATTCCACTTGGTACTCCACCCCATTGATATATATGGAAGTACAAAGGTCTTTGGTAGTGTCTACTTCTATACCCAGCCTCACAAATCTACTCCTGGTCCTGCCAGCCGTGTAGTTGTCCACCTTTACAAGTCTGCCAAGTGCCATGCCGATATACTCAAAGATTGTATGAACGTAGAGGTGTAGGGGCAGATCAAGGATGCGAACCCATGTTACTAAGAATGTGGGCATTTCCTCCATCAGTTTGAAGGTTGGGTACCAGTCCCAAACCACTAGGCAGCATCCAAAATTTTTCCACGACCCTCCTGTCATTATCATTTCATAATCATCTCTATAGGATAGTTGCACGATGTAATGCCCCAGATCGAGTTCATACATGTTGAACCTCCATTTGGGTTTCCAGAGTAGTTTAATTCTGTCCCTCATTATCATGAAGCTGACATCAGTCCCAATTAATCGGGTAACCACTACGTACATCCATGGTTTGGTCAAGGTTTCTTTAGTTTCTGGGTCTATGTAGATGGCAGGGTTTCCGTCTTCAATGGTCAGTTCGACTGCTTTATCTTCCAGTCAGTCTTCAAATAGGCTCTCTAGTAAAAATCCATCCTGGTTCATGGAGTCCTTCCTTTGTGAGGTTTGGCCGCCGACAACTATATTGAACAACGATTTGTTCTGTGCAACAGTTTCCATCATCGCGATTGTTCTTATGCCCATATCTAGCGGGTTTTGACCTCCTAGTGACGTCGACTGGGGCATATTTCTCATCACTTAGATGTCGTGCTTTGTCATCCCACCGTTATCGCTGGAGGGGCCTCTCATCCTGATGAATTGGAAGTCGGTCCCCATAAGGGGGACCGAAATCCTAATCCCTGCGTTTGTTTCATTGCTCGCCTTATCGTTCTTGTTCCTTTGTAGATCTCTTTCACCATCAGTGTTCCCCCTACTTCCCCCATATCCCCCCTGCATCAGCCTGACCGGGACCCCCATCACCGACGTCGTCGCCTTCACCCCTTTGCTCCCCTCCTACTCCTTGCACCGCCATTAGTCAGAGAACACAACTGTTATTACTACAATTCTGATTTCATTATAATGAACCATGTCGCCATTTTCAAATTCACTATTATCATTTGTGAACCCTCTTGAAATGGTAATTCATTTAATATGTAATCTTGTGAAACATTGTTTTGAATTCAATGATTTTGTACCCTAATTGGTTGTCCTTTGCCATATTATGCAAGATTATACTTGTCAGTCTTTATATATGGCATTGTGTAGTGACTACATAATTACATATAATAATGTAACATATCTATTTTATGTCTGGTTGTATAAAATTCCAACACTATATAATTATTTAGAGTGAAAATTCATGTAATTATTTTAATCAAATAGATGTGCATGCTTTCCTGCTCAGAGCTTATGTGTATCTTTTCCTGGACGCCCCCACATTATAGAGCGGATGTGTATCTTTTTCTTCTCACCCCACATTATAGAGAATATGTGTATCATTTCTTAATCACCTAATATTTCATGGTAGATGTGTTATATACTACCAACATGTCGTATACTATAATATTTTCCACATTTATTACACATACAAGTTTTTCTTATATGTTGTACAAGTAATTGAAAAGCTTATTTGTAAAATGTGTGTCTCATCCTTTAAATAAGCATTATTGGATATACTTTTCATTTATCTATTCAATTGTTTATACCCCCTCTTACAATGGGAACACCCTCTTTGGGCCCATTATCAACATATTTCCCAAAAGTTGTATTTATTCACTTACTCAATAGTTTATGACACATACCTTTTTTGTATCTCTCAGGGTATATTTCTAAAACAACCTAAATGTAGGAAATTTAGAGGACCATGCAGTGAGAGTAATGGACTCTAAGGATATCTTGGGATGGCCAGGTTGTTATCCACAACTAGTCATTTGTATATATTTTTGTAGTTTGCTATTAGTGTATTCCAATCTTATGGTGGAGAACAGTGTAAAGTTTTGTGATAATGTAATAGTTAAAAATTTTGATGCTAAATAATTATCATGCTTTATATATCACACACTGATGGGTGAAATATTTCCTTCCTTCATACATATAATCATGTTTGGACTGGGATGGTCTTATTCCTCAAATAATTAAGGGGTGGATCCCCTTTCAAGTCTTACTTCCTACAAATATGGTAACAGAGCTTGAGTAGTTGGAAAATCTGACTATTTTGTGTTATCCTCTATTAGGTAGTTAGATGACACTACATATCATGTTGATGTACCTTTCCTAAGTCTTGGAATACAAATTAGGGTTTCAAACCATATTTGACTTGGTCTTCCCTACTCCCTCAACCAAACTCTCGTAGTTGTGACTCAATTTATTCTAACCCTAACTATCCTTACCCTCTCCTTACAGGATAAAACTACTTTCCATGTGTATGAGTTGATGCTTATTGTTATCAACTTATGTTTCCTACATTAATGAGAAATTAACTTATTTACTAAAGAGTTAATGTTACTTTGGAGAATCTTAACTAGGTTTAACTCTAGCTTCTACCCTTTTGTGGGTGACATTAATGTGCTCTTTCAACTATGATCTCTTTGAGTTGAGCATGTAGAGATGACCAACTTTGAACCTTGCCTTATGGTTAAGAGTAATGATGTCCCTTTTTAAAAGTGATAATTTGAGCCAGCTCAATTTTATGTAGAGAGGTTTTTCTTTCAATAAGGAGTTGCTTCAATATTTTTTTTTACTAAACCTCTTTGATGGCATATTGGAGACTATCTTTTATGGTTTTTATATTTCTAATTAACTAGGCTTGGTTTAGGAATTAATGGGGTATCAAGTAAAGTCTTTCACAAGTACATCTCTACAAATGTAAGTTTGATGCCCATGTAACCTCGTAGGGCATATGTGGGCATGCTTACCTATATGGACTGAGTGACAAAAATAATTGACCTCGTGATCCCTAATGGATATAGGGAATAAGTTAAAGAAAAGTATCTAGAATGAGAGGCCATGGCCTCTTCCATACAATATTTAAGTGACCATAGGACCTCACATGTCTCAAGATTAGGTTTTTGTCCCCTGTTAGACAAATCAAAATTAGGTTGAAGTGATAATTAGTGGAATTTGTACCTACTTTGGCGTTGGTGGAAGTTGACACAATATAATAGTAAGTTGTATCTATCTCTCTCCGATGCTATGTAGTAAACATGTTGTTGTTATACACTTTATGACACTTGGAAGATTAGTCTCCTTGGTCAAAAAAGTAATAGTAGAATTAAAGCTGATATGTGGTGAAAGTTCATTGACATAGTTCTCATAATGATTTTGGCACTATTTTGTTTATCTCGTAATATTTTCATGGTTAAACTTATTTTGTACAAAAAGAATAGTTTTCTAGATTTTATTAATTTTTAGTAACCAAGTTAATACCGTATGAAGCTTTAAGTAGTGAGAAACCCCTCAAAGAAGCACCCCTCTACTAGTTGGGTCTATCCCAAAATCCTAGACCTAAGAGAAAAGTAACGAGTAAGAGATTTTGGATATAAATATGCCTTATTGAACTTACCCATGTTACCCCCTTAGATGGTTAGTTAGGTTATAGATTAATTCTTTGAAGTGGTGGAGTCTTTTAGGCTTTATTTATTAGGAGTGTAACTTAAGTTTGGGAAGTGCAAACATCATGGTGGAGGCAATAGGTGACTTTTAGATAATTCTCAGTATTAATGTCAAACAAATACAACTACCACCTAACTTGGCCAAATAGCTAAAACATGCTAATTTGACCACAATGTATGTAAATTGAATAATTAAAATGAGTTTTAGAATTTAAACAACAGTTATCTAAAATGGTGAACACAAGTAAGATAAGTTTTAAAATTCGATTAGAATAGTAATAAAAAATATAGTAGTCATTTTATTTTAAAGTAGTGATGAACACATTAATAATAGTAGTATGTGTTGAGGCAATTCTTCTTAGTAGAGTTAATCTTGTCAAACTTAGTGGTTACATATGATACTCTTACACATAAATAAAAGTAAAAATAAAACCTCAACTCTACCTATAATCAAATATATATCATTATTTATGGGAACTATATATGTAATTTTAGTTGCTCATGTTTGTGTGGGGGGATAAGAAACTTCAGAATACCCTATTGACCTAGACTCTTATAATTTGTTAGGAGTTGTGGTTAAGTGCAACATAATACAAATTAATAAATTTTTAGGATGAAATCTTCTCTAAGGAGTGGAGTGTAGTAGCTTACTGAAACATGGATACTTTTTTAACACTCTTTATTATTCCTTTTCCTCTAGGATTGGTTTTGATCCCCCTCTGACCAGAATCATATGGTGATATGTGTCCTAATATTAATCTAGATCTCATGTAGTGAATGATATATGCCATTGTACGCATGCTGACTTAATCCAGGTAATGATATAAGGATGTGAATAAATGTGTTAAATATTATTATTTGTACAAAATATCTAGATAAATGATACTTACATAAACTTCCTATTTTAAGTTATACTAGTTGCTTATATAAATATTATTTGATAAAACTTAGTCTTATTAATTATTTTAATCAATAAATGTCTTTTCTTATATTAATATTTAGTTTTACTTGAAAATAGTTACTTTATTAATTTTATTAATACATGTAACATACGAGATCTTGGACCCTATCCTGGAAGTTTGACCTTTTGGGTTTGACTGAACGAGGTTGATGTTAGAGTGATCATAATTATCTAATGCATCAATAATGTAAATTAATATGTCATAAAATTCATTTGGTGATAATAAGATGATAAATAACTCGATTTGTTGCATAATATGGTTCATGGGCCTCTAATGGGACATATGATATAATCCATATAAGAAAGCCTCAAATTAAAGAATATACTTCAAATTCGTAATCTACACATCAAAATCAGCTTACTTGTCAATTTTCATATAATTTGGACCACTTTGAAATAACATGGTATGTTAGGAGAGAGAAAACTACCTAAAAGGTGTAATTAATAAATACATGTAATTCTTGACACCAAAAGTTGGAAATAAAGGAAAATTCGTATTCAACACACTTAAGTTAACTTGTGGATGAAGTTTCACCTAATTTGGAGAATCTTAAGGCCATTAATGCTTGAGGAAAGAGAAAATAGTATTTGAATTATTTAACACATTAAAAGTCCTCAAAAGGTAAATCTAACTACATAATCGGAATCTACATGCTTTGATTATCCTCTATGCCAAATTTCATTTAATTTGGGTTTTGTTTGCAACCTCTATTGATGAAAGAGAAAAGCTAAATAATTCAATGTATCCCTTTATTCCGATTTTATTTTGTATAAGGTTTGCTCTTATTTTTCCCTGTCACGCAGTTCCTTCAGGTTGCCTTTTTTGGGCCACATCTGAGTCGTTGGATCTAGATCCAATGACAGATGCTCTCTCTCCTTCCTCTGCTCTTTTTCTTTCCCTCACGAGCAGGCGCTAGTTCTTCTCCAATTCTTTTTCTCCAATTTCACCCTCCTCTCTCTGTTTCCTTCTCTAGTTCTTTTCCCTACACCTTCCCTTTTCCCTTCAACACCCACTGATCCCAGTTGGTAGGTTATTTATACCCCAGGATCCCCAAATAGCCAGCGCCGCAAGTTTCCCCTGTCTCGCCTTTCTTTCCCGCCCTATTTCTCTATGTTCTTCCTTCTCGTCACCGTTGAGGCCTTCAGATCTCGGGAAAACCGCACTCCCACATCCGACGGAACCTTCGGTTCTTCCTTCAATCTTCTGTCAGGCTTGGTGTGACCTTGAGCTCGTTTCCCTAAACTTCGGCCATCTACGCTAGAGGTAGACCTGGGTCTGTGGTTGCCGATCGTCTGTAAGGATGGTTGGTGCTTGGAAAGATCGCATATGGTCTTGTGAAGGTGTCAACATCGTCAATTTGGCCTCTGATTTGGTATGTTGGTTTTCCCCCTTTTTCCTCCTCTGCTGGGACCTAGGGCTTTGATGGCATGTTGGTTGGATGGCGTGGTGTTTTACAAAGGAGATGAACTGGAATCAGATTCCCGTTTTGCCCTTGTTTCTTCTTTGCATTTTGTTTTTCCTCAAAGGGCAAAATCGCCTTTTCGCTCTGCAACTTGTAAAAACCATAGCTAATTATCTATAAGTAAAAAAATATAATAAAATATATTTTGGACTCCTAATGACATATACTAAAAGGTGGTATGGTTTTGGAAACCTAATTCACATATGTTTAAAAAGGTGGTTTTTAGGGTTTACAAAAATTAATATAAATCTAACCCAGATCCCACATATATGCTAATAGGTGATTTGGATGCCTAGGCTTGGACCTAGAAGTGACTTGGGATCATTGGACTCTGATGTTGAGGTATGTTTGCACCCTATGACTTTTGATGTTCATGTAGTTAGAGACACAAGGACCTAAAACTCAACCCTAGTTGGTATGACTTTTAGTTGGATACATGAGGAACATAAATCCCTAAAAACTTTCCCAACCAAGAGATGTGGGTAGCTATAAAAATTTGTTTAGTATGACTTGTTAGGTTGAACCTCTTTAAGGGGTGGATAGTAGTTGGTTGTTGATGTTTGGATTTGTTGATTTCGAGGACAAAATCCTTTTAAGGGGTAGAGTGTTGTAACATGCCAGATCTTGGACCCTACCCTAGAAGTTTGACTGTTTGGGTTTGACCAAATGAGGTTGAGGTTAGAGTGATCCTAATTTTGTAATGCATCAATAATGTAATTTAATATGTCATAAAATATATTTGGTGATAATAAGATGATAAATAACTCGATCTATTACATAATATGGTTCATGGGCCTCTAATGGGTCAGATGATATAACCCATGTAAGAAATCCTCAAATTAAAGAATAGACTTCAAACTTGTAATCTACACATCAAAATAAGCTTACTTGTCAATTTTCATCTAATTTGGACCACCTTGAAATAACATGGTATGTTAGGGGAGAGAAAAATGTCTAAAAGGTGTAATTAATAAATACATGTAATTCTTGACACCAAAAGTTGGAAATAAAGGAAAATTCATATTCAACACACTTGAGTTAACTTGTGGATGAAGTTTCACCTAATTTGGAGAATCTTAAGTCCATTAATGCATGAGAAAAGAGAAAATAGTATTTGAATTATTTAACACATTAAAGTCCTCAAAAGAAAATTCTAACTGTGGAATCTACATGCTTTAATAGGCCTCTATGCCAAATTTCATTTAATTTGGGATTTTTTTGCAACCTTTATTGATGAAAGAGAAAAGCCAAATAATTCAATGTATCACTTTATTCCGATTTCATTTTGTATAAGGTCTGCTCTTATTTTTCCCTGTCACGTGGTTCCTTCGTGTTGCCTTTTTCAGGCCACATCTGAGCCGTTGGATCCAGATCCAACGGTAGCTCCTATCTTTCCTTCCTCCGCTCTTTTTCTTTCCCTCACGAGTAGGCACTGGTTCTTCTCTGATTCTATCTCTCTTCCTCTCTCATGGTTTAAACGTTGACTTGGAATTTTTGTCATTGGTTGAATTTCAAAATTTCATAAGTGATTATCCACTAATCAAAACATTACAAAAATATACTCGTTGGAATCAGAAAAATAAGGCCTATCTAATGATATCAATTTTGTTGACTAAATCCAATGTTTAATGATATGTAATTTTGTGGATCTAATTGATTAGATGACAACTTATAAAAATTATAACTAATTATCTATAAATCAAAAAAATATAATAAAATATGTTTTAGACTCCTAATGACATATACTAAAAAGTGGCATGGTTTTGGAAACCTAATTCACATATGTTTAAAAAGGTCATTTTTAGGGTTTATGAAATTAATATAAATCTAATCCTAATCCCACATATATGCTAATAGGTTCTTTGGATGCTTAGGCTTGGACCTAGAAGTGACTTGGGATCGTTGGACTCTAATGTTGAGGTATGTTTGCACACCATATTATTCCATTGAGCAATATACTGTTTTGTCTTACTCTTGGTCCTAAGGACAATAGCCTACACATTATCTTGTTCTTTTGATACCATGGTCCTTGTGAACTATCTTATTTGTTAGTGATTTTGTGATCATGACTATTCTCTTAACTTTGTTTCATATGCCTTGGTGCATGTTGGACTTTTGATATTATATGCCCACTGTGATGTAGAAGTTTACTTGGTGATATATACCCACTTTAAAGTGGATGTTATATGTTGTGTTGACCATTGTGTGATGGCAACATTGTTTATTCTGATTGTACTTTCTACTTGCCTCTACATTATACATGCTATGTGATTCAGTAGTACTAGAGTAGTGTAAATTGCATTGGTTTTTGTTTAGATATGTAATTTCCTGCCGAGCATATGCGATATTTCCTGCTCTTTTTGGGATGGCAAGGAACCTCATACGTTGGGCAAGATGTGTGTCTTGACCCATTTTATATATATTTGAGAGTTTGACAGTGAGTCATTCTCTATCAGGTTTGCAAGGATGTGAAACCTTGGCTTCCAATTGTGTTTATATTGTTCTAGGGCTATGTTTATCTCACATGCATGCAAGATATTGATTGTGGGGCGTGTGCCCTACTGGTGCTTGTTTCTCACCATGGAAGTGGATGTTTAAATGGCACAATCCTTTTTATGTTGCTTTTATGGCAAGTATCCCTTCTGTTGTTATCTTTTCTCTTGATACCCTCTTGGCTAGTACTTTTCTTTTCTATAGGAAGCCTTGCATTATTTTTTGTCCTTTATTTCATTATATTGCTCAATTTCCTATTTAGTATGCACGTACCAGCCTTTGCTGATGTCTCCTATTGTTTCTCTTTTGCTGGGGTATGCTTACAACCCTAGGTGGAGGACTTGGATGACAAGGCTTGATGATCTGGACTTAGATTGTGCAGTTAAAGCTTGGAGACAATCTTGAGGCGGTTTAGATTTCCTCTACTTGGTTCCTTGTGATGTAAGTTTGTAACCCTTTGTTTTATAATTGAATATAGTCATGTTTTTATTCCACTGCTATACTTTGGTCTTTTGATTACCATTATACAAAGATTTGAAAATTTTACACTCACTCCAAGATACCTTGAAGGTGTGTTTGGATTGGAGGTTCTATTGTTCAAATTTTTAGTAAGGAGGTGTTTTCACTTCTTTACAATACCATGATGTATAATTCTAATTTAAAGTGTTAGTCATTTACTAGGATTAGTTTACATCAAGAATGACCTTTTTCCGCTACTGTAATTAAGTGTCTTCATTAGTCTAAAACCCCATTTTGATTTTATTTATGTCAAATAATGTCTAATATACTTTGTCATTGATTTTAGTTCTTAAAATATTCATAGATAATTAAATATGTAAGGAATAGACTATGTGTATGCCTTTCATAAATCATGACATTTCAATTTGTTAATTCATCAAAGTGCCTTGGTAATATTTTATATGGTCAATATTTTATACAATTTAGTTTTTTTTTTAAAATGCTGGAGAGATACGACTATTACCCATCTAAATCTCTAAATGAAAAGAATGGCACATTCTTATTTTGTAGCCTAATAAAACCAAAATCAAAAAATAACATTTTTCTAGTGCAGTGTGCTACTTAACTATCACCCTTCCAATTTTGGTTTCAATCAAACTTCATTTACATATCACTTTAATTGCTTAAATTCCTAGATTTCATATACATACCATTTACATTCATGAAATTGACCATTAAATGTGTTCCCCTCATGAATTGAAATGTCCCACTTAGATGTGACTCTTATGACAATAGGATTGGAATCCTTGTGTCATTTTTACACAAACAACATGGGATTGGGATTATGAATAGAAGTCAAGTCCTATCCCACACATAATACTACAAACTAAACATGTCCTTATTCCTTCTTCCCCTAGTTGCGCTACTTGCACTTCCCAACATCCAGCAGTCACAATGGCTGGCAGGATGAGTAATTTTTGTTGTCACTTTTCCTCTTCTTCTTCTCTCTTCTCTTCCTCCACCCCTCTTCTGCTCTATTTCTTCTTCTCCTTGTCTCTATTCCTTACCTTCCTCTCCATATTCCTAATCCCCAAGAACTCTCACCTCGCCACTCCTTCCTTTCCTTCTGCCCTACTGTCTTCGCACCAAGATGCACCGCCAACTTCGGTAGTGGTCATCAATGGCACCATTGGACACTGAAAAACCATGAGATATCCTACTCCCTTTACCTACTGATCTGTCACCACCATCATGGCCATTCTCTGACATTCCCAATGGAGTCAACTCAAGTATCTGCCACAATTATTTCCTCAGTCTACTTTAAAAACAACAATGGAGTTGCATCCTCTCTTTCATAGATTGGAACTTGAGACTTGAATACAAAGCACAACATAAAACACCACGCCATTTCACTTTACAGATGATTTTTATTCTTTTATGTGAATATGCATCCAGTTATGTATGCACATAGAGCAAAAATAATGGTAAACACACAAGATGAGATTCGAGCTTGTGATAAAAACATAACCAGAAGCTTCATACGACTACGTCACACAAACCTTTTTGTCTTAGGATCGTTACACATCATATATATTGTGAAAGTTCCATCTACACAAACTATGAAAATTGGTATAAATTGGGTAAAGGTGAGTCGAACATCCAACAACTATTATAACTTGAAGCTTCACACCACTGCGCCACTTAAATTTTCCTAACTTGTGTTTATTGCAAAATGTATATATTATGATCTTTACATATACATATATGTTATAACTTATAATATTTATTTATTTTTGGAGGGACATGTCCTTTGCTTGCCCTCATCTAGATTCGTCCCTAATGTCATGAGATCTTGATTTGACCCATTGTGCCTTGGAAGTTACGAATCTCCTCTCTAGTTTCCATAGTTACGTCTGTATTAAAAACATATAACTCTATATGATGCAACAACGTTGATGGTTTGATAACGATGTAGTTACCTTCTCAAGAATTTGTATTGACAGGTGCATCTTTGAGCAAGTCTAGAGAACTTGAACCTAGGCATGAGCGTTGGAAACAATAAGAATGTCTGATTAAGTGAGAACAACACCGTCCTAACACCAGCGGCCAATGTCATCATCTCTGGCCTCCTCGACCCTTTGTGCCGACGGGGCTGGAGACGTTTTGGTTTACAATTTTTTTGATAAGTTCCATATATAGATAGAATGCTTGCAAACAATAAACATATGTAAATATGAAGAATACAATTGGGTCATGAAAGATAAACATCACCAGAAGTGTGTTAGTCATGTAAAATCTATTTAACATTACCAGATGAGAAAGAAAAATGATGCTGAAAAATTGATGATAGTAAATGTAATGTTTGGAGGGAGACACCCATTAACACAATAATACTAGGCCTCAACTATAAATTAAAACTGGAAGAAAGTTATAAGTAATATGTCATCAGTATCATCGGCCAAAATCTCTTCCAGGTATAGTGTTTGTCATCGCCGTTGTTGATGCCAAAGATAGCCATCTATGTGCCTTCACCTTCTATCTCTAGAGTTTTTGATATGGTTTGTCCTGCAATGCAGAAGAATTATGTGTGTTTAATCTCAACATGAATGTGGTCAGATGGTAGTGTAGCATTATTGTATTTTCGGTTATTCCTAGTTAACTAGATATTTCATAAGATAGAAATCATCAGAGAATGTGGTTCATGTTGGCATTATGGTGGTCTAAGTCTGAGTACAAAATTTCCACTGGCAGATGTGAATGGTAGTGATCATTAAGTATTTGGATTTTGAAAGGGCAATATATGAAAAGATATTTTGTGATTTTTTCATCTGATAGGCAAAGGTAGCATCTGGTAGGTCCCTCAAAGCCCCTCTTTTTTTATTATCAAGAGAACCGCCCATGTAGAAGCACCACTTCTGTGACCCCCAGACAGCGTAAAACTCTCAAGCCCCGGGCGCCCCGCCCACCCGGGAACCGATTAAAGCGCACAATTAGCCGGCTTGCACGACGGGTACCACTTCGGAGGCTGTCGTTGGGTTTGAACCTGGGTCCCTTCATGAGGGGATACCGTGTCAAACCACCTAAACCACTCCTCCCCGGCATCCTTAAAGCCCCTCCTTCAAAGGTTGTTGTCTATGAGTATTTTATTGGGCGAGATGAGCCAAAAAATAATTAAAATTTTTGTGGCCATTTGGTATTCCTAACAAAATGTGAGGTCTGTTATGAGTCCTTATAGGTGAGGAAATGGTATGCTTATTTCGACGAGTACAGTTTTCTCGATATCTATGAGATGTTGTTATTGGTATTGAATTCAATAGTGTGTATGATATCCTCTATAGTATCAGAATTGAGATGTTGTATGAGAAATGATATGAATTTGTTATATTTGTTGCTAGTAAGTAGGTGCAGAGCTTTGACCATGTTGATTCTGATCAAGTTCTGAGGAACATGGAGGTGGATGCACATGTTTATAATCATTTTGTTGTGGTACAATGGATCATTCCAGAAGTTAATTTTAGTGGTGGTGTGGAGGTGCTCATCATATCAAGATGATGTTCAGGGTTTATTTATGAATTTCCACAGTGGTGATGTGATATATTTGTTTGTCTAGTACCATGGGTTCTTCTTGTTATAGTATTTACGAATGATGAATGGCTTCTAGATTTTTAAAGTATTGGATGTGAGAGCGTGGATGCTTTTTGTGATGAGAAATATTGCATGTGTAGACATATCTATAATGCCCCATACTCCACAGGCCTTTGGTGCACATATGGTTTTCCAATTGACCGGGTGTAGCTTGGTTTTCTCCGTGTTCATGTGGTAGTGGTTCCATAATAGTTTTCTTCTAATTGAGTCTATCATGTATCTGATTTTGGCTGGTAAAGGGATGCAGTTGAGATAATGTGTGGCAATAGGAGTAATTACACTATTCAATAAAGTGATCCTACCAGCCAAACAGAGGAAATTGTTTGTCCATGATGTAAGTTTATGGTTGATTTTATCAATGATGGGTAGCCATAATTTGTATTGTGTTGGATGTGGTGTGATAGGAAGACCCAAATATCAAACTGGGAAGGACTGAGTTTTGCATTTAAGGAGGGTTTGGTATCTGAGAAATAGTGTTTGTTGGTGTGTTAACTCCTATAATGGATGATTTTCCCAGGTTGATCCTATGTCGAGAGATGTATGAGAATAATCCAATGATACAAATTATGTTAATAATGGTCTGATCCTCGGGTTTGACTAGAATCATTGTATCATCTGTGTACTGGATAATATTTTCAAAGCATTCATGTGGTGATTGAATAAGGCCATGAGAAATACCTAGTTTGATCATGTTCATGAGAAGAGATGTGACCATGATGAAGAGGTAAGGTGATAACGGGTCTCCTTGTCTGAGTCTATTGGTGTTTTTGAAGTGACCAAATGGTGACCCGTTAGTGATGGTAGTAAAAGTGTTAGTCAAGATGCATGCATGAATCTAGTTGATCCATTTGGTCAAAAATCCATAGCCATGCATAGTGTGGATGAGACCGTTCTAGTTGACATAATCAAAGGATATTTAAAAGTCCAATTTTATAATTAAAACTGGGGTCATTTTTTTGTAGCAAAGGTGAAGTGTTTCATTAACCATGATGAACACATCACGAATATTTTTGTGTTTCAAAAAAGCATTTTGATTGTTTTCATTGATATGTTCCAAATGTGGTTTGATGTGGTTGCTGAGAATTTTTTCCAGAATCTTGTAAGAAGTGTTTATTAGACCGATATGTCTAAATTATTATATAATATCAAGTTATTCTACATTTTCTATTAAGACAGTTTTGGTGTGATTTAGAACCTTGATGTGTTTATGGATGTTATCATCAATGTGAATCATATGTAGTAGTTGTAGGAAGTCCTCTTTGATGGTGTCCCACATGTTTACGTAGAATTATGTGTTAAGGTCGTCTGGTGCTGGAGATTTGTTTTTTCCCAATGTGGAGATAACATATTTGAGTTCTTTCAAGGTAAATTTTGCTAAGGTGTTTTTTGGGGACATGATGGTTTTTTGATAGATGTGTTTCCAATTAATAGAGTTGAAAATGCTAGGCTCGTGTCCCCTGTGGTTTGCAAGTTTTTATATGTTAATTATATTCTAAGCATATTCACTCAATGAGGTTAATTAGATACTGAATGAGATAATAAGTTAACCAACGCTACAGTTTAGGTAATCATCTTGGGGATCTGAATGTGATTATGTATTCATAATATTTGATTTATCTATGCATAATTGTATCATGTTGGCAGGTAAGCCCTTGTGTTAATAAATTTTAATAGGAAAGGCACTCATTTCTAAATTCTTATTAAACAGAAACTACAAAACTAAGTAAATCATTTGTATAAATCTCTTAGATATTAATTCACAAAATTTTCAAATATATTTTTATTATAACTATCATGATATCTAAATCATAGTTATATTATATATGTTATTTTGTCACAAATATTGATTGGTAGGTGTACATATCATATTTTAAAAGGTTGTATGTTTTATGTGTGCAGATATCACCTTATAGAGTATATGTGGTATGCGGGAGTGTATGCAAGATTATATGCATTTTGGATTTTTTTTAATAAATTAGTTATATATAGCATAAACATATATTAAGCATAGAAATTATATATTTCATTTGTAGAAATCAGTTTTATGTATATTTATTAGTGTCCATACAAATATAGATATATAATACATATTTCACTGTTCATATATGTGTTCACATAAATAGCATATGTGAAATATATATATATATATATATATATATATATATATATCTGTGTGTGTGTGCATTATATGTAGATATATAAACATTGACATGTAAATGTATATACAATATATGTGTATATGCGGAAATGTTTGTATGTATATTCCAATATATATCATATATGCTTGTCCATATATATAAAAATGCATATACATAAGATTGAATATTACACATTTGACGATGTTTGTGTATTATATGCAATTGTGCCATTGATATATTACTAAAATACATATATAAATACATAGAGAGAGATTGGAAGGTTCTAATACATATACATATATATACATCTAAACATGTGGGTGTGTGGGTAAATAAGTAGTTTAAACTAAATGAAACAAATGCAGAAAAAAAGTGTACAAAACTTCTAATATAAAAATGATTACATATACCCCGCTTATGCCCCTCACAGGACCTCATATGCATCCATGACCGCATATTGGTCTGCTTATGCATATGCGGTCTGGCAAGAGGGCCATACCACATTTGTGGTCGCATGTCCCTCGCATACAAATGCTTTTTGAAACGGTAGTACCTATATACATTAGAAAATTATTTAATTCTTGAATTTAGAGAGCTTGTAATAAAAGGATGTATTGAATTAGTATTTGCAAGATAATAAGTTCATAAAACATATCCATACTCATAATCATGTTATTTGGTCCCCCTGGGTAGTTGCTTGATATTGCTACAACAGTCTAGTTCTTTGCTTCTACCTGCCACAGTTATACTTGAGCTCTTAGTTGTATTGATAGTTCTCATAGCTATGGTAACTTTTACTTTAGTCTTTCTCTCTCTCTCTCTTAGTTGCATGTCCCAATGGTTTAATCACAAAACCAAACTTGTTGAAACCCTATCCTCCACCTTAGGAACAAGGAAAGTGACCTAGATAATGAGTCTTCGGGCATCAAGCCCTTACTCGCCATGCTTAAAATACATCCATCTTTGTGCTTGTGGATGTATAATATAAGAGTGTGCTAGATTTAGGTAATATGAAAGCCCAATCGCCATTCCTACATCAAGAGGGTATGATGATTTTCTAACATTCAATCTAAAGAGGTGGTATAGAGAATATTTGATTTTTGGAGAGAATATGGAGATCTTAATTGACCCCAACTAGGGTGGGTGGCTGAGTTTTTAGTAAGAAATTTAGTTAACTATATGAACCCTATGGAAATGATAGAACAAATGAGCCTTTGAAACATTTAGCAAAATAAAGAGAATTAGTAATATAGAAAAAAATTCTAGGGAGATCAACCTCCAAAATAGTAGGATCTTGTAAGTATGAGTTCACTGGCCTCAAATTGGGAGTTTTGTATTAAGGCATGGAATTTTACTCCTACATACATCAACATGATCATTGTGATGATATCAAAACAACAAACAAGTAAAAAGATATATATGGATGGTGTTAAATTGAGAATCGTTGTGTTTATCCATAATGTCAACATACATAGTGTTGGGGGTATGGGAGGATCTTTGATAATATGTAGACTCCTCATATTATTTCTAGGGTTCTGATGCCTATACAATGAATGACAAAAGATTAGGAGGATAAAACCTTTATTCTAGAGCCATGTGAGAGACTTCAAAGAATGGGTAGACATGATGGTGATTCATGAGATTGACTTTAACTATAGTAAATACACTTGTGTTGATAAGAAAGGGGGAATACATATTTGATAGGGGAGGTTGGACATATGTTTTATCGATAATAGTTGTCCTGATTGCACTAAAATCTTTGAGGAACACATGATCATGACTTTGGTGTTAGATCATTACCCACTCTTCTTAAACTTTGATTGAGGGGGACAGAAGGATATTTAGGGTTGTAAATTCATGAAAATATGGTTGAAACATTAGGGTTTTGTATATATGATTACAGAGATCCATCCTACATACTTCTTAAGAAATAGAAAAGGCTTAAAACACACTTAAGAAATGGAATAAAGAAATAGTGTGAATAGTCTTTGATGAGATTAGGAACCAAGAAAAAAAACTAAAACTTATACAAAGAAATATGGATTTCAAGACCAGTACAAATCAAGTTATGAAGTCTTATGAATCATAGACTAATTTTGAAATTACTTAGATGGAAAGAATGCTATCAGAAAGAAAGATCAAAGATGTAAATGATTAAATAAGGGAAAAAACATAAAATAAGTTCACATTAATGTTAATGAACACAAAACGAGATCTAAAATAGACAAAATAAAATATAAGGGAAGTTGGATCATGGGTCATAGAAGAAGACGCAATAATGAGGTTAGGTGCTTCAATACTATTTTCAACTTTCTAAAATTAATAGTGTGACGACATAGATGACTACACTGATGTTGTAGAGAACATTGAGCAAGGAAGATGGATCGAAAATAATGAAATAAATATTAGGGGGAGAGGAAAAATCACCAAAGGTCTAAATGAGGATAACACCCTGATCTTAGTGGCTTTACTTAGCTTTTTACCAATTTGCATGGGATGTAGTGAAAGGAATTTTTTTAAACTCACAGTATATTGAATGCTAGGAAAGGATATACACACAGGGTTAAGATGTGTAACCTTGGTTTGTATTACAATCATTGACATACTAGAGTAATATGTGCGGACCAATGGGAAATTCATGTTGCGCTACTAGAGCCAACAGGAAGGAGTTGTCCCTTCGAAGTTAGTGTACTAGCACCGACATGATCTCTCAGAATTGTCTCTCCCTTTCTATCCCTCCCATTTACATGTCGGACTTGTTCGGGCTCCCTATTAGTTACCACAACCAGATAGTACAACGATTTTTAGAGGTTATTATTGTATTTGGGAATCCCCTGGTACCCCTCTATCTATAGGAGAGTCTAGGGTCAGGGTTTCCAATCGGTATGGGACTCAAAGAAATAGAGTTAATGAATTTTCTAGAAACTATGAACGGTGAAACGGTCAGTTCATCCTTCAACATGTCGTCTCAATAGATTTCCTATTTAGAATCAAATTGGCATTCAATATTTGATGAATGCAAATCATAATATCGGCATCGAATCCTTCATCAAATTGAATTGATCATTGAATCGGACAACCTAGATGATGAACCGATCAGTTCACAACATAAAGCGGCTGTTTCACATCATGAAACAGTTGTTTCATATGTGAAATGGTCATTTCACATATCTAGTTCATGCAAATATTCATCCAATGGTGTTTTTGATTGGCCTGACACTCCAACTGATCGGTTTAATACTTGAACCAATCGATTCAGAGTTCGGTCAGTCAATTTTGAATCTCAATTGTTTCATTGGATACCTAAATACTTTTAGTAATCACGTTAAACATAATTCTTGAAATCTCCTATTCTGATTGTATCCTATGTGTGTGACCATATAGGTCCCAAATTACATTGGCAGTGAATGTCTATAACCAACTTATGACATCACAAGTAATCAGTGGTATCTAGCAACACATCATTGCTACCCGAGTGATTCTGAGAGTTTGATAACAACTTCAACCTACATTTCGTGATTAGTATTATTGTGATCATATAGTTCCTTTGTCTCTAATAACTGGATTGAACTCCAGACATGAACTCATCATAATCTTCAGCGTTCAACCCATGTTCCTTGAGTTTCATGTGAGTTCACATATCACATACTGAATCACATGAGTATGGAGATAGATTTCTTAGTCTCTCTTATTAAGAGGCATAGATATCAATCTCCTATAGGAGGGACAAATCTCATCTACATCACTCACACTCAATCCCCATGTGTCACAATGCACCTGAGAATCACCTTTATCGCAACCCTTATTCAAGGTCAAGTTGGATGGTCTAAATACAATGAACGACATGTGTTGAGTGTAGTGACTTCAGGTCTAAGAACCACAATCACCACTATCACTATAAGAGTTGATTCTGATAACCATTCCATAGTATGCATGTATCACTCTCAAGGTGGGTCTATCTGCTATTATGTTCTCTAATATGTACCTATGTGCTTCACTTGGTATCATATATCATGACTAATGAAACTCTGTCATCAATCAACACACTCTTGTCTTATGTATTATTGTCGTCTATATTTCTTCCACATTAATATCTGACTAGGGATATAACAAGAATGTATGTACTCTTATCATACATACGATCTCATTGTTTAGGTCATCAACACAAAGACATATTTTCTTTGAGTAACATCATTCTTTAGACATCTACTATGTTTGTGTCATCATCTCATGATTGAGACAAACATAAAAGAAGAATTACCTTTGTTATTATCAAATCATGTATATAATGCCCCATCACAATAATCATATGATTGGCTCTCTGGGCACTACATACCAAGAGTAAGGTGGATAGATTTAAAGGTATCAGTAGGGTCAAGTGACCCATCTTTGAGAAGGTTGCATTTACAGTGGGTTTCCTATTAGATGTGGTGAGGCTTCATTACCATATTTAGAGGTGAATAATTATCAAGATCCATGGACATGATAAGTATGGGATTTTTATCCTATAGGGAACTCAAACTATATTCCATCTTGAATCCCTCCTCTTCTTACTTACTCAAGAGGTCTTTGGGGGACACATTACTCCAGTAATATACAAAGGAAGAATTGGTATATTTAATACCAAAGGAGGTCTAGTGGCACTGTGTATTATGTTGATGCTTTTGTTTTGTTCTTTCTAAACCAATGGAACACAATAAAAAGAATCGATAAGATAATTAAGGACTATAAAAGAACATTATGTCAAAATTTTAATAGAAAAAAGTTGACTCGCATACTATGTAACCATAAATAGATTAAGAAAAGGGAAAATACTAAGGCTAGGTATTGTTATTGTGAATTCGAGAATATACAACACCTGGGTTTTCTACTGGACAAGGTAGAATCTTGATAAAGCATTATGTGGGTTTGGCAACCAATATCATGGGGATGATGGCCTCATGGGTGGGAAGATTTTTTTATTCACAAGGAAACTTACATTGATATACTAGGTTCTTTGTTACAGCCTGCTTCATAATGTGGTTGCATGTGCCACCAAAGTGAGGATACTATATACAATTGAGAGAAAGATAGTGGCTTTCATGTGGAAATCAAGAGACGGTACCAAAAGAAAATTTATTGGATTAGTTGAGAGAAAATTGCTTCCCTAGCTGAGGAGGATAGACTTGAGTTATACATGATAGACATAAGGCCCTACTTATCAAAGCATTATGGGAAAATTATACATTGTGGGCATACTTATATAGAGATCAAAATGAATTTGAGGGTACAAAATATCCACATAAGTTAGCTCAATTGTGTATATAATGGTGAATCATTTGTTGGTGGGTTACTTAGTATAATTCATAGTCACAAGAGTTTGGTTGCTTATTTAATTTCTTAGTTTAGTGTTCATTTCCTCTTTTAGCTACTTCCCTTGCCTAGTAGATAATTAAGATTGCTCTTCCTAGTATAATGTGGTTGCTTTCCATTTCTAGTGTAGTCTAGTTCTTTGCTTGTAATTTCCTTAGTGATAATTGTCCTCTTAGTTGTCTGGATAGTTATAATTGCTATGGTAAGTTAGAGTTCAATATTTCTCTCTCTTTCTCTTAATTGCTTGTTCTTGTATTTTAATCACAAAATCAAACTTAAACCATTAAAACCCTAACATCCACATTAAGAACATAGGAAAGTGACCTATGTAGTGAGTCTCCATCTCTGGGGGTTGATCGCATACTCGGCACACATATTGCATCTTCACCTGCAGATATATTATATAAAAGTATGCTAGATTTAGGTAAAATGAAAACCTAGTTGCCATCGGTGCATCAAGAGGACAGATGATTTTTCAACATTCAATCTGAGGAGGTAGTTGAAGGGAGAGATGTGAATGGGCTAGGCAGCTCCCAATTTACACCATCTAGGGTGGGTAGGTGAGCTGCTAGCAAGATAATTTAGTATCCAAATTCTATGGAAATGGAAAGAGGATTGGTCCTTGTAGGTAATCTAGAAACCTTTTCTAGTGTGGTCGCCTCCATAATAGTTGGCTCATCTAGATATGAGTTGGGTAGCCACAAATGGATAGTCTTGTGGTAAGGTATGGATCTTTACTCTTATAGGGATCAGTCTGATCATTATGTTGGCATCAACACAATAAACAACAAAAGAGATATATATTGATGGTGTCAGACGAAGAATACTTGTTTATGCATCATGTGAAAGTAAAGAGCATTGAGCGTACATGAGGAATTTTCACACTTGAAGGAGACAACATGGAAACTCCTTTGATTATTTCTAGGTATTCCATTGCCTATACAAAGAGTGACAAATGATTCGGGGGAGAAAACCCTCATTAAAGGTCCATGAAAGACTTCCATGAATGAGTATATATGATGTGGATTCATGAGATTGGCTTTCAAGGTAGTAAATATACTTGTGTTGATAAGCAAGAGGGAACACATATTTGACAGGGAAGGTTGGACATATGTTTTGTTGATAACAATGTCCTAATAGTATCAAAATCCTTGAAGAACACATGATCATGACCAAGGCGTCAAATAAGTACCAAATTCTCTTCCCATTAGATTGACAAGGAGTGTAGGATATGTTGGGTTGACATCCATGATAAATGTGGTTGAAGTATGACGGTATGGAGATTATTTGGATTCATTGAAAGTTAGACTCTTGGGAAATCCATCCTATGGACTTTTTGAGAAATAGTAACACCTTAAAATATGCTTAAGCAAAGGATTAACATAACAGTAGGGAACAATTTTGATAAACTTAGGAACCAAGAACAAAAGTAAAAATTACACAGGTTTACAGATTTCACAATCGATACGAATCAAATTATGGAATCTCATGAAGCATAGATTGGGTTTGAAATTACTAAATGGAAAGAAAGATATTAGAGAGAGAAACCAAAGATGTAATTTATTGAAGAAGGATATAAAACATAAAATTATGTCACACTTATGTTAAAGAATGCAGAAGGGGATCTATTATAGACAAAATTATCAGGAAATTCAGATTATGGTAAACAAAGAAGATGCATTAATGAGTTAGGTGATCCAATATTGATATGAGCTTTCTATAACAAATGGCGGGGAAGGTATATATGACTACATAAAATAATTTCACATTTATGTTAAAGGACGGAAAAGGAGATATGCAATAGACAAAAATGTAAGGGAAATTGCATCATGGGACAAAGAAGAAGTAGTAATGAATTAGGTGGTACAAATACTATTTGAGCTTTCTTAAATTAATTATGGGAAGCTACATACAACTACATGAATGTCTTAGAAAATAGTGGGCAACAAAGACATCATTTACATTATGAAATAAATCATAGGGAGAAGAGGGGGGATCGCAATAGGGCTATATGAAGATACTGCAACGTGCTTAAGTGGTTTACCGTAGCTTTTACCCATTTGCATGGGATGTAGAGTAAGGAATTTTCTTAGAATTCGTAAAATGTTTAATGCTAGGAAAGGATATATATAAAGGGTTGAGATGTGTAAGCTTGGTTCTTATTTCAACCATTTTCAAGCTAGAGAGCCTAAATGACTTCAAACAAACTGGCACAAGCAATGTGACTTTAAGTGCCACTTCAACTATAATTCTACCGAGATTTCACAAGGATGAGTCATGTTTTTTAAGGTAGGAGCATTGGGCATCAAAATATTGACACAACAATTGATGCATTATCTATATTGTGGTGTTAACCTAAGAGAGAACATGGTTTGTAGGGTGGAAATGTATAACGATAATGGCATGGTCAAGTGGACCATCTTTGAGAAGGTTGCATTAACGCTAGGTTTCCTAGATGTGGTGTGGTCTATCACGACCATGATTATAGTTGCGACACTCGCAAGATCCATGAACATGAAGAGTATCATATCTTCTACCTATAAGAACTTAGATGGCATGACCATATCTCATACCTCCTTTTCATGCTTACTCAGGAGACTTTTGGGGAACACATCACTCAAGCACTAGACAAAGGAGGAATTAGTTACCGAAGGAGGTCCAATGTCACCCTATCTTTTGTTCATTGATGTTCTTTTGTACATTTAAAACCACCATACACAATCAAAAAAATGGATGAACTGATTCAAGACTATAAAAGAGTAGATATGTCAAAAACATTAATTGAAGAAAGTTGACCCACATAGTACGTAATATTAGAGATTTGTAAAAGGCCAATATCACTGGGGCTTAAATTGTGAGTGTGAATATGAACATATACAACATCTTAATTTTATATTAGGCAAAGTAGTATATTGATTAAGAATTATGTGGGATTGGAAACCAATACCAAGGGGAGGATGGCCTCGTGGGAGGGAAGTTTTGTACATTATCAAGGAACCTCACATTGATACACAAAAAAAAATCTTGACACCCTACTTCACAATGTGGTGGCATGTGCCTTCACAGTGACGTTCCTAAATACAATTGAGAGAAAGATAGTGGCATTCATATGAAAATCAAGAGTGGGTACTAAAAGAAAAAATAGGGTTACTTGGGAGAAAACTACTTCACCCGTTGAGGATAGATTTGAGTTACACATTATTACAGATAGACATACAACCTACATTTGAAAGCAACATGGGTAGGGATCACAACAGTGCAGATATGGTGTGTTTAACAACACCAACACCACACCACACACAAAAAAAATAAAAAAATCCGCTCCACACACTGTAATTTTTCATGTGAGAAACTATATCTACACCACGAAAATATCCCAGTAAATTACACCACACCACAATTAAAAAAAATTCTATTAATCATAATATTATTAAATATAAAAATTTTAAAGTTGTACACAACAAATGGAAGTAACAACATAGACAATCTAAAAACCTAATATTTATTTCATACTTAATAGCAAAAAAGAATAATAATATAAATAATTGTAGAAAATTATTAAAATTCCTATTTTTCTGTAGATTGAATTCCATTTAAAATTAGAGATCTAGTATATGTAAGACAACAACAGATAATGTATCAAAGATAGTATTCTAAATATATTTATATATGATTAATATGAAACTCCTTATGAAAGCCAATGATTTATGAGACGTTTTGATCATGCAAAATTCAAAATAGAGGTGAAAATGTTTTCATTTACCAAAAAAATAAATTAGGGACATTTTTTTTACTCAAGGGTGAGGCTGTAAAAGAAAGTATGCAGAAGCGGAAGAGGACTTATATATTGGACAAGCAACCAGAGCTTTTTTGACAAGAGTCAAATGGGTAATTTAAGTCAACATGTTTTACCAATTTTGATGGAAAAACAATGGACAAAATAATGACCAAGATAAAAGAATTTAAATGCTGAAATTGATGGTGAAAGGACAAATTCTCAAGAGCTTATATATTGGACCAGAAACCAGAGCTACAAGAGTCAAATAGGTAATTTAGGTCAACATGTTTTACCAATTTTGATGGAAAAACAATGGACAAAATAATGACAAAGATAAAAGAATTTAAATGCTGAAATTGATGGTGAAAGGACAAATTCTCAAGAGAGGGCATCCGAGAGTCCTTGAGAAGTGCTCAACAGAAATGCTTTTTGGAAACATCACAAAGTGGAAAATTTGTTTTAAAAATACAAAGTGGCAGAAACTTGATACTGCATTGGTTAAATTAAATGTGTTTCAGACCGTCAAGACATTTTAGCAAAGTAAGCATGGGTTCACTTGTAGTAGGGTTTTTGTGAAACTAAAAAGTGTTGGTTGTGGGTGACTTTGCAAGGACATTAAGCAATGGTGGCAAATTAAAACCCTTTGGAGGCAGATACAGAGGGTGGTGACAAATGGAACAAACAAGCATAGAATCGACACTTGGAAGGCACTAAATGCATTTATCCACTAAATGACCTCAATTTTTCTAACAAATGCGTTTAATACCATCAATACATGATAGTGTTGGCTTGTAGCATGGAATTTGTGAAACTTAAGTGTTGATTGTGGGTGGCTTTGTAAGGCCGTGATGCATTGTTTTCACTGGTCGTAAACTAAAACCTTTTGGAGGAAGACAGGGCGTGACAAATGGAAGTAACAAGTGTAGAGTTTGATAGAATCTTTTCCAAACTGGTTTAGAGTAAGTAAAATTTTCTTGGAACTCATTTTCCTAGAACTGAAACTGAGTTCCAGGAAAATGAATTATAGGTGATTGGTTTGATAGATGATAATATGGAAACAGGCTTCTCCTATCAATCACCATTTAATATCTGAAGCAGGTCTCCATAGTTCAAAACCTCCGTCAATGTCCATTTAAACACTAGTAGGCCGTTCAGTTCTAGGTCTCCATTCATATCTAATCCTCCGACAAGTCTGAAAAACACAACAGCAAAAGATATCGTCGTCTAATCTTTGGAGCTCCTCAAAACATGAATAGAGAAATAGATGGCAGGGCGTCGGCGTAGGTTTTGGGAATCAAATAAAGGGCTGATGTGCTCACTCTTGTTTGCCTAGGAATAGGTCCCGTTCAACATCAGGCCAATGAGAAATTGTGGTCACGCATCCGGCCGGAGACGATGCCATGGGATTTGGTCTTCTCAGGTCCAAAATTACCTCAATTTGGCTCAATACTAGAATTTTATATGTAAATTCGTGCATATCAAAAGATTTAGTTAATCTCGTGCACATTAAACCAGACAAAGAAATTGTATTTTGAAACATTGACAAATTAAACAATAACTCTTTGTTTCAGAGCTTGCTCGCAGGTATCATAAACCTTGTGTGGAGGTTTTAGAAATTACTATATGTTTATAATCTTTTAGTTGGAATATTGACATATTATACAAGATCTTTGTTTTAGAGCTTGCTGACATGTTTCATAATCCTTGTGAGTTTAAAAGTTTCGGCAATTATGTGTCTGAAATCTTTTGGAGTGAAAAGAACTCAAGTGGATAAGTTGAACCGCCGTATACACAAGATGGAGCAAAATTATGAGGGTTTCAAATCTGGCAATGAAGTAGATACAGTTCGAACTCAGCTTGCCAGTAAGTTTTGGAGATGTATTTTGTCAACATTGTAATCTTCTTCAAGTGGATGTTCTAATCCCAACCACACCTTTAAAATTCAGTTAAATTATAATATTTTGTTCTACACTTGCTGAGATTTCATACAGCAACAATAACCAAAACAGCACAGAGAGTTTCACAATCAAAGTAAAAGAAGAAACAAAGTCTGGGGACTAAAGACATTTTACTTGCCATGCTAACATAAATCTCACCATGGAAATCAGATACTACCAAATTTAAAGCTTTTCCATATCAAGCTAATATCAACCAAACAAGATCGCAAAAGCAGAATAAGCAAAGACGGGAGCATCAGTAAGCAGGCGGACCAGATCCATAGAGACAAAAGGGCAAAACCTTAGTAAAATAACAAAAGCTTAACCTAAAATGAGTAACGAAGAATAATCAAATAACAACTAGACCTACATTTAGAAGAAGAATGTCAGGGAAGGAGATTAAGCAAATAGAGAATGCCACTGATTGAGAGCAAGAGCATAACGGGAGATCCAGCGAAAAAAAAGTAAAACGAGACCTACAGGAGATCACAAAGAAAAGGAAGTTATTACCCTTCTAAGAATCGTTCAATTCCTGCCCGAAACAATAAACCATAGAGAGATTTGGACCTTGTATGAACGTTCCTATGTCTTATGATCCAGGAATACCCGGTCAAAACACACAGAAACGTACATACAAGTACGAAACTCTCGCGATTGATCTTCTAAAACTCTCACGATTGATCTTCTTGACGAGTAGCTGGATGGGTTGATCGATTGATCTTCTTGATGAGTAGCTGGATGGGTTGATCTTCTTGACGAGTAGCTCGATGGGAACTGGTTAGATGGGAACTGGGTGGAAAAGTAACTGGGAACTGGGTGGGAAGGAAGAGAAAACCCTAACTAGGGCGGACGCCGCTGTCGAATGGGAAGAGAAGAAGCAAAGGTGTCCATTTTATAGCGGAAAGGAGCGGGCGTCCGCCGCTGTCTTGCTTGCGGAAAGTTTGTGAAACTTAAGTAGCGTTTGGCAATTGCTTGAGGCATTTCGCAAAGAGGCGAGATCACTCTGCCTGTGGCTAGCCATCGGGCAGCAACCCGGATGTCTTCCCAAATGAAGCTTTAGCACCTGTTTGGAAATGACCAGGATGGGATTTAGTCTTGTCTTGTTAGGCCACGTTTGTGCCACATTAGCAATTTCAATCTTGATTCAGTCCAGTTTTGCACTTGCGCGTTTCGTTGGAAACCGTGAAACGGCCCCATTTTGAGATTTCGTAATCTCAAAAGCTGGACTATCTGGCCATGTTTGGCAATTGACCGAGATTATTTGGATTATGAAATCCAGACTGGGATTAGTCCAGTCATCATCCAGATTGGGATTGGGGTTCCCCACTTGGCCCTGTTTGGAAAACCAATCCGGCTAGCCTCGTAACTTGTGTTTTTCAGTCTGCTATATAAAACAAAATACACAAAAGGCAGAGCCTAATCCGGACTGGGATTCCTAATCCTGTTGCTGGCAGGACTGAGATAGTCCAACTTTTGGAATTACGGAATCTCGAAACGGGGATTCTAACCAAACACGTAAGTGCAGAACCGGATGGGATCGAGACTGGATTTGCTGATGTGGCACAGACGTGGCCTAATAAGACAAGCCCCAATCCCTTTGTGGTGCATTTCCAAATAGGGGCTCTCAGTCCTGCCAATAGTAGGATTAGGAATCTCAGTCCAGATTAGACTCAATCTTTTGTGTATTTTGTTTTATATAGCAGACTGAGAAACACAAGTTATGAGGTCAGTCAGATTAGTTTGCCAAACAGGGCTAAGTGGGGAACCCCAATCCCAGTCTGGATTTCATAATCGGATGACTGGACTAATCCCAGTCCGGATTTCATAATCCCAATAATCCCAGTACATTGCCAAATAGGGCCTTAGAGTCTGTTTGGGAGGCGGGTAGTTCGACGGCACGACAAATAAATGCAGCCGGATTTGTGTGCCACAACAATTTCTTGCGACAGAAAATGAGGTTAACTTGCCTCCAGTTAACTTACCCACAGCAAATACGTTGGACGCCAAACACAACCTTAGTATGATAACTTATCAGTTTAAATTAATGGAACTAGCATAATCGGACGTAGTGTGCTAATAAAACTAATTTAGTCTTTACTTTCTGGACATTTTTTTGCTGCAATACCAAAAATATAAACACACACCAGATACAAAAAAAGAACAAAATGATCAAAATTACTTCTGCTCTTTATGAAAAAAACTCGATTAATGCCAGTTGAGGTGTATGATTACTAAAACTACATCTGTTCTAAAACAAATAAGCAAACAAGCCATACATGAAACATTAAACTCCTTGTAAATTACGTGTTGTTGAAGCATGCAAATGGAATTCACAACTCATTTTCTAACTTATTTAAAGTTGAAAGTGAGCAAATAAAAATATGTAATGAAGAATCTCAATTTATTTTTTAAAAAAACAACTAAAATCCAAAAGCACATATTAGAGATTGTCGTTTTCATAATGTAGTAATAGGTGGATGTTGATGATGTCATATATTAAGGATATATTTTACTAGTCTTTATTTTCATGACGACATGTGTATTAATGGCATACTTCCCGATATGAAGAGTATATTTCAGAATATTAAGCCACTCCTACATGATCAAATTTGGTATTGCCAACCCCGATGAGTTAAAAAAAGAGTCTTAGTGCTAGAAACCAATGCTACAGTGTAAAAAGTGTGCATTTATATTAGTAGTAAAAAAAACATCAGTGCATTATAAAATCGTCATCGATCTGGGTGTTTATATCGTTGCACCACAGTGGACTCAATAAAGCAGGGAAGAAAGGATGATCTCTGTTATGGCTAGACCTAATCTACCTTGCTCATAAGTTGTGTGGATGAAGATTCTTGTTCCCATTTGTTCTTCACCACGAAAGGAATCTTAGAAACATCATAGATGATATTTACCTTGGAACATTACAAATTGGGGGGGGGTTGTTTTATGGTTTAATATGCTTAGATATCATATCATTTGTGATTATTGAAATCTACCTTGAACTCACACCACCCCCTCTGGATCGAACTTATTGAAAGATCAGTCAAACACGATCCACGTTGGCATCGGGAGGGTCAAGTTAAAGGGGCCACATATCTGATGGGAAATGTGGGACATTCAACCTCAAGATTAGTGCACAGGGGCATCCCAATATCTAGTAACCATGCCATGAGAACAAAATCCTTAAATAGAAAGTTGAGTTGACCCTCTTATCATTGTCAAAAAGGAAGGCATAGAAAATCCCTAATAAAGTTTCCAACAAATCCACATGTAAGACTACACATAATGATCCATCGTATTCACAAATCTGCATGTACTTGTAAAAGGTTCATCACAAGCAACCAAAGTCACCACCTGTCTAATACGAAAGGAATGTGTATTTATATATATTCATATATATATTCATATATATATATATATATATATATATATATATATATATATATGTGTGTGTGTGTGTGAGTGTGTGTGCGTGTGAATATATATACGTGTGTGTACATTATGTACAAAGCATACCATCCAAAATTGAGTCATAGATACATTACCAAATTGAATCACCCTACACATACTAGAGAACACATGGAAAACTACAAACACACTAAAAGGTTGGACTCTCACCTTTCACTCATTGTTGTCCTGAAGAAGGTGCGTCCTCACCAAAAGTGTTGGTATGTATGCCCATAGAGTCATCCCAAGCGATTGCATGGAGTTAGATATTAACTAATCACTTAATACGATTAATTGGTTAACTATATCATTCCAGAATATTCTAATTCATCTATGAGCATTTTAATTAATACAATCTTTCTATTTACCAAAGGGTTTAGGAAACCATGTTTCCTTTCGTCTCCTATTTAAAGGGGTTTGACAGCCGATGTCTATACAAGATAATAACACATTAAGTTATGATTAGGTTGTAATACAATATTTTATAAGATTTCTATTTTGATATTTAAGGTTTAATATGTAAGTTCATATGCAAAGTTTTAGGGTAACATCATATTTTATAAGAAGGATTGAACCATCTTGTTAGAATTGATATTTTTAGATATGTTGTACTTATGATACTTTCATAAGCTTGACTTAAGATACTTTGTATACTTAGTATTTCTATATTCATGTGAGATCCTTTCTCATAAGACATTAGACTCACTTATGATATAATTGGTATAATGAAGTAATCTTACCAAATTATAGTTTTAGAATAAAGTTTACCCAGATAATGAGATACATGCTCAAATCCAGATTCAGACTTAGACTACTTGTTGTGTGAGTAGCCAGATTATGAATAAAGATACATGATAAGGGTTTAGACCCAATCTCAATTACGAAGTAATTGAGATCCATATTCACATTCAGTTTTAGATTAAGTTTATCACTTAAGAATAAAAGATTCAGATTTAGAATTCAGTACATGCTCAGTACTCAGTAATTAGTTTCAGATAAGTTCAAATATCAATATTCAGTTTTAATATACGATAAGTTTAGATTCAGAATTCAATAAAGCAATTAGTATTCAGCTTCAGTTCATATTAAGAATTAAGTAAGTTTAGACTTAAGATAAATAAGTCGAAACCTTCACATAAGACATTATATGATAAGCCATCATTCAGTAGTCCTGGGACGATTCAGAGGCATCTGTTGCCAAGTCAGAGGAGTGTTTACTCCAATTTAGAGGTACTTTGGTACCAAGTAGGGCGTAGTTATGCCAATTCAGAGACACCTTGGTGTCATTCAGAGGTATGTAGTGCCAATTCAGGGTACTTCAATACCAATTTAGGGCATAGATATGCCAATTCAGGAGGTTTTATTGTATAACGATGGCCACAGTCAGATAAAAATTGTAAGTAAAAGATACCTTGGATTAGAGATGCCCATAACCTCATCCATGAGTGTGATGAGAGGGAATCAGATAAGATAAGTATGACCCATGCACGGCGGTGCAAGTCTTGAGATCCATGTACTAGGGTACATGTCTCCAGAGAGAGAAAAGGTAGAAAGATAAGAATTCAAATAAATTCATAAGAGAGAATATGTTACAAACTTTACTCAAAGTTTTATGTTAGGTTCATGTTTATAAAATCTAGTTTCAATTCTTTAGCAATGTTTAATTTAGAATACTCATGCCACTTACTCTAACGACTATTTTTCCTAATGCATCGATGGGGACGCGATGTCCGCAGGATTTGGAGCAGCTGAGGATTAAAAGAACAATTAAGGACTAGAATATTTTAAGCTCAACCTAGTGGGGTGCCTTTTTCCTAGACGATCTAGAGTTTTGACATCTTTTTATTATGCCTAGTCATATTGTCAATTAGAGTATATTTTATGATTTAACAGGATGTAGTTTTCTATTGACAAAAACTATGTATGGATCAGTTGTACAGTTATGCAAAGTGTTTCATTTACTTTCATTGCAATGATAATCATGTTTTTGACACTCCCAGTAAAAAAAATGCTTTCGGTCATGTGATAAGAAAAATCTGGGTGTTATAGTATGGGAAGTCATTTAGTGATTGTCTTTAAAATTTGGATAGGGTTTTACAAAGGTGTGAGGACACTCACTTAGTCTTGAATTGGGAGAAGTGTCATATGATGGTGAGCGAGGGCATAGTGCTTGGACACAAGGTATCCAAGAAGGGTATGGAAGTAGACCCAGTCAAGATAGAATTCATCTCCAAGCTACCTCCACTAACATCGGTGAAGGGAGTAAGAAGCCTTTTGGGACATTCTGGGTTTTACCGTTGTTTTATCAAAGATTTTTCAAAAATTGCTAAACCCTTGTCGGAACTATTGGAAAAAGACACTAAATTTTCTTTTGATGATCGATGCTTGAATTCTTTTGAAGAACTAATGGAGAAGCTTAGCTCTGCACCTATTGTGCATGCTCCTGATTGGAGTCTACTATTTGAGCTGATATGTGACACATCAGACTATGTTGTGGGAGCTATGTTGGGTCAACACAAAGACAAAGCTCCTACAGTCATTTATTATGCATCCAAAACCTTGAATGATGCACAACTTAATTATACAACCATAGAAAAAGAACTATTAGAGGTTGTTTTTGCATTTGAGAAGTTTCGCCAATACCTAGTTGGGGCGAGGGTGATTGTTTAGACCGACCATGCTGCCATCAAATACCTGTTACAAAAGAAACATGTAAAACATAGATTGATTAGGTGTATTTGACTATTACATGAATTTGACATAGAAATTAAAGACAAGACAGGGTGGAAAATGTGGTAGCGGATCACCTATCTAGGCTGGAAAGAGTGAATGAAAAAGATGTAGACATCCCTATTGTTGAGGATTTTCCAGATGAAATATTTTTTTCTATCAAGACTAAGGATCCCTAATTTTTAGATAATGTTAATTATTTATCCTACAAAGAGATGCTTGCAGATTGGGGGTATCAAGAAAAGAAGAGACTTTTCCACTCATTGAGGTTTTACATCTGGGTTGATCTGATTCTTCTTAAACAATGTAGAGATGGACTTTTTAGGAAGTGTGTATCCAAATGTGAGGTTGAGAGCATTTTGTCACACTGCCATTCTTTACCTATAGGAGGGCATCACGCTAGCTCTAGGACTGCCGCCAAAGTTTAGGTAGTGGGTTTTATTGGCCAACACTGTTTAAAGATGCACATGATTTTGTTTGTCATTGTGATGCATGTCAACATGCAGGTAACATTTCTAAGCGACATGAGATGTCATTAAATGTGTTTCAAGAGGTTGAAGTGTTTGATCTTTGGGGTATTTATTTCATGGGCCCATTTGTGTCGTCTAATTATAATATCTACATTTTACTTGAGGTTGACTATGTATCTAAGTGGGTGGAAGCAATTCCAACCCGCACCAATGACACTCAAGTTGTTTGCAGATTTGTGAAGGGTAATATTTTCTACAGATTTGGTGTTCCCCGACTAATCATTAGTGATGGTGGATCACATTTCACCAATAGGCAATTCAGAGCCTTATTGAGTAAATATGGGGTGAAACATCAAGTGGGTACTCCTTACCACCCACATACACAATGCCAAGTTGAGGTGTCTAACAGAGAAGTGAAGAAGATCTTAGAAAGGAGAGTCTCGACTAATAGGACAAATTGGAGTTTTGTGCTTAATGACGCTCTATGGGCATATAGGACGGCCTATAAATCAGCTATAGGAACGACACCATTTTGGTTGGTTTATGGACGTGCTTTCCATTTACTAGTAGAGCTTGAGCATAATGCGAAGTGTGGCATCCAACTTACAAAACACAAGATTAACTAAGCGGAAGCGAACCGTTTGCAGCGGATTACTGAAAATCACTAAAAATTAAAACTTTTTGCAAAGAGATCCACACATAGGAAATCAACCAAAGTGTAACATTTACATTCTGTTTCAAAATACAAGTCTTGCACTATCTCTTCTCGAGATTCACAACATCAGTTGTCTCAACACATAAAATATAGACAACATATAACTTTGAGGCATCAAGCCAAAATCTCAAGTGGATGATAAAAACACTATTTACTGACTCCGAGGACCTGGGAGTACAGAGACGACACATAGGACTACTATCTAGACAAAACTTGGTAGCCAGTGCCTCCACCTGAGTCATCACTATTGTCCCTGATATTGCTGTTGCTTTTCTCTTGCTATTGGGTTCCTGCTTCTTCTTCTACGATTACCTAAAAACATTGGATCCCACATGGGTGAGACAATTGTAAATTGTCCGAGCGGGAGATATAACCCTCCGCCAAAACATTGTTATAGCAGTTTATTATAATTAAAACTGTATAGGAGTTCTTATATAATAACAACAATATTAATCATTGAATGAATAGAGTAAAGTGATTTCCTTTCCTAAGGAGAGCATTGTATCTACTCATGGTAGATTCATATTTCACATATCTACTTGCTTTGAATGTAAAGAGATATGAATAACATTTATCAACTAGTGTTGCATAAAAGAAGTATAACATCAGGCAATGAATTTATGTATTCAATCCTTAAGCAAACATGCTAAACGACTGATTACATTTTACAATCACACTTATGCCCTGAGGAGATGAGGTATACCGCTCATGCTCCAACCGACCACTGTGAAGTTGAAATCGGTACCATACAAGGTCAAAGGTAGAGCCGGCTACCAAGACCTCCCATATCTCGATCAGCGCGAGATTACATGTAGGACATCTTGTGTCTCTTCTATATAGCTTTCCATGGTATACTGACAACTTCACTATTAGAGTTACAGTGGCGTGCTGTACTCTCTTCACGATCGTGAGATCTCATGTTTATCTCCATCGATCCGACATTAACATTATTGGGAGATGTGTACTGCATCTGTCCCAATCATCGGGGGATTTGTGATACATCCACCCCGGTATAAGTAATGAAGGATTGAGAGGTTTGTTGTTTACCTTTCATCAATTCCCTCATTAGGACGTCAGGATACAGTCGCCCATTGCCCCCACATATTCAAAATATGCATTCTGGGTTTTGCCACGGAGCACCCGTTTCACCATCACCTATTGCTGACGATGATGGATCTATGGTTAGGGCTCTACATGATATGATTTCACTTGATTAATTAAGTACATTATCATTTTCTTTTAGCATCAGTCAAGTTCTCAAACATAACTTATTCAGACAAATGCCATTAAGAAACAAGTACTATTTTCATCAATCACTTGTCAGTCTTTATAAGACATTGGGATCTCAGTCCCTCATTTCATTTCTTTGAAAGTTCACTTCCCTCATCAGCATCATTATCATACTTATCAATTTTGGGTATTCATACCCTCAATTCATCACTATCACTGTTACCATTTATTAGGTAACTATTACCTCTGGGTCCTTGGACCGAGGTATGCATAATACTTGTTACACAAGTATCTCACATGGCTCTCAAAGGCTATTAAATGTTTTTCCACCTTTCACTAGGCAACAACTTACTCATGGATCTCTTAAGGTTCATGAACATTTTGTTACTTTTACTAAGCAACAACAACATTAGGCACATAAGGCCATACAACATGTTAATTATATGAAAGTCATAGCTCATATCTGGCTATGTTCATCATCTCATGATGTCTACATGGTTATGATAATAGTCATGTAAGTCATTTATCACATCATATGAAACATTAGTAACACCACCATCCTTTATCAGGATTAGGGTTATCTATCAATTAGGGTTTTTCATTCCCTTTACCCAAAATTAGGGTTAGGGTTTCCCGTCATGCTTTAATTAGGGTTTCATGCTCACATTATTAGTTCAACCCTAATGTATTACTCCACACCTCTACGAGCATCCAAGACATCATAAGTATTTTCTTATGATTACCATTCTTATCATATATCATTAATGATCATCAATTCATAGCATGAGTTTATTTCTCATCCTTGTCATGATATAATTACATTATACTCATCAATTGGCTTAACCCCATTCTCAAGGTACATTAATTAACACTCATTAAAGTGCAACAACTCATTACATTTCATATTAATAGTTGCATAACACACTTCATATGTTTCTTACCCAATTATATTGGATTTGGAGTATATCAAGGTATATAAACCATGAAGTGCTGAATATGATAACTATCATATCTTGAAGTATCACTTTCTCATCATTTCAGACTCTCTTGAGTTAACCAACTTATCTTGTATTAATGTATTTCCCCTCTTAATACATTACATCACTAAACTCTCACCTTTAGCATATAATGCATAGGCCACACATTAGAATTGTCCAATTATCTTTAATGATATGGACTTGTCTAATGCTAAAGACATTGCTTACAATAAGGTTGCTTATAATCAACCACATGAAATGTTTCACCTTTATAAGGTCATTCCTTCTATCTCATCATTAGGGTTTCCTTATACCCTTACTTAAAATTAGGATTATGATTCATTGTCATATTGCCCAGAATTAGGACTTTATGCATTATGACTTCACATTAGGGTCTCATATACCTTCACCCTACTTGGGGCCTCTCATCACAACATAGCATTAGAACATCATGTGGTGTTAGTTCTTAATCAGGGTTTCTCATGGAATCACCCTCAACTAGGGTTTCTCATGTCATTACATGACATCACCCTAAGTTTGATTCTCACATCACATCACCACATCAATGTCCCATATACATCATTCTAACTTAGGGTTTCTCATGACATAACCCTAGAATAGGATTTCACATGGAATCATCTTTAATTAGGATTCCCACCATAGTCACCCACAATTTGGGTCTACTATTCATCTCCATTAGGATTTCATTCAATTATATCATTACCCTAGATTAGGGTTACATCATCACCCTAGATTAGGGTTTCATTTAAAATTGCCCTCAACTAGGGTTAGAAATCAATAACCCTGTCAATTAGGGTTTATGTTCATAATTAGGATTTCATGATCTCTTTACTTAAGGATAATACCCTTAATCACCACATGAATCATATTCATGTATGAATTCATGCTAACATCTTCTTAACTTGATAAGGTCATATCATCCCTTCAATCAAGTACATACAACTATGATTAACACAGTGTACCAAGTCATTGATCCTATAAGCAATTAGGGTTCATCCCTTAATTGGCACTAATCACTTAGGTACTATTAGGGTTTCAAACTTTGTACCTTCATTGATTATCATTACTAATAATCATTGGATCAATGAATCATTCATCATCTTAATTCTCAAGAGATTCAATCACAGTGGACCTCAATTGCAATAAGTGTCCAAGTGAAATAACCAATTGAATCCTCAATCAACTATGACTACTTAAGCCCCAAACGGTCTTGGTCTTTCAAAGTTCAAACGGTTTGAAGCCGTTTGGTAAAGGTTGTGTTTGAGACCATTTGCTAAAGCAAGTGCTTGAAACCATTTGCTAAAGGTGACCTTCAAGACCGTTTACTAAAGGTGGTCACTTGAAACTGTTTGCTAAAGAAACTTTTTGAAACCACATGGGCTCAACCGGTTTGGGATCGTTTGGTCCCAAACGGTCTTGAGACCGTTTGGTCCAAACCTCCACAAAACCGCATGGACCAAATATGGTCTCAACCAATCAAATTGAATTAGGGTTTCCAATGTTGATTCCTTCAATCATTGAATTCATGGAACCAATCATCAATTGGACCTATCCTCATACTTCAATTGAGTTAAATAGGTCAACCTTAAACTTATTTAACCCTCAATTGATCATCAATTAGGGTTTGAATCAATTGGATTAGGGTTTGGAATCGTTGATCTTTCAACATTAATCAATGTGAGACTGGTTTCTTTGAAACCATTGAGCCTTCATCCAAATTGGGCATGACCTGACCCCAAACGGTCTTGAGGTCATTTGGATGACCTCAAAACGGTCTTGAGACCGTTTTCCCATGTCAACCTCAAAATCCAAGTCAATCAATCAAAGTTTGGATCATTGGATTGATCATCAAATCAACATTTGATTGCAGTTCAACTTAGTACCTTTAGATCTTCAAACCGCTAACTATAGTCAACCCTAGACCTCCAAACGGTCTTGGGTGACCCCCAAACGGTCTTGGGTTCGTTTGGATGACCTCCAAATGGTCTTGAGGCCGTTTTACCATCATATCATCATTAACCATGTCATTCAATTAGAGTTTGGATCCTAGGATTGGTCACCAAATCAGCACTTGGTTGTATTTCAATTTGGTATCTTTGGACCTTCAAACACTTGACCATACCTAACCCTAGACATCCAAACGGTCTTGGGTGATCCCCAAACGGTCTTGAGACCGTTTGGGTGATCCCCAAATGGTCTTGAAACCGTTTGGGTCAATCAACCCAAAGCATCAACTCATTCAATTGCAAAATCAACACTTAGCCGATTAGGGTTTATACCATATGTTTGAATCTTCAAATACCTAACCATACTCAACCCTAGACCTCCAAACGGTCTTGGTTGACCTACAAACGGTCTTGAGACCGTTTGGGTGATTCCCAAATG
This sequence comes from Alisma plantago-aquatica, assembly GCA_963693085.1. Lineage (NCBI taxonomy): Eukaryota > Viridiplantae > Streptophyta > Magnoliopsida > Alismatales > Alismataceae > Alisma > Alisma plantago-aquatica. The sequence goes on along the minus strand of OY856410.1, from coordinate 1,347,807,229 downwards.
GTTTTGAAATCGTTTGGGTCATTCAACCCAAGTTTCAAACTCAATCACTTATGAAATCAGCACTCAACCTGATTAGGGTTTAGGTGATTGATGGACCTTCAACTCATGAACCAATTGGAGTTAATCAATAATAATTGATTGGTCATTAACCTAGATCATTATGAACAAATACCCAAATGGTCAAACCTGGTCAACATCACCAAACAGTCTTGAGACCATTTGGTCTCATGCAGTTTGGTGAAACTGTTTGCTTCTAAACGGTTTGAAACTGTTTGCTCCCAAACGGTTTGGGAAACCGTTTGAGCAACTCAATCAAGACCGTTTGCCTTGGATATTTGTAGAGGTGTGTGCTTATCATATTCAACCTCTAAACTCATGATACCTTATGTGGTTTCCATGGTGATTGCATCAATCAACCAAATCGATTATTGTATATGGAAATGATCATTATTTGATAAGAAATTGAATGCAATAACAAAATCAAGGGTTCAAGTTATAAAACCCGCCTCCAGTTGAGCTCCAAAGCTCCATGTTCACGGAAAAAATGGTGGATGAAACTCCTTTAACCATTCCAAGGCTCGTCCTCAAGGTTTGAGTGAAAATGAATGATTAGAATTGAAGAGGAGATCGAAATAGGAAGAAATCCATAATTTATTTTTGATTTCCACCATGGAATCAAGGTGAAATGTATCAAGAACCTTACCAACAGGTTGGGGGTCGTCCTACTAATCCTACCAAGATCCCTTAGTCGTTTCCCAAGCAAGGAGAAGGAGTGGGGTCGAAAAAGCCTTTCATTTGGCTTATAAAAGGTCCTTTTATAAAAATTCAATGAGAGAGAATGTACTTTGCAAAAATCTAATTAATCCCAAAAATGTGGGCGCCTCTTCCCCCTCATATTCCTTAGTAACGAGGATATCTTGTTTTCCTCTTATCCCTCTCAATTATCCATGATTTAAAGAAAAGCAAATCAAGCACCTTAAATCATATTATATTAATATCCATATGTGAGTGGATATTTCTTTTTCTTATAAAATTGTGTGTGAGTTATCCACTCCCTTGGATATTTTCATGGTCCTTGAAAAGCTCAAGGACGTAACACACACATATGAATCCAACCATTTTAATTTTGGTTGAAGGCACTTTAATTAATACATTTATTTTTGCCCTAAATCAAATTAGGGTTTCAATTAGGCATTAATCTTGATTATTTTAATATCAAGATTCTCTCTCCTCCAACTTAATTCAAATGAGGCGCCCCTCTCATTTTATTTGATCTACATGATGCCAAGAAACATTAGGTACCTTATTGAAGTGGTAATTTGCATATTGATCCTTAGGTTTTGGGTAAATTGCACTTTACACCAAAACTAGGTTTTAATACACAAACATTGTCCAACAAGCTTTATCTTGGTGTCCAAGCTTGTAGAAACCATACTACAACATCATATTCACTATTACTATGTATCAACATCAGAGGAACATATTATTATGTAACATTTGCAAGTTAGCCCCTTAACTTGGGTAATTTGCACTTTAGTCCAAAATAAGCAAACATTGCTTCAACATTGTTCAAACAGGACCAAAATTGAAACATAAGTTCCTCATGATGCCTAATTAATTTTCACAAGATAAGATTAAAATTATAATCATATTTCTTAATCAAAACACCTAGGGTTAAAGCATAACCCAGGTCAGGGATGTTACACGAAGTGGGCATTGAGAAAGCTAAACTTTGGATTGGATGAAGATGGTAGGAAAAGACTGTTAGAGCTGAATGAACTAGATGGTCTTAGGATAGATGCTTACAAAAGTTCTAGGATTCATAAGGAGAGGACGAAGAAGATTCATGATAGGCACATCTGGTGTTTCTTCCAGGATAAAAGGTTCTCCTTTTTAAATCTCGACTTAAGTTACATCCAGGCAAATTGAGGTCCAAATGGAGTGGACCATTTGTGATTGAGCAGGTTTTTCCCCATGGTGTTGTGAAGATTTTAGATGGGACTAGGTCATTACTTGTTAATGGCAAAAAATTGAAGCACTACTATGGTGGGGAAGTGGAGTAGAGAATAGAAAAAGTGCAACTTATGGAAATCCATTAGATTCTTGCTCTCAGGAATGTCTAGTCTAGGGCGTTAAACAATGGTGCTTGTTGGGAGGCAACCCAACCTTATTTCTCTTTATTCATATTCATTCTAACATTGTAGTTGTCTTTTTATTCTTATTTCTTGAAAAAAGGTACCTTGACTCATTTGTGGAGTGTGTAGATTTTTCCCAGGTTGGTACTACCGAGTCCCCAAGTTGGTAGTACCGAGATTACATCAAAAAGTCACCCTCACAAGAAGGACATACTCGGTACTATCGACTCTCCCAATCGGTACTACAAAGTTTCTGAAGTTTTTTGAGTGCTTAACTGATAAGCACTCGGTAACATTGACATCTGAGCCGACACTACTGACTTTTTGGCAGTCCTAGGATCGAAACACCAAGACAAAAATTTAAAATTACCAAACCCGATAAATGCTTGGGTTGTGGAAAGAAAAGGTCTTTTGAATATCATCAGACGCATAGGATCTTTGACTGAATTAATGACCATTATATCACAAAGGATGAAGAAATTTTTTATCTTGATTGGGACGTCTTCTACTACGCCAACTATCTTGGAAAAAGAATTATCGGCCAACTGAATCCTCATGTTTGAATTAACAATATTTTTTAGACCTAACCTGGTGGCCAAGCTATATTGCATAATACTTATATTGGCACCCATATGTATGAGGTTGTATCTTTCTGAAGTGTCTCTAATAAGACAAGGGATGGTGAAAGCTTCAGGATCCTTCTATTTTTTTTGGCATGGTGGATTGATAGAAAGTGGATGCCATTCTTGCAAGGTGCACTATTTATACCTCACCTCTCTATCTTCTTAGTGATAAGATCCTTTAAGAACTTGGCATATGTAGGCATCTCATCAACAACATCTAGAAGATGGATGTCTAAGTGGATTTTCTTGATTGTGTCCAAGAATTTGGTGTATCTTTTCTCAAGTTGTGCATTGATGAAGCAGTGCACAAAAGGTACTTCATAAGGAATTTCATGCACTTTAAAGGACGGATGAGGATTAGAAATCTCTCGTGATTTCTTCATTATTGAAACTTCTCCTTTGTTGGTGCTTCCTTCTTCAATAGGTATCACTTCTATATGTGGTGTAGAAGAGGTGGTTCCATATCAGAGTGTCGCCATCCTGGTAGTTTCATTCTTTAGATTTTGCTCAGTACTTGAAGGACATTGTCTGATTCGTTGCCCTAGTTGTTGATCAATCATCTGGTTGTGTTGTTGCAAATCGCTTATCTGGGTATTTACATTTCCCAATTGTGATTGCATGTTTGTCATCTGATTACTATTGCTCACCATGCATTATCCTAGTCTTTCACTCAGGGAGTGCACCTTAGTTATGGATTTCTAATGTTGTAGAAAGAAGCCCGACCTCTATTGTGCATAGAAGTTCCCTTGTTGTAATTGAGGTTGATGATGTTGAAATTTGGGCGGAGTTCATATTTCTATTACTTGCCCCCTTCACATGTCTTGGGATGTTTGATTTAGTTGGAAGGAATTTTCCAGCATCAAAAGCATTCACATAAGAAAATCCAGGGTGGTGAGGTCGCTTGTAATTCACATAAGACACATTATCCATTAGAATAGTCTGAGTATCTTCTATTTCATGAGTGTAAATACAGTGATCTATTCCATTACCACTATAACACTCGGGCCCACTGCCCAAGGCTCTAGTAGAGTATCAGGAATGACGACTATCCCCACAGACCACCACTAGCCTTAACTGTGTACTTTATCCTCACTCACGTGCATGCCAGGATCAACTTCCCGACAGGTCACCCATCCCAGTACTACTCCAAGCTGAGCACGCTTAACTATGGAGTTCTTAGTGATGGGCTCTCGGAAAAGGAGGTGCACCTTGGTGATATGGGTAGTTCAATCATTCCTTTTAAGATCATGTTATCTGAGGCCTCAAATCCTGGGATGTTACAATCTCCCCCACTTAGACTCTTGCCGTCCTCATCAAGGCTCAACTATATGGCCTCATAATCTAACCCCATTTCAGTGCAGACCCACAATGGCCCATGGACACCGAGCTCCCGATCACGGAATACCAACGCAAGGGTGGCTACGTCAACCATGGACAACCCTTTCCTACATGCTTGGACCGCACGGTTCAAGACTGGCATGCCACATGCCCGTGCGGGCCCCACCTACTGGAGGGGTTATGGCTGTGATACCATTTGTAACACCCGGGCCCACTGCCCAAGGCTCTAGTAGAGTTTCAGGAATAACGACTGTCCCCACAGACCACCACTAGCCTTAACTGTGTGCTTTGTCCTCACTCACGCGCATGCCAGGATCAACTTCCCGACAGGTCACCCATCCCAATACTACTCCAAGCTAAGCACGCTTAAGTATGGATTTCTTAGTGATGGGCTCCCAGAAAAGGAGGTGCACCTTAGTGATATGGGTAGTCCAATCATTCCTTTTAAGATCATGTTATTTGAAGCCTCAAATCCTAGGATTTACAATCACCCTATCCATAAGTAGCTTGTTTTACTGTTTCCTCAGTAAAATATCTTGAGTTGGCTTTTTTCATGTTCTGGATGTCAGTTGCCATATTGCCAAGTTTGTAATTTAGGCTTTTAAGTAATTTTGGCTCTAAGGAACTACCGACGGCTGATATAGTTGTTGTATAACTTCTATCATAATCTCATCCTTCCTGAAGTGTAGACATATTGTTGATTATATCCTTAGTGATTTCAACATCATGCTTCATAGAGTCACCCCCAAATGTTGAACTTAGTGATGTCCTTTCTCTGGAGGTTAGACCTTCATAGAAGATGGTAATGATAAAACCTTCGTCGTAGCCATGATGTGGGAAATCTCTAAGATATTCCTAATATCTCTCTCGAGCTTCATAAAAACACTCATAGGGTTTTTGCTTGAATTTTTTGATTTTTTGCTTGCACCTGATAGTCTTCTCAATAGTGAAAAAAATTGTTCATGAACGTTTGAGATAATTGTTGCCCAAGTGTGATCCCTTTTTGGGAAAGGTACCACTATAAAGCTTTATGTTTTAGATAGAAACATAATCCCTTCATATAGATGGTGTCTTGAGAGACCATGTTCACCTTTAGGGTCTCATAGAGATTTTTGAAAGCATCAATGTGATAATATGGATTCTCTTTGTTAGAATTTCTTCCAAAAGTCTAGTGTTGAATGGGGTTGATGAAAGTGGGATTTAACTCAAAGTTCACCACAAGTATGTGAGGTAAGACAATAGGTTACCTATTGTTTTTGACATGAATGGTGGCCAATGATCAGAGTGAGGGACTAATTTTAGGAGCATTGCTAGCATGTGGTGGTTATGCAGCCATTAGATCATTGTAGAGAAGATCTACCTCTGGGAATTCAACAAGAAACTCCAATGTTGAAGGAAATGATAATTTGCTACCTAAAACAAATTATTGAACGGATCAGATTCCAAGACTAAAAACATAAATGATAACTTTGCAAATAGATAATTTAATGTAAAAAAGGATGCTAATAACCTTTTTACAAAATTTAAAAGCAATGACTAGTGCTAAGTATACCATAAGTTCTTAGAGGTTATTCATTGTCTTGTACTCAGTAAAGGCATCAAAAGTTGATCATTCTTTCTGTGGGTCAAAAGAGTAAATGTGATTGTCCAATCAAAGATATCAGACTTTCAATTTATACCTAACTATAAGAGACTTCTACAGCTCAATACAAAGTCTATTGTAGTAGTGTGTGGTCGAACACAGGGATAAGGAGAACAATATAATAAAAATGAAGCAGTCTTAACTTAGTCTAGTTGAATCATATAAGTGAATTTTATCACCCAATTAAGGAACAATTTTATCTAATCAAGAAACAAATCTAAGTTATGAAAATCAAGAAAAGAAATTAAGATGAATCATTAAATGATAATAAAAGGGACTTGGATTGGTTTTCACCAATATGACCAACCACATCCATTTAAAACCTTCACTCCTATTATATATATTCTTCACTTATTTGCAAACATCTATAGAATATATCTACTTCTTCCTTCTCTTGAGATTCAGGGTACATTTTATCTAAATGTATCTCTCTCTCTCGAGATAATTACCAAAAGACCAAGAACAATCGTATGAATTTTGTTATAGTAACTCCTCACTCTCATATCTCATTACTAACCTATAGTCTAGATCTTTATTGAAGACATTCTCTAAAATAATATTCATATAAAATGTCAAAAGTGGTTATCTAGTCATCAAGCGACGTAGTAAAACAACAGTATAGAAATAAAACTTGTAAGAACATATGCCATTAAATATAAGAATGAACAATTATATGGTTGGGAGGACCTGAAAGCTACATCCAACCCAAGTTCTAGAGTTTAGCCATGCATGGTACAGTGAAGAGAAATATTACATATTGGACAAATCATATACATAAAAGAAGGGAAAGAGATCGATATGAAGGTCGGTTGTGTGATTGATCTACTAACCTTTTGGCTTTTGATCAAACAAGAGGTTGAGGCTAGCTGTCTATAGCCAGTGGTTGATGACTCTCCTCCTTCTAATTCGAACTTGATGGAAGCATGTCTTTCAACCTGTCGTTGGAAGTGGATTGAGCCGCCAAACAAGAGGTCGATAGATCTAGACTGGTTGACAGCTCTCATATTTGGGCTCTGAATTTGGCGGCAACCTTTCAGCATATTGACTCCGAGGTTACAAGATTCCTCAAAGTGACACCTTGGGGTCCTATTTATAGGTTTTTACTTGTGCCTTGTTGGTCTTAGATTGGTCCACATGGCATTGACCTTCCTTCTTCTTATTTTCGATCTTGATAGTCGATGAAATGATTCCTTGACAAATCCTTACCAGTCTTTGAGGGAATCAGTTTTGTGGGATCGATAGGAATTTTTTTGATAGGATGGTTGAAATCTAGTCTTGATGAAGGCTTTGAGGATACTTCATTGATGGGGTCATCAATGGTTTTGAAACGATGGGAATCTATCGATGCAAATGTCGATGAGCTGAATTGTCGATGAGAGCTCGTTAGGTATTGTTGATGCTTCCTTGAAAAGCTCGTCGACTCTCCTTCCTAAGATGTAAGAGCACGATGGGATTGTTGATCCTTTATAGAAAAAGTTGAATATCGACCCATTTTGTTGATGGTCGGCGGGTATGTGACGAGTCTTTGAGTGATCAGTTTAGAATGTTGATGGTTACCCATCGATTTTGCCATTTAGCACCAAATTCCTTCAAATATCAACAAAACTAAATTAAAACTAGGACTTTAGTAAATGGGAGATAAAATGAACGAAATTGGATATCTTAGAGACTATATCAGGTAATTTTATTTATTAAAAATTCACAAAAAGTGCATCAAAATTGATGTTTTCAGCAAGTTATTAGTCTTGGATCATATTAATGAAGTAGTCTCATTTGATAATACAAACAATCAAATCTAATTAGTAGTCTCATTCTCTTTGTATATTTTTGATAATACTAAACCCTATACATTATATCATATTAGTGAAGTAGTCTCATTTGATAATACAAACAATCAAATCTAATTAGTAGTATCATTCTCTTTGTAGATTTTTGACAATACCAAACCATATACATTGGAGCACTTGAATGACCTATGTGAACAACAGGCAGACTACTTCATCAAAAATGTGTACTTGAACCAAAAATGGGAGGATTGATTGATATTTCTTGTAGTTCCAACTTTGATGTCATATTTTTGTTTGTTATATTATTATACATTATGGACTAAAATATGAGATGGTAGCTGTGATGCGGATATGAATTTGTGTGTGTGAATTGAATGTGAAGGCATGCGGAAGAGAATGATGTTTATTTGTGCATATATGTATGAAATTGAATGTGTGGTTGAGAAATGGAACAATTGAGCTATGAGTTCATGGATTTGTGTGCATTTGAAGTAAAAAATGATAGAATGTGTGGTTGTTTGTGCATATTGTTCTAAAATACATTTTTATATTTTGTATATATATTTGTTTCTTATAGGTTTGTTGGCTTGTTGTTAAGCTGTGATGCTTGCAAAGTCCTATAATTCTTCAGAATTTAAAGAACTACATGTAGTTGACAGACTAGCAGGTAGACAATAGGTCTGCAGACCTACTATATAGAAGAAGAAAAATAGACAGTTTTGTCGGTTATTTCATAATAACTAATTACATCTCCAATCTACGTCAATTATTTACAATAAACCAACATGATATACTTAAAATTTTCATTGTTCAGTCACTAATAAAATTAAAGTCATGATATTTGGCATTGGTTATATATCATTGCACCATCGACAAGGAAATGTTAAAGGCATCCGAATTTGTTCTTACAACTGACAAGGAAAGGTCAAGGGAGACCATAAATATGTCACCCACTGAGTGTTACATCATCACTTTCACTATAATGCAGCCCCAACGACAAAAGTTATTGACGTCAGCTTTCTGAATCAGCGAAGAATGGCTTGAGTTTTAGCAATGCCCACTTGGTCATCCAATTTTAAATGACGTTGTATGCCTAAAATAATCATTGTTATATATCCATTCTATAGTACTGAAGGCATGTGATGTGCACAGATGTGTTGGTCAACTTCACATTAGCTATAGAGGAATTGCATGAGTAAAAATTTCCTGATACTATTGTGATTGAAGTTCATGGTGAAATGATATGGATGAGGATGCAATAGAGACCAACATCATTAACCATGATTAGAGAAGGCGAGGAGTATTTGTTGACATGAAATGATATGGAAGAGGACATGGAAAAGGAGACCAAAGGACTAGTTGATATTGTTAAATTCAAACACTAGTGAAGAGGAGACCAGAGAACCATGAGAGGTGAAATTTCACCACCTTCATTGAGGTAAAAATAACTTGTTTTTATGGCATTGCATTGAGAGTCTCATGTGATGATTTTGACGACTAAGAATATAATTATGCATGTTGGACTACTGCAACAATGATGTACCAAAGAGTGGGCCATAATTAACATGGTTTGTTCATTTATGTGTTTTTTTTCTAGATAACCATCGAGTTTTGAAAAAAAATCCAAGAAAAATCTATTTCATGAGAAATCCTATAAATCCCTTCCCTTATTTCCCCATTTATAGAACTGACAGAATGCATAGTTGTTTCATTTTTCTAAAATTCATATAAAAATTGGATTGTCAACCCTTTACAAAAATATTAATAAATTATATGTTTAATTATAAAATTTGAGCCCATGTTTTCTCACATACAATGTTATTTTCTCTCTCTAGATAATGTTGAGTAGGGCTGATAAAAACAAACTTGGACCAATTAAATGGATTTCGATATTGACTTTTTTACCCTAGCTGCAATAGACCCAAATTTGAAATTTTAGATTTGTTTATGAGTGGATTCTGAGTTTTTCTTTGTGGATATCTGAAATCATGTGCACCCAAAATCATGTTAATATTTCTACTACTATTTTCAAATCATGTTGTATGTGGTATAAAATTTTAGTTATTAGTATATATTGTTGTTTTTCTCTTTCTCAGGACAAATCTGATTCTTATTTGTTATTTCTACAAATTGTTGCATATATATTTTTGTAGAATATTGTTTTTACTAACAATGTTTCCAAATTCATGCAAACATATTTGTATTTTTGGGGTTTTTGATTTACACATTCAACATGGGATGTCATGACTTTAAAGTTTTGCTAGTTGACTAAAAAATGGTAATTTAATTTCTTATTTAGCAGATGCGACCCTTTTTCCAATCAAATTTGAGTCAAGCATTTTACATGTACCTAAACTAAGTCCAAATGAAATTGCTTAAATAAGCATGATTGCTAGTCCTAGTTCTTTTTTTTTTGGTCGGTCCAAAAGGCGTGTTACTGAATTACCAAAACTTTGGGCACAATGTACCCCATTACAGTAAAAACATAAAACCTTGAAACCAATAGGCTGGTAAACAAGGCCAAAACATAGGATACAGAAGAGCAAGCACCCCCATAACATACTGGATGTCGGAACACCCATAAAAATAAGAGAGACAAACTCTATCTGAATAGGAGCGATGTGCCCACCCACGCAAGAACTAAGAGAAGATAGAAGGTAACCAACGAGATCATCCTAAACTACACAGGCCACCACTGAAAATAAAACCATTATCTGAAAGAATGACGACATGGGCAGCCGAATAAAATCTTCAGCTCTTCTGGATATCTCAAGAGCAGCATAGCTGATCAGATCGCTACCAAAACACCAGGCCTTAGAGCATCCAGTACGCAAAAGAACACACCAATGGACCTTCCTCGTTGAAAACATAAATCCAAGTAGCCTCAGCTGACCAACCATGCACACACTAGAAATACGCCCATAACTCTAAACAGCAAGAAAGAGAAGCAGATCAGCTAGGAACCCTCTTCCCATTACTTCCTTGCTCCACCAGATGTGACTTCCCTCGCAGGGGAGGAGTAGAGCACATCCTTTAACATGGGCAAAAAATGGTCCGCAATCACCAGATCACCAGGACCCTGCAATGCTCAAGATCACACAACATCAACAAGGGATATGAGGAGAAGAAGAGCAAAACGCCTCCCTCTGAACCCAACCCCACAAATGACCCCTATATGCACAGGGACCCCTCATCGAACACCTTGGGGGTGTTCGAGACTCATGGCTCCAAGGAGTCACACACAGTAGGGGCACTTGGAAGTGCTCCCTGTTGATACAGATCCAGAGACGAGAGACCAAGGAGGCATCTGCATCAATGGCAAAGGAGAAGCCCTACCACAGGGTGCCAGGACGCAACTCTTGGTGGTGATGGAAGCGTCACCAGGCCCGATTGGAGAAAACCCGTGCCGACGCGCCGAGAAGCTCTGCGTCGAGGTTGTGGTCGTCCCTGGGCAAGCCAGTAACCGCCCCGGCCGCAGACACCTGACTGCGATGAGGTATGAACACGACCCATCTGCAGAGCATGGAGCATCAACGTGCGCCACAACGTTGCTCTACCAACGCTGGATCGTGGCTGAGGAGGGGGTAGTCATCGTCTGGGGAACCAACCTGATGGAGGTTGCCCAACCATAACAGCCGCCCAACGGGCTCAATCACCAACTCCGTCGCCAACTAAGTCGGGGTCGAAAACAAGCACTACTACAGAAATAGCATTCAGTGTCACTTTTCTGGGCGTCGGTTATTAAGGAAAACCGACGCCTAACATTTAAGGCATCGGTTGTTCAAGCAACCCGACGTCTATATTCGAAGACCAGCCAGACACGGGTACCGCTTTGTATTAAGCGTCGGTTGTTTATAACAACCCGACATGTAAAGTTGCCCGCGAAATCCATATTTCGATAAAAAAAATAGTGTCATTTTCAGCGTCGGTTATATACGTAGAAACCGACGCCTATGTGCGATGAAAATTTGCGCGAAAAGTGTCACTTTCAGTGTCGGTTATCCTTGTATAACCGACGCTGAAAGTGGTTCCCGCCAAATAATTTCATGAAAATATCGTCCAATTGGACGTCGGTTTTTTCAAACAACCGACGCTAAAGATGTTTAGGCGTCGGTTGTTTTAAACAACCGACGCTATTCGGGAACTTCATTACCCTCGATCACCCGACTCTTCCCCTTTCTTCTGTTTCATTGCGATTTCCCTATTTCTCTGCTGCCGCCGATTTCTCTCCGGCGATTTCTTCTTCAGCTCCCCTTCTCCGGCGCCCCCTTCTTCGCCACCACTCCTGCTCACCGCCGCTCCTGCCTCCGTTGGACACCTGCTCGCCGCCGCTCCTGCTCGCCGACGATCCTACGCCTGTTGTTGCTCTGCGTTGCCGCCACCGCCGCCGCCTGCTCGCCGCCACTCCTGCTCGCCGACGATCCTGCTCCTGCTGCTGCTCTACGTCACCGCCGCCGCCGCCCGCTCCTTCCTCCTTGTTGCTGCTCTGTGTCTCCTTGCTCACGCCCTAACTCTGCTACTCACAAGGTACTAGCATCAAACCCTTCCTCTGCCATTCTTTCTAGGTTGACGCCCTAACTCTACTGCTGTTTTAATGCTAGTGTCAGGGCTATCTATCTAGGTTGATGTATGAGCTATCCCCTGTATTTTTTTTCCTGCTCTCTTTGTGTGTATGAGCATGTTCCTTGGTTGTGTATGGTCTTGCTGTTTGGAGATGTTTTGATCCCCTGTGTGGGATACTTTCTCCTTTTGTTCTTTACGTTTGGTCAGGTGTGTTGTCTGTAAATGCCCAAAGTTTTTTTGGTATCAATAGTTGAGTGTTTTTCACAAAAAAAAAGATGGAGAAGTTAAATGGATACAACTCTGTACATAGGTAGGTGTAGTTCTCTAGCTAATTACAATAAGAACATGACAATATGATAATAAACATCTACAACCTAATGCCACCTACCAAGACATATACTAATACCACCTCCTCACCTATCAAAATCTTAAGGTTAGACATATAAAGGAGGAAGAGTTGTGAAACATGTGTACATGAATCTGAAGCCACTATACAAACTCTGTTTGAGTGTTTAAGTATCAAGCATCGTTAGTCCAATACATAAGTACTAGAAGTATCCATGGGTTAAATAAGGTGAACTAGCTGTGTAATGTTAGGGTTTCTGTAGTAGTGGATGCGCCTACTACATTTGGGGGTGCGCCTTATACTATTTGATATCCTTGATTTTATCTTCTATCCTAAATAAAATTAAGGGACCCATGATTAGAAAACAATTCCAAACTTGGCACCCACACTAATTGGAAGGAAATAAAATATGATTATTGAAATGCACATTTGTGATGTGATACCTTTTTTAGGATGCATATATTAGATTCAACCTTTGAGACATCCTTTTATGAGTTCCAATACAATTAGGGTTTCATTTCATTGCCATTGTATGTATTATAATATTACATCTTTCACATAAAAATTAATTAAATTGAATCCTATTGGAACCCTAATTTAAATCCTAATTTGATTTAAACTTGTCCATTCTAGCATCCTAATTTGATTTGATTAAACCCTAACATTGTTTAAACCCTAACATCAATTGTGATGAAACCCTAACATGTACATATCTATTATTGTGTTTGTTGGCCTAGAAACCCGTCCAAGATTGACTCATTAGGAGTAAATCTTGGATAGTCCCCGGTTTGGGACTGTTCTTGAACACCTAATCTCACTTAGGATGTAAGTGTATAATGTGTATTGGGTTTTCGAGAAAATTTTGGTAGCATTTCCCCGTTTGTTCTCTAAGTACATATGTACTTAGAGAACAGCGGGGAAATGCTGCCGAAATTTTCTTGAAAACCCAATACACATTATACACTTACTAGTGAGATTAGGTGTTCAAGGATGGGATAGGTGGTACACATTTATTATATATAAGAATGACATCACATGTGTTTGTTGGCCTAGAATGTGAACAATCATTGTTTTTTATATTACTTGTACATTGGTATAAATTAGAATGAACAATCACTAAATTATATACTATTTGTATGGAGTCCGGCTTCATTGTAGATATCTATTATTGTGTTTGTTGGCCTAGAAACCCGTCCAAGATTGACTCATTAGGAGTAAATCTTGGATAGTCCCCGGTTTGGGACTGTTCTTGAACACCTAATCTCACTTAGGATGTAAGTGTATAATGTGTATTGGGTTTTCGAGAAAATTTTGGTAGCATTTCCCTGTTTGTTCTCTAAGTACATATGTACTTAGAGAACAGCGGGGAAATGCTGCCGAAATTTTCTTGAAAACCCAATACACATTATACACTTACTAGTGAGATTAGGTGTTCAAGGATGGGATAGGTGGTACACATTTATTATATATAAGAATGAAACCACATGTGTTTGTTGGCATTTCCCCGTTTGTTCTCTAAGTACATATGTACTTAGAGAACAGCGGGGAAATGCTGCCTAATCTTTTCCTAATATATACTTGTTTCCTAATATATACTTGTTTTCTCTGATCATAGAATGGATAGATCATGGATGTCCATTCATAATCGTTGCACCCCAGAGTTTATATCTGGTCTTGATCAGTTTATTAGATTTGCCGAGGAACATAGGAAAAAACCTACAGATAGGTTCTACTGTCCATGTAGGCATTGCGGTAACAACTTGAAAGTCAACACTGGTGAGGAAATCAAAAGGCATGTCATGTGCAACGGGATTGTACAAGGCTATACAGAATGGCACTGGCATGGAGAGATTTCAAAATCAAAACCAGTAGATGTCGATAGCAGTGCTTGGGTGGAAGAAGAAATTGCCTCCGATGACGTAAATGTGAACGGACCAATTCCAGAAAACATCGTTGATGCGATGCTGGATAGTTGTAGGGTAGAGCACACCGATCCACCTCCTATCTTTACAAACATTGTGCATGATGCTGAGATACCGTTATACACAGGCTGTGCTAAGTTTACGAAGCTTAGCACTGTGTTGAGATTGTTTAAGTTGAAAGCTAACAATAGATGGAGCGACAAAAGCTTCACTTCATTGTTGACTTTGTTGAAAGAAATTCTTCCTGAAGGAAACAAGCTTCCAATCTCAACATACCAGGTAAAGAAAATGTTGTGCCCAATGGGAATGGAGGCCAAGAAGATACACGCATGCCCGAATGATTGTGTATTATTTCAAAAGGACTATGTAGATTTGAAAGATTGTCCAAAATGTGGTGCGTCATGGTATAAATTGACGACTTCGGGGGAGTCCAAAATTGATTCTCCTGCCAAGGTGTTGTGGTATCTACCTATAATATCACGGTTTCAACACTTGTTTGCAAATCTAAAAGATGCGAAGAATTTGAGGTGGCATGCAGATGTTAAGAAAAATAATGATGGGATCCTACGACATGCGTCTGATTCCCCACAGTGGAAGAAGATTGATCTATTGTACCCTAAATTTGGTGAAGAAGATAGGAATCTAAGACTTGGGCTTTGTATAGATGGGATGAATCCGTACGAGACATTGAGCAGCCAACATAGCACTTGGCCAGTCATGCTTGTTATATACAATCTTCCTCCCTGGATGTGTATGAAAAATAAGTACGTTATGTTGTCATTGTTGATATCGGGCCCTAAACAACCCGGAAATGATATCGATGTTTATCTTGAACCTTTGATTGATGACTTAAAGAAAATTTGGGCTGAAGGTGTGATGACCTATGATGCTTCAGCAAGAGAGACATTTCGTTTGCACGCTATGTTGTTTTGCACTATTAATGACTTTCCAGCATATGGGAATTTGTCTGGATATAGTGTCAAAGGAGCTAAAGCGTGTCCTATATGTGAAGAAAACACTGATTCAATAAGACTAAAACATGGCGGCAAGACTGTATATCTTAGTCATCGAAGGTTTCTTTCAAAATTCCATCCGTATCGTAGGAAGCGCAAAGCATTCAATGGATGGAATGATGAACGGAGTGCACCTAAACCTATACCAGGGGATGTTGTTTATGAAAGAGTAAAAGACATTGTCAATGAATTTGGTAAGAAATCACAATGTAGTATGGCCACACGGAGTGACAATTCTTCATTCAAGAAGAAGTCAATATTTTGGGATCTTCCTTATTGGAGTTCTTTGACAGTCAGGCATTGTATCGATGTAATGCACGTTGAGAAAAATGTCTGTGATAGCATCATTGGTACTCTATTAAATATACCAGGTAAGACTAAAGATGGGATAAAATCCAGACTGGACCTACGTGAAATGGGAATAAGGTCAGAATTAACAGAATTACGTGAAATGGGTAATAAAAGAACATACTTACCTCCCGCTTGTTACACGTTGTCTAGAAAGGAGAAGAAAACTTTTTGTGAATGCTTGGTAAATGTTAAGGTGCCACATGGTTACTCATCCAACATCCGTAGATTGGTATCAATGAAAGATCTGAAGTTGATAGGTCTTAAATCTCATGATTGTCACACTCTAATGCAACAAATATTGCCCGTGGCAATTCGATCTATATTGCCGAAGCATGTAAGGTTTGCAATTACCAGACTTTGTTTCTTTTTCAACAGTCTATGCAACAAAGGTATTGACCCTGATACTCTCGATAATTTGCAAAGAGAAGTGGTTGTTACCCTATGTCAGCTTGAGATGTATTTCCCTCCTTCGTTCTTTGATATCATGGTACATCTTGTTGTCCACTTGACTAGGGAAGTGAAAATGTTGGGACCAGTTTTCTTGCATTGGATGTATCCCTTTGAACGATACATGAGCGTTTTTAAAGGTGATGTTCGAAACCGTTATCGGCCTGAAGGGAGTATTATTGAAGGTTATGTGGCGAGAGAGGTTATGGATTTTTGCAATGACTTTTTCAGTGGTAATGACACTCCTGATAATGACAAGAATATTGAGGAGGGCAAAGGAATTTTGGGATCACGGGTGAAAGTAATCAGCCGTGAGCAGTTGGAACAAGCTCACTTGTATATTTTACAAAATATGGACGAAGTGAGTGTTTATATCGAGGAACATACCAATTTCATAAAGAGACAACATCCTCGAGCAAGTTCAATGTGGCTTGCTAGAGAGCATAATAAGACTTTTACTAAGTGGTTTGAAGATAAAGTCTTACATCAACTATCTCAAACACCAAATGATATTACAGAAACTATCAAATGCCTCGCCTTTAAACCAAAACCAAATGTTATGTCTTATGAAGGGTTTGACATTAATGGATTCACATATTACACAAAGCGCCAAGATGATAAGAGTGTCGTCCAAAATAGTGGGGTCACTCTTCAAGCGTCGACTATGTACTTTGCAAGTGCAAAGGATAAGAGTCCACATGAAGCTAAAATGTCATATTACGGTGTCATTGAGGACATTTGGGAGTTTGACTACATAGATTTCAAAATTCTGCTCTTTAAATGTAATTGGGTTGATAACACCAAAGGAGTTATAGTGGATGAATTGGGTTTCACTTTGGTGAACTTTGAAAAGATTGGCGAGAAGGGTGAACCATTCATATTGGCATCACAGGCGAAACAAATATTCTATATCGATGATCCTGCAAATGATAAATGGTCGGTTGTTCTTCATGGTAAAAGACAGTTCATTGAAGATCCTATAGATGAAGAAGAGTACTATGATAAGTATGATGACTCCAGTCCATTCTCAGTTGGGTTGCCAACTCCACAAAATATTGAAGCTAATGATGACTTATATGTGCGCGGAGATCACAATGAAGGATTGTTAATTGATAAAAGATCACAATTTTAGAGACATGTATGTTTATACAAATGCTAAATGTTTGCCTTTTTCTAGTTAATACAAATGCTAAATGTTTGCCTTTTTCTAGTTAATACAAATGCTAAATGTTTGCCTTTTTCTAGTTAATAGAAATGCTAAATGTTTGCCTTTTTAATGACATTTTCAGATGGCTGACCATGATGAGCATGATGTCCATGATGAGCATGAAGTCCATGATGAGCATGCTGTCCATGACGAGCATGGCGAGGATACTAATGTAAGTTCTAAAAACATATCCTGTATTTCTATACAATTCATTATCTTCTAGTTATGTCATATATCCTATATTTCTATATTGGGCTAATTTAGTGTGTTTTATTTTTGTCAAATTTTAGGTTGATGCACCTGTACCCACTGAAGCACTGGAGCAACTTGATGCGCAACACCAAACACTTAACAAGAAAAGGGGCATCACTCTGTTGAAGAAGTTATTAGCGCTAAGTGGTAGTGGATCCAAATTGGTGGTGGAGTTTGATAATGGAGGAAATCCAATTGGAGTGAACCGCAATAATTTTGTGAACTATCTTGGGTGTACCACTCGGAGCCATTGTGGTGTTAAGTATGACAATTGGCATAAAGTTCCTCAAGGGAAAAAAGACTTGATATGGAAGGATTTATGCATGAGTTATTATTATTTGCAATTCTATTTTGTAGATTACAAATTCTATTATTTGCAATTCTATTTTGGATACTAGTTAATAACATTTCTATTTTACAGAATCTGTTTGCATTGGATGAGAAGTTGCATCGTAAAAATGTGATGCAATGCGCTGGAAAGATGCTTAGGAATTATAGGACAAATCTGAACAGAGAATACATAAAAGAGGGTGATAAGAAGAAGAAGTCAGCCCTTGAACAATGGAACTTCTTGGACAAAGAAGATTGGGACAATTTTGTTGCTTCAAGAAAATATGAAGAATTCAAGGTATTAGGCGTCACTCCCAATTTAATTAATATACATTGTATTCACCTATTCAAAATTAGCATTTAGTGCTACTAACCAAATCATTAATGTGCATACTAACTAGGCCCTCAGTGACGCACAAAAAGCAAGACGTGCACTGAATGTGCATGACCACACTATGGGTCCAAAAGGCTATGCAAGCGTTCGCCAAAGACTACAGGCGGAGTCTGCGGCTACTCAGGAGGCTGCTCCTACTCAGGAGTCTGCCACACCCATGCCTCGCCATGATATCTGGATAGCTGGCAGGCAAAACAAGAAGGGTGAAATAAAGAAGCCTGTAACTGCTGAGGCGGCTGCAAAAATGGTAAAATAACACTCTTAGAGAAATTGTTTGAATATTGATTATTTGTGGTGTTAACTTACCAATTTCTATTTATGGTGATTAGCGGGAGCTGCGCGAGCAGAGGAAACAAGGCACGTTCATCCCTCAGGGCACAAGGGATGAATTGACAGTTGCTCTGGGTAACCCAGAGCATCCTGGATGTGTTAGAGGTGTCGGCGCTGGTGTTGGCATCAAAGCATTCTTTGGGCCATCCCAGCACAAACCCAGAGTGGGACTTTCTCAAGAAGAGGTAACCTATTCTTTTTTTAGAATGTTACTGCAAAAGGAAATTCATTAATAAGAAGCTAATGTTTCTTTTATCCATGTATAGGAGAATAAGAGAGTTGAGGATTTAGTTGCTAAGAAGGTCAACGATGTAGTTGCTGAGAAGGTCAAGGAAGAATTGCTGCGGCGGCAGGCATCTCAGGCTTCCAATACGCCTATGGCGACCCACTCTTCTCCTGATGCACAGACTGCGAGTAATCCTGGAGACCCATCGCCTAGCACGTCTGCTGTAAGTATTGTTTATGACATTGTAGTTAGTCTTTTCAAGTTGTTATGTTTTCAAGATGATATGTATATATGTATAATATTCTTTACGTAAATTTGTAGGCATTGAAGCCATGCCGCTTAAGAATGCAAGACTACGTTGTTGCAGAGGCGCAGGCTTACCCGTCCCTTCCTGGGGCAATGTTTCATGGGACTCCAATGCCACAGGGCTACGTTTGTGTGAGCCCGATACGTGTGTTACCCGATTGGAGAGAAGCTACATTGCCATATCCCCACCCGGATATTGATAGACTTGCTGATGCAGAAGGCGGGGTGATATTGTGGCCCAAAGCAGATGTCGTCTACACGACTGAAATTGTAAGATAAATTTACATTCATTTAGACTGTTAATGTGTATATATGATGTCAACTGATCTGAAATTATATGTACAGGTTAAAAAGAAGACATCAGGAGCACCTAGGCCTCCACTTCCACTTCCCGCATTACCCGATTGGGTTCCAACTGACCTAACATACCCGTTAGGTCCTGCTTGTAGGGGAATGGCATGTTGGCTACGGGCACATAATGTACATTGCCCTATAATTATTTCTTTAGATGCAGATTATGCAGGTCAATCATACGATAGCTCTTTATTTATATAAGATATTATTGAGATGTTTATGTATGATTGGCTGAATACATCAATGATAGAGACATGGATAAGGTGAGATCTTTTTTATACATCCATATACCTTGTGTAAGATCCGGTGATCTGGTTTCTTATATATTAATGCATACGCCTATATGTTTTGCAGCTACTTAGTCGAAGATCATTGCAAACAATTTGCATTTGATCATTTGGGATTTTTGATTCCATCATTGATTAGTTTGGTAGCTAAAGACCCTGATAATGTTCAACAATACTGTATAGATGCTTTTACAATTTTTGGTCAGCAAAAGAAGACGATAATAATAGCTCCATTCAATGTCAAGTAAGTTTACTTTATTTATAATTTGGACTTAAGAAAATTCCATTTTTATTTTGCATTTTGAGTTATTAATTGTTAACTTGTTACTTCTAGTGGTAGACATTGGGAGTTACTAGTTATTGTCCCCGGGACATTCACTGTTTATTATCTAGATCCTGCGGGGAGTACATTGAACCCTAAAATTGGACACGTAATGAGAATGCCATTATTCTGGTGAGAAATATTTCATTTTTATATCCGTTAACATCTTTTATTACATTACTATTTACTTATGCAATTTATTGTGTTATATTAACATGTAGGGGTTTAGATGCATTCAAAAAGGCTGGAGGAACGGTCCCAAGGAAAAAGAACCAGCCAATAAATTGGCAGAACATACAAGTAAGTTCCCGACTCGAATATATATATTATTGATGTGAATTGTGCTTAGTTGTATTATTTTGTATGTTTCAATTTATAGTGTGCTACACAAGACAATGGCTGGGCATGCGCATACTATGTGATGCGATTTATGCAGATGATTATCAAATATGCCGCATTGGACATTGATACCATACATGAGGTATTATATATAGTCTCATTAGTTAGTATGCAATATATCAATCTTATCTTATTTTTATATTATTACTTATATATATACATCATTCTCTTTGCAGGTGTTTAAAACTGACAACACTACAGGTCAACGCTTAAAAAATATACATGCTCCATATACGATGGAAGCATTAAATGAAGTAAGAGAAGAATGGGCAAAAGCCATACAAGCAGTGGCAACTGTAAGATATAATTGGGATGTTGATAGCGATAATGAATGATACTTTGTAAATGAATATTTCTGAATGTTAATACATGTATTTGAATGTTTCTATATGTGTGAATGTGAGAATTGAATTGATGTCTGAATGTATGTACTTGTGTGAAATTTTCTTTGTGACTTTTGTAGGTTTGCGGCCTGTTTGTAGGCTGATATCAATGGATGTCGTAAACCTGCAGTTCAAAAAACTGAACTGCAGGTTCTCATCCTGCTGACCAGCCACAGCAGGCCTGCAAACTGATATGAAAAAAAAATATAAATAGGCGTCGGTTATTTAATGAAAACCGTCAGCAAATACATACAGCGTCGGTTATTTATAGATAACCGACGCCTAATAGTACAAACAACCCGACCGTGCAGGATAGCACGGCCGTGGTGGAAAAGGCGTCGGTTATGCATATAAAACCGACACCTATAGTACTAAACACGGCCGTGCAGGGAAGCACGGCCGTGTCATCTTGAAGTATAGGCGTCAGTCGTTTGGTATATAACCGACGCCAAAAGGGTTCGCGCCACAGAAAACGGCGTCATCTAGGACACTTTATGCGTCGGTTATCAACTAAAAGACCGACTCTACATGGAATATAGGCGTCGGTCTTTTAGTAAATCACCGACGCAGAAAGTGCCCTAGATGACGCCGTTTTCTGTGGTGCGAACCATTTTGGCTTCAGTTGTCTACTAAAAGACCGACGCCTATAGGTTAAATAGGCGTCGGTTAAAAAACCGACGCCGAAATGTTCGACCTTTAGCGGCGCCCACATAGGCGCCGGTCGTAAACCGACGCCAAATGGGGTTTCTGTAGTAGTGAAGGCCGCCATGACAGGGGAGGAGGAATCAGGTTCCGAAGAGGAGCTCGAAGGAACCCCTTATCTTGGCCTGGATGGAGCAGCAACACGTGAGACGAAAACTAGGGAATGACTCCTCTTCACCCGTCACTCTAAATGGGATGAAGTCGACTAGGTCGAGACCGCCGATTTGCAACCTAGATCGGAGCTCCACATCCGTGCATCACGCCTCCTCCATTGCCCAGCCAAGAGACGACCCACATGACGCAGCAGGCGAGAAACAGACTGGCCGCTAGCCCCAAAATATCCTGAGGAACCACTACAACCTACAGATCCTAGCTATCCGTGGCTAGGCCAGGGGAGGAAGGCACCGTGGAGGCACCCCCTCCCCCCAGCGACGCCGCCGGATGGGCGCTAGAGAGAAGGCGAAGCGGCCAACCCTAGAGAGAAGATGAAGGAAGCGGCCAAAAATCTAGCTTCTGTTGCTAGTCCTAGTTCTTAGCACATCTTTTATGATATTAATTGATATCATATATAGTAGATACATTAATATTGTTCATAATATAAATTAATTTCATACATGATGTGCTAAGAACTAGGACTGGGAGTCTAGTCTGGTTGAGCCTGATTTCATTTTAGCTCAAGTTGAGCCAGAAGTAAAATGTACAACATGAATCTGATCTGAAAAAAGTTTTGGGACCTATACACCAAACATGGATCAGAATCAACATTTCAGCGTCTGACTTATTAAAACTAGAAAAAAATCTATAATCTTATGTTATATGTGTTATTTTAACAATCCTGAAATACAAACTTGTTTAGCCTCAATGTGTTGGATATTGTTTGGCTAAATAGTATATTTTGTAATGAAATGTTTGTATCAATTACTAAAATAACAAACAAGAATCACATTTGTCATGCAAAAAAAGAAAAGCAACAATATGATGTACATATTATAATAATATATAGATTAAAAAAGGAATCAAAAAATACTTATAGAAAACTAATTTAATATTGGGTGCATCACATTTTCTCATGTTCACAATGAAAAACTATGACTCCTCGTTTAAATAAATTCATACTTTTCATATTTGGGTCAATTACAACTCAAGTCAAAAAAGTTAATACATGAACCATTTTTTTTCAGACTGAGCAAACTAAAACAAAACATGAGAAAACACTGGCTCAAATTTTAAATTTTAAAAAATTATAGAATAGAAAGATTTATAATCTATAGATACTCATGTATTAATAGATTAATGTTATTTTTTATAATATAATAAATTATAACCATTGACATGTAATATCTATGGAGATGAATTAAATAACTAAGTTGTGTATAACATACTGAAATCTAGATATTTTCTCCTTGAACTCTTTTTCTTATTCCATGTACGCTAAGATGGTTTTTGATCCCCCTCCGACTAGAATTAGATGGCAATTGTGTTCTAATATTGAGCCAGATATCATGTAGTGAATAATATATGTCATTGTACTTATGTAGACTTAATTAGAGTAATAATAAAAGGATGTGAATAAATATGTTTGAATTTGAATATTTGACCAAAATATCTAGAATAGTTGAGTATATTTCATATTTCAAATGAAGCTAGTTGTTTAACTGAGATAATATTAGGCTAAACTTAATCTATTGATTATATTAATAAAAGAATTTCTTTCCTACATCATGGATGGGGAGGAAGGGGGCAAAGGCGTGGGCGATCTGCTGGCGGAAGAGGGGGTGGAAATCACACCACCGAATCATTGATTCCTCCATCTTGCCAATCAGAGGCAAATGAGGATGGAGGCTCTTCCGCCCTGGACAAAGCCACAACTCCACAGTGCAAGGACAAGGAACCTCAAGTGTCTGCCTCCGCCTTCCTTGCCAATACTCCATCCTGTAGTTCCAAAAGGATTCCATCCTCGCTTGAACTTGCTGACTGGTTGCAGTGTAGCAGATTGGGCCGTTGTGAAGTTGAGGCTGAGATGATGGACTTCATCAAGCCGATAGTCAAGGATGGGAAGAGGTGGGCCTCCATCTCCAGCCAAGATAGTATCGTGCCCGATTGGGAGGATTATATCTCTATCAGATTCGTCGGTAGGAAGCCAATACGGTGGCCAGTTGCTAGGCTGGATCCGAAGGCAATGGCAACCTAGTGGCCCCGTCGAGGCTATTTATGAGGAGAGGGAGGGATTCATCGTGAAGATGCCATCCCGAAATGAAAGAGATAGTGTCTTGGATGAAGCTTCGTAGTTTATGGATGGGTCACTAATTGTGGCTCGTTCATGGAAATCAGGTGCTCCCCTTCAACCCCTCTCATTCACCCAGGTCCCGATATGGTTCAGGATAGAGAATTCGGGAATCCCTTGGACTCGCAAGCACATTTCCAGTGTTGCGAGCACCATTGGGAGACCTGTGGATTCCGATGACTTCTCAGTTGCTGCAGGGTGCCTTGGTGATGCCCGTGTCTACATCGAGATGAAGTACGACTCCAAGATGCCCAAGGAAATGATGGTGGAGGTCGATTTTCTGCCCAAGACTCTGAAGATTGAGATTGGCGCAAAACCTTTGATATGTCCTAATTTCAAGAGATTTGGTCACAAAGCTCCTTCCTGGACTCATAAGACGAGGAAAGCTTCTCCAGAGAATGACCTTCAGGTCTGACTGGGGAAGTTGTCAGGTGCTCGAGAAAATGCCAAGAAGAGTTCTAAGAAGCTTTCCATGGCAGGTCAAGAGAACAAAGATTCGAGTCAG
This sequence comes from Alisma plantago-aquatica, assembly GCA_963693085.1. Taxonomy (NCBI): domain Eukaryota; kingdom Viridiplantae; phylum Streptophyta; class Magnoliopsida; order Alismatales; family Alismataceae; genus Alisma; species Alisma plantago-aquatica. The sequence goes on along the minus strand of OY856410.1, from coordinate 1,347,782,781 downwards.
GAAGAAGTTCATGTTGACAACCCAACTGCAGCGGATGATGCTCTCCGCAAATCCATTGCTCAACAGGTTGAAGAGTGGTTCTTTCTGGAGTCAGAAAGCACAAGCTTCACCTCCCTCTCTGCGATCCAGAACCTAATATGGCTGGGTCTTCTCCGGTGGTATGCACTGGGAACCTCAACCTTGACTGGGAATTGGAGCTGAGTAGGAGAAGTAGAGGAGAGATGAGTTCTTCCTCGTGGAAGATCAACAGAAATTGGAACAGTAGTGACTTCTCCAGAGATTTCCAATAGGAAAAGGAGAAGTTATTTGAAGATGATGAAGAGTCTAATATAGACTCGAATATTGAATTGGATTATGAACCATGGGAGGCTGATTTGCTAGACTTTAGCAAATTTAGGCCTAATAGGAGGAAAAAATCTCCTAAGAAGAAAAAGGATGGGGGCTGACCCCATACTTTATCATGCTGATTTTTTGGCTTCAGTTTTGTTTAGTATTCACCTATGAGATTCTTAATCTGCTGGTTGATGTCTGGGGGTTCAATCCTAGATCCTTCGCCCACACCTTCAGTTCGTGTTTTTAATGCCAGTTGGGGGGAGGCCTAGGAGCTGGTCCACTGGTGTTTGATTCTGCTGATTCAAGTATTGAAGATGTGTGTTACCTAACAGGTTGATGACAGGAGATAGTTCCAGTGATCACTTAATGTGGATGTTGTTGATGGTTAGACTTGCCAATATCTGAATACATTCATATGTCCTAATACAGACATTAGTTGACAGTCTTTTGTCCATCAAAGTTGAGTCTGCACAATTTGTGGGTAAGCATAATGATAGTGGAGCTCCTCATCTGAGATGGCTGCTGGCAGGCCAATCTTCTATTTGTATGTAGGCTTTGGTGTATTTTTTTTTTCAATTTGAGGTCTTCTGTGTAAAACTTTGGGTTTGTTTTTTTGTGTTTTCTTTGGTAATCCTTATAGAGGATTAGGGGGTGGGATCATGTGTACCTAAAGTTTTGGTATCATTTAATAGCAACAAAGTTTTTTGCCGATAAAAAAAGAATTTCTTTCCTGATGAAAATAATTATATTTACTTGAATATATTTAAATTACTTAATTTTTGTTAATAAAACAATTTCAAACTCTAATTTAAAGTATAACTCGTCTACATACCAGCTTTAATTTACAATAATTTTTTATACCTAGTGTAATTAAGTGTCTTCATTAGTCTAAAACCCCACGCTATTGTTTTATTTATGTCATATAATATTTAATTTACTCTCTCATTCATTTTGGAATCCTAAATATTTCTAGATAAATAAATATATAAGGAATAGCATATGTACATAGTTTTCATAAATCATGACACTTAAATTAGTTGCCTCATTAAAGAAGTTTGAAAATTATTTATATGGTTAATATAATATGTAATTTAGATTTTGAAATATTGGTAGAGATAAACGACTTTTATATCCATACAAATATCTAAAATGGAAACGTGTTATGTCCATTTTTGTAGTATTGGTAAAATCAAAATACAAAATTAGCATTTTTCTAGTGTGGTACACTACTTAATCTACCACCCTTCCAATTCTGGTCTCAATCAATCTTCATTTACCTATTCATTTAATTTCTCAAATTCCTAGCTTTTGTGTATTAATATTTACATTCATGTCATTGTCCATTTAATTTTGTTTCCCCTCACATAAAGCCTCATGCATCATTTGCTCTTCCCCTAGCCTTTCTACTTGAGCTTCCTAGAAAGTATGACAGATGGGCAAGATGGGCAACAGTTGTTGCCTCTTTTCCACTTCCTCTTCTCCTCTCTTCTTTTTCTTTTTCTTATCCTCTATTTATCCTTGTCCTTTTCCTTCTCTCTATTCCTTCCCTTCCTCTTCATCTTCCTTAGACCCAAGAACCCTCACCTCTCTACTCCCTTCTTTCCTCGTGCCATGTCACCTTGGGAGCAAGATGCATGACCAACTTTTATAGTGGTTGTGAATGGAACTGTTGACACCTAACAACCATGAGATATCCTCCTCCCTTGATATATTGATCTGTCACCACCATCGTGATCATTCTATGATCCTCCTCACAATCCCATCAGAGTCAACTCCATTGGATGCCACCATTACCATCCTCAAACTACTTCAAAAATAGTTGTGGATTTGCATTCTCTCCTCCAAACCCCATGACAATATCTTGCCTTTACCCATCTCACCTTGGAAATTAGGAAGTCCCTCTCTAGTCATCGTAGTTACATATACAATTAGAGATATAGCTCCACCTAATGCAACATTGATAATGGCCTGAGAACGACATTGTTGCCTTATCAAGAATATGTATTGATAGGTGAACCTTTGGCCAAGTCCAAAGAGTTTTAACATGGGCATGATTGTTGGAAATGACAAAAAAGTTTGATCATGTGAGAAAAATACTATCCCGACACCATTGATCGATGTGATCATCTCCGACCATCTCGACCTTTGATGTTTATAGGGTTGAGGACGTTTTGGTCTACAAGTTTGTTTCTTGTTAATTCTTTTTGACACATAATAATGAGGATAGTTAGATAATGAATCAAATCAGAAGTAAATAAACATGGAAGTTTTGGTAATCATCTTTGGGATATTAACTTTATTATGATTTTATAATAGTTGATTCATCCATACATAATTGTATCATGTTAGTAGGTAAACCCTTTTGTCAATAATTCTAAATAGTAAATGCACTCATATCTATATTCTCAGTAAACATAAACTACAAAAATAAGTAAAACTTTCATATTGTCTCTTAGCTATTAGTTCATACTATTATCAAGATATCTAAAACATGGCTATATTAGATTGGTTATTTAGTCGCAACTACTGATTTCATAGTTGTACATATACACATTAGGAATTAATAAATTCTACAAATTCTGAATTTAGAATACCAGTCACCAAGGATATGTTAGATTATATTTTACAAGATAATTAGATCATATAACATATTCGTGCTCATATAATTAGGTTATTTTCTCCCCTAAACCTATCTACATAATACAAAATAAGTTAGATACATTGATATGGTTAAATAAGAGAATCTACACTTTCAGTCAATTGTTATAATGATAAGTTAATACCAATGTAGCATTACTAATATTAGAAGCCTAAAACAAATACATATTTTGGTTTTTATAATACCACATGTATCGAAGAAATATGTTTATCTAGATTGGTCTGATTGGTATAAGATGTTATATGAGAGGAGTTTGCACAATATATCTGATTATAGTGTAAAAGTATGGCATGATGGTATATGCATATCGTCTTAACCATATGAATGATGACATGTATCTATATAATCACCTTTGAGTTTGTACAAGACTTAAACCCTTTATTCTCACAATAAGAGAATTTCATTGAATACAATGTAGAGTACATACTTGACCCTATTTGACTAAACTTGAGATGTATCTTAAAGAGAGAATAAATTACAAGATCTAAATTGGAGAAGAATACTTTATTTCCCAGACATATATGTCACATATCCATACTTGGGCTTATGTAACTAATTATGGATCTTAGAACCAAAATATATATCTAACAGTTTAAATGTTCATGAATCAGTCTAAAAACCCTAATATAGATTACAAATGATCAAAACTCAATATGTATATCTATACTTGAAACATAACGCTTGTCCTATTGGGTTTGACTAAAATACTAATGTGTTACTAGGATGACTTGTAATTGTGGGCCAAAATATTATAATAGAGTTAACCCTTATTCATGAAGATTGGATATGTGCAAACCCATATTTAAATTTGGTCATGTTTATTACTACAATTCTTTTTTTTGAAGAAGGAGGGAGGCTATCTTATTCATCCCGCCCATTATGAGCAAATCTAAGTTTAGATTACAACCAATAATTAAAATTTGAAAATTAAACATGGTAGTACTACTACCATTACAAAAGTCCCTAATGATACCGTCCCTGACCTCATGAGGTGGGAGACGAAGTGGGTAGAGCCCACTGAGGTTTTTTAGGTGATGTTTGGCAAACAAGTCAGCAAGGGCAATTGCTTCCCTACCTATATACTTCACTATCCATCCTTGCCTTCTGAGAAGCTGTATTTTGCACAAGGTTTTTGCATAACGTGGGTTCTCCTGTAGGGGTTCTTCTACCATTTGAACAACAATTAGAGAATCTGATTCAAAGATCACCTTGTTTAGGTTGTTCCTTTCTGCAATTTCCATGGCGAGGTGGATTCCCATTAGCTCAGCTTCTACTACGTCCGTTGCATTCACATTCATTGAGGCACCTCCTACCCATTTGCCTTCATCGTCCCTGGCTACCACTGCGCACGCTGCCGGTTTGTGTTTGATGGCAGCGTTGTTGTTGAACTTGATTACCCCAGCTTCATGTTTGCACCAGAAATGCTTGGTCGTTTCTGCTGGATGTGTTTCTATGTTGGCAAAGGTCGCACGGTGCATCGCTGTTTCACGTCTGATCACATTCATCATGTGAGCAGTATGGGTTGTCTTATTGTTAAAGGCCTGATCATTTCTGCTCTTCCATATGAGTCTGCATGTGATGGTGAATGTGGTTGTGAACTCGTCTCTTTGTTTGAGGGGCCTGTAACACCATTCTTTCAAATCCATGGTAGCATAGAAAGAGTGTGCATCCATATCCACGAGTAGCCTATCCCAAACTTGTTTCACATATGTGTATTCTCTTAGAGCATGTAAGGTGGTCTCTGATTCCCGCTTGCACCTGGGACAAAGATCACACTGTGTTAGCTTGTGTCTCACTCTTCTGTGATTTGTGAGGAGGGCGTTGAGCAGGGCCAACCAGAGGAAAATCTTGATACGTTCAGACATGTGTGTCTTCCATATTAAGTGCCATTCTCCCTCAACACGGATCCCGTTACATTCTCGTATCTTGCTATAAGATGATTTCAAAGAGTATTGCCCATTCTTTGTGTGATCCCACACTATGATGTCATCACCGTCAGACTCCATTGGAATGTGCATGTTAGTGATTTGTTTGACAACATCAGCTGGTAACCATTCCCACACCACCTTTGCTTTTATGGCTAAGTGATCTTGTCCCAAGCTACAAGAGAAAGAGGGTGGGTTTTGTTAGCACCCCCCAAATGAAATGTTTGATCGTACTGTCGATTTTATCTCATAGCTTCAAGAGGAGGACCGCAGACTGCATTACATAGGTCTAGATGGTGAAAAGAGTGGCCTTTGCAAGTGTGATGTGTCCTGCCAATGAAAGGTTGTGTGCTGCCCAGGCATTCACTCATCCATTAACCTTGTCTAGGACTTTGCCATAAGTTGATTTCCCAACCCGTTTGTGAATGATGGGCACACCGAGATACTTCCCTAAATCCTATGTTGTTTGGAACCTACTCATTTTGCTGATTTGCGTTCTTAACTGTGGTTCCACACTGGCTGAGAAGAAGACCCTGGATTTTGTGGTAGAGACAGACTATCCATATATTACCTCAAACTCCTTCAAACATCTTTTAATGACCTTCATTTGGGTTGTTCTTGCATGACTAAAGAGGATTATATCATCTACAAAGCATACGTGGGAGACCCTCGGGCCTCTGGTTACCAAGTTTCACGGGATTCCACTCATCTCCCGCTACCTTCTGCTGAATAAGTTGGCTAAGTCTTTCAATGCAGAGTAAAAATAAGTATGGTGATAGAGGATCGCCTTGGCAAAGCCCCCTGCTAGCTTTGAAAGAAGTTGTAAGTTTTCATTCCAGACTATAGTAGTTTGTCCTCTAGATAACGAAGCCATGATATAAGAAGTGATATTGTGCGGTAGACCAACTCTGTCCAAAGTATCTTTAATGAAATTCTAGGACATTTGGTCGTAGGCTTTGCTCAAGTCGATTTTGATGGCCATCGTTTTAACTCCTTTTCTTCTCTTCATAGAGTGAATGATTTCCTAGACGAGCGCTATATTGTCTATGATGCGGTGACCTGGGATGAAGCTACTTTGAGTTTCCAACACCCAACTAGGCATGAACGATTTTAATCTCTCCACTACAAGTTTAGAAATGAATTTCAAGGCAAGGTTATTGAGGGAGATTGGGCAGAGATTTTCACAGCGTTCAGGGGTGTATACTTTAGGTATAAGGACAATAGTAGAGTTACAGAGATCATCAGATACAGATCCCATCACAACAGCTTGTTTTACCATTTTTATAATACTAGGGCCGACGATGATCCAGTTTTTCTGGATGAATGTTCCATTCACCCCGTCCGGCCCGACAACCTTCACAGGATCAATGGAGTCGATGACAACTTTTATCTCCTTGTCAGTTGGGCATGAGCTGATATGTAGGCATTGGGAGCTGCTGAGAGGAAAGAACTGGCTGAGGCATCTGCTGAAGTCCGGTGTGGGCTCTTGTGTTGGTGCAGTTAGAAGGCCCTCAAAGTGTTTGACGACCAAGTTCATCAACTCTGCCTCGTTAGTGATCCATTCACTCATCTGGTTTTTAAGAGCTGTGATTTTGTTTCTTCTTCTCCTTTGAGTGGAGTATTTATGGTAGAAATGTGAGTTTCTATCCCCCTCCCTCAATCAGTTTATGTGGCACTGATGTTTCAAGTCCTCCTCCTCGGTTTTAAGAATGATGACCAATTTTGTTTGTAGGTACAGGCAGAGGTTTTCCGTAATTTCATTGTATTGTTCTGTCAGTTCAGTTTGGAGCCTATTGATGTTATTGATGATCCTCATTTTCCTCCATCTGTGTTTATTTATTTCATCTTTGTCCCAGTTCAGAATGGTATCTTGAGCTGATTTTAAGGCTTCTTAAAACCCCATGTTACTGTTCCATTCATTGCTCAACATCGTTGTGAATCCATCCATGCTTTTCCAGGACGCCCTTGTAATGAATCTCCTCAATGTTGGGTGGGTTTGGTTGATTTTGATGAGCAAGGGGCAGTGGTGAGATCCAAATCAGGGGAGGTGCTCGACCACTACATTTGGGAATTCTGCAATGAACAAACTGTTAGTTGTTGCCCGGTCGAGCCGTTCCTGCAGAAGACCATGGTGATATGTGAACTTCATTCCCGAGAAACGCAAGTCACTCAAGTCTTCCTCCATCAATGTGATCAGGAATACTTCAACCTCCTTATAATTGTAATTATCGCTGCCGCTCTTCTCTCTGGGATCAATGGTGGTGTTGAAGTCACCCACGGCTATCCATGGGGCCTTGAATTGGTTACCCATCCATATTAGATATTTCCATAGAAGTTGTCGAGTGTTGTATTAGGGACACACATAAACAAAGGTGATGAAGAAATTTTTATTCACATGGCAAGCTACAAATTGATTATGGTTGTACAAGACTCCTATGAGACACTATGATGGATTCTAGCATAGCCAAATTCTGCCTACATACCCACAAGATTTAACTCTGTGGGAGTGGATGAATCTGAGGCTTTCGATAGTTCTGGCAGCAGCTTCACCACTAATTCTGGTTTCCAGAACTATAACCAACTTCGGTTTATGTTGTGTTATAATCTCTTTGAGTGATCCACGTCTATCATCTCCTCCAATGCCCCAGACATTCCAACAAACGAAATCAACCATTAAACTTGTGTAAGTGGGTTGGGTTAGGGGGAGTTTGCCTTAGCTACTGCCTACCTGATTCACCCTTGGGTACCCTCCTACTGTTGGCTTCATTATTTGCATTCTTTTCCTCTTCCGATCTGGCTAGAAGTTGGGGACTTTTCCTTCTGTGCTCGTATGGGGGGGGGCTGCTCTGGTTATTTTATTTCTCCCAGTGTTAGCTTTAATCTTTCTGCCTGATGGTAGTGGAATTAGTTTTATAGCCTTGGCTTGTGTGTCCCATGATCTGTGGTCTTCAGAGCCCATACAGTCCATCTCTGTAGTCATTTTGTCTTGCTTGTTGATCTGTACATCATATTTCTTATCATCCCTACTCTCCTCTTTAGTACCCTCCTCCAGTTCATCTATTTCGATAGCCACTTTGTCCACGTCATCATTCTCTATAACAATTGTTTTATCCACTTTATCCATGTGCATCGCCTGAATGATCTCATCAACGGATGGGTTGACAGCTTCATGGTTCTCCTCTTCTCCGTTGGGTGTGGCTGCTATTTTATTAGCCCCAATGTTTCCCTTGTTATTGTTAGAGATGACATCTACGGCTTCTTCTTTTTTTCCGCTGTTGTAAATATTTTCTTGGGTTTCCAGATTTTTGTTGGTTTCTTGGTGATCCTCTCATGGGTTCTTGGCATTTCCTCCACTTCTTACTCAGTGTTTTGTTCCTCTTGATTCTCTTCTGTGGCCAGATTTGCAAATTTGTTGTTTGCAGTAGCTTTGTCTCTTGGCTTTCCTGGGTTAGTTTTATGTTTAGGGTTTCACCTACCCTTGAATCTATTACTTTTTTGGTATTGCCAAGGCTCTTCTCGTTCTATAGCGGCGGCTTCCAGTATGGTTTGTCTGAGGTCTCATCTATCTGTGCTTCAGTGTTTCTGTTTTTGCAAATGGAGCTTTTATGGCCTGTCCGACCACAGATGGTGCAAGAGTCTGGAGTGACCTCGTATTCCACTTGGTACTCCACCCCATTTATATATATGGAAGTACAAAGGTCTTTGGTAGTGTCTACTTCTATAGCCAGCCTCACAAATCTACTCCTGGTCTTGCCAGCTGTGTAGTTGTCCACCTTTTCAAGTCTGCCAAGTGCCATGCCTATATACTCAAAGATTGTATGAACGTAGAGGTGTAGGGGCAGATCAAGGATGTGAACCCATGTTACTAAGAATGTGGGCATTTCCTCCATCAGTTTGAAGGTTGGGTACCAGTCCCAAACCACTAGGCAGCATCCAAAAAGTTTCCACGACCCTCATGTCATTGTCATTTCATAATCATCTCTACTGGATAGTTGCACGATGTAATGCCCCAAATTGAGTTCATACATGTTGAACCTCCCTTTGGGTTTCCAGAGTAGTTTAATTATGTCCCTCATTATCATGAAGCCGACATCAGTCCCAATTAATCGGGTAACCACTATGTACATCCATGGTTTGGTTAAGGTTTCTTTGGTTTTGGGGTCTATGTAGATGGCAGGGTTTCCGTCTTCAATGGTCAGTTCGACTGCTTTATCCTCCAGTCGGTCTTCAAATAGAATCTCTAGGAAAAGCCATCCTAGTTCATGGAGTCCTTCCTTTGTGAGGTTTGGCCGCCGACAACTATGTTGAACAACGATTTGTTCTGTGCAACAGTTTCCGTCATCGCGAGTGTTCTTCTACCCATATCAAGCGGGTTTTGACCTCCTAGTGACGTCGGCTGGGGCATATTTCCCATCTCTCAGATGTCGTGCTTTATCATCCCATCGTTATCGCTGGAGGGGCCTCTCATCCCGGCGAATTGGAAGTCGATCCCCACAAGGGGGACCGAAACCCTAATCCCTGCATTCGTTTCATTGCCCGCCTTATCGTTCTTGTTCCTTTGTAGATCTCTTTTACCATCAACGTTCCCCCTACTTCCCCCGGATCCCCCCTGCATCAGCCTGACCGGGACCCCCGTCACCGGCGCCATCGCCTTCACCCCTTCGCTCCCCTCTACTCCTTGCACCGCCATTAGTCAGAGAACACAAATGTTATTACTACAATTCTGATTTCATTATAATGAACCATGTCGCCATTTTCAAATTCACTATTATCATTTGTGAACCCTCTTGAAATGGTAATTCATTTAATATGTAATCTTGTGAAACATTGTTTTGAATTCAATGACTTTATACCCTAATTGGTTGTCCTTTGCCATATTATGCAAGATTATACTTGCCAGTCTTTATATATGGTATTGTGTAGTGACTACATATAATAATGTAACATATCTATTTTATGTCTGGTTGTATACAATTACAACACTATATAATTATTTAGAGTGAAAATTCGTGTAATTATTTAATCAAATAGATGTGCATGATTTCCTGCTCAGAGCTTATGTGTATCTTTTCCTGGACACCCCCACATTATAGAGAGCATGTGTATCTTTTTCTGCTCACCCCACATTATAGAGAATATGTGTATCATTTCTTAATCACCTAATATTTCATGGTAGATGTGTTATATACTTCCACCATGTCGTATACTATAATATTTTCCACATTTATTACATATACAAGTTTTTCTTATATGTTGTACAAGTAATTGAAAAGTTTATTCGTAAAAGGTGTGTCTCATCCTTTAAATAAGCATTATTGGATATAATTTTCATTTATCTATTCAATTGTTTATACCCCCTCTTACAATGGGAACACCCTCTTTGGACCCATTATCACCATATTTCCCAAAAGTTGTATTTATGCACTTACTCAATAGTTTATGACACATGCCTTTTTCGTATCTCTCTGGATATTGTTCTAAAACAACCAAAATGTAGGAAATTTAGAGGAAGGTGATTCCTAAGAATCATGCACTGAGAGTAATGGACTCTAAGGATATCTTGGGATGGCCAGGTTGTTATCCACAACTAGTCATTTATATATATTTTTGTAGTTTTATCTTAGTGTATTCCCATCTTATGGTGGAGAACAATGTAAAGTATTGTGATAATGTAATAGTTAAAATTTTTGATGCTAAATAATTATCATGCTTTATATATCACACACTGATGGGTGAAATATTTCCTTCCTTCATACATATAATCATGTTTGGACTGGGATGGTCTTATTCCTCAAATAATTAAGGGGTGGATCCCCTTTCAAGTCTTACTTCCTACAAATATGGTATCAGAGCTTGAGTAGTTAGAAAATCTGACTATTTAGTGTTATCCTCTATTAGGTAGTTAGATGACACTATATATCATGTTCATGTACCTTTCCTAAGTCTTGGAATACAAATTAGGGTTTCAAACCATATTTGACTTGGTCTTCCCTACTCCCTCAACCACACTCTCGTAGTTGTGACTCAATTTATTCTAACCCTAACTATCCTTACCCTCTCCTTACAAGATAAAACTACTTTCCATGTGTATGAGTTGATGCTTATTGCTATCAACTTATGTTTCCTACATTAATGAGAAATTAACTTATTTACTATAGAGTGTATGTTACTTTGGAGAATCTTAACTAGGTTTAACTCTAGCTTCTACCCTTTTGTGGGTGACATTAATGTGCTCTTTCAACTATGATCTCTTTGAGTTGAGCATATAGAGATGACCAACTTTGAACCTTGCCTTATGGTTAAGAGTTATGATGTCCCTTTTTAAAAGTGATAATTTGAGCCAACTCAATTTTATGTAGAGAGTTTTTTCTTTTAATATGGAGTTGCTTCAATATTTTTTTACTAAACCTCTTTGATGGCATATTGGAGACTATCTTTTATGGTTTTTAGATTTCTAATTAACTAGGCTTGGTTTAGGAATTAATGGGGTATCAAGTGAAGTCTTTCACAAGTAAATCTCTACAAATGTAAGTTTGATGCCCATGGAACCTCATAGGGCATATGTGGGCATGCTTACCTACATGGACTGAGTGACAAAATAGATTGACCTCGTGATCCCTAATGGTTATAGGGAATAAGTTAAAGAAAAGTATCGAGAATGAGAGGCCATGGCCTCTTCCATACAATATTTAAGTGACCATAGGACCTGCCATGTCTCAAGATTAGGATTTTGTCCCTTGTTAGACAAATCAAAATTAGGTTGAAGCGATAATTAGTGGAATTTGTACCTACTTTGGCTTTGGTGGAAGTTGACACAATATAATAGTAAGTTGTATCTCTCTCTCTCTGATGCTATGCAATAAACATGTTGTTGTTATACACTTTATGACACTTGGAAGATTAGTCTCCTTGGTCAAAGAAGTAATAGTAGAATTAAAGGTGATATGTGGTGAAAGTTCATTGACATAGTTCTCACAATGATTTTGGCACTATTTTGTTTATCTCGTAATATTTTCATGGTTAAACTTATTTTCATTATTATATTAAATGTACAAAAAGAATAGTTTTCTAGATTTTATTAATTTTTTAGTAACCAAGTTAATACCATATGAAGCTTTAAGTAGTGAGAAACCCCTTAAAGAAGCACCCCTCTACTAGTTGGGTCTATCCCAAAATCCTAGACCTAAGAGAAAAGTAACGAGTAAGAGATTTTGGATATAAATATGCCTTATTGAACTTACCCATGTTACCCCCTTAGATGGTTAGTTAGGTTATAGATTAATTCTTTGAAGTGGTGGAGTCTTTTAGGCTTTAGTTATTAAGAGTGTAACTTAAGTTAGGGAAGTGCAAACATCATGGTGGAGGCAATAGGTGACTTTTAGATAATTCTCAATATTAATGTCAAACAAATACAACTACCACCTAACTTGGCCAAATAACTAAAACATGCTAATTTGACCACAATGTATGTAAATTGAATAATTAAAATGAGTTTTAGAATTTACACAACATTTATCTAAAATGGTGAACACAAGTAAGATAAGTTTTAAAATTTGATTAGAATAGCAATAAAAAATATAGTAGTCATTTTATTTTAAAGTAGTGATGAACACATTAATAATAGTAGTATGTGTTGAGGTAATTCTTCTTAGTCAAGTTAATCTTGTCAAACTTAGTGGTTACATATGACACTCTTACACATAAATAAAAATAAAAATAAAACCTCAACTCTACCTATAATCAAATCTATATCGTTATTTATGGGAACTATATATGTAATTTTAGTTGCTCATGTTTGTGTGGGGGGATAAGAGAATTCAGAATACCCTATTGACCTAGACTCTTATAATTTGTTAGGAGTTGTGGTTAAGTGCAATATAATACAAATTAATAAATTTTTAGGATGAAATCTTCTCTAAGGAGTGGAGTGTAGTAGCATACTGAAACATGGATATTTTTTAGCACTCTTTACTATTCCTTTTCCTCTAGGATTGGTTTTGATCCCCCTCTGACCATAATCATATGGTGATATGTGTCCTAATATTAATCTAGATCTCATGTAGTGAATAATATATGCCATTGTACGCATGCTGACTTAATCCAGGTAATGATATAAGGATGTGAATAAATATGTTAAACATTATTATTTGTATAAAATATCTAGATAAATGATACTAACATAAACTTCCTATTTTAAGTTATACTAGTTGCTTATATAAAAATTATTTGATAAAACTTAGTCTTATTAATTATTTTAATCAATAAATGTCTTTTCTTATATTAATATTTATGTTTACTTGAAAATAGTTAACTTGGTTAATTTTATTAATACCTGTAACATACGAGATCTTGGACCCTATCCTGGAAGTTTGACCTTTTGGGTTTGACCGAACGAGGTTGAGGTTAGAGTGATCATAATTATCTAATGCATCAATAATGTAAATTAATATGTCATAAAATTCATTTGGTGATACTAAGATGATAAATAACTCGAATTGTTTCATAATATGGTTCATGCGCCTCTAATGGGCCAGATGATATAACCCATGTAAGAAAGCCTCAAATTAAAGAATAGACTTCAAATTCGTAATCTACACATCAAAATAAGCTTACTTGTTAATTTTCATCTAATTTGGACAACCTTGAAATAACATGGTATGTTAGGAGAGAGAAAACTTCCTAAAAGGTGTAATTAATAAATACATGTAATTCTTGACACCAAAAGTTGGAAATAAAGGAAAATTCGTATTCAACACACTTATGTTAACTTGTGGATGAAATTTCACCTAATTTGGAGAATCTTAAAGCCATTAATGCATGAGGAAAGAGAAAATAGTATTTGAATTATTTAACACATTAAAAGTCCTCAAAAGGTAAATCTAACTACATAATCAGAATCTACATGCTTTAATTATCCTCTATGCCAAATTTCATTTAATTCGGGTTTTGTTTGCAACCTCTATTGATGAAAGAGAAAAGCTAAATAATTCAATGTATCCCTTTATTCCGATTTTGTTTTGTATAAGGTTTGCTCATATTTTTCCCTATCACACAGTTCCTTTGGGTTGCCTTTTTTGGGCTACATCTGAGCCGTTGGATCTAGATCCAACGACAGATGTTCTCTCTCCTTCTTCTGCTCTTTTTCTTTCCCTCATGAGCAGGCGCTAGTTCTTCTCCAATTCTTTTTCTCCGATTTCACCCTCCTCTCTCTATTTCCTTCTCTAGTTCTTTTCCCTACACCATCCCTTTTCCCTTCCACACCCACCGATCCTAGTTGGTAGGGTATTTATATCCCAGGATCCCCAAACAAACAGAGTCGCAAGTTTCCCCTGTCTCGCCTTTGTTTCCCGCCTCGGGAAAACCGCACTCCCACATCCGACGGAACCTTCGGTTCTTCCTTCTATCTTCGTTCAGGCTTGGTGTGGCCTTGAGCTCGTTTCCCTAAACTCCGACCATCTACGCTAGAGGTAGAACTGGGTCTGTGGTTGCTGATCATCTGTAAGGATGGTTGGCACTTGGAAAGATCCCTGATGGTCTTGTGAAGGTGTTAGCATCGTCAATTTTGCCTCTGATTTGGTAAGTTGGTTTTCCCCCTTTTTCCTCCTCTACTGGGACCTAGGGCTTTGATGGCATGTTGGTTGGATGGCGTGGTGTTTTACAAAGGAGATGAACTGGAATCAGATTCCCATTTTGCCCTTATTTCTTCTTTGCATTTTGTTTTTCCTCAAAGGGCAAAATTGTTTTTTCTCTCTACATCCTTTTTTTCATGCTTTGCGCCTGGAATGACTGAGGTGGAAGAGTGGCCAGCTGAGTTGGTCAATTTTGGTTGGTCCAACTCAGATCCGCGCCCACACTCTCTCTTCCTCTCTCGTGGTTTAAACGCTGACTTGGAATTTTTGTCATTGGTTGAATTTCAAAAATTCATAAGTAATTATCCATTAATCAGAAAATTACAAATAAATAATCGTTGCAATCAGAAAAATAAGGCCTATCAATGATATCATTTTTTTGACTAAATCCCAAGCTTAATGATATGTAATTTTATGGATCTAATTAATTAGATGACAACTTGTAAAAATCATATCTAATTATCTATATGTCAGAAAAATATAATAAAATATATTTTGGACTCCTAATGACATATACTAAAAGGTGGTATAGTTTTGGAAACCTAATTCACATATGCTTAAAAAGGTGGTTTTTAGGGTTTACAAAATTAATATAAATCTAACCCTAATCCCACATATATGCTAATAGGTGATTTGGATGCCTAGGCTTGGACCTAGAAGTGACCTGGGATCATTGGACTCTGATGTTGAGGTATGTTTGCACACCATATTATTCCATTGAGCAATTATCTTATTTTTTGTTACTCGTGGTCCTAAGGACAATAGCCTACACATTATCTTATTCTTTTAATATCATGGTTCTTGTGAACTATCTTATTTGTTAGTGATCTTGTGATCACGGATAATCTCTTGACTTTATTTCATATGCCTTGGTGCATGTTGGAATTTTGATATTATATGCCCACTGTGATGTGGAAGCTTACTTGGTGATATATGCCCACTTTGAAGTGGATGTTATATGTTGTATTGACCATTGTGTGATGGCAACATGTTTATTCTGACTATACTTTCTACTTGTCTCTACATTATACATGCTATGTGATTCAGTAGCACTAGAGTAGTGTAAATTGCATTGGTTTTTGTTTATGGAAGATGTGTTATTTCCTGCCGAGCAGATGTGATATTTCCTGCTCTTTTTGGGATGGCAAGGAACCTTGTACCCTGGGATATATGTGTGTCTTGACCCGTTTTATATATATTTGGGAGTTTGGCGGTGAGTCATTCTCTATCAGGTTTGCAAGGATGTGAAGCCTTGGCTGCCAATTGTGTTTATATTATTCTAGGGCTATGTTTATCTCACATACATGTAGGATATTGATTGTGGGGTGTGTGCCCTACTGGTGCTTGTTTCCCATCATGGTAGTGGATGTTTATATGGCACAATCCTTTTTATGTTGTTTTTATGGCAAGTATCCCTTCTGTTGTGATCTTTTCTCTTGATACCCTCTTGGGTAGTACCTTTCTTTTCTATGGGAAGCCTTACATTATTTGTTGTCCTTAATTTCATTATGTTTCCCAATTTCCTATTTAGTATGCACATACCAACCTTTGCTGATGTCTCCTATTGTTTCTCTTTTGCTGGGGTATGCTTACAACCCTAGGTGGAGGACTTGGATGACAAGGCCTGATGACCTGGAATTAGATTGTCAAGTTAAAGCTTGGAGACAATCTTGAGGTGGTTTAGATTTCCTCTACATGGATCCTTGTGATGTAAGTTTGTAACCCTTTGTTTTATAATTGAATATAGTCATGTTTTTATTCTGCTGATATACTTTGGTCTTTTGATTACCATTATATAAAGATTTGAAAATTTTACACCCACTCCAAGATACCTTGAAGGTGTGTTTGGACTGGAGGTTCTATTATTCAAATTGTTTAGTAAGGAGGTGTTTTCGCTTCTTTACATCATGGTATCAGAGCCAATGATAGTTGGAATCTGATTATTTCAATTTTGTCTCCCCATGAGAACCCTTGACTTTGCTAGTTAGCTCTAAGTGAGATGTTGACCCTAGATTTGATCTATGATGATCTTTGTATGCAATAAGGTTTGATTTGAGGATGAGAATAGGTTATGAGAAGACCTTCATATGGAAATATTGTGACTTGGTTCTCGTATTGATTTTTGCTAGCATGTTGGTTTTACATCACAAAGTTTTCCATCAACAAAAATAATTTCCATTATACTACTATATGTACAAAACTTTTCTCTGGTTTGTCGATGTTTTCTCAAACTAAGTCACAATGAAGAGAAACTCTAGTTGAGTACAATCTAACCTTAGTTATGTGAGTAGGTTTGATATAAAGGTGTAGTTGACCTACCCTATGACTTTTGATGTTCATGTAGTTAGAGACACAAGGACCTAAAACTCAACCCTAGTTGGTATGACTTTTAGTTGGATACATGAGGAACATAAATCCCTAAAAACTTTCACAACCAAGAGATGTGGGTAGCTATAAAAAGTTGTTTAGTTTGACTTGTTTGGTTGAACCTTTTTAAGGGGTGGAGAGTAGTTGGTTGTTGATGTTTGGATCTGTTGATTTCGAGGACGAAATCCTTTTAAGGGGTAGAGTGTTGTAACATGCCAGATCTTGGACCCTACCCTAGAAGTTTGACCATTTGGGTTTGACCAAACGAGGTTGAGGTTAGAGTGATCCTAATTATGTAATGCATCAATAATGTAATTTAATATGTCATAAAATATATTTGGTGATAATAAGATGATAAATAACTCGATCTATTGCATAATATGGTTCATGGGCCTCTAATGGGTCAGATGATATAACCCATGTAAGAAATCCTCAAATTAAAGAATATACTTCAAATTTGTAATCTACACATCAAAATAAGCCTACTTGTCAATTTTCATCTAAAGTGAACTTGTGGATAAAGTTTCACCTAATTTGGAGAATCTTAAGTCCATTAATGCATGAGAAAAGAGAAAATAGTATTTGAATTATTTAACACATTAAAGTCCTCAAAAGGAAAATCTAACTACGGAATCTACATGCTTTAATAGGCCTCTATGCCAAATTTCATTTAATTCGGGATTTTTTTGCAACCTTTATTGATGAAAGAGAAAAGCCAAATAATTCAATGTATCACTTTATTCCAATTTCGTTTTGTATAAGGTTTGCTCTTATTTTTCCCTGTCACGTGGTTCCTTCGGGTTGCCTTTTTTAGGCCACATCTGAGCCGTTGGATCTAGATCCAACGACAACTCCTCTCTCTCCTTCCCCTGCTTTTTTTCTTTCCCTCATGAGCAGGCAAGCAGGCGCTGGTTCTTCTCTGATTCTATCTCTCTTCCTCTCTCGTGGTTTAAACGTTGACTTGGAATTTTTGTCATTGGTTGAATTTCAAAATTTCATAAGTAATTATCCACTAATCAAAACATTACAAATAAATACTCATTGGAATCAAAAAAATAAGGCCTATCTAATGATATCAGTTTTGTTGACTAAATCCAATGTTTAATGATATGTAATTTTGTGGATCTAATTTATTAGATGACAACTTATAAAAATTATAACTAATTATCTATAAGTTAGAAAAATATAATAAAATATGTTTTATACTCCTAATGACATATACTAAAAAGTGGCATGGTTTTGGAAACCTAATTCACATATGTTTAAAAAGGTGGTTTTTAGGGTTTACAAAATTAATATAAATCTAACCCTAATCCCACATATATGCTAATAGGTTCTTTGGATGCATAGGCTTGGACCTAGAAGTGACTTGGGATCGTTGGACTCTAATGTTGAGGTATGTTTGCACACCATATTATTCCATTGAGCAATATACTATTTTGTCTTACTCTTGGTCCTAAGGACAATAGCCTACACATTATCTTGTTCTTTTCATATCATGGTCCTTGTGAACTATATTATTTGTTAGTGATTTTGTGATCATGACTATTCTCTTAACTTTGTTTCATATGCCTTGGTGCATGTTGGACTTTTGATATTATATGCCCACTGTGATGTAGAAGTTTACTTGGTGATATATACCCACTTTGAAGTGGATGTTATATGTTGTGTTGACCATTGTGTGATGGCAACATTGTTTATTCTGATTGTACTTTCTACTTGCCTCTACATTATACATGTTATGTGGTTCACTAGAGTAGTGTAAATTGCATTGGTTTTTGTTTGTTGTAGATATGTTATTTCCTGTCGAGCAGATGTGATATTTCCCGCTCTTTTTGGGATGGCAAGGAACCTCATACCCTGGGCAAGATGTGTGTCTTGACCCATTTTATATATATTTGGGAGTTTGGCAGTGAGTCATTCTCTATCAGGTTTGCAAGGATGTGAAACCTTGGCTACCAATTGTGTTTATATTGTTCTAGGGCTATGTTTATCTCACATGCATACAGGATATTGATTGTGGGGCGTGTGCACTATTGGTGCTTGTTTCCCAGCATGGTAGTGGATGTTTAAATGGCACAATCCTTTTTATGTTGCTTTTATGGCAAGTATCCCTTCTGTTGTGATCTTTTCTCTTGATACCCGCTTGGCTAGTACTTTTCTTTTCTATGGGAAGCCTTACATTATTTGTTGTCCTTTATTTCATTATGTTTCTCAATTTCCTATTTAGTATGCACGTACCAGCCTTTGCTGATGTCTCCTATTGTTTCTATTTTGCTGGGGTATGCTTACAACCCTAGGTGGACTTGGATGACAAGGCTTGACGACCTGGACTTAGATTGTGTAGTTAAAGCTTGGAGACAATCTTGAGGTGGTTTAGATTTCCTCTACATCGATCCTTGTGATGTAAGTTTGTAACCCTTTGTTTTATAATTGAATATAGTCATGTTTTTATTCCGCTGCTATACTTTGGTATTTTGATTACCATTATACAAAGATTTGAAAATTTTACACCCACTCCAAGATACCTTGAAGGTGTGCTTGGACTTGAGGTTCTATTGTTCAAATTTTTAGTAAGGAGGTGTTTTCAGATCTTTACAATACCATGATGTATAATTCTAACTTAAAGTGTTACTCATTTACTAGGATTAGTTTACATCAAGAATGACCTTTTTCCCCTACTATAATTAAGTGTCTTCATTAGTCTAAAACCCCATTTTGATTTTATTTATGTCAAATAATGTCTAATATACTTTGTCATTGATTTTGGTTCTTGAAATATTCGTAGATAATTAAATATGTAAGGAATAGACTATGTGTATGCCTTTCATAAATCATGACATTTAAATTTGTTAATTCATCAAAGTGCCTTGGTAATATTTTATATGGTTAATATTTTATACAATTTAGTTTTTTTTTAAATGCTGGAGAGATATCCTACTCCCTTTACCTACTGATCCGTCCCCAATGGAGTCAACTCAACTCTCTACCACAATAATTTCCTCAGTCTATTTTAAAAACAACAATGGAGTTGCATCCTCTCTTTTAAACCTGTCATGCTGTGGTGGAGCCAGGAATTGACCATTGGGAGGGTGAAAACTTAGAGAAAAATAACATTTATAAAGAAAAATTATAAATACTACTCACAAGATTGGAAATCAAGACTATATAAATACAAAGCATAACATAAGTCGAGAATCGAGCTAGCAATCAGAAAACATAACTGAAAGCTTCATGTAACTACATCACACAAACTTTTTGTCTTAGGATCGTTACATAACATATATATTATGACAGTTCCAACAACACAAAACAATTATAACTTGTAGCTCTGCACCACTGTGCCACTTACAGAAAAATAACACTTATAAGGAAAAATTATAATTGTTACACAGATTGGAACTTGAGACTATTGAATACAAAGCACAACATAAAACACCACGCCATTTCACTTTACATATGATTTTTATTCTTTTATGTGAATATGCATCCAGTTCTATATGCACATAGAGAAATAATAATGGTAAACACATAAGATGAGGTTCGATCTTGTGATAAAAACATAACTAGAATCTTCATACGACTACGTCACAAAAACCTTTTTGTCTTAGGATCGGTACACATCATATATATTGTGAAAGTTCCAGCTACACAAACTATGAAAAAATGGTATAGATTGGGTAAAGGTGAGTCGAACATCCAACAACTATTATAACTTGAAGCTTCACACCAGTGCGCCACTTAAATTTTCCTAACTTGTTTTTATTGCAAAATGTATATATTATGATCTTTACATATACATATATGTTATAACTTATAATATTTATTTATTTTTGGAGGGACATGGCCTTTGCTTGCCCTCATCTAGATTCGTCCCTAATGTGATGAGATCTTGATTTGACCCATTGTGCCTTGGAAGTTAGGAAGCTCCTCTCTAGTTTCCATAGTTACGTCTATAATAAAAACATATAACTCTATATGATGCAGTAACGTTGATGGTTTGATAACGATGTAGTTACCTTCTCAAGAATTTGTATTGACAGGTGCATCTTTGAGCAAGTCTAGAGAACTTGAACTAGGCATGAGTGTTGGAAACAATAAGAATGTCTGATTAAGTGAGAACAACACCGTCCTAACACCAGCGGCCAACGTCATCATCTCTGGCCTCCTCGACCCTTTGTGCCGACGGGGCTGGAGATGTTTTGGTTTGCAATTTTTTTGATAAGTTCCATATATAGATAGAATTCTTGCAAACAATAAACATCTGTAAATATGAAGAGTACAACTGGGTCACGAAAGATAAACATCACCAGAAGTGTGTTAGTCATGTAAAATCTATTTAACATTACCAGATGAGAAAGAAAAACGATGCTGAAAAATAGATGATAGTAAATGTAATGTTTGGAGGGAGACACCCATTAACACAATAATACTAGGCCTCAACTATAAATTAAAATTGGAAGAAAGTTATAAGTAATATGTCATCAGTGTCATCAGCCAAAATATCTTCCAGGTATAGTGTTTGTCATCACTGTTGTTGATGCCAAAGATGGCCATCTATGTGCCTTCACCTTCGATCTCTAGAGTTTTTGATATGGTCTGTCCTGCAATGCAGAAGAATTATGTGTGTTTAATCTAAACATGAATGTGGTCAGATGGTAGTGTAGCATTATTGTATTTTTAGTTATTCCTAGTTAACTAGATATTTCATAGGACAACAATCATTAGAGAATGTGGTTCATGTTGGCATTATGGTGGTCTAAGTCTAAGTACAAAAATTCCACCAGCATATGTGAATGGTAGTGATCATTAAGTATTTGGATTTTGAAAGGGCAATATCTAAAAAGATATTTTGTGATTTCTTCATCTGATAGGCAAAGGTAGCATCTGGTAGGTCCCTCAAAGCCCCTCTTTTTTTATTATCGAGAGAACCACCCCTGTAGAAGTGCCACTTCTGTGACCCCCCAGACAGCGTAAAACTCTCGGGCCCCGGGTGCCCTGCTCACTCGGGAACCGATTAAAGGGCACAGTTGGCCGACTTGCATGACGGGTACCACTTCGGAGACTGCCGTTGGGTTTGAACTCGGGTCCCTTCATGAGGGGACACCGTGTCAAACCACCTAAACCACTCCTCCCCGGCATCCTCAAATCCCCTCTTTATAAGGTTGTTGTCTATGAGTATTTTATTGGGCGAGATGAGCCAAAAAATAATTAAAAATTTTGTGGCCATTTGGTATTCCTAGCAGAATGTGAGGTCTGCTATGAGTCCTTATAGGTGAGGAAATGGTATGCTTATTTCAATGAGTATAATTTTCTCGATATCTATGAGATGTTGTTACTGGTATTGAATTCAATAGTGTGTATGATATCCTCTATAGTATCAGAATCGAGATGTTGTATGAGAAATGATCTAAATTTGTTATATTTGTTGCCAGTAAGTAGGTGCAGAGCTTTGGCCATGTTGATTCTGATCAAGTTCTGAGGAACATGGAGGTGGATGCACATGTCTATAATCATTTTGTTGTGGTACAATGAATCATTCCAGAAGTTAATTTTAGTGGTGGCGTGGGGGTGCTCATCATATCAAGATGATGTTTAGGGTTTATTTATGAATTTCCACAGTGGTGATGTGATATATTTGTTTTTCTGGTACCATGGGTTCTTCTTGTTATAGTATTTACGAATGATGAATGGCTTCTAGATTTTTAAAGTATTGGATGTGAAAGCATGGATGATTTTTGTGATGCGAAAGATTGCATGTGTAGACATATCTATGATGCCCCATCCTCCACAGGCCTTTGGTGCACATATGGTTTTCCAATTGACCGGGTGTAGCTTGGTTTTCACTGTGTTCATGTGGTAGTGGTTCCACAATAATTTTCTTCTAATGGAGTCTATCATGTATCTGATTTTGGCTGGTAAAGGGATACAGTTGAGATAATGTGTGGCAATAGGAGTAATTACACTATTCAATAAAGTGATCCTACCAGCCAAACTGAGGAAATTGTTTGTCCATGATGTAAGTTTGTGGTTGATTTTATCAATGATGGGTAGCCATAATTTGTATTGTGTTGGATGTGGTGTGATAGGAAGACCCAAATATCAAACTGGGAAGGACTGAGTTTTGCATTTAAGGAGGGTTTGGTATCTAAGAATAGTGTTTGGTGTTGTGTTAACTCCTATAATGGATGATTTTCCCAAGTTGATCCTATGTCGAGAGATGTATGAGAAAATCCAATGATACAAATTATGTTAATAATGGTCTGATCCTCGAGTTTGACTAGAATCATTGTATCATCCGTGTACTGGATAATACTTTCAAAGCATTCATGTGGTGATTGAATAAGGCCATGAGAAATACCTAGTTTGATCATGTTCATGAGAAGAGATGTGACCATGATGAAGAGGTAAGGTGATAACTGGTCTCCTTGTCTGAGTCTATTGGTGTTTTTGAAGTGACCAAATGGTGACCCGTTAGTGATGGTAGTAAAAGTGTTAGTCAAGATGCATGCATGAATCTAGTTGATCCATTTGGTCAGAAATCCATAGCCATGCATAGTGTGGATGAGACCGTACTAGTTGACATAATCAAAGATTTTTAAAAGTCCCGTTTTATAATTAAAATTTGGGTCTTTTTTTGTAGCAAAGGTGAAATGTTTCATTAACCATGATGAACACATCATGAATATTTTTGTGTTTCAAAAAAGCATTTTGATTGTTTTCAATGATATGTTCCAAATGTGGTTTGATGTGATTGCTGAGAATTTTTTCCAAAATCTTTTAAGAAGTGTTTATTAGACCGATATGTCTAAATTATTATATAATATCAAGTTGTTCTACATTTTCTATTAAGACAATTTTGGTGTGATTTAGAACCTTGATGTGTTTATGGATGTTATCATCAATGTGAATCATATGTAGTAGTTGTAGGAAGTCTTCTTTGATGGTGTCCCACATGTTTAGGTAGAATTATGTGTTAAGGTCGTATGGTGCTGGAGATTTGTTTTTTCCCAATGTGGAGATAGCATATTTGAGATCTTTCAAGGTAAATTTTGCTAAGGTGTTTTTTGGGGACAAGATGGTTTTTTGATAGATGTGTTTCCAATTAATAGAGTTGAAAATGCTAGGTTCGTGTCCCGTGTGGTTTGCAAGTTTTTATATGTTAATTATATTCTAAGCATACTCACTCAATGAGGTTAATTAGATACTGAATGAGATAATAAGTTAAGCAACACTGCAGTTTAGGTAATCATCTTGGGGATCTGAATGTGATTATGTATTCATAATATTTGATTTATCTATGCATAACTGTATCATGTTGGCAGGTAAACCCTTGTGTTAATAAATTTTAATAGGAAAGGCACTCATTTCTAAATTATTATTAAATAGAAACTACAAAACTAAGTAAATCATTTGTATAAATCTCTTAGATATTAATTCACAAAATTTTCAAATATATTTTTATTATAATTATCAAGATATCTAAATCATAGTTATATTATATTTGTTATTTTGTCACAACTATTGATTGGTAGTTGTACATATCATATTTTAAAAGGTTGTATGTATTATGTGTGCAGAGGCCACCTTATAGAGTATATGCGGTATGCGAGAGTCTATGCAAGATTATATGCATTTTGGATTTTTTTAATAAATTAGTTATATATAGCATAAACATATATTAATCATAGAAATTATATATTTCATTTGTAGAACTCAATTTTATGTATATTTATTAGTGTCCATACAAATATAGATATACCATACATATTTAACTGTTCATATATGTTTACACATAAATAGCATATGTGAAATATATATATATATATATATATATATATATATATATATATATATATATATATATATGCGTGTGTGTGTGTGCATTATATGTAGATATATAAACATTGACATGTAAATGTATATACAATATATGTGTATATGCGGAAATGTTTGTATGCATATTCCAATATATATCATATATGCTTGTCCATATATATAAAAATGCATATACACAAGTTTGAATATTACACATTTGACGATGTGTGTGTATTATATGCAGTTGTGCCATTGATATATTACTAAAATACATATATAAATACATAGAGAGAGATTGGAAGGTTCTAATACATATATATACATATAAACATGTGGGTGTGTGGGTAAATAAGTAGTTTAAACTAAATGAAACAAATGCAGACAAAAAGTGTACACAATTTCTAATACAAAAATGATCACATATACCCCGCTTATGCCCCTCACTAGGCCGCATATGCATCCATGACCGCATATTAGTCTGCTTATGCATATGCGGTCTGGAAAGAGGGCCATACCACATTTGTGGTCGCATGTCCCTCGCATACAAATGCTTTTTAAAATGGTAGTACCTATATACATTAGAAAATTATTTAATTCTTGAATTTAGAGAGCTTGTAAAAAAAGGATGTATTGAATTAGAGTTTGCAAGATAATAAGTTCATAAAACATATCCATAATCATAATCATGTTGTTTGGTCCCCCTGGGTAGTTGCTTGATATTGCTACAACAATCTAGTTCTTTGCTTCTACCTGCCACAGTTATACTTGAGCTCTTAGTTGTCTTGATAGTTCTCATAGCTAGGGTAACTTAGACTTAAGTCTTTCTCTCTCTCTTAGTTGCATGTCCCCATGGTTTAATCACAAAACCAAACTTGTTGAAACCCTATCCTCCACATTAGGAACAAGGAAAGTGACCTAGATAACGAGTCTTCGGGCATCGAGCCCTTACTCGCCATGCTTAAAATACATCCATCTTTGTGCTTGTGGATGTATAATATAAAAGTGTGCTAGATTTAGGTAATATGAAAGCCCAATCACCGTTCCTACATCAAGAGGGTATGATGATTTTATAACATTCAATCTAAAGAGGTGGTATAGAGAAGATTTGATTTTTGGAGAGAATGTGGAGATCTTAATTGACCCCAACTAGGGTGGGTGGCTGAGCTTTTAGTGAGAAATTTAGTTAACTATATGAACCCTATGGAAATGATAGAACAGATGAGCCTTTGAAACATTTAGCAAAATAAAGAGGATTGGTAATATAGAAAAAAAATTCTAGGGAGATCAACCTCTAAAATAGTATGATCTTGTAAGTATGAGTTCACTAGCCTCAAATTGGGAGTTTTGTATTAAGGAATGGAACTTTACTCCTACATACATCAACATGATCATTGTGATGATATCAAAACAACAAACAAGTAAAAAGATATATATGGATGGTGTTAAATTGAGAATCGTTGTGTTTATCCATAATGTGAACATACATAGTGTTGGGGATATGGGAGGATCTTTGATAATATGTAGACTCCTCATATTATTTCTAGGGTTCTGATGCCTATACAATGAATGACAAAAGATTAGGAGGATAAAACCTTTATTCTAGAGCCATGAGAGAGACTTCAAAGAATGGGTAGACATGATGGTGATTCATGAGATTGACTTTAACGATAGTAAATACACTTATGTTGATAAGAAAGAGGGAATACATATTTGATAGGGGAGGTTGGACATATGTTTTATCGATAATAGTTGTCCTGATTGCACTAAAATCTTTGAGGAACACATGATAATGACTTTGGTGTTAGATCATTACCCACTCTTCTTAAACTTTGATTGAGGGAGAGAGAATGATATTTAGGGTTGTAAATTCATGAAAATATGGTTGAAACATTAGGGTTTTGTATACATGATTACGGAGATCCATCCTGCATACTTCTTAAGAATAGAAAAGGCTTAAAACACACTTAAGAAATGGAATAAAGAAATAGTGTGAATAGTCTTTGATGAGATTAGGAACCAAGAAACATAACTAAAACTTATACAAAGAAATATGGATTTCAAGACCAGTACAAATCAAGTTATGAAGTCTTATGAATCATAGACTAAGTTTGAAATTACTTAGATGGAAAGAATGCTATCAGAAAGAAAGATCAAAGATGTAAATGTTTAAATAAGGGAAAAAACATAAAATAAGTTCACATTAATGTTAATGAACACAGAACGAGATCTAAAATAGACAAAATAAATATAAGGGAAGTTGGATCATGGGTCATAGAAGAAGACGTAATAATGAGGTTAGGTGCTTCAATACTATTTTCAACTTTCTAAAATTAATAGTGTGACGGCATAGATGACTACACTGATGTTGTAGAGAACATTGAGCAAGGAAGATGGCTCTAAAATAATGAAATAAATATTAGGGGAAGAGGGAAAAATCACCAAAGGTCTAAATGAGGATAACACCCTGATCTTAGTGGATTTACTTAGCTTTTTACCAATTTGCATGGGATGTAGTGAAAGGAATTTTTTTAAACTCACAATATATTGAATGCTAGGAAAGGATATACAAAAGGGTTGAGATGTGTAACCTTGGTTTGTATTACAATCATTGACACACTAGAGAGCTTGGATGACTTTTTTTCTAGTGAAGCCAGGAGGTTTTTATTCATCTCACCTCCCTCATGCAAGCAAACGCATCTGATCCATTATATTCTACATTATCTAAACTAGAGTTATATTGGTTGTCCTACTGCCATCACAAGATTCTAACCTGAACTCGAAGATATCCTTGGGTGGTATTTTGTAGTAACAAAAACCACTATTGGATTTGTGGTGAAGCTTTGTCTTTGAGTCAACAACTTGGTTACATAGCTTGAATGACTTTAAACCAACTAGCACAAGCAATGTGACTTTACATGCCACTTCGATTATAACTCTACCAAGAATTTATATGCAATTACCACAATTTGTTTCACTAGAATGAGTCGGGTTCTTGAAAGGGTAGTATATTGGACATATCATACAGAAAAAAGAATGGATGCATTATCTAAATTGTGGTGTAAACCTAATAGATAACATGGTATGTAAGTGTTGGGAAATCGGGAAGACAAATAAGGCAGTAGAAATAAAAATTTAAAGCCTGATTCCTTAACTAGAAGATCGCATCAAAAATAATTTATCTAGTAAAGAGGGTAACAAAAGTTTTACCAGGTCCTAGAGAAAATCCAGTGACAATTCTTGATGCAGTACCGTGCTTCTTCTCCAAGCAACAACTTGCTTCTTCTTTAGCAACATCACTCGAATAGTCGTCAGTGGAGGCATCCCAGTGCAACACCACAGACGGTGGTTGACGGTGTTCTCCTAGCGGGAAAAACTCATCACCTCTAGAGTAATCTGTGCGGACCAATGGAAAATTCATGTTGGGCTACCTGAGCCAACAGGAAGGAGTTATCCCTTTGAAGTCGGTGTACTAGCACTGACATGATCTCTCAGAATTGTCTCTCCCTTTCTATCCCTCCCATTTACATGTAGGACTTGTTTGGGCTCTCTATTAGTTACCACAACCAGATAGTACAACAATTTTTAGAGGTTATTATTGTATATGGGAAGCCCCTGGTACCCCTCTATCTATAGGAGAGTCTAGGGTCAGCGTTTCCAATCAGTATGGGAGTCAAAGAAACACAGTTCGTGAATTTTCTGGAAACTTTGAACGGTGAACGGATCAGTTCATTGTCCAACCGGTCAGTTCATCCTTCAACATGTCGGATCAATAGCTTTCCTATTTAGAATCAAATTGGCATTCAATATTTGATGAATGCAAAACATAATATCAGCATCAAATCCTTCATCTAATTGAATTGATCATTGAACCGGACAACCCAGATGATGAACCGATCAGTTCACAACATAAAGCGGCTATTTCACATCATGAAACAGTTGTTTCATTTGTGAAATGGTCATTTCACATATCTAGTTCATGCAAATATTCATCCAATTGTGTTTTTGATTGGCCTGACACTCCAACCGATCAGTTTAACACTTGAACTGATCGATTCAGAGTTCAGTCAGTCAATTTTGAATCTCAATTGTTTCATTGGATACCTAAATACTTTTAGTAATCACATTAAACATCATTCATGAAAACTCCTATTCTGATTGTATCCTATGTGTGTGACCCTATAGGTCCCAAATTACATTGGCAGTGAATGTCTATAACCAACTTATGGCATCACAAGTAATCAGTCATATCTAGCAACACATCATTGCTACCCAAGTGATTCTGAGAGTTTGAGTACAACTTCAACCAACAATCTGTGATTAGTATTATTGTGATCATATAGTTGATAACTCCCAAATTAGCTCATATTTTCTATGCATTTTATCTATAGTTTTGTGCCACTTTAGTCTTAATATGCACTCTTTTGCTCATGTTTTATGATTTCTATCTCGCATTAGATAAAAGTAGTAAAAATAGCCAATAATGTAGCTAATTAGCCAATTTTTGACTTGTAGGCATCGAAACTAGCCAATTTTAGGACTATCAAGTACCGAACCTGAAAAGACAAGAATTCCAACAGCTGGCCGATATGGCTGTCCGATACGGCATGGCCGATACAGTCTGGCTGATAAGGATGCCCGATATGGTCTGGCCGATATGGCTACCCGATACAGCCTGGCCGATACGGCCTGCCCGATATGGTTGCCTGATACGTCCTGCTCGATACAGCTGCCTGACACGGTCGTCGAGCGACAATCATATTGGCCCACCTGATGCCTCAAGATCGAAGCCACAAATGAAGGACACGTGGACCAATAAAAGCTACAACTCCCATCAACTCACTGCCTATAAATAGCAGCTGCCAACCTATAGAGAAAAGGAGGAGCCAGAGGGAGGACTTGGTAAGTGCTAGCGCCTAGACCAAGGAGCTAGTGTGTCGAGTTCCCCAAAAGTCTACTGCCTGATACGGTTGCCCGATACGGTCTGCCCGATACAGTCTGCCCGATACGGTTGCCCGATACGGTCTAGAGAGAGAGAGAGCCGAGGAGTCCAGAGGGATGAAGAGATGACCCAAGGGGCGAGATCCGGCCTGCACAGAGGCTGAGGAGCGAGAGCCACCTCTCCTCTACGGGCTATATCTCTTCCCTATTCTCTTTCATTCTACTGCATTCCTTTGTTTCTTATACAAACGATGTTCATCCATCTTTGTTCGGTGCCAGCTATGCTTGTCTATGGCTAGTTAGCTCCTTCTTGGCTATGTAGCCCGATCTGGGCATGTTTATATAATTTTGCCTTAAGCAAGTAGATTCATATCAGATCTAGTATGTTGCATGTTCTATTTTCTCTTTCCAAGTTATGATTGCTAGTTTAGTTGATCTCTTACTCACTTGAACTGTTGTTTCTGCCTGTATCGAGAGATCCGTTGTAGGAATAGCTAAGAGACGATAGTTTGGATTTGAACCTGAGAGGAGGACGATCCAAGGTATTCTGTTCCTAATACCCCATAATATCCTAAGACCCGAGAGGGAACTTAGTGTAGTTTGAGGTGTTGATATGTCATTCCTCGAGAGAGGGTCATTGACATATTGTTGATGGTTTTAGTCATGCATCGCGAGAGCGAGTGGGACGACCCCACAAGACAGATGCCACCGTGCATACTAGATGGTTGCTTGGGTGTTCAAGGGTTGTCTATGCCCGAGAACAAGTGCATAGACTGTCCCGTTTGTGGTTACATAGCCAGGAACTCTCTTTCTCTATTTAGTAGAATCACGAGCTCTGTTTTGTTTTGTTTTGTTTTCTTTATTTTGTTTTATATTGTGACAACCCACTAGACTAGTTCTAGCACTTACTTTTATCGACTATCGTCTTGTCTTATCTGACTAAAGAATGAGATCTGTGGCGTCCTAAACGTCACCACGTCAATGTGTTCGACCCCGTATATCTACTCCGACCCCGTAATAAAGTTGCGGGGGCCTAGAAGGTTTTGGGTTATAAATTTAAAGCTTGATTCCTTCCTTTGTCCCGCGTTCATTTCCGGACACGTGAAAAAGGTCAATAAACTTTTGGCGCCATTGCTGGGGATGTGGTTTTCCACGTTTACACGCCTAGTAGATTTTTGTTCTGTCACTATAAGCCTGTATATACATGCATAGTTTTCCTCTTGCTTTACACATACTTGTTCATATATACTAAATCACTTTTCTCTTTCTCATACCTTTTTCCGCCATGGACCTTGCTTCCGCAAGACAAGTCATCTTGTCCACCTGTCCTCCTGAGTTTTTCCGCAGTTCCGACTGCTAGCAAATAATTGAAGGTCATGCTCTACAGCTAGTCGAGTTATACTTACCTCCACCGTCGTCATATGTTGAAATTCCAATAAAGGAGACTACCATTCAACCATCGACTCCCGTGCTATCATGGGATCAACAACTGATCAAGGCAGTGGAGTTAGCTGGATAAAGTGTCAAGGCACTCACCTCCCTAGTTCCTCATCTCCAAGAAAACATTGATCCGCTCCAACAACTATTAGACAAGCAGGAGCATCATCTCAAAGTAGCCACCGAGGCTGCATACCATAGTAGTAGTATGCTTCAAATTGTGGAACAATGATTCATCCTAAAGCATCAGTTTGATACAGCGGGTTCCCCTTATATGTGCATAGGAGAATCAACGGGTCTCGAAAGCATTGCTTCTCAAGTACAACAACTTCATGATAAAGATGTTGAACAAGGCAGGAGCCTCCAAGAGCTCATTGATCTGGTTACAATTCAGTTACAATTGCCATCACAAGACAATGGGGATGTTAGTCATCAAGACCATTCCATTGGGTCTGAAGTGGAGTATGCATCACCATCCTATTCAGACCATCAATTGGACTCACCGAGATTTTTCTGTGAAGACCAACCCACTCTGGGAAACCCTTCATTCTATCTAGATGACCCAGCTGATGAACCAATAGAAGAAATGAGTCATAGACATGAATGGGTCCATGATGACGATGATGAAGACTTGAAAAGCCAATCGACCTCACAACCAGAAGTTTGGTTTGAGGAACCAGAGTCAGATATTGAACCAGACCAGAGTGACATTTCTCATATCGAGACTTGTCATTTCACTTTGAGAAGTACGCCAACCATGGTTTGAAACAATTTGTTCGACGACGACAGCTGCTCGACGTGGAGCAGTGAGTATAGTAACGAAGACGAGTTGGAGCAACACGAGCCATCATTCACCACCATACCTTTACAAGGCTTGGTGGACGTCTAGGGGGTAGGATGGACGGTTCACTACAACATGGCTGCTGAGCATGAAGACACCCCTGACTCCACACCAGGTGATAAGCTTGGGATGGTAGAACCACAAATAGATTCTTCAGGGGGTACTTTTTCCTTAGAAGATGATTGGATGACTCAGACAGTACATGAAGATTTATCTAAGCATCCAACCTCATGTGTAGAGATGGAGAGAGAAGATATGAGTCCTCAAGATGACGTCCAACCTCTCTCATCTATCTCATCCTGTGTCGACATCCCAGGACCTTCATTTTCAGAATCATATAATGAAAGGTACCTTGAGGATGATATGCCGAAGAATTCATCCCAGTGTAGTTCAAGCCACTTCCAGCACAAAGATGACTTCACCGAGTCACCAGATTTCACTTCGCTTCTTCGGACTTGGCAGGGCCAACACATTCGCCTATTCTACTCATATTATGTGGTGAAACCCATCGGCAAGACACATGTGACACTGGTCCCAAAACTCAGGATTTGGGATCCCAGTGTCGGTATCGTGGGGCAGCCACCCCCTTTTCTCTTACCCACCCTCCCGCCCTTTTATTACAATAAATTTTTCTTTTCATGTTCTTGTTAGTTTCTCTCCTCTAACTATTTTATATCATTGCATCCATGCATCATCTTTAGAACTTCAATAACTACCATTAACAATCATGCATTCCTTCCTCACTATTTCAAGTTTAAGTCTTGCTCGAGGACGAGCAAACTCTTAAGCTTAGGGTGGTAGGCTTCACCCTTCTTTCTCTTCACCCTTCTTGCATGCACGCTTATTTCTTGCATATAGCATGAGCTTGTAGCTTCGCAATTATGGCTATGTGGTGCGACTCTAATAGATAAATGCTTGACTTTATGCCTAATTGCACATTTTTTATCTTAAAAAATGCTTGACCTCTTGCTTGACTTGCTCTTTGACTCTTTCCTTGAGTTTGGTAATAAATCTAAGGTTATGTCCCTTTTTCATAGCTTAAATCTAAATTCCCTTGATCTATGTTCTGAATGGAGAATCCATGGTAAAGGACTGTTGGAATGAGCTAAAACATGATTCAAGAATCCTAGCTGTGGTTTCACAAGCTTGCCTCTATTCTAAGGATTCTTGAATCATAATTGCAACCTTTCACACAGGTGTCAAGCGGATCATGATGAGTTTTGAGCTATGATCAAGATGAAGTGTTTTCCTTGATGGACTACGTGCCTTCTCACATTAGATTGAGTCAAAAAGATGAAAAACATAAAAATGTGCAAAAGAGGCTTGGCCGCCCACAAAATCCCAAAAATATCTATATAGTTCTCACCCAAGCCTACAAATCGAATGCAGATGATAAACGCCTGAGTGTGAATAATAAATGAGTGTTGTTTTCCCTTTTAGGAGAGTTGAGGATGGTGCCCAACCGATGTATGACTGTGCTCATGAACGCGGATATGTCGTGCCTGGTAGTACCACTCTAAAAGCTCATTAGAGAGTCACTAGGAACCCACTAGGTGACCTATGAGATCATCTCAGTAGCAGGGTTGGTTCGAGCGCAGTACGAGGAGTTCGTCTCACTGTTCTAGGCCAACTGGCTCGGACTACATGGACTATTGCTCGTTACATGGACCAACCTGACGTAGATCGGGATTCTCAGAAGTCAGTAGAGTCTTTTTACTTTGTTTCTTAGGACATGAATAAGTGAGAGGCGTGTTATTCCTGATTGGTTTGCATGGATTCATGGTGATGGCTCATTGCTCATCACCCGCGTGATCACATGTGTGACAAATCTTTCATGTTTAAATAATTATGGTTCAAACCCTCATGAGTATTGACAAGCTGTAGTTAATTCGCTTAATCTTGCCTGGACACTCTTTGATCTTACTTTGGCAGGATTGTGCTTGTTTGGTGGGGGTTTGTTCTGAAATGACATGGATCAAGAGTATTGATGCTTTAAACTATTTTTCTTAACCTTAGCATTTATTACCAAGCTTAATTTGGATGTTATCTTTTTGTTCTTTGAGAACAACCTTGCTTGAGGACAAGCAAGTTTTAAGCTTGGGGTAGTTGATAACACCCAAATTAGTGCATATTTTCTATGCATTGTATCTATAGTTTTGTGCCACTTTAGTCTTAATATGCACTCTTTTGCTCATGTTTTATGATTTCTGTCTCGCATTAGATAAAAGTAGTAAAAATAGCCAATAATGTAGCTAATTAGCCAATTTTTGACTTGTAGGCACCGAAACTAGCCAATTTTAGGACTCTCAAGTACCGAACCTGAAAAGATAAGAATTCCAGCAGCTGGCCGATATGGCTGCCCGATACAACATGGCCGATACAGTCTGGCCAATACGGGTGCCCGATATGGTCTGGCCGATATGGCTACCCGATATAGCCTGGCCGATACGGCCTGCCCGATATGGTTGCCTGATACAGCCTAACCGATACAGCTGCCCGACACTCCCCCTGCCCGACACAGTCATCAGGAGATAGTCATATTGGCCCACTTGATGCCTTAAGATCGAAGCCACAGATGAAGGACACATGGACCAATAAAAGCTACAACTCCCATCAACTCGCTGCCTATAAATAGCAGCTGCCAACCTACAAAGCAAAGGAGGAGCCGGAGGGATGACTTTACAAGAGCTAGTGCCTAGACCAAGGAGCTAGTGTGTCGAGTTCCCCAAAAGTCTACTTCTCGATACGGTTTCTTGATACGGTTGCCTGATACGGTTGCCCGATACGGTCTTCCCGATACGGTCTGCCTGATACGGTCTAGCCGATACGGTCTGCCCGATACAGTTACATGATATAGTCTGCCCGATATGGTCTAGAGAGAGAGAGAGAGCTGAGGAGTCCAGAGGGATGAAGAGAAGACCCAAGGGGCGAGATCCAGCCTGCACAGAGGCCGAGGAGGGAGAGCCACCTCTCCTCTATGGGCTATATCTCTTCCCTATTCTCTTTCATTCTAGTGCATTCCTTTGTTTCTTGTACAAATGATGTTCATCCATCTTTGTTCGGTGCCATCTATGCTTGTCTATGGCTAGTTAGCTCCTTCTTGGCTATGTAGCCCGATATGGGCATGTTTATATACTTTTGCCTTAAGCAAGTAGATTCATATCAGATCAAGTATGTTGCATGTTCTATTTTCTCTTTCCAAGTTATGATTGCTAGTTTGGTTGATCTCTTACTCGCTCAAACTGTTGTTTCTGCCTATATCGAGAGATCCGTTGTAGGAATAGCTAAGAGATGATAGTTTGGATCTGAACCTGAGAGGAGGACGATCCAAGGTATTCTGTTACTAACACCCCGAAATATCCTAAGACCCGAGAGGGAACTTAGTGTAGTCCGAGGTGTTGATATGTCATTCCTCGAGAGAGAGTCATTGACATATTGTTGATGGTTTTAGTCACGCATCGCGAGAGCGAGTGGGATGACCCCACAAGATAGATGCCACCGTGCATACTATATGCTTTCTTGGGTGTTCAAGGGTTGTCTATGCCCGAGAATGAGTGCATAGACTGTCCCGTTTGTGGTTACATAGCCAGGAACTCTCTTTCTCTGTTTAGTAGAATCACGAGCTCTGTTTTGTTTTGTTTTGTTTTCTTTGTTTTGTTTTATATCGTGACAACCCGCTAGACTAGTTCTAGCACTTACTTTTATCGATTATCGTCCTGGCTTATCTGACTAAAGAACTAGATCTGTGGCGTCCTAAACGTCACCACGTCCCTGTGTTCGACCCCGTATATCTACTCTGACCCCGTAATAAAGTTGCGGGGACCTAGAAGGTTTCGAGTTATAAATTTAAAGCTTGATTCCTTCCTTTGTCCCACGTTCATTTCCGGATGCATGAAAAAGGTCGATCAATAGTTCCTTTGTCTCTAATAACTGGATTGAACTCCATACATGAAAATCATCATAATCTTTAGCGTTCAATCCATGTTCCTTGAGTTGCATGTGAGTTCGCATATCACATACTGAATCACATGAGTATGGAGATAGATTTCTTAGTCTCTCTTATTAAGAGGCATAAATATCAATCTCCTATAGGAGGGACAAATCTCATCTACATCACTCACACTCAATCCTCATGTGTCACAATGCACCTGAGCATCACCTTTATTGCAACCCTTATTCAAGGTCAAATTGGATGGTCTAAATACAATGAACGACATGTGTTGAGTGTAGTCACTTCAGGTCTAAGAACCACAATCACCACTATCACTATAAGAGTTGATTCTAATAACTATTCCATAGTATCCATGTATCACTCTCAAGGTGGGTCTATCTACTATAATGTTCTCTAATATGTACCAATGTGCTTCACTTGGTATCATATATCATGACTAATGAAACTCTGTCATCAATCAACACACTCTAGTCTTATGTATTATTGTCATCTATATTTATTCCACATTAATATCTGACTAGGGATATAACAAGAATGTATGTACTCTTATCATACATACGATCTCATTGTTTAGGTCATCAACACAAAGACATATTTTCTTTGAGTAACATCATTCTTTAGACATCTACTATGTTTGTGTCATCATCTCATGACTGAGACAAACATAAAAGAAGAATTACCTTTGTTATTATCAAATCATGTATATAATGCCACATTACAATAATCATATGATTGTCTCTCTGGGCACTACATACCAAGAGTAAGGTGGATAGATTTAAAGGTATCGGTAGGGTCAAGTGGCCCATCTTTGAGAAGGTTGCATTTACAGTGGGTTTCCTATTAGACGTGGTGAGGTTTCATGACCATATTTAGAGGTGAATCATTATCAAGATCCATGGACATGATAAGTATGGGACTTTTATCCTATAGGGAACTCAGACCGTATTCCATCTTGAATCCCTCCTCTTCTTACTTACTCAAGAGGTCTTTGGGGGACACATCACTCCAGTAATATACAAAGGAAGAATTGGTATATTTAATACCAAAGGAGGTCGAGTGGCACTATGTCTTATGATGATGATTTTGTTTTGTTCTTTCTAAACCAATGGAACACAATAAAAAGAATGGATAAGCTAATTAAGGACTATAAAAGAACATTATGTCAAAATTTTAATAGAAAAACGTTGACTTGCATACTATGTAACCATAGAGAGATTAAGAAAAGGGAAAATACTAAGGCTAGGTATTGTTATTGTGAATACGAGCATATACAACACCTAGGTTTTCTACTGGATGAGGTAGAATCTTGATAAAGCATTATGTGGGTTTGGCAACAAATATCATGGGGAGGATGGCCTTATGGGTGGGAAGATTTTTTTTCTTCACAAGGAAACTTACATTGATATACTAAGTTCTTTGTTATAGCCTGCTTGATAATGTTGTTGCATGTGCCACCAACGTGAGGATACTATATACAATTGAGAGAAAGATAGTGGCTTTCATGTGGAAATCAAGAGACGGTACCAAAAGAAAATTTATTGGATTAGTTGGGAGAAAATTGCTTCCCTAGCTGAGGAGGATAGACTTGAGTTGCACATGATAGACATAAGTTCCTACTTATCAAATCATTATGGGAAAATTATACATTGTGGGCATACTTATATAGAGATCAAAATGAATTTGAGGGTACAAAATATCCACATCAGTTAGTTCAATTGTGTATATAACGGTGAATCACTTGTTGGGGGGTTACTTAGTATAATTCATAGTCACAAGAGTTTGGTTGCTTATTTAATTTCTTAGTTTAGTGTTCATTGCCTCTTTTAGCTACTTCCCTTTCCTACTAGATAATTAATATTTCTCTTCCTAGTCTAATGTGGTTGCTTTCCATTTCTAGTGTAGTCTAGTTCTTTGCTTGTACTTTCCTTAGTGATAATTGTCCTCTTAGTTGTCTGGATAGTTATAATTGCTATGGTAAGTTAGAGTTCAATCTTTCTCTCTCTTTCTCTTAATTGCTTGTTCATGTATTTTAATCACAAAATCAAACTTAAACCATTAAAACCCTAACATTCACATTAAGAACATAGGAAAGTGACCTATGTAGTGAGTCTCCATCTCTGCGGGTTGATTGCATACTCAGCACACATATTGCATCTTAATCTTTGCACCTGTAGATATATTATATAAAAGTATGCTAGATTTAGGTAAAATTAAAACCTAGTTGCCATTGGTGCATCAAGAGGATAGATGATTTTTCAACATTCAATCTGAGGAGGTAGTTGAAGGGAGAGATGTGAAGGGGCTAAGCAGCTCCCAATTTACACCATCTAGGGTGGGTAGGTGAGCTGCTAGCAAGATAATTTAGTATCCAAATTCTAGGGAAATGAGAGAACGAATGAGCCTTATAAAAATTTTCCAAATAAAGAGGATTGGTCCTTTTAGGTAATCTAGAAACCTTTTATAGCGTGGTCACCTCCATAATAGTTGGCTCGTCTAGATATGAGTTGGGTAGCCACAAATGGATAGTCTTGTGGTAAGGTATGGATCTTTACTCTTATAGGGATCAGTCTGATCATTATGTTGGCATCAACACAATAAACAACAAAAAAGATATATATTGATGGTGTTTGATGAAGAATACTTGTTTATGCATCATGTGAAAGTAAAGAGCATTGAGCGTACATGAGGAATTTTCACACATGAAGGAGACATCATGTAAACTCCTTTGATTATTTCTAGGTATTCCATTTCCTATACAAAGAGTGACAAATGATTCGGGGGAGAAAACCCTCATTACAGGTCCATGAAAGACTTCCATGAATGAGTAGATATGATGTGGATTCATGAGATTGGCTTTCAATGTAGTAAATACACTTGTGTTGATAAGAAAGAGGGAACACATATTTTACAGGGAAGGTTGGACATATGTTTTGTTGATAGCAATGTCCTAATAGTATCAAAATCCTTGAAGAACACATGATCATGACCTAGGCGTCAAATAAGTACCAACTTCTCTTCCCATTAGATTGACAAGGAGTGTATGATATGTTGGGTTGACATTCATGATAAATGTGGTTGAAGTATGACGGTATGGAGATTATTTGGATTCATTGAAAGTTAGACTCTTGGGAAATCCATCCTATGGACTTTTTGAGAAATAGTAACACCTTAAAAATGCTTAAGCAATGGATTAACATAACAATGGGGAACAATTTTGATAAACTTAGGAACCAAGAACAAAAGTAAAAAATTACACAGGTATACAGATTTCACAATCGATACGAATCAAATTATGGAATCTCATGAAGCATAGATTGGGTTTGAAATTACTAAATGGAAAGAAAGCTAATAGAGAGAGAAACCAAAGATGTAATTTATTGAAGAAGGATATAAAACATAAAA
The DNA here is from genome assembly GCA_963693085.1 of Alisma plantago-aquatica. Classification (NCBI taxonomy): domain Eukaryota; kingdom Viridiplantae; phylum Streptophyta; class Magnoliopsida; order Alismatales; family Alismataceae; genus Alisma; species Alisma plantago-aquatica. Next base: position 1,347,743,480 of record OY856410.1, on the reverse strand, counting down.
TTATGTCACACTCATGTTAAAGAATGCAGAAAGGGATCAATTATAGACAAAATTATCAGGAAATTCAGATTATGGTAAACATAGAAGATGCATTAATGAGTTAGGTGATCCAATATTGATATGAGCTTTCTATAACAAATGGCGGGGAAGGTATATATGGCTACATAAAATAATTTCACATTCATGTTAAAGGACGGAAAAGGAGATATGCAATAGACAAAAATGTAAGGGAAATTGGATCATGGGACAAAGAAGAAGCAGTAATGAATTAGGTGGTACAAATACTATTTGAACTTTCTAAAATTAATTATGGGAAGCTACATACAACTACATGAATGTCTTAGAAAATAGTGGGCAACAAAGACATCATTAACATTATGAAATAAATCATAGGGAGAAGAGGGGGGATCACAATAGGGCTATATGAAGACACTGCAACGTGCTTAAGTGGTTTACTGTAGCTTTTACCCATTTTCATGGGATGTAGAGTAAGGAATTTTCTTAGAATTCATAAAATATTTAATGCAAGGAAAGGATATATACAAAGGGTTGAGATGTGTAAGCTTGGTTCTTATTTCAACCATTTTCAAGCTAGAGAGCCTAAATGACTTCAAACGAACTGGCACAAGCAATGTGACTTGAAGTGCCACTTCAACTATAATTATACCAAGATTTCACAAGGATGAGTCATGTTTTTTTATGGTAGGAGCATTGGGCATCAAAATATTGACACAAAAATTGATGCATGATCTATATTGCGGTGTTAACCTAAGAGAGAACATGGTTTGTAAGGTGGAAACGTATAAAGATAATGGCATGGTCAAGTGGACCATCTTTGAGAAGGTTGCATTTACCCTAGGTTTCCTAGATGTGGCATGGTATATCACAACCATGATTATAGTTGTGACACTCTCAAGATCCATGAACATGAAGAGTATCATATCTCCTACCTATAAGAACTTAGATGGCATGACCATATCTCATCCCTCCTTTTCATACTTACTCAGGAGACTTTTGGGGAACACATCACTCAAGCACTAGACAAAGGAGGAATTAGTTACCGAAGGAGGTCCAATGTCACCCTATCTTTTGTATTTAATATTATTAAATATAAAATTTTTAAAATTATACACAAAAAATGGAAGTAACAACATAGACAATCTAAAAACCTAATATTTATTTCATACTTAATAGCAAAAAAGAATAATAATATTAATAATTGTAGAAAATTATTAAAATTCCTACTTTTCTATAGATTGAATTCCATTTAAAATTAGAGATCTAGTATCTATAAGACAACAACAGATATTGTATCTAAGATAGTATTCTAAATATATTTGTATATGATTAATATGAAACTGCTTATGAAAGCCAATGATTTATGAGACGTTTTGATCATGCAAAATTCAAAATAGAGGTGTAAATGTTTTCATTTACCAGAAAAATAAATTAGGGACTATTTTTTTTACTCAAGGGTGAGGCTGTAAAATAAAGTATGCAGAAGCGGAAGAGGACTTATATATTGGACAAGCAACTAGAGCTTTTACGACAAGAGTCAACCTGGTAATTTAGGTCAACATATTTTACCAATTTTGATGGAAAAACAATGGACAAAATAATGACAAAGATAAAAGAATTTAAATGCTGAAATTAATGGTGAAAGGACAAGTTCTCAAGAGAGGGCATCCGAGAATCCTTGAGAAGTGATCAACTGAAATGCTTTTTGGAAACATCACAACGTGGAAATTTTGTTTTAAAAATACAAAGTGGCAGAAACTTGATACTGTGTTGCTCAAATTAAATGTGTTTCAGACCATCAAGACATTTTAGCAAATTAAGCATGGGTTCACTTGTAGTAGGGGTTTTGTGAAACTAAAAAGTGTTGGTTGTGGGTGACTTTGCAAGGACATTAAGCACTGGTGGCAAATTAAAACCCTTTGGAGGCAGATACAGAGGGAGACAAATGGAACAAACAAGCATAGAATCTTTAACGGCTGGGTTCGACACTTGGAAGGCACTAAAGGCATTTATCCACTAAATGACCTCAATTTTGCTAACAAATGCATTTCAGGCCATCAATACATGATAGTGTTGGCTTGTAGCATGGAATTTGTGAAACTTAAGTGTTGATTGTGGGTGGCTTTACAAGGCCGTGAAGCATTGTTTTCACTGGTCGTAAACTAAAACCTTTTGGAGGAAGACAGGGTGTGACAAATGGAAGTAACAAGTGTAGAGTTCGATAGAATCTTTTCAACAATTGGGATCCTCCCTTTGGAAGGCAGTAAAGGCATTTCTCCTCTAAATTACCTCAATTTGGCTCAATGCCAGAATTTTATATGTATATTCGTGCATATCAAAAGATTTAGTTAATCATGTGCACATTAAACCAGACAAAGAAATCATATTTTGGAACATTGACATATTAAACAATAACTCTTTGTTTCAGAGCTTGCTCGCAGGTATCATAAACCTTGTGTGGAAGTTTCAACAATTACTATATGTTTATAATCTTTTAGTTGGAATATTGACATATTATACAAGATCTTTGTTTCAGAGCTTGCTGACACGTTTCATAATCCTTGTGAGTTTAAAAGTTTCGGAAATTATGTGTCTGAAATCTTTTGGAGTGAAAAAAACTCTCTGAAGTGGATAAGTAGAACCACCACATACACAAGATGGAGCAAAATTATGTGGGTTTCAAATCTGGCAATGAATTAGCATACAGTTTGAACTCAGATTGCTAGTAATTTTTTGCGATGTATTTTGTCAACATTGTAATCTTCTTCAAGTAGCTGTTCTAATCCCAACCACACCTTTAAAATTTAGTTAAATGATAATATTTTGTTCTACACTTGCTGAGATTTCATACAATAAGAGTAACCAAAACAACACAGAGAGTTTCACAATCAAAGTAAAAGAAGAAACAAAGTCTGGGGACTAAAGACATTTTACTTGCCATGCTAACATAAATCTCACAATGGAAATCAGATACTACCAAATTTAAAGCTTTTCCATATCAAGCTAATAACAACCAAACAAGATCTCAAAAGCAGAATAAGCAAAGATGGGAGCATCAGTAAGCAGGCGGACCAGATCCATAGAGACAAAAGGGCAAAATTGAAGTAAAATAACAAAAGCCGACGCAAGGTCCCTCAAATAGCAGACAACAGGCCAGCCAAAGCTTAACCTAAAACGAGTAACGAAGAAAAATCAAATAACAACTAGACCTACATTTAGAAGAAGAACGTCAGGGAAGGAGATTAAGCAAATAGAGAATGCCACTGATTGAGAGCAAGAGCATAACGGGAGATCCAGTAAAAAAAAGTAAAATGAGACCTACAGGAGATCACAAAGCAAAGGAAGTTATTACCCTTCTAACAATCGTTCATTTCCTGCCCGAAACAATAAACCATAGAGAGATTTGGACCTTGTATGGACGTTCCTGTGTCTTATGATTCGGGAATAACCGGTCAAAACACACATAAACGTCCATACAAGGTATGAAACTCTCACGATTGATCTTCTTGACGAGTAGCTGGATGGGTTGATTTTCTTGACGAGTAGTTAGATGGGAACTGGGTGGAAAAGTAACTGGGAACTGGGTGGGAAAGAAGAGAAAAACCTAACTAGGGCGGACGCCGCTGCCAGATGGGAAGAGAAGAAGCAAATGTGTCCATTTTATAGCGGAAAGGAGCAAGAACCCTAATCAGGGCACCCACCGCTATCTTGCTTGCGGAAAGTTTGTGAAACTTAAGTAGCGTTTGGCAATCACTTTAGGCATTTTGCAAAGCGGAAAGATCACTCTGCCCGTGGCTAGCCATGGGGTAGCGACCCAGATGTCTTCCCAAATGAAGCTTTAGCAGCTGTTTGGAAATGGACCAGGATGAGATTTAGTCTTGTCTTATTAAGCCACGTCTACGCCACATCAACAAATCCAATCCCGATCCAGTCTGGTTCTGCACTTCCGCGTTTGGTTGGAAACTGTGAAACAACCCCGTTTTGAGATTCCGTAATCTCAAAAGCTAGACTATCTCAGTCCTACCAGCAGTAGGATTAGAAATCCCAGTCTGGATTAGAAATCCCAGTCCAGATTAGGCTCTGTCTTTTGTGTATTTTTTTATATAGAAGACTGAAAAATACAAGTTACGAGGCCAGTCAGATTTAGAGGTACTTTGGTACCAAGCAGGGTGTAGTTCTGCCAATTCAGAGGTACTTTGGTACCAAGCAGGGCGTAGTTATGCCAATTCTAGGTTTTACAAAGGTGTGAGGACACTCACTTAGTCTTGAATTGGGAGAAGTGTCATATGATGGTGAGCGAGGGCATAGTGCTTGGACACAAGGTATCCAAGAAGGGTATGGAAGTAGACCCAGTCAAGATAGAATTCATCTCCAAGCTACCTCCACTAACATTAGTGAAGGGAGTAAGAAGCTTTTTGGGACATTCTGGGTTTTACCGTCGTTTTATCAAAGATTTTTCAAAAATTGCTAAACCCTTGTCGGAACTATTGGAAAAAAGACACTAAGATCGATGCTTGAATTCCTTTGAAGCATTAATGGAGAAGCTTAGCTTTGCACCTATTGTGCAGGCTCCTGAATGGAGCCTACTATTTGAGCTGATGTGTGACACATCATACTATGTTGTGGGAGCTATGTTGGGTCAACACAAAGACAAATCTCCTATAGTCATATATTATGCATCCAAAACCTTGAATGATGCACAACTTAATTATACAACCATAGAAAAAGAACTATTGGCAGTTGTTTTTGCATTTGAGAAGTTCTGCCAATACCTAGTTGGGGTGAGGGTGATTGTTTAGATCGACCATGCTGCCATCAAATACCTGTTACAAAAGAAAGATGTAAAACATAGATTGATTAGGTGTATTTGACTGTTACATGAATTTGACATAGAAATTAAAGACAAGGTAGGGTGGAAAATGTGGTAGCGGATCACCTATCTAGGCTGGAAAGAGTGAATGAAAAAGATGTAGACATCCCTATTGTTGAGGATTTTCTAGATGAAATGTTTTTTTCTATCAAGACTAAGGATCCCTAGTTTGTAGATATTGTTAATTATTTAGCCTGTAAAGAGATGCTTGCAGATTGGGGGTATTAAGAAAAGAAGAGACTTTTCCATTCATTGAGGTTTTACATCTGGGATGACCTGATTCTTCTTAAACAATGTAGAGATGGACTTTTTAGGAAGTGTGTATCCGAATGTGAGGTTGAGAGCATTTGATCAGACTGCCATTCTTTACCTATAGGAGGGTATCACGCTAACTCTAGGACTGCCGCCAAAGTTTAAATAGTGGGTTTTATTGGCCAACACTGTTTAAGGATGCACATGATTTTGTTTGTCATTGTGATTCATGTCAACATGCAGGTAACATTTCTAAGTGACATGAGATGTCGTTAAATGTGTTTCAAGAGGTTGAAGTGTTTGATCTTTGGGGTATTGATTTCATGGGCCCATTTGTGTTGTATAATTATAATATCTACATTTTACTTGCGGGTGACTATGTATCTAAGTGGGTGGAAGCAATTCCAACCCGCACCAATGATGCTCAAGTTGTTTGCTTGTGAAGGGTAATATTTTCTGCAGATTTGGTGTTCCCCGACTAATCATTAGTGATGGTGGTTCACATTTCACCAATAGGCAATTTAGATCCTTATTGAGTAAATATGGGGTGAAACATCGAGTGGGTACTCCTTACCACCCATAGACACAAGGCCAAGTTGAGGTGTCCAACATAGAAGTGAAGAAGATCTTGGAAAGGACAATCTCGACTAATAGGACAAATTAGAGTTTCGTGCTTAATGACGCTCTATGGGCATATAGGACGGCCTATAAATCACCTATAGGGACGACACCATTTTGGTTGGTTTATGGACGTGCTTGACATTTACTAGTAGAGCTTGAGCATAATGTGAAGTGGGCATTGAGAAAGCTAAACTTTGGATTGGATGAAGCTAGTAGGAAAAGACTGTTAGAGCTGAATGAACTAGATGATCTTAGGATAGATGCTTACAAAAGTTCTAGGATTCATAAGGAGAGGACGAAGAAGATTCATGATAAGCACATCTGGTATTTCTTCCAGGATAAAAAAGGTTCTCGTTTTTAAATCTCGACTTAAGTTACATCCAGGCAAATTGAGGTCCAAATGGAGTGGACCATTTGTGATTGAGCATGTTTTTCCCCATGGTGTTGTGAAGATTTTAGATGGGACTAGGTCATTCCTTGTTAATGGCCAAAGATTGAAGCACTACTATGGTGGGGAAGTGGAGCAGAGAATAGAAGAAGTGCAACTTATGGAAATCCATTAGATTCTTGCTCTCAGGAATGTCTAGTCTAGGGCGTTAAACAATGGTGCTTGTTGGGAGGAAACCCAACCTTCTTTCTCTTTATTCATATTCATTTTAGCATTGTAGTTGACTTTTTATTCTTATTTCTTGAAAAAAGGTACCTTGACTCATTTGTGGAGTGTGTAGATTTTTCCCAGGTTGGTACTACCGAGTCCCCAAGTTGGTAGTACTGAGATTACATCAAAAAGTCACCCGCACAAGAAAGATAGACTCAGTACTATCGACTCTCCCAATTGGTACTACAGAGTTTCTGAAGATTTTTGAGCACTTAACTGATAAGCACTCGGTAGCATCGACATCTGAGCTGACACTACTGACTTTTTGGCAGTCCCAGGATTGAAACACCAATACAAAAATTCAAAATTACCGAACCAGATAAATGCTTGGGTTGTGGAAAGAAAAGATCTTTTGAATATCATTAGACACATAGGATCTTTGACTGAATTAATGACCATTATATCACAAAGGATGAAGAAATTTTTGATCTTGATTGGGACGTATTGTACTACGCCAACTGTCTTGGAAAAAGAATTATCGGCCAACTGAATCCTCATGTTTGAATGAACAATATTTTTTAGACCTAATTTGGTGGCCAAGCTATAGTGCATAATACTTATATTGGCACCCAGATGTATGGGGTTGTATCTTTCTGAAGTGTCTCCAATAAGACAAGGGATGGTGAAAGCGTCGGGATCCTTCTATTTTTTTGGCATGGTGGATTGATAGAAAGTGGATGCCATTCTTGCAAGGTTCACTATTTCTACCTCACCTCTCTCTCTTCTTAGTGATAAGATCCTTAAAGAACTTGGCATATGTAGGCATATCATCAACAACATCTAGAAGATGGATGTCGAAGTGAATTTTCTTGATTGTATCCAAGAATTTGGTGTATCTTTTCTCAAGTTGTGCATTGATGAAGCGGTGCAGAAAAGGTGCTTCATAAGGAATTTCATGCAATTTAAAGGATGGATGAGGATTTATTTCTCGTGATTTCTTCATTACTGAAACTTCTCCTTTGTTGGTGCTACCTTCTTCAATAGGTGTCACTTCTAGATGTGGCATAGAAGAGGTGGTTCCATATCAGAGTGTCGCCATCCTGGTAGTTTCATTCTTTAGATTTTGCTCAGTACTTGAAGGACATTGTCTGATTGGTTGCCCGACAGATGCAACAATGGAGGCTAGTTGTTGATCAATCATCTGGTTGTGTTGTTGCAAATCGCTTATCTGGGTATCTACATTTCCCAATTGTGATTGCATGTTTGTCATCAGATTACTATTTCTCACCATGCATTTGCCTAGTATTTCACTCAGGGAGTGCAACTCAGTTATGGATTTCTAATGTTGTTGAAAGAAGCCCGACCTCTATTGTCCATAGAAGTTCCCTTGTTGTAATTGAGGTTGATGATGTTGAAATTTGGGCAGAGTTCATATTTCTATTACTTGCCCCCTTCACATGTCTTGGGATGTTGGATTTAGTTGGAAGGAATTTTTTAGCATCAAAAGCATTCACATAAGAAAATCCATGGTGGTCAGGTCGCTTGTAATTCACATAAGACACATTCTCCATTGGAATAGTCTGAGTATCTTCTATTTCATGAGTGTAAATACATTGATATATTCCATTACCACTGTAACACCCGGGCCCACTGCCCAAGGCTCTTGTAGAGTTTCAGGAATGATGACTATCCCCACAGACCACCACTAGCCTTAACTGCACACTTTATCCTCACTCACATGCATGCCAGGATCTACTTCCCGACAGGTCACCCATCCTAGTACTACTCCAAGCTGAGCACGCTTAACTATGGAGTTCTTAGTGATGGGATCCCGGAAAAGGAGGTGTACCTTGGTGATATGGGTAGTCCAATCATTCCTTTTACGATTATGTTATTTGAGGCCTCAAATCCTGGGATGTTACAATCTCCCCCACTTAGACTCTTGACGTCCTCGTCAAGGCTCAACTATATGGCATAGAAGAGGCGCTACCTTCTTCAATAGGTGTCACTTCTAGATGTGGCATAGAAGAGGTGGTTCCATATCAGAGTGTCGCCATCCTGGTAGTTTCATTCTTTAGATTTTCCTCAGGACTTGAAGGACATTGTCTGATTGGTTGCCCGACAGATGCAGCAATGGAGGCTAGTTGTTGATCAATCATCTGTTTGTGTTGTTGCAAATCGCTTATCTGGGTATTTAGATTTCCCAATTATGATTGCATGTTTGTCATCAGATTACTATTTCTCACCATGCATTCTCCTAGTCTTTCACTCAGGGAGTGCAACTCAGTTATGGATTTCTAATGTTGTTGAAAGATGCCCGACCTCTATTGTCCATAGAAGTTCCCTTGATGTAATTGAGGTTGATGATGTTGAAATTTGGGTAGAGTTCATATTTCTATTACTTGCCCCCTTCACATGTCTTGGGATGTTTGATTTAGTTGGAAGGAATTTTCTAGCATCAAAAGCATTCACATAAGAAAATCCATGGTGGTCAGGTCGCTTGTAATTCACATAAGACACATTCTCCATTGGAATAGTCTGAGTATCTTCTATTTCATGAGTGTAAATACAATGATCTATTCCATTACCACTGTAACACCCAGGCCCACTGCCCAAGGCTCTAGTAGAGTTTCAAGAATGATGACTATCCCCACAGACCACCACTAGCCTTAACTGTGCACTTTGTCCTCACTCAGGCACATGCCAGGATCTACTTCCCGACAGGTCACCCATCCCAGTACTACTCCAAGCTGAGCACGCTTAACTATGGAGTTCTTAGTGATGGGCTCCCTGAAAAGGAGGTGTACCTTGGTGATATGGGTAGTCCAATCATTACTTTTAAGATTATGTTATTTGAGGCCTCAAATCCTGGGATGTTACAATCTCCCCCACTTAGACTCTTGACATCCTCATCAAGGATCAACTATATGGCATAGAAGGGGTGCTACCTTCTTCAATAGGTGTCACTTCTAGATGTGGCATAGAAGAGGTGGTTCCATATCAGAGTGTCGCCATCCTGGTAGTTTCATTCTTTAGATTTTGCTCAGTACTTGAAGGACATTGTCTAATTGGTTGCCCGACAGATGCAACAATGGAGGCTAGTTGTTGATCAATCATCTGGTTGTGTTGTTGCAAATCGCTTATTTGGGTATTTACATTTCCCAATTGTGATTGCATGTTTGTCATCAGATTACTATTGCTCACCATGCATTCTCCTAGTCTTTCACTCAGGGAGTGCAACTCAGTTATGGATTTCTAATGTTGTTGAAAGAAGCCCGACCTCTATTGTCCATAGAAGTTCCCTTATTGTAATTGAGGTTGATGATGTTGAAATTTGGGTAGAGTTCATATTTCTATTACCTGCCCCCTTCACATGTCTTGGGATGTTTGATTTAGTTCGAAGAAATTTTCTAGCATCAAAAGCATTCACATAAGAAAATCCATGGTAGTCAGGTCGCTTGTAATTCACATAAGACACATTATCCATTGGAATAGTCTGAGTATCTTCTATTTCATGAGTGTAAATACAGTGATCTATTCCATTACCACTGTAACACCCGGGCCCACTGCCCAAGGCTCTAGTAGAGTTTCAAGAATGATGACTATCCCCACAGACCACCACTAGCCTTAACTACACACGTTTTCCTCACTCACACGCATGACATGATCTACTTCCCGATAGGTCACCCATCCCAGTACTACTCCAAGCTGAGCATGCTTAACTATGGAGTTCTTAGTGATGGGCTCCCAGAAAAGGAGGTGTACCTTGGTGATATGGGTAGTCCAATCATTCCTTTTAAGATTATGTTATTTGAGGCCTCAAATCCTGGGATGTTACAATCTCCCCCACTTAGACTCTTGACGTCCTCGTCAAGGCTCAACTATATGGCCTCATAATCTGACCCCATTTCAGTGCAGACCCACAATGGCCCATGGACACCCAGCTCCCGATCATGGAATACCAGTGCAAGGGTGGCTACGTCAACCATGGACAACCCTTTCCTACATGCCTCGACCGCACGGTTCAAGACTGGCATGCCACATGCCCGTGCGGGCCCCACCTACTGTAGGGGTTATGGCTCTGATACCATTTGTAACACCCAGGCCCACTGCCCAAGGCTCTAGTAGAGTTTCAGGAATGATGACTGTCCCCACAGACCACTACTAGCCTTAACTGTGCACTTTGTCCTCACTCACGCGCATGCCAAGATCAACTTCCCGACATGTCACACATCCCAGTACTACTCCAAGCCGAGCACGCTTAACTATGGAGTTCTTAGTGATGGGCTCCCGGAAAAGGAGGTGCACTTGGTGATATGGGTAGTCCAATCATTCCTTTTAAGATCATGTTATCTGAAGCCTCAAATCCTAGGATTTACAACCACCCTATCCACAAGTAGCATGTTTTACTATTTCCTCAGTAAAATATCTTGAGTTGGCTTATTTCATGTTCTGGATGTCAGTTGCCATCTTGCCAAGTTTGTTATTTAGGATTTTAAGTAATTTTGACTCTGAGGAACTACCGACGGCTGATATAGTTGTTGTATAATTTCTATCATAATCTCATCATGCCTGAAGTGTACACATATTGTTGATTATCTCCTTAGTGATTTCAACATCATGCTTCAGAGAGTCACCCCCAGCTGTTGAACTTAGTGATGTCCTTTCTGTGGAGGTTAGACCTTCATAGAAGATGGAAATGATAAAACCTTTGTCGTAGCCATGATGTGGGAAATCTATAAGATATTCCTAATATCTCTCTCAAGCTTCATAAAAACACTCATAGGATTTTTTCTTGAATTTTGTGATTTTGTGCTTGCACCTGATAGTCTTCTCAATAGGGAAAAAAATTGTTCATGAACGCTTGAGATAATTGTTGCCCAAATGTGATCCCTTTTTGGGAAAGGTACCACTATAGAGCTTTGTGTTTTAGAGAGAAACATAATCCCTTCATATAGATGGTGTCTTAAGAGACCATGTTCACCTTTAGGGTCTCATAGAGATTTTTGAAAGCATCAATGTGAAATATGGATTCTCTTCTATAGAATTTCCTCCAAAAGTCTGGTGTTGAATGGTGTTGATGAAAGTGGGCTTTAACTCAAAGTTCACCACATGTATGTGAGGTAAGATGATAGGTTACCTATTGTTTTTGACATGAATGGTGGCCAATGATCAGAGTGAGGGACTAATTTTAGGAGCATTGCTAGCATGTGGTGGTTATGCGACCATTAGATCATTGTAGAGAAGGTCTACCTCTGGGAATTCAGCAAGAAACTCCAGTGTTGAAGGAAATGATAATTTTCTACCTAAAACAAATTATTGAACGGATCATATTCCAAGACAAAAAACATAAATGATAACTTTACAAATAGATAATTTAATGTAAAAAATGATGCTAATAACCTTTTTGCAAAATTTAAAAGCAATGACTAGTGCTAAGTATACCATACGTTCTTAGAGGTTATTCATTGTCTTGTACTCAGTAAAGGCATCAAAAGTTGATCACTCTTTTTTGTAGGTCAAAAGAGTAAATGTGATTGTCCAATCAAAGATATCAGACTTTAAATTTATACCTAACTATAAGAGACTTCCACAGCTCAATACAAAGTCTATTGTAGTAGTGTGTGGTCAAACACAGGGATAAGGATAATAATATAATAAAAATGAAGCAGTCTTAACTTAGTCTAGTTGAATCAAATAAGTGAATTTTATGTCCCAGTTAAGAAACAATTTTATCTAATCAAGAAACAAATCTAAGTTATGGAAATCAAGAAAAGAAATTAAGATGAATCGTTAAATGATAATAAAAGGGACTTGGATTGGGTTTCACCAATATGACCAACCACATCCATTTAAAACCTTCACTCCTATTATATATATTCTTCACTTATTTGCAAACATCTATAGAATATATCTACTCCTTCCTTCTCCTGAGATTCGGGTACATTTTATCTAAATGTATCTCTCTGTCGAGATAATTACCAAAAGACTAAGAACAATCGTATGAATTTTGTTATAGTAACTCCTCACTCTCATATCTCATTACTAACCTATAGTATAGATCTTTATTGAAGTCATTCTCTAAAATAATATTCATATAAAATGTCAAAAGAGGCTATCTAGTCATCAAGCGACGTAGTAAAACAATAGTATAGAAATAAAACTTGTAGGAACATATGCCATAAAATATAAGAATGAACAATTATATTGTTGGGAGGACCTGAAGGCTACATCCAACCCAAGTTCTGGAGTTTAGCCATGCATGGTACATTGAAGAGAAATATTACATCTTTGATAAATCATATACATAAATGAAGGCAAAGAGATCGATATGAAGGTCGATTGTGTGATCGATCTACTAACCTTTTGGCTTTTGGTCAAACAAGAGGTCGAGGCTAGCTATCTATAGCTAGTGGTTGATGACTCTCCTCCTTCTAATTTGAAGTTGATGCAAGCATGTCTTTCAACCTGTCGGTGGAAGTGGGTTGAGCCGCTAAACAAGAGGTCGATAGATCTAGACTGGTTGACAACTCTCATCTTTGGGCTCTAAATTTGGCGGCAGCCTTTCATCCTATTGACTCTGAGGTTACAAGATTCCTCAAAGTGACACCTTGGGGTCCTATTTATAGGTTTTGACTTGTGCCTTGTTGGTCTTAGATTGGTCCACATGGCATTGACCTTCCTTCTTCTTATTTTTGATCTTGATAGTCGATGAAATGATTCCTTGACAAATCCTTATCAGTCTTTGAGGGAATAAATTTTGTGGGATCGATACGAAATTTGTCGATAGGATGGTCGAAATTTGGTCTGGATGAAGGCTTTGAGGATACTTCATTGATGGGGTCATCAATGGTTTTGAAACGACGAAAATCTATCGATGCAAATGTCGATGAGCTGAATTGTCGATGAGAGCTCGTTAGGTATTGTTGATGCTTCCTTGATAAGCTCATCGACTCTCCTTCCTAAGATGTTGGAGCACGATGGGATTGTTGATCCTTTAGATAAAAAGTTGAATGTCGACCCATTTTGTTGATGGTCGGTGGGTATCTGACGAGTCTTTGAGTGATCAGTTTAGAATGTTGATGGTTACCCATCGATTTTGCCATTTAGCACTGAATTCCTTCAAATATAAGCAAAACTTAAATAAAACGAGGACTTCAGTAAATGGGAGATAAAATGAACGAAATGGGATATCTTAGAGACTATATAAGGTAATTTTATTTATTAAAAATTCACAAAAAGTGCATCAAAATTGATGTTTTCTGCAAGTTATTAGTCTTGGATCATATTAATGAAGTAGTCTCATTTGATAATACAAACAATCAAAGCTAATTAGTAGTCTCATTCTCTTTGTATATTTTTTATAATCTTAAACCCTATACATTAGATCATATTAATGAAGTAGTCTCATTTGATAATACAAACAATCAAATCTAATTAGTAGTATCATTCTCTTTGTAGATTTTTGACAATACCAAACCATATACATTGGAGCACTTGAATGACCTATGTGAACAGCGGGCAGACTACTTCATCAAAAATGTGGACTTGAACCAAAAATGGGAGGATTGATTGATATTTCTTGTAGTTCCAACTTTGATGTCATATTTTTGTTTGTTATATTATTATACATTGTGGACTAAAATATGAGATGGCAGCTGATGCTGATATGAATTTGTGTGCGTGAATTGAATGTGAAGTGCATATGTGTCTGTGAATTGAATGTGAAGGCATGAGGAAGAGAATGATGTCTATTTGTGCATATATGTATGAAATTGAATGTGTGGTTGAGAAATGGAACAATTGAGCTATGAGTTCATGGATTTGTGTGCATTTGAAGTAAAAAATGATAGAATGTGTGGTTGTTTGTGCATATTGTATTGAAATACATTTTTATATTTTGTATATATATCTATTTCTTATAGGTTTGTTGGCTTGTTGTTAAGCTGTGATGCTTGCAGAGTCCTACAATTCTTCAGAATTTAAAGAACTACACGTAGTAGACAGACTAGTAGGTAGACAACAGGTCTGCAGACCTGCTATATAGAAGAAGAAAAATAGACAGTTTAGTTGGTTATTTCATAATAACTAATTACATATCCAATCTACGTCAATTATTTACAATAAACCAACATGATATACTTAAAATTTTCATTGTTCAATCACTAATAAAACTAAAGTCATGATATTTGGCGTCGGTTATTTATCATTACACCATTGATGAGGAAATATTAAAGGCATCAGATGTTGTTCTTACAACCGACAAGGAAAGGTCAAGGGAGACCATAAATATGTCACCCACTGAGTGTTACATTGTCACTTTCATTATAATGCAGCCCCAACGACAAAAGTTATTGTCGTCAGTTTTCTGAATCAGCGAAGAATGGCTTGAGTTTTAGCAATGGCCACTTGGTCATCCAATTTTAAATGACATTGTATGCCTAAAATAATCATTGTTATATCCCCATTTTGTAATACTGAAGGCATGTGATGTGCGCAGATGTGTTGGTCAACTTCACATTAGCTATAGAGGAATTGCATGAGTCAAAATTTCCTGATACTATTGTGATTGAAGTTCATGGTGAAATGATATGGATGAGGATGCAATAGAGACCAACATCATTAACCATGATTAGAGAAGGCGAGGAGTATTTGTTGACATGAAATGATATGGAAGAGGACATGGAAAAGGAGACCAAAGGACTAGCCGATATTGTTAAATTCAAACACCAGTGAAGAGGAGACTAGAGAACCATGAGAGGTGAAATTTCACCACCTTCATTGAGGTAAAAATCACCTCTTTTTATGGCATTGCATTTAGAGTCTCATGTGATGATTTTGACCACTAAGAATATAATTATGCATGTTGGCCTATTGCAACAATGACTTGTACCAAAGAGTGGGCCAGGATTAACATGGTTTGTTCATTTATGTGTTTTTTTTCTAGATAACCTTCGAGTTTTGAAAAACAAATCCAAGAAAAATATATTTCATGGGAAATCCTATAAATCCCTCCCCTTATTTTCCCATTTATAGAACTGACAGAATGCATAGTTGTTTCATTTTTCTAAAATTCATATAAAAATTGGATTGTCAACCCTTTACAAAAATATTAATAAATTATATCTTTTATTTATAAAATTTGAGCCCATGTTTTCTCACATACAATGTTATTTTTTCTCTCTAGATAATGTTGAGTAGGGCTGATAAAAACAAACTTGGACCAATTAAATGGATTTAGATATTGACTTTTTTACCCTAGCTGCAATAGACCCAAATTTGAAATTTTAGATTTGTTTATGAGTGCATTCTGAGTTTTTCTTTGTGGATATCTGAAATCATGTGCACCAAAAATCATGTTAATATTTCTACTACTATTTTCAAATCATGTTGTATGTGGTATAAAATTTTAGTTATTAGTATATATTGTTGTTTTTATCTTTCTCAGGACAAATCTGATTCTTATTTGTTATTTCTACAAATTGTTGCATATATATTTTTGTAGAATATTGTTTTGACTAACAATGTTTCCAAACTCATGCAAACATATTTGTATTTTTGGGGTTTTTGATTTACACATTCAACATGGGATGTCATGACTTTAAAGTTCTGCTAATTGACTCAAAAATGGTAATTTCATTTCTTGTTTAGAGGATGCGACCCTTTTTCCAATAAAATTTGAGTCGAGAATTTTACATGTATCTAAACTAAGTCCAAATGAAATTGCTTAAATAAGCATGATTGCTAGTCCTAGTTCTTAGCACATCTTTTATGATATTAATTTATATCATATATAGTAGATACATTAATATTGTTCATAATATAAATTAATTTCATACATGATGTTCTACGAACTAGGATTGGGAGTCTAGTCTGGTTGAGCCTGGTTTCATTTTATCTCAATTTGAGCCAGAAGTAAAATGTACAACATGATTCTGATCCGAAAAAAGGTTTGGGACCTACGCACCAAACATGGATCGGAATCAACATTTCAGCGTCTGACCTATTAAAACTAGAAAAGAAATCTATAATCTGATGTTATATGTGTTATTTTAACAATCCTAAAATACAAACTTGTTTAGCTTCAATGTGTTGGATATTGTTTGGCTAAATAGTATATTTTGTAATGAAATGTTTGTATCAATTACTAAAATAACAAACAAGAATCACATTTGTCATGCAAAAAAAAGCAACAATATGATGTACATATTATAATAATATATAGATTAAAAAATGAATCATATAGAAAACTAATTTAATCTTGGGTGCATCACATTTTCTCATGTTCACAATGAAAAACTATGACTCCTCATTTAAATAAATTCATACTTTTCATATTTGGGTCAATTACATCTCAAGTCAAAAAAGTTAATACATGAACCATTTTTTTTCAAATTGAGTAAACTAAAACAAAACATGAGAAAACACTGGCTCAAATTTTATATTTAAAAAAATTATAGAATAGAAAGATTTATAATCTATAGATACTCATATATTAATAGCTTAATGTTATTTTTTATAATATAATAAATTATAACCATTGACATGTAATATCTATGGAGATGAATTAAATAACTAAGTTGTGTATAACATATTGAAATCTAGATATTTTCTCCTTGAACTCTTTTTCTTATTCCATGTACTCTAAGATGGTTTTTGATCCCCCTCTGACTAGAATTAGATGGCAATTGTGTTCTAATATTGAGCCAGATATCATGTAGTGAATAATATATGTCATTGTACTTATTTAGACTTAACTAGAGTAATAATAAAAGGATGTGAATAAATATGTGAATTTGAATATTTGACCAAATTATCTAGAATAGTTGAGTATATTTCATATTTCGAATGAAGATAGTTGTTTAACTGAGATAATATTAGGCTAAACTTAATCTTTTGATCATATTACTAAAAGAATTTCTTTCCTGCATCGTGGACGGGGAGGAAGGTGGCGAGGGCGTGGGCGATCTGCTGGCGGCAGAGGGGGTGGAAATCATGCCACTGAATCATCGATTCCTCCATCTTGCCAATCGGAGGCAAATGGGGATGGAGGCTCTTCCGCCCTGGACAAAGCCACAACTCCGCCGCGCAAGGACAAGGAACCTCAAGTGTCCGCCACCGCCTTCCCTTCCAATACTCTGACTTGTAGTTCTGAAAGGATTCCATCCTCGCTTCAACTTGCTGACTGGTTGCAGTGTAGAAGATTGGGCCGTTGTGAGGTTGAGTCGAGATGATGGACTTCATGTAGCCGATAGTCAAGGACGGGAAGAGGTGCGCCTCCATCTCTAACCAAGAAAATATCATGCCCGATTGGGAGGATTATATCTCTATCAGATTCGTCGGTAGGAAGCCATACGGTGGCCAGTTGCTAGGTTGGATCCGAAGGTAATGGCGACCTAGTGGCCCCGTCAAGGTTATTTCTGAGGAGAGGGAGGGATTCATCATGAAGATGCCATCCCAAAATGAAAGAGACATGGTCTTGGATGAAGCTCTATGGTTTATGGATGGGTCACTGATTGTGGCTCATTCATGGAAACTGGGCGCTCCCCTTCAACCCCTCTCATTGAACCAGGTCCCGATATGGTTCAGGATAGAGAATCTGGGAATCCCTTGGACTTGCAAGAACATTTCCAGTGTTGCGAGCACCATTGGGAGACCTATGGATTCTGATGACTTCTCAGTTGCTATAGGGTGCCTTGGTGATGCCCGTGTCTGCATCGAGATGAAGTATGACTCCAAGCTACCCAAGGAAATGATGGTGGAGGTCGATTTGCTGCCCAAGACTCTGAAGATTGAGACTATTGCAAAACCTGTGATATGTCCTAATTTCAAGAGATTTGGTCACAAAGCTCCTTCCTGCTCTCAGAAGACGAGGAAAGCTCCTCCAGAGAATGACCTTCAGGTCCAGATGGGGAAGTTGTCAGGTGCTCGAGACAATGCCAAGAAGAGTTCTAAGAAGCTTTCCATGGCAGGTTAAGAGAACAAAGATTCGATTCAAGAAGAAGTTCATGTTGAGAACCCAACTGCAGTAGATGATGCTCTCTGCGAATCCATTTCTCAACAGGTTGAAGACATGGTTCTTTCTGGAGTCAGAAAGCACAAGCCTCACCTCCCTCTCTGCGATCCAGAACCTGATATGGCTGGGTCTTCTCCGGTGGTATGCGCTGGGAGCGTCAACCTTGACTGGGAACTGGAGCTGAGTTGGAGAAGTAGAGGAGAGACGAGTTCTTCCTTGTGGAAGATCAACATAATTTGGAACAACAATGACTTCTCCATGGATTTCCAACAGGAAAAGGAGAAGTTATTTGAAGATGATGAAGAGTCTAATATAGACTTGAATACTGAATTGGATTATGATCCATGGGAGGCTGATTCGCTAGACTTTAGCAAATTTAGGCCTAATAGGAGGAAAAAATCTCCTAATAAGAAAAAGGATGGGGGATGACCGCCTGACCCCATACCTTATCATGCTGATTTTCTGGCTTCAGTTTTGTTTAGTATTCACCTTTGAGATTCTTAATCTGCTGGTTGATGTCTGGGGGTTCAATCCTAGATCCTTCGCCCACACCTTCAGTTCATGTTTTTAAGGCCAGTTGGGGGGAGGCCTAGGAGCTGGTCCACTGGTGTTTGATTATGTTGATTCAAGTATTGAACATGTGTGTTGCTTAACAAGTTGATGACAGGAGATAGTTCCAGTGATCACTTAATGTGGATGCTGTTGATGGTTAGACTTGCCAATATCTGAATACGTTCATATGCCCTAATACAGACATTAGCTGACAGTCTTTTGTCCATCAAAGTTGAGTCTGCACAATTTGTGGGTAAGCATAATGATAGTGGAGCTCCTCATCTGAGATGGCTGCTGGCAGGCCAGTCTTCTGTTTATATGAAGGCTTTGGTGTATTTTTTGTTTGGTTTTTTCTTTCTGTTTGAGGTCTTCTGTGTAAGACTTTGGGTTTGTTTTTTTGTGTTTTCTTTGATAGTCCTTATATAGGATTAGGGGGTTCAATCCTTTGTACCTAAAGTTTTGGTATCATTTAATAGCAACAGAGTTTTTTGCTGACAAAAAAAAGAATTTCTTTCCTGATGAAAATAGTTATATTTACTTGAATATATTTAAATTACTTAATTTTTGTTAATAATACAATTTCAAACTCTAATTTAAAGTATAACTCATCTACATACCAGCTTTAATTTACAATAATTTTTATACCTAGTGTAATTAAGTGTCTTCATAAGTCTAAAACCCCACGATATTGTTTTATTTATGTCATATAATATCTAATTTACTCTCATTCATTTTGGAATCCTAAATATTTCTAGATAAATAAATATGTAAGGAATAGCATATGTACATAGTTTTCATAAATCATGACACTTAAATTTGTTGTCTCATTAAAGAAGTTTGAAAATTATTTATATGGTTAATATAATATGTAATTTAGATTTTGAAATATTGGTAGAGATAAAAGACTTTTATATCCATATAAATATCTAAAATGGAAATGAGTTATGTCCATTTTTGTAGTATTGGTAAAATCAAAATACAAAATTAGAATTTTTCTAGTGTGGTACACTACTTAATCTACCACCCTTCCAATTCTGGTCTCAATCAATCTTCATTTACCTATTCATTTAATTTCTCGATTTCCTAGCTTTCGTGTATTAATATTTACATTCATGTCATTGTCCATTTAATTTTGTTTCTCCTCACATAAAGCCTCATGCATCATTTGCTCTTCCCCTAGCCTTTCTACTCGAGCTTCCTAGAAAGTATGATAGATGGGCAAGATGGGCAACAGTTGTTAACTTTTTTTTCTCTTCCTCTTCTCCTCTCTTCTTTTGCCTTTTCTTATCCTTTATTTATCCTTCTCATTTTCCTTCTCTCTATTCCTTCCCTTCCTCTTCATCTTCCTTAGACCCAAGAACCCTCACCTCCCTACTCCCTTCTTTCCTCGTGCCATGTCACCTTGGGAGCAAGATGCATGACCAACTTTTATAGTGGTTGTGAATGGAACGTTGACACCTAACAACCATGAGATATCCTCCTCCCTTGATATATTGATATGTCACCACCATCATGATCATTCTATGATCCTCCTCACAATCCCATCAGAGTCAACTCCATTGGATGCCACCATTACCATCCTCAACCTACTTCAAAAATAGTTGTGGATTTACATTCTCTCCTCCAAACCCCATGACAATATCTTGCCTTAACTTGTCTCACCTTGGAAATTAGGAAGTCCCTCTCTGGTCATCGTAGTTACATATACAATTAGAGATATAGCTCCACCTAATGCAACATTGATAATGGCCTGAGAACGACATTGTTTCCTTCTCAAGAATATGTATTGATAGGTGAACCTTTGGCCAAGTCCAAAGAGTTTTAACATGAGCATGACTGTTGGAAATGACAAAAAAGTTTGATCATGTGAGAAAAATACTATCCCGCCACCATTGATCGATGTGATCATATCCGACCATCTCGACCTTTGATGTTTATAGGGCTGAGGATGTTTTGGTCTACAAGTTTGTTTCCTGTTAATTCTTTTTAACACATAACAATGAGGATAGTTAGATAATGAATCAAATAAGAAGTAAATCAACATGGAAGTTTTGGTAATCATCTTTGGGATCTTAACTTTATTCTGCTTTTATAATAGTTGATTCGTCCATACATAATTGTATCATCTTAGTAGGTAAACCCTTTTGCCAATAATTCTAAATAGTAAATGCACTCATATCTATATTCTCAGTAAACATAAACTACAAAAATATGTAAAACTTTCATATTGATCTCTTAGCTATTAGTTCATACTATTATCAAGATATCTAAAACATGGTTATATTAGATTGGTTATTTAGTCACAACTACTGGTTTCGTAGTTGTACATATACACATTAGGAATTAATAAATTCTACAAATTTTGAATTTAGAATACCAATCACCAAGGATATGTTAGATTATATTTTACAAGATAATTAGATCATATAACATATTCATGCTCATATAATTAGGTTATTTTCTCCCCTAAACCTATCTACATAATACAAAATAAGTTAGATACATTGATATGGTTAAATAAGAGAATCTACACTTTCAGTCAATTCTTATAATGATAAATTAATACCAATGTAGCATTACTAATATTAGAAGCCTAAAATAAATACATAATTTGGTTTTTATAATACCACATGTATCGAAGAAATATGTTTATCTAGATTGGTCTAATTGGTATAAGATGTTATGTGAGAGGAGTTTGCACAATATATCTGATTATAATGCAAAAGTATGGCATGATGGTATATGTATATCGTCTTAACCATATGAATGATAACATGTATCTATATAATCACCTTTGAATTTGTACAAGACTTAAACCCTTTATTCTCACAATAAGAGAATTTCATTGAATACAATGTGCCCTATTTGACTAAACTTGAGCTTTATCTTAAAGAGAGAATAAATTACAAGATCAAAATTGGAGAAGAATACTTTATTTCCCAGACATATATGTCTCATATCCATACTTGGGCTTATGTAACTAATGATGGATCTTAGAACCAAAATATATATCTAACAATTTAAATGTTCATGAATCAGTCTAAAAACCCTAATATGGATTACAAATGATCAAAACTCAATATGTATATCTATACTTGAAACATATAAGCATGTCCTATTGGGTTTGAGTAAAATACTAAGGTGTTACTAGGATTACTTATAATTGTGGGCCAAAATATTATAATAGAGTTAACCCTTATTCGTGAAGATTGGATATGTGCAAACCCCTATTTAAATTCGGTCATGTTTATTACTACAATTCTTTTTTTTTTTGAAGAAGTCAAGAGGCTATCTTAGTCATCCCACCCCTTATGAGAAAATCTAAGTTAAGATTACAACCACTAATTAAACTTTGAAAATTAAACATGGTATTACTACTACCATTATAAAGGTCCCTAATGATACCGTCCCTGACCTCATGAGGTGGGAGACGAAGTGGGTGGAGCCCATCGGGTTTTTTAAGGTGATGTTTGGCCAACAAGTCAGTAAGGGCAATTGCTTACCTGCCTATATGCTTCACTGTCCATCCTTGCCTTCTGAGAAGCTGTATTTTGCATAAGGTTTTTGCATAACGTGGGTTCTCCTGTAGGGGTTCTTCTACCATTTGAACAACACTTAGAGAATCTGATTTAAAGATCACCTTGTTTAGGTTGTTCCTTTCTACAATTTCCATGGCGAGGTGGATTCCCATTAGCTCAACTTCTACTACGTCAGTTGTATTCACATTCATTGAGGCACCTCCTACCCATTTGCCTTTATCATCCCTGGCTACCACTATGCACGCTGCCGATTTGTGTTTGATAGTGGCGTCATTGTTGAACTTGATTACCCCAGCTTCAGGTTTGCACCAAAAATGCTTGGTCGTCTCTGCTGGATGTTTTTCTGTGTTGGCAAAGGTCACGTGGTGCATCATTGTTTCATGTATGATCGCATTCATCATGTGAGCAGTATGGGTTGTCTTATTCTCAAAGGCCTAATCATTTCTGCTCTTCCATATGAGTCTGCATGTGATGATGAATGTGGTTGTGAACTCATCTCTTTGTTTGAGGGGCCTATAACACCATTCTTTCAAATCCATGGTAGCATAGAAAGAGTGTGCGTCCATATCCACGAGTAGCCTGTCCCAAACTTGTTTTGCATATGTGCAGTCTCTTAGAGCATGTAAGGTGGTCTCCGATTCCTGCTTTCACCTGGGACAAAGATCACACTGTGTTAGCGTGTGTCTCACTCTTCTGTGATTCATGAGGAGGGCGTCGTGCAGGGCCAACCAGAGGAAAATCTTGATACGTTTAGACGTTTGTATCTTCCATATTAAGTGTCGTTCTCCCTCTCCACTACAAGTTTAGAAATGAATTTCAAGGCAAGGTTATTGAGGGAGATTGGGCGGAGATTTTCACAGCGTTCAGGGGTGTATACTTTAGGTATAAGGACAATAGTAGAGTTACAAAGATCATCAGATACAAATCCTGTCACAACAGCTTGTTTTACCATTTTTATAATACTAGGGCCGACGATGATCCAATTTTTCTGGATGAATGTTCCATTCACCCCGTTCGACCCGACAGCCTTCACATGATCAATGGAGTCGATGACAGCTTTTATCTCCTTATCAGTTGAGCATGAGCCGATATGCAGGCATTGGGAGATGCTGAGAGGACGGAACTGGCAGAGGCATCTGCTGAATTCCGGTGTGGGCTCCTGTGTTGGTGCAGTTAGAAGGCCCTCGAAGTGTTTGACGGCCAAGTTCATCAACTCCGCCTCGTCAGTGATCCATTCACCCTCCTGGTTTTTAAGAGCTGTGATTTTGTTTCTTCTTCTCCTTTGATTGGAGTAGTTATGGTAGAAATGTGAGTTTCTATCCCCTCCCTCAACTAGTTTATGTGGCACTGATGTTTCAAGTCCTCCTCCTTTATTTTAAGAATGATGTCCAATTTTGTTTGTAGGTCTAGGTAGAGGTTGTCCGTAATTTCATTGTATTGTTCCATCAGTTTGGTTTGGAGCCTATTGATGTTATTGATGATCCTCATTTTCCTCTGTCTGTGTTTATTTCTTTCATCTTTGTCCCATTTCAGAATGGTATCTTGAGCTGATTTTAAGGCTTCTTGAAACCCCATGTTACTGTTCCATTCATTGCTCAACATCATTGTGAATCCATCCATGCTTTTCCAAGATGCCCTTGTAATGAATCTCCTCGACGCTGGGTGGGTTTGGTGGAATTTAACGAGCAAGGGGCAGTGGTGAGATCCAAATCGGGGGAGGTGCTCGACTACTACATTTGGGAATTCTGTAAGGAACAAACTATTAGCTATTTCCCGGTCGAGCCATTCCTACAGAAGACCATGGCGATATGTGAACTTCATGCCCGACAAATGCAAGTCACTCAAGTCTGCCTCCATCAGTGTGCTTAGGAATACTTTGACCTCCTTATAATTGTAATTATCGCTGTCGCTCTTCTCTCTTGGATCAACGGTGGTGTTGAAGTCACCCATGGCTATCCATGGGGCCTTGAATTGGTTACCCATCCATATTAGATGTTTCCATAGAAGTTGTCGAGTGTTGTATTAGGGACACACATAGACAAAGGTGATGAAGCAATTTTTATTCACACGGCAAGCTAAAAAATGATGATGGTTCTACAAGACTTCTACGAGACACTATGATGCATTCTAGCATAGCCAAATTCCGCCTATGTACCCACAAGATTCAACTCTGTGGGAGTGGATGAATTTGAGGCTTTTGATAGTTCTGGCAGTAGCTTCACCACTAATTCTGGGTTCAGAACTATAACCAGCTTCGGTTTATGCTGTGCTATAATATCTTTGAGTGCTCTATGTCTATCATCTCCTCTAAAGCCCCCGACATTCCAACAAACAAAATCAACCATTAAACTCGTGTAAGTGGGTTGGGTTAGGGGGAGTTTGCCTTAGCTATTGCCTACCTGATTCATCCTCAGGTACCCTCCTACGGTTGTCTTCATTATCTGCATTCTTTTCCTCTTCCAATATGGCTAGAAGTCGGGGGCTTTTCCTTCTGTGCTCGTATGGGGGGGCTGCTCTAGTTGTTTTATTTCTCCCAGTGTTAGATTTAATCTTTCTGCCTGATGGTAGTGGAATTGGTTTTATAGCCTTGGCTTGTGTGTCCCCTGATCTGTGGTCTTTGGAGCCCATACAGTCCGTGTCTGTAGTAATTTTGTCTTGCTTCTTGATCTGTTCATTGTCTTTCTTATCATCCCTACTCTCCTCTTCAGTACCCTCCTTCAGTTCATCTGTTTTGATAGCCACTTTGCCCACGTCATCATCCTCTATAGCAATTGTTTTATCCACTTTATCCACGTGCATCGCCTGGATGATCTCATCAATGAACAGGTTGACAGCTTCATGGTTCTCCTCTTCTCCATTGGGTGTGGCTGCTATTTTATTAGCCCCAACGTTTCCCATGTTATTGTTAGAGATGGCATCTACTGATTCTTCTTTTTTTTTTCTACTGTCGTAAATATTTTCTTGGGTTTCTAGATTTTTGTTGGTTTCTCCGTGATCCTCTCATGGGTTCTTGGCATTTCCTCCACTTCTTGCTCTGTGTGTTGTTCCTCTTGATTCTCTTCTGTGGCCAGATTTGCAAATTTGTTGCTTGCAGTAGGTTTGTCTCTTGGCTTTCCTGGGTTTGTTTTATGTTTAGAGTTTCACCTACCCTTGAACTTATTAATTTTTTGGTATTTCCAAGACTCTTCTCATTCTACAACGGTGGCTTCCGGTATGGTTTGTTTTGAGGCCTCATCTATCTGTGCTTTAGTGTTTTTGTTTATGCAAATGGAGCTTTTATGGCCTGTCCGACCACAGATGGTGCAAGAGTCTGGAGTGACCTCGTATTCCACTTGGTACTCCACCCCATTGATATATATGGAAGTACAAAGGTCTTTGGTAGTGTCTACTTCTATAGCCAGCCTCACAAATCTACTCCTGGTCCTTCCAGCCGTGTAGTTGTCCACCTTTACAAGTCTGCCAAGTGCCATGCCTATATACTCAAAGATTGTATGAATGTATAGGTGTAGGGGTAGATCAAGGATGTGAACCCATGTTACTAAGAATGTGGGCATTTCCTCCATCAGTTTGAAGGTTGGGTACCAGTCCTAAACCACTAGGCAGCATCAAAAAAATTTCCACGGCCCTCCTGTCATTGTCGTTTCATAGTCATCTCTACAGGATAGTTGCACGATGTAATGCCCCAGATCGAGTTCATACATGTTGAACCTCCCTTTGGGTTTCCAGAGTAGTTTAATTCTGTCCCTCATTATCATGAAGCTGACATCAGTCCCAATTAATTGGGTAACCACTGCGTACATCCATGGTTTGGTCAATGTTTCTTCAGTTTCTGGGTCTATGTAGATGGCAGGGTTTCCGTCTTCAATGGTCAATTTGACTGCTTTATCTTCCAGTCGGTCTTCAAATAGACTCTCTAGGAAAAAGCTATCCTGGTTCATGGAGTCCTTCCTTTGTGAGGTTTGGCCGCCGACAACTATGTTGAACAACATTTTGTTCTATGCAATGGTTTCCGTCATCACAACTATTCTTCTGCCCATATCAAGCGAGTTTTGACCTCCTAGTGACGTCGGCTGGGGCATATTTCCCATCTCTGAGATGTTGTGCTTTGTCATCCCGCCGTTATCACTAGAGGGGCCTCTCATCCTGGTGAATTGGAAGTCGATCCCCACAAGGGGGACCGAAACCCTAATCCCTGCATTCGTTTCATTGCCCGCCTTATCGTTCTTGTTCCTTTGTAGATCTCTTTCACCATCAGCATTCCCCGTACTTCCCCTAGATCCCCATGCATCAGCCTGACCGGGACCCCCGTCACCGGCACTGTCGCCTTCATCCCTTCGCTCCCCTCCTACTCCTTGTACCTCCATTAGTCAGAGAACACAACTGTTATTACTACAATTCTGATTTCATTATAATGAACCATGTCACCATTTTCAAATTCACTATTATCATTTGTGAACCCTCTTGAAATGGTAATTCATTTAATATGTAATCTTGTGAAACATTGTTTTGAATTCAATGACTTTGTACCCTAATTGGTTGTCCTTTGCCATATTATGCAAGATTATACGTGCGAGTCTTTATATATGGCATTGTGTAGTGACTACATATAATAATGTAATATATCGGTTTTATGTCTGGTTGTCTAAAATTCCAACACTATATAATTATTTAGAGTGAAAAATTGTGTAATTATTTTAATCAAATAGATGTGCATTCTTTCCTACTCAGAGCTTATGTGTATCTTTTCCTGGACACCCCCACATTATAGAGCGGATGTGTATCTTTTTATGCTCACCCCACATTATAGAGAATATGTGTATCATTTCTTAATCACCTAATATTTCATGGTAGATGTGTTATATACTACCAACATGTCATATACTATAATATTTTCCACATTTATTACACATACAAGTTTTTCTTATATGTTGTACAAGTAATTGAAAAGTTTATTTGTAAAATGTGTGTCTCATCCTTTAAATAAGCATTATTGGATATACTTTTCATTTATCTATTCAATTGTTTATACCCCCTCTTATAATGGGAACACCCTCTTTGGGCCCATTATCACCATATTTCCCAAAAGTTGTATTTATGCACTTACTCAATAGTTTATGACACATACCTTTTTCGTATCTCTCTGGGCATTGTTCTAAAACAACCTAAATGTAGGAAATTTAGAGGAAGATGATTCCTAAGAATCATGCACTGAGAGTAACGGACTCTAAGGATATCTTGGAATGGCCAGGTTGTTATCCACAACTAGTCATTTGTATATATTTTTGTAGTTTGCTCTTAGTGTATTCCAATCTTATGGTGGAGAACAATTTAAAGTTTTGTGATAATGTAATAGTTAAATTTTTGATGCTAAATAATTATCATGCTTTATATATCACACACTGATGGGTGAAATATTTCCTTCCTTCATACATATAATCATGTTTGGACTGGGATGGTCTTATTCCTCAAATAATTAAGGGGTGGATCCTCTTTCAAGTCTTACTTCCTACAAATATGGTATCAGAGCTTGAGTAGTTGGAAAATCTGACTATTTTGTGTTATCCTCTATTAGGTAGTTAGATGACACTATATATCATGTTGATGTACCTTTCCTAAGTCTTGGAATACAAATTAGGGTTTCAAACCATATTTGACTTGGTCTTCCCTACTCCCTCAACCACACTCTCATAGTTGTGACTCAATTTATTCTAACCTTAACTATCCTTACCCTCTCCTTACAGGATAAAACTACTTTCCATGTGTATGAGTTGATGCTTATTGTTATCAACTTATGTTTCCTACATTAATGAGAAATTAACTTATTTACTATAGAGTGTATGTTAGTTTGGAGAATCTTAACTAGGTTTAACTCTAGCTTCTACCCTTTTGTGGGTGACATTAATGTGCTCTTTCAACTATGATCTCTTTGAGTTGAGCATGTAGAGATGACCAACTTTGAACCTTGCCTTATGGTTAAGAGTTATGATGTCCCTTTTTAAAAGTGATAATTTGAGCCAGCTCAATTTTATGTAGAGAGGTTTTTCTTTCAATATGGAGTTGCTTCAATATTTTTTTTACTAAACCTCTTTAATGGCATATTGGAGATTATCTTTTATGGTTTTTAGATTTCTAATTAACTAGGCTTGGTTTAGGAATTAATGGGGTATCAAGTAAAGTCTTTCACAAGTACATCTCTACAAATGTAAGTTTGATGCCCATGGAACCTCGTAGGGCATATGTGGGCATGCTTACCTACATGGACTGAGTGACAAAAATGATTGACCTCATAATCCCTAATGGTTATAGGGAATAAGTTAAAGAAAAGTATCTAGAATGAGAGGCCATGGCCTCTTCCATACAATATTTAAGTGACCATAGGACCTCCCATGTCTCAAGATTAGGTTTTTGTCCCTTGTTAGACAAATCAAAATTAGGTTGAACTGATAATTAGTGGAATTTGTACCTACTTTGGCTTTGGTGGAAGTTGACACAATATAATAGTAAGTTGTATCTATCTCTCTGATGCTATGCAGTAAACATGTTGTTGTTATCCACTTTATGACACTTGGAAGATTAGTTTCCTTGGTCAAACAAGTAATAGTAGAATTAAAGGTGATATGTGGTGAAAGTTCATTGACATAGTTCTCACAATGATTTTGGCACTATTTTGTTTATCTCGTAATATTTTCATGGTTAAACTTATTTGCATTATTATATTAGATGTACAAAAAGAATAGTTTTCTAGATTTTATTAATTTTTTAGTAACCAAGTTAATACCATATGAAGCTTTAAGTAGTGAGAAACCCCTCAAAGAAGCACCCCTCTACTAATTGGGTCTATCCCATTATCCTAGACCTAAGAGAAAAGTAATGAGTAAGAGATTTTGGATATAAATATGCCTTATTGAACTTACCCATGTTACCCCCTTAGATGGTTAGTTAGGTTATAGATTAATTCTTTGAAGTGGTGGAGTCTTTTAGGCTTTAGTTATTAGGAGTGTAGCTTAAGTTAGGGAAGTGCAAACATCATAATGGCGGCAATAGGTGACTTTTAGATAATTCTCAGTATTAATGTCAAACAAATACAACTACCACCTAACTTGGCCAAATAGCTAAAACATGCTAATTTGACCACAATGTATGTAAATTGAATAATTAAAATGAATTTTAGAATTTACACAACAATTATCTAAAATGGTGAACACGAGTAAGATAAGTTTTAAAATTCGATTAGAATAGCAATAAAAAAATATAGTAGTCATTTTATTTTAAAGTAGTGATGAACACATTAATAATAGTAGTATGTGTTGAGGTAATTCTTCTTAGTCGAGTTAATCTTGTCAAACTTAGTGGTTACATATGATACTCTTACACATAAATAAAAATAAAAATAAAACCTATTGACCTAGACTCTTATAATTTATGGGAACTATATATGTAATTTTAGTTGCTCATGTTTGTGTGGGGGGATAAGAGACTTCAGAATACCCTATTGACCTAGACTCTTATAATTTGTTAGGAGTTGTGGTTAAGTGCAATATAATACAAATTAATAAATTTTTAGGATGAAATCTTCTCTAAGGAGTGGAGTGTAGTAGCATATTGAAACATGGATACTTTTTTAGCACTCTTTATTATTCCTTTTCTTCTAGGATTGGTTTTGATCCCCCTCTGACTAGAATCATATGGTGATATGTGTCCTAATATTAATCTAGATCTCATGTAGTGAATGATATATGCCATTGTACGCATGCTGACTTAATCCAGGTAATGATATAAGGATGTGAATAAATATGTTAAATATTATTATTTGTATAAAATATCTAGATAAATGATACTTACATAAACTTCCTATTTTAAGTTATACTAGTTGCTTATATAAATATTATTTGATAAAACTTAGTCTTATTAATTATTTTAATCAATAAATGTCTTTTCTTATATTAATATTTATGTTTACTTGAAAATAGTTAACTTTGTATAATTTTATTAATACTTGGAACATACGAGATCTTGGACCCTATCTTGGAAGTTTGACCTTTTGGGTTTGACCGAACGAGGTTGAGGTTAGAGTGATCATAATTATCTAATGCATCAATAATGTAAATTAATATGTCATAAAATTCATTTGGTGATAATAAGATGATAAATAACTCGATTTGTTGCATAATATGGTTCATGGGCCTCTAATGGGCCAGATGATATAACCCATGTAAGAAAATCTCAAATTAAAGAATAGACTTCAAATTCGTAATCTACTCATCAAAATAAGCTTACTTGTCAATTTTCATCTAATTTGGACCACCTTGAAATAACATGGTATGTTAGGAGAGAGAAAACTTCCTAAAAGGTGTAATTAATAAATACATGTAATTATTGACACCAAAAGTTGGAAATAAAGGAAAATTCGTATTCAACACACTTAAGTTAACTTGTGGATGAAGTTTCACCTAATTTCGAGAATCTTAAGGCCATTAATGCATGAGGAAAGAGAAAATAGTATTTGAATTATTTAACACATTAAAAGTCCTCAAAAGGTAAATCTAACTACATAATCAGAATCTACATGCTTTAATTATCCTCTATGCCAAATTTCATTTAATTCGGGTTTCGTTTGCAACCTATATTGATGAAAGAGAAAAGCTAAATAATTCAATGTATCCCTTTATTCCGATTTTGTTTTGTATAAGGTTTGCTCTTATTTTTCCCTATCACGTGGTTCTTTCGGGTTGCCTTTTTTGGGCCACATCTGAGCCGTTGGATCTAGATCCAATGACAGATGCTCTCTCTCCTTCCTCTGCTCTTTTTCTTCCCCTCACGAGAATGCCCTAGTTCTTCTCCAATTCTTTTTCTCTGATTTCACCCTCCTCTCTCGGTTTCCTTCTCTAGTTCTTTTCCCTACACCTTCCCTTTTCCCTTCCACTCCCACTGATCCCAGTTGGTAGGGTATTTATACCCCATGATCCCCAAACATCCAGCGCCGCAAGTTTCCCCTGTCTCACCTTTGTTTCTCGCCCTATTTCGCTCTGTTCTTCCTTCTCGTCGCCGTTGAGGCCTTCAGACCTGGGGAAAACTGCACTCCCACATCCGGTGGAACCTTTGGTTCTTCCTTCTGTCTTCGGTCAGGCTTGGTGTGGCCTTGAGCTCGTTTCCCTAAACTCTGGCCATCTACGCTAGAGGTAGAGTTGGGTCTGTGGTTGCTGATCATCTGTAAGGATGGTTGGCGCTTGAAAAGATCGCAGATGGTCTTGTGAAGGTGTCAGCATCGTCAATTTGGCCTCTGATTTGGTAAGTTGATTTTCCCCCTTTTTCCTCCTCTACTGGGACCTAGGGCTTTGATGGCATGTTTTTTGGATGGCGTGGTGTTTTACAAAGGAGATGAACTGGAATCAGATTCCCATTTTGCCCTTGTTTCTTCTTTGCGTTTTGTTTTTCCTCAAAGGGCAAAATCGTCTTTTCGCTCTGCATCCTTTTTTTTTTCTTGCTTTGTGCCTGGAACGACTGAGGTGGAAGAGTGGCCATCTGAGTTGGTCGATTCTGGTTGGGCCAACTCAGATCCACGCTCACACTCTCTCTTCCTCTCTCGTGGTTTAAACGCTAACTTGGAATTTTTGTCATTGGTTGAATTTCAAAAATTCATAAGTAATTATCCATTAATTAGAAAATTACAAATAAATACTCGTTGGAATCAGAAAAATAAGTCCTATCAATGATATCATTTTTTGACTAAATCCAATGCTTAATTATATGTAAATTTTTGGATCTAATTAATTAGGTGACAACTTGTAAAGATCATAGCTAATTATCTATAAGTCAGAAAAATATAATAAAATATATTTTGGACTCCTAATGACATATACTAAAAGGTGGTATGGTTTTGTAAACCTAATTCACATATGCTTAAAAATGTGGTTTTTAGGGTTTACAAAATTAATATAAAAATAACCCTAATCCCACATATATGCTATTAGGTGATTTGGATGCCTAGGCTTGGACCTAGAAGTGACTTGGGATCATTAGACTCTGATGTTGAGGTATGTTTGCACACCATATTATTCCATTGAGTAATTATCTTATTTTGTGTTACTCTTGGTCCTAAGGATAATAGCCTACACAATATCTTATTCTTTTGATATCATGGTTCTTGTGAACTATCTTATTTGTTAGTGATATTGTGATCATGGATAATCTCTTGACTTTGTTTCATATGCCTTGGTGCATGTTGGACTTTTGATACTATATGCCCACTGTGATGTGGAAGCTTACTTGGTGATATATGCCCACTTTGAAGTGGATGTTATGTGTTGTGTTGACCATTGTGTGATGGCAACATTGTTTATTCTGACTATACTTTCTACTTGCCTCTACATTATACATGCTATGTGATTCAGTAGCACTAAAGTAGTGTAAATTGCATTGGTTTTTATTTATGGAAGATGTGTTATTTCCTTCTGAGCAGATGTGATATTTCCTACTCTTTTTGGGATGACAAGGAACCTCGTACCCTAGGAAAGATGTGTGTCTTGACCCATTTTATATATATTTGGGAGTTTGGCGGTGAGTCATTCTCTATCAGGTTTGCAAGGATGTGAAGCCTTGGCTGCCAATTGTGTTTATATTGTTCTAGGGCTATGTTTATCTCACATGCATGTAGGATATTGATTGTGGGGTGTGTGCCCTACTGGTGCTTGTTTCCCATCGTGGTAGTGAATATTTATATGGCACACTCCTTTTTATGTTGTTTTTATGGCAAGTATCTCTTCTGTTGTGATCTTTTCTCTTGATACCCGCTTGGGTAGTACTTTTCTTTTCTATGGGAAGCCTTACATTATTTGTTGTTCTTAATTTCATTATGTTGCTCAATTTCCTATTTAGTATGCACATACCAGCCTTTGCTGATGTCTCCTATTGTTTCTCTTTTACTGGGGTATGCTTACAACCTTAGGTGGAGGACTTGGATGATAAGGGCTGATGACCTGGACTTAGATTGTCAAGTTAAAGCTTGGAGACAATCTTGAGGTGGTTTAGATTTCCTCTACATGGATCCTTGAGATGTAAGTTTGTAACCGTTTGTTTTATAATTGAATATAGTCATGTTTTTATTCTGCTGCTATACTTTGGTCTTTTGATTACCATTATATAAAGATTTGAAAATTTTACACCCACTCCAAGATACCTTGAAGGTGTGTTTGGACTGGAGGTTCTATTGTTCAAATTTTTAGTAAGGAGGTGTTTTCTCTTCTTTACAGCATGGTATCAGAGCCCATGCTAGTTGGAATCTGACTATTTCAATTTTGTCTTCCCATGAGAACCCTTGACTTTGCTAGTTAGCTCTAAGTGAGATGTTGACTCTAGATTTGATCTATGATGATCTTTGTATGCAATAAGGTTTGATTTGAGGATGAGAATAGGTTATGAGAAGACCTTCATATGGAAATATTGTGACTTGGTTCTTGTATTTATTTTTGCTAGCATGTTGGTTTTACATCACAAAGTTTTCCATCAATAAAAATAATTTCCATTATACTACTATATGTACAAAACTTTTCTCTAGTTTGTCGATGTTTTCTCGAATTAAGTCACAATGAAGAGAAACTCTAGTTGAGTAGAATCTAACCTTAGTTATGTGAGTAGGTTTGATATAAAGGTGTAGTTGACCTACCCTATGACTTTTGATGTTCATGTAGTTAGAGACACAAGGACCTAAAACTCAACCCTAGTTGGTATGACTTTTAGTTGGATACATGAGGAACATAAATCCCTAAAAACTTTCACAACTAAGAGATGTGGGTAGCTATAAAAAGTTGTTTAGTTTGACTTGTTAGGTTGAACCTTTTTAAGGGGTGGAGAGTAGTTGGTTGTTGATGTTTAGATCTGTTGATTTCGAGGATGAAATCCTTTTAAGGGGTAGAGTGTTGTAACATGCCAGATCTTGGACCCTACCCTAGAAGTTTGAACTTTTGGGTTTGACCAAACGAGGTTGAGGTTAGAGTGATCCTAATTATGTAATGCATCGATGATGTAATTTAATATGTCATAAAATATATTTAGTGATAATAAGATGTTAAATAACTCAATTTGTTGCATAATATGGTTCATGGGCCTCTAATGGGTCAGATGATATAACCCATGTAAGAAATCCTCAAATTAAAGAATAGACTCTAAATTTGTAATCCACACATCAAAATAAGCTTACTTGTCAATTTTCATCTAATTTGGATAACCTTGAAATAACATGGTATGTTAGGAGAGAGAAAATTGTCTAAAAGGTGTAATTAATAAATACATGTAATTCTTGACACCAAAGTTGGAAATAAAGTAAAATTCGTATTCAACACACTAAAGTTAACTTGTGGATGAAGTTTCACCTAATTTGGAGAATCTTAAGGCCATTAATGCATGATAAAAGAGAAAATAGTATTTGAATTATTTAACACATTAAAGTCCTCAAAAGGAAAATCTAACTACGGAATCTACATGCATTAATAGGCCTTTATGCCAAATTTCATTTAATTCGGGATTTTTTTGCAACCTTTATTGATGAAAGAGAAAAGCTAAATAATTCAATGTATCACTTTATTCTGATTTCGTTTTGTATAAGGTTTGCTCTTATTTTTCCCTGTCATGTGGTTCCTTCGGGTTGCCTTTTTCGGGCCACATCTGAGTCGTTGGATTTAGATCCAACGACAGTTGCTCTCTCTCCTTCCTTCGCTCTTTTTCTTTCCCTCCCGAGCAGGCACTAGTTCTTCTCTGAATCTTTTTCTCTGATTTCTCCATCATCTCTCTGTTTCCTTCTTCGGTTATTTTCCCTACACCTTCCCTTTTCCCTTCCGCACCCACCGATCCCAGTTGGTAGGGTATTTATACCCTAGGATCCCCAAACAGCTAGTACCATGAGTTTCCCTTGTCTCTCCTCTATTTCCCACCATTTTTTGCTCTGTTCTTCCTTCTCGTCATCGCTGAGGCCTTCAGACCTCGGGAAAACTACACTCCCACATTCGGAAGAACCTTCAGTTCTTCCTTCTATCTCTGGTCAGGCTCGATGTGGCCTCAAGCTCATTTCCCTAAACTATGTATGTCTGCATTGGAGATAGAGTTGGGTCCATGGTTTCTGATCATCTGCAAGGATGGTTGGCGCTTGGAAAGATCGCACATGGTCTTGTGAAG
Source organism: Alisma plantago-aquatica (assembly GCA_963693085.1). Lineage (NCBI taxonomy): Eukaryota > Viridiplantae > Streptophyta > Magnoliopsida > Alismatales > Alismataceae > Alisma > Alisma plantago-aquatica. The sequence continues at coordinate 1,347,707,847 of OY856410.1, read as the reverse complement.
GTGTTAGCATCGCCAATTTGGCCTCTGATTTGGTAAGTTGGTTTTCCACCTTTTTCCTCCTCTGCTGGGACCTGGGGCTTTGACGGCATGTTGTTCGGATGGCGTGGTGTTTTGTAAAGGAGATGAACTGGAATCAAATTCCCGTTTCGCCCTTGTTTCTTCTTTGCGTTTTGTTTTTCCTCAAAGGGAAAAATCGTTTTTTGCTCTGCATCCTTTTTTCTTGATTTACGCCTAGAACGACTAAGGTGGAAGAGTGGTCAGCTGAGTTGGCCAATTCTGGTTGGGCCAACTCAGGCCCACACCCACTCTCTCTCTCTCTTCCTCTCTCGTCGTTTAAACGCTGACTTGGAATTTTTGTCATTGGTTGAATTTCAAAAAATCATAAGTAATTATCCACTAATCAAAAAATTACAAATAAATACTCGTTGGAATCAGAAAAATAAGGCCTATCTAATGATATCAGTTTTTTTGACTAAATCCAATGCTTAATGATATGTAATTTTGTGGATCTAATTGATTAGATGACAACTTATAAAAATTATAACTAATTATCTACAAGTAAGAAAAATATAATAAAATATGTTTTATACTCCTAATGACATAAACTGAAAAGTGGCATGGTTTTGGAAACCTAATTCACATATGTTTTAAAAGGTAGTTTTTAGGGTTTATAAAATTAATATAAATCTAACCCTACTCCCACATATATGCTAATAGGTGCTTTTGATGCCTAGGCTTGGACCTAGAATTGGGATCGTTGGACTCTAATGTTGAGGTATGTTTGCACACCATATTATTCCATTGAGAAATATACTATTTTGTCTTACTCTTGGTCCAAAGGACAATAGCCTACACATTATCTTGCTCTTTTAATATCATGATCCTTGTGAACTATCTTATTTGTTAGTGATTTTTTTATCATGGCTATTCTCTTGAATTTGTTTCATATGCCTTGGTGCATGTTGGACTTTTGATATTATATGCCCACTGTGATATAGAAGTTTAGTTGGTGATATATGCCCACTTTGAAGTGGATGTTATATGTTGTATTGACCATTGTGTGATGGCAACATTGTTTAATCTGACTGTGCTTTCTACTTGCCTCTAAATTATACATGCTATGTGATTCAGTAGCACTAGACTAGTGTAAATTGCATTGGTTTTTGTTTATGGCAGATGTGTTATTTCCTACCGAGCAGATGCAATATTTCCTACTCTTTTTGGGATGGCAAGGAACCTCATACCCTGGGCAAGATGTGTGTCTTGACCCATTTTATATATATTTGGGAGTTTGGCAGTGAGTCATTCTCTATCAAGTTTGCAAGGATGTGAATCCTTGGCCGCCAATTGTGTTTGTATTGTTGTAGGGCTATGTTTATCTCACATGCATGCATGATATTGATTGTGGGGTGTGTGCCCTACTGGTGCTTGTTTTCCACCGTGGTAGTGGATGTTTATATGGCACAATCCTTTTTATGTTGCTTTTATGGCAAGTATCCCTTATGTTGTGATCTTTTTGCTTGATACCTGCTTGGGTAGTACTTTTCTTTTCTATGGGAAGCCTTACATTACTTGTTGTCCTTTATTTCATTATGTTGATCAATTTCCTATTTAGTATGCACATACCAGCCTTTGCTGATGTCTCCTATTGTTTCTCTTTTGCTGGGGTATGCATACAACCCTAGGTGGAGGACTTGGATGACAAGGCTTGATGACCTAGACTTAGATTGTGCAGTTAAAGCTTGAAGACAATCTTGAGGTGGCTTAGATTTCATCTATATGGATCCTTGTGATGTAGGTTTGTAACCCTTTGTTTTATAATTGAATATAGACATGTTTTTATTCCACTGCCATACTTTGGTCTTTTGATTACCATTATATAAAGATTTGAAAATTTTACACCCACTCGAAGATACCTTGAAGGTGTGTTTGGACTGGAGGTTCTATTGTTCAAATTTTTAGTAAGGAGGTGTTTTCACTTCTTTACAATACCATAATGTATAATTCTAATTTAAAGTGTTACTCATTTACTAGGATTAGTTTACATCAAGAATGACCTTTTCCCCCTACTATAATTAAGTGTCTTCATTAGTCTAAAACCCCATTTTGATTTTATTTATGTCAAATAATGTCTAATATACTTTGTCATTGATTTTGGTTCTTGAAATATTCGTAGATAATTAAATTAGTAAGGAATAGACTATGTGTATAGATTTCATAAATCATGACATTTAAATTTGTTAATTAATCAAAGTGCCTTGGTAATATTTTATATGGTCAATATTTTATACAATTTAGTTTTTTTTTCAAATGCTGGAGAGATACGACTGTTACCCTTCTAAATCTCTAAATGAAAAGAATGTCACATTGTTATTTTCTAGCCTAATGAAACCAAAATAAAAAATAACATTTTTCTAGTGCGATATGCTACTTAACTATCACCCTTCCAATTTTGGTTTCAATCCAACTTCATTTACCTATCTCTTTAATTGCTTAAATTCCTAGATTTCGTATACATAACATTTACATTCATGATATTGACCATTTTATGTGTTCCCCTCATGAATTGAAATGTCCCACTTAGATGGGACTCTTATGACAATAGGATTGGAATTCTTGTGTCATTTTTACACAAACAAACATGGGATTGGGATTATGAATAGAAGTCAAGTCCTATCCCATGCATAATACTACAAACTAAACATGTCCTTATTCCTTCTTCCCCTAGTTGCGCTACTTGCACTTCCCAACAACCAGCAGTCACAATGGCTGGTAGGATGAGTAATTTTCGTTGTCACTTTTCCTCTTCTTCTTCTCAATTCTCTTCCTCCACCCTCTTCTTCTCTATTTCTTCTTCTCCTTGTCTCTAATCCTTACCTTCCTTTCCATATTCCTCATCCCCAAGAACTATCACCTCCCTACTCCTTCCTTTCCTTGTGCCCTACTGTCTTCGTAGCAAGATGCACCGCCAACTTTTGTAGTGGTCGTCAATGGCACCATTGGACACTAAAAAACCATGAGATATCCTACTCCCTTTACCTACTGATCCGTCACCACCATCATGACCATTCTCCAACATTCCCAATGGAGTCAACTCAAGTCTCTGCCACAATCATTTCCTCAGTTTACTTTAAAAACAACAATGGAGTTGCATCCTCTCTTTCAAACCCGTCATGCAGTGGCGGAACCAGGAATTGACCATTGGGAGGGTCAAAACTTAGAGAAAATTAACACTTATAAAGAAAAATTATAATTACTACACACAAGATTGGAACTCGAGACTATATAAATACAAAGCATAACATAAGCCGAGAATCGAGCTTGCAATCAGAAAACATCACTGAAAGCTTCATCTAACTACATCACACAAACTTTTTTGTCTTAGGATCATTACACAACATATATATTATGACACTTCCAGCAATACAAAACAATTATAACTTGTAGCTCTGCACCATTGTGCCACTTACAGAAAAATAACACTTATAAGGAAAAATTATAATTGTTACACAGAATGGAACTTGAGACTATTGAATACAAATCACAACATAAAACACCACGCCATTTCACTTTACAGATGATTTTTATTCTTTTATGTGAATATGCATCCAGTTCTATATGCACATAGAGACAAAATAATGGTAAACACACAAGATGAGATTCTAGCTTGTGATAAAAACATAACCAGAAGCTTCATACGACTACATCACACAAACCTTTTTGTCTTAGGATCGTTACACATCATATATAGTGTGAAAGTTCCTATTACAACCCCGATTTTTGGGTTCTTTCGGTGAGAAATGTAATTTCTCCTATTAAGGATATCTGAACAAATAATTTGTTTTGAATAGATGGATTTTGTTTACAAATAGCCTTGTTGATTGTTTTGTGGGCTTTATTGGCTATTGGGCCCAATAACAAGGAAAAGATAGAAGAAACTCCATTATTAATAAGAAATAGAAAAAAGAAAGATGTAGAAACCTCTAGAAGGCAAAAGAAAATAATCCAAAGGAGGATTTCGTGCCTCTTGGGTTCTAAGGAGTCCAAAGTTGCAAAGATAATGCAACAAGAAAGAGAAAAGATTAATTAAATAATACTTTATTTAGAAGAAATGTGAGATAATGATAATATTATAAGAAATATGTGGATATATGGATAATAGATCCATAATGGAAAGGATTTCATATTCACATGTTTTCTAATGGAAAACGAAAGCAAAATCAAGAAAATAAAAGGAAATAAGAAAGAGAAATATGAGAAATATGCATAATAGAGTAATAACTTGCACCTAAGGAAAAGGGCATGATTTCTTTGTATAATGATTCCAATTTTGACATGATGGGAGATTTAATCATTAATGAGATTCCTTTAAAATTTGAGATGAAAAGGAGTTACAGATTAAGAGTTATGATTTTCTCAATTTATCCTAAAACTAATGGAATTATCTTGAATAAAGGAATTTACATTCCTTTTGTTTGAGCGTGAGTAATAAGGACCGTTGGATCAAGATCCAACAAGGGCCGAACATCATCTAGTTCCAAAGGAACTCAGAGTTACAGACTGGATCTGGGGAAATTTCCCCTTCGATTTCCTCTCCATACAGTTAATATGCGAAGCAGGAAACTAATCCTTTGGCTTTGGGAGCCTTTTCCGCATCTAATCGACCCAAGATTTGGGGCCTCTCATGGTCTGGGTGAGTTTCCCCTAAATTAGGGGAAAACGCAGGTGTTTGTACTCTATAAAAGGAGGGGGCCTTGAGTCATGTGAATTGCTCCAGTTGACCCCAATGAGTTCACGAGGAAGGACCTTGCTGCCTGGCGCAACCAATTGTAGGGAGGTGCTCGACCTCCACCATGGTCAGCTATGCTCCTCGTCGGAGGAGAGTTGCTCCGCCCTGATGAATATGGCCAATAGCGAGCCAATCAAGACCATGGTTGAATTTGGTAGGGTGCGACAGAGGTACAACCTCCTTCACTGGCGGTTGGGGCAGCAGGGAGCCGGGAGTCAACCCAAGGTTTGACTCGCACAGGCGGGTGTTGTCGCGGACAGGAGCGGGCGAAGGAAGGAGATGATCGGGTCAAAATATGGATCAACCCTCCCATGTCTGCATAATCGAGAATAGTGAGGAAGGGTAGATATGTCTTTTCTGCCCTAATATCAGCGGCCACAATTTGAGTTTAAAAGGGGTAAGTTGCTGATGTGTCAATTAGTAATTAGTTAACATATGTTTATCTTGTACAAATCGTAACTCAAAATTGGTATCTCCGATGGAAACATGCAAAATATGAAAATTGATCAAGAGAACGTGTAGAATCCAATAAAAAGACTATTATAGACTAGTTTTTCTTCTAGTTTGAAAAGTACAAAAAGTTAGTAACTTTAATACTTTAAGTGCAATCAAAACCCTAGATGATGATTAGGGATGAGTTCAATTACTTAAGTTGGTATTATGAATCAACATTTATCCTTTTGGAATACAATGGATAATATGAATCCGATTTGAGTTTAAAAACCAACAATTTGTTTAATTAGGGTGCTATGACTAAGAAAGTGCAATAATGGGCCTAAAAGCCCTAATGTTGAGTAATATGACTTTAATGACTTTTATTTCTTGGATATGAATATCTTAAACAAATATATATTGATATGAAGTTTAGTTAAGAAGTATTGGAATAGATAACTTAAAGATATAAAGTTTTAATATGTAAAAAGGAGGTTTTAAGGTCTCATATGAGTGACGATATACTTGAAAACCTAAAAACCCTAATCTAGGTGTTTTTTGACTTTAATAAGCTATGTTTTAAAATCTTATGTATAAGATGAAGTTAGAACTAATCGTAAGCCATATTGGTAATAAAGAGGCTTAGATATGAATGACTAAGTAATTAGAGTTTTGGAACATGGAAACATTGTTTTAGGGTTTAGTTGACCTAAAAGGTAAATGTTAAGAAACGAATATAAAGAATGTTAAGGAAAACCCTAATTCAACTTAGGCTCAGCCTAGTAGGGAATTTAAATTCAATAAAGTAAGAGCATGATGAACATATGAGTAATTAGATTGCACATGTTTTCCAGGTTTCTTGTTGTGCCTATTTGATTGGGGTGATTGGTTGCCTGGCTTGGTTGGTTGTTTGATTAATTGGATATTCTACTTACAATCCTTGAGACTTCCAAATCAGGTATGTGGTTAATTAGGTTTAATCGCATTAGTTTCCCGAAGAGTTTCTTGGATGATTCATCACATTGAATGCAACTTATCAGTTGGATGTTCATACTTGCAAATTATAAAGTCACTATGATTATCACAATTGTAAAATAAGTGTGTATTCTCGCATCTACATGCCACCCTGATGGATGATGCAAAAAGGTCAAGCCCAGGAGGGAAGACCAATGGGCACCATGAGTGGTGACCCCAGGCACCAAGCTTGGGATTGAGAAGGTGGCCTATGATATTGCATGACTAAAGGGCACCATGAAGGGTGACCCCAGACACCAAGTTCGGGATTGAGAAGGTGGCCTTAAGGCAATGACAAAAGAGAAACCCTCAAAGGAGGGTATTCCATGGTTAGGGAAAAAGCGGTGGAGAATGTCACATTGAAAGTGTAAATTGACTTGTTAATTAACTTGATTGTGATATATAGATTGTTAGCCCTATTTGCAAAATTTTGGTTGTCCCCACATACCAGCATATTTCGATATGCTGACCGACATTTTTTTTGTCAGCATTTTAGGTACAAAGTTGAAAAGAACAAAAAGTAAAATGTCACATTGTGGAAATAAGAAATAAAGTGCAAGGAGGATTAGATAGAATAGACCCAAGTTGTGGATAGAAGTAGATTACCAAAGTTTTAAAAGGTATGCAAAGTTTCATTTTATACCAGATTTTAGTTTAGTTGGTAGAATTTCATTATAATTATTAATTATTTGTCAAACCTTTAATCTTGTTAATTGGGATAATGACTCTGACCTTTTGGTCTCCCTTAATTGTGGGTTACCGAGAGGCGAGGTCGTTACATTTGGTATCAGAGCATAGGTTCCTCATTTAATCTGTAATAATTATTAAATTTTACAAATTCTGTAGAACCCAAGGGAGTTATTAGAGGATTTTCTGAAAGACAGAGGTGTCTAGAAAAGGATCATGCCCTGGCAAGATTTTCCTCTGCACCTCTAGTCGAAATATGAGGACTCCTGGATCCGTGTGACTGCCTGGACAATGTCTCAAGATTTGACTCGAAATAAGATACCTTTAGGACTCTCTCATCTTGTCCATCCTTTATCAACTCTAATGCTATTAAGGATTTTAAGGATTAGGGTTTTCTCTCTCTTATTCACTCTCTTGAGGTATGTGTAAGGTTTATAAGGTTGAAGGAATCCTCCACCAAATTAATGAAAAGCATGTAAATAAGATGCCATAGACATAAGCTTAATAGTTTAAGCATAAACTAAAGGATAGATACATGCTTAGGTCATATGACATATGTTGTTATGCCCTCAAGAGTGACCTGAGGCTAGACCTCCTTGTCAGGAGGATGTGTGGAGAAAGTCGGTCATGGAGGCAGAGATCTCCATTATAGGTAGAGACCTAGTACATCCTCTGAGGATGATGCTAACCCTAACCCTTAGTGGTGATTAGAGAGAGAGATGACACGATGAGTTAGATGTCATGATAGACCAGGTGTGTAGTCATGCTTTCGGATGCCTATGTCGATATGAGCCATGTGAGGCTAGATGATCTAGTGTCTTTGGCGACCCAATCCTGGGAAGGGTCGTGCGTGTTAGAGTAAAGGATAGCTCCTTCATTGTTGAGGTTAGAGAAGAACCTATAGAAACCCTATGGGATTTTGTGAGTAGGGCATAGCATGCACCCAAAGTACATTTGTAGTGTAGGAGTAGGTTGAAACCATGGCCAAGAGAGTATGATGGATAGCTTGTGAGATAAGCATAAAGAGTTATGGATAATCTTGAGCAAACATAAGTTGAAAATAGGCTTCACCCATGTAGGGATATGCTTGTGAGATCAATACTTCATGGATAAAGAGCCTCTAGTATTAAGGCTACTTGTAGGGTTAGCTCTAGAGAGAGAGAGAGTAGGACCCAAGAAAGAAGGTTGGAAGCTTAGACTCCAGGATATGAGAACAGTGGGAAGTTGAGGATGATGCGACCTAAGTGAATGGTTGTGCTTGCCTCATGCATGATCCCTGTAGGCTAATGGTATCTTAGTTGCCTTTAGAGGAACCGAACCCTAAAGAGAGGATGAGGTTGATGCTACCTATGTGCCTATGGTATAGGTGTTTACCTTCAGAGTTAAGAACAAGAGTTCCTTAAGACCATGAAGAGGTTTAGTAGCAAGTTGTGAGACCTTGTACCTTGTTGGTTGTCCTTGAGGAGGACTCCACTCTAAGGTGTTTCTCGAGTAAAATGATAATAGAAGTGCATGCCATACCTTATACATGCTGGTTTGTGGTGGAAAGGTTGAGCATGCAGTTGGATAGCTTTTGCAAAAAAGTGAACCTAGGGTTCCTAGACCTAAGAGGGGAAGTGGTGCACCTGATGCTCATGATGCGATTTGAGTTTCTATAGATTCGAGCATGACACTCCTCATGTTGAGAGGAAAGGGAAACCCCTTAAGTCTAAGGTATGTTTGATGAACCCCTCACGGCTAAGTTGGTAACATGTTGAGGAATGAGAACAAGTGTGACCTAGCATGGTTTAGTAGGTGGTCTGCTTGTGCCTTAGTAGCTTGCTAAGGTTAAGCATGCTCATGTGGATGTGAACCCTAGACCTAAGGATGTTTGTGACCTTTGTTATCAAGATGTAGTTCCTCCCATCCTGGGAGAGAGACCCTCTTATAGAGGGTATACCCGTTTTTTTTTAGGTAACCTAAAGAGGTCTCATAGAATCTTGGGAAGCTAAGTGAAAAGTACATAGTATGAGGATGAACCTATAGACCCATAGATAACCATCTCTAAGTGCATATGGATGTGTTACCATGGAGGTAACCAGTATGGGGCTTGACCAAGGTAGGCATGTCGCCATGACCCCTATGAAAGGATGAAAGTCAGCCCATGAATGTAGAGAGAGAGAGAGATGATGAAGGCTTGGGTAAGGTTCTAAGTTGGACATGTACTATAATAGAATCCTAAGTCTATCCTAGGCTCAGGTACAGATAAGACTAATGGAAGTAGGAGTTGCCTAATTCCCTAGTTGCACATGACTATAGGGTCAGGAGGTAACATCTATCATTGCCTGAGGGCCATGGGTTAGGAGATTGATCACCTTCATGAATTCATGGGACCCAAAGGGCAGATGAGTAGGGCACTCTCTGGATGCATAAGGGAGGAGGGATGACCCCAAAAGTGCCGACACCCTACAGACCTAGAGGAGATGACCAAGGATTGAGTGGTAGGTATGAGACCAATTTTCCATGGAAGTAACTTTGATATCGAGATGACTGTGATGTTGAGACATAAGTTGCACGTTTCAACTTAGATTTGAAGGTGTATTGGAAAGGTGGGATGTACCATCTCTACTCTTGGAATGGGAAGAACTTTGTATTCGGACTGCAGCCAAATGCTTATTTCCTCTTGTTATGGGAGTGAGAGATAGGATAGTACGCATGCCATACACTAAGGATAAAAGATGTTGTGAGTTGGAACATTACTATGAGGTATGAGGATAGATATGATAATACACCCTTGGGGAGTGAGCGGTATGTAGATGGTTTGCAAACACTAAGGGTATTAAGGTAATCATCTTGTGATGGTGTTTTAACATGAGCTATTTGGAATTGCAAGTGATACAAAGTTGAGTTTGATCACCATAAGGATGAGCTCAGAGTTTTCTTGATGAAGATAGATTTAGAGATTGGAATGAGATAATAAGTGGAATACATGGAGGTGTACTCTTCAACATTACCTTACACCTAAGGATGTGAAGTGGTGATGTATACTCTGGTTGAGATACAGCTGCCTAGTTAGCTGGAGGCTAGAAGTGGTTGTTAGGTTAACCCTAAGTTTGTGAGATATGTTTGGCTAACACTCAGATGTAACGAGATCTGTTGAGCAAGTTAGTAGTGGTTTGGTTAGCCAGCTTAGGCCTTGATGCAAGAAAAGGATGGTGGTAGAACCTCATATGCACTTCTCTAGAAAAGAAGGTAATGAAACCCACAACTAGAGTGTTTTAGGGTTTCTGAGGAATCGACCTTAAGGAATCATGAGATATAGGAGATCATGATTTTAAGATCACCATACCTAAGATAAAGTTGCAAGTGGCATGTTGCCATGTAAGCCAAGAGGTGAAGGATGAACACCAGTAACCCAGTGTATCGATATAGAGGATAAAAGAGTCCCTGAGAGGGAATGGGATTTCATCACTATGGATGTTGTGGTAAGTCCCCCCTAGACCAAGGAAGGTCAAGATACAATATGGGTTATGGTAGATCACCTTACCTAGATGACATGAGAGAGAAAGAATACTCAAGGGAAGGATCCAGTTGAACTATATATGGGAGAGAGATGGTTCAACTACACCATGATGCGAGTTCAAAAGTTCTCGTGTATAACCTAAAGATTCACTTCCATGCAGTGGAAGTAGGTACATGAAGAACTCGATGTTAGTACAGTTTATCACCCCTAACTAAGGGTTAATATGATCCAGGCTAGAGGGTCTGATGAGAGCATGTGTGCTCATTTAGGGTGATATCTAGAGACAATTCTTGTCCTCTGTAAGATGTGATGATAACCACCATATCCAGTGTCAGGATGTAGAGAAGCTCTGTAGGGGAGGTTGTATCAGTCGCCACTTCATTAAGATGATGTTGGTGAAGGGACCTCACGAAGGTCAGAAAAGGACCACAGTGTATGCAGATGAAGTCTCTTTGATCATACAATGGCTGGGAGAGAGAGAGCCCAGGGGCGACATGAGTCATAAGCTGATGCAAAGCAAACTGACATGCAGTTCACTGTGGGAGAATATGTGATGTGAAATTTGACCCCTCTAAGTTATAGTTAAGAGAGAGAGCTGAGTCCCGGATGCATGGTCCTTTTGAGATGGAATGGTGGAGATGGTTGTGTTTAGCCTTACCCCTCAGGATAACATGATGTGTAATGTATTCCATGAGTTCGATCTAGAGCACTATGTGAGGTACCCAAGCCATGTGTTGAGCCCTGAACCTATTCAACTTTTGAGAGGCTGAAGTGTCCTGAGTCACCTATGAGGGTACGATATACCAAGGTAAGAAAGAACTTAGATGGAAGAATATGAGATGATTAAGGTTCTTGGGAAGCACCATGGAAAGGGTGAAGCCACATGGGAGCCCTAATGGACATAAGAAAGGCGTATCTTGTTTGTTTGTGTGCCTGGTGGAATTTTGAGGGAAAAATTCCAATAAGAGGGGAAGGATGTTACAACCCCAATTTTTGGGTTCTTTTGGTGAGAAATGTAATTTATCCTATTAAAGATATTTGCACAAATAATTTGTTTTGAATAGGTGGATTTTGTTTACAAATAGCATTGTTGATTGTTTTGTGGGCTTTATTGGTTATTGGGCCCAATAACAAGGAAAAGATAAAAGAAACTCCATTATTAATAAGAAATAGAGAAAATAAAGATGTAGAAACCTCTAGAAGGCAAAAGAAAATAATCTAAAGGAGGATTTCGTGCCTCTTGGGTTCCAAGGAGTCCAAAGTTGCAAAGATAATGCAACAAGAAAGAGAAACGATTAATTAAATATTGCTTTATTTAGAAGAAATGTGAGATAATGATAATATTACAAGAAATATGTGGATATATGGATAATAGATCCATATTGGAAAATATTTCGTATTCACATGTTTTCTAATGGAAAAAGAAAGCAAAATCAAGAAAATAAAAGGAAATAAGAAAGAGAAATATGAGAAATATGCATAATAGAGTAATAACTTGCACCTAAGGAAAAGGCACAATTTCTTTGAATAATGATCCCAAGTTTGACATGATGGGAGATTAAATCATTAATGATATTCCTTTAAAATTTGAGATGAAAAAGAGTCACAGATTAAGAGTTATGATTTTCTCAATTTATCCTAAAACTAATGGAATTATCTTGAATAAAGGAATTTACATTCCTTTTGTTTGAGCGCGAGTAATAAGGACCATTGGATCAAGATCCAACAAGGGCCGCACATCATCTAGTTCCAAAGGAACTCAAAGTTACAGGTTGGATCTGGGGAAATTTCCCCATCGATTTCCTCTCCATACAGTTAATGTGCGAAGCAGGAAACTAATCCTTTGGCTTCGGGAGCCTTTTCCGCATCTAATCGACCCAGGATTTGGGGCCTCTCGTGGTCTGGGCAAGTTTCCCCTAAATTAGGGGAAAAGTAGGTGTTTGTCCTCTATAAAAGGAGGGGGCCTTGAGTCATGTGAATTACTCCAGTTTACCCCAATGAATTCACGAGGAAGGGCCTTGCTGCCAGACGCAACCAATTGCAGGGAGGTGCTCAACCTGCACCATGGTCAGCTATGCTCCTCGCCAGAGGAGAGCTGCTCTGCCCCGATGAATCTGGCTAGTAGCGAGCCAACTGAGACTATGGTTGAATCCAGTAGGGTGTGATGGAGGTACAACCTCCTTCACCGACGGCTGGGGCAGCAGGGAGTTGGGAATCAACCCTGGGGTTGACTCGCGTAGGCGGGTGTTGTCGCGGACAGGAGCGGGCGAAGGAAGGAGATGACCAGGTCAAAAGACAGATCAACCCCCTCATGTCTGCATAATCGAGAATAGTGAGGAAGGGTAGATATGTCTTTTCTACCCTAATATCGGCGGCCACAATTTGAGTTTAAAAGGGGTAAGTTGCTGACGTGTCAATTAGTAATTGGTTAACATATGTTTATCTTGTAAAAATCGTAACTCAAAATTGGTAGCTTCGATGGAAACATGTAAAATATGAAAATTGATTAGGAGAACACGTAGAATCCAATAGAAATACTTTTGCAGACTAGTTTTGCTTCTACTTCGAAATGTACACAAAGTTAGTAACTTTAATACTTTAAGTGCAATTAAAACCCTAGATGATGATTAGGGATGAGTTCAATTACTTAAGTTGGTATTATGAATCAACATTTATCCTTTTGGCATACAATGGATAATATGAATCTGATTTGAGTTTAAAAACCCACGATTTTCTTAATTAGGGTGCTATGACTAAAAAAGTGCAATAATGGGCCTAAAAGCCCTAATGTTGAGTAATATGACTTTAATGACTTTTATTTCGAGGATATGAATATCTTAAATAGATATATATATATATATATATATATATATATATATATATATATATTGATCTGAAGTTTAGTTAAGAAGTCTTGGAATAGATAACTTAAAGAGATAAAGTTTTAATATGTAAAAAGGAGGTTTTAAGGTCTCATATGAGTGAAGATATACTTGAAAACCTAGAAACCATAATCTAGGTTTTTTGACTTTAATAAGCCATGTTTTGAAATATTATGTATAAGATGAAGTTAGAACTAATCATAAGCGAGATTGGTAATAAAGAGGCTTAGATATGAATGACTAAATAATTAGGGTTTTGGAACATGGAAATAATGTTTTAGGGTTTAGTTGACCTAAAAGGTAAAGGTTAAGAAACGAATATAAAGAACGTTAAGGAAAACCCTAATTCAACTTAGGCTCACCCTAGGAGGGAATTTCAATTCAATAAAGTAAGAGCATGATGAACATATGAGTAATTAGATTGCACATATTTTCCAAGTTTCTTGTTGTGCCTATTTGATTTGGGTGATTGGTTGCTTGGCTTGGTTGGCTGTTTGATTAATTGGATATTCTGCTTACAATCCTTGATACTTCCAATTCAGGTATGTGGTTAATTATGGTTAATTGCATTAGTTTCCTGAAGATTTTCTCAGATGATTCATCACATTGAATGCAACTTATCAGTTGGATGTTCATACTTGCAAATTATCAAGTCACTATGATTATCACAATTGTAAAATAAGTGTGTATTCTCGCACCTACATGCCACCCTGATGGATGATGCAAAAAGGTCAAGCCCAGGAGGGAAGACCAATGGGCACCAAGCTTGGGATTGAGAAGGTGGCCTATGATATTGCATGACTAAAGGGCACCATGAAGGGTGACCCTAGGAACCAAGCTCGGGATTGAGAAGGTGGCCTTAAGTCAATGACAAAAGAGAAACCCTAAAAGGATGGTATTCTAGGGTTAGGGAAAAAGTAGTGGAGAATGTCACATTGAAAGCGTAAATTGGCTTGTTAATTAACTTGATTGTGATATATAGATTGTTAGCCCTATTTGAAAAAATTTGGTTGTCCCCACATACCGACATATTTCGATATGATGACCGACGTTTTGTTCGTCGGCATTTTAGGTACAAAGTTGAAAAGAACAAACAGTAAAATGTCACATTGTGGAAATAAGAAATAAAGTGCAAGGAGGATTAGATAGAATAGATCCAGGTTGTGGATAGAAGTAGATTACCAAACTTTTAAAAGGTATGCAAAGTTTCATTTTATACCAGATTTTAGTTTAGTTGATAGAATTTCATAATTATTATTGATTATTTGTTGAATCTTTGATCCTATTAATTGGGATAATGGCTCTGACGTTTTGGTCTCCCTTAATTGGGGGTTACTGGGAGACGGGGTTGTTACAGTTCCATCTACACAAACTATGAAAAAATGGTATAGATTGGGTAAAGGTGCGTCGAACATCCAACCAAATATTATAACTTGAAGCTTCACACCACTGCGCCATTTACATTTTCCTAACTTGTGTTTATTGAAAAATGTATATATTATGATCTTTACATATACATATATGTTATAACTTATAATATTTATTTATTTTTGGAGGGACATGGCCTTTGCTTGCCCTCATCTAGATTCATCCCTACTGTCATCAGATCTTGATTTGACCCATTGTGCCTTGGAATTTAGGAAGCTCCTCTCTAGTTTCCATAGTTACGTCTGTAATAAAAACATATAACTCTATATGATGCAGCAACACTGATGGTGTGATAACGATGTAGTTACCTTCTCAAGAATTTGTATTTATAGGTGCATCTTTGAGCAAGTCTAGAGAACTTGAACCTAGGCATGAGTGTTGGAAACAATAAGAATGTATGATTAAGTGAGAACAAAACCGTCCTAACACCAGCGGCCAACGTCATCATCTCTGGCCTCCTCAACCCTTTGTGCCGATGGGGATGGAGACGTTTTGGTTTGCAATTTTTTTGATAAGTTTCATATATAGATAGAATTCTTGCAAACAATAAATATCTGTAAATATGAAGAGTACAATTGGGTCACGAAAGATAAACATCACCATAAGTGTGTTAGTCATGTAAAATCTATCTAACATTACCAGATGAGAAAGAAAAATGATTCTGAAAAATAGATGATAGTAACTGTAATGTTTGGAGGGAGACACCCATTAACAAAATAATACTAGGCCTCAACTATAAATTAAAACTGGAAGAAAGTTATAAGTAATATGTCCTCAGTGTCATCAGCCAAAATCTCTTCCAGGTATAGTGTCTGTCATCGCCGTTGTTGATGCCAAAGATGGCCATCTATGTGCCTTCACCTTCTATCTGTAGAGTTTTTGATATGGTCTATCCTGCAATGCAGAAGAATTATGTGTGTTTAATCTCAACATGAATGTGGTCAGATGGTAGTGTAGCATTATTGTATTTTTAGTTATTCCTAGTTAACTAGATATTTCATAGGATAACAATCATCAGAGAATGTGGTTCATGTTGGCATTATGTTGGTCTAAGTCTGAGTACAAAAATTCCACTGGAAAATGTGAATGGTAGTGATCATTAAGTATTTGGATTTTGAAATGGAAATATCTGAAAAGATATTTTGTGATTTCTTCATCTGATACGCAAAGGTAGCAATTGGTAGGTCCCTCAAAGCCCCTCTTTTTTATCGAGAGAACCGCCCCCGTAGAAGCGCCACTTCTGTGACCCCCCAGACAGCATAAAACTCTTGGGACCCAGGTACCCTGCCCACCCGGGAACCGTTAAAGCGAACAGTTGGCCGGCTTGCATGACGGGTACCACTTTGGAGGTTGTTGTTGGGTTCAAACCTGGGTCCCTTCATGAGGGGACACCATGTCGAACCACCTAAACCACTCCTCCTAGGAATCCTCAAAGCCCCTCTTTCTAAGGTTGTTGTCTATGAGTATTTTGTTGGGCGAGATGAGCCAAAAATAATTAAAAAATTTGTGGCCATTTGGTATTCCTAGCAAATTGTGAGGTATGTTATGAGTCCTTATAGGTGAGGACATGGTATGAATTCAAGAGTGTGTATGATATCCTGTATAGTATCAGAATCGAGATGTTGTATGAGAAATGATCTGAATTTGTTATATTTGTTGCTAGTAAGTAGGTGCAGAGATTTGGCCATGTTGATTCTGATCAAGTTTTGAGGAACATGGAGGTGGATGCACATGTCTATAATCATTTTGTTGCGGTACAATGGATCATTCTAGAAGTTAATTTTAGTGGTGGTGTGGGGGTGCTCATCATATCAAGATGATGTTCGAGGGTTTATTTATGAATTTCCACAGTGGTGATGTGATATATTTGTTTTTCTGGTACCATGGGTTCTTCTTGTTATAGTATTTATGAATGATGAATGGCTTCTAGATTTTTAAACTATTGGATGTGAGAGCATGGATGATTTTTGTGATGAGAAAGATTGCATGTGTAGACATATCTATGATGCCCCATCCTCCACAGGCCTTTGGTGCACATATGGTTTTCTAATTGACCAGGTGTAGCTTGGTTTTCTCCGTGTTCAAGTGGTAGTGGTTCCACAATAATTTTCTTCTAATGGAGTCTATCATGCATCTGATTTTGGCTGGTAAAGGGATGCAGTTGAGATAATGTGTGGCAATAGGAGTAATTACACTATTCAATAAAGTGATCCTACCAGCCAAACTGAGGAAATTGTTTGTCCATGATGTAAGTTTAAGGTTGATTTTATCAATGACAGGTAGCCATAATTTGTATTGTGTTGGATGTGGTGTGATAGGAAGACCCAAACATCAAACTGGGAAGGACTGAGTTTTGCATTTAAGGAGGGCTTGGTATCTGAGAATAGTGTTTGGTGGTGTGTTAACTCCTATAATGGATGATTTTCCCAAGTTGATCCTATGCTGAGAGATGTATGAGAATAATCTAATGATACAAATTATGCTAATAATGGTCTGATCCTAGGGTTTGACTAGAATCATTGTATCATCCGTGTACTGGATAATATTTTCAAAGCATTCATGTGGTGATTGAATAAGGCCATGAGAAATACCTAGTTTGATCATGTTCGTGAGAAGAGATGTGACCATGATGAAGAGGTAAGGTGATAACGGGCCTCCTTGTCTGAGTTTATTGGTGTTTTTGAAGTGACCAAATGGTGACCCGTTAGTGATGGTAGTAAAAGTGTTAGTCGAGATGCATGCATGAATCCCATTGACCCATTTGGTCAGAAATCCATAGCCATGAATAGTGTGGATGGGACCGTTCTAGTTGACATAATCAAAGGATTTTTAAAAGTCCAATTTTATAATTAAAACTAGGATCTTTTTTTGTAGCAAAGGTGAAGTGTTTCATTAACCATGATGAACGCATCATGAATATTTTTGTGTTTCAAAAAAACATTTTGATTGTTTTCAATGATATGTTCCAAATGTGGTTTGATGTGGTTGCTGAGAATTTTTGCCAAAATCTTGTAAGAAGTGTTTATTAGACTAATATGTCTAAATTATTGTATAATGTCAAGTTGTTCTACATTTTCTATTAAGACAATGTTGGTGTGATTTAGAACCTTGATGTGTTTATGGATGTTATCATCAATGTGAATCATATGTAGTAGTTGTAGGAAGTCTTTTTTGATGGTGTCCCACATGTTTAGGTAGAATTATGTGTTAAGGTCGTCTGGTGCTGGAGATTTGTTTTTTCCCAATGTGGAGATAGCATATTTGAGTTCTTTCAAGGTAAATTTTGCTAAAGTGTTTTTTGGGGACAAGATGGTTTTTCGACAGATGTGTTTCCAATTAATAGAGTTGAAAATTTTCGACTCGTGTCCCGTGTGGTTTGCAAGTTTTTATATGTTAATTATATTCTAAGCATACTCACTCAATGAGGTTAATTAGATACTGAATGAGATAATAAGTTAAGCAACATTGCAGTTTAGGTAATCATCTTGGGGATCTGAATGTGATTATTGTTGGGTTTTAAGGGAGACAGAGAAGGCAGCGAAAACACAAATTTTCTTCTCCCAAACCCAGAATAAAGGAATCACGTCAACGTCTATACAATAGGAAGGATGGTTTGTAGAGGTGTACCTTGTCCCAAGGCTTGCTCGGCGACGTTACCTCGCGGCTTGCACGGTCTTCACCTCCGGTCTTGGACAGTGTCTGTGCAACTCCTGGTCTCACTGGGATTGTCAACTCCTGGTCTCACTAGGACTTTCGGGATTGATAGCTGTCCTCTGAGTGGCAGAAGTCTCCTGCCTCTGTAGTAGTCCACACGGACCACCTGGAACTCCGATCTCCTTGTCCCACAAGGAATCGGAAGGAGTCACACCCTCCTGTCGGCGTACTAGTCACGAACACACTCTCTTGCAACCAGTTACTTTTCCATAGTTGTCTTTCCCTTGTTGTGCCTCCCTTATCGAGTAGCACTTGCTTGAGCTCTCTCGGTTACCAAAACCAGAGAGAACGACAACTTTGCAGAGCAACTGGTGTTCTGATTTGTTGTTCCTAACAATCCCCCAATACCCCTATATATATAGGAGGGTCATGGGATAGGGTTCTCTACCCCAGGCAATGCGGGATTAAAGCAGGAGTAGAAGGGTTCGAAATTTTCCATAAAACAACCACTCTACGCCAGTTGAATCGATCGTTTCAACCCTGAAACGGTCATTTGGTGACCTCAACCGATCGGTTCACACCTGAACTGATTGTTTGGGACACCTGAGCCAATCGGTTCACTTCTAAGCCGATCGATTTGTGGTCCTGGTCCAACTCAAATTGACTTTCATATTTGTTTCTGATTAATTAAATATTATTCCTTGTCCAAATCGAATTTGTACAAGTAAAACAAATTGTATTTGCAAAATAGTCTTCTGACTTTCCAAATGATCTCGGTTGGTCACATGAATCAACTGGTTCAACAATTGAGCCGATCATCTCATGACCCATGAGCTGATCGTCTCACCAGTTGAGCCGATCGATTCATCAACCTGAGCCGATCTGTTCAACCCTGTGAGCCGATCGGTTGGGGTAGCAGACTGTGCAAATTAGTCAATCGCAGTTTTAATCAATCTAATACTCCAATCAATCAGTCTAACACCTTGAACACTATGATATTAAGCTATCAATTGATTGAGTGTTTAATCGAACTACTAAAATCCTTTAGCAATCAATATAAACATCGTTTGTGGATAAACTCCTCTTCCAGGTTAAATCCTATGTGTGTGACCCTGCAGGTCCATTTCACATTGGCAGTTAAAGTCCATAACACTTATGACTTCACAAGCAAAGAGTGGTGCCTAGTCGCACATTAGTGCTACCCAAGTGAAATAGAAAGTTGGTGAACAACTTTCAATCCTACAATCCGTGAATGGTGTTATAGTGAATGTATAATTCCTTTGTCACTGATATGCTGAATGAACTCAAGGCATGGAACAATCATCCTTTCAATGTTCATTCACTTTATTGATCTCAGAGTAGATTGGAGGAGATATGTATGACATCAATATCACATATTGATTCACACATGCGTGTACGCCTATCTCAATTCTACTCATCAAGTGGCCATGGATATCAAACTCCCTCAGGAGAGACAAATCCCATATCTATCACTCACCCCTCAAAATCCCCATGTGTTAAAGCCACCCAATCATCACCTTTATAACAACCCATTTTTCATGACTGTGTTTGATGATGTCAAAGTGTACCCAATGACATGTGTTGAGTGTAGTGATTTCAGGTCAAAGAATCACACTCACCACCATCACTATGAGAACTGACTGTGACTACCATGCCATGGTTCCATGTGTCAAACTCACCGTGGGTCTGTCTGGTACACTTGTTCTCTAACAAGTACCTATGTGTTTGGTTTGATATCTCCATATCAGGACTAATGAGATTGTATCATCAACCAATACCACAATCTAGCCTTGTGTGTCATTGTTGTCTATCTACCTTCTACAATGACATATGACTAGGGACATAATAAGAATGTACAAACTCTTAGCATCTGTATGATCTCACCGTTCAGGTCCTTAACCTAAAAGCATACGTCATTGAGTACTGTCATTCTCTAGACATTCAATCTGTTCTATCATTATCTCGTATGACTGAACTAGAAAGAATTGGAATCTTACCTTTGATCTTTATCGAATCAATCTTAATGTATCCCACCAATCATCCCATGATTGGCTCTCAGGGCATACATACCAACAGACTCCCACTTGCACCGTGAGCCAATCACCCTTGAATCATATTCATAGTGATCTTCAAACATGTCCCACATGTTACTGTGCTCTAGTGCTAGCATAGTGAGTTATGGCAACACCTTTCCAAAGTCGGTATTAACTGCATGTCTCTCATCTCTTCATTGTACGTCACATGTATGAGATGGAGTTGCTGTAATATGCAATCTAGTATTCCTTTTCTAACCTTTAGCCACATTGCATGACCAAGCGCTCCGAACTTGTCATCAAGGACCGAAATATCTATAAGTTCATCTCTATGAACTCCTAGATCCATATAGTATCCACTGCTATTCTCTAACACATAGATACTCAACATTTCCTTTTAAAACAACTTTATTGGAACGTTTCCATTTATCAACAAACATTCACTTTTATATATATCCCATATATATATTTTGCGATCAATTTTCTATCCTTTTCGGAAGTTCGTATCAGTGTAACTCTTTACAGTGAACCCTTCCTTATTTCCATAGAACTAGTACTTCTCAAGTACTTATCAAGTTCTCATGGTATTCCAGTAACCCTTACTGGAACTAGATAGTCATCCACTCATCATGTCCCACATACGAGTTATCAGGATGAGCACATCATATTGTCATGTCATACATACAAGATGATGAATGCATTTTGTTCTTGCTATGTCCATACATGCAAGATGATGGGATGATTACATACATGATAGATCCTTAGTGTTTCCATTCTTCATAAGAATTAGACACTTGGCCTTGGGATACTCACTCCATGTAACATGGACAAGTTTTCTCCCACTGAATCTGTGTATACTGAACCCTTCATTACATATTGCCAATGTATGCTATCTCCTTTTTAAGCCAAGAGATTTTCAAGAAACTATCTCTATAGATCTCTATTCCTATCACATAGGAAATGTCTCTATTTTCCCTAAAGATAATTTCCACTTTGGATTTCCATTCTAGAACATCTCCATTTCACATCAACATGTGGAATGCGAATACGCTCCCACTAAATCACAGATCCCTTCTTTATCTTTGACATATCAGTCAAACCCTTTGACCATATTATCAAAGTAAAGATCCAGCTCTGAGTTTCTTGTACTTAATCAATCACATTGATTAGTCCATTGTAACTTATAGACTTCATTTGCATTAATGGATTTATAAACCTTGTAAGTTGTGTCACGTACACATCCTTGTTTTATTCCTCATAGGAATGCGGTTTTAGTATCCGTATGCCAAATCTGATAGTCATTAATTTGCAATCAACACGCATCATCCTTCTCAAAATGTTATCCATGTGTCTTAACGCTTAAGACTCATTCACACTTATGGATTTCATCCCAATGGGTGCTACCATCAAGGTCATACCACATGGAAGTCATTTAAGATGCAACGGTCATAAACCATAACTCAAAATTTGGTTCCTCATATTCATCTAGATAGTTGACTCATCACATGAACAACTCATCACATAGATAATCGAGGTGTATTTGTCAAGGATATAAGAACTCACAACTCCTTATGATTCTTAAAGTCCTTTATTAGTATGGGGTATTCTTTATTTAAGAAGAAATTAGTTATTTAATTATAATCCTCTAACTCCTTAAAGTATGACTCCTTGTTGATTTAGACATCACCATGCCTCAATCACGAGCTCACTATGATACATTATCATAATCACTCACAAGGTTCTCAAACAATTGGTCTAAGTATTTCATTCATTGATCTCGTCAATAATTAGCACTTTACCAAATTCGTACTTCATCTATGATATTCTTGAACACTTCAAGATATTCATATTGGTATTTCGCTAAACACCGTTTGAAGTATTAACATTTTCTCCAATAGGTATGTAAATACATCACATGTATTATACCTAATAGGATAATCATTCTCCCACTACCACTAGTGAAGATTGATTAATCATGTCTAAGAGATTCATGTCTCTTACTGGTTCTCTAACCAAAAGAGTCTAGTCTTATCCATCATATGGAAAGTAGAAATGAATTTCTCATGATTTATGCTAATTTGATTGTTTGAGTTATCAATAACTTTTAGGTATCATTTGATCTTATGCATGCCAAGTACCACAAGATAAACATCAACTTTATTAATTTCCACAAAGATTGAAACATCAACTTTATTAATGTGCAGCTCCTGGTCTCACCGGGGCTGTCAGCTCCTGGTCTCACCAGGACTGTCAGCTCCTGGTCTCACCGGGACTGTCAGGATTGACAGCTGTCCTCCGAGCGGCAGAAGTCTCCCACCTCTGTAGTAGTCCACACAGACCACTTTGAACTCTGATCTCCTTGTCCCACAAGGAATCAGAAGGAGTCGCACCCTCCTATCAGCGTATTAGTCACCAACACACTCTCCTGCAACCAGTTGCTATTCTGTAGTTGTCTTTCCCTTGTTGTACCTCCCTTATCAAGTAGCACTTGCTCGGGCTCTCTCGGTTACCAAAACCAGAGAGAATGACAACTTTGTAGAGCAACTGGTATTCTGAGTTATTGTTCCTGAGAAGCCCCCAATACCCCTATATATAGGAGGGTCATGGGATAGGGTTCTCTACCCCAGGCAATGTGAGATTAAAGCAGGAGTAGAAGGGTTCAAGATTTTCGACAAAACAACCAATCTACGCCAACTGAACCGATCGTTTCAACCCTGAAACAGTCATTTGGTGACCTCAACCAATCGATTCACACCTGAACCGATCGTTTGGGACACTTTAGCCGATCGGTTCACTTCTAAGCCGATCAGTTCGTGGTCCTGGTCCAACTCAAATTGACTTTCATATTTGTTTCTGATTAATCAAATATTAATCCTTGTCCAAATCAAATTTGTACAAGTGAAACAAATTGTATTTGCAAAATAGTCTTCTGACTTTCCAAATGATCTCGGTTGGTCACATGAATCGACCAATTCAACAATTGAGACGATCATCTTATGGCCCATGAGTCGATCGTCTCACCAGTTAAGCCGATCAGTTCATCAAACTGAGCCGATCGGTTCAACCGTATGAGCTGATCGGTGGGGGCAGCAGACTGTGCAAATTAGTCAATCAGAGTTTCAATCAATCTGATACTCCAATCAATCGGTCGAACACCTTGAACTCTATGATACTGAGCTATCAATTGATTGAGTGTTTAATCGAACTACTAAACTCCTTTAGTAATCTATCTAAACATCATTTGTGGATAAACTCCTCTTCTAGGTTAAATCCTATGTGTGTGACCCTGCAGGTCCATTTCACGTTGGCAGTGAAAGTCCATAATACTTATGACTTCACAAGCAAAGAGCGGTGCCTAGTCGCACATCAATGCAACCCAAGTGAAATAGAAAGTTGGAGAATAACTTTCAATCCTACAATCCGTGAATGGTGTTACAACAAATATATAATTCCTTTATCACTAATATCCCGAATGAACTCAAGGCATGGAACAGTCATCCTGTCAACGTTTATTCACTTTCTTGATCTCAGAGTAGATTGGAGGAGATATGTATGCCATCAATATCACATACTGATTCACACATGCATGCACGCCTATCTTAATCCTACTCATCAAGTGGCCATGGATATCAAACTCCCTCAGGAGGGACAAATCCCATATCTAACACTCACCCCTCAAAACCCCATGTGTCAAAGCCACCCAATCATCACCTTTATAACAACCCATGTTTCAGGACTGTGTTTGATGATGTCAAAGTGTACCCAACGACATGTCTTGAGTGTAGTGATTTCAGGTCAAAGAATCACACTCACTACCATCACTGTGAGAACTAACTGTGACTACCATGTCATGGTTCCATGTGTCAAACTAACAGTGGGTCTGTCCGGTACACTTGTTCTCTAACAAGTACCTATGTGTTTTTGTATATCTCCATATCATGACTAATGAGATTCTATCATCAACCAACACCACAATCTAGTCTTGTGTGTCATTTTTGTCTATCTACCTTCTATAACGACATCCGACTAGGGACATAATAAGAATGTACAAACTCTTAGCATCCATATGATCTCATCGTTCAGGTCCTTAACCTGAAAGCATATGTCATTGAGTACTGTCATTCTCTAAACATTCAATATGTTCTATCATTATCTCATATGACTGAACTAGAAAGAATTGGAAGCTTTCCTTTGATCTTTATCGAATCAATCTTAATGTATCCCACCAATCATCCCATGATTGGATATCAGGGCATACATACCAACGATTGGATATCAGGGCATACATACCAACAATTATGTATTCATAATATTTTATTTATCTATGCATAATTATATCATGTTGGCAGGTAAACCCTTGTGTTAATAAATTTTAATAGGAAAGACACCCATTTATAAATTCTTATTAAACAAAAACTAAAAAACTAAGTAAATCATTTGTATAAATCTCTTAGATATTAATTCACAAAATTTTCAAATATATTTTTATTATAATGATCAAGATATCTAAATCATAGTTATATTATATTTGTGATTTTGTCACAACTATTGATTGGTAGTTTTACATATCATATTTTAAAAGGTTGTATGTATTATGTGTGCAGAGGCCACCTTATAGAGTATATGCGGTATGCGGGAATGTATGCAAGATTATATGCATTTTGGTTTTTTTAATAAATTATTTATATATAACATAAACATATATTAATCATAGAAATTATATATTTCATTTGTAGAACTCAATTGTATGTATATTTATTAGTGTCCATACAAATATAGATATACAATACATATTTAACTGTTCATATATGTGTACACATAAATAGTATATGTGAAATGTATATATATATATATATATATATATATCTGTGTGTGTGTGTGTGTGCGCATTATATGTAGATATATAAACATTGACATGTAAATGTATATACAATATATGTGTATATGCGGAAATGTTTGTATGTATATTCCAATATATATCATATATGCTTGTCCATATATATAAAAATGCATATACATAAGATTGAATATTACACATTTGATGATGTTTGTGTATTATATGCAATTGTGCCATTTATATATTACTAAAATACATATATAAATACATAGAGAGAGAGTGGAAGGTTCTAATACATATACATATATATACATCTAAGCATGTGGGTGTGTGGGTAAATAAGTAGTTTAAACTAAATGAAACAAATGCAGATAAAAAGTGTACAAAACTTCTAATATAAAAATGATCACATATACCCCGCTTATGCCCCTCATAGGACCGCATATGCATCCATGAACGCATATTGGTCTGCTTATGCATATGCGGTCTGGCAAGAGGGCCATACCACATTTGTGCTTTTTGAAACGATAGTACCTATATACATTAGAAAATTCTTTAATTCTTGAATTTAGAGAACTTGTAACAAAAGGATGTATTGAGTTAGAGTTTGCAAGATAATAAGTTCAAAAAACATATCCATACTCATAATCATGTTGTTTGGTCCCCCTGGGTAGTTGCTTGATATTGCTACAAAAATCTAGTTCTTTGCTTCTACTTACCACAGTTATACTTAAGCTCTTAGTTGTCTTGATAGTTCTCATAGCTAGGGTAACTTAGACTTCAGTCTTTCTCTCTCTCTCTTAGTTGCATGTCCCCATGGTTTAATCACAAAACCAAACTTGTTGAAACCCTATCCTCTACATTAGGAACAAGGAAAGTGACCTAGATAACAAGTCTTCGGGCATCGAGCCCTTACTCGCCATGCTTAAAATACATCCATCTTTGTGCTTGTGGATGTATAATATAAGAGTGTGCTAGATTTAGGTAATATGAAAGCCCAATTGCCGTTCATACATCAAGAGGGTATGATGATTTTCTAACATTCAATCTAAATAGGTGGTATAGAGAAGATTTGATTTTTGGAGAGAATATGGAGATCTTAATTGACCCCAACTAGGGTGGGTGGCTGAGCTTTTAGTAAGAAATTTAGTTAACTATATGAACCCTATGGAAATTATCGAACAAATGAGCCTTTGAAACATTTAGCAAAATAAAGAGTATTGGTAATATAGAAAAAAAGTCTAGGGAGATCAACCTCCAATATAGTAGGATGTTGTTAGTATGAGTTTACTGGCCTCAAATTGGGAGTTTTGTATTAAGGCATGTAATTTTACTCCTACATACATCAACATGATCATTGTGATGATATCAAAACAACAAACAAGTAAAAAGATATATATATGGTGTTAAATTGAGAATCGTTGTGTTTATCCATAATGTCAACATACATAGTGTTGGGGGTATGGGAGGATCTTTGATAATATGTAGACTCCTCAAAATTATTTCTAGGGTTCTAATGCCTATACAATGAATGACAAAAGATTAGGAGGATAAAACCTTTGTTCTAGAGCCATGAGAGAGACTTCAAAGAATGGGTAGACATGATGGTGATTCATGAGATTGACTTTAGCGGTAGTAAATACACGTGTGTTGATAAGAAAGAGGGAATACATATTTGATAGGGGAGGTAGGACATATGTTTTTATCGATAATAGTTGTCCTGATTGTACTAAAATCTTTGAGGAACACATGATCATGACTTTGGTGTTAGATCATTACCCACTCTTCTTAAAATTTGATTGAGGGGGAGAGAAGGATATTTAGGGTTGTAAATTCATGAAAATATGGTTGAAACATTAGGGTTTTGTATATATGATTACGGAGATCCATCCTACATACTTCTTAAGAAATAGAAAAGGTTTAAAACACAGTTAAGAAATGGAATAAAGAAATAGTGCGAATAGTCTTTGATGAGATTAGGAACCAAGAAACAAAACTAAAACTTATACAAAGAAATATGGATTTCAAGACCAGTACAAATCAAGTTATGAAGTCTTATGAATCATAGAATAAGTTTGAAATTACTTAGATGGAAAGAATGCTATCAGAAAGAAAGATTAAAGATGTAAATGATTAAATAAGGGTAAAAAAACTTAAAATAAGTTCACATTAATGTTAATGATCACAGAACGAGATCTAGAATAGACAAAATAAATATAAGGGAAGTTGGATCATGGGTCATAGAAGAGACGCAATCATGAGGTTAGGTGCTTCAATACTATTTTCAACTTTCTAAAATTAATAGTGTGATGGCATAGATGACTACACTGATGTTGTAGAGAACATTGAGCAAGGAATATGACACTAAAATAATGAAAACAATATTAGGGGAAGAGGAAAAATCACCAAAGGTCTAAATGAGGATAATGCCCTAATCTTAGTGGCTATACTTAGCTTTTTACCAATTTTCATGGGATGTAGTGACAGGAATTTTTTTAAACTCATAGTATATTGAATGCTAGGAAAGGATATACACAAAGGGTTGAGATGTGTAACCTTGGTTTGTATTACAATCATTGACACACTAGAGAGCTTGGATGACTTTTTTTCTAGTGAGGCCAGGAGGTTTTTATTCATCTCACCTCCCTCATGCAAGCAAACACATCTGATCCATTATATTCTACATTATCTAAACTAGAGTTATATTGGTTGTACTACTACCATCACTAGATTATAACCTGAACTCTAAGATATCCTTGGGTGGTATTTGGTAGTAACAAAAACCACTATTGGATTTGTGGTGAAGCTTTGTCTATGAGTCAACAACTTGGTTACATAGCTTGAATGACTTTAAACCAACTAGCACAAGAAATGTGACTTTACATGCCACTTCGGTTATAACTCTACCAAGAATTTATATGCAATTACCACAATTTGTTTCACTTGAATGAGTCACGTTCTTGAAAGGGTAGTATATTGGACATATCATGCAGACAAAAGAGTTGATGCATTATCTAAATTGTGATGTAAACCTAATATATAACATGGTATGTAAGTGTTGGGAAATCACAAAGACAAATAAGGCAGTAGAAATAAAAATTTAAAGCATGATTCCCTAACTAGAAGATCACATCAACAACAATTTATCTAGTAAAGAGGGTAACAAAAGTTATACCAGGTCCTAGAGAAAATCTAGTGACAATTCTTGATGCAGTACCATGCTTCTTCTCCAAGCAACAACTCGCTTCTTCTTTAGCAGCAGCACTCGAATAGTTGTCAGCGGAGGCATCCCAGTGCAACACCATAGACAGTGGTTGACGGTGTTCTCCTAGTGGGAAAAACTCATCGCCTCTAGAGTAATCTGTGCGGATCAATGGAAAATTCATGTTGCGCTGCCAGAGCCAACAGGAAGGAGTTGTCCCTTTGAAGTTTGTGTACTAGCACCGACATGCTCTCTCAAAATTTGCTCTCCCTTTCTATCCCTCCCATTTACTTGTAGGACTTGTTCGGGCTCTCTATTAGTTACCACAACCAGATAGTAAAACAATTTTTAGAGGTTATTATTGTATTTGGGAAGCCCATGGTACCCTTCTATCTATAGGAGATTCTAGGGTCAGGGTTTCCAATCGGTATGGGAGTCAAAGAAACAGAGTTTGTGAATTTTCTAGAAACTATGAACGGTGAATTGATCAATTCATTATCCAATCGGTCAGTTCATCCTTCAACATGTCGGCTCAGTAGCTTTCCTATTTAGAATCAAATTGGCATTTAATATTTGATGAATGCCAAACATGATATCAACATCAAATCCTTCATCCAATTGAATTGATCATTGAACCGGACAACCCAAAGGATGAACCGGTCAGTTCACATCATGAAGCAACTATTTCACATCATGAAATAGTTGTTTCATATGTGAAATGGTCATTTCACATATCTGGTTCATGCAAATATTCATCCCATTGTGTTGTTGATTGGCCTGACACTCCAACCGATCGGTTTAACACTTGAACCGATTGATTCCGAGTTCGGTCAATCAATTTTGAATCTCAATTGTTTCATTGGATACCTAAATACTTTTATTAATCAAGTTAAACATCATTCATGAAAACTCCTATTCTGATTGTATCCTATGTGTGTGACCCTATAGGTCCCAAATTACATTGACAGTGAATGTCTATAACCAGCTTATGACATCACAAGTAATCAATGGTATCTAGCAACACATCATTGCTACCCAAGTAATTCTGAGAGTTTGAGAACAAATTCAACCTACAATCTGTGATTAGTGTTATTATGATCATATAGTTCCTTTGTCTCTAATAACTGGATTGAACTCCATACATGAAATCATCATAATCTTTAGCGTTCAATCCATGTTCCTTGAGTTGCATGTGATTTCGCATATCACATACTGAATCACATGAGTATGGAGATACATTTCATAGTCTCTCTTATCAAGAGGCATATATATCAATCTCCTACAGGATGGAAAAATCGCATATACATCACTCACACTCAATCCCCATGTGTCACAATGCACCTGAGCATCACCTTTATTGCAACCCTTATTGAAGGTCAAGTTGGATGATGTCTAAATACAATGAACGACATGTGTTGAGTGTAGTGACTTCAGGTTTAAGAACCACAATCACCACTATCACTATAAGAGTTGATTTTGATAACCATTCCATAGTATCCATGTATCACTCTCAAGGTGGGTCTATCTGCTACAATGTTCTCTAATATGTACCTATGTGCTTCACTTGGTATCATATATCATGACTAATGAAACTCTGTCATCAATCAACATACTCTAGTCTTATGTATTATTTTCGTCTATATTTCTTCCACATTAATATCTGACTAGGGATATAACAAGAATGTATGTACTCTTATCATACATACGAACACATTGTTTAGGTCATCAATACAAAGACATATTTTCTTTGAGTAACACCATTCTTTAGACATCTACTATGTTTGTGTCATCATCTCATGATTGAGACAAACATAAAAGAAGAATTACCTTTGTTATTATCAAATCATGTATCTAATGCCCCAGTACAATAATCATATGATTGGCTCTCTGGGCACTACATACCAAGAGTAAGGTGGATAGGTTTAAAGGTATCGATAGGGTCAAGTGGCCCATCTTTGAGAAGGTTGCGTTTACAGTGGGTTTCCTATTAGATGTGGTGAGGTTTCATGACCATATTTAGAGGTGAATCATTATCAAGATCCATGGACATGATAAGTATGGGATTTTTATCCTATAGGGAACTCAGACCGTATTCCATCTTGAATCCCTCCTCTTCTTACTTACTCAAGAGGTCTTTGGGGGACACATCACTCAAGCAATATACAAAGGAAGAATTGGTATATTTAATACCAAAGGAGGTCTAGTGGCACTATGTCTAATGTTGATGATTATGTTTTGTTCTTTCTAAACCAATGGAACACAATAAAAAGAATGGATAAGCTAATTAAGGACTATAAAGGAACACTATGTCAAAATTTTAATAGAAAAAAGTTGACTTGCATACTATGTAACAATAGAGAGATTAAGAAAAGGGAAAATACTAAGGCTAGGTATTTTTATTGTGAATACGAGCATATACAACACCTGGGTTTTCTATTGGACAAGGTAGAATCTTGATAAAGCATTATGTGGGTTTGGCAACCAATATCATGGGGAGGATGGCCTCATGGGTGGGAAGATTTTTTTCTTCACAAGGAAACTTACATTGATATACTAGGTTCTTTGTTACAGCCTGCTTCATAATGTGGTTGCATGTGGCACCAAAGTGAGGATACTATATACAATTGAGAGAAAGATAGTGGCTTTCATGTGGAAATCAAGAGATGGTACTAAAAGAAAATTTATTGGATTAGTTGGGAGAAAATTGCTTCCCTAGCTGAGGAGGATAGACTTGAGTTGCACATGATAGACATAAGGCCCTACTTATCAAAGCATTATGGGAAAATTATACATTGTGGGCATACTTATATAGAGATCAAAATGAATTTGAGGGTACAAAATATCCACATCAGTTAGTTCAATTGTGTATATAACGGTGAATCACTTTTTGGGGGGTTACTTAGTATAATTCATAGTCACAAGAGTTTGGTTGCTTATTTAATTTCTTAGTTTAGTGTTAAATGCCTCTTTTAGCTACTTCCCTTTCCCAGTAGATAATTAAGATTGATCTTCCTAGTCTAATGTGGTTGCTTTCCATTTCTATTGTAGTCTAGTTCTTTGCTTGTACTTTCCTTAGTGATAATTGTCCTCTTAGTTGTCTGGATAGTTATAATTGCTATGGTAAGTTAGAGTTCAATCTTTCTCTCTCTTTCTCTTGATTGCTTGTTCATGTATTTTAATGACAAAATCAAACTTAAACCATTAAAACCCTAACATCCACATTAAGAAGATAGGAAAGTGACCTATGTAGTGAGTCTCCATCTCTGGGGGTTGATCGCATACTCGTCACACATATTGCATCTCAATCTTTGCACCTACAAATATATTATATAAACGTATGCTAGATTTAGGTAAAATGAAAACCTCATTGCCATTGGTGCATCTTGAGGATAGATGATTTTTCAACATTCAATTTGAGGAGGTGGTTGAAGGGAGAGATGTGAACGGGCTAGGTAGCTCCCAATTTACACCATATAGGGTGGGTAGGTGACCTGCTAGCAAGATAATTTAGATAATTATCCAAATTCTATGGAAATGAGAGAACGAATGAGCCTTATCAACATTTTCCAAGTAAAGAGGATTGGTCCTTTTAGGTAATCTAGAAACCTTTTTTAGTGTGGTCGCCTCCATAATAGTTGGCTCGTCTAGATATGAGTTGGGTAGTCACAAATGGATAGTCTTGTGGTAAGGTATGGATCTTTACTCTTATAGGGATCAGTCTGATCATTATGTTGGCATCAACACAATAAACAACAAAAAAGATATATATTGATGGTGTCAGACGAAGAATACTTGTTTATGCATCATGTGAAAGTAAAGAGCATTGAGCATACATGAGGAATTTTCACACATGAAGGAGACAACATGGAAACTCCTTTGATTATTTCTAGGTATTCCATTGCCTATACATAGAGTGACAAATGATTAGGGGGAGAAAACCCTCATTACAAGTTCATGAAAGACTTCCATGAATGAGTAGATATGATGTGGATTCATGAGATTGGCTTTCAAGGTAGTAAATACACTTGTGTTGATAAGTAAGAGGGAACACATATTTGACAGGGAAGGTTGGACATATGTTTTGTCAATAACAGTGTCTGAATAGTATCAAAATCCTTGAAGAGCACATGATCACGACCTAGGCATCAAATAAGTACCAACTTCTCTTCCCATTAGATTGACAAGGAGTGTAGGATATGTTTGGTTGACATTCATGATAAATGTGGTTGAAATATGACGGTATGGAGATTATTTGGATTCATTGAAAGTTAAACTCTTGGGAAATCCATCCTATGGACTTTTTGAGAAATAGTAGCAACTTAAAAAATGCTTAAGCAATGGATTAACATAACAGTGGGGAACAATTTTGATAAACCTAGGAACCAAGAACAAAAGTAAAAATTACTCAGGTATACATATTTCACAATCGATACGAATCAAATTATGGAATCTCATGAATCATATATTGGGTTTGAAATTACTAAATGGAAAGAAAGATATTAGAGAGAGAAACCAAAGATGTAATTTATTGAAGAAGGATATAAAAACATAAAATTATGTCACACTCATGTTAAAGAATGCAGAAGGGGATCTATTATAGAAAAAATTATCAAGAAATTCTGATTATGGTAAACAAAGAAGATGCATTAATGAGTTAGGTGATCCAATATTGATCTGAGCTTTCTATAAAAAATGGCGGGGAAGGTATATATGACTACATAAAATTATTTCACATTCATGTTAAAGAACGAAAAAGGAGATCTGCAATAGATAAAAATGTAAGGGAAATTGGATCATAGGACAAAGAAGAAGCAGTAATGAATTAGGTGGTACAAATACTATTTGAGCTTTCTAAAATTAATTATGGGAAGCTACATACAACTACATGAATGTCTTAGAAAATAGTGGGCAACAAAGACATCATTTACATTATGAAATAAATCATAGGGAGAAGAGGGGGGATCACAATAGGGCTATATGAAGATACTACAACGTGCTTAAGTGGTACACCATAGCTTTTACCCATTTGCATGGGATGTAGAGTAAGGAATTTTCTTAGAATTTGTAAAATGTTTAATGCTAGGAAAGGATATATACAAAGGGTTGAGATGTGTAAGCTTGGTTCTTATTTCAACCATTTTCAAGCTAGAGAGCCTAAATGACTTCAAACGAACTGGCACAAGCAATGTGACTTTAAGTGACACTTCAACTACAATTCTACCAATATTTCACTAGGATGAGTCATGTTTTTTATGGTAGGAGCATTGGGCATCAAAATATTGACACAACAATTGATGCATGATCTATATTGTGGTGTTAACCTAAGAGAGAACATGGTTTGTAAGGTGGAAATGTATAAAGATAATGACATGGTCAACTGGACCATCTTTGAGAAGGTTGCATTTACCTTAGGTTTCCTAGATGTGGCGTGGTCTATCACGACCATGATTATAGTTGCAACACTCTCAAGATCCATGAACATGAAGAGTATCATATCTTCTACCTATAAGAACTTTGATGGCATGACCATATCTCATCCCTCCTTTTCATACTTACTCAAGAGACTTTTGGGGAACACATCAATCAAGTACTAGACAAAGGAGGAATTAGTTACCAAAGGAGGTCCAATGTCACCCTATCTTTTGTTCATTGATGTTCTTTTGTACATTTAAAAGCAGCAAACACAATCAACAAAATGGATGAACTAATTCAAGACTATAAAAGAGTAGATATGTCAAAAACATTAATTGAAGAAAGTTGACCCACATAGTACGTAACATTAGTGATTAGGAAAAAGCCAATATCACCAGGGCTTAAATTATAAGTGTGAATATGAGCATATACAATATCTTAATTTTATATTAGGGAAACTAGTATATTGATTAAGCATTATGTGGGATTGGAAACCAATACCAAGGGGAGGATGGCCTCATGGGAGGGAAGTTTTGTACATTCTCAAGGAGACTCACATTGACACCCAAAAAAAAACTTGACATCCCACTTCACAATGTGGTGGCATGTGCCTTCACAGTGATGTTCCTAAATACAATTGAGAGAAAGATAGCGACATTCATATGAAAATCAAGAGTGGGTACTAAATGAAACAATGGGGTTACTTGGGAGACTCTTGTTCCCCTTTGTTCTTCACCATGAAAGGAATATTAGAAACATCATAGATGATATTTACCTTGGAACATTACAAACTTGGGGGGTTATTTTATGGTTTAATACACTTATATCTCATATCATTTGTGATTATTGAAATCTACCTTGAACTCACACCACCCCCTCTGCATCAAACTTATTGAAAGATCAATCGAACATGATCCACGTTGGCATTAGGAGGGACAAGTTAAAGGGGCCACATATCTAATGGGCAATGTGGGACATTCAACCTCAAGATTAGTGCACAGGGACATCCCAGTATCTAGTTACCATGCCATGAGAACAAAATCCTTAAATAGAAAGTTGAATTGACCCTCTTATCATTGTCAAATAGGAAGGCATGGAAAAGCCCTAATAAATTTTCCAACAAATCCACATGTAAGACTACACATAATGATCCATCGTATTCACAAATCTGCATGTACTTGTAAAAGGTTCATCACAAGCAACCAAAGTCACCACCTGTCTAATACAAAAGGAATGTGTATTTATATATATATATATATATTCATATTCATATATATATATATATATATATATATATATATATATATATATATATATACGTGTGTGTGTGTGTGTGTGAATATATATACGTGTGTGTACATTATGTACAAAGCATACCATCTAAAATTGAGTCATAGATACATTACCAAATTGAATCACCCTACACATACTAGAGAACACATGGAAAACTACATACACACTAAGAGGTTGGACTCTCACCTTTCACTCATCGTTGTCCTGAAGAATGTATGTCCTCACCAAAAGTGTTGGTATGTATGACCATTGAGCCATCCCAAGCGATTGCATGGAGTCAGATATTAATTAATCACTTAATACGATTAATTGGTTAGTTAATTCATTCCAGAATATTCTAATTCATCTATGAGCATTTTTAATTAATACAATCTTTCTATTTACCGAAGGGTTTAGGAAACCATGTTTCCTTTCGTCTCCTATTTAAAGGAGTTTGAAGGCCGATGTCTATACAAGATAATGACACATTAAGTTATGATTGGGTTGCAATACAATATTTTATAAGATTTCTATTTTGATATTTAAGGTTTAATATGTAAGTTCATATGCAAAGTTTTATGGTAACATCATATTTTATAAGAAGGATTGAACCATCTTGTCAGAATTGATATTTTTAGATATGTTGTAATTATGATACTGTCATAAGCTTGACTTAAGATACTTTGTATACTTAGTATTTCTATATTCATGTGAGATCCTTTCTCATAAGACATTAGACTCATTTATGATATAATTGGTATAATGAAGTAATCTTACCAAATAAGAGTTTTAGAATAAAGTTTACCCAGATAATGAGATACATGCTCAAATCTAGCAATGAATTCAGCTTAGAACTTAAGAATAAGAGATTTAGATTCAGACTTAAACTACTCTTTGTGTGAGTAGCCAGATTATGAATAAAGATACATGATAAGGGTTTAGACCCAATCTCAATTATGAAGTAATTGAGATCCATATTCACATTCAATTTTAGATTAAGTTTGTCACTTAAGAAAAAAAGATTAAGATTCAAATTCAGATTTAGAATTCAGTACATGCTCAGTACTCGGTAACCAGTTTCAGATCAATTCAATTATCAATATTTAGTTTTAATATAAGATAAGTTCATATTGAGAATTCAATAAAGTAATTAGTATTCATCTTTAGTTCAGATTAAGAATTAAGTAAGTTTAGACTTAATATAAATAAGTCGAAACCTTCACATAAGACATTATATGATAAGTCCTCATTCAGTAGTCCAGAGACGATTCGGAGGCATCTGTTGCCAAGTCAGAGGAGTGTTTACTCCAATTCAGAGGTACTTTGTGTGACATCCCGCCATCACCAAGACAACAAAATGTCACATGAAAACATATGGAAACACCATAAACCACATATTACCGAAAACATGGGTTAATTAAAACCGATTGAGGAAGGTAGATAACAAAGAAACCATTACATCCAGATTCTTATCCTACAAGGAAAAGATGTTATATAAATATTTACAAGCCTTGATATTTGTCCATAGCTTATAGGAACCAACTGTCCTGTCATCACCAGAGTTCATTACTTGTATATACATACATAATGGGCCACATCAGGCCAGCAATAGGATATACAAGCTACATCAGCTATACATCGTCAAAACACCTTCGAGGACCCGAGAGTATAGGGATGACTCTAGGACTCTACTACAAAACAACCAAAACAACAACATATCCATCTCTTGCCTCCTACTGCTCTTCTTGCTGTTCGGCCGCAACCTCATGATCACCACCACATCTAGCGGGATCACCTAAAAAGGTTGTAAACCAACGGGGTGAGACACATAGTCGCAGCGAGAAACATAACTCCCCGCCAAAACTCTAAAAATTCAAAAAAGCTAATGCAGATAAATGATATAAGCAGACTATATGAGCATCATACTGAGTAGGACTTATTTTATTAATAAACTTACCAAGGTATCCAGGAAGCATATATCCAGATATTCTTATGGAACATGATTGACAAGATAAGCTTTATCACAAAACATAAGGAACACACAAATAACTGCAAGGCATAACTAGATCAAATATACAAGCAAGGCCTCAATCAATGTTCCATGTTTTTCCCTAAGCAGTATATACTATTCGACTGGATTACGTATTGTCATGCCCTGAGGAAGTGAGACGTACCACTCAAATCCAACCATCGACTGCGAAGCCCAAACCGATGCCATCCAAGGTCAATGGAAGAGTCGGACTCCAGGACCTCACAACCTCGTGGTCAGTACACGAGTGCTAATCAATTAGGACCGCAGTCTCATGCTTAGGTGGTCGTAGACACAGGGTCAGGCTACCCTCTGCCTAGCCCACCTTGGTACAGGTATCGACACTAGTGAAACCGAGCCATGAGCATGTTCACCATGCTCCATAATCATTGAGCCATGGGCCTGTTCACCATGCTCTTATCACACATCCTAAGCCATGGGCCTATTCACCATGCTCTATCATATTGAGCCACGAGCCTAAATCTGTGCTCTGGAGTCTACAACCGAAGTTGCACTCTAATCCTCCTATTTTTGGCTTGGAGCAACCACACATATTCAACAATATGTGCTTCCGGATTAACCCGTAGGAGAACCCATTTCACCATCACCAACTACTGACGATGATGGATCTATGGCCAGGGAAAACTACATGATATGTTTCACTGTAATTAATTAGTATATTTTAGGTGGATTGTTGAGGAAACCAAGTTGTAAAACATAAACAACATTGAGTTGCATTATTACCATGGGATCTCATTCCGTCATCACAGAATGCCACTACCTCTCAAGGCTTACATCATCACCATGGGATAGCAATCCCTTATCTCAACATCAGAGGATAACACCTCAACTAGGCACTCAGCCTTCATCGGGTCAACAGACCTTTTCACATCATACGAGTGATGTATGTTATCCCATTAACATGGATTATCATCATTGAGTGTTATACATAACACATACACCTCATATCTCTTACCTGGCTATGAATTCATTTGATGCACCTGCATGGTTAGTATGCATATCAAGAGAGATAACGGAATCACCAAACATAGATCCTTATGATTATCATGCTATTAGGGTTGAAGGTACATGATTGGAACAACATCCATGATCTTATCTACATGAAGCACAAAGCTGTATTAATTACATTATTGTAATCAAACCACAAGAATCCACTATGCTTTTGTCTTATAAACATAACCATGTGTCTTATCATCTTATGTAGCATCATCTTTAAGTATCAAACATATCACGGTTCACAACCTATCATCCATATTGCATTATCAACATAAGTGCAGTTCTAAGATAACAAATCATCAACTTAGGTTTTCCGGGTTAAGCATAACCCTCACCGAAGGTACCATCTACCCTTACTATACGTGTGGCAGGTAGCGCCATCCCTCACCCAAAGGGATATCAGGCAAGGTAACATCCCTTACAAAAAGCCTATCAGCTAGGACACTTAGCCACACATATCGTCCCTCATCACATTATCATGTCGTGCACACTTGTTCATGGGTCACGAGTAGACCGGGACCAATATCGTGCAACCTGATCCAAGGAGTGTATCGTGCACAAGAACACACTCACCTATCGGCCATGACCCTATCTGTCACTAGAGTTAGGGTTACCTATCAGCCATCCTCATCACCATATTGTCTATGGCCATAATGCCCAACAAGCTCTTCATGACGCCCAAGGGATTCTACTGCCCTCCACCATGTCACCCAAGACACCCTATCATCCAGCTAGGGTTTGAGTCCACATATCGGCCAAGACTCAGCCCTTCAACTTATATCATCCAAAGCACCATCCATGCTCAACACATGTATCGGCCTAGCTCTTAACTCTAGAGCTATCCAAGCTATCAAGCACCTATTCCTGATGAGTAACCGACCAAAAGGAGACATGTAATGGGCAAGGCGGATTGGTCAAAGGGTAATACACCTCCATATGGGGTATCAACCATGCACTTGACCCTGGTGTTGCCCCAAGGTAGGCACACCTACACACTTCCAACACTCTAGGGTGGATGATATCAGGAAGCATGTGGGCATCACATGTCGGTCACCTACCATGGCGCCCAGGGGCCTATCGTCCAACTAAGGTAGGCACAACATATTGGTCAACACTAGGACATTTATCTAGGGTTCATCAGCCAAGCACCATATCGGGAAACAAGGTTAACACAACCCAACTAAGCATATCGTCCAAGACAAACCCTAGATGAGAGGTATCATGCAAAGCACCAAAAAGGGTATCGTGCAAGGACACAAGAACCACATTAGTGTGGTCACCATCAACCTCAAGACCAACATCATCAACCCTAAAAGATCAAGAGAGTTGGCTCACCTCTCAACAACCAAGTGAGAGGGTTTCACACAACCTCCGTCACATATCAGGCAACACTCCATCCTCAACTAGATCATCAACAACCAAAGGCTCACCTCTCAAATCCATTGTGAGAGAAGGGTGTTGTCCAAGCAACTAGAGTATAGACTCACCTCTCAACAACCAAGTGAGAGGGGTTTCGCCTACACCAATAGAGATCGAACTCACTTCTCAAAACTAAAGAGAGAAAGGGGTATTTCCCCGAAGGAAACCCTAATACATAGGTTCGGCCAACAAGGTCCAAGGTCACACAACTATTAACATCATATCAACAACAAGATAACCACTATCTCCCCAAGATTAAAGGTATATACTAGAGTAAGAAACATATCTTCACAAGATGCATGACTGATCAAGATGAAAAATAGACACGCAACATAAAAGGGAAGTAGTATAGCTAGGGTTAGGAGTTATGTAACCTGCCGCAAGCAAGCTCCTCAAGCTCTAAAGCTCCAAGCACCAAGCTTTAAGCTCTTAGCTCCAAAGCACCCCACCTTCAGCCACCACAAGAAGAGAAGCAAAGCTCATAACCACCATGGCCGAAGAACAAGAAAGAAGGAGAAGAAGGTGCTAAGGAGAGTGAGGAGATGCTCACTAAGGAAGCAAGTGTTGGGGTTTAAGGGAGACAGAGAAGGCAGCGGAAACAAAAAATTTCTTCTCCCAAACCCAGAATAAAGAAATCTCGTCAACGTCTATACAATAGGAAGGATGGTTTGTAGATGCATACCTTGTCATGAGGCTTTCTCGGTGACGTTACCTTGCATCTTGTGCGGTCTTCACCTCCGGTCTTAGACGGCGTCTGTGCAGCTCCTGGTCTCACCGGGACTGTC
Source organism: Alisma plantago-aquatica (assembly GCA_963693085.1). Classification (NCBI taxonomy): domain Eukaryota; kingdom Viridiplantae; phylum Streptophyta; class Magnoliopsida; order Alismatales; family Alismataceae; genus Alisma; species Alisma plantago-aquatica. The sequence continues at coordinate 1,347,667,432 of OY856410.1, read as the reverse complement.
AGGATTGACAGCTATCCTCTGAGTGGCAGAAGTCTCCCGCCTCTGAAGTAGTCCACACAGACCGCCTTGAACTCCGATCTCCTTGTCCCACAAGGAATTGGAAGGAGTCACACCCTCCTGTCGGCGTACTAGTCATCAACACACTCTCCTACAACCAGTTGCCTTTCTGTAGTTGTCTTTCCCTTGTTGTGCCTCCCTTATCGGGTAGCACTTGCTCAGGATCTCTCGGTTACCACAACCAGAGAGAACGACAACTTTGTAGAGCAACTAGTGTTATGAGTTGTTTTTTGAGAAGCCCCCACTACCCCTATATATATAGGAGGGTCATGGGACATGGTTCTCTACCCCGGGCAATGCAGGACTAAAGAAGGAGTAGAAGGGTTCGAGATTTTCCACAAAACAACCAACTGCATCAGTTGAACCGATCGTTTCAACCCTAAAACGGTCAGTTGGTGACCTCAACCGACCAGTTCACACCTGAATCGATCGTTTGGGACCTCTGAGCCGATCGGTTCAAGCATGAGCGGATCGGTTCGTGGTCCTGATCCAACTCGAATTGACTTTCATGTTTGTTTTCGATTAATCAAATATTAATCCTTGTCCAAATTAAATTTGTACAAGTGAAACAAATATGTTTTTGAAAAAATAGTCTTTTGACTTTCCAAATGATCTCAGTTGGTCACATGAATCAACCGATTCAACAATTGAGCCGATCGTCTCATGACACATGAGCTGATCGTCTCACTAGTTGAGCCGATCGGTTCACCAACCTGAGCCAATCGGTTCATCCCATGAGCCGATTGGTTGGGGCAGTAGACTATGCAAAATTAGTCAATTGTAGTTTCAATCAATCCGATACTCTAATCAATCGGTCCAACACCTTGAACACTATGATTTTGAGCTATCAATTAATTGAGTGTTTAATTGAACTACTAAACTCCTTTAGTAATCAATCTAAACATCATTTGTGGATAAAATCCTCTTCCAGGTTAAATCCTATGTGTGTGACCCTGCAGGTCCATTTCACGTTGGCAGTGAAAGTCCATAACACTTATGACTTCACAAGAAAAGAGTGGTGCCTAGTCGCACATCAGTACTACCTAAGTGAAATAGAAAGTTGGAGAACAAATTTCAATCCTACAATCCGTGAATGGTGTTACAGTGAATTTAGAATTCCTTTGTCACTAATATCCTGAATGAACTCAAGGCATGGAACAGTCATCCTGTCAACGTTCATTCACTTTCTTGATCTCAGAGTAGATTGGAGGAGATATGTATGACATCAATATCACATACTGATTCACACATGCGTGCACACGCCTATCTCAATCCTACTCATCAAGTGGCCATGGATATCAAACTCCCTCAGGAGGGACAAATCCCATATCTATCATTCACCCCTCAAAAGCCCCATGTGTCAAAGCCACCCAATCATCACCTTTATAACAACCTATGTTTCAGGACTATGTTTGATGATGTCAAAGTGTACCCAACGACATGTCTTGAGTGTAGTGATTTCAGGTCAAAGAATCACACTCACCACCATCACTGTGAGAACTGACTGTGACTACCATGTCATGGTTCCATGTGTCAAACTCACGGTGGGTCTGTCTGATACACTTGTTCTCTAACAAGTACCTATGTGTTTGATTTGATATCTCCATACCATGACTAACAAGATTCTGTCATCAACCAACACCACAATCTAGTCTTGTGTGTCATTGCTGTCTATCTACCTTCCACAATGACATCCGACTAGGGACATAATAAGAATGTACAAACTCTTAACATCTGTATGATCTCATCGTTTAGGTCCTTAACCTGAAAGCATACGTCATTGAGTACTGTCATTCTCTAGACATTCAATATGTTCTATCATTATCTCATATGACTGAACCAAAAAGAATTGGAAGCTTGCCTTTGATGTTTATCAAATCAATCTTAATGTATCCCACCAATCATCCCATGATTGGCTCTCAGGGCATACATACCAACAGCAAGACCCTTCTAGGGTTCGACCACTACCTAGAGGAAGAAGAAGGAGACTCCACCAAGGAGATCGGCCACCAAGGAAAATGGGAAGGCAACCAAAGAGCTAAAAGGGATCCCAAGCAAGATAAAGGAGATGCATATATAGAAGAGGGTGAAGAGGAAACTAAGGCAAGGTGTTGTACAACCTAGGGACACTTGTCCAAAGCCATTCCACCTTGCTAAACCTCATGCACATGTCATGCCACCAACTAACAAAGGATCATCCACTTATCAAAGGTATGGTGACACAACCAAGGCAAGGTCAAGGTGGTCACATGGGAAACACACCCCACTGGTCGACACACTCCTGGGTGACGTAGCCCTGGGCGACACAGCCCTCTGGGTGATACAGAGCTTCAAGCTCTCCTATACACGATACAAACCCTTATCAAGGCAAAGCAAAGCAAAGCAAGGCCCATCAAAGCTCATCATGGCCCGAAACTACTCAAGCAACAAGCCCAACTCATCCTCTCAACCCTAGAGGATGCAAGGAAGGAGAAAACATCTCTCAAGGGGACAAACTTGCACATCAACCCTAAAATTTGGGTTATTTGTGAGTTGCACCTCCAACTCTCAACAAATCACAAACAAACCCTAATCACCATTTTAGGTGATTAGCAAGCATCTAAACACAAGGTTTAGGAAAAGCAAATAGGGTAAGCCCAAAACAAAGGTCAGGGTCCTTATAAGCCATAAACCTCTACAAAGGGATTTTGCCCCCAAAATCCAAAGAGAAAAGTGAGGGATACTTCCTCCTCATCTCTTCCTAAAGCTCCCATGTGGCTTCCTCAATGCCACAATGATGACAGAGAACCTTCACAAGAACTAGGTCCTTCCTCTTCAACTTCTTCACTCTTCTGTCAAGAATCATCACTAGACCTTCCTCATAGGTCACATCTTCATCAAGCTCAACATCAATTGGTTGTATCACTGTCACTGTGTCTGGATGACTTTTCTTTAGCATACTGACATGGAACACCAGATGTAACTTGTGCAACTCTGGCGGTAGTTCTAACTTGTAAGCTACCTTGCCAACACGTGCTATTACCGGATATGGCCCCATATACCTGGGTGCCAACTTGCCTTTCCGGCCAAACCTTTGCATGCCATTCCATGGTGAGGCCTTGAGATACACCTTGTCTCCCACATGGAACTCTAGGGGTCATCGGTGATTATCTACATACAACTTTTGTCTGTCCTGTGCCGCTTTCAACTGTTGTTGTATCACTTTGATCTTCTTTGTTGTCTACTGCACTAACTCAAGACCCAAAAGCTGATACTCACCTAACTCATACCAGCATAAAGGAGATCTGCACTTCCTGCCATATAAAGCCTCATAAGGAGCCATGTCGATGTTCTGCTGGTAACTATTGTTGTAGGCGAACTCTATCAAACTGAGATGCACCTCCTAACTTCCTAGGAACTACAAAACACATGCTCGGAGAAGATCCTCCAAAGTTTCAATAGTCCATTCAGACTGCCCATCTATCTGTGGGTGGAAAGTGGTACTGATCCTCAACTGCATTCCCAACGCTTTATGATGGTATGGAGATTATTTGGATTCATTGAAAGTGAAACTCTTGGGAAATCCATCCTATGGACTTTTTGAGAAATAGTAGCACCTTAAAAAATGCTTAAGCAATGGATTAACATAACAGTGGGGAACAATTTTGATAATCCTAGGAACCAAGAACAAAAGTAAAAATTACTCAGGTATACAGATTTCACAATCGATACGAATCAAATTATGGAATCTCATGAAGCATATATTGGGTTTGAAATTACTAAATGGAAAGAAAGATATTAGAGAGAGAAACCAAAGATGTAATTTATTGAAGAAGGATATAAAAACATAAAATTATGTCACACTCATGTTAAAGAATGCAGAAGGGGATCTATTATAGAAAAAATTATCAGGAAATTCTGATTATGGTAAACAATGAAGATGCATTAATGAGTTAGGTGATCCAATATTGATCTGAGCTTTCTATAACAAATGGCGGGGAAGGTATATATGACTACATAAAATTATTTCACATTCATGTTAAAGAACGAAAAAGGAGATCTGCAATAGACAAAAATGTAAGGGAAATTGGATCATAGGACAAAGAAGAAGCAGTAATGAATTAGGTGGTACAAATACTATTTGAGCTTTCTAAAATTAATTATGGGAAGCTACTTACAACTACATGAATGTCTTAGAAAACAGTGGGCAACAAATACATCATTTACATTATGAAATAAATTATAGGGAGAAGAGGGGGGATCGCAATGGGCTATATGAAGATACTACAACGTGCTTAAGTGGTTTACCATAGCTTTTACCCATTTGCATGGGATGTAGAGTAAGGAATTTTCTTAGAATTCGTAAAATGTTTAATGCTAGGAAAGGATATATACAAAGGGTTGAGATGTGTAAGCTTGGTTCTTATTTCAACCATTTTCAAGCTAGAGAGCCTAAATGACTTCAAACGAACTGGCACAAGCAATGTGACTATAAGTGCCACTTCAACTATAATTCTACCAAGATTTCACTAGGATGAGTCATTTTTTTATGGTAGGAGCATTGGGCATCAAAATATTGACACAAAAATTGATGCATGATTTATATTGTGGTGTTAATATAAGAGAGAACATGGTTTGTAAGGTGGAAATGTATAAAGATAATGACATGGTCAACTGGACCATCTTTGAGAAGGTTGCATTTACCTTAGGTTTCCTAGATGTGGCGTGGTCTATCACGACCATCATTATAGTTGCAACACTCTCAAGATCCATGAACATGAAGAGTATCATATCTTCTACCTATAAGAACTTAGATGGCATGACCATATCTCATCCCTCCTTTTCATACTTACTCAAGAGACTTTTGGGGAACACATCACTAAAGTACTAGAAAAAGGAGGAATTAGTTACCAAAGGAGGTCCAATGTCACCCTATCTTTTGTTCATTGATGTTCTTTTGTACATTTAAAACCAGCAGACACAATCAACAAAATATATGAACTAATTCAATACTATAAAAGAGTAGATATGTCAAAAACATTAATTGAAGAAAGTTGACCCACATAGTACGTAACATTAGTGATTAGGAAAAAGCCAATATCACCAGGGCTTAAATTATGAGTGTGAATATGAGCATATACAATATCTTAATTTTATATTAGGGAAACTAGTATATTGATTAAGCATTATGTGGGATTGGAAACCAATACCAAGGGGAGGATGGCCTCATGGGAGGGGAGTTTTGTACATTCTCAAGGAGACTCACATTGACACCAAAAAAAAACTTGACATCCCACTTCACAATGTGGTGGCACGTGCCTTCACAGTGATGTTCCTAAATACAATTGAGAGAAAGATAGCGGCATTCATATGAAAATCAAGAGTGGGTACTAAAAGAAAAAATGGGGTTACTTGGGAAAATCTTGTTCCCCTTTGTTCTTCACCATGAAAGGAATATTAGAAACACCATAGATGATATTTACCTTGGAACATTACAAACTTGGGGGGTTATTTTATGGTTTAATACACTTATATCTCATATCATTTGTGATTATTGAAATCTACCTTGAACTCACACCACCCCCTCTGCATCAAACTTATTGAAAGATCAATCGAACACGATCCACGTTGGCATCGGGAGGGACAAGTTAAAGGGGCCACATATCTAATGGGCAATGTGGGACATTCAACCTCAAGATTAGTGCACAGGGACATCCCAGTATCTAGTAACTATGCCATGAGAACAAAATCCTTAAATAGAAAGTTGAAATGACCCTCTTATCATTATCAAATAGGAAGGCATGGAAAAGCCCTAATAAAATTTCCAACAAATCCACATGTAAGACTACACATAATGATCCATCGTATTCACAAATCTGCATGTACTTGTAAAAGGTTCATCACAAGCAACCAAAGTCACCACCTATCTAATACAAAAGGAATGTGTGTATATATATTCATATATATATATATATATATATATATATATATATATATATATATATATATATATATATATATATATATATATATATATGTGTGTGTGTGTGTGTGTGTGTGTGTGTGTGTGTGTGTGAATATATATACGTGTGTGTACATTATGTACAAAGCATACCATCTAAAATTGAGTCATAGATACATTACCAAATTGAATCACCCTACACATACTAGAGAACACATGGAAAACTACATACACACTAAGAGGTTGGACTCTCACCTTTCACTCATCGTTGTCCTGAAGAAGGTGCGTCCTCACCAAAAGTGTTGGTATGTATGCCCATAAAGCCATCCCAAGTGATTGCATGGAGTCAGATATTAATTAATCACTTAATACGATTAATTGGTTACTTAATTCATTCCAGAATATTCTAATTCATCTACGAGCATTTTAATTAATACAATCTTTCTATTTACCAAAGGGTTTAGGAAACCATGTTTCCTTTCGTCTCCTATTTAAAGGAGTTTGAAGGCAGATGTCTATACAAGATAATGACACATTAAGTTATGATTAGGTTGCAATACAATATTTTATAAGATTTCTATTTTGATATTTAAGGTTTAATATGTAAGTTCATATGCAAAGTTTTATGGTAACATAATATTTTATAAGAAGGATTGAACCATCTTGTCAGAATTGATATTTTTAGATATGTTGTACTTATGATACTGTCATAAGCTTGACTTAAGATACTTTGTATACTTAGTATTTCTATATTCATGTGAGATCCTTTCTCATAAGACATTAGACTCATTTATGATATAATTGGTATAATGAAGTAATCTTACCAAATAAGAGTTTTAGAATAAAGTTTACCCAGATAATGAGATACATGCTCAAATCTAGCAATTAATTCAGTTTAGAACTTAAGAATAAGAGATTTAGATTCAGACTTAAACTACTCTTTGTGTGAGTAGCCAGATTATGAATAAAGATACATGATAAGGGTTTCGACCCAATCTCAATTATGAAGTAATTGAGATCCATATTCACATTCAGTTTTAGATTAAGTTTATCACTTAAAAAAAAGATTAAGATTCAAATTCAGATTTAATATTCATTACATGCTCAGTACTCGGTAACCAGTTTCAGATAAGTTCAATTATCAATATTCAATTTTAATATAAGATAAGTTCATATTGAGAATTCAATAAAGCAATTAGTATTCATCTTTAGTTCAGATTAAGAATTAAGTAAGTTTAGACTTAAGATAAATAAGTCGAAACCTTCACATAAGACATTATATGATAAGTCCTCATTCAGTAGTCCAGAGACGATTCAGAGGCATCTGTTGCCAAGTCAAAGGAGTGTTTACTCCAATTCATAGGTACTTTGTGTGACATCCCGCCATCACCAAGACAACAAAATGTCACACGAAAACATATGGAAACACCATAAACCACATATTACCAAAAACACGGGTTAATTAAAACCGATTGCGGAAGGTAGATAACAAAGAAACCATTACATCCAGATTCTTATCCTACAAGGAAAAGATGTTATATAAATATTTACATGCCTTGATATTTGTCCACAGCTTATAGGAACCAGTTGTCCTGTCAGCACCAGAGTTCATCACCTGTATATACATACATAATGGGCCACATCAGTCCAATAATAGGATATACAAGCTACATCAACTATACATCGTCAAAACACCTTCGAGGACCTGAGAGTACAAGGATGACTCTAGGACTCTACTACAAAACAACCAAAACAACAACATATCCATCTCTTGCCTCCTACTGCTCTTCTTGCTGCTCGGCCGCAACCTCATGATCACCACCACATCTAGCGCGATCACCTAAAAAGGTTGTAAACCAACAGGGTGAGACACATGGTCCCAGCGAGAAACATAACTCCCCGCCGAAACTATAAAAATTCAGAAAAGATAATGCAGATAACCGATATAAGCAGACTATATGAGCAGCATACTAAGTAGGACTTATTTTATAAATAACCTTATCAAGGTATCCAGGAAGCATATATCCATATATTCTTATGGAACATGATAGACAAGATAAGATTTATCACAAAACATAAGGAACACACAAATAACTGCAAGGCATAACTAGATCAACTACACAAGCAAGGCTTCAATCAATGTTCCATGGTTTGCCCTAAGCACTATATACTATTCGACTGGATTACATATTTTCATGCCCTGAGGAAGTGAGCCGTACCGCTCAAATCCAACCATCGACTGCGAAGCCCAAACCGGTGCCATACAAGATCAATGGAAGAACCCGACTCCATTACCTCACAACCTCATGGTCAGTACACGAGTGCTAATCAAGTAGGACCGCAATCTCATGCTTAGGTGGCCATAGCCACAGGGTCAGGCTACCCTCTGCCTAGCCCACCTTGGTACATGTATCAACACTGGTGAAACCGAGCCACATGCCTTTTCACCATGCTCCATAATCATTGAGCCATGGGCCTGTTCACCATGCTCTTATCACACATCCTAAGCCATGGGCCTATTCACCATGCTCTATCATATTGAGCCATGAGCCTGAATCTGTGCTCTGGAGTCTACAACCGAAGTTGCACTCTAATCCTCCTATTTTTGTCTAGGAGCAACCACACATATTCAACAATATGTGCTTCCAAATTAACCCGCAGGAGAACCCATTTCACCATCACCAACTACTGACGATGATGGATCTATGGCCAGGGAAAACTACATGATATGTTTCACTGTAATTAATTAGTATATTTTAGGTGGATTGTTGAGGAAACCAAGTTGTAAAACATAAACAACATTGAGTTGCATTATTACCATGGGATCTCATTCCGTCATCACAGAATGCCACTGCCTCTCAAGGCTTACATCATCACCATGGGATAGCAATCCCTTATATCAACATCAGAGGATAACACCGCAACTAGGCACTCAGCCTTCATCAGGTCAACAGACATTTTCACATCATACAGGTGATGTATGTTATCCCATTAACATGGATTATCATCATTGAGTGTTATACAGAACGCATACACCTCATATCTCTTACCTGGCTATGAATTCATTTGATGCACCAGCATGGTTAGTATGCATATCAAGAGAGATAACTGAATCACCAAACATAGATCCTTATGATTATCATGCTATTAGGGCTGAAGGTACATGATTGGAACAACATCCATGATCTTATCTACATGAAGCACAAAGTTGTATTAATTACATTATTGTAATCAAACCACAAGCATCCACTATGCCTTTGTCTTATAAACATAACTGCGTGTCTTATCATCTTATGTAGCATCATCTTTAAGTATCAAACATATCACGGTTCACAACCTATCATCCATATTGCATTATCAACATAAGTACGGTTCTAAGATAACAAATCATCAAATTAGGTTTTCCAAGTTAAGCATAACCCTTACTGAAGGTACCATCTACCCCTACTATAGGTGTGGCGGGTAGCGCCATCCCTCACCCAAAGGGATATCGGGCAAGGTAACATCCCTTACTAAAAGCCTATCGGCTAGGACACTTAGCCACACATATCGTCCCTCATCACATTATCATGTCATGCAAACTTGTTCAAGGGTCACGAGTAGACCAGGACCAATATCATGCAACCTGATCCAAGGAGTGTATCGTGCACAAGAACACACTCACCTATCGGCCATGACCCTATCGGCCATCCTCATCACCATATCATCTATGGACATAATGCCCAACAAGCTCTTCATGACGCCCAATGGATTCTACTGCCCTCCACCATGTCGCCCAAGACACCCTATCGCCCAGCTAGGGTTTGGGTCCACATATTGGCCAAGACTCAGCCCTTCAACTTATATCGTCCAAACCACCATCCATGCTTAACACATGTATCGGCCTAGCTCTTAACTCTAGATCTATCCAAGCTATCAAGCACCTATTCATGATGAGTAACCGACCAAAAGGAGACATGTAATGGGCAAGGCAGATTGGTCAAAGGGTAATACACCTCCATATGGGGTATCAGCCATGCACTTGACCCTGGTGTTGCCCCAAGGTAGGCACACCTATACACTTCCAACACTCTAGGGTGGATGATATCAGGCAACATGTGGGCATCACATGTCGGTCACCTACCATGGCGCCCAGGGGCCTATCGTCCAACTAAGGTAGGCACAGCATATTGGTCAACACTAGGGCATCTATCTAGGGTTCATCACCCAAGAACCATATCGGGCAACAAGGTTAACACAACCCAACTAAGCATATCGTCCAAGACAAACCCTAGATGAGAGGTATCATGGAAAGCACCAAAAAGGGTATCATGCAAGGACACAAGAACATCCAACATATTGTACCAAGCATAGAGCAGCAAGTAATTAAGCTTTTCTATTTCCACAAATAGTAAGGGTCTTAATACATTGCGTAATTAAAGAATTTCAATAACAGAATTAAAGATATGTATCGCCTCCTTGATGTAGAAGGGCGACAGGATACAGTGGACCACCCCGCCCGATACCGGTCAGAGCCTAGCCCGATACAGCCATGTCGGGCGGCACGCTCTCTCGAGCGGCTCATCGTGATGACCGACTGTATCATTCAAGGACCTGGCCGATACGCTCAAATCGGGCGACACACCCTCTCGGGCGGAACGCATGACGGGTGAAGCGTATCAGGTTCGATATCGTGTCAGGCATGGAGCGACAAGTTCCACTGTCGAGGAGTCGTGCTGGGCATCATCCCTTCCCTCTCGGGCAAGGAAGGGCTCACCTAGTGTCGCCCGATACGAGCACTGGGGCGTGATACTCCAGCTCTTGCCGTTCCCTCCGAAGATCACTTAACTGTCTGAATTCTAAAGTATCCGAACTGACCCAGCTGTCTTTTCGGCTCCCTGTAGCTTCTATTTATAGGAAGCGGTTGGGGGAAGTTATGGTGCTCGAAGCACCACGTGTCCTCCTCATTTGCGGGTCGGTGGACGGCCGATACTGGTATCGCTCGGCTCAGGAGTGTCGGCTAATCGATCACGTGGCGGGCGACACGCCTATCGGTGGGTGGCTGTGTCGCCCGACAAGTCTTGGCTGCCAGGCGAGATCGGCTCCCTGTCGGGTAAAGGGTGTGTCGTCTGTCAGTTTCTTCTGGCGCGGCATCCCTTTGTCATGCATCATGGTGTCACTCCTCCTTGTCGGGCAGGGGTCGTATCGGGCGTCAGGAAGGCCGAAACAGACTTGGACTTATTTGTGGGCCGGGACGGCCTTATTGTGTCAAAATGGAGGAAAAACTCTGCAAAAGATGAAAATATTTGATTAAGAGCGTTGCCCGGCCATTTATTTCAAAAGTGCATATAAAAGAGAGGAAAATAACATAAAAGGGCAGTTTTGATAACAGAATAAAGGCCAAAAACATCACAAAATTTGGTGTTATCAACTCCCCCAAACTTAGCGTTTTGATTGTCCTCAATCAATATTTAAACTTTATTTAGTAATGCTTCTCCTTGCGCAGTATAGTTCTCAGGCCAAGAGGTAAAAAAAGTATAGTAATGCCTTTAAAGATAATGTTGTCTCACTTACGAACAAAAGACTTCGTCTTTCCTTCCTTATTGTTTAAGTAAGATTCTTCTCTACAGCTTCGGCGAGACTTTGTTATATGATTCCGAAGTTAGCTTACACACCAAATAGCTTTATTTTCGGGGCAGAAAGTTGTGTAAAGGGTAGGCTAAGGCTTTTTGGGATTTTCATCTTGTTTTCCATCAGTCCATCCAGGTAAGGGTCCGTTAGCGGGCAAGTGGTCCCTGCAGTCCAAGCCAGTTGGCTTTAGAGCAGTGATTTCACATCCTACGTACCACTGCCCCGGATCTACCATGCCTAAAGATGGGTACATTTGGAAAACAAGCGGGTATATATATATATATATATATATATATATATTCTTTTATTGGGCACAACTCTCATGCTTTTATTCATACTCATAAGGCTTCTCTCTCTTTTTGGGATTTTTTTTGTTGGGTAAAGGGGAAACAAAGAGATTTCTGTTGTTTGGGCAGCTTTTTTCCTTCTCCATACTCGTCTCTTAGCTGTTTGCGAGATTATTATATTTTTCGAAATTTTTGGCGTGGAAAAATGTAATCTTCTGTTCATTTGAAGCAGCATTATCAAAAAGATATAACGGAACTTGTATCTCATTAAGCACAAAGAAAACTAACTTTGCAAGCAGTTGCATCATGTTTTTACTAATATAGGCTTTGTACATATGTAGGGGAATTATATGGGCATATATATGTACACATGATACAGGAAAGAACAAAAGAATAAAGAATTCGAGACAAAATTTTGTACCTCCCTCACTGCTACATGGTACCCCCCAAACTTGCTCCACACTATGTCCCAGAGTTGTGAAGTAGATAAGGTAGGGTAATGTTGATCCAGTGAGGGTTAGCCGATGAGCGCGCCTACGTCAGATAGAAGCTCCCACACGTACTCTCCTCTCTTGTTGTGATAATCGATGTGTTGGAGCTGGTCAGGCGCTACTTTGTTTGCTATCCATTCCAGGACAAAGATGCTGCAGTCGTTAGATAGGGGAAACTATTGCGGGCTGCGGTGGCAGAACTGGAGTTCGTGCCATTTGCTTGCTTGCGTGTCCAGGAATGGTTGTATCATCTTTGCCACCTCGTCATAGTATTTTCGAGTTAAGCGTTCGACGGATGACAACGGTTCTGATGTACACGACACTGGATGGTTCTTGTTGCTGTCCGAGCTGTTGTAAAAGATTCCTGCTCATTGCCGAGTGTACACCGTCAGGAGCGTCCAATGGTTATAATGCAATATTGGCAGAAAATTTTGGCTAGGGACCCCACTTTCCAACTCTTCCAGAAAATGCTTCTTTGCTCCTGTTTCATCGGCTAGGCAGACGTCGTTGAACAACATCGGATGGGCTATGTATGCGTGTTCGAACTTTGACTGTAATATTTGGATGCAAGCGGTAAATACAGATACCGCCACACATCCTCCTTCTTTAACTACATCCCTCAGATCATCTACTGGGACTACCACATTGCCTGCCTTGTAAATGACATCTCCCGGGGTAGCATCTGCTAACTTCAGAAGGATTTCATCTACCTGCTCCTGTGTGAGCGTAGCACACGAGAAGCGGTCGAAGTTTTTGATCAGCCCTTCTGTACCGCAAGGCGAAGCAGTGTCTTCCGTCTCGTGCACTTTCCGCAGGGTCTCTAACTGCTTGCCTGCCCCGTGGGTGTCAATTTCTAGTTCCGCTTCTTTCTCTGTGGAGCTACTGGATTGTGAAGATTCGTCCTCTTGGTCATCGTCCAGCAGCTTATCAGGTACCCCTGCGTCTCGAAAATAGCGCCCGTCTTTGATCAGTAGCATGGCGTATGTGCCCCTGCAGTGATTGAAACATGTGCCCCTAAGGGCCCTCAAGTTGCCAAAAGTATTGAGCACCTCAATGGCACTTAAGACGACTAAGGTGCTATTTCCGCTTCCCTCTTCATATGAATCTTCACTATCGCTTTCTCCCCGGCGTTGTTCCTGGTCGTTCCGATTTCTTCTTTGCCTCTGACGATGATGGCGTCTGTGTCTGTGATGATCCTCCTCGTACTATCCTGAGTCTGGATCTTCTTGTTGAGGATCACCGTCGTACCTGTTGTTGCCTTCAGGCGGGGGCGAATCAGGCCTCCTCCCTTGGAGTTCGCCTCCAGAATGGGGTGGCTCAACGTGAGGTGGCATGACGGTTGGAGTTGGTGCTCAGTGGAACAGATCACCGTTCTTCTGAGTACCTATTAGTGGCACGAGGAATCAAGTTTAGAAGATAGATTTATTAATTTCAAGCAAAGAATAATAGTAAGGAAAAAGAAAAAGAAAAAGAGTGTTGTCAAACTGATTGCTAAGCTTGAGGCACAAGAGTGTAGTTAGTGGATTTGGATTCGTCAACAGTGCCATTTTGCCTCGTTTTCTAGCAATGGTGCCAAAAAGTTGACCGGCCTAAATCGCACGTCCTAAAATTGGAGGCGGATTTAAGGTAGTCGAGCTTTTACATTTATAAACCCAAATCCTTCTAGGCCCCCGCAACTTTTCTTACGGGGTCGAAGTAGATATACGGGGTCGAACACAGGGACAAGGATGGTAGTGTTGAGAACCCAGAATCGACACGCTACACTCCGGCAGGTATAAAGAGATGATAAATTCCCCAGAAGGGAAACAATAAGGTGTCACGAACAAAACAAGAAGACTATCTCCAAGTGGAGTTACTAGAAAGATTTAAGGTTTTAGTCATTTAGCAGTTTTTAGAGGTTTTCTTGCAACAGAAATAGAAGGATAAAACTAGGGCTAGAGCAAGGTACGAAGGATAAAACTACAGCATAACAAGTGGCACCGGTAACATCCTGCACCCCTCCTCTCAGAGCGGGTACCTCTAACCAAGCCTCAGCACCCCTCTCGAGGTTGCTGGGCTCAAAGTTAGAGTGGAATGTTACTGAAACGACTCTGTTCCAGGCACTCTCGTACACCAAAATCGGACCAAACACTAGACCAAAACAGAACTCTCAAAGTTGTTGCGACGGGAAAACAAGATTCGGTAGCTAAGCGAAACGCGATCCAAACATGCAAGCTAGAGTTCAAATATCAAACATAGCAGTCATCCAACATATTGTACCAAGCATAGAGCAGCAACTAATTAAGCTTTTCTATTTCCACAATCAGTAAGGGTCTTAATACATTGCGTAATTAAAGAATTTAAATAACAGAATTAAAGATATGTATCGCCTCCTTGATGTAGAAGGGCGATAGGCTACAGTGGACCACCCCGCCCGATACCGGTCAGAGCCTAGCCTGATACAGCCATGTCGGGCGGCACGCTCTCTCGAGTGGCTCATTGTGATGACCGAATGTATCGTTCAAGGACCTGGATGATACGCTCAAGTCGGGCGACACACCCTCTCGGACGGCACGCATGACGGGTGAAGCGTATCGGGTTCAATATCGTGTCGGGCATGGAGTGAAAAGTTCCACTGTCGAGGAGTCATGTCGGGCGTCATCGTCGGCCGATATCGGCCCGCAGTGTTGCCCGAGACGGTACTAAGTGAACCATCCCTTCCCTCTCGGGCGAGGAAGGGCTCACCTAGTGTCGCTCGATACAAGCACTGGGGCGCGATACTCCAGCTCTCGCCGTTCCCTCCGAAGATCACTCAACTGTCTGAATTCTGAAGTATCCGAACTGACCCAACTGTCTTTTCGGCTCCCTGTAGCTGCTATTTATAGGCAGTGGTTGGGGGAAGTTATGGTGCTCGAAGTGCCACATGTCCTCCTCATTTGCGGGTCGGTGGACGGCCGATACTGGTATCGCTCAGCTCAGGAGTGTCGGCTAATCGATCACGTGGCGGGCGGCATGCCTGCCGGTGGGTGGCTGTGTCGCCCGACAAGCCTTGGCTGCCGGGCGAGATCGGCTCGCTGTCAGGTAAAGGGTGTGTCGTCCGTCAGTTTCTTCTGGCACGACATCCCTTTGTCACGCGTCATGGTGTCGCTCCCCCTTGTCGGGCAGGGGTCGTATCGGGCGTCAGGAAAGCCGAAACAGACTTGGACTTATTTGTGGGCCGGGACGGCCTTATTGTGTCAAAATGGAGGAAAAACTCTGTAAAAGATGAAAATATTTGATTACGAGCGTTTCCCGACCATTTATTGCGAAAGTGCATATAAAAGAGAGGAAAATAGCAGAAAAGGGCAGTTTTGATAATAGAATAAAGGCCAAAAACATCACAAAATTTGGTGTTATCAACTCCCCCAAACTTAGCGTTTTGATTGTCCTCAATCAATATTTAAACTTTATTTAGTGATGCTTCTCCTTGTGCAGTATAGTTCTCAGGCCAAGAGGTAAAACAAGTATCACTACTACAGAACCTACCTTTAGTGTCGGTTATTTAAGGCCTTTAGTGTCAGTTTCCGAGCGACGCCTATGTGGGCGACACTAAAAGGTCACCCATTACGCGTCGGTTCCAGAACCGACACCCAAACTCTTCACGCGCGACCGAAAACGCGCCATCAGGGGACTATAGGTGTCGGTTATTAGATAAGAAACCGACGCCCAAACCCTTCGCGCCACATAAAGGGCGCCATCTTGGGCGCTATCAGTGTCGGTTATAAGCCAACAACCGACGAAATATGTCTTCGCGCCAAAAGAATATGTGTCGGTTACATTTAAATAACCGACACTGTAATGTTATGTGTTGGTTGTTTACAATTACCGACGCCTGTTATTGGCGCCAGCTTGGGCACTATCAGTGTCGGTTTGTAGTAAGAAATCGACACCATATATGTTCGCGCCACAGGAAATAGGCGCCAGTTATATCTAAATAACCGACGCCTATTGTTTTTTTTACAGACCTGCAAACCTACTGTGGCTGGTCGCAGGATGAGAAACCTGCAGTTCAGTTAACTGAACTGCAGGTTTTACGACATCCATTGATATCAGCCAACAACAGGCCACAAACCTACAAATTTAACAACAAAAATATTCACACATGCATTTAGCAATACAACCTGCAGTTCCATTTTATTTTCACACATTTAGAAACATTCATGTAGCTAGCAATCTGTAGTTCCATTCATTCACATTCACATATGTAGAAACATTCATATAGTAACCAACACTTTCATTCATTTTCACTTAGACACATGTAGAAACATCTAGACATGTAGAAACATTCACACATATTATAATTCAGAAATTCATTTACAAAATCCCCACTATTTGTATGGTTGTTGCCCATTCTTCTCTTACTTCATTTAATTCTCCCATCGTATAGGGAGCATGTACATCTGGTAAGTCCGTTCCTGTAGTGGGGTCAGCTTTAAACACCTGTAAAGATAATGATGTATATATATAATTAATGAGCTATAAATAAGATTGATATATTTCATATTATCTAATGAGACTATATAATACCTGAGAAATACAATCGATGTCCATACAACATGACAGACTAACACATATATAGTACATAACAAGAGCAACGTCGAATTTACATACAACACTAGCTTAGTACATATATAGTGGGACTTATAAGGTGACGATCCCACCTGGTAAAACAGGTTACCGACAACTACATGTTACGACTGGGAGGTCGTGATTCAGCAACAGTATGCATTAGCAGGAGGAAAAATAGATCACCATATGTTTGTCCTCATATGGTGATCTCTTTGTCCTCCTGCTAATGCATACGTTGCTGAATCACGACCTCCCAGTCGTAACATGTAGTCGGTAACCTGTTTTAGCAGGTGGTATCGTCACCTTAGTCCACTATATATGTACTAAGTTAGTGTTGTATGTAAATTCGGAGCTGCTGTTGCTATGCACTATATATGTGTTAGTCTGTCATGTTGTTATATGAATCTGAACCACTTGTGTGTGCTGCACTTTATGTATTGTATCTGTATCCTGCTTCTCTTCATTGGGGCTTCTTCCTGCATATCCTGCATATCCTGCATAGCTATGTCATGTCCATCCTGCATAACCTTCTTCCTATATTTATTTTTCAAAGAGAATACAAACAAAAATTATTAGTGTAGAGTTAGTGAAATACTGATCAATGTCTAGAATTGGAATAGATCAAGAACCTACTCTCAGCATCGCGTATGTAATCTCGGGTGAGATTGGTCCAATAGTTCTTTAGCACCCTCCCACAATGTTTAGCATTTGTATTAACTAGAAGATAATGAAACATCAAATCAGAAAATGATATTGATATTAAAAAAGTAAACATTTAGCTTCAATAAAAAAATATAAACATGCATGCCTCTAAAATTGTGATCTTTTATCAATTAACAATCCTTCATTGTGATCTCCGCGCACATATAAGTCATCATTAGCTTCAATATTTTCTGGAGTTGGCAACCCAACTGAGAATGGACTGGAGTCATCATATTTATCATAGTACTCTTCTTCATCTATAGGATCTTCAATGAACTATCTTTTACCATGAAGAACAACTGACCATTTATCATTTGCAGGATCATTGATATAAAATACTTGTTTCGCCTGTGATGCCAATATGAATGGTTCATCCTTCTCGCCAATCTTTTCAAAGTTCACTAAAGTGAAACCCAATTCATCCACTATAACTCCTTTGGTGTTATCAACCCAATTACATTTGAAGAGCGGAATTCTGAAATCTATGTAGTCAAATTCCCATATCTCTTCAATGACACCGTAATATGACATTTTAGCTTCACGTGGACTCTTATCCTTTGCACTTGCAAAAAACATAGTCGATGCTTGAAGGGTGACCCCACTGTTTTGGACGACACTCTTATCATCTTGGCGCTTTGTGTAATATGTGAATCCATTAATGTCATACCCTTCATAAGACATAACAGTCAACTTTGGTTTAAAGGCGAGGCATTTGATAGTTTCAGTAATATCATCTGGTGTTTGAGATAGTTGATGTAAGACTTTATCTTCAAACCACTTAATAAAAGTCTTGTTATGCTCTCTAGCAAGCCACATTGTATTGGCTCGAGGATATTGTCTTTTGATGAAATTGGTATGTTCCTCGATATAAACGTTCACTTCATCCATGTTGTGTAAAATATACAAATGACCTTGTTCCAACTGCTCACGGCTGATTACTTTCACACGTGATCCCAAAATTCCTTTGCCAAATAGCTCGTCAATATTCTTGTCATTATCAGGAGTGTCATTACCACTGAGAAAGTCATTACAGAAATCCATAACCTCTCTCGCCACATTACCTTCAATAATACTCCCTTCAGGCCGATAACGGTTTCGAACATCACCTTTAAAAACGCTCATGTATCGTTCAAAGTGATACATCCAATGCAAGAAAATCGGGCCCAAGATTTTCACTTCCCTAGTCAAGTGGACAACAAGATGTACCATGATATCAAAGAACGAAGGAGGGAAATACATCTCAAGATGACATAGGGTAACAACCACTTCTCTTTGCAAATTATCGAGAGTCTCAGGGTCAATAACTTTGCTGCAGAGACTGTTGAAAAAGAAACAAAGTCTGGTGATTGCAAACCTTACATGCTTCGGCAATATAGATCGAATTACCACGGGCAATATTTGTTGCATTAGAGTGTGACAATCATGAGATTTAAGTCCTATCAACTTCAGATCTTTCATTGATACCAATCTACGGATGTTGGATGAGTAACCATTTGGCACCTTAACATTTATCAAGCATTCACAAAACTGGAAAGTCATTAATAGTGCAAAACAACATAGCATGCAAACGAAACGTCTCTCTTCGTGAAGCATCATAGGTCATCACACCTTCACCCCAGAGTTTCTTTAAGTCATCAATCAAAGGTTCAAGATAAACATCGATGTCATTTCCAGGTTGTTTAGGGCCCGATATCAACAACGACAACATTACGTACTTATTTTTCATACACAGCCAGGGAGGAAGATTGTATATAACAAGCATGACTAGACAAGTGCTATGTTGGCTACTCAATGTCCCGTACGGATTCATCCCGTCTGTACAAAGCCCAAGTCTTAGATTCCTGACTTCTTCACCAAATTCAGGGTACAATACATCAATCTTCTTCCACTGTGGGGAATCAGACGCATGTCGTAGGATCCCATCATTATTTTTCTTAACATCTGCATGCCACCTCAAATTCTTCACATCTATCGGATTGGCAAACAAGCGTTGAAACCGTGATATTATAGGTAGATACCACATCACCTTGGCAGGAGAACCAGTTTTGGACTCCCCCGAAGTCGTCAATTTATACCGTGACGCACCACATTTTGGACAATCTTTCAAATCTGCATAGTCCTTTTGAAATAATACACAATCATTAGGGCATGCGTGTATCTTCTTGGCATCCATTCCCATTGGGCACAACAATTTCTTTACCTGGTATGTTGAGATTGGCAGCTGGTTTCCTTCAGGAAGCATTTCTTTCAACAAAGACAGCAATGACGTGAAGCTTTTGTCGCTCCATCTATTGTTAGCCTTCAACTTATACAATCTCAACACAGCGTTAAGCTTCGTAAACTTAGTACAACCTGTGTATAACGGCATCTCAGCATCATGCACAACGTTTCTAAAAATGGGAGGTGGGTCAGTGTGCTCTACCCCACAACTATCCAGCATCGCATCAACGATGTCTACTGGAACTGGTTCATTCACATCTACGTCATCGTAGGCAATTTCTTCTTCCATAAGCACTGCTATCAAAATCCACTGGTTTCGGGTTTGAAATCTCTCCATGCCAGTGCCATTCTGTATAGCCTTGTATAATCCCATTGCACATGACATGAGTCATGATTTCGTCACCAGTGTTGACTTTTAAGTTGTTACCACAATGTCTACATGGACAGTAGAACCTATCTCCAGGTTGTTTCCTATGTTCCTCGGCAAATTTAATGAACTGGTGAAGACCAGAAATAAACTCTGGGGTGCAGCGATTGCGAATGGACATCCATGATCTATCCATTCGATGATCAAAGAAAAAACAAGTATATATTAGGACAAGATTAGGGTCTAGGGTTAACAAATACATGTGATGTCATTATTATATATAATAAATGTGTACCACCTATCCATTCTTGAACACCTAATCTCACTAGTAAATGTATAATGTGTATTGGGTTTTCAAGAAAATTTCGGCAGCATTTCCCCGCTGTTTTCCAAGTACATATGTACTTAGAGAACAAACGGGGAAATGCTGCCGAAATTTTCTTGAAAACCCAATACACATTATACACTTACATCCTAAGCGAGATTAGGTGTTCAAGAACAGTCCCAAACTGGGGACTATCCAAGATTTACTCCTAATGAGTAAATCTTGGATGGGTTTCTAGGCCAACAAATAATGTATTGTCATTCTTATACCTAAAATCCTAGTTCTTCAAGTTAGGGCGATTATTGATGTCTTTAAAAGCATGATTGGCAATTTAGGGAAAAGTTCATCATTTACATTCCAAGCATGTCACATGTGTGCATTACAGTTCATCATTAAGCAAGATATAAGCAAGTATGTCATATTAAAATAGACTAAACAATATGAGAAAATAGTAGTGTAATCATGCAAATGGGAACATTCATGGGAACACACACTTCAGTTATAAGCATTCATGTAGCAACTTTCAGTTCCATTCATGGGAACACACACTTCAGTTATAACAATAACTAAACAAAGGGGTTGGTGTACCCCTAAACATGCGCATAATTAAAAAAACTATTAATACAGACAAGTCTAGATAGATAGACAACTAAATACTACACCAACATGGTCCCGCATGCATCAGTAACTTCTTTTTTATGATGAAGCTATGTCACGAAGCTCCTCACTATATTTAGACGAATCTGAACTGACAGGGGCCTCAGATTCAGATTCCTCATAGATGATATCAGACGTCGTGCGCTCATACCGCAGAAGATGATCGGGGGTCTCGCAGTTGTTGTTGGTTATCCAAACTTTGATGGAATTATGGCCAACTGGATGAAGAAAAAGCCTGTTCCAACGGACCAGATGCAGCTCTCCAATCCAATCACGCCAACCAGATTTTGATACAAGATTTCCCGCCAAATCATACTCAACCTCAATAACATGTGAATAATTACCAAAAGTTAGGGTCACTTTACCAGGCATGTAG
Organism: Alisma plantago-aquatica; assembly: GCA_963693085.1. Classification (NCBI taxonomy): domain Eukaryota; kingdom Viridiplantae; phylum Streptophyta; class Magnoliopsida; order Alismatales; family Alismataceae; genus Alisma; species Alisma plantago-aquatica. The sequence continues at coordinate 1,347,645,812 of OY856410.1, read as the reverse complement.
TGTCTTCCTTTTAGAAAATGCCAATGTTTGGGTATGACCAATTGGTTTAAGGAACGATCATCTAGGATGATGTCCAATTGTTCTTCAATAGGGAACGTTAACATTGACATAGAGGCCCAGTTCATAGTGACTATTATGGGTGGACAGAGACTGCACAATATTAGTATTAACAAAGTGTAAGTACATATAACGATGTTATATATTTTCAGAAAAAGTTGTATAACATCAGTTAACCTTTTATTGCTTGTCATAACCAACTTTATTGTGGTAGACATGATAGCTTGAAAAGAAGTCTACAAATGTAATTAGAGAACAAACAAAGAAATGCTCCTAATGAGTAAATCTTGGACGGGTTTCTAGGTGCTTACTAAAATAGAACCATTATATGGAACTAATCCTACATTATACACATACTTTTCCTGAGTAAGATAATGTGCACTTCATGGAATTATTAAGATCTGAATATATATAAGTTGTTTCTACCTACTTTGATGGGATTTTATAACATTCGAGTCTTCCATTTATAACATTAAGATCTGAATATATATAAGAATCCCATTTGATACACACGATTGAGAATCTTTCACGATACTAGGAAAATACACTAACTAGATATTCATTTAGGTGTTAGACATCCATATGTGTATGAGCCCTAATTAAAACTGATTCTCATAAGAAGTAAATAAATTTAAAAAAAAATTCCCAGCAGCAGGGCGGCACCTTGAGGGAAGACGAGCAGAGGAAGAAGAAGAAGGCAGGGCGGGCACCTTGAGGGAAGAGGAGCAACGGCCGAGGCAAAGTCCTAGAAGCTTCCGGCGGCGAAGAGAGGAGCGGCGGAGAGGGCGGCGAGGCTAGGAGACCTAGCTGCTACCGGCGACGGCGGAGAAGAGGCCGGCGGGCGAAGAAGAGGCCGGCGGGCGGAGAAGAGGCCGACGATGGAGGAGAGGCTGGCAGGCAGAGAGGGAGGCCGGCAGGCGGGCGGAGAGGGAGGCTGACTGCTTCTCGCTCGACGGCGATGAGCGGCGAGCACGAAGGAAGGAGCGGCGGCGGCATGGAGCAAGGGAAATCGCCGGAGCTAGGGAAATCGGGAACGAAATAGGGAAATGGGAAGAATCGTTCGGGCAGGGTGAGCAATTAAGTTGAAAATACGTGTCGGTTATTTAAATAACCGACAACTAAACCAACAGTGTCGGTTCTTTGCCACAAACCGACAACTATACTAGATTATAGTCGTCGATTTTTGATTAAACGACAACCGACAACTATTCCTATCTCACGAATACCCTTTAGTCGTCGGTTATTTAGTTATGAACCGACGCAATATGTAAAATATTGGAGCCAATTATTTCGCTGGAATTTTGGGTTTGGCGGTTGATTTTAGGTGTCGGTTTTTTATTAATTAACCGACACTTAATAAAAGCGGTACCCGTGTTTGGTCGACCTTCACGGATTGGATGTCGGTTTTTGTTCAAAACCGACACAGTAGGGTTTATGTGTTGGTTTTTGTATACAACCGACACCTTGAAAAGTGACTTTATAAGCCATTTCTGTAGTAGTATATAGTAATACCTTTAAAGATAATGTTGTCTCACTTACGAACAAAAGACTTCGTCTTTCCTTCCTTATTGTTTAAGTAAGATTATTCTCTATATCTTCGGTGAGACTTTGTTGTATGATTCCGAAGTTAGCTTACACACCAAACAGCTTTATTTTCGGGGCAGAAAGTTGTGTAAAGGGTAGGCTAAGACTTTTTGGGTTTTTCATCTTGTTTTCCATCAGTCCATCCAGGTAAGGGTCCGTTAGTAGGCAAGTAGTCCCTGCAGTCCAAGCCAGTTGGCTTTAGAGCAGTGATTTCACATCCTACATACCACTGCCCCAGATCTACCATGCCTTAAGATGGGTACTTTTGGAAAACAAGCAGGTATATATATATATATATATATATATATATTCTTTTCTTTTATTGGGTACAACTCTCATGCTTTTATTCATACTCATAAGGCTTCTCTCTATTTTTGGGATTTTTTTGTTGGGTAAAGGGGAAACAAAGAGATTTCTGCTGTTTGGGCAGCTTTTTTCCTTCTCCATACTCGTCTCTTAGCTTTTTGTGAGATTATTATATTTTTCGAAATTTTTGGCATGGAAAAACGTAATCTTCTGTTCATTTGAAGCAGCATTATCAGAAAGATATAACAAAACTTGTATCTCGTTAAGCACAAAGAAAACTAACTTTGCAAGTAGTTGCATCAGGTTTTTACTAATATAGGATTTGTACATATGTAGGGGAATTATATGAGCATATATATGTACACATGATACAGGAAAGAACAAAAGAATAAAGAATTCGAGACAAAATTTTGTACCTCCCTCACTGGTACATGGTGCCCCCCCCCCCAAACTTGCTCCACACTCTGTCCCAGAGTTGTGAAGTAGATAAGGTAGGATAATGTTGATCCAGTGAGGGTTAGCCGATGAGCGCTCCTACGTCAGATAGAAGCTCCCACACGTACTCTCCTCTCTTGATGTGATAATCGATGTGTTCGAGCTGGTCAGGCGCTGCTTTGTTTGCTATCCATTCTAGGACAAAGATGCCGCAGTCGTTAGATAGGGAAACTGTTGCGGGCTACGGTGGCAGAACTGGAGTTCGTGCCATTTCCTTGCTTGCATGTCCAAGATTGGTTGTATCATCTTTGCCACCTCGTCGTAGTATTTTTGAGTTAAGCGTTCGACAGATGACAACGGTTCTGATGTACACCACACTGGATGGTTCTTGTTGCTGTCCGAGCTGTTGTAAAAGATTCCGGCTCGTTGCCGAGTGTACACCGTAAGGAGCGTCCAATGGTTATAATGCAATATTGGCAGAAAAATTTGGCTAGGGACCCCGCTTTCCAACTCTTTAAAAAAAAGCTTCTTTGCTCCTGTTTCATCGGCTAGGCAGACGTCGTTGAACAACATCGGATGGGCTATGTATGCGTGTTCGAACTTTGACTGTAATATTTGGATGCAAGCGGTAAATACAGATACCGCCACACATCCTCCTTCTTTAACCACGTCCCTCAGATCATCTACTGGGACTACCACATTGCCTTCCTTGTAAATGACATCTCCCGGGGTAGCATCTGCTAACTTCAGAAGGATTTCATCTACCTGCTCATATGTGAGTGTAGCGCACGAGAAGTGGTCAAAGTTTTTTATTAGCCCTTCTGTACCGCTAGGCGAAGCAGTGTCTTCCATCCCGTGCACTTTTCGCAGGGTCTCTAACTGCTTACCTGCCCCGTGGGTGTCAGTTTCTAGTTCCGCTTCTTTCTTTGCGGAGCTACTGGATTGTGAAGATTCGTCCTCTTGGTCATCATCTAGTAGCTTATCAGGTTCCCCTGCATCTCGAAAATAACGCCCGTCTTTGATCAGTAGCATGGTGTGTGTGCCCCTGCGGTGATAGAAACATGTGCCCCTAAGGGCCCTCAAGTTGCCAAAAGTACTGAGCACCTCAATGGCACTTAAGACGACTAAGGCGTTGTTTCCGCTTCCCTCTTCATATGAATCTTCATTGTCACTTTCTCCCCGACGTTGTTCCTGGTCATTCTGATTTCTTCTTTGCCTCTGACGGTGACGGCGTCTGTGTCTGTGATGATCCTCCTCGTACTCTCCTGAGTCTGGATCTTCGTGTTGAGGATCACCGTCGTACCTGTCGTTGCCTTCAGGCGGGGGCGAATCAGGCCTCCTCCCTTGGCGTTCGCATCCAGAATGGGGTGGCTCAATGCGAGGTGGCATGACGGTTGGAGTTGGTGCTCAGTGGAACAGATCACCATTCTTCTGAGTACCTATTAGTGGCACGAGGAATCAAGTTTAGAAGATAGATCTATTAATCTCAAGCAAAGAATAATAGTAAGGAAAAGAAAAAGAAAAAGAGTGTTGTCAAACTCATTGCTAAGCTTGAGGCATAAGAGTGTAGTTAGTGGATTCGGATTCGTCAACAATGCCATTTTGCCTCGTTCCCTGGCAACGGCGCCAAAAAGTTGACCGGCCTAAATCGTGCGTCCTAAAATTGGAGGAGGATTTGAGATAGTCGAGCTTTTACATTTATAAACCCAAATCCTTCTAGGCCCCCGCAACTTTGCTTACGGGGTCGAAGTAGATATACGGGGTCTAACACAGGGACAAGGGTGGTAGTGTTGAGAACCCAAAATCGTCACGCTACACTCCGGCAGGTATAAAGAGATGATAAATTGCCCAGAAGGGAAACAGTAAGGTGTCACGAACAAAACCAGAAGACTATCTCCAAGTGGAGTTACTAGAAAGATTTAAGGTTTTAGTCATTTTGTAGTTTTTAGAGGTTTTCTTGCAACAGAAACAGAAGGATAAAACTAGGGCTAGAGCAAGGTACGAAGGATAAAACTACATCATAACAAGCGGCACCGGTAACATCCTGCACCCCTCCTCTCAGAGCGGGTACCTCTAACCAAGCCTCGGCACCCCTCTCGAGGTTGCTGGGCTCAAAGTTAGAGTGGAATGTTACTGAAACGACTCCGTTCCAGACACTCTCGTACACTAGAATCGAACCAAACACTAGAGCCACAACACAACTCTCAAAGTTGTTGCGACGGGAAAACACGATTCGGTAGCTAAGCGAAACGCGATCCAAACATACAAGCTAGAGTTCAGATATCAAGCATAACAGTCATCCAACATATTGTACCAAGCATAGAGCAACAAGTAATTAAGCTTTTCTATTTCCACAAACAGTAAGGGTCTTAATACATTGCGTAATTAAAGAATTTAAATAACAGAATTAAAGATATGTATCGCCTCCTTGATGTAGAAGGGCGACAGGCTACAGTGGACCACCCCGCCCGATACTGGTCAGAGCCTCACTCGATACCGGTCAGAGCCTAGCCCGATACAACCATGTCAGGCGGCATGCTCTCTCGAGCGGCTCATCGTGACGACCGACTGTATCATTCAAGGACCTGGTCGATACGCTCAAGTCGGGCGACACACCCTCTCAGGCGGCACGCATGACAGGTGAAGCATATCGGGTTCGATATCGTGTCGGGCATGGAGCGACAAGTTCCACTGTCGAGGAGTCGTGTCGGGCGTCATCGTCGGCCGATATCGGCCCGCAGTGTTGCCCAGGACGGTCCTAAGTGAACCATCCCTTCCCTCTCGGGCGAGGAAGGGCTCATCTAGTGTCGCCCGATACGAGCACTGGGGCGCGATACTCCAGCTCTCGCCGTTCCCTCCGAAGATCACTCAACTGTCTGAATTCTGAAGTATCCGAACTGACCCAGCTGTCTTTTTGGCTCCCTGTAGCTGCTATTTATAGGCAGCAGTTGGGGGAAGTTATGGTGCTTGAAGCGCCACGTGTCCTCCTCATTTGCGGGTCGGTGGACGGCCGATACTAGTATTGCTCGGCTCAGGAGTGTTGGCTAATCGATCACGTGGCGGGCGGCACGCCTGCCGGTGGGTGGCTGTGTCGCTCGACAAGCCTTGGCTGCCGGGCGAGATTGGCTCCCTGTCGGGTAAAGGGTGTGTCGTCCGTCAGTTTCTTCTGGCGCGACATCCCTTTGTCGTGAGTCATGGTGTCGCTCCCCCTTGTCGGGAAGGGGTCGTATCGGGCGTCAGGAAGGCCGAAACAGACTTGGACTTATTTGTGGGCCGGGACGGCCTTATTGTGTCAAAATGGAGTAAAAACTCTGTAAAAGATGAAAATATTTGATTAAGAGCATTGCCCGGCCATTTATTGCGAAAGTGCATATAAAAGAGAGGAAAATAGCAGAAAAGGGCAGTTTTGATAATAGAATAAAGGCCAAAAACATCACAAAATTTGGTGTTATCAACTCCCCCAAAATTAGCGTTTTGATTGTCCTCAATCAATATTTAAACTTTATTTAGTGATGCTTCTCCTTGCGCAGTATAGTTCTCATGCCAAGAGGTAAAACAAGTATAGTAATGCCTTTAAAGATAATGTTGTCTCACTTACGAACAAAAGACTTCGTCTTTCCTGCCTTATTGTTTAAGTAAGATTCTTCTCTACAGCTTCGGCGAGACTTTGTTGTATGATTCTGAAGTTAGCTTACACACCAAACAGCTTTATTTTCGGGGCAGAAAGTTGTGTAAAGGGTAGGCTAAGGCTTTTTGGGTTTTTCATCTTTTTTTCCATCAGTCCATCCAGGTAAGGGTCCGTTAGCAGGCAAGTGGTCCCTGCAGTCCAAGCCAGTTGGCTTTAGAGCAGTGATTTCACATCCTACGTACCACTGCGCCGGATCTACCATGCCTAAAGATGGGTACTTTTGGAAAACAAGCGGGTATATATATATATATATATATATATATATATATTTTCTTTTCTTTTATTGGGCACAACTCTCATGCTTTTATTCATACTCATAAGGCTTCTCTCTCTTTTTGGGATTTTTTTTGTTGGGTAAAGGGGAAACACAGAGATTTCTGCTGTTTGGGCAACTTTTTTCCTTCTCCATACTCGTCTCTTAGCTGTTTGCGAGATTATTATATTTTTTGAAATTTTTGGCGTGGAAAAACATAATCTTCTGTTCGTTTGAAGCAGCATTATCAGAAAGATATAATGGAACTTGTATCTCGTTAAGCACAAAGAAAACTAACTTTGCAAGCAGTTGCATCAGGTTTTTACTAATATAGGCTTTGTACATATGTAGGGGAATTATATGAGCATCTATATGTACACATGATACAAGAAAGAACAAAAGAATAAAGAATTCGAGACAAAATTTTGTACCTCCCTCACTGGTACATGGTACCCCCCCCAAACTTGCTCCACACTCTGTCCCAGAGTTGTGAAGTAGATAAGTTAGGGTAATGTTGATCCAGTGAGGGTTAGCCGATGAGCGCGCCTACGTCAGATAGAAACTCCCACATGTACTCTCCTCTCTTGCTGTGATAATCGATGTGTTGGAGCTGGTCAGGCGCTGCTTTGTTTGCTATCCATTCCAGGACAAAGATGTCGCAGTCGTTAGATAGGGGAAATTGTTACGGGCTGCGGTGGTAGAACTAGAGTTCGTGCCATTTGCTTGTTTGCATGTCCAGGAATGGTTGTATCATCTTTGCCACCTCGTCGTAGTATTTTCGAGTTAAGCGTTCGAAGGACGACAACGGTTCTGATGTACACGACACTGGATGGTTCTTGTTGCTGTCCGAGATGTTGTAAAAGATTCCTGCTCATTGCTGAGTGTACACCGTCAGGAGCGTCCAATGGTTATAATGCAATATTGGCAGAAAAATTTGGCTAGGGACCCCACTTTCCAACTCTTCCAGAAAAAGCTTCTTTGCTCCTGTTTCATCGGCTAGGCAGACGTCGTTGAACAACATCGGATGGGCTATGTATTCGTGTTTGAACTTTGACTGTAATATTTGGATGCAAGCAGTAAATACAGATACCGCCACACATCCTCTTTCTTTAACCACGTCCCTCATATCATCTACTGGGACTACCACATTGCCTGCCTTGTAAATGACATCTCCGGGGGTAGCATCTGCTAACTTCAGAAGGATTTCATCTACCTGCTCCTGTGTGAGCGTAGCGCACGAGAAGCGGTCGAAGTTTTTGATCAACCCTTCTGTACCACTAGGCGAAGCAGTGTCTTCCATCCCGTGCACTTTCCGCAGGGTCTCTAACTGCTTGCCTGCCCCGTGGGTGTCAGTTTCTAGTTCTGCTTCTTTCTCTGCGGAGCTGCTGGATTGTGAAGATTCGTCCTCTTGGTCATCGTCCAGCAGCTTATTAGGTACCCCTGCGTCTCAAAAATAGCGCCCGTCTTTGATCAGTAGCATGGCGTATGTGCCCATGCGGTGATAGAAACATGTGCCCCTAAGGGCCCTCAAGTTGCCAAAAGTACTGAGCACCTCAATGGCACTTAAGATGACTAAGGCGTTGTTTCCGCTTCCCTCTTCATATGAATCTTCACTGTCGCTTTCTCCCCGGCGTTGATCCTGGTCGTTCTGATTTCTTCTTTTCCTCTAACGGTGACGGCGTCTGTGTCTGTGATGATCCTCCTCGTACTCTCCTGAGTCTGGATCTTCTTGTTGAGGATCACCGTCGTACCTGTCGTTGCCTTCAGGCGGGGGCAAATCAGGTCTCCTCCCTTGGCGTTCACCTCCAGAATGGGGTGGCTCAACCCAAGGTGGCATGACGGTTCGAGTTGGTGCTCAGTGGAACAGATCACCATTCTTCTGAGTACCTATTAGTGGCACGAGGAATCAAGTTTAGAAGATAGATTTATTAATTTCAAGCAAAGAATAATAGTAAGGAAAAAGAAAAAGAAAAAGAGTGTTGTCAAACTCATTGCTAAGCTTGAGGCACAAGAGTGTAGTTAGTGGATTCAAATTCGTCAACAGTGCCATTTTGCCTCGTTCCCTGGCAACGGCACCAAAAAGTTGACCGGCCTAAATTGCGCGTCCTAAAATTGGAGGCAGATTTGAGGTAGTCGAGCTTTTACATTTATAAACCTGAATCCTTCTAGGCCCCTGCAACTTTGCTTACGGGGTCGAAGTAGATATACGGGGTTGAACACAGGGACAAGGGTGGTAGTGTTGAGAACCCAGAATCGACACGCTACACTCCGGCAGGTATAAAGAGATGATAAATTCCCCAGAAGGGAAACAATAAGGTGTCACAAACAAAACAAGAAAACTATCTCCAAGTGGAGTTACTAGAAAGATTTAAGGTTTTAGTCATTTAGAAGTTTTTAGAGGTTTTCTTGCAACAGAAATAGAAGGATAAAACTAGGACTAGAGCAAGGTACGAAGGATAAAACTACATCATAACAAGCGACACCGGTAACATCCTGCACCCCTCCTCTCAGAGTGGGTACCTCTAACCAAGCCTTGGCACCCCTCTCGAGGTTGTTGGGCTCAAAGTTAGAGTGGAATGTTACTGAAACGAATCTGTTCCAGGCACTCTCGTACACCAGAATCGGACCAAACACTAGAGCCACAACACAACTCTCGAAGTTGTTGCGACGGGAAAACACGAGTCGGTAGCTAAGCGAAACGCGATCCAAACATGCAAGCTAGAGTTTAAATATCAAACATAGCAGTCATCCAACATATTGTACCAAGCATAGAGTAGCAAGTAATTAAGCTTTTCTATTTCCACAAACAGTAAGGGTCTTAATACATTGCGTAATTAAAGAATTTAAATAACAGAATTAAAGATATGTATCGCCTCCTTGATGTAGAAGGGCGACAGGCTACAGTGGACCACCCTGCCCGATACCGGTCAGAGCCTAGCCCGATACAGCCATGTCAGGCGGCACGCTCTCTCGAGCGGCTCATCGTGATGACCGACTGTATCGTTCAAGGACCTGGCTGATACGCTCAAGTTGGGCGACACACCCTCTCGGGCGGCACGCATGACGGGTGAAGCGTATCGAGTTCGATATCATGTCGGGCATGGAGCGACAAGTTCCACTATCGAGGAGTCGTGTCGGCATCATCGTCGGCTGATATCGGCCCGCAGTGTCGCTCAGGACAGTCCTAAGTGAACCATCCCTTCCCTCTCGGGCAAGGAAGGGGTCACCTAGTGTCGCTCGATACGAGCACTGGGGCGCGATACTCCAGCTCTCACCGTTCCCTCTGAAGATCACTCAACTGTCTGAATTCCAAAGTATCCGAACCGACCCAGCTGTCTTTTCGGCTCCGTGTAGCTGCTATTTATAGGCAGCGGTTGGGGGAAGTTATGGTGCTCAAAGCGCCACGTGTCCTCCTCATTTGCGGGTCGGTGGACGACCGATACTGGTATCGCTCGGCTCAGGAGTGTCGGCTAATCGATCACGTGGCGGGTGGCACGCCTGCCGGTGGGTGGCTGTGTCGCCCGACAAGCCTTGGCTGCCGGGCGAGATCGGCTCCCTATCGGGTAAAGGGTGTGTCGTCCGTCAGTTTCTTCTGGCGCGGCATCCCTTTGTCGTGTGTCATGGTTTCGCTCCCCCTTGTCGGGCAGGGGTCGTATCGGGCGTCAGGAAGGCCGAAACAGACTTGGACTTATTTGTGGGCCGGGACGGCCTTATTGTGTCAAAATGGAGGAAACACTCTGCAAAAGATGAAAATATTTGATTAAGAGCGTTGCCCAGCCATTTATTGCGAAAGTGCATATAAAAGAGAGGAAAAAAGCAGAAAAGGGCAGTTTTGATAACTGAATAAAGGCCAAAAACATCACAAAATTTGGTGTTATCACCATACCTCATCCTAAAAGCTGACTTTGGTATATCCTCCTCCTTAATCCTCAACTGATGATATCCAGACCGTAGGTCGATCTTTGATAACATGGTAGCACTGTGTAATTGATCAAATAGATCGTCTATCCTCGGCAATGGGTACTTGTTCTTGATCATAACTTTGTTTAACTGCCGGTAATCTATGCACAAATGCATCGACCCTGTAACATCCCTGACCTGGGTTATGTGCTAGTCCTAGATGTTTTTCCTAATAAGGTTGAGTAGATGCTTAATATTATCTTGAAAAAAGTAATTAGGGCTCATGAGAAACTTATGTTTCAATTTTGGTCCTGTTTGAATAATGTTGAAGCAATGTTTGCCTATTTTGGACTAAAGTGCAAATTACCCTAGTTGAGGGGTTAAATTGCAAATGTCACATGATAAGATGTTCCTTTGATGTTGAGACATCATAAGAATGAATATGACATAGTGGTATGGTTTTCACAAGCTTGGGCACCAAGATTAAGCTTATAAAGCAATCTTTGTGTATTAAAACCTAGTTTTGGTGTAATGTGCAATTTACCCAAAACATAGGGTTCAATATGCAAATTACCACTTCAACAAGGTCCCTAATGTTTCTTTGCATCATGTAGAGCAAATAAAATGAAAGGGGCGTCTCATTTGAATTAAGTTGGAGGAGAGAGAATCTTGATATTAAAATAATCAAGATTTAATCCTAAGTGAAACCCTAATTCAATTTAGGGCAAAAATATATGTATTAATTAAAGGACTTTAAACCAAAATTAAAATAGTTGAATTCATATGTGTTTGGATGAGCTTAAAGCTTTGAAAATGCACGATCATATCCTAAGGAGGTGAAATTCCACTCACCATTATAATAAGAAAAAGAATTTCCACTCAAATATGGATATTCTTATTATAAGGGTTAAGGTGCTTAATTTCTTTTCCCGTAATTCATGGATAATGGAAGGGAACTCAGTGGGGATAGAGATGACCTTGCATGCAAGAAACCAAGGGGGAAGTGGTGGCAACAATTTTGGAATGAAAAGACTTTTATAAAGAATTTTCTCTCTCATCAATTTTCTTATAAAAGTACCCTTTCCAAGCCAAAACAAAGGCTTTTTCAGATTCTTTTCTTTCCCCTTGCTTGGAAAACGACCAAGGAGCTGTGGAGGATCAGGAGGAAGACCCCCAACCTGTTGGTAAGGTTCTTGACCTCCTTTCACCTTGAATCCATGGTGAAAATCAAAAATCAATTTATGAATTCTTCATATCTCGATCCCCTCTTCAATTCTAACCAATTCTTTTCACTCAAATCTTGAGGACGACCCTTGGAATAGTGAAAGGAGTTGCATCCACCATTTTTTCCGTGAGATTGGGGCTTTGGATCTCAATTGGAGGTGGGTTTTATAACTTGAACCCTTAATTTTATTATTGCAATCAATTCCTTATCAATTGGTGATCATTTCTACATTTCTGAAATTAAGTTTGGTTGATTGATGTAATCTCCATGGAAATCACAGTAGAATTCGTGAGTTTGGAGCTTCATGATGATGACATCATCATAAGAACACACCTCCCCAAATATCTAGGGCAAACGGTTTCAATGTTGAGTCCAAACGGTTTCACCAAACCATTTGGTGACCAAACAGTTTGCAAACCGTTTGGTGGTTTGAGTTCCAAACCGTTTGGAATGGTTGACCATTTGAGATGTTTGACCATTTTAAGATATATGTTGTGGTACTTGGATCTTGATCCAACGGTTCCAATTGGTTTACCTTGATGGTTTCAAATGTGATTGATTCCTTAGTTGCAAACCCTAATCGGCTAAGTGCTGATTTTGAAATTGGTTGAGATGATGTTTTGGGTTGATTAACCCAAACGGTTTCAAAACCATTTGGGGATCACCCAAACTGTCTCAAGACCGTTTGAGGGTCACCCAAGACTGTTCGGAGGTCTAGGGTTAAGTACGGCTAAGTGTTTTAAGGTCCAAAGGCACCAAATTGAATTGCAACTAAGTGTTGATTTGATAATCAATTCAATGGTCCAAAACCCTAATTAGATGTCATGGATTTTGATGATGGAATGGGAAAACGATCTCAAGACCGTTTGCAGATCAACAAAATGGACTCAAGACCGTTTGGTGGTCTTCCAAGACCATTTGAGGTCAGGTCATATCATGTGATGATGATAGTTCATTTATTTCAATTGATTTGGTTCCACAATGTCAACCATTGATGGATCCTTGATTTCAAACCCTAAGTGATGGTTTCTTGATTATCAAACATAGTTCAATTGGGTTCAAAACCCTAAATTGAAGGTCTAATTGAATGGTGATTCAATGGTCCAATTGAAGAATGCTTTAGTGGTTCAATTTATAATTGTTCCATGGATTAAAACATTGAGTCGATTGAGTGTTGAAGTGCCTTTTTGGTCCATGCAGTTTTGAGAAGGTTTGGACCAAACGGTCTCAAGACCATTTGGGTCCAAATGGTCTCAAGACCGTTTCGGACGAAACACTCTCAAGACCGTTTGGGACCAAACGATCTCAAACCATTTGGTGACCCAAAGTGCAAACGGTTTCAACATCTATTTTGTTCAATTGGTTTCAAGCACAACTTGTTCAAATGGTTTTCAACAAATTGGTTTATGAGAACCAAGATCATTGAGGGTCTAAGTAATTAACTTTGTGAAGATCAAAATGGTTAATCCATTTGAATATCTCATGTAATTAAAGGTCCAATATGGCAAACCTATTTAGATACTTAATGTAATTGAAGATTTCAATGATTAACCCAATTGATCACTTTGTGGAATTGAAAGTTTAATTGGTCAATACTTTTGAATTCTTTATATAATTGATGGTTTAATTGATTAGACAATTTGGACATCTAATATGATCAAAGGTCAATTAGCTATGTGATTATTAAAGATGTAGACCCATGATGATTGTGAAGGTTAACCCTAGCTATGTGTACTCAAGTGAAGAGTTGACCTAGATTAATCTTGGAGTAGTTAACATCCTAAAGAGGATGAGAGAGAGAATGAGAGAGATGAATTCTTATATAATTAAGCCCTAATTCTCTCATTATGAGTAAACTATGTGATAAGGGTTGATACATAATAATGAGATCATGAAACCCTAATCAATGAGCCCAAACCCTAATTAGAGCAATGCTATGTGTGAAACCCTAATTAGAGCAATGCTATGTGTAAAACCCTAATTAGAGCAATGCTATGTGTGAAACCCTAATTAGAGCAATGCTATGTGTAAAACCCTAATTAGAGCAATGCTATGTGTGAAACCCTAATTAGAGCAATGCTATGTGTAAAACCCTATTTAGAGCAATGTGATGTGTAAAACCCTAATTAGAGCAATGCTATGTGTGAAACCCTAATTAGAGCAATGCTATGTGTGAAACCCTAATTAGAGCAATGCTATGTGTGAAACCCTAATTAGAGCAATGCTATGTGTAAAACCCTAATTAGAGCATTGATATGTGTGAAACCCTAATTAGAGAAATGCTATGTGTAAAACCCTAATTAGAGCAATCCTATGTGTAAAACCCTAATTAGAGAAATGCTATGTGTAAAACCCTAATTAGAGAAATGCTTTGTGTAAAACCCTAATTAGAGCAATGCTCTGTGTAAAACCCTAATTAGAGCAATGCTATGTGTAAAGCCCTAATTAGAGCAATGCTATGTGTAAAACCCTAATTAGAGCAATGGTATGTGTAAAACCCTAATTAGAGCAATGCTATGTGTGAAACCCTAATTAGAGAAATGCTATGTGTAAAACCCTAATTAGAGCAATGCTATGTGTGAAACCCTAATTACAGCAATGCTATGTGTAAAACCCTAATTAGAGCAATGCTATGTGTAAAACCCTAATTAGAGCAATGCTATGTGTGAAACCCTAATTAGAGCAATGCTATGTGTGAAACCCTAATTAGAGCAATGCTATGTGTGAAACCCTGATTAGAGAAATGCTATGTGTGAAACCCTGATTAGAGCAATGCTATATGTGAAACCCTCATTAGAGAAATGCTATGTGTGAAACCCTAATTAGAGAAATGCTATGTGTGAAACCCGAATTAGAGCAATGCTATGTGTGAAACCCTAATTAGAGCAAAGCTATGTGTGAAACCCTAATCTAGGGCAAAGCTGAGTGTTATCATAAATCTAGGGTGATGATGTAACCCTAATTGAGTGTAACAATGAAGGAAACCTTAATTTAATGGGAATTGTACATCCTAACCCTAATTTGGGTATGAGGTAAGAGGAACCTTATTTGGATGTGAATAGAAAACCTTAATCCCTAAAATGGGGTAAGGTGCATGAAACCCTAATATAGGGTAGTGCCACTAATCCTATGTGAAGACCTAGCACTGGGTGATGTGTTGTGAAATCCTAATTTCACATAGTACTAGGTGGAACTTTGATATAGAAGGATGATTATGTAAAACTCTATTGAAGAGTAATACTATGTGAACTCCATAAATATATGGAATATGCTATGTGAATCCTCAAATTATAAGTGTGGAGAATACTATTCCTAATAGTGGAATAGTGATTAATGTTATGACAAATGTAACACCTAGAAAGGTTGATAATGGATATCCTTATATTAATAGTTCCTAACTTAAGGATGAGTCCATAGTATTGGCAACGGTTGTATAATCTAAGTGAGTGACTAATGACCAATACTTTACATGATAATTGTGATGAACTAGTGCATAAAGTATTAGGATGGGGAATACCCTAATACAAACTAAGTGTATGAACTCAAGTAAGATAAAGGTGTTGAGGGAAGTGATACATCAAGATATGATAGATATCACATCCGACACTCCAAAACTGGTATACCTTGATATGTTATAAGTCCAGGATAATTGGATGAATGACACATGAGATGTGTCATGTCAATGCTTACATTGAAATGTAATGCACCCTGTTGAATGTAGGCTAACATGCCTTACAAAAAGGTTAATCCAAACCTATAAACTATGATGTAATCATATTCTGGCAAAGTTGTGAGAGAAACTCATACTTTGTGTTGATAATACATTCAATGATGAATGATGAGAATAAATAAGTATGATTGAATACTTATGTTATCCATATTGATTCCTTGCTATGTGAACCCTAATACAGGGTAATGCTATGTAACCTAATACATGGTATTGCTATGTGAAACCCTAATACAAAGTGATGCTATGTGAAGTTCTAACATAGAGTAATCCTATGTGAAGCTCAAATACAAACTAATGGGTTATGAATGTAATAAGATAACCCTTGTATTGCATAGTACTGAAATGTAATGGTATCATGATTACTAATCATGCAGATATGTTGAGATGATGAGCATAGCCAGGTATGAGCTATGATGTTCTGTATACTTGAAATGTTCTATAAGCCTTCATATGCTTTGTTTCTTAGTGAGAGGTAACCTACAATTAATAAGTCATGTGTTTCATATGATGTGCTAATTATCTTAGATTTTTTATAAGCTTTGTGAACTATGTGCAATGCTTTGTGTAGCAAGAATTATAATGTCCCTGGGTCAGATGATATGAAGGTATGAAGTTACCTAATAAGTGGAAATAAGTGTTCTATGGTGAGTTATGGGTTCAAATACCCAGATTCTATAATCATGATAATGAACTTGTTAAGAAGTGGAAATGTACTTGATGAGATGAGGGACTAAGATCCCAACACCTTGTGAAAAGAGTATGGCTACAGGCCATGACTCCCCAATGACAATGTCAAGCATTAGATATATGATCTAAGCCTGAAGAGAGTTAATGTTGTGGTAATGATTCTATAGTGAATAAATGTTATACATGTTGTTCATATTCCTTAAAGGATAAGTGACATGTTGTTCTATCAAATTATAGTTGTATTGCTTTTGATAAGAATGATGTTCTAATCTGTTATACATTGAATTAACTGCTACCAAACAAATATAATTTCTTTGTGTATATTTATCTTCTTAAGTTGCAATAATAATGTTTCTGGCGGAGAGTTATATCTCTCGCTGGGGCAATTTACAATTGTCTCACCCCCGTGGGAATCACATTTTTAGGTGGACGCGGACGAGGAGGCAGGAATCCTTCAGTAGGTGAAGGGCAAAAACAATAGCAGCTGGGACAGCAGTGAAGTCTCAGCTGGAGACACTGGTTGTTATGCCTTGTATAGATGTAGATAAAGTCCTATGTGTTGTCTCTGTACTCTCAGGTCCTCGGAGTAGTAGTTAGTGCTTTTGATATTTTGGCTCAGTGCCTCGAGATTTTATACTACCTGTGTTTAGCTTTACAGGACAGTTAATGCTTGTAATTCTCAAAAGGAGATGATACAGAATATGTACCTGTGAACAAGAATGTAATTATGTTACTTTGGTTCTATGTGAGAAAGTTTTCCTTTGATGGATCTTTTGATAAAAAGGCTTTAATTTTTAGTGATTTTTGGTAATCTGCTGCTTAGTGAACACTTCCGCATTAGTTAATTATGTTTTTGAGAGTTGTATGCCACAATTTAGTGGTATCAGAGCTCTAGGTTCACTGAGTCTAAAGAGACATAGGACTAAGGTTGTAGAGTCTATTCTAAGTGTCTTCCAGTTTATCTGATAGTATCTTCTACTCACATAGGAGGAGAAGAACTTGAAGATGTCTGGACCACATGAAGAACTTGCTGCGGAGGGCAACACTGTTGCACCAGGAGGAGGTACAGGAGACCATGATAGAGAGGAGCCCGTACCTGAATAGCCCCAGTTCAATCAAGCTGACATGGGGAACCCAGCCCTTCAAGCCATGTTTGGGCAGTTTATGGCTGCCATGACTCACATGATAGATAAGATGCAAATACCTGCACCTAGGGCATCATCCCACCATGAGGGTTATGGAGCCGACAAGACTTTTGAGAGACTTTGTCGGGTTGGAGCCATAGATTATGCTGGTACATCTGATCCATCAGATGCTGATTTGTGGCTAACAGAGCTAGAAAAGGCCTTCAGGATCCTTAATATTCCTGAAGGTGAAAAGGTAAGACATGTTGTGTACCTCCTAAAAGGGAGTGCTGGTCATTGGTGGATGATAGAAGAAGATAAGAGACCAGGTGAAGAAATTGGATGGGAGGTTTTTCGATAAGAATCCGTCAGTAGATACTTCCCTAAGATGTATTAATATGAGAAGATCTCTCAATTTGAGAGGATCAAACAAGGACAGATGAATGTTAGCGAATATGAAGCTAAGTTCATGGAGTTGTTACGGTTTTGTCCGCAAATGGCAGTTAGTGATGAGGAAATAATTCGACGTTTTGAGAAGGGGTTGAATGCTAAATTGACCACTCGTGTGTCTGCTTTAGAGAACAGGGAGAGGTTTGCCACCTTTGTGGAATCAGTAAGGAGGATAGAGAGGTTTGAAATCGAGAAACGACAGACTAGTGGCAAGAAAGTGTACACCCAGACTCAAAAACAAAGGTCCAAAAGTTTTAAAAATCCGAGCTTTTCTGCATAGGCATCGTCATCAAGATTCCATACCCAGACACAATGGATGTCAAGTAGGGATAGGGATCGTAGTAATGTTCCAAATAGAGCCTCCAACATAGCATCAACATCGGTAACTGGACCTCACAGACCCTATTTTGCACCTAGGATCTATTATCAATGTAGACAACTGGGACATCTAGTAAAGGATTGTCCAGGCGGGAATTCAATGATGACTCAACCTCAGGGGCAGAGTCAGCAAGGACCACAAAGGAGGCAGTTTTCTAGTAACCACAGAGGACGTGGACAGACGTCCCAGACATGTCAGATGAAATAAATTCATTCTGATATTTCATTTCCTAATTCTATGTGTTAAAGATATAAAAGTAGTTATTTTTGAACTTCCTTTGACTTGTCCTATAAGGACCCAAGGAAGATGAGAATCTACATCTTATTCAGTATTTCTTAAAATGCTTTATAATCTCTCTTATCTTTGTGATACAAGATGAGATATAGAAGTGATGCCTGGAGAAAATCTAGGAAATGGAAAATCATGTGTGTATAATGATATGAAAAGTGGGGAATATGATAGCAAATAAAGTGCATACTACCTAATCTCAATACTTATATACCCTGGCCAGGTATATGATTATTGAAGATAAGGCAAGTATGAAACTCTTAGATTGTTATCTTTTTTATTACTCTGATCAAGCAGTCATTCTGAAACAATCTAGAGAGTATAATATAATTAAAAGGAAGAGCTATGTGAACATTCCCAACTAAAAGGAAAAGCTATGTGAACATTCCCAACTAAAGAGAAGAGCTATGTGAACATTCTCAATAAAAAGGAAAAGCTATGTGAACATTCCCAACTAAAAAGAAGAGCTATGTGAACATTCTCAAAAAAAGAAGAAGGAAAAGCTATGTGAACATTCCCAACTAAAGAGAAGAGTTATGTGAACATTCTCAACAAAAAGGAAAAAGCTATGTGAACATTCCCAACTAAAAAGAAGAGCTATGTGAACATTCTCAACAAAAAAGGAAAAGCTATGTGAACATTCCCAACTAAAGAGAAGAGCTATGTGAACATTCTCAATAAAAAGGAAAAGCTATGTGAACATTCCCAACTAAAAAGAAGAGCTATGTGAACATTCTCAACAAAAAAAGAGGAAAAGCTATGTGAACATTCCCAACTAAAGAGAAGATCTATGTGAACATTCTCAATAAAAAGGAAAAGCTATGTGAACATTCCCAACTAAAAAGAAGAGCTATGCGAACATTCTCAACAAAAAAAGGAAAAGCTATGTGAACATTCCCAACTAAAGAGAAGAGCTATGTGAACATTCTCAACAAAAAGGAAAAAGCTATGTGAACATTCCCAACTAAAAGAAGATCTATGTGAACATTCTCAACTAAAAGGAAAAGCTATGTGAACATTCCCAACAAAAAGGAAAAGCTAAGTGAACATTCCCAATTACATAGAGTTTGCTAAGTGAACTTTATGAATAAAGGATTACTGAGTGAATTATCTCTGTTAGATATATATGTTTTTCCTTTTGATAAATATTCTTGGGTGATGATAGAAGTATGCTCTTTTATGCTTTTTCCTTTCAATAATATGGACATCATATGTTAGGGGTTTATGCTTTGCATAAACATAAACATTGATAAGGTTGAACTTATGAAAGGAACCTTGTGTGGATTATAGATCCATGATACCTCCATGATATTAAGATATTATGTGGAGACTTGAGAGTATGACAAATGAATAAATCCGTTCCTCCTTTTTCCTGGGATTTCGGGGACGAAATCCTTGTAAGGGGTGGATAATTTGTAACATCCCTGACTTGGGTTATGTGTTAGTACTAGATGATTTGCCTAATAAGGTTGAGTAGATGCTTAATCTTATCTTGGGAAAAGTAATTAGGGCTCATGAGAAACTTATGTTTCAATTTTGGTCCTATTTGAACAATGTTGAAGCAATGTTTGCCTATTTTGGACTAAAGTGCAAAATACCCTAGTTGAGGGGTTAAATTGCAAATGTAGCATGATAAGATGTTCATTTGATTTTTAGACATCATAATAATGAATATGATGTAGTGGTATGGTTTTCACAAGCTTGGGCACCAAGATTAAGCTTGTGAAGCAATATTTGTGTATTAAAACCTAGTTTTGGTGTAATGTGCAATTTACCCAAAACATAGGGTTCAATATGCAAATTACCACTTCAAAAAGGTCCCTAATGTTTCTTGGCATCATGTAGAGCAAATAAAATGAGAGGGGCGCCTCATTTGAATTAATTTGGAGGAGAGAGAATCTTGATCTTAAAATAATCGAGATTTAATCCTAAGTGAAACCCTAATTCAATTTAGGGCAAAAATGAATGTATTAATTAAAGGGATTTCAACCAAAATTAAAATGGTTGAATTCAGATGTGTGTGGATGATCTTAAATCCTTGAAAATGCACGATCATATCCTAAGGAGGTGAAATTCCACTCACCATTATAATAAGAAAAAGAATTTCCACTCAAATATGGATATTCTTATTATAAGGGTTAAGGTGCTGAATTTCTTTTCCCTTAATTCATGGATAATGGAAGGGAACTCGGTGGGGATAGAGATGCCCTTTCATGCAAGAAACCAAGGGGGAAGTGGTGGCAACAATTTTGGAATTAAAAGACTTTTATAAAGAATTTTCTCTCTCATCAATTTTCTTATAAAAGTACCCTTTCCAAGCCAAAACAAAGGCTTTTTCAGATTATTTTCTTTCCCCTTGCTTGGAAAACGACCAAGGAGCTGTGGAGGATCAGGAGGAAGACCCCCAACCTGTTGGTAAGGTTCTTGACCTCCTTTCACCTTGAATCCATGGTGAAAATCGAAAATCAATGCATGAATTCTTCATATCTCGATCCCCTCTTCAATTCTAACCAATTCTTTTCACTCAAAGCTTGAGGACGACCCTTGGAATAGTGAAAGGAGTTTCATCCACCATTGTTTCCGTGAGCTTGGAGCTTTGTAGCTCAATTGGAGGCGGGTTTTATAACTTGAACCCTTAATTTTATTATTGCAATCAATTCCTTATCAATTGGTGATCATTTCTACATTTCCGAAATTAAGTTTGGTTGATTGATGTAATCTCCATGGAAATCACAGTAGAATTCGTGAGTTTGGAGATTGATGATGATGATGACATCATCATAAGCACACACCTCCCCAAATATCTAGGGCAAACGGTTTCAATGTTGAGTCCAAACGGTTTCACCAAACCGTTTGGTGGTTTGAGTTCCAAACCGTTTGGAATGGTTGACCATTTGAGATGGTTGACCGTTTGAAGATATATGTTGTGGTACTTGGATCTTGATCCAATGGTTCCAATTGGTTTACCTTGATGGTTTCAAATGTGATTGAATCCTTAATTGCAAACCCTAATCAGCTAAGTGCTGATTTTGAAATTGGTTGAGATGATGTTTTGGGTTGATTAACCCAAACGGTTTCAAAACCATTTGGGGATCACCCAAACGGTCTCAAGACCATTTGGGGGTCACCCAAGACCGTTTGGAGGTCTAGGGTTAAGTATGGCTAAGTGTTTGAAGGTCCAAAGGTACCAAATTGAATTGCAACTAAGTGTTGATTTGATAATCAATCCAATGGTCCAAAACCCTAATTGGATGTCATGGATTTTGATGATGGAATGGGAAAACGGTATCAAGACCATTTGCAGATCAACCAAACAGACTCAAGACCGTTTGGTGGTCTTCCAAGACCGTTTGAGGTCAGGTCATATCATGTGATATGATAGTTCATTGATTTCAATTGATTTGGTTCCACAATGTCAACCATTGATGGATCCTTGATTTCAAACCCTAAGTGATGGTTTCTTGATTATCAAACCTAGTTCAATTGGGTTCAAAACCCTAAATTGAAGGTCTAATTGAATGGTGATTCAATGGTCCAATTGAAGAATGCTTTGTGGTTCAATTTATAATTGTTCCATGGATTGAAACATTGAGTCGATTGAGTGTTGAAGTGCCTTTTTAGTCCATGCAGTTTTGAGAAGGTTTGGACCAAACGGTCTCAAGACCGTTTGGGTCCTAAGGGTCTCAAGACCGTTTGAGTCCAAATGGTCTCAAGACCGTTTGTGATGAAACGGTCTCAAGACCGTTTGGGACCAAACGATCTCAAACCGTTTGGGGACCCAAAGTGCAAATGGTTTCAACATCTATTTTGTTCAATTGGTTTCAAGTACAACTTGTTCAAATGGTTTTCAACCAATTGGTTTATGAGAACCAAGATCATTGAGGGTCTAAGTAATTAACTTTGTGATAACTTTGTGAAAATCAACATGGTTAATCCATTTGAATATCTCATGTAATTAAAGGTCCAATATGGTTAACCTATTTAGATACTTAATGCAATTGAAGATTTCAATGGTTAACCCAATTGATCACTTTGTGGAATTGAAAGTTTAATTGGTCATTCCTTTTGAATTATTTATATAATTGATGGTTTAATTGATTAGACCATTTGGACATCTAATATGATCAAAGGTCAATTAGATATGTGATTATTAAAGATGTACACCCATGATGATTGTGAAGGTTAACCCTAGCTATGTGTACTCAAGAGAAGAGTTGACCTAGATTAATCTTGGAGTAGTTAACATCCTAAATAGGATGAGAGAGAGAATGAGAGAGATGAATGCTTATATAAGTAATCCCTAATTCTCTCATTATGAGTAAACTATGTGATAAGGGTTTATCCATAATAATGAGATCATGAAACCCTAATCAATGAGGCCAAACTTTAATTAGAGCAATGCTATGTGTAAAACCCTAATTAGAGCAATGCTATGTGTAAAACCCTAATTAGAGCAATGCTATGTGTGAAACCCTAATTAGAGCAATGTTGTGTAAAACCCTAATTAGAGCAATGCTATGTGTGAAACCCTAATTACAGCAATGCTATGTGTAAAACCCTAATTAGAGCAATTCTATGTGTAAAACCCTAATTAGAGCAATGCTATGTGTGAAACCCTAATTAGAGCAATGCTATGTGTAAAACCCTAATTAGAGAAATGCTATGTGTAAAACCCTAATTAGAGCAATGATATGTGTGAAACCCTAATTAGAGCAATGCTATGTGTAAAATCCTAATTTGAGCATTGCTATGTGTGAAACCCTAATTAGAGCAATGCTATGTGTAAAACCCTAATTAGAGCAATACTATGTGTAAAACCCTAATTAGAGCAATGCTATGTGTGAAACTCTAATTAGAGCAATGCTATGTGTAAAACCCTAATTAGAGCAATGCTATATGTAAAACCCTAATTAGAGCAATGCTATGTGTGAAACCCTAATTAGAGCAATGCTATGTGTGAAACCCTAATTAGAGCAATGCTATGTGTAAAACCCTAATTAGAGAAATTATATGTGTGAAACCCTAATTAGAGCAATGATATGTGTAAAACCCTAATTAGAGCAATGCTATGTGTAAAACCCTAATTAGAGCAATTCTATGTGTGAAACCCTAATTAGAGCAATGCTATGTGTAAAACCCTAATTAGAGCAATGCTATGTGTGAAACCCTGATTAGAGCAATGTTATGTGTGAAACCCTGATTAGAGCAATGCTATAAACCCTAATTAGAGCAATGTTATGTGTGAAACCCTAATTAGAGCAATGCTATGTGTGAAACCCTAATTAGAGCAATGCTATGTGTAAAACCCTAATTAGAGCAATGCTATGTGTGAAACCCTGATTAGAGCAATGTTATGTGTGAAACCCTGATTAGAGCAATGCTATAAACCCTAATTAGAGCAATGTTATGTGTGAAACCCTAATTAGAGCAATGCTATGTGTGAAACCCTAATTAGAGCAATGCTATGTGTGAAACCCTAATTAGAGCAAAGCTATGTGTGAAACCCTAATCTAGGGCAAAGTTGAGTGTTATCTTAAATCCAGGGTGATGATGTAACCCTAACTGGATGTAACAATGAAGGAAACCCTAATTTAATGGGAATTGTACATCCTAACCCTAATTTGGGTATGAGGTAAGAGGAACCTTATTTGGATGTGAATAGAAAACCTTAATCCCTAAAATGGGGTAAGGTGCATGAAACCCTAATATAGGGTAGTGCCACTAATCCTATGTGAAGACCTAGCACTGAGTGATGTATTTTGAAATCCTAATTTCACATAGTACTAGGTGGAACTTTGATATAGAAGGATGATTATGTAAAACTCTATTGAAGAGTAATACTATGTGAAATCCATAAATATATGGAATATTCTATGTGAATCCTCAAATTATAAGTGTGGAGAATACTATTCCTAATAGTGGAATAGTGATTAATGTTATGAAAAATGTAACACCTAGAAAGGTTGATAATGGATATCCTTATATTAATAGTTCCTAACTTAAGGATGAGTCCATAGTATTGGCAACAGTTGTATAATCTAAGTGAGTGACTAATGACCAATACTTTACATGATAATTGTGTTGAACTGGTACATAAAGTATTAGGATGGGGAATACCCTAATACAAACTAAGTGTATGAACTCAAGTAAGATAAAGGTGTTGAGGGAAGTGATACATCAAGATATGATAGATATCACATCCAACACCCCAAAACTGGTATACCTTGATATGTTATACGTCCAGGATAATTGGATGAATGACACATGAGATGTGTCATGTCAATGGTTACATTGAAATGTAATGCACCCTTTTGAATGTAGGCTAACATGCCTTACAAAAAGGTTAATCCAAACCAATAAACTATGATGTAATCATATTCTGTTAAAGATGAGAGAGAAACTCATACTTTGTGTTGATAATACATTCAATGATGAATGATGAGAATAAATAAGTATGATTGAATACTTATGTTATTCATATTGATTCCTTGCTATGTGAACCCTAATACATGGTAATGCTATGTGAAAACCTAATACATGGTATTGCTATGTGAAACCCTAATACAAAGTTATGCTATGTGAAGTTCTAACACAGAGTAATCCTATGTGAAGCTCAAATACAAACTAATGGGTTATGAATGTAATAAGATAACCCTTGTATTGCATAGTACTGAAATGTAATGGTATCATGATTACTAATCATGCAGATATGTTGAGATTATGAGCATAGCCAGGTATGAGCTATGATGTTCTATATAATGAAAATGTTCTATAGGACTTATAAGCCTTCATATGCTTTGTTTCTTAGTGAGAGGTAACCTACAATTAATAAGTCATGTGTGTCATATGATGTGCTAATTATCTTAGATTATTTATGAGCTTTGTGAACTATGTGCAATGCTTTGTGTAGAAAGAATTATAATGTCCTTGGGTCAGATGATATGAAGGTATGAAGTTACCTAATAAGTGGAAATAAGTGTTCTATGGTGAGTTATGGGTTCAAATACCCAGATTCTATAATCATGATAATGAACTTGTTAAGAAGTGGAAATGTACTTGATGAGATGAGGGACTAAGATCCCAACACCTTGTGAAAAGAGTATGGCTACATGCCATGACTCCCCAATGACAATGTCAAGCATTAGATATATGATCTAAGCCTGAAGAGAGTTAATGCTGTGGTAATGATTCTATAGTGAATAAATGTTATACATGTTCTTCATATTCCTTAAAGGATAAGTGACATGTTGTTCTATGAAATTATAGATGTATTGTTTTTTATAAGAATGATGTTCTAATCTGTTAGACATTGAATTAACTGCTACCAAACAAATATAATTCATTTGTATATATTTACCTTCTTAAGTTGCAATAATAATGTTTCTGGCGGAGAGTTATATCTCTCGTTGGGGCAATTTACAATTGTCTCACCCCCGTGGGAATCACATTTTTAGGTGGACGCGGACGAGGAGGCAGGAATCCTTCAGTAGGTGAAGGGCAGCAACAACAACAGCAGGGACAACAGTGAAGTCTCAGGTGGAGACACTGGCTATCATGCCTTGTATAGATGTATATAGAGTCCTATGTGTCGTCTCTATACTCTCAGGTCCTCGGAGTAGTAGTTAGTGCTTTCGAGATTTTGGCTCAGTGCCTCGAGATTTTATACGGCCTGTGTTTAGCTTGACATGATAGTTAATGCTTGTAATTCTCAAAAGGAGATGATACAAAATATGTACCTGTGAACAAGAATGTAATTATGTTACTTTGGTTCTATGTGAGAAAGTTTTCCTTTGATGGATCTTTTGATAAAAAGGTTTTAATTTTTAGTGATTTTTGGTAATCCACTACTTAGTGAACGCTTCCACATTAGTTAATTATGTTTTTGAGAGTTGTATGCCACAGACCCATCCTTCTTCTTTACAAACAGGACTGGAGCACCCCACGTCGATGTGCTCGGTCTGATGAAACCTTTATCCAGCAAATCCTATAACTGTTTCTTCAGCTCTGCCATCTCAGCTGGTGCCATCCTGTATGGTGTCGGAGCAACTGGTTGTGTTCTTGGCACCAGATTGATCTCAAAGTCAATCTCTCGAGGTGGGGGAACACCGGGGAACTCATAGGTAAACACATCCGCAAACCCTCAGATAATAGACACCTCCTCAAGGCTAGGACCTTTTCCCTTGGTATCCACAATGTGAGCTAAGAATGCCTTACATCCTTGCCGCAACAACTTCTCTGCCACCATAGCTGATACTAAACATGTCGGAAGGATCTTCCTATCTCCTTGGAAGATCCACCTCTCACCGCCGTCAACAAACATTGCTTGCTTGGAACCACAGTCCAACACAACCTTATACTTCTCTAAGGTATCCATCCCAAAGATCACATCAAATCCATTCATATCAAGTGGTATAAGATCCACTTGTATATTGTGTCCTAAAAAGGATAAAACACAAGATGGACACTCCTCTCAAAGCAACGCGGGTCCAACAAGAGGGGTTTCTAACAACAGACTCTCTCTCTTAAAGCTAACAGGTAAAAGACAGCTATCAAGCGTACTACATACGATAAAAGAGTGCATAGCACCCGGGTCAACCAGAACAAATATGAAGCAAGAAGAAGACAAATTAGAATGAAATAACTCCATCTGACTTGCCACCACTCGTGGGTTGACTATCACCTTCGGCTGACTCATAGCATAGAATTGAGTTGTTGCTTGTTGTCATCCATGTCCTCTGCTTCCTTGGGAAGACGATCCCGCTTGCGACGCTTGATCGGGTCCTCGCCCTCTGTTACCACTAAACTTCTGTCTATCTAACCCTTGCTGATTCTGCCTCGGCTGTTGTGTCACTTCAACATCTCTCTTTGGGCAATTTGTCATGAAATGCCCAACCATACCACAAAGATGACATGACTGGTCTCTCTATTGTAGCCTAGATGGCCCTATCACTGCCACTGAAGCGGTATTGTGGGCTTTGGATGGCAAAAATCCACGCTCTCTTCCCTTACTCAGGGACCAATGTAACGACGCACTGGAATCTTGTATCACAGAAGGTGTTGAAAACCTTGGCTTCTTGAAGCCATCAAACTTCTGTCTCGAGAACTAGGCAGGCCTTTTCATGGTCGTGGACTCTCTCTTCTCTCGGACTGACCATTCAATCCTTCGGACAGACTCCACAAATGTGGCGAACCGCTCCCGGTTCTCCAAAGCAGTAGTAGGTGTTGTCAACTCACCACTCAAACCCTTCTCAAACTGTCTTATCCGCTCCTCATCTGTTGCCGCCATGTGAGGACAAAACCTTAATAGGTTCATAAGCTTGGCTTCATACTGAGTGATGCTCATCAATCCTTGGCGTAGATGCTCAAACTAGTTGATCTTCTCATCCAGATACGTCTTCGGGAAGTATCGGCTGACGAACTCCCGCCAGAAAACATCTTAATAGATCACTTCACTGGGTTGCTTCTCCTCCTCGATGGCCCACTAGTGGCCAGCACTACCCTTCAGAAGGTAGACAGCGTGCTTGAATTTGTCTACTTCGGGGATGTTGAGGATCCAGAAGGCCTTCTCGAGACCTGTCAGCCATAGATCTGCATCTGATGATTCATCCGTTCTAGCATAATCCGAAGCTCCGACTCGGCAAAGTTGCTCAAAGGTCTTCCCAATACCTGATGTTTCCCAATACCTGGCTATGAATTCATTTGATTCACCTGCATGGTTAGTATGCATATCAAGAGAGATAACTAAATCACCAAACATAGATCCTTATGATTATCATGCTATTAGGTTTGAAGGTACATGATTGGAACAACATCCATGATCATAGCTACATGAAGCATAAAGTGTATTAATTACATTATTGTAATCAAACCACAAGCATCCACTATGCCTTTGACTTATAAACATAACCGTGTGTCTTATCATCTTATGTAGCATCATCTTTAAGTATAAAACATATCACGGTTCACAACCTATCATCCATATTGCATTATCAACATAAGTGCAGTTCCAAGATAACAGATCATCAACTTAGGTTTTCCGAGTTAAGCATAACTGTGATAAAGTGATTTTTCTAAATCCTTTTATACTTTGTTCCTTAATCTTCAATATATCTTAAAACCCTTTTTCTCCTAAAAGTTAATTAGTCATTCAATGATAAGAATCTCAACCCCAAACTTTATCAACAGGTGGGGTATGTTATGGTGAAGCTATGGTCCAAATTTCATGTCATTTGGACATTCCTAGCTCCCTCTATGATTTTTACAAGTTTGATTAAGGTTTACCTATATATGGTCACGATTAAGATCATTTAACCTATGCTTTCCTTTCATTTTTCTTTGTCACGCGGTGCTGACGTCAGCAATCCGCGGACCTCTCCTCGCGAGCCATCCCGACCGCCCGATGGCGCGCCCAGAGATCGGACGGCCATGAGGTCATCCCTAACCTCCGGTCAATCCGCGAGATCGTGGATGCAGCCACCTCGAGCAAGGGGCGACCCACTCCCCGCCTCTACGCGCCACCTCGCGCCAAACGAACCGAGGCACTGCCTCCACCTCACCTCCACGAACTCACTGACCCCTCACACGACCTCCAGAAACGAGAACGTCGCCTCGCACGACCTCACCGGTGAGTCCCCGTCTCCAACCGCAGCTGAGCCCAATTGGGCATATACTCCTCAATCAACCTCGCGCCTACTTAAACCCCCGCGAAGCTCCCCTGACGCCTCTTTAGCTCACCCCTACCTCCAATTTGCCCAAAGCAACCCGGCATCGCTCCATCCTCAAACTCTTCTCCTCCGGTCTGTCCGCCGCCGTCGAATTGCTGGACGAGGCCCCTATCGGCCTGCTCGTCCCCAATTGACCACACCCGAAGCTCCGAGGCACCTCCACCTACCTTGGCGGCCCCTCACCGCGAAGATTCATCGCCTGCTCCTCCCTCACCCTTCACCCTCCGCCGCGAGCTCTACACCTCGCCGGACTCCTAGTCGACCCGACGCCTCGCGGGGAGCCACGGTCCCCAAACAAGCTGTCCGAGCTCGGCTCATCCCCGCGAAGGTGCTCCTGACCTCGATTTCTCGCGAGAAGCAACGCAGCCGTCGCTCGAGCTCGCCGGAGTTCCTCTCCCCTACCTGTTGCTCGCGAGTGAAGCAAAGAAGGAGAAGGACCCGGTCGGTTTAGCTGGGCCGATCGCGCGAACCACGGTTCGCCGGGTTAGCCGCCCGTGACCCGCCTCAGTCGGCTTGGTTTTAGACGCGCGCGATCTCGACCGTTGGATCTGAACATCCAACGGTCCGCGTTTTTCCTTTCTTTTCTTTTATTTCCTTGAATTTCAGTTTTAGACCTAATCTTGGGAAATTTGTAGAAATTAGTAGGAGTGTCAGAAAAATACGAATAAATACTCCATTTTGATCAGAAAAATACGAGGATCACGATTATGGCATCAGCTGACCCTAACTATGACTCGAGTAAACTCTCATATTTTATTATGCTCATATCTTGTTTAATTAATTAGAAAATGCTCGAATCTCCTTTAAATCACCAAAAATCTGTGATAATCATCTTTTTGCACCCTTATCATCCTAGGACAATCAGATCCTTTTATTATGACTCAATTACCAGTAAAACCTATTTACTTCTTCTTTTCCCTACTTTGACCTATCAAAATGTGCATAAATAGTTATTATGATCTTTAAACCCTGATTCTGACTTTATGATCCTACTCTGATGAGACAATGATAATCTTGGACTCAACTCCATACTCTAAGACCCATACTCTAATCTCATGACTCCAAACCTATAAAGGGCCTTTTTATATACTCTTTAGAATATGTGTAATTCAAACAATATATCTAATAAATACCAAATCTCTAATAATTTCAGGAAATCAAAGGTACCAGTGAGGAGCATCTCTGGACTCCCCACTTCTGAGTAGAAGGTACGCCATTACCTCCTTTTGGCCTACTATACTTAATGCTTGAGATATATGAATATGTAGGACACTTGGCATAAGATATTGAATGAAATGAATGTCTTGTATGATGCTTAAATGACTTGTTATTGTATGGTTTTAATGAATTATCTGAATTTTGTATATGTAAGTTATAATACCTGCAAACATAATATATATGCCCCATCATGTGAAAGCACTAATTCTCTTTGGTAGCGTAGTGCTTGGAAAGTGATCATTCTCTTTGGTAGCAGATCACGTTTGTACAATGATCTCACTCTTGAGTAGTAGATCATAAGGCCTTACATCTCATACTCTTTGGCAGCTGAGATGGTGCATTATTCCCTTTGGTGGCAAATGCATGATAGACATGATGGGGAAAAATGTTTAAAAGATACATGTTGATGTTGTTAATAAACTCTTCCTTAATATGGATATATTGTTGTAATTGCTTATTACTGCCAAGTTTACTTTTATCCTTATTGCCAAGTATGAAAGAGGTAAATCAAATGACGCGTAGGCGTACTCAGTACAATATACTTATATATTGTGCTGACGCGTACCAATTGCATATGTTTTATAGGTACCTTCTGCTTATGATGCTTATGATGAAAGAAAGATGATGTTGCTACTCTATATGCTGGCTCACAAAAATCGGATCTATCATGGGGATGCTAAAGCTAAATGGGACTCTTAGATTATGTTTCTTTTTCTTCTGTAATAGTTTCTCATGTATTAAGTTTCTTCTGTAGAACTCCTATGCCTCCGGGCCCCTATGTAATGAACACTTTTGGTTTATGTATGGAAGCTTTTTATTCGGTGCATTTATATATTCATGTGTTTGATCCACTCAGGGACGGGCAACTTTAACTCTATTGTACCCCTTATGTTGGCGCCTGAGGTGTACAGTGGAGTTAGGTTGTTAACCCGTGACAGATGGTATCAGAGCGGTCACATGAATCAATATAGATGTATCAAATAATTGGCAACCTTACCTAGACCTAGGGTAACCCACATTTAGCAGTAACTTGCCGAGGTGTCTAGAAGGTTACCTTGCGGAGGGTTCTGACATAATACTCTCCCCATCCGTTTTCACGGTGCGAGGGTTCCCGTCGCAAGCTATCTGCCTGGCTAACGAAATTATTGTTAAAGTGGGCACCCTTACCCTAGAAAGATCCTTCCTCTCATCTTTTCTCAATTAAGGACTACCCCCCCAACCAACCTATTTAGTGATTAATATACACTAGGTTTCTCATCTATTTTCTCTCTCATGACCATGATCGATGACATACTCTCTCTATTATGTGGGTAGGTTAGGAAAATGGGAACAACTAAAAGACATGAAAAATTGGAAAAAAATATATGATATGATTGTTAATTCTTTAACACCTGCCTTATGATCTATTACAAATAAATCTCTAAACTGTCTTTTATACCAACCTTGCAGATGCCTCCAAAAACTAGGTCCAAGAGAACAAGATCTAGTGATGGTTCTGGTGATGAATCTGAATCCCGTCCTAATAAGACCATGGCTGTAGGAAATTGGGAAGAACAAAAGAAGGTGATGTTGGAATGCATGCATGCCCTAGCCCTAAAAGAAACCAGCAATAGTGCCTCATCCTCTAGGACAAACCATGAAACCACCATTAGTGACTTCCTTAAACTCAAACCCGAAACTTTTCATGGAGAAGACTTAGGTGAAGTCCTAGATAAAGCCGATGCATGGATCATATCTGTTGAAAATGCCTTTAGAGCCCTTAAGTGTCCTGAGGAAGATAAGGTCACCTTTGCTACCTACCAACTTAGGGGGTCCGCGAAGTTGTGGTGGGAAAATTATTACCATACACGAGAACTTCCAGATGCTCCCATAGGTTGGGAGGAGTTTAAGGGGATCTTTACCAACCGTTTCATGCCCATATCAGCTAGGAAGGAGAAGAAGAAACAGTTCAATAACCTCACCCAAGGAAACCTATCTGTTGCTGACTATGTTAGAGCCTTTAGACTCCTAGAGCGTCATGCTCGCAACCTGGATGAAGATGAAAAGATTGAACACTTCATAGATGGCCTTAACCAAGAAATCAAAGTTCACCTTTGCACCTCCATCCATCCTACCTTTGAAGCTGCCATCAACAATGCCCTTACCCAAGAGAGAACCTTAGGAAAAAGCAAAGCACCAAGCTTGAGATACCTGGGTCTAACCGATGCATGCATCACCAAGGGTAAGGAGAAGGAAAATGATAAGAAGAAG
Source organism: Alisma plantago-aquatica (assembly GCA_963693085.1). Taxonomy (NCBI): domain Eukaryota; kingdom Viridiplantae; phylum Streptophyta; class Magnoliopsida; order Alismatales; family Alismataceae; genus Alisma; species Alisma plantago-aquatica. The sequence continues at coordinate 1,347,613,514 of OY856410.1, read as the reverse complement.
CCTAACAGCCATGGCATGGGCAGAGGAGGAGGAAATCACCATAGAGGTCAATCACACCGAGGAGGACCAAACAGGGGAGGTCGAGGCCGAGGAGGACCAACTAAGGGAATATCATCAAATCATTTTCGGTGCAGAAACTGTGGAGGAGTACACCCAGGAAAATGCAGGTTTGAGAAACCAGTGTGTTACTACTGCAAGAATGAAGGGCATATGAGGTATAATTGTCCAAATCTGGTCCAAGGGGCACCTCAGAATCGTCCTACCCCATTACTTCAGCCTGGAGCTCCACCTGCTCAACCAGCTGTCCCGATAGCTCAGGCTCAGCCAGAACATCGTCAGGGCCGAGTCTTTGCAATTGACGCAGAGGAAGCTAAAGCCAATGATAACCGTCTGATTGAAGGTAATAATGTTAAAATTTCTTTATTGTAATAAATCTTTGAAAACCATGATCTCATATAAAATCATAATGTAGGTATGATATGTCTCCAAGATCATCCTGTTGTGGCCCTATTCGATTCAGGATCAACACATACTTTCATATCTAGAAATCTTGCTTCCATGCTCAAGTTCGAGATCAATGATCTAGGTTATATCTTGGATGTGACAACTCCCAGTGGCAAAATTTATACTTCTCTTCAGAAAACCAAAACCTTGCCTTTTTCTTTTGGTGGTCATAAATTTCAATCTGCTTTTATCCTTCTTGATATGGAAGATTTTGATCTAATTTTGGGGATGGATTGGCTCTATTCCAACTTTGTTATGCTTGATTGCCGAGGCAAGAAAGTAATCTTTTGTGCACCCAATTCGAAACCTTTGACTATTTCCGGGAGAAAAGAAAGACATCGAAATATGATTATTTCTTCTCTTAAAGCCGAAACTTTGATTGCCAGAGGATGTAGAGCCTATCTTGCTGTTGTATCCATGCCTGATCCTAAGGTGAGACCTATAGAGAGCTTGGATGTGGTGAGAGATTACCCGGACGTTTTTCCTGAGGAGCTTCCAGGGCTGCCTCCAGATCGTGAGATTGAGTTCTCAATTGAGTTAGCACCGGGCACCGCACCAGTCTCTAAGGCACCTTATAGGATGGCACCTGCTGAGCTTGCAGAGCTCAAGAAACAACTAGAGGAACTTCTTGATAAAGGCTTCATCCGTCCTAGTACTTCTCCTTGGGGTGCTCCCGTTCTCTTTGTCAAAAAGAAAGATGGGTCAATGCGAATGTGTATTGATTATCGCATGATCAACCAAGCCACCATTAAAAATAAATATCCCCTTCCAAGAATTGATGACTTGTTTGACCAGCTTCGCACTGCCACTGTGTTCTCCAAGATTGACCTTAGATCAGGTTATCATCAATTACGAGTAAAAGATTGTGATATTCCAAAAACAGCTTTCAGAACTAGATATGGACATTATGAATTCATGGTGATGCCTTTTGGCTTGACTAATGCTCCTGGAGTGTTTATGAACCTGATGAACACTGTCTTCCAGCCATTCCTTGACAGTTTTGTTGTGGTCTTCATTGATGACATTCTTATATATTCAAATTCTGTTGATCAACATCGTGAACATCTCCAGAAAGTCCTTGATGTTTTGAGAGCCCAGAAATTGTATGCTAAATTATCTAAATGTGAGTTTTGGATTGACCAAGTCATGTTTCTTGGCCATGTCATTTCGGGTGGGAAAATTTCTGTTGACCCTGCCAAAGTTCTAGCTGTCCTTGATTGGAAAGCCCCTACCAATGCTTCTGAAATTCGTAGCTTTCTTGGTCTAGCTGGCTATTACCGTCGCTTCATCCTTAATTTTAGTAAAATAGCCCTACCCATGACTAAACTTACCAGAAAAGATGCAAAATTCATTTGGACTCCTGAGTGTGAAGCTAGTTTCCAAGAATTGAAATCTCTCTTGACTTCTGCTCCTGTTTTGACCTTACCTTCTGGGAATGATGGCTTTGTAATCTATTCTGATGCTTCTAAAATGGGTCTGGGTTGTGTCCTCATGCAAAACGGTAAAGTTGTTGCCTACGCCTCTAGACAGTTGAAACCTAATGAGGTCAATTATCCAACTCACGATTTGGAATTAGCTGCCATTGTCTATGCTCTCAAAATCTGGAGACATTATCTGTATGGTGCTACCTTTGATATATTCACAGACCACAAAAGTCTCAAATACCTCTTGACTCAGAAAGATCTCAATCTTCGACAGAGGAGATGGTTGGAGTATCTTAAAGATTATGATTTCACTATTGCATATCATCCAGGCAAAGCCAATGTTGTGGCTGATGCTCTTAGTCGTAAGAAGTCGATTTGTGCATCAATGCATCTGGAACCTTCATCTTCTGAGTCATCGCAAGCAGAATCGAGCTCTATTATTTTGGCGAACATCAATATTATTCCTAGTCTTCTTTCTGAACTCCTGATATCTCAAAAGAACAGCCCTAGTTTGGAGGAGATGAAAGCTCTTGTGGCAAAGCCCCAGACACATCTATCCGTTGGTATGGACGGTGGACTAAGTTACAAGCATAGGATGTGGGTACCTGAAGAATCAGAGATTAGGAAGCGTATCCTGCAAGAGGCACATGGGTCTAAGTATTCCATACATCCTGGATCTACTAAGATGTATAAGGACCTGCAGAGACACTTTTTGTGGAGGGGTATGAAGAATGATATCGCTGAGTTTATCTCTAAGTGTCTCACCTGCCAGCAGATTAAGGCCGAGCACCAACGTCCCGGTGGTCTATTGCAACCCTTACCAATTCCCGAATGGAAATGGGAAAATATCACCATGGATTTCGTGGTGGGACTACCCAGGACCAGGAAGGGTCATGATGCGGTTTGGGTCATAGTAGACCGGTTGACCAAGTCTGCACATTTCTTACCTATGCGGACTACGAACAAGGTTCCTGAGCTTGCTGAGTTGTATATAAGGGAGATTGTATGACTGCATGGAGTACCAGTTTCGATAGTTTCAGATCGAGATCCAAAGTTCACATCACATTTATGGAAGCAGGTGCAGAATGAACTGGGCACACAGTTGCACTTTAGCACAGCATATCATCCCCAAACTGATGGCCAGTCAGAACGTACTATCCAAATCTTAGAAGATCTTCTCAGAGCATGTGTCTTAGATTGGGGAGGATCTTGGGATTACTACCTTCCATTAGCAGAATTCGCTTACAATAATAGCTATCAATCTAGTATTGATATGCCACCCTATGAAGCTCTCTATGGTAGGCCATGTAGATCCCCTCTCCATTGGGATGAAGTTGGGGAAAGGAAGATGCTAAAGTCCGAGGAGTTACAACTATATGCTGACAAGGTGTCTTTGATCAAGCAGAGGTTGAAACGGGCCCAGGATCGTCAGAAGTCATATGCAGATGCACACAGAACGGACAGACAGTTCAATGATGGTGACTATGTATTCTTGAAAATCAGACCTATCCGTGCCATAGCCAAGAACAAGGGGAAGCTTAGTCCGAGATATGTGGGTCCTTTCGAAGTTCTGGAGCGCATTGGCGAATGTGCTTATCGACTTGCTCTTCCTCCGCAGTACAGCATGATGCATAATGTCTTTCATGTATCCAACTTGAAACAGTATGTAAAGGATGATAGTCATGTGCTGAATCATGAGCCTCTTGAGTTACGGGAGAACCTATCTTATCCAGAACAACCTACAAAGATTCTCGACTCTAGGGTAAAGGAGCTCAGGAATAAACAGATTCCGATGGTGAAGGTACAGTGGAACCATCACGGTGCAGAAGATGCCACCTGGGAGCTACGAGCAGACATGGAACGACGTTTTCCTCACCTCTTTTATCCAGTTTAATTTTGAGGACAAAATTTTTTTTAAGGTGAGTAGGATGTGATAAAGTGATTTTTCTAAATCCTTTTATACTTTGTTCCTTAATCTTCAATATATCTTAAAACCCTTTTTCTCCTAAAAGTTAATTAGTCATTCAATGATAAGAATCTCAACCCCAAACTTTATCAACAGGTGGGGTATGTTATGGTGAAGCTATGGTCCAAATTTCATGTCATTTGGACATTCCTAGCTCCCTCTATGATTTTTACAAGTTTGATTAAGGTTTACCTATATATGGTCACGATTAAGATCATTTAACCTATGCTTTCCTTTCATTTTTCTTTGTCACGCGGTGCTGACGTCAGCAATCCGCGGACCTCTCCTCGCGAGCCATCCCGACCGCCCGATGGCGCTCCCAGAGATCGGACGGCCATGAGGTCATCCCTAACCTCCGGTCAATCCGCGAGATCGTGGATGCAGCCACCTCGAGCAAGGGGCGACCCACTCCCCGCCTCTACGCGCCACCTCGCGCCAAACGAACCGAGGCACTGCCTCCACCTCACCTCCACGAACTCGCTGACCCCTCACACGACCTCCAGAAATGAGAACGTCGCCTCGCACGACCTCACCGGTGAGTCCCCGTCTCCAACCGCAGCTGAGCCCAATTGGGCATATACTCCTCAATCAACCTCGCGCCTACTTAAACCCCCGCGAAGCTCCCCTGACGCCTCTTTAGCTCACCCCTGCCTCCAATTTGCCCAAAGCAACCCGGCATCGCTCCATCCTCAAACTCTTCTCCTCCGGTCTGTCCTCCGCCGTCGAATTGCTGGACGAGGCCCCTATCGGCCTGCTCGTCCCCAATTGACCACACCCGAAGCTCCGAGGCACCTCCACCTACCTTGGCGGCCCCTCACCGCGAAGATTCATCGCCTGCTCCTCCCTCACCCTTCACCCTCCGCCGCGAGCTCTACACCTCGCCGGACTCCTAGTCGACCCGACGCCTCGCGGGGAGCCACGGTCCCCAAACAAGCTGTCCGAGCTCGGCTCATCCCCGCGAAGGTGCTCCTGACCTCGATTTCTCGCGAGAAGCAACGCAGCCGTCGCTCGAGCTCGCCGGAGTTCCTCTCCCCTACCTGTTGCTCGCGAGTGAAGCAAAGAAGGAGAAGGACCCGGTCGGTTTAGCTGGGCCGATCGCGCGAACCACGGTTCGCCAGGTTAGCCGCCCGTGACCCGCCTCAGCCGGCTTGGTTTTAGACGCGCGCGATCTCGACCGTTGGATCTGAACATCCAACGGTCCGCGTTTTTCCTTTCTTTTCTTTTATTTCCTTGAATTTCAGTTTTAGACCTAATCTTGGGAAATTTGTAGAAATTAGTAGGAGTGTCAGAAAAATACGAATAAATACTCCATTTTGATCAGAAAAATACGAGGATCACGATTATGGCATCAGCTGACCCTAACTATGACTCGAGTAAACTCTCATATTTTATTATGCTCATATCTTGTTTAATTAATTAGAAAATGCTCGAATCTCCTTTAAATCACCAAAAATCTGTGATAATCATCTTTTTGCACCCTTATCATCCTAGGACAATCAGATCCTTTTATTATGACTCAATTACCAGTAAAACCTATTTACTTCTTCTTTTCCCTACTTTGACCTATCAAAATGTGCATAAATAGTTATTATGATCTTTAAACCCTGATTCTGACTTTATGATCCTACTCTGATGAGACAATGATAATCTTGGACTCAACTCCATACTCTAAGACCCATACTCTAATCTCATGACTCCAAACCTATAAAGGGCCTTTTTATATACTCTTTAGAATATGTGTAATTCAAACAATATATCTAATAAATACCAAATCTCTAATAATTTCAGGAAATCAAAGGTACCAGTGAGGAGCATCTCTGGACTCCCCACTTCTGAGTAGAAGGTACGCCATTACCTCCTTTTGGCCTACTATACTTAATGCTTGAGATATATGAATATGTAGGACACTTGGCATAAGATATTGAATGAAATGAATGTCTTGTATGATGCTTAAATGACTTGTTATTGTATGGTTTTAATGAATTATCTGAATTTTGTATATGTAAGTTATAATACCTGCAAACATAATATATATGCCCCATCATGTGAAAGCACTAATTCTCTTTGGTAGCGTAGTGCTTGGAAAGTGATCATTCTCTTTGGTAGCAGATCACGTTTGTACAATGATCTCACTCTTGAGTAGTAGATCATAAGGCCTTACATCTCATACTCTTTGGCAGCTGAGATGGTGCATTATTCCCTTTGGTGGCAAATGCATGATAGACATGATGGGGAAAAATGTTTAAAAGATACATGTTGATGTTGTTAATAAACTCTTCCTTAATATGGATATATTGTTGTAATTGCTTATTACTGCCAAGTTTACTTTTATCCTTATTGCCAAGTATGAAAGAGGTAAATCAAATGACGCGTAGGCGTACTCAGTACAATATACTTATATATTGTGCTGACGCGTACCAATTGCATATGTTTTATAGGTACCTTCTGCTTATGATGCTTATGATGAAAGAAAGATGATGTTGCTACTCTATATGCTGGCTCACAAAAATCGGATCTATCATGGGGATGCTAAAGCTAAATGGGACTCTTAGATTATGTTTCTTTTTCTTCTGTAATAGTTTCTCATGTATTAAGTTTCTTCTGTAGAACTCCTATGCCTCCGGGCCCCTATGTAATGAACACTTTTGGTTTATGTATGGAAGCTTTTTATTCGGTGCATTTATATATTCATGTGTTTGATCCACTCAGGGACGGGCAACTTTAACTCTATTGTACCCCTTATGTTGGCGCCTGAGGTGTACAGTGGAGTTAGGTTGTTAACCCGTGACAATAACCCTCACCGAAGGTAACATCTACCCTTACTATAGGTGTGGTGGGTAGTGCCATCCCTCACCCAAAGGGATATTGGGCAAGGTAACATCCCTCACTAAAAGCCTATCGGCTAGGGCACTTTGCCACACATATCGTCCCTCATCACATTATCATGTCGTGCACACTTGTTCAGGGTCACGAGTAGACCAGGATCAATATCGTGCAACCTAATCCAAGGAGTGTATCATGAACAAGGACACACTCACCTATCGTCCATGACCCTATCGGCCACTATAGTTAGGGTTACCTATCGACCATCCTCATCACCATATTGTCTATGGCCATAACGCCCAACAAGCTCTTCATGACGCCCAAGGGATTCTACTATCCTCCACCATGTCGCCCAAGACACCCTATCGTCCAGCTAGGGTTTGGGTCCACATATTGGCCAAGACTCAGCCCTTCAACTTGTATCATCCAAAGAACCATCCATGCTCTACACATGTATCGGCCTAGCTCTTAACTCTAGAGCTATCCAAGCTATCAAGAACCTATTCATGATGAGTAACCGACCAAAAGGAGACATGTGATGGGCAAGGCAGATCGGTCAAAGGGTAACACATCTCCATATGGGGTATCGACCATGCACTTGACCATGGTGTTTCCCCAAGCTAGGCACACCTACATACTTCCAACACTCTAGGGTGGATGATATCGGGCAGCATGTGGGCATCACATGTCGGTCACCTACCATGGCACCCAGGGGCCTATCGTCCAACTAAGGTAGGCACAACATATTGGTCAACACTAGGGAATCTATCTAGGGTTCATCACCCAAGCACCATATCGGGCAACAAGGTTAACACAACCCAACTAAGCATATCGTCCAAGACAAATCCTAGATGAGAGGTATCGTATAAAGCACCAAAAAGGGTATCATGTAAGGACACAAGAACCACATCAGTTTGGTCATTATCAACCTCAAGACCAACATCATCAAGCCCTAAAAGATCAAGAGAGTTGGCTCACCTCTCAACAACTAAGTGAGAGGGGTTTTGTACAACCTCCGTCACATATCAGGCAACACTCCATCCTCAACTAGATCATCAACAACCAAAGGCTCACCTCTCAAATCCATGGTGAGAGAAGGGTGTTGTCCAAGCAACTAGAGTATAGACTCACCTCTCAACAACCAAGTGAGAGGGGTTTTGCCTACACCAATAGAGCTCAAACTCACTTCTCAAAACTAAAGAGATAAAGGGGTATTGCCCGAAAGGAAACCCTAATACATAGATTCAGCCAACAAGGTCCAAGGTCACACAACTATTAACATCATATCAAAGGTACGTACTAGAGCAAGAAACATATCTTCACATGATGCATGACCGATCAAGATGAAAAATAGACATGAAACATAAAAGGGAAGTAGTATAGCTAGGGTTAGGAGTTATGTAATCTACCTCATGCAAGCTCCTCAAGCTCTAAAGCTCCAAGCACCAAGCTTTAATCTCTTAGCTCCAAAGCACCCCACCTTCGGCCACCACAAGACGAGAAGCAAAGCTCATAACCATGGTGGCCGAAGAACAAGCAAGAAGGATAAGAAGGTGCTAAGGAGAGTGGGGAGATGCTCACCAAGGAAGCAAGACCCTTCTGGGGTTCAACCACCACCTAGAGGAAGAAGATGGAGACTCCACCAAGGAGATCGGACACTAAGCTCCACCAAAAAGGGGTATCGTCCACCAAGGAAAAGGCAACTAAGGAGCTAAAAGGGATCCCATGCAAGAGAAAGGAGAGGCATATATAGAAAAGGGTGAAGAGGAAACTAAGGCAAGGTGTCATCCAACCTAGGGGCACTTGTCCAAAGCCATTCCACCTTGCTAAACCTCATGCATATGTCATGCCACCAACTAACAATGGATTGACCACTTGTCCAAGGTATGGTGACACAACCAAGGCAAGGTCAAGGTGGTCACATGGGCGACACACCCCACTGGTCGACACACTCCTGGGCGACACAGCCCTGGGCGACACAACCCTCTGGGCGACACAGAGCTTCAAGATCTCATATGCACGATACAAACCCTTATCAAGGCAAAGCAAAGCAAAGCAAGGCCCATCAAAGCTCATTAATGCCCGAAACTACTCAAGCAACAAGCCCAATTCATCCTCTCAACCCTAGAAGATGCAAGGAGAGAGAAAACATCTCTCAAGGTGACAAACTTGCACATCAACCCTAAAAATTGGGTTATTTGTGAGTTGCACCTCCAACTCTCAACAAAGCACAAACAAACCCTAATCACCATTTGAGGTGATTAACAAGCATCTAAACAAGGTTTAGGCAAAGCAAACAGGGTAAGCCCAAAACAAAGGTTAGGGTCCTTACATTTTGGTACCAAACATGGTGTAGTTATGTCAATTCAGAGACACCTTGGTGTCATTCAGAGGCATGTAGTTCCAATTCAGGGTACTTCGGTACCAAATCAGGGTGTAGATACGCCAATTTAGGAGGACTTATTGTATAATGGTGGCCACAGTCAGATAAAAATCGTAAGTAAAAGATACCTTAGATTAGAGATGCCCATAACCTCATCCATGAGTGTGATGAGAGGGAATCAGATAAGATAAGTATGACCCATGCACGGTGGTATAAGTCTTGAGATCCATGTACTAGGGTACATGTCTCCAGAGAGAGAAAAGGTAGAAAGATAAGAATTTAGATAAAGTAATAAGAGAGAATATGTTACAAAATTTACTTAGAGTTTGATGTTAGTTTCATGTTTATAAAATCTAATTTCATTTCTTTAGCAATGTTTAATTTAGAATACTCATGTCACTTACTCTAACGACTGTTTTTCCTAATGCATGGATGGGGACGCGATGTCCGCAGGATTTGGAGTAGATGAGGATCAAAAGAACAAGTAAAAGACTAGAATATTTCAAACTCAACCTAGTGGGATACCTTTTGCCTAGACGATCCAGAGTTTTGACATCTTTGATTATGCCTAGTTATGTTGTCAATTAGATTAGATTTTATGGTTTAACATGATGTAGTTTTCCGTTGACAAAAACTATGTATGGATCAGTTGTATAGTTATGCAAAGTGTTTCATTTACTTTCATTGCAATGATAGTCATGTTTGTGACACTCCTAGTAAAAAAGAATGCTTCCGCTCATGTAATAAAAAAATCTGGGTGTTACAATATGGGAAGTCACTTAGTGATTGTCTGTAAAATTTGGATAAGGTTTTACAAAGGTGTGAGGACACTCACTTAGTCTTGAATTGGGAGAAGTGTCATATGATGGTGAGTGATGGCATAGTTCTTAAACACAAGGTGTCCAACAAGGGTATGGAAGTAGACCCCGTCAATATAGAATTCATCTCTAAGCTACCTCCACTAACATCGGTGAAGGGAATAAGGAGTTTTTTGGGACATTCTGGGTTTTACCGTTGTTTTATCAAATATTTTTAAAAAATTGCTAAACCCTTGTCGGAACTATTAGAAAAAGACACTAAATTTTCTTTTGATGATCGATGCTTGAATTATTTTGAAGCACTAAAGGAGAAGCTTAGCTCTGCACCTATTGTGCAGGCTCCTAATTGGAGCCTACCGTTTGAGCTGATGTGTGACACATCAGACTATGTTGTGGGAGCTATGTTGGGTCAACACAAAGACAAAGCTCCTACATTCATATATTATGCATCCAAAACCTTGAATGATGCATAACTTAATTATACAACCATAGAAAAAGAACTCTTAGTGGTTGTTTTTGCATTTGAGAAGTTCTGCCAATACCTAGTTGGGGCGAGAGTGATTGTTTGGACCGACCATGCTGCCATCAAATACCTGTTACAAAAGAAAGATGTAAAACATAGATTGATTAGGTGTATTTGACTGTTACATGAATTTGACAAAGAAATTAAAGACAAGGCAGGGTGATAAATGTGGTAGCAAATCACCTATCTAGGCTGGAAAGAGTGATGAAAAAGATGTAGACATCCCTATTGTTGAGGATTTTCCAAATGAAATATTTTTTTTCTATCAAGACTAAGGATCCCTAGTTTGTAGATATTGTTAACTATTTATCCTGCAAAGAGATGCCTGTAAATTGAGGGTATCAAGAAAAGAAGAGACTTTTCCACTCATTAAGGTTTTACATCTGGGATGACCTGATTCTTCTTAAACAATGTAGAGAGTGACTTTTTAGGAAGTGTGTATTTGAATGTGAGGGTGGGAGCATTTTGTCACACTACCATTCTTTACCTATAGGAGGGCATCACGCTAGCTCTAGGACTGCGACCAAAGTTTAGAGAGTGGGTTTTATTGGCCAACACTATTTAAAGATGCACGTGATTTTGTTTTTCATTGTGATGCATGTCAACACGTAGGTAACATTTCTAAGTGACATGAGATGTCGTTAAATGTGTTTCAAGAGGTTGAAGTGTTTTATCTTTGGGGTATTGATTTCATGGGCCCATTTGTGTCGTCTAATTATAACATCTACATTTTACTTACGGTTGACTATATCTAAGTGGGTGGAAGCAAATCCAACCCGCACCAATGATGCTCAACTTGTTTGCAGATTTGTGAAGGATAATATTTTTTGTAGATTTGGTGTTCCCAGACTAATCATTAGTGATGGTGGATCACATTTCACCAATAGGCAATTCGGAGCCTTATTGAGTAAATATGGGGTGAAACACCGAGTGGGTACTCCTTACCACCCATAGACACAAGGCCAAGTTGAGGTGTCCAACAGAGAAGTGAAGAAGGTCTTGGAAAGGATAGTCTCGACTAATAGGAAAAATTGGAGTTTCATACTTAATGACACTCTATGGGCATATAGGACGGCCTATAAATCACCTATAGGGATGACATCTTTCTGGTTGGTTTATGGACGTGCTTGCCATTTACTAGTAGAGCTTGAGCATAAGGCGAAGTGGGCATTGAGAAAGCTAAACTTTGGATTGGATGAAGCTAGTAGGAAAAGACTGTTAGAGCTGAATGAACTAGATGAGCTTAGGATAGATGCTTACAAAATTTCTAGGATTCATAAGGAGAGGATGAAGAAGATTCATGATAGGCACATCTGGTGTTTCTTCCAGGACAAAAGGTTCTCCTTTTTAAATCTCGACTTAAGTTACATCCAGGCAAATTGAGGTCCAAATGGAGTGGACCATTTGTGATTGAGAAGGTTTTTCCCCATGGTGTTGTGAAGATTTTAGATGGGACTAGGTCATTCCTTATTAATGGCCAAAGATTGAAGCACTACTATGGTGGGGAAGTGGAGTAGAGAATAGAAGAAGTGCAACTTATGGAAATCCATTAGATTCTTGCTCTCAGGAACGTCTAGTCTAGGGTGTTAAACAATGGCGCTTGTTGGGAGGCAACCCAACCTTCTTTTCTCGTTATTCATATTCATTTTAGCATTGTAGTTGTCTTTTTATTCTTATTTCTTGAAAAAAGGTACCTTGACTCATTTGTGGAGTGTGTAAATTTTTCCCAGGTTGGTACTACTGAGTCCCCAAGATGGTAGTACTGAGATTACAACAAAAAGTCACCCGCACAAGAAAGACAAGCTCGGTACCATCGACTCTCCCAATCGACACTACAAAGTTTCTGAAGATTTTTGAGCGCTTAACTGATAAGAACTCGATAGCATCGAAATTTGAGCCGGTACTACTAACTTTTTGGCAGTCGTAGGATCGAAACACCAAGACAAAAATTTGAAATTACTGAACCAGATAAATGCTTGGGTTGTGGAAAGAAAAGGTCTTTTAAATATCATCAGACACATAGGATCTTTGACTGAATTAGTGATCATTATATCACAAAGGATGGAGAAATTTTTGATCTTGATTGGGATGTCTTCTACTATGCCAACTGTCTTGGAAAAAGAATTATCGGCCAACTGAATCCTCATGTTTGAATGAACAATATTTTTAGACCTAACCTGGTGGCCAAGCTATATTGCATAATACTTATATTGGCACCCAGATGTATGAGGTTGTATCTTTCTGAAGTGTCTCCAATAAGAAAAGGGATGGTGAAAGCTTCGGGACCTTTCTATTTTTTTGGCATGGTGGATTGATAGAAAGTGGATGTCGTTCTTGCAAGGTGCACTATTTCTACCTCACCTCTCTCTCTTCTTAGTGATAAGATCCTTCAAGAACTTGGCATATGTATGCATCTCATCAACAACATCTAGAAGAGGGATGTCTAAGTGGATTTTCTTGATTGTGTCCAAGAATTTGGTGTATCTTTTCTCAAGTTATACATTGATGAAGCGGTGCAGAAAAGGTGCTTCATAAGGAATTTCATGCACTTTAAAGGACAGATGAGGATTAGAAATATCTCGTGATTTCTTCATTACTGAAACTTCTCCTTTGTTGGTGCTACCTTCTTCAATAGGTGTCACTTCTAGATGTGGCGTAGAAGAGGTGGTTCCATATCAGAGTGTCACCATCCTGGTAGTTTCATTCTTTAGATTTTTCTCGGTACTTGAAGGACATTGTCTGATTGGTTGCCCGACAGATACATCAATGGAGGCTAGTTGTTGATTAATCATCTGGTTGTGTTGTTGCAAATCACTTATCTGGGTATTTACATTTCCCAATTGTGATTGCATGTTTGTCATCAGATTACTATTTCTCACCATGCATTCTCCTAGTCTTTCACTCAGGGAGTGCAGCTCAGTTATGGATGTCTAATATTGTTGAAAGAAGCCCGACATCTATTATCCATAGAAGTTCCCTTGTTGTAATTGAGGTTGATGATGTTGAAATTTGGGCGGAGTTCATATTTCTATTGCTTGCCCCCTTCACATGTCTTGGGATGTTTGATTTAGTTGGAAGGAATTTCCAACATCAAAAGCATTCACATAAGAAAATCCAGGGTGGTTAGGTCGCTTGTAATTCACATAAGACACATTCTCCATTGGAATAGTCTGAGTATCTTCTATTTCATGACTGTAAATATAGTGATCTATTCCATTACCACCCTATCCACAAGTAGCATATTTTACTATTTCCTCAGTAAAATATCTTGAGTTGGCTTATTTCCTATTATGGATGTCAGTTGCCATCTTGCCAAGTTTGTTATTTAGGATTTTGAGTAATTTTGACTCTGAGGAACTACCGACGGCTGATATAGTTGTTGCATAAATTCTATCATAAACTCGTCATGCCTGAAGTGTAGACATATTGTTGATTATCTCCTTAATGAGTTCAACATCATGCTTCATAGAGTCACCCCTAGATATTGCACTTAGTGATGTCCTTTCTTTGGAGGTTAGACTTTCATAGAAGATGGTAATGATAAAACCTTCATCGTAGCCATGATGTGGGAAATCTCTAAGATATTCCTAATATCTCTCCCATGCTTCATAAAAACACTCATAGGGTTTTTGCTTGAATTTTGTGATTTTGTGCTTGCACCTGATAGTCTTCTCAATAGGAAAAAAATTGTTCATGAATGCTTGAGATAATTGTTGCCCAGGTGTGATCCCTTTTTGGGAAAGGTACCACTATAGAACTTTGTGTTTTATAGAGAAACAAAATCCCTTCATATAGATGGTGTCTTGAGAGACCATGTTCACCTTTAGGGTCTCATAGAGATTTTTGAAAGCATCAATGTGATAATATGGATTTTCTTCGATAGAATTTCTTCTAAAAGTCTGGGGTTGAATGAGGTTGATGAAAGTGGGATTTAACTCAAAGTTCACCACATGTATGTGAGGTAAGATGATAGGTTACCTATTGTTTTTGACATGAACAGTGGCCAATGATCAGAGTGAGGGACTAATTTTAGGAGCATTGCTAGCATGTGGTGGTTGTGTGGCCATTAGATCATTGTAGAGAAGATCTACCTCTGGGAATTCAGCAAGAAACTCCAGTGTTGAAGGAAATGATAATTTGCTACCTAAAACAAATTATTGAATGGATCAGATTCCAAGACTAAAAACATAAATCATAACTTTGCAAATAGATAATTTAATGTAAAAAAGGATGCTAATAACCTTTTTTCAAAATTTAAAAGGGAGAATAATATAATAAAAATGAAGCAGTCTTAACTTAGTTTAGTTGAATCAAATAAGTGACTTTTATGTCCCAGTTAAGGAACAATTTTATCTAATCAAGAAACAAATCTAAGTTATGGAAATCAAGAAAAGAAATTAAGATGAATCATTTAATGATAATAAAAGGGACTTGGATTGGGTTTCACCAATATGACCAACCACATCCATTTAAAACCTTCACTCCTATTATATATATTCTTCACTTATTTGCAAAAATCTATAGAATATATCTACTCCTTCCTTCTCTTGAGTTTGGGGTACATTTTATCTAAATGTATCTCTCTCACGAAATAATTACCAAAAGACCAAGAAAAATCGCATGAATTTTGTTATAGTAACTCCTCACTCTCGTATCTCATTACTAACCTATAGTCTAGATCTTTATTGAAGTCATTCTCTAAAATAATATTCATATAAAATGTCAAAAGAGGCTATCTAGTCATCAAGCGACGTAGTAAAACAATAGTATAAAAATAAAATTTGTAAGAACATATGCCATAAAATATAAGAATGAACAATTATATGGTTGGGAGGACCTGAAGGCTACATCCAACCCAAGTTCTGGAGTTTAGCCACACATGGTACAAGGAAGAGAAATATTACATCTTGGACAAATCATATACATAAAAGAAGGGAAAGAGATCGATATAAAGGTAGATTATGTGATCGATCTACTAACCTTTTGGCTTGTGATCAAATAAGAGGTCGAGGCTAGCTGTCAATAGCCAGTGGTTGATGACTCTCCTCCTTCTTCTAATTCGGACTTGAAGCAAGCAAGTCTGTCAACCTGTCAGTGGAAGTGGATTGAGCCACCAAATAAGAGGTTGATAGATCTAGACTGGTTGACAACTCTCATCTTTGGACTCTGAACTTCGCGGAAACCTTTCAGTATGTTGACTCTGAGTTTACAAGATTCCTCAAAGTGACACCTTGGGGTCCTATTTATATGTTTTAAGTTGTGCCTTGTTGGTCTCATATTGGTCCACATGTCATTGACCTTCCTTCTTCTTATTGTCGATCTTGATAGTCGATGAAATGATTCCTTGACAAATCCTTATCAGTCTTTGAGGAAATCAGTTTTGTGGGATCGATAGGAAATTTGTTGATAGGATGGTCAAAATATGGTCTTGATGAAGGCATTGAGGATACTTCATCGATGGGGTCATCAATGGTTTTGAAATGACGAGAATCTATCGATGCAAATGTCGATGAGCTGAATTGTCGATGAGAGCTCGTTAGGTATTTTTGATGCTTCCTTGATAAGCTCGTCGAATCTCCTTCCTGAGATGCTGGAGCACGATGGGATTGTTGATCCTTTAGAGAAAAAGTTGAATTTCGACCCATTTTGTTGATGGCCAGCGGGTATCTGACGAGTCTTTGAGTGATCAGTTTAGAATGTTGATGGTTACCCATCGATTTTGCCATTTAGCACTGAATTCCTTCAAATATCAGCAAAACTTAATTAAAACTAAGACTTTAGTAAATGGGAGATAAAATGAACGAAATTGGATATCTTAGAGACTATATCATGTAATTTTATTTATTAAAAACTCACAAAATGTGCATCAAAATTGATGTTTTCAGAAAGTTATTAGTCTTGGATCATATTAATGAAGTAGTCTCATTTGATAATACAAATAATCAAATCTAATTAGTAGTCTCATTCTCTTTGTATATTTTTGATAATACTAAACCCTATACATTAGATCATATTAATGAAGTAGCCTCATTTGATAATACAAACAATCAAATCTAATTAGTAGTATCATTCTCTTTGTAGATTTTTGACAATACCAAACCATATACATTGGAGCACTTGAATGACCTATGTGAACAGCGGGCAGACTACTTCATCAAAAATGTGGACTTGAACCAAAAATGGGAGGATTGATTGATATTTCTTATAGTTCAAACTTTGATGTCATATTTTTGTTTTTTATATTATTATACACAATAGACTAAAATATGAGATGGCAGCTGATGCTGATATGAATTTGTGTGTGTGAATTGAATGTGAAGTGCATATGTTTCTGTGAATTGAATGTGAAGTGCATGAGGAAGAGAATGATGTCTATTTGTGCATATATGTATGAAATTGAATGTGTGGTTGAGAAATGGAACAATTGAGCTATGATTTCATGGATTTGTGTGCATTTGAAGTGAAAAATGATAGAATGTGTGGTTGTTTATGCATATTGTACTGAAATACATTTTTATATTTTGTATATATATCTTTTTCTTACAGGTTTGTTGGCTTTTTGTTAAGCTGTGATGCTTGCAGAGGCCTACAATTCTTCAGAATTTAAAGAACTACACGTAGTAGATAGACTAGCAGGTAGACAATAGGTTTGTAGACCTACTATATAGAAGAAGAAAAAAAGACAATTTTGTCAGTTATTTCATAATAACTAATTACATTTTCAATCTACGTCAATTATTTACAATAAACCAACATGATATACTTAAAATTTTCATTGTTCAGTCACTAATAAAACTAAATTCATGATATTTGGCATCAGTTATTTATCATTACACAGTCGACAAGGAAATGTTAAAGGCGTCGAATGTTGTTCTTACAATCGACAAGGAAAGGTCAAGGGAGACCATAAATATGTCACCCACTGAGTGTTACATCGTCACTTTCACTATAATGCAGCCCCAACAACAAAAGTTAGTGTCGTTAGTTTTCTGAATTAGCGAAAAATGGCTTGAGTTTTAGCATTTCCCACATGGTTGTCAGATTTTAAATGATGTTGTATGCCTAAAATAATCATTGTTATATCCCCATTATGTAGTACTGAAGGCATGTGATGTGCACAGATGTGTTGGTCAACTTCACATTAGCTATAGAGGAATTGCATGAGTCAAAATTTCCTGATACTATTGTGATTGAAGTTCATGGTAAAATGATATGGATGAGGATGCAATAGAGACCAACATCATTAATCATGATTAGAGAAGTCAAGGAGTATTTGTTGACATGAAATGATATGGAAGAGGACATGGAAAAGGAGACCAAAGGACTAGCCGATATTATTAAATTCAAACACCGATGAAGAGGAGACCAGAGAACCATGAGAGGTGAAATTTCACCACCTTCATTGAGGTAAAAATCAACTCTTTTATGGCATTGCATTTAGAGTCTCATGTGATGATTTTGACGGCTAAAAATATAATTATGCTTGTTGGACTACTGCAACAATGACTTGTACCAAAGAGTGGGCCAGAAGTAACATGGTTTGTTCATTTATGTGTTTTTTTTCTAGATAACCCTCGAGTTTTGAAAAAATATCCAAGAAAAATCTATTTCATGGGAAATCCTATAAATCCCTCCCCTTATTTTCCCATTTATAGAACTGACAGAATGCATAGCTGTTTCATTTTTCTAAAATTCATATAAAAATTGGATTGTCAACCCTTTACAAAAATATTAATAAATTATATGTTTTAATTATAAATTTTGAGCCCATGTTTTCTCACATACAATGTTATTTTTTTCTCTAGATAATGTTGAGTAGGGCTGATAAAAACAAACTTGGACCAATTAAATGGATTCAGATATTGACTTTTTTACCCTAGCTGCAACAGACCCAAATTTGAAATTTTAGATTTGTTTATGAGTGGATTCTGAGTTTTTCTTTGTGGATATCTAATATCATGTGCACCCAAAATTATGTTAATATTTCTACTAATATTTTCAAATCATGTTCTATGTGGTATAAAATTTTAGTTATTAGCATATATTGTTGTTTTTCTCTTTCTTAGGACAAATCTGATTCTTATTTGTTATTTCTACAAATTATTGCATATATATTTTTGTAGAATATTGTTTTGACTAACAATGTTTCCAAATTCATGCAAATATATTTGTATTTTTGGGGTTTTTGATTTACACATTCAACATGGGATGTCATGACTTTAAAGTTTTGCTAGTTGACTCAGAAATGGTTTTTTCATTTCTTGTTTGGAGGATGCGACCCTTTTTCCAATCAAATTTGAGTCGAGCATTTTACATGTACCTAAAATAAGTCCAAATGAAATTGCTTAAATAAGCATGATTGCTAGTCCTAGTTCTTAGAACATCTTTTATGATATTAATTTATATCATATATAGTAGATACATTAATATTGTTCATAATATAAATTAATTTCAAACATGATGTGCTAAGAACTAGGACTGGGAGTCTAGTCTGGTTGAGCCCAATTTCATTTTAGCTCAATTTGAGCCAGAAGTAAAATGTACAACATGAATCTGATCCGAAAAAAGTTTTGGGACCTACGCACCAAACATGGATCGGGATCAACAATGCAGCATCTGACCTATTAAAACTAGAAAAAAATCTATAATCTAATGTTATATGTGTTATTTTAACAATCCTGAAATACAAACTTGTTTAGCTTCAATGTGTTGGATATTGTTTGGCTAAATGGTATATTTTGTAATTAAATGTTTGTATCAATTACTAAAATAACAAACAAGAATCACATTTGTCATGCAAAAAAAGAAAAGCAACAATATGATGTACATATAAAAATAATATATAGATTAAAAAATGAATCAAAAATACTTATAGAAAACTAATTTAATCTTGGGTGCATCACATTTTCTCATGTTCACAATGAAAAACTATGACTCCTCGTTTAAATAAATTCATACTTTTCATATTTGGGTTAATTACAACTCAAGTAAAAAAAGTTAATACATGAACCCTTTTTTTCAGACTAAGCAAACTAAAACAAAACATGAGAAAACACTGGCTCAAATTTTAAATTTGAAAAAATTATAGAATAGAAAGATTTATAATCTATAGATACTCATATATTAATAGCTTAATGTTATTTTTTATAATATAATAAATTATAACCATTGACATGTAATATCTATGGAGATGTATTAAATAATTAAGTTGTGTATAACATATAGAAATCTAGATATTTTCTCCTTGAACTCTTTTTCTTATTCCATGTACTCTAAGATAGTTTTTGATCCCCCCTCCGACTAGAATTAGATGGTAATTGTGTTCTAATATTGAGCCAGATCTCATGTAGTGAATACTATATGTCATCGTACTTACGTAGACTTAATTAGAGTAATAATAAAAGGATGTGAATAAATATGTTTGAATTTGAATATTTGACCAAAATATCTAGAATAGTTGAGTATATTTCATATTTCAAATGAAGCTAGTTGTTTAACTGAGATAATATTAGTCTAAACTTAATCTATTCATTATATTGTTAAAAGGATTTCTTTCCTGATGAAAATAATTATATTTACTTGAATATATTTAACTTACTTAATTTTTGTTAATAAAACAATTTCAAACTCTAATTTAAAGTATAACTCATCTACGTACCAGCTTTAATTTACAATAATTTTTTTAACCTAGTGTAATTAAGTGTCTTCATTAGTCTAAAACCCCACGATATTGTTTTATTTATGTCATATAATATCTAAGTTACTCTCTCATTCATTTTGGAATCCTAAATATTTCTAGATAAATAAATATGTAAGGAATAACATATGTACATAGTTTTCATAAATCATGACACTTAAATTTGTTACCTCATTAAAGAAGTTTGAAAATTATTTATATGGTTAATATAATATGTAATTTAGATTTTGAAATATTGGTAGAGATAAGTGACTTTTATATCCATATAAATATCTAAAATGGAAATGTGTTACGTCCATTTTTGTAGTATTGGTAAAATCAAAATACAAAATTAGCATTTTTCTAGTGTGGTACACTACTTAATCTACCACCCTTCCAATTCTAGTCTCAATCAATCTTAATTTACCTATTCATTTAATTTCTTGAATTCCTAGCTTTCTTGTATTAATATTTACATTCATGTCATTGTCCATTTAATTTTGTTTCCCCTCACATAAATCCTCATGCATCATTTGCTCTTCCCCTAGCTTTTCTACTTGAGCTTCCTAGAAAGTATGACAGATGGGCAAGATGGGCAACATTTGTTGCCTCTTTTCCTCTTCCTCTTCTCCTTTCTTCTTCTGCCTTTTATTATCCTCTATTTATCCTTCTCCTTTTCCTTCTCTCTATTCCTTCCCTTCCTCTTCATCTTCCTTAGACCCAAAAACCCTCACCTCCCTACTACCTTCTTTCCTCGTGCCATGTCACCTTGGGAGCAAGATGCATGACCAACTTTTATAGTGGTCGTGAATGGAACTGTTGACACCTAACAACCATGAGATATCCTCCTCCTTTGATATATTGATATGTCACCACCATCATTATCATTCTATGATCCTCCTCACAATCCCATCAGAGTCAATTCCATTGGATGCCACCATTACCATCCTCAACCTACTTCAAAAATAGTAGTGGATTTGCATTCTCTCCTCCAAACCCCATGACAATATCTTGCTTTAACCCGTATCACCTTGGAAATTAGGAATCCCCTCTCTAGTCATCACAGTTACATATACAATTAGAGATATAGCTCCACCTAATGCAACATTGATAATGGCCTGAGAACGACATTGTTGCCTTCTCAAGAATATGTATTGATAGGTGAACCTTTGGCCAAGTCCAAAGAGTTTTAACATGGGCATGACTGTTGGAAATGACAAAAAAGTTTGATCATGTGAGAAAAATACTATCCCGGCACCATTGATCGATGTGATCTTCTCCGACCATCTCGACCTTTGATGTTTATAGGCTGAGGACGTTTTGGTCTACAAGTTTGTTTCTTGTTAATTCTTTTTGACACATAACAATGAGGATAGTTAGATAATCAATCAAATAAGAAGTAAATCAACATGGAAGTTTTGGTAATCATCTTTGGGATCTTAACTTTATTATGCTTTTATAATAGTTGATTCATCCATACATAATTGTATCATGTTAGTAGGTAAACCCTTTTGTCAATAATTCTAAATAGTAAATGCACTCATATCTATATTATCAGTAAACATAAACTACAAAACTAAGTAAAACTTTCGTATTGATCTCTTAGCTATTAGTTCATACTATTATCAAGATATCTAAAACGTGGTTATATTAGATTGGTTATTTAGTCACAACTACTGATTTCATAATTGTACATATACACATTAGGAATTAATAAATTCTACAAATTTTGAATTTAGAATACCAGTCACCAAGGATATATTAGATTATATTTTACAAGATAATTAGATCATATAACATATTCATGCTCATATAATTAGGTTATTTTCTCCCCTAAACCTATCTATATAATACAAAATAAGTTAGATACATTGATATGGTTAAATAAGAGAATCTACTCTTTCAGTTAATTCTTATAATGATAAATTAATACCAATGTAGCATTACTGATATTAGAAGCCTAAAACAAATACATAATTTGGTTTTTATAATACCACATGTATCTAAGAAATATGTTTATCTAGATTGGTCTAATTGGTATAAGATGTTATATGAGAGGATTTTGCACAATATAATTGATTATAGTGCAAAAGTATGGCATGATGGTATATGCATATCGTCTTAACCATATGAATGATAACATGTATTTATATAATCACCTTTGAGTTTATACAAGACTTAAACCCTTTATTCTCGCAATAAGTGAATTTCATTGAATACAATGTAGAGTACATACTTGACCCTATTTGACTAAACTTAAGCTTTATCCTAGAGAGAGAATAAATTACAAGATCTAAATTGGAGAAGGATACTTTATTTCCCAGACATATATGTTGCATATACATACTTGGGCTTATGTAACTAATGATGGATCTTAGAACCAAAATATATATCTAACAATTTAAATGTTCATGAATCAGTCTAAAAACCCTAATATGGCTTACAATTGATCAAAACTCAATATGAATATCTATACTTGAAACATATACACATGTCCTATTGGGTTTGACTAAAATACTAATGTGTTACAAGGATGACTTGTATTTGTGGGGCAAAATATTATAACAGAGTTAACCCTTATTCGTGAAGATTGGATATGTGCAAACCCCTATTCAAATTTGATCATGTTTATTACTACAATTCTTTTTTTAAAGAAGTCAGGAGGCTATCTTATTCATCCCGCCCTCACCTTGTGAGCAAATTTAAGTTTAGATTACAACCACTAATTAAACTTTGAAAATTAAACATGGTAGTACTACTACCATTAAAAATGTCCCTAATGATACCGTCCCCGACCTCATGAGGTGGGAGACGAAGTGGGCGGAGCCCACCGGGGTTTTTTAGGTGATGTTTGGCCAACAAGTCAACAAGGGCATTTGCTTCCCTGCCTATATGCTTCACTGTCCATCCTTGCCTTCTGAGAAGTTGTATTTTGCATAAGGTTTTTGCATAACGTGGGTTCTCCTGTAGGGGTTCTTCTACCATTTGAACAACACTTAGAGAATCCAATTCAAAGATCACCTTATTTAGGTTGTTCCTTTATGCAATTTCCATGGCGAGGTGGATTCCCATTAGCTCAGATTCTACCACATCAGTTGTATTCACATTCATTGAGGCACCTCCTACCCATTTGCCTTCATTGTCCCTGGCTACCACTGCGCACGCTGACGATTTGTGTTTGATAGTGGCGTCGCTGTTGAACTTGATTACCCCAGCTTCAGGTTTACACCAGAAATGTTTGGTCATCTCTACTGGATGTGTTTCTGTGTTGGCAAAGCTCACACGGTGCAGCACTGTTTCACATCTGATTGCATTCATCATGTGAGTAGTATGGGTTGTCTTATTCTCAAAGGCCTGATCATTTCTGCTCTTCCATATGATTCTGTAGGTGATGATGAATGTGGTTGCAAACTCATCACTTTGTTTGAGACGCCTATAACACCATTCTTTCAAATCCATGGTAGCATAGAAAGAGTGTGCATCCATATCCACGAGTAGCATGTCCCAAACTTGTTTCACATATGTGCAGTCTCTTAGAGCATGTAAGGTGGTCTCCGATTCTCTCTTGAACCTAGGACAAAGATCACACTGTGTTAGCTTGTGTCTCACTCTTCTGTGATTCATGAGGAGGGCGTCGTCTAGGGCCAGCCAAAGGAAAATATTGATACATTCAGACATTCGTAGCTTCCAGATTAAGTGCCATTCTCCCTCAACACGGATCCCCTTATGTTCTCATATCTTGTTGTAAGCCGATTTCGAAGAGTATTGGCCATTCTTTGTGTGATCCTACACTCTAATGTCATCGCCGCCAAACTCCATTGGAATGTGCATGTTAGTTATTTGTTTGACAACATCAGCTGGTAACCATTCCCATAGGAATTCAGCGTCCCACTCGCCATTCAAGTTCACTAGGGAGCTAACTTTTAGGTATGCTAATTTGTTGGGGATGGGTTTCTGTTCTAGATCCTTCAACACCGGACCATCTCTCCACCACCTATCCTCCCAGAAGTTTGTGTTATTCCCATTCATGGGGACCAAGTAGGAGTTCTCCTCGATGAATGTCTTACCCATAATAGCGACATTTCCAAGTCTGGACAGGTTTCCCTTTCTGTCTGTCTGCCCCCTTGTAAAGTGTCTCTTCACCCCCTTACACCACAGTGATTTCCTCCTGCTATAAAGATCCCAGGTGTGCTTCTGAATGAGGGCATGATTCCACTCCTGCATTGTTTTGATTCCCAGACCACCTTTGCTTTTATGGCAAGTGATCTTTTCCCAAGCTATAAGAGTGAGAGGGTGGGTTTTGTTAGCACCCCCCCAAATGAAATGTTTGATTGTACAATCAATTTTATCGCATAGCTTCAAGGGGAGGACCACAGACTGCATTACATAGGTTGGGATGGTGGAAAGTGTGGCCTTTGCAAGTGTGATGTGTCCTACCAATGAAAGGTTGCGTGCTGCCCAAGCATTCACTCGTCCATTAACCTTGTCTAGGACTTTGCCATAAGTTGATTTCCCAACCCGTTTGTGAATAATGGGCACGCCGAGATACTTCCCTAAATCTTGTGTTGTTTGGAACATGCTCGTTCTGCTGATCTGCGTTCTTAGCTGTGGTTCCACACTGACAGAGAAGAAGACCCTAGATTTTGTGGTAGTGACAGACTATCTAGATATTACCTCAAACTCCTTCAAACATATTTTAATGACCTTCATTTGGGTTGTGCTTGCATGACTGAAGAGGATTATATCATCTACAAAGTATACGTGGGGGACCCTCGGGCCCCTGGTTACCAAGTTTCACGGGCTTCCACTCATCTCCCACTACCTTTTGCTGAATAAGTTGGTTGAGTCTTTCAATGCATAGTACAAATAAGTATGGTGATAGAGGATCGCCTTGGCAGAGCCCCCTGCTAGCTTTGAAAGAAGTTATAAGTTTGTCATTCCAGACTATAGTAGTTTCTCCTCTAGATAACGAAGCCATGATATAAGAAGTGATATTGTGTGGCAGACCAACTCTGTCCAAAGTATATTTAATGAAAATTTAGGACATTTGGTCGTAGGCTTTGCTCAAGTCGATTTTAATGGCCATCATTTTAGCTCCTTTTCTTCTCTTCATAGAGTGAATGATTTTTTGGACAAGCGCTATATTGTTTGTGATGCGGTGACCTGGGATGAAGCTACTATGAGTTTCCAACACCCAACCGGGCATGAACGGTTTTAATCTCTCCACTACAAGTTTAGAAATGACTTTCAAGGCAAGGTTATTGAAGGAGATTGGGCGGAGATTTTCACAACGTTCAGGGGTGTTTACTTTAGGTATAAGGACAATAGTAGAGTTACAGAGATCATCAGATACAAATCCCGTCACAATAGCCTATTTTACCATTTTTATAATACTAGGGCCAACGATGATCCAGTTTTTTTAGATGAATGTTCCATTCACCCCGTCCGGCCCGGAACCTTCACAAGATCAATGGAGTCGACGAAAACTTTTATCTCCTCGTCAGTTGGGCATGAGCTGATCAACAGGCGTTGGGAGCTGCTAAGAGGACGGAACTGGCCGAGGCATCTACTGAAGTCCGATGTGGGCTCCTGTGTTGCTGCAGTTAGAAGGCCCTTGAAGTGTTTGACGACCAAGTTCATCAACTCCGCCTCGTCAGTGATCCATTCACCCTCTTGGTTTTTAAGAGATGTGATTTTGTTTCTTCTTCTCCTTTGATTGGCGTAGTTATGGTAGAAATGTGAGTTTCTGTCCCCCTCCCTCAACCAGTTTATATGGCACTGATGTTTCAAGTCCTCCTCCTCGGTTTTAAGAATCATGTCCAATTCTGTTTGTAGGTCCAGGCAGAGGTTGTCCGTAATTTCATTGTATTATTCTGTCAGTTCGGTTTGGAGCCTATTGATGTTATTGATGATCCTCATTTTCCTTCGTCTGTGTTTATTTCTTTCATCTTTGTCCCAGTTACCATTCCATTCATTGATCAACATCGTTGTGAATCCATCCATGCTTTGCCAGGATGCCCTTGTAACGAATCTCCTCGGCGCTGGGCGAGTTTGGTGGAATTTGACGAGTAAGGGGCAGTGGTGAGATCCAAGTCGGGGGAGGTGCTCGACCACTGCATTTGGGAATTCTGCAATGAACAAATTGTTAGTTGTTGCTCGGTCGAGCTGTTCCTGTAGAAGACAATGGTGATATGTGAACTTCATGCCTGAGAAACGCAAGTCGCTCAAGTCTTCCTCCATCAGTGTGCTCAGGAATACTTCAGCTTCCTAATAATTGTAATTATCGTTGTTGCTCTTCTCTCTGGGATCAACGGTGGTGTTGAAGACACCCACGGCTATCCATGGGGCCTTGAATTAGTTACCCATCCATATTAGATGTTTCCATAGAAGTTGTCGAGTGTTGTATTAGGGACAGACATAGACGAAGGTGATGAAGTAGTTTGTATTCACATGGTAAGATACAAATTGATGATGGTTGTACAAGACTTCTACGAGACACTATGATGCATTCCAACATAGCCAAATTCCACCTTCATACCCACAAGCTTCAACTCTGTGGGAGTGGATGAATCTGAGGCTTTTCATAGTTCTGGCAGTAGCTTCACCACTAATTCTGGGTTCTAGAACTGTAGCCAACTTTGGTTTATGTTGTGCTATAATCTCTTTGAGTGCTCTACATCTATCATCTCCTCTAATGCCCCAGACATTCCAACAAATGAAATCAACCATTAAACTCATATAAGTGGGTTGGGTTAGGGGGAGTTTGCCTTAGCTACTGCCTACCTGATTCACCCTCGGGTACCCTCCTACTGTAGGCTTCATTATCTGCATTCTTTTCCTCTTTCTATCTGGCCAGAAGTCGGGGGCTTTTCCTTTTGTGCTCGTATGGGGGGGCTACTCTGGTTGTTTTATTTATCCCAATGTTAGCATTAATCTTTCTCCCTGATGGTAGTGGAATTGGTTTTATAGCCTTGGCTTGTGTGTCCCCTGATCTGTGGTCCTCAGAGCCCATACAGTCTGTTTCTGTAGTCATTTTGTCTCTTACTTCTTGATCTGTTCATTGTCTTTCTTCTTATCCCTGCTCTCCTCTTCAGTACCCTCCTTCAGTTCATCTGTTTCGATAGCCACTTTGTTCACGTCATCACCCTCTATAACAATTTTTTTATCCACTTTATCCACCTACATCGCCTGGATGATCTCATCAACGGATGGGTTGACAGCTTCATGGTTCTCCTCTTCTCCGTTGGGTGTGGCTATTGTTTTATTAGCCCCAATGTTTCCCATGTTATTGTTAGAGATGGCATCTACTTCTTCTTCTTTTTTTCCTCTATTGCAAATATTTTCTTGGGTTTCCAGATTTTTGTTGGTTTCTCTGTGATCCTCTCATGGGTTCTTGGCATTTCCTCCGCTTCTTGCTTAGTGTGTTGTTTCTCTGCTTGATTCTCTTCTGCAGCTAGATTTGCAAATTTGTTACTTGCAGTAGCTTTGTGTCTTGGCTTTCCTGGGTTAGTTTTATGTTTAGGGTTTCAACTACCCTTGAACCTATTACTTTTTTGGTATTTCCAAGGCTCTTCTCATTCCGCAGTGGCGGCTTCCGATATGGTTTGTTTTCAGGTCTCATCTACATGTGCTTCAGTGTTTCTATTTCTGCAAATGGAGCTTTTATGGCCCGTCCGACCACAGATGGTGCAAGAGTCTAGAGTGAACTCGTATTCCACTTGGTACTCCACCCCATTGATATATATGGAAGTACAAAGGTCTTTGGTAGTGTCTACTTCTATAGCCAGCATCACAAATATACTCCTGGTCCTACCAGCCATGTAGTTGTCCACCTTTACAAGTCTGCCAAGTGCCATGCCTATATACTCAAAGATTGTACGAACGTAGAGGTGCAGGGGAAGATCAAGGATGCGAACCCATGTTACTAAGAATGTGGGCATTTCCTCCATCAGTTTGAAGGTTGGGTACCAGTCCCAAACCACTAGGCAGCATCCAAAATTTTTCCACGGCCATCCTGTCATTGTCATTTCATAGTCATCTCTATAGGATAGTTGCACAACGTAATGCCCCATATCGAGTTCATACATGTTGAACCTCCCTTTGGGTTTCCAGAGTAGTTTAATTATGTCCCTCATTGTCATGAATCTGACATCAGTCCCAATTAATTGGGTAACCACTGCATACATCAATGGTTTGGTCAAGGTTTCTTCGGCTTCTGGGTCTATGTAGTTGGTAGGGTTTCTGTCTTCAATGGTGAGTTTGACTGCTTTATCTTCCAGTCGGTCTTCAAATAGACTCTCTAGGAAAAAGCCATCCTAGTTCATGGAGTCCTTCCTTTGTGAGGTTTGGCCGCCGCCGACTGTGCTGAACAGCGTTTGTTTTGTGCAACGGTTTCCGTCATCGCGACTATTCTTCTGCCCATATCGGGCAGGTTTTGACCTCCCAATGATGTCGGCTGGGGCATATTCCCCATCTCTGAGATGTCGTGCTTTTTCATCCCACCGTTATTGCTGGAGGGGCCTCTCATCTAGGAAAATTGGATGTCAATCCCCATAAGGGGGACCGAAACCCTAATCTCTGCATTTGTTTCATTTCCTACCTTATCGTTCTTGTTCCTTTGTAGATCTCTTTCATCATCAGCGTTCCCCCTACTTCCCCTGGATCCCCCCTACATCTCGACATTTGTCTGCCTGACCGGGACTCCCGTCACCGGCACCGTCGTCGTCGCCCCTTCACTCCCCTCCTACTCCTTGTACCGCCATTAGTCAGACAACACAACTATTATTACTACAATTCTGATTTCATTATAATGAACCATGTCACCATTTTCAAATTCACTATTATCATTTTTGAACCCTCTTGAAATGGTAATTCATTTAATATGTAATATTGTGAAACATTGTTTTGAATTCAATGACTTTGTACCCTAATTGGTTGTCCTTTTCCATATTATGCAAGATTATACTTGTCAGGCTTTATATATGGCATTGTGTAGTGACTACATAGAATAATGTAAAATATCAATTTTATGTCTGGTTGTATAAAATTCCAACACTATATAATTATTTAGAGTGAAAATTCCAACACTATGTCTGGTTGGATTAGAACGTTATATACACTTGCTCCAGACAGTCCCTCGGTCGACAAGTCCTCGACTGAAAAGGACTCTCGGTCGACAATTCTTCGACCGAGATGAGTTCTGTCTGCACTTTTCAGAGTTAATTAACTAGTCGTTGCTAAAGCAACTAATGGTTACCTAACGGCTAGTTAAGCACTAAGAACCCCCTAGAAATGTCTAGAACATCCTTAAGCATCCATAGGCCATTCCTATAAATAGGACAAGCCATAGGACACCCAAAGTACACTTGTGCAATACTTGAGCTTACATACTTGCAATTAGCAATCTGTTTTGAGAAATTGAGCAACACTAGTATTTGCTACTCATTTCCCTTGCTCTAAATTCATGTCCTATAGGATGGCATCTCCTATCCACTAAACCTACACTTCCATACTCATTGGTTAGGAGATCAATACACTTGATATAGGAAATCAAGCCTTGTGCTTCAAGTGGTAATTGTAATTTCCATTTCCTTTCTTTTTCTTTCTTATTCCTTGTACTCTCCTTGCTACTCCTAGGGTTGGAGGCTACGAATTGGAGAGAGTTTGATCTTCTTGGTGAAGAAGGAGATCTTTGGACTACTTCTAGAAGGTTGTCTCAATGGGAAGCTACTTCAAGAGGGAGGCTACTTCAAGGGGGAGCTTGAAGTTACTTCAAGGAAAGCTGCTTCAAGGTTGGTGAGACTACTTCAAGGTGAAGGTTGTCCAAAGGGTGTAGAAAGTATTGTAATTTTATTTAATATCCTTGCGAGGTAATAAAATTTAATACTTTCAAAATCCCGGTTGGGTAAGCAACCGGGTAGTGGATTGACTGCCTTAGTATTTGCTAAGGCTGGAACCACTCTAAACACCTTGTCTCCTTCTTATTATCTCAATTGTGGTTGTTTGAGTTAAATTATTTTAAAATATCCATAAAACCCTATTCACCCCCCCCCCTCTAGTGGTTTTTCAATAGACTTGTTGGACGGTTGGACAAGGATCCTTAAAATGTTGTGATCTAAAGTTTGAGAGAAGTATGGATCTTGTGATATATGTGCTTCGAGAGGACAAAAATCCACATGGTCCTTATTTAAATTAGTAAAACTTAGGAGTTGAATCGGTTAGGTAAAAACATGGTTTTTGATGATCATCCCATAGACCCCCAATATCTTTTATCATTTGATCAACTAGTTTATTTTTGCACTTTTCATTTTTGTTTTACTCAAACTCACTCTTGATCAAAATTTACTTTCGGTTCATCGCAATTGGTGTGGATCAATGCTTAATAGTGCCTTTCTTTGGGACCAATACCTTTATATATCAAATCCCTGTTGCTTGCATTGAGTTCATTACTATTAAGGTTAAACTTTAGGATTTCCCTACTAGTGATTTGGTGTGTAACTTGCATCACAAAGGCAACATCAAGGATAAAAATATGACTTTAAAATTGAAGAGGAAATTCATGGAAGATTAAGAAACCTTGATGACGTAAAGAAGGATGTGTCCACTCAAGGACAAAATATTAGTCGGTTGGAACAAATAACTGATCAAATTTGTCTATCTCTTTCCCATCATGTAGAAGGGAAGCTTCCCTCTCAAACATTAGTGAATCTAGATAGTGTTGGTGGATCAATGGGTGCTCCTCAAGGATCCTATGCCCCACAGCAAGGGCAAGTACCCACCTTGTAGAAGTATCAAGGGCTTCCTAACCTTATTCTTCTCCACCAACACAGCCCCCCACACTACCTCCAATACACTACACAAATGCCACATCAATACCCACCACCACCATAATACCAACCACCTCCAGAACAACCTCGATAACAACAACCACTACCGCAATACATCCCACAAAACCCCAACCCACCAAACCAAAGGCCACTGCCTCAAGGATCACAATAGACACAACAAGCTCCTTACTCTTTCCATGAGCAAGTAAAAGTTGGGATAGTGCTAATGAGTGGAAGGAATTTGGAGCAGCCAAAGAGCTGAGCAATTTCCCGTTGTCTGAATGAAGTCAGAGATGATATTGTGATATAAGACAATGATACTTTGATGGGTGATTAGGGTGATACCATGATAGCAAATGATAATACTATGATAGTGAATGATGGTATTGTGCTTTTAATGACATTGTTTCATGATGTTGTTGATGTGGGAAAGGTAGGTGCACAACTGCCTCCATTCCCCGATGCACTTAAGGAACCCTCCACTTTTAAAAGAAAGCAAAAACATGCCAAATACATCATGGATAAATTCAAGCAAGTGAGAATAAATATTCCTTTGTTAGATGCTATCAAGCATATTCCCTCTTATGCAAAATTTATATAAAAAACATGTGCACTTTTAAGAGGAAGTTGTTAGGGAGAATGCCTAAGCTAGTCAAGCTGACTGAGCAAGTGAGATCCATTTTACAACAAACTACTCCAAAAAGAGGAAACATCCCACTTCCCTATCATTCCTTATTACATTGGCACACATCACATAGACTAAGCTCTTATTGACTTGGATTCTAGTGTAAATATAATTCCTTATTCCATATCTGCAAAGCAGAATATGGGACATTTGGATTCGGTCAACTGCATCTTGCAATTGGCTGACTATTCTATAAAGACACCTCAAAGGCAACTTGATAATGTGTTGGTAACACTTGATCATGACACGTATGCTTTATTTGATGATGATTTCATTATGCTTGATACAAAAAAGACACAAGGAAGGTACCTATTATTTTAGGAAGACCCTTCCTAGCCACAACTGATGAAATGATACACGTGAGAACTGGCACCATATATGTGAACTTTATGCACATGAAGATCGGGTTGAACATCTTCAAGGAATCCACCAACACTAAGGTAATAGTTTTACTGAGGAAGATTGTCTTGTTGTTTATTATTTAGAGGAGATTGTTGAAGAATCCCTACCTACATAGATTGACACTACCACACAAGGTAGATGTGTTGACTACATTATTGAGCTGTCAAATGATGATGTTGAATACAAGATTGTTATTGTGCTAGTTACTATCAGTGAAGATCAACCTTCTATTTCTACCAAACCATTGAGGAGTTATATTAAAGGACCCTTGTCCTTAAGCTTAATTCATTTATTGAAGGTTATTCTTTTCTTGGTCTCAATGACACCCTCCCATTGATAATTTTCTTCAATTATTTCCCTAGACCAAGAAGATGCTCTCACATCTATCCTAAAGATGAATATTCAAGCTATTGGGTGGTCTGTTGTAGATTTGAGGGGCTCTGACCCCTCAATTTATGTGCACATGATTTATGTTGAAGCTGATGCAAGACTAAGCCTTGAAATACAAATAAGATTGAATCCCAAGATGAAAGAGGGTGTGACTCAAGAAGTGGTAAAATTACTCAATACATGGATCATCTACCCTATTTCTATTGGTCCATGTGTGAGTCCCATCCAAGTTGTCACCAAGAAGGGTGGGATCATAGTAGCACCTAATGAAGTGGTGAAATGATGCCAATAAGAGAACAATACAAGTGTAGGATGTGTGTGGAGTATAGAAATCTTACTATAAAAACAAGAAGGTCCACTTTCTTCTACCTTTCATTGATCAAATTTTAGAGAGGATTGTAGGACAGAGTTTCTACTATTTTCTTGGTGGCTATTCAGGATATTTCCAAGTGGTAGTGCACCCTGTCGATCAATAGAAAACCACATTCACTTGTCCAAGTGGTACTTTTTCTTATAGAAGAACTCCATTCAGGATTTGCAACACCCACTCCAATTTTCAAATATATGTGATCTTGATTTTTGTAAATATGTTTGATTTTTCCTTAAAAGTCTTCATGGATGATTTTTAGTGTTTGGGAAATCTTTTGGTGATTGTCTATCCCACCTTATATCTATGGGATAAAGATGTGTGAAAGTACATTTGGTTCTATCATGGGAGAAAAGTCACTTTACGGTTCCTAGGGAATTGTTCTTGGTCATTGAGTATCTAAGGCTAAGATCAAATTTGATAGGGTCAAAGTGGGCCTCATATCTACCTTGACATTTCCTTCCACCATAAGACATGCATGTTCTTTCTTGAGGCATGAAGGTTTCCATTATTGTTTCATCAAAGATTTTAGCAAGACATCTAGACCATTGCGCCACCTTCTTGAGAAGGATATTGAGTTCAGTGTTGATGACAAATACATTGAATCCTTCTTTCACTTGAAGCCCAAGTTGATTTTTGTTCCTATTATGGAGCTCCCTGATTTCTCTTTTCCATTTAATATTATGACTTATGCATCCAATATGGCAGTGGGGATGTGTTGGGCCAAAGGATTGACCAGATACATCATGCTATCTATTATGCAAGTAAAACCTAAAAATGAAGCTCAAAGAAATTACACCACTATTGAGAAGAAGTTTCTTGTTGTGATTTTGCTCTTGAAGAATTTCATTCAAATGCCCTTTGGAACAAAATGATTGCCTACATTAACCATGCAGCTCTTAAATATCTCATGGCAAATAAGGACTCAAAGCCTAGGTTGATGTGATGGATTATCTTGCACCAAGAATTTGATACTAAAATTGTTGAACAAAAAGGGATTAAAATATTCATTAGTCAATCATCTCTCTCGCATTAAAGCACACTATGACAAACTGAACAAG
Source organism: Alisma plantago-aquatica (assembly GCA_963693085.1). NCBI lineage: Eukaryota > Viridiplantae > Streptophyta > Magnoliopsida > Alismatales > Alismataceae > Alisma > Alisma plantago-aquatica. The sequence goes on along the minus strand of OY856410.1, from coordinate 1,347,579,666 downwards.
ATTACTGACACAATGCTCCATGACCATCTCCTCTTTCTTGATTCAACCTAAAAGCCATGCTACAAGCACATAGCTAACTTCTTGGCTAGTGGGATAGTACCAAGCACTTGAACCAAAGAAACAATAAGGAGATTGTGTACCTTGGTGAAGAACTATGTTGGGAATGATCCACATTTCAAGTAGTACTATGACCAACTCATAAGGAGGTACATTATGAAGGGAAACAACATATAATCTCCATGCACCATTCCAGAATATGTTGATGTCATTTTGGAGGAAAGAGGATGACTACCAAAGTTCTATGATGTGTCTTCTTTTAGCAAACTTGTTCAAGGATTCACATGACTATTGCAAAGCTTGCTTGAAGTGACAAAATGTGGGCATGACCTCAAAGAGGTACATGATGCCTCTATCCCCTGTTCTTGTGGTGGAGGTCTTTGATGTGTGGGGCATTGATTTAATGGGTTCATTTCCTCCCTATTTTGGTTTTGTGTACATCTTGTTGGTTGTACATTATGTTTCTAAAAGGGTGTAATTCATTGCTACTAGAACCAATAATCATAAAGTGGGACATGAATTTGTGAAGTCTAATATTTTGAGCCGCATTGGAGTCCAGAGGGATATGATTGGTGATGGTGGAAGCCACTTTATTCATAAAAACTCAGAGAGTTTGTTGAAAAAACATGGTGCAAACCATCTTGTAGCCACTCCCTATCATCCTCAAATGAGTGGACAAGTTGGTTTATCCAATTGGGACATAAAGTTCATCATTGAAAAGATGATTTTGGACACTCCATCTTAATGAATATTTATGGGCATGTAGGAGTGCATTCAAAGCCATGATTGGTACTACTCCTTTCAAGCTCATTTATGGACAGAGTTGCCACTTGTTGGTAGAATTGCAACACAAGACATTGCAGACTTCAGAAGCCATTAATATGGATATGGAAACCTTATGGATAAGAAGATATGTACAACTAAATGAATTATAACAGATTAGGCATGAACCTTATGAACTATCTAGGGTCTATAAGGAAAGAGTGAAGTTCTTGCATGATAATTTGATAAAGAAGAAGACATTTGAACACGGTCAATGGGTATGGTTATATAACACAAGAATAAAGTTCTTCCCCTAAGAAGTTAAGCTAAATATGGGAAGGTTCTTATCAAGATAAAAATATTTACCCATTCGACACAATTGTGATTCATGAGTATGAAGTTTATAAGAAGTCCATAGTGAATGGCCAAAGATTGAAGGCAATTGTTGAAGTTAGGACCGACAAGGTCAATCAAAGTTTCAATATCATGATGTTGATTGAGGAAGTTCCTTTTGAGGAAGAGATGTGTTTGAATGTGCATAAAAATGGAATCTACTATTTTTATGATGTTTTGAGGTTTTTAAAAGCATGAGTGACACAAGAATCAAGAAGTCTAATTAAAGGCATCTAACTTAGCACTAGTGGGAGGCAACCCACCTAGGTTCGAGGACTTTTTCACCCAACCTTATATTTTTTATACTTTTTGGTTATTTGATACATTTTCTTAGGAAATCACACACATGTGCTTATTAATTTTTGTTTTAGTTTTTAAGTATAGTAAGGAAACATGTTAAAATGTGAAAAATGAAGCACAGCAACCACAATGTGGAAGATAATTGATGAAAAATATTTTGGTTCAAAATTTGAAGAATTGTGGAAGTTCAAGTTTATTTTAGCTGCTAAAATAGCCACTATGGTCATGGTAGAATTTGTCAAGTTTTATAGAAAATTCAGTAGAAACTAAGATATGAATACGGCCACCGCCACATTGTGGCAACCAATAAGTCCATGGTGCGGACCAGCCACCACATGTGTGGCAATCAGCATGATCATGGAGCCAATTGGCCACCACGAGTTTGGCCTCTAGCACGGCCGTAGTGGATCTGGTCCCACTAACTTAAGTCAAAGAAAAGGGTGGTGTACCATGACCCTAGATCATTTCTCTACAATTTCCATGTCTGTGGTGTAGACAGGCAGCCAAACGATGATCCTCCAACACCTCCTAAATTCTAATCTCCATCCTCAAGCCCAATCAAGATCCAATCCACTCTGATGACCTTTCCCCTACCCCCAACTCTCATTTTCCCTTCATTTCCACCCCTAAATCTCCATCTCTAGGCCCATTCAGACCCACCTCTCTAGAAACCCAAAAATCTAGCTCAACCTCCAATCATCCACCAAAATGAAAGAATTTAGTAAGAAATTGAAGTAGGGAGATAAGAACATCCTTTCCTATCGCCATTGCTCCTAAAATTCCTCCACCAACATCTCTCTAACTTCCCACAACCCTACTCTATCTCCCACCTACTCCATTTTTGGCTCCCATGCCCCCACAAAATCTGGGAGTCAATCCCGCCTCTGCTCCTCTTCCAACCAACACATTATATAGCCTAGTTACACTGGGGAGGAAGAAGCGGAGTCCTATGAGACTATTGATGTTATGATTGATTCCATGGAGCTGAAATTCACCACCTATCCTCAGTGAGGCAAAGATGCAGATCTTCCTTCTTCTTCACATGCTTTCTATAGCCCACTGTGGCATGTCAATCTATGTCATCGACAATGCAAATGCCACAATTGTAACTACAAGATCAAAAGTGGTTGTCCCTTGATAATGATGAAGATGATCAAGAAAAACATATCATGAGGAGGGTTTAACTGAACTTGGATACCAGTTCAAATTTTTGTACTCACAAGGAGGAGGAAGAGGAAGAGGACACCAAGGAGGAGGGCCTTTGTCAAGATCTTATTGATATTGTCATGAAGATCAAGGTGGATAGACTAAAATGTCTTGAGAAAGCACCTGAGGGTGTTTCATTTGGGAGGGGCAAGAAAATAAAAGAAAATTCAAGCCTCTATATGACCAGGAGAGTGATTAACACATGCTATGCATGCATCACTACAATGCAAGCATTTGGTATCAAATATGTGTTTGATGCAGACTTAAAGGATTGTGACTGCTCAAGGTTCTCACTTATGCACAAGTTACATACATTAGAACTGACCTAATAATTTGTTTCTACTTTTTAGAAGATAAAATATGAAGGGGAGGATGCCATCCAATCTAGGATTAAAAATGAGATACATGTTCTCACTGCCTCCCACTTGAATAATATTTTTTCCACTAGCCCCAATTGAGACAAATTTTTTGATGAGGGATATATTGAAAAAGATTCAACTGTTCACTATGCAACAATGTGGGGAGGATGACCGTACAAAATACCTTCGTACTATGGAGATCAAAGACCAGTGGGATCTATAACCTCTTTTTGAGGTATAAACAAAAGTTCTTGTAGATAACATTACCCAGTATGATAACCAAGGAGCTATTCTTAGAAGAATCTTTTGTTCTTTTTTGGGTGGTAAAGAGGAGGCATGTAAGCCTAGGAATGTTCATGATTGATCAGATGAGGTCAATCCATCCAAAAGTTCAGATCCCTTTGTCATGAGAGAACTTATGGCACCGATAGATCTATCTCTAGGATGTGACATGGTAAGGCAAACTAAAAGAGGGGGAGAAAAGTATGCAAACATAAAATACCATGTGTGCTCAAATGATCACCATTGACAATAAGAGGATGTTCTTTGTTGGGTGGTAAAGAGGAGGCATGTAAGCCTAGGAGTGTTCATGATTGATCAGATGAGGTCAATCCATCCAAAAGTTCAGATCCCTTTGTCATGAGAGGACTTGTGGCATCGGTAGATTTGTCTCTAGATGTGACATGATAAGGCTAACTAAAAGAGGGGGTGCAAAGTATGCAGACATAAAATACCATGTGTGCTCAAATGATCACCATTTCCAATAAGAGGATGATTTATTAAATCAATCCACCCTACCCCAGAGCCACCTTTGATTTTCCCTGTCATACTTACAACTAGTTGATGGAGTAGGCCCTTCTGTTGAAGCACTTGACCACATATGATATTGTGAGTTGCAACACCTTAGATAGGAATTTAGAGATCCCATTGTCAATTTACTTGAAGGGGTCAAGGAAACCAATGTAGACGAGCAGCACAAAGAGGATTCATAGTGAGAAGAGAAACAAAGAGAGATATATCAAGTGATAAGGATAGACGAGGACACATCTTCACAACACTAGCCTATGGTGAATAGTTTGAAATGTCAACCATAAAGGCGCAATTGAATGGAATCCAAAAGACAAGAGGCCATGTGGTAAGATCAACAACAAATGCATCATTAGACCAACCACATGTACCGTTTCCAACATGCACAGGTGTATAGGAACCCCAGTGTATGGAGGATTTTTGGGGAGTAATGTTTGGATGTCAGGAGACATACCCACCTCGATAGGTAGACTATTGGGGTAGTTACAACCAACATCCTCAAAAATATGGGGGACCGTCACCATAAACACCACACTAGTAGTAACTCCTACACTATCACACATAGCCTTTACTTTATGTAAACTTGGTGCATTTTCCACGAGTACACCCAATCAAATGATTTGGCTGGATGCTCCATGGGTACACAGTAGGGTCTTTCAAATATTTATAAACCCTATTTGAGTACACTCTTAACAAAAGTTGCAAGCGTACAGGCTCAGGAGTAGTACATATAATGGCGAGTCAGGGTCAAACCCAAGGGACAAATGGGATACTAGATTTTAGTTTATCTTGTCTAGGTTCCTAAAGCAAAGTCTATTATTGAAACGTTTAGTTTGGTTTTGGTTGAATTACACTAGGGTGATCAAACATGCATTTAAAGAATGATAGGAGAAAAGCCTACTTTAATCCAATACAATTAGGTTTGATTAAGAAGGAAAGAGAATAGAACAAAAGCTAAGCAATGAATTACACTATAGAAAGCAAGAGCAAGTTAACTCTAGCACTAAGCTAACAAAAAAAACTAGATATGACAATTAACAGCTAAGGAAAATATAACACTAGACTAGCTATTTAGGCAAAGAGAAAGAAAAGGAGTAAACTAGATATGAACTGACTAAAGCAAAAATAAGCAATCCCAAAATGATATTAACAACACTAATAATGTTGAACTACCATGAACAAGGAAAATAATGAATTAAGAAAATAAGGAAACTATCTAAGTTGGCACTATCTAGGCAAGAGAGCAATTAGGTTTTTAATCAATTATGGGAAGTGTGAGACATTTGGGGTAATGTGATTATCCTCTAAGTTAGGAGGTCATTATATGCAAGCAATATGCATTCATTTAGATTACCAAACCAAACAACAAGTTATGTTCTAGAGAATTTCCCTAAACTACTAACTGGTCATGGATGGAATAGGGTGTATATAGGCAAACCAGTCCCTATCACCCCATCCAACCTTGGAAGGCTAATTTGGATTAGAGTTTAGGTGGTATTCAATAAGGATCTAACAAGTCTAGGCTTTTATAATATAAGATATTATGGTAATTGAGGGTCAAGGATGGGAATGGAGTGTGGCAATGTGGGTATTACACCTCACATCACCTACCATATAGCCTTAAGAATCAAGACAATTGCACTAATTGCTTCTAAAATAAGTACTTGGATATCACAATCAGGAGTATAGGAATATATATATATATATATATATATATATAGGAATATGAGTAGTTAGCTACATATCCACTATTTGGATCTAGGAGAAAATCCCAAAATGGTTATATATAAGCCATTTTCTATAGAACTTAGGTGGTTTCAAGCATAAATCAACAAGCAATCCATGGAAAATGAGATAAAAGTAGAATATAATCATTAGCAAATGAGATTGTAGAGTTTACATATCACCCCCCTACATGGTACCAAAGTTATATTTTAATCCCCAAACAACCCACCTAGGGGACTTATCTACTCAAAGAACACAAAAGAGAGAAAGGAGTGGATGAGTGGATAGCCATATAAACTCAATGAAGACTCCTCGTTCTTCACCTCTAGTAGTAGGTGCATGCCTCCTTCCTCCTTGATGGATGTCTAGCATGCAATGGTGGGTGGAAGTGGCAAAAATCCTAGAATTCTAGGGTTTTGAGGTGGAAGATGAAAGAAATGGAGTGGTAGTAGGTGGGAGAGAGTGGATAGCTTAATGAATGCTAAAGTAGGTGGAAATAAGTGCTAACCCCTACTCCCAACCACCACCAAGGTATATATAGTGGCATGGGAAGCATAGGGTTAAGTGCAGGTAGAATGGTAAAAATGATAGATAGGGAGTAGTAGGGTATGGGTGTTAGCATGGTCATTTTGGATAGAATGTCCATGGTGGTGAGTGGTGGAATGGACATGCTAGTAGAGGAAAATTCTTGTGGAAATGAGGAAAAATAACAGTGGAAGATGGACTCTTGAAGGCTGGTAGCACGGTCGTGCTAGGCATCATAAACATGGTGAGGAATAGGTAGAACAATTGTGTTGGGTAGCATGGCCGTGGTGGCAGGGGAGTGGAATGACCATGCTAGGTAGCATGTTCATGGTAGATGGATTGGGAGAGGGTCATTTTGTTGAGCATGGGTATTGTGGGAACTTGCAGCATAGCCATTTTGGTAGGCATGAATTTGCAGTGGTCTTCTTTGTGATGTTGTGTTGGTCAACATGGCTGTGTTGATGGACTTGCTAAAGCTACTTTTTCACCAGAATTTAACTATGATTTCATAATGGGTTGAATTGACATTCTATGGCACTACAACCTTGTTGGGGGTCTTCTAGTAAAGTTTCATCTTCTCTTTGACTATCCATGGGTTCTTCGTTTCAGTCTGACCCTTGGCCACTAGGGGTAGGTTGAGGAAGATCTTCATCTCTCTTTAGGCTCCTCTAAGGGTAAAGTAGCCCTTAGATCATCCTCCTCCTCTCTTGTCCATCCAAGAATGGTCAAGGTACCTAAAAAACATGTAAAGAGCCTCCATAAGTGCATTTGACAGTAATACACTTATTTAGGGTAATTGTAATGCATGGGCCCACTACCCTAGGCTCTAGTAGAGTTTCATAAATGATGATTGGCCCCACAAATCACCACTAGCCTTAACTACGCACTTTGTCCTCACTCACGTGCAAGTCGGGTCAACTTCCTGACTGGTCATCCATCCTAGTACTACTGCAAGCTGAGCATGCTTAACTATGAAGTTCTTTAGTAATGGGCTCTCAGAAAAGGAGGTGCACCTTGGTGATATGGGTAGTCCAATCATTCCTTTTAAGATCATTTTATCCAAGGCCTCAAATCTTGGGATGTTACAATCTCCCCCACTTAGACTCTTGACATCCTCCTCAAGGCTCAACTATATGGCCTCATAATATCTTCCCAATTTTAGTGTGGACCCAAATGACCCATGTACACCCAGCTCCTGACTACGGATACCAACACAAGGGTGGATCCATCAACTTGGATAGCCCTTTCCAACAAGCCTGGATACTATTAGTGCATGGGTGGCTCCATCAACACAGATAGCCCTTTCCAACATGCGTGGACCGGATGGCTCGAAGACTGGCACGCCACATGCCCATGTGGGTTCCACCTACTGGAGGGGAATTGGCTCTGTTACCATTTGTAATGCATGGGCCCACTACCCTAAGCTCTAGTAGAGTTTTAGGAATGACGACTAGCCCCACATATCACCACTAGCCTTAACTACATGCTTTGTCCTCACTCACACACAAGTTTGGTCAACTTCTAGACTGGTCACCCATCCTAGTACTACTCCAAGTTTGAGCATGCTTAATTATGAAGTTCTTTAGTAATGGGCTCTCATAAAAGGAGGTGCACCTTGGTGATATGGGTATTCCAATCATTCCTTTTAAGATTATTTTATCCAAGGCCTTAAATCCTGGGATGTTTCAGTAATAATATGCATCCTAAAATGTTTAGATATGATAGAAATACAAAATGTCACAAGATGAAGCCCTAAATTAGAGTTGCATCAATATTCAATTTAATTGTTTTAAAGGGAGTCTAGCTTGTTTTGATCTTATCCCAAGTTAGTTTCCCAAAGATCAGATACTCATTAATTCATAAAGACAAATTATTTGGAAAGACAACACAAGTAAAAACATTTCAACACTTGCAATTCTCTATTTTTCAAAGCCTCCCTTAAGAAACTAAAATTTTACTGCTAAATAGAATAATCAAGCATAAAAATATACTATCTTTCATGAAAATCAATGTAATGGGATAATTAATATGATTTGATTTGTTACATAATTAAAAAGGTCTACTAAGATTAGGCAAGAAGAACCAAAGATGGATAGATTTTGTGAAATGCAAACATTCTATCACATATCTTCTAGTAGTTTTGACAGTTTTAGAACACTTATACAAATAAAAGATATTTAAAAAGAAACAAATACAAAGAGTTAGGGATTGAAATTTTAGTCTAAGATTCAAATTGATTCCCACTCTTCAAGTACAAATTTGCTTGTCCTCAAGTATACATGAAAAAAAAACTAGAACAAGAGAGAATAAACAGTTATTTCCTAGTGCGGCTTTGCCTGTATGTGGAAAAAAATCTTAGTGTGTGAATTGTATCATGTAGTTATTATCCTTGAAGTTGATATTATTAATTCCAAATTGGCTTGGCCTTGAGCATTTGACACATTTTGTTGTTCCATTGAAGAACATATAATCCATACTACCTATATAGTGTTTTTGTTGTAAAGTGTTGAGATCAAATTTAGTTGGATAACTCCAGTAATATGTTCCATAAATTTCCAAAAAAGTATTTGTAATTCTTGGGACCATTTTAACCCCTAAATTGTCTAGATTTTTTTGCGATATGATAAAATTTTGGATCACCCTTACAAGAATCAGAGCTATTTTTGTATTTTTTGTGAGGATGACATATGAGAAGGATATGATGTTCTTCATAGATTATATGGATTGTCAACAAGGATATGTTAGAGATATTGACTTACTAGTGTTTTTCTAGGGCTCCATTCTAGCTAATCTTTTCTTTTCTATCATTGATGAGATCACGAAGAAGCATGGTATTTCCCAACAAAAAAAACTTGTTGTTGGATAGACTAATAATATTTTCAAGGAAGCTTTTCTTGTATACAAATAATTATTGAATTATGCATTTACTCTAAAGGCATTAAACAACATTTAAAATCTTCATGTGGGATCCATATATCTTTGATAAAAAAAGTCATCATCCTTGCGCTTGTTGTTTACAGTGTCTAATAAAATTACTATATCTTATCTAGATAAAGAAGATATGGTGGTTTTGTTGAGTTCTTTATCTAGAAGGCATGGATGGATATAATTTCCTTACCAATAAGAACTTCCCTTATAGGAGGAATACTATGTTTCGTAGATTAACAATGGCTTAGAGGATATAGATGATCCTTGGTTGTCATTGTGTTCTTGGTTCTAAAATTGAAGACTAGAATATCATCATTTTTAGATCAAAAATAGATGTTAACAATTTATTATGTTACCATATGCTACTTTGTTATTTTTTATGACATAATAATGACTTGTTGCACAATGGGAAACAACCAATGTAAGGTGGAGTTGTATGAACATGTTGTGCTAGTTGCTAAGCATGTTGCTTGTACAAAATAGAATGAAGATCTTCATATACATTGCACCATTCATGTATCAAGTGTGCCTTCCCAGATTTGATTCAATTCTATAGTAGTTATGGTTGTTCTTTAGATGAAGAACCGTATGAATTGTTTTCATCGAGAATATTGATAAGCAATTTCTATTTATATGGAGATGAAGGGCAGTCATCAACAAATCCCATTTTTAGGTTATTCTCTATTGATTCTTATATGGTAGAAAATTTCAAGTTGTATAATAGGCATATTAAGCATAGTTGTACATCTTAATTCTTGTATAATATCAACAATAAAAGTTTTAGTATTTTAATATATCCTAAGATAGGTTCAAGGATAACAAAAGGAGGCATGCCATTTCGAATAATAGTATTAGGATATAAGACCGCAAACCCCACTTAATTAAATAAAGCTAATTGTTTGGATTAATTGGATTTATTAAATGTTTAATTTCTAATTTTAACCTTGAATTATGATGTCACACTTGATAACAAAGTTATGTTCAAAATTGGAACCAATTCAGACTCTGTTTACTCCATTTATGCAATCTCATATAACTTTTGGATATCTGTGCAAGTTACCCATTTTTAGGAGTGTAAACAAAATGTTAATATTGCTTGAGTTGCTTCATGATGACCTTAAGAATCCAACAATTTTATTTCTCCTTTAGATGCTTTTTAATTTTGTTTTCATGGATTTTATACACAATCTTAGTAAGTTTAGAGCAGCACTTCCATTGCCCAATGATTTCTTAGTGACCACTTGTCCTTCGGTGACTGATGAATCCCAATGGCTGATTAGTTTTTGGTGCCTGATGGAACAATTGGCTAGGGTGACCGATGAGGTTTGGTGGTCGACAAGCTTTCAGTGATCAAAAATTTTTGCAGTGATCGGCAGACTTTTGGTGCCCGATGGGGTTTCTAAGTCAAGGGATACTTTGTGTGTTTGAATAATGAGATTTTAGTGAGTGGGTCGACAAGTTTTCTAGGTTCTAGCCCTAACAATACTCCCTTTCTTCTTCTCCTCTCATTTTAGTTTAGTAGAGATTCAGTCATGTTTGAAGGATCCCAACAAGATTTTTTGGAGATCACATGCTTTTCATGGATGCATGTGCTAGGATTGAGGATCCTTCGACCAATCTAGGGTCGTTGATTGTTTTATTTTGCTCCATTTATGTAAGATTCTTGCTTTTCAACTCATTTTCCTTGTTGTTCTTCACCTTCTTTCCTCTTACGGTCGAGTTTTTTGGTGTCTCATGATGTTTTCTTGTTGGAACCCTACACATATGGGTTGATAATTATCATTTCTCCCTTCCTTAATCTAGAACCACCTTATTTGTGAAAGGAGGAGGCACTGTTTGAGCTTTGGTGGACTAAGCTTGATGTTGTGTTGCTGATTTCAAAGATTTTCATCTTGGTTTTCATTTTTCTCCTCTACCAGGCAATCGATATAACATTAAACGCATGTCATTTATCTTGATATAGAAACCCTTAGCATGCTAAAAGTTAGACTTTTTAAGTGTTCTTTTAGTCTAAGAAATATGATAGTACTAGTCCTTAAGTTGTATTCAGACTTTTGAGATGCTTCCCTACTAAAAAGAACTATTCTATGAATATGTAAAGTGTGAAATTCATGATACAACCAATGCTTCCATAGATTCAATTACGATAGGTGTAACAACACCAAAATGTTGTCACATACATGATACTATGATGTGTAATAAGCAAAAAATCTGACCCATGTCTATTTCCTGTCGTATGGTAGTTATTATAAGGCGTTTATAATATTTCAATTGTTTTTATGGTCCCATGTTGATGGTTGGATGAAACCTTAATTCATGGTTGGGTTTTGTTCATGACTAAGGTTGGTTACCTATGTGTTTTTGGAGTAGTATGAAACTATTTTATACGTCTTATATCTTCTGAGGTTGTAAAACCCAAATTCATTTGAACAATCTTGGGATGTTTGTATGTAACTTGATTAATGCATTCAAAGGCTTAAATGACTAAACTAATCAAGCATAATCTAATCTAGTAGTGTCACGTGACCATAGAGTTATCCCAGTGTCAAAACTTGATGGATACTCATCCGAAAGGAGCTTGAAGTCGTATACTATTGAGTATATACTAGTACGGGGAGGATATATCCTTGTCACTATGATTCCAAGGTTGAGAGTGATTAAGATTGTGTCTCATATGTGGATGTTCTGGAGAGTGACTGTAGTCGTAACTCAAATTTGTGGGTTTAAACCTGGTTTGGTACCGTAATTTGTGTACCCATGACAGACTAGGTTGTTTAGTATTTGGGTTGATATTCCACTGGGATGCTATTCCTACTGACCAAGGGGAAGAGATCTTTAGATTCCAGTCATCCTAGATCCCATATAGGGCTAATTTCAATTTAGTATTGGTTAACTAGTACTTTGAGTGGTATGCCTCAAATTACTCAGGGCTTAGTAAAATATATAATTCAGTCATATAACATAGCTATTAGGGTTACTTAGAGAATCACATTGTTATGATAATCCTTGCTATGATTTTGATTTATAGGTGACTGATACTGTGGTAAGAGAAATAAATTGGACTTATGACTCTAGATATGCATGATCTTTTGTGTAATTTATATGCTCTTTCAACTTTGTAATACTATCTACTTTAGTTGCTTAAAACAAATAATCTACCAGTAAGCAATAAATGTTATTAGAGTTATATCATGTTGCTAGAACATAGGCTCACCTTGTGGGTTTTCACACCCTTTTTAGCTGATTGACAACACAATCAGAACCTTGATAGCATGGAGGTACAATTTGAAGATCACTAGACACAAAATAATGTTGATTGGGTTTTGTAGAGTCTTAGAGTGATCCATGTACTCTTAGGTCCGGGCATGGAATTTTGTATATCGTGTATATCAAATCAAATTTTTGTTGTATATCTTGAACAATACAAATGTTATCTTGGTATATATATGTAGACATTGTATTTTGTAACATGTTAGGGCTAAGGCCATGGAACTAGTGTAAAGTTACCTAGAATATATCTACATGTATGTAAAGTTGGACCTTGGTTTAAATGCCTCTTTTAATGGTTAAGAACTTTACTTGGCTTTAATTTTGCACCAATTCAGTAATGTGCTTAATTAGTAATTGATTGACGTATTGGTTTTGAATAATCGCATTTACTGTGGTAGGTTGCCACATAGGAGTTTAGAAACTCCTTGATATTGTTCTTTAGAAACAAAAATTATGCCAGTAGTGTAGTATTAATGAAGAGCAATGTCTATTTTGGTAAGTAAAGCAACATGATCCTTTATCATAGCTACAAATGAATCTTACTCACTTCCTACCTTAGTCTAGTAGTAGAAATTTGATCCTCATTAAAAGGTTGATAAGAGGGAGAATTAGAATTTGTTTCTCTTGGTTGGCCATCTCCCAATTGATTACTATGACGATCATGATCATGTTGAGGGGATCTGTAGCAACTTCTAATAATGGCTAACATCCTTTAGTTGTAAGAAATAATACATATCCCTCTCCATTAATAGAGAGAATTTTTTTGGTAAAGACATTTGCAACTGTGATTGATAAGAAACAACCTTGATTTTATCTTTGTCTGTGATGATTATCTTAGTGTGGTCATAGATGCAATAAGTCTATTGAGCAAGCTTTTCCAATTCTTTTATATTGTTCCAAAATTTTCAAATAAACACAATATGATAGTTATAAAATATTTACCATTATATCTTCGATCAAAAGGGGTTTATATCCTCTTAGATTCATTATATGATCAACTAAGAAATGAGAAAGATTCAACCAATGGTTGTATTTGGCACACTATATTGCATAGAGATCATTTTTGTTCACACTAACATTCTCAAAATGAGCAAAAATGGTATATCCCAACATCTTTTGAAAGTAATTGCATGTGGGGCTTTGAATTAGAGAGGTTTTTACTTTGTAAACTATGAAGGTAGTCTCCCTTATCAATTCTTCCCAAGCATCATTTTTATTGTATCTAGTGTTTTCATCATTGAATGTTTGGACAATATTCACTTCTTATTTGTCTTCCTCAAAGGGAACAGTGATTTCCCACAAAATGGTGTCTAGTAGCTCAAATCATTGATCCCCAATATGGAAAGTGAGTGTAGGTTCATCAAAATCAAATTTTCGTGTATGTGCACATGTACTAAGGAATTAGAGCGTAAGCCAATGAAAAGTTGGAGTATTATTAACAAATCATTGTAGTGTACCTATCAATGTAGGGTTACAACCATATTTTGTCAATTGGTATCCCATGTAATCTGGTTTCTTGAAGTGTTTAGAGGGTCAAATACTTGTTACCTTTAAGGAAGACATCATTGGCACTTTGAACTAGAATTCATTGGTCATGATCGCAATATAACATGCTAATGTGTTGTGAAGATGGTTCCAAAAACCACATGAGTTTACATGAGGTCTCATCTCAGCATGAAATGGGGTGAAAGTTTGTGTGGTTTAGCGAGATGGAGAATTTGAATTTTGGCAGTGTCAGATAACCATTTATCACCCAAATCCCAACTCCAAATGACTATAAAGTAATGGAAAAATGACTTGATCTTCCGTCCCTAGACTGTCTCAAACCACACAGCATACATATGAATAAAACAACAACCACCATTTTTTATAAGCATGAACCATAATGTAAAACATCATATCCCATGGGCAACAAGAGGGGGGTACATATCAAAAGGAACTAGCTAGTACATGAGAGTAAAATATCTAAAAATAATAGCATCAACCTTAGGGACTTACATTGGTGTTAAATTCTTAGAGTTAATCAATATATATAAGTGTAGAAAGAGTGATAGTGTACCTATTATACCTAAATCACAAAACTAGACACAATCTATGCAAGTGAATTGATATGATATGAAAAGAAATGAAAAATTGCATGTTTAGAGAATATATTATCTTTTCAAAACTTATATAAAGATAAGAGGAAAAAAGGATGGCTTCTGGAGAGTGGTGGCATGATGGAGAGGATGATGGTGGAGGTGGTTCTCAACATGTAGAGATGGCCCCTTCCCCATTCCTCATTCCTTCTTATGAATCGACACTAGGCTCGAATTCTCTAAATCACTCTGACCTATTGAAGTCATGGGTGGATCTGATGAAACCAAGAGTGTTTGATACATCACTAGAGAAAGTGGATGTTGAGATTCAGGGCCGGAAGCTCATCTACCCAGAAGAGGAGGCAGAGAAGAACGTTGAGCGTTGGAAGAGGTGCATTGTAGGGTACATTGTCAGTTTCAAGCCACATTTTCCTACTCAAGAAAGATACTTGTCTCAGATCTAGATGTTGAAGGGTTCATTGGAGGTTATGAACCACATGTAGGGATTCTTCCTTATCAAATTCTCAAATGAACTAGACCTATAGAATGTGTTGGATAATGGCATATACTTTGTCAGAGGGAAACCTATGGTTCTAATGAAGTGGAAGTCGGGAGACTCACTGAGGAGGTTCAGGCTGATGGATATACCAGTCTAGGTTAGAATCCATAACTTACATCTCAAGTTATAGGACATGAAAATGTTTGCTAGGATTGGATCATATCTCAAGAATCCTCTTTGTATGGATAGATCTACTTTGAAATTGAGAAATCTTGAGTTTGCTAGGCTACAAATTCTCATGCCGACTTCTTTTGAGTTTCCGCTAGAGTTGGAAGTGTCTAGTGATAAAGGTAACACTCATTTGATTAACTTCAAGTATGAGTGGAGGCCAAAGGTCTATGCAGTGGTCAAATTGTTCAGACATTTTGACTATAAAGAAGTTATCAATGGTCCTGTTTAGGGAGTGAAAAAGGTTTGGGTAAAGAAGGTAGGTTTTACCATTCCTTCAGGTGCCCCAGAAGTCAATGAGAAAATAACTGAGAAGATAGATTCATCTGGTCATCCTACCCCTTCTCAGGAACTTAGTGAGAAAGCAATTGAGAAGGTGGACTAGTCCATTCAATCTAGTTTTACTAAAGTAGTGTGGGTGAGTAATGATGAGTAAGAGTTTCATGTTCCTAATGATTCTTTTGAAGACAATATGTCGAATAACGCTGAAGGACATGGACCTAGTTCACAGGGCACAATTGAGGCGATCGTGGATTTATCTACTCCTGTTGTTGCCAATGCTCTAGTTTTAAAACATGGCAGGTTTGAAATACAGAAAGGTAATATAAGGAAGAAACCTAAAGGGAAAGGTTGGAAAGCTCCTAAGGTGTCAGAACATTCTGAATAGACATCATTTTCAAATAAATTTGATAACCTAAAACTTGTGAATGAAGAACCTATTTTTGGTGGAGAGTCTCAAACCAGTGAAGTACTGATCCAAGTTCTTGTAAATGGATAGCTTCAATTTGAATATTCTTTCCTAGAATGTAAGAGGTCTTAACCTTAAGGCCTCTTCAGTTCGGGAGAAAAAAGGGATTTTAGGCCCCATATAGTCCTTTTAAATGAGACCAAAGTTAGAGAAAAGAAGATTTTAAAGCTTGTCGGTGATGCTTTCCCTAAGTTTAATTGGGTGTCTAATCATAGATCCCATGTTCTTGGGAGAGTTGTTGTTCTCTGGAAGGAGGGTGAGTGTACTGTGAGGAAGATTAGTGAGGATAATCAGTTTGTTCATGTCAACGTTTCTCATTCAAATAGGGATTTTTGTCTCATATATGTGTATGGACACAACCTTGATGCTGACAGGGTTCGGCTTTGGGAGGGTATTGAGAACATTAGTTCATGTATGCTTTCTCCTTGGGTTATTCTTGGAGATTTTAATGCTATCAGAAGGGAGGATGAAAAGATGGGGAAGGATCCACCTTTTAGGAAATCTATGGAAGATTTTAATAAATGTTTACTTAATTGTGGGCTCTTCAAACTCAATTTGAATGGTCTTTGTTTTCAGGGGATAACCAGCAATGTGGTGATAAGTTTGTCACTTCTTACACTGATAGAGTTATTTATAATGATAAATTTTTGTCTGAGTTTTCTGACTGCAAAGGAATTTTGCACTCTAATACTATTAGTGATCATAAAATTGTAACTCTTGATATTGGTAAGATGGGAAAGGTGGTATCTCCCTTCAGGTTTATAAATGTGTGGACTATTAAAAATGATTTCAAAGACATTGTGAGAAAGACTTGGTCTTTTAATGATAATAGGTTCCCTATTTTTAAAGTCTAGTGAAAGTTTAGAAGGCTAAGATTTGAGTTGTCCAAGTAGAATAAGGGTTTAGTGGGGAATTATTTTGATGTATCCAGAAGGAAAGACTTTCTAGCCGTTGAAGCATAGGCTAAGCTCGATGTTGCTCCCTCCAACATTGAGTTACAGTTTGATGCTTGTATCAAGAGAAAATAGGCTGCTACAGCTATACTTCATGAAGAGTCTTTCTTGAGATAGAAGTCAAGGGTGAGGTGGCTTAAGGAAGGTGATTCCAACTTGAAGCTTTTCTATGCATCAACTAAAGTCAGAAGGAACATGAATCATATTAGAGCTCTTTCTATCAATGGGTCAATGTGCACGAATAGTGATGTTATCAGGAAGCATATAGTGGAATTTTATTCTAGCATCTTCAACAACAATCACAGGGCCAATCTTGAAATTCTGGATTCTCTTATCTTTCCAAATCTCAATGATGTGGATAATCTATTTCTTGAAAGGGTCTTCTCAGTGAAGGATATCGTTGACATTGTTAAAAGCTTGAATGTTGATAAATGCCCTGGCCCTGATGGGTTTAATGTTATGTTTTTCAAATCTTATTGGAGTATCATTTGCACTGAAACTATTGAAGCTATTCTTGGTTTCTTTAATACCAGTATCTTCCTTAAATAAGCCAACCATACCTTCATTACTCTCATCCCTAAGGTAAAGATTCTAATGAGCTCAAGAACCTAAGGTTGATTACTCTCTACAACATCTTCTATAAGATTATCTCTAAATTGTTGACCAATAGACTGCAAAATGGTTTACCTTCTATAATCATCTATAATCAGTGTGCATTTGTTAAGGGGATATCAATCAAATATGTTGTTCTTCACTGTAATGAACTCATCCATGATTTTAACAAGAAGGGTGGAGCCCAAGCTCTGCCTCAAAATTGATATCTCTAAGGCCTACGATTCTATGTCATGGGAGGCTATTTTCCGTATTCTTTTTATCATGAATTTTCCACATTTTTGGGTGATATGGATCAAAGAGATCTATAACACAATGTCTTATGAGTTGTTGATTAATGGTGAGGCTTCTGGTGATTTTAAACCTAGAAATGGTGTCCATCAAGGGGACCCATTGGCTCCTTATATCTTTGTCTTGGTAATGCAGGTGGTTACTCTTCTCTTTGATAAGGAAGTGTCTGAAGGAAATTTGAAACCTTTAAGAGCATCTTCTAATTTTTTTCATTTCTCATTTGATCTTCATTGATGACCTTATGGTGATATCTGAGACTGATGAGCAAAGTGCTATGGCGATTAAAAGAGTGCTTAACAATCTGTATTTTGTGACTGGCTTGAAGATTAATATTGAGAAGAGTGTTGTTTTCTACGGGAAAGAGTTGGCTCTATTTTGGGAATTAATGAAGGGACCATTCTACAGAGGAATCTTGGTATTCCTCTGGTCATTGGCAAACTGAAAGAAGTTCACTGTGGTTCCCTTCTTGACAGAATTAAAGGTAGGTTGGATGGTTGGAAGGCCATTCACCTTTCTATGGCAGGCAGAATACAGCTGATTCAATCCACCTCACCACTATGTATTAGTATTGGAGCTCTACTTTTCCTATTCCATATTTTGTTAGTGATGACCTTGATCGTTCGTTTCAGAATTTCATTTGGGGAAAAATTGAGAACTTAAATCCCATTCACTTGGTTAAGTGGAAGGATATTGTGAGACTAAAATTGGAGGGAGGTTTGGGTATTAGAAATATTTGGGATGTCATCAAATCTTATATCTTTATGAATGCTTGGAAACTAGCAAAAAAGAAAGACAGTATTTGGATTAAATGGGTCCATGAAAAATATTTCAACAACTCATCCTTTTAGTCTATTTCTGTCAATGACTCATCTTCTTGGATTCTTTGAAGAATTCTAGCTGAAAGGGATACTATGATAAAGCATCTTTCTTTTACCATTGGTTATGGTTGTAATACCTCTATTTGGAATGACACATGGGTCCACAATTCGAGCTTTCTTACTGAGGTCATGGGTCATCAATGTGTCATTCAGTTAGGTTTCCCTATTGATTCCAGAGTGAGTTGTCTCATTAGGGATGGGAAGTGGTATTTTGATAATTCAAGACTTCACGACAGGTTGTGTGAACTCCTCATGTCTCTTCCTACTCCCAAGGATGAATGTGTTGATATTCTATTTGAAGGAAGATCTGAAGTTAATGTCTAATTAGTTTGGGATTGTGTTAGATCTAAATCTGATATGGTTCCTTTCTTTCAATGGTTGTGGAGTCATAAGAGCCCTAGTAGTTTCTCAATCTTGGGTTGGAAAATTGGGCATCATAGACTTCCTACATCTTGTTACATTAAACATCTTGGTAATCAGTTTGGCATCCATGTGTTTTCTCTGTAATAGAGATGAATAAGAGGTGGACCATGTTTTCTTCACATGTGAGTTCTCTAAGAAATTTGGATTCTCACCAGCAATCATCTTAGCTTTCTGGAACCTGAATCTGGGGAGAATGACTAAAGGTTGTGCGATAGAAAAATCCATTTGATTTGTCTCTATTTCTTTCATTGGATTTGGAGGGAGAGAAATGAACGAGTTCATAGAGGATGCTCTAGAAGTGCTTCTCAGCTTTGGAAGCTTATCCTCACTGATTTTTATCTCTTTTTGAGCAGATAGGCTGGCTCTTTGTAGATATTTACAATCTTTTTTTCTATTTCTTCTACTCTTGGTAGTACTTTTGTGGTAGTTTTTCCATAAGGGGTACTTACATATTGGTACATTTACAAAACTTCAAAAAAAGTAATAAATGAGCTGGGTTCACCAAAAAAAAGAGGCAAAAAATAAAAGGACAACATCAAGGGCTTTTTATTAACACAAAGCAATTTTAAGTGGGTTTCCATTATACCATATGACCTCATCGTAAGGCCTTTGACCATCTTCCCAAAGGAAGGGCTCACAAGGGATATTGAAGCCAACACTAAGAATGAATCATGTTTCTACATAAAGGGATACAAGGATAAAAGAAAAGGGCTTACCCTATTTCAACTGGTGTGCCCTTGCTTGATCAAAATCAAGCACTCACATAGAGCTTTGTGCCCTTACCCTGAGAATACAAGAATGCACAACAAGGGTCGTATAATGGACATATATGATTATCTTTTCATGTTTGTAAATGTAATATAATCAAAATGAAACATAGTAATCATAGAGAACAAGAAGCTCAAACAAGTATATCTATCCAAACATAGGGAATCATACATATACAGATAAGACACAATACCATAATTAATTTTAGTAAGAGGTAAAGTTTAACTTGAAACAAGAAACTAGATTCATCAGCTTAAGTATATCATGGCAAAACAATAATTATAATGACCCTGACATATAATCAATGTATGATTTGATTAAAATAAGCATGACCGTGGTCATACAATCATTTCATTATGGTTGTATGTTTCACTTATCTAATTTTGTTTCTCAAAATGTTGATTTCAAAACCTCAAGGTGCATGCAAGTGCATCATCATATTCCATATTACATAATAAATCATTTCTAAACTAGGGTAAAACATGACGAATAGACCAAGGATCTCACGATTAGGGTTCCATGATTCAAGTAGGGAAAACATAAGATTTGAATAAGATTAATTACTTAATCATCAATACATCCATTCAAGTCATTTCCCATGTAGTGTAGTAATAATAGAGTACAAGAGTGATCATGGTGATATTTGTGATACAAGGCATCAAGTTACCAAATTGTTGCCAATAGTATGGAACATAATTAGGGAAATATTTACACAGTGTTAAATATGTAGGGTCAAAAAGTCTAATTAAATCACTCTTCATGTCATATTTCACTACATCAAATGTTACAACCCCAATTTTCGGGTTCTTTTAGTTGGAGATGCAATTTCCCTAATAAAGGTGTGATTTTTTCAATTGTATGATTTAAGTAAATTGAGTGGTTTCCTTTGATAAATAGCCTTGTTTGGTTTTGTAGGCCTTATTGGCTATTGGGCCCAATAATAAGAAAGAGGAAATAAAAAGGAAAAGAAATCAATTAATAAAGAAATAACTGAGATAATAAGAAAAGAAAGATGTAGAAGCATCTAGAAGGCTTGAAATTATCCTTCAAAGATGGATTTCGTATCTTTGAGATTTTTTGGGTTCCAAGGAGTCCAAGTTGCAAAGATAATAGGAGAAGAAAAAGATAAAATCAAATAAAGCATTATTAAGAAGGAAAGTTGAAATAATGATGAAAATATAAGAAATATGTGGAAATATGGATAATGGAATCATTATAAATAGGATTTCGACTCCACATGGTTTCTAATGGTAAAAGAAATCAAAATAAAGAAAATGAAAGATTAAGAGAGAGAAAATATGCCTTATTAAAGGATAACTTGCACATGAAGATAATGCCCTTTTCCTTTGGAATTTGGGACTCAATTTTGGTGTAAGAGTAGATAAAGTCAAGATATAGTTTCCCCTAAATTTTAGTTGAAAAAGGATGTACGGTTTGGGAGTTATGGATTTTGCAAATTATCCTAAAGATAAGTATTAAATGTCACATTTTATCTAATTAATTTGAAATCCTTGTTCTTGGCGCATGGAGAATAGTCGTTGGATATAGGATCCAACGGTGGTTGTTCTTTGCACTCTTCTATTAGGGAAGGAACAGGAAAGCAAAATTTTGAGATTTGATTCCTCGATGGTCTCTACACGAGCGTTTGTGGAAAGTGTCCCAATAGTTTTGGGAGAGAAATCCGCACCTATCTGACCTAAGGTTTCGGTAGTTTGGGGAGCTCTAAGGGCTTCTCCCAAATCCTAGTAGTAGCAGGACTATGTTAGGGGAACTCCACCCATAAAAGGAGTTTTTTTGGTCCCCAATGGAGGCACAATAACCTCTGAGATGACCGACTATTCCTTGGGATCACAGTGGCGCAAGCAATTCTGGTCTAGGCAGCAACTTTTCTCAGGAACCTGGTCCCCCACCTTGCCGGAGGACATCATTCTCATCCCACTAATCCCCCACATCTCCAATGGAATCGGGGTGACCATCGAATTCGGGAAGCTTCTTCGCGGCGATCTGCACCTGGGCTGGTGCTCCGGCGCCCTACAGCTCCAGGTCAACTGCTGGGTTGACCACGACCTGCATCCGTGAAACTTGGTTCGTGGAAGCGGGAGGAGGGAGATGACTCTATGCGAAAGGACCTTTCTATCCCTAAACAGAACACAATGAGGCAAGGGTGTTAAGGTCTTTCACCTCTTGTATAGACGGCCACTTAAAGAATTAAGAAAATGGGTTGCGCTAACGTGTCGAGCCTCCATTGGCTGGAAGGTAACTACTTTGTGAAATTCATAGAAAATAAATGGTATCTCAGATTAATACATGTAATATATGAAAAATGATCAAAAAACACAAGGAATTCAATAAAAATAATTTCATAGCATGAATCTGATCGTAATTCCAAAAGTGATTTAGGTTGAGCATGTATGCATTAAAATTAGGTTAAAAGCCCTGATTGTGATTAGAGATCATATCTAAGATGTTTAATGGGTTAGTTCGAGTACTAATGACATGTTGAAAGATAAAGTGAGATTTGAATATGATGTTAGATTATGATTGGCTTATTTTTGGGTTTTAATCCATGAATCTATGATAATACATGTAGAAACCCTAATCTAGGGTAAAGAAGATGATTAACTTGAATAATCTGAATTATTTGGAATAATGTTGTTATTTGTTGATCTTAAGCCTATTAGGAGAAATAGGACAAGTTAATTAGGGTTTATGAGTAGTTTTACTGTTTTAGGGTTTGTAGTAGCAAAGGTGATAATGAAACCCTAATTACAAGTGAAACCCTAAAAGAAAGTAGAAAACCTTAGGAAGCAAGTTTGATTGTATAGATCTTGATAATATGAATAGTGAGTAGATTATATGGTCATTTCAGGATCCTTGCTTATGTGAATTGCTTGCTTTCCTGTAATACTTTCTTACTTGGATTATTGGTAGCGTGTTGATTCGACTGGATAGGTATGTGGTTATTTATGAATAATCGGTCTAGTTTCACGAAGTTTTCTTGAATGTTTGATTGATTGGATGCAACCTAAACTGTTGATTGTTTATTTATGCAATCCTATAAAGTCACTATGATTATCACAATTAAGTATATATGTGCATTCTCAAACCTACATGCCACCCTGATGTATGATGCATGACCAAGCCCTGGAGGGAAGGTCTAATCAGTCAAGCCCCAGAGGGAAGACCATTGGGCATCATGAGATGTGACCCCAGGCACCAATCTCAGGATGGAGAAGGTGACCTTATGTCCCTTGCAAGGACAAAACCCTAAGAGAGGGTAATCTAGGGTTTAGGGAAAAAGCGGTTGAGAATGTCACATTGAAAACGTAATTTGGATTGTTAATAACTTATTTGTGATAATTAGGTTGTTAGAAACTATTTGTGGAAATTTTGATTGTTCCCCACATACCGGTATAGAAATATATTGACCAATGTTTAAATTGTCGGCGTTTTAGGTACGATCATTGAAAAGGACAAATAGTAAATTGAAACATTGTGAAGATACGAATAATCAGTTCGGGGAGGATTAGATAGATAGACTCCTTCTGTGGATAGAAGTCTAGAAACTCAAAATTTGTACAAGGTATACAAGAGATTTATTTTATTCCAGCTTTCCAGTTTAGTATTAGTAGAATTTCATAATTATTATTGCTTAAATGTCGAACCACTGATCCTGAAATTTTGGGATAACGTCTCTGACCTTCTGTTCTCCCTTAAGTGGGGGTTATCAGGAGGCGGAGCCATTACATTTGGTATCAGAGCCTTGGTTTCTCATTTAGTCCTTAATAATTATTAAATTTTACAAACTCTATAAAACCTGAGGGTGTTATTAGAGGATTTTCTGATGACAGAGGTGTCTAGAAAACGATCACGGTCCGGGGGCTGGAAATATTTTCCTCCACCCCACTAGTCGGTCATGAGGACTCCCGGATATGGTGTGACTGCCTGGCCAAAGTCTGCGGTCTTGACTCAAAATAAGATACCTTTAGGACTCTCTCATCTATTTTGTCCCTTCTCAACCCTAATTCAAGTAAGGTTCTAAAGTTTAGGGTTTTCTCTCTCTTCCCACCCTCATGAGGTCAGGGTATGTTTGATAACATTAAGGAATCCTCCACCAAATTAATGAAAAGCATGTAAATAAGATTTCATGGACATAAGTTTAATAGTTTATGTGTAAACTAGTGATTTGTTACATGATTAGGTTGCATGGCATGTGTTGTCATGCCCTCAGGAGAGACCTGAGGTTAGACCTTGTAAGGAGGATGAGTAAAGAGTTAGCCCCAGTCTCTAGGAAGAGGTAGAGACCTGACACATCCTCTGAGGATGATGCTAACCCTAACCCTAAGTCGTTGTTAGAGAGAGATGACATGATAAGTTGGATATCATGGTGGACCATATATGTGGGTTGACATGATTTTTGGTTTTGAATACCTGTGAGAAGTATGAGCTATGTGAGGTTGATTGACCTAGTACCTTTTAGCCACCCAACCTTGGAAGGGTTGTGCCAATTAGGGTGAAGGATAGCTCCTTCATTGAAGATGTTAGTGATGACCATATGTAAAGCCTTATAGGCACATATGAACGTGCATCTATGTAGGAGGGTACGTCAGCAGTGCTGGCAGTAGGTCGAGACTTAGGTCCGTTTGGTCATGCCAGACAGGTGAGAAGATGAACATGCAAAGCTATGGATAATCTTGATCGAACATAGGTTTGATCATACATTCATCCATGCAGGTGTATGCATGTATCCTTAAGAGCTTGATCCACCTTCTTGAGAAAGAACCTTTAGTGGTAAGGTCGGTTATAGGGTTAGCTCTAGAAAGAGAGCAAGACCCAAGAAAGAGGGTTGGAAGCTTAGACTCCGAGACATGAGGGACCATTAGAGGTTGGGTATGTCTTGACCTAGAATGGACAACCTAAGTGGATGGTTGTGTTTGCCTCGTGCATGACCCTTAGAGGCTTGTGGTACCTTGGTTTCCTTTAGAGGAACCGAACCCTAGAAGGAGAAATAGGCTTCTTGAACCGATGTATAGATGTTATCAGTGCCTACTTGTTAGGTATAAGAAGAGAGTTCCTTAAATCGAGGAGGTATAGTATCAAGTTGTGAGGCCTCGTACCTAGTTGGTTGTCCTTGTGTAGGGCTCTGAGGTGGTGTTCACGTAGTATAAGAGTAGGAAGTGGATGCTATACCTTGTACCTATTTGGTTCATGGTTGAAAAGATGAGCATGCAGTTAGACAGCTGATGCATAAAAGTGAACCTAGAGTTCCTAGATATAAGAGGGGAAGTAGTAGCACCTGGTGCACCTGATGCTCATGATGAGGCTTGAGTTTCTAGAGATTAGAGCATGGCACCCTTCGTGTTTGGAGGAAAAAGGAAACCCCTTGGACTAAAGTATATGTTTCATGAACCCCTCACGTATAGGTTGGTGACATATGTATGTATGATCTTGGTCCAATGTTGAGGAATAAGAACAAGTGTGACATACCAAGGAGACTTAGCATGGTTTAGTAGGTGGTCTTCTTGTTATCTACGTGCCTTAGTAGCTTGATAGGACCAAGCGTGCACCTGATGATGTAAACCATGGACGTAGGTATGTTTGTGACCTTTGTTGCTATCAAGAGATAGTTTTCTCCCATCTTGGGGAGGGACCCTTTTGGTAGGGTGAGTAAAACCTTTTGTTTAGGTTTGAGGTAACCTAAAGAGGTCTCATAGGAGCTTGAGGAGATAAGTGGAGGGCACATAGTATGAGAACGAACCTATAGACCCATAGATGACCATCTATAAGGGCATGTGGATGTGTTGCCATAGAGGTAACCTGTATGGGGCTTGACCGAGGTAGGTAGGTCGCCATGATCCCCATGAAAGAATGTAAGTCTGACCACATATGCCAAGAGAGATGATGGAGACTTGGGTAAGGTTTCAATAATGAGATGTGTTATGATGGAATCCTAAGTCAATACTAAGGTCATGAAGGGATAAGACTGATGGAAGTAGGAGTTGTTTGTTCCCTAGATGCACGAGACCATAGGGTCAGGAGGTAACAACTACCTTTGCCTAAGGACCATGGGTTAGGAGGTTGGCCACCTTCATGAGTTCATGGGACCTAAGGGGTAAACGTGAGAGGCACTCCTTAGATGCATAAGGGTCAGATCACCCCAAAAGTGTCGACACTCTAGAGACCTAAAGGTCACGACTAAGGATTGTACATAAAAGAGATTTGTTAAGATTCAAAGGGTGATGGGAAAAGTCTTCCCATGGGTGTAGACCCATAATCAAGTTGTTTATGATGTGGAGACATGTGATGTACGTTTCAACTTAGTTTGGAAAGTGTACTGGCAATGTGTGATGCACCATCTCTACTCTTGGAATGGGATGAACTTTGTATTTGGACTGTAGCCAAATTCTTATTTCCTCTCATTATGAGGGTGAGAGATAGGGCAATACGCATGACATACACTAAGGATAATGATGATGTAAGTTGAAACATTGCCATGATATTTGAGGATTGAGGAAGTATCATACCTTTTGATAGATGGTTTGCAAACACAAAGAGAACTAAGGTAGTCATCATATGAGCACGTTCCTATCAAGAGAAGTATAGAATTTATGAGTTATATGAGTTTGAGTTTGATAACCAAGATGATGAGCTCTAAGTTTTCTTGCCTCAGTTAGACCTAAATCCGAGATGAGGATGATGAGTGGATTATATGAAGGTTTATGTCTTCACTGTTGCCTAGTACATAAGGATGTAAGGTGGTAATGGATGCTCTTTGTCGAGATGCAGACGTCTTGTTGGCTAGTAGAGAGGCTATAAGAGGTTGTTAGGTGAACCCTAAGTTCGTGAGATATATAGGGATAACACTCTGATACAACCAGACCAATTGGTCGAGTTAGTGGTTATTTGGTTAGCCACCTAAAGTTTGATGTGATAGATGGATGGATTGAAGAACCTCATGTACACCTCTCTGGAAAGGAAGGTGATGGAACCCATAACTAGAGTGTTTTAGGGTTTATGAGGAGTCAACCCTGAGGAATCATGACATGCAGGATCTCGTGATGTTAAGTACACCCTACATCATGGTAATACTAAGATAGCAAAAGTGTGATTTATATACCTGAAATAAAGAAGTATATAGAGTTATATGTGGATTGTCGCCATGCATGTGAGGAGGTGAAGGATGAAGACTTATAACCCTATAAGTTTCTATGGAGGATGAAGAGTCCCCGAGAGGGAATGAGAGTGGATCACCATGGACGTTGTGGTGAGTCTCCCCTGGACTGAGAGAGGTCATGACACAATATGGGTTATGGTAGATCGCCTTACCAAGGTGACCTAATTTCTTGCCTAAGAGGGAGCATGGTCAGTGTGACAGATCCAGTTGAACTATATATGAGAGAGAGATAGTTCAACTACACCATGACTCGGGTTCAATATTTGAGGCATGACCTCAAGTTCACTTTCATGCGGTGGAAGTAGGTGCATGAAGAACTCGACACCAGTTTGAAGTTTAGCACAGTGTATCACCCCTAAATGATAGAGTTGATCCAGAATAGAGGGCCTGATGAGAGCGCATCTGCTCATTTAGGGTGATACATGGGGACAGTTCTTGTCCTATGAGAATTTATAATGATAGACACCCTAGCCAGTATTGGGATGTAAGATGCTATGTAAGGGAGGTCATGTCGGTCACCGCTTCATTAGGATGATGTCGGTGTAAGGACCTTGTGAAGGCCAGAGAGACCACAGTGTGTGTAGATGAAGTTGCTTTTATCATGTGATGGATGAGAAAGCCCAGGGGCGACATGAGTCATGAGTTGATGCAAAGTAGATTGACATGCAGTTCACTATGGGAGAATATGTGTTATGAAAATCAGACCCCCCTGAGCTATAGATGAGAAAACTGAGTCCCCGATACATAGATCCATTTGAGATGGATTGTTGGAGATACTTATGTTTAGCCTTACCCCTCAAGATAACGTGATGTATGATGTGTTCCACGAGTCTGATCTAGAGCACTATGTGATGTACCTGATCCATGTGCTGAGCCATGAACCTATTAAGCTTTGAGAGAGGTTAAAATGTCCTGAGTCACCTACGAGGGTACGAGATACTAAGGTGAGAGAGAACTCAGATGTAATAATATAAGATGATGAAGGTTCTTTGGAAGCACCATGGAGAAGGTGAAGCCACATGGGAGCCATGATGGACATGAGGAAGTTTTTTCCTGATTGTTTGTATGGTTGGTGGAATTTTTAGGGCAAAATTCCTATAAGAGGGGAAGGATGTTACAACCCCAATTTTTGGGTTCTTTTGGTTGGAAATGCAATTTCCCTAATAAAGGTGTGATTTTAGCAATTGTATGATTTAAGTAAATTGAGTGGTTTCCGTTGATAAATAGCCTTGTTTGATTTTGTGGTCCTTATTGGCTATTGGGCCCAATAACAAGAAAGAGGAAATAAAAAGGAAAAGAAATCAATTAATAAAGAAATAACTGAGATAATAAGAAAAGAAAGATGTAGAAGCATCTAGAAGGCTAGAAATTATCCTTCAAAGATTGATTTTGTATCTTTGAGATTTCTTGGGTTCTAAGGAGTCCAAGTTGCAAAGATGATAGGAGAAGAAAAAGATAAAATCAAATAAAGCATTATTAAGAAGGAAAGTTGAAATAATGATGAAAATATAAGAAATATGTAGAAATATGGATAATGGAATCATTATAAATGGGATTTTGACTCCACATGGTTTCTAATGGTAAAAGAAATCAAAATAAAGAAAATAAAAGATTAAGAGAGAGAAAATATGCTTAAAATATGCCTTATTAAAGCATAACTTGCACATGAAGATAATGCCCTTTTCCTTTGGAATTTGGGACTCAATTTTGATGTACGAGTAGATAAAGTTTCCCCTAAATTTTGGTTGAAAAAGTATGTACAGTTTGGGAGTTATGGATTTTGCAAATTATCCTAAAGATAAGTATTAAATGTCACATTTTATCCAATTAATTTGAAATCCTTGTTCTTGGCGCATGGAGGATAGTCGTTGGATCTAGGATCCAACAGTGGCTGTTCTTCGCACTCTTATATTACGAAAGAAATAGGAAAGCAAGATTTCGATATTTGATTCCTTGATGGTCTCTACATGAGTGTTTGTGGAAAGTGTCCCAATAGTTTCGGGAGCGAAATCTGCACCTATCTGACCTAAGGTTTCGGTAGTTTGGGGAGCTCTAAGGGCTTCTCCCAAATCCTAGTAGCAGCAGGACTCTGTTAGGGGAACTCCACCTATAAAAGAAGGTTTGTTGGTCCCCAACGGAGGAACAATAACCTCCGAGACGACTGACTATTCCTCGCGATCACAATGGCGCAAGCAATTCTGGTCTGGGTGGCGACTTTTCCCTGGAACCTGGTCCCACACCTTGCTGGAGGACATCCTTCTCGTCCCACTAATCCCCCACATCTCTGGTGGAATCAGGGTGACCATCAAATTCGGGAAGCTTCTTCGCAGCGATCTGTACCTGGGCTGGTGCTCCGGTGCCCTACAACTCTAGATCAACTGATGGGTTGACCACGGCATGCATCCGTGAAACTTGGTTCGCAGAAGCGGGAGGAGGGAGATGACTCCACGTGAAAGGACCTTTCTATCCCTGAGCAGAACACAACAAGGCAAGGGCGTTAAGGTCTTTCACCTCTTGTATAGACGGCCACTTAAAGAATTAAAAAAATGGGTTGCGCTGATGTGTCGAGCCTCCATTGGCCGGAAGGTAACTACTTTGTGAAATTCGTAGAAAATAAATGGTAGCTCGGATTAATACATGTAATATATGAAAAATGATCATAAAAATGCAAGGAATTCAATAAAAATAGTTTGATATCCTAAATATGATCGTAATTCCAAAAGTGACTTAGGTTGATCATATATGCATTAAATTTAGGTTAAAAGCCCTGATTGTGATTAGAGATCATATCTAAGATGTTTAATGGGTTAGTTCAAGTACTAATAACCTATTGAAAGATAAAGTGAGATTTGAATATGATGCTAGATTATGATTGGCTTGTTTTAGGGTTTTAAAACATGAATCTATGATAATACATGTAGAAACCCTAATCTAGGGTAAAGAAGATGATTAACTTGAATAATCTGAATTATTTGGAATAATGTTGTTATTTGTTGATCCTAAGACTGTTAGAAGAAATATGACAAGTTAATTAGGGTTTATGAGTAGTTTTACTATTTTAGGGTTTGTAGTAGAAAAGGTGATAATTAAACCCTAATTACAAGTGAAACCCTAAAAGAAAGTATAAAATCTTAGGAAGCAAGTTTGATTGTATAGATCTTGATAATATGAATAGTTAGTAGATTCTATGGTCATTTCAGGATCCATGCTTATGTGAATTTCTTGCTTTCCTGGAATACTTTCTTGCTTGGATTATTGGTAGCTTATTGATTCGACTAGACATGTATGTGGTTATTTATGAATAATCAATCTAGTTTCACAAAGTTTTCTCAAACGTTTGATCGGTTGGATGCAACCTAAACTATTGAGTGTTTATTTATGCAATCCTATAAAGTCACTATGATTATCACAATTAAGTATATATGTGCATTCTCAAACCTACATGCCACCCTGATGTATGATGCATGACCAAGCCCCGGAGGGAAGGTCTAATCGGTCAAGTCCCAGAGGGAAGACCATTGGGCACCATGAGAGGTGACCCCAGGCACCAAGCTCAGGATGGAGAAGGTGGCCTTATGTCCCTTGCAAGGACAAAACCCTAAGAGAGGATAATCCAAGGTTTAGGGCAAAAGCGATTGCGAATGACACATTGAAAATGTAATTTGGATTGTTAATAACTTATTTGTGATAATTAGGTTGTTAGAAACTATTTGTGGAAATTTTGATTGTTCCCCCACATACCGATACAGAATTATACTGATTAACATTTTGATTGTCGGTGTTTTAGGTACGATCATTGAAAAGCACAAACATTAAATTAAAACATTGTAAAGATACGAATAATCAGTTCAGGGAGGATTAGATAGATAGACTCCTTCTATGGATAGAAGTCTAGAAATCTGAAATTTTTACAAGGTATGCAAGAGATTTATTTTATTCTATCTTTCCAGTTTAGTAATAGTAGAATTTCATAATTATTATTGCTTAAATGTCGAACCACTGATCCTGAAATATTGGGATAACATATCTGACCTTCTGGTCTCCCTTAAGAGGGGATTAGTGGGAGGTGGGGTCGTTACCTCAAGACATTAATGTTTTACAAAGTGATCAAGTTCAATATTGGTTCATAAAGAATCGAATGTTACTAATATATATCGTCAACTTAGCACACACTTATCATTTGGTCATATTTGCATAATATTGAGATTCCATACTTAAAAGTCCACATTAGTGCACATTTCATGGCATAAAGACATCACTAAGCACATATGAGTGATTAAGGTGGAAACTAGGTTTACTATATGTCAAAAACTACTGATCCTAGGTCATGATATGTATTTGATTCATTAAAAAGTCATGATTTTAAGAAGAGCATTAATAGTTTTTAAAGAGATCAAAAGTAAGAATTTTAGGAAAATATGTAGGATTATGGGAAAATTCGGGCCTTAAAAGTATTTTTAATGAAAGATCATATTTTTAGTAAAAATGGTATCAAATTTGAAAATATTTGTAAATGAGTTATGTATTGTAATTTTATTTAAAAAATAGAGTATTTTTGGATATTCTTGAGAGAGAGAGAAATCACCCTTTTTAAGGGAAAATTGTAAATTTGGTCTTTGTCAATAGGTTGATTAACGTGATTCAGTGACCCTCAGTGCTTGCCCCACTAGTGAGAGCGTGAGTGGGTGCATTGATCATAGGGCCTCAGATCAGCCCTGGTTCAAGCCTTTGATCGGATCACATGACTTCCCAATCATCATCTCCCTGGCGCTCTCCCATGAATGATAGCTCCATATAGATCTTGGAGTTCTTCAGAGCTTGAGGGAGGAGGATATAGGGGCCATGAGGGGGCCTTCAAATAGACCTCCCATCCTTTCTAGAATCATACAAAGCCAAAGATGAGCTCATATTAGCCTATGTGGGATCGTTGAGAAAATGCGGCCATGAGGAGGGCTTCAAATAGGCATCCTGCCCTTTATAGAATCACACAGAGCTGAAGGTAAGCTTAGATTAGCCTATTTGGGATGGTTGAGAAAATGCCCAAAGTAGACATTGTGGTGGTTCCTTAGAGGAGGAAAGAAGGAAGAAGAAGGATATGGTTATAGGTGAGATATCATGAGGTAATAGAGGGGAAAGAGTAGAGAGGGTATGAGAGGAGGATGAAAGATCAATCGAGGTGAAGGTGACGTGTAGGGTGGACATCGAAGTTTCTATAGTCACCTAGTCCTATTCTTGGAAGTAGGTGGGGGAGACAACGCATGGTCATTGGATCAAGGGGATCTATGCCCCCTTGATCTGGGGCCTTTGATTGCCCAAGGAGATTCAAAGCGGATTATTGACGTGGTGAGGGGATATGCACATATTGAAGTTGGTTTTCTTTGCTTCATTTTCCAAATATATAATGTGTGAATGGTAAGTCCAATTGATATGAAATTTTCACTATTAGTCTAAAAGATTCCTCTTATTATTGAAAAATATTGGATAATATGATGATGCCAAGTGGCCTCAATAATCCATATGCAGTCTCAAAGTTAATGAATGCACTCAACGTTGTACGCCTGAATATCAAATCAATTAATCCATCAATCAAAAATCAAAATTAAGTAACACATGATTCATAATCATCCAAGATATGAAGGGAGGTTATGAAGTGGGATTGAGCATGTCATGGGCATGGTAGGTCAAAATTGGGTAATATAAATCCAAAATTGTACTATGTCGCATCCTCTCCACATTAAAAGAAATTTTGTCCCCAACATTTGATCAAAAGCTTAAAAGAGGTTGAGACTTCATATATCATATCATAACCATCACGCTACTCAATATTTAGTATCATCACCAATCCAATATCAACATCATCCCAATATCAATAAATCAAGCATCATAATCAAATATATAGCCACATAGATCACCAATAAATCACAAGTTTTGAGAGATCATCTTGCATGTCAAAAGAATATAGCTCTTTGATTCAAGATTAAAGACTTGCAGGTCCAATGCTAAGGTTTTAAGATTTTATATTGGTCCTAGATAGGGATATCCATACATGATTGAGATTTTGTTTTTCAATAATTTAGGGCTAGAATCACTATTGACATCAGTTTTCATATAAAATCAATGGGAGTCCACATAAGATCCTAACCCTAATTTTCTAACCAAAAGGTGAACATAATCATCATCCAAGTTTTTAATATATGAAACATGAAAGACAATAATCATATATTGAGTGTTGTCTCAAGATCCAAATAGGGTGATCATATGAGTCGAATAGATATCAAGATCAATAATAGAGAGTCCAAATATATCAAAACAATTTTATGAGTCACGATTCAGACATTAAATAACATGGGTCCAACAATATTGAAGTTAGAGTATAAATTCACATTTAGAACTTAGATGTGATCATTCGTCCATAAAGAACAATCTAGCAAGAATTCCTAATATTGACATCAATTTCATTATCATGATATTCAAAATTGATGAATTATCTATAACTAGGTATTTCGAGGAACTTAACCACAAGCTATAATCGACATCATCATGGTCAAAGTTATCATCAAATTGATTTAAAGTTTCAACAACTTTAATAAATTTTACACATTAGAGATTTAGGTCAAGAGATAAAAATTGTAAGGAAAGGTTACCTTTCCAAGTTCTAAATGGCCATAAGATGAAAATTAATAGAAAGGTCATAATAGACATGTGATGTATGATAGGGGAGTCATAACTCAAACTACTACTCCAAACCAACACATTTTTATCTCCTTTTTCATGGAACGTTGAACATCAAAATAGGGAGACAACAATCAACATATTTTATTTTACAAATTCATGGGATCAACGATCATTTATCATTATAGTGTAACCATAGTTCAAGATATATCATATTATAGGTTGTAATTTCATTCACTTCATAGATAAGGTAAGGAGTATGCATGGAAATAGAGAAATCAATTTATTATCTTCCAAGAGTTAGATCATAATAGGACATAATTTCATCTCACATTGCATATTATTCAAAATCAAGTTTTATAAAGAGACATAATAATCAATAGGGAATGTCTCTTGTAACAAATATTTCCATCGTTATTTAGGGTTCCAAAGACATAGTCATGTCAAAGTATAAAGAATGACACACATCAATGGGGAAAAGTTTGCTTAGTCTTGATTGACATTTGAGAAAAGAAATTGGTGCAACATAAGATGAATCAATAAGTATCTCTCAAAAAATGTTGCAAAGGTTAGGTTCCACTTATTTCATTGAATTCTAGATCCTTGTGATATACATCATATATATATAAATAACATAATTCATATTTGGAAAAATTGAGTTTGCATGATATGAGGGATTACACATGATTACACAATTTCAAGGGTACTTCATTTGTAATACTAGGGTTTCAAATTAAGATCATGTCATGGCATCATCATCATCTAGATCAACTTTTACAAATTGATTCAAATTATAGTTGAGGCTACTCATAAACATGTGATCATGTAATTAATTGTCATGAAAGATATAACAAGAGGAGATGAGATAACTAACTAATTATCGTCTAATGGGTGGCTTGGGGGAGTCTTTAAAGAAGATATGAGATTTTAGAAGACTCTCTGAGCTTTGTGGGGGTGGGTCCTTAATTCGGTTCCAAATTCATCTTGTCCAGGCAGCACAGAGGAGACATCAACCACCATAGCTAGGAGGATAGGAGGTGAATCACCATCTTGCATTTTGCACCAATCTTGGACACCTTGGTTTCACAATTATGGACTTAAGTTTTCCCTAGGTTCATACCATACATCCATATGAGGTATTGCGATTGTGCCTAAAACATATGTAGACATCATGTGTTAAACTTTGATACCATGTTGCATAACCATTTATTACCCAAATCCCAACTCCAAAGGACTAGAAAGTCAATGGTGAAAGGATTGAACGTTCTTCCCTAGAATAGCTCAAAGCATAAAATATGCATATGAATAAAACAAAAATTACCATTACTTATAAGCACGAACCATAAGGTTTAACATCATAGCTCATAGGAAACAAGATAGGGAGATAAATATCAAAAAGACAAGATTGTACATGAGTTAGAATATTTATACCCTTATAAAAAAACCATGGACTTACATTGTTATTATATTGTCTTAGTTTATCATCAAACATAAGCATAGTGGAATATTGATCATAGATGTTATACCTAAAATCATATAACTGGACACAATCAATGCAAACATACTAGTACATTGTAAAAATATATGAAAGCATTTAGGTTTAAAGAACATATTATTTTGGCTAAAATTATATAATGGAAGAGACAAAACAAAGAAAATGACATCATCACATACAGTCTTATTAACACAATGTGTATTTAGTGTGTTTTTGTTAGACATGCATAATCATTATAAGGCCTTGGACCAGCTTTCCAAATGAATGGTCCATGAGGGACATTCAAAGACAACACTAATAACTAACCTAATTTCTACGTGAGGGGCTATAAGATTAAAATCCAAGGGCTTAACCCTATTTCAATTTTCTTGCCATTGCTTGCTCAAAATCAAGTATGCGGACCGAGCCTTGTGCCCTTACCCCAAAATACAATTAGGTAAAATAATGGTTGTGCAATGGACATATATGATTATGATTTCATATTTGTCAATGTAATATAATCAAAACAAAACATGTTAGTCATAGGGAACAAGTGCTCAAATATATATATATATATATATATATACATATATATATATATATATATATATATACAAGTTCAATAAAAGGTAAAGTATACCTTGAAACAAGTAAACTAGATTATCGAGCTTGAAAATATCATAGAAAACAAATAATATAGTGATCTTGAAATATAAGCAAGGTATGATTTTATTAAAATCGGTTAGATTATAGTAATATGATCATTTTTGTTGAGGTGGATGTTTCACGTAAGTATCTATTCTCACAATACTAATTTCAACATCTCAAAGATACATCTGTGTGCATAATAATATTTCATAATACACCATAATCATTTCTAACTTAGGTTGAATCATCACAAGTAGATCAAGGATTTTAATATTAGGGTTCCATGATACAAGTAGGGGAAACATAAGACTTGAGTGATATTAATGACTTAATCATCTACATATCCATTTGAGTCATCTACCATGCAATATATATATTACTAGAGTACAAGAGTAATAATGGCGACATTTTATGGTACAATTTGTCAAGTAACTAATTTTGTGCCAAAAATAAGTATGGATCATCATTAAGGCAATATTTACATATCAAAAAAATTAATTAAGTAATTATCATGTCATATTTCATAATATCAAGTCAATGATAGTGTATAAAATGATCAAGGTCAAATATTCATTCATAAACTATCAAATATTACTGATCTATAATTTCAACACAGCATAGATTCATTATTAGGTCAAATTTTTTATAATATTGAGGAACCATCATTAAAAGTACATCTCGTGGTATAAACACATCATTAAGCACATATGAGTGATCAAGGTGGAAACTTGGCTTACTATATGTCAAAAGTTATTGATATTAGGTCATCAGAAGTAAGTGAGCAATTATAAAATCATGATTAGCAAAAAAGAGCATTAATCATATTCAAAGAGATCAAAGTATATTTCAGTAAGAAATAAGTAGAACTATGACTATATCCAAACCTTGAGAGCACTTTTATATAGAATACCACATTTTTTGATGAAAATGTATCATATTTGGATAAATGAGGTATTTAATGTGATTTTTTTACAAGAGTGGAACATTTTGGATATTGTGGGAGAAAAATACCTTTTCAAAAAAATACAGGCCTTTAAAACTCATTAATTCATTGACCGACGTGATCTAGTAGTCGTCCATGCCTTGACGCACTAGTAAGAGGATGAGTTGGCACATTGATTAGAGGCCCTTGGATCATCCCAGAGTCAGCCTTTTACGGGATCGCGTGGTTGCCCTGTCGTCATCTCCCTAACACTCACCTACCAATGACATCTTTTTGCAGTGCTCGAAGCTCACAAGAGCTTGAGGGAGGAGGAGATAGAAACCACGGAAGGACCTAGAAAGAGGACTCATGGAGCCAAAGGAAAGCTCAAATCATCTTCAAAGGGGGCATCGAGAAAATGCCTAAAAGGGGCATTGTGGCGACACCTTAGAGGAGGAGCAAGAAGAAAGAAGACAAAGGAGATGGTCACATGCATGATATGCATAGAAAGAGGGAGGCAAGAGTGAGGGAGGGTAGATGAGGAGGATGAGAGACTTAATTGAGGCAAAGGTGGTGTGTAGGGCGGACATTGGAGTAGCTCTGGTCACTTGTTCCCGTCCTTGGGAGTAGATGAGAGAGACAACACCAAAACTAGTTGATCAAGAGGGGGGGTCACCCACATCCCCTTGATTTGAGGCCTATGATTGGATAATGAGGTTCAAAGAGGATTAGTAATGTGGCAAGTGGCTCAAATAAGATATTAAATTTGTTTTTTCATAATTTGCAAATTCATAGATTAAAAAATGTAAGTCCAATTGAGATGAAATTTGCATCTTTGTTTTGAATATTTCTTCTTCTTCTTATAGAAAAATATAAAGACTAATATGATACGCTGAGGGATATCAATAATCTAATTGCATTGTAGAAGTTAATTAATGCAGTCAACATTATACAGTCCAATATCAAATTGATTAATTCATCAATCATAGAAAAAAAATTTGAACAACATGTGATACAATATCATCCAATATATGGATATTCACATTATCAAATGGAATCGGTCATGTGATGAGCATAGAGGTAAAAAATTGACTGATTTCATCCCAAATTCCACTTCATCACAAGCAGCATAAGGCATGTTTCATAGCTATTGAGAGTTATCATGGTCCTCAATGGTGTTCTTTGGCACCAGATGGCATTGCATACTAAATGAATAAGTTATTTATGACAAACACAAATGAGGCTTTTGAAATGAGGAATCAATATCACTTGCGTCCCTCCTTTTGTAAGTCCTTGTGTGAAAAAGCATAAATTTAAACAAACCGGAAATGTTTTATTCAAGTGATCAAATTAATTGAATGGAAATCATATATGAAAATATATACACACATATATAGTTAGTTAGTTAGTTAGTTAGTTAGAAACATGATATTTTGTGAAGCAGAAGCAATGATGGTGTTGCTAATATGAGTGTAGAGAAATGACACATGTCACTTCAGTCTTAGATCAACTTAGTTAGATAGGACTGTAATACCTATCTGATACCTAATTTACTCTCTAAGTGTGGTAGGTGTTGCATTAGATATTTTGATGTAAGGTATTATGCTAAATATATAGAATTGACTCCTAAAATTGTCCTAAAAAGATTTTTCAGTAAAAGGAGAGGATGTCACGTTGTTACTATGGACCCTGAGTGTAAGATACTATGTTATATTTTGGTTAAATCAAGTCTTTTGGATACCGGTATAATTTATGGCTCGTGAAAAGTTTTGGATGCATGGTTATGTCTCTTTGGATCCTTTTGGTTAGTAGCTCTTTTGTATAATAAGAGTACATGCAAAGGTGTTGTCTAGATACAACACATCATATCTTCTACTTGTTCTATTGTTTGTCTCTTTTTAAAGTCACGTCTCATAAGATTTTTTGTCCCTTCTACTTCTGGTGGCGGGTCTTCTACTCAGATTCCCCCCTTCCTCAACTTTTGGTGTTTCCAATAAATTGGGGAAGGAGGATTCCTATTTAGGATGCCATTGCAGTCATCCTCTAGTATTCCCATGTCTTTAATAGAATAAAGAGTAATGAAAGTATTTGTATTAGTGATTAATTTCTTCTTAGGAATGGTATTGGTTAATGGAGTGTCATAATATTAGGAGGGTATTGAAGCTTTTCATCTACTGAATTTGGGAAGATACATTTGAAATCCACATCTACCAAAATGAAGGTATCCTTCCTTCTTCCTTCCTTATGGGTCTCAAATACATGAGGAGGCCTTCAAATTGGGGTGATCCATCCATATATGATCCTAGGGAAGATTATTCACAAGAAGGTGACTAGGAGTAATCTCAAAGATCATCTTCAGCCTTATAGGCATAGAAGGGAGAATAATTATATGATTTCTATGTTTTTATATATTTATTTATTTTTGGGAGGACATGTACATATTTGAAAAATAAACTCCTCTTTGCAATTCTAAGCAATTTATGATTTCTAAAAAGGGGGAAATCAAGTGTCATTTTAAATGATAATAATGAAAAAATAGTTGAAGTTAACACAACTGAAATAAAGAACATGTATTGATTCCAAAAATCATTGTGTTTACATCCAACTTGACCCTTATTAGAGCATCAAGAGGTCGTATGTAGTGGGTCTAACCCCAAGTTGGGTATTTTGTATCGTAAGATCTATACCATAGGAGTTTTTTATTCAACAAGTGAGATCAGTTGATTTTCCATGTTTTTGGTTTGCTTTTGTGATTCCAGCAACTATAATAACAATGGTTAATTCAATGCTTTAAGGTCAAGATCATTATTCTTAAAATAAGAGTTGGAGTTGTTGAAGCTATGTGGGTTTTTGTACTAGTAAATTTGAAGGGAAAGGTTTGATTTGTATCTGGTTGTTCTGATGGTTTGATAATTTTGATTATAATGACAAGCACATGCTCATTCTCATCAGTATGTATGTTGCTATAGGAAATCCCTAGATTATTAATATTGTTTATGAAGTGTGACTTCTCTAATGATTCTTAGTGTACCTATGCATAAGCACAAAGTTCATGTATATGGGATGTGTCTCAACACATATGCCATCCCTTAACTGATTCCATTTGTGGCTTAGAGTTTTGAGATATGATTTGGATTTTGTTATTCATGTCCAACTAATTTTGCATTAGATTCTTGACACGATTTAAGATATAGTCTAGCTTGATGATAGACATGTCCACACTCTTAACTTCAAAAATTCCACTTTTTTGGCAATATAAGCTTTATGTTAATGCACAAGACTAGGAGATCTATTGATTTGGAAGTGTTTCCACTTGAGATCACTAGTAGCCATGCATTAATGACCTACACATATTTCTTTATATCACATCTCACAAATGATCCACCTATTTTTTCATTAATAGGAGGCTCAAACCCATTTTTTATACCTATAAATAAATAATAAATAAGAAACCACTCAAGTAAGCCATTATGAGGACATTCCCTCTAATACCATCTAAATCTCTCCCATGATTCGTAAAGATCGTCCATACATCCCAATTTGAAATTAGCATTATACCATGTTTCATCCTTATCACACAAAGAGAAATAAACATGTGCAAGTAAACATCCTCTAGCATGACTCCATTAGTTTTCATGGTATCATATAGGGTTTTAAGCATCTAGATGTTGTGTGGGGTTTTTCCAACGCACTAGCTCCATATTATCATGTATGGATGAGATAGATAAAGTAAGTAGTTGGTAGTTGTTATTGACATTGAGAAGAGGTTTAACAACATCCTATAACATAACATTTACTTTTGGTGCATGAGTTCTTTTAAGTGAAATACTTGTTGGAACATAGTCATTTTTAGTCTCATCTCCTCCTCATTGTTTTTTTCATGATCTAACTCAGTCGGGCCTTTCTGTTTGGATCATAGGCATCTATGGAATGTTTTATTGATATCCAACTTAAGGTTTATAAATCCAAACAGAGATATAGATCATCTCTTACATAAGAGAATATAAGTTATTTAGATGAATATAAAGTGATAGGCATCATTTTCATTACATAAGAGAATATATATATATATATATATATGATATAAGAAAACAATAAATAATTTATGGAATAGAATAATTAAAAGAATACCTATTCATGTCCTACTATGTATAACAATGGAGCCAAAAACATGACACATGGGCATATATTATGGCTTAGAGAATATAGTTTATATGCAATCAAACATGAGTTTACACTCTCATTGAATATGAACTAATGTCTCATAATTATAGGCCTGAAGTTTTCAATATATAATCAGATTACAAAATGCTTAGTGTTCTCAAGTATGTATGCTTTTTAGTTTTAGTGGAGTTTGGATCATTTTTAGGATCTCAGTAATAGCCAAGAAATGCTATCAAATTTGTATTAGCTACTTTCATATAGAAATGAGATGATTTTGATTATAAAATATGATTAGATATATAAACTAAGTAAAGTAGTAGAAGTTAAAATAACTAACATCATTTGAAATTGAAGGTATTAGATGATGATTCAGAGGTAAACATCCACATCAAAGCCTTTTGTATCCCGATCAACCCTTTTATCCACCAACAACTACTACAAACATAGAAGTTAGATTCTTCTAGTTTAGCTGTCAATATCACTCAACCTTCTCTCTAAACCAAGAAGAACACAGATATATTGGACACTACCTATCATGCGACTAATGTCAATACTTAAGTGTTATGACACAAAAACCAAAACACTCATCACAACATTCCTCTTATAAGGATAGGATAATTTTCTCATGACACAGGTTCACCAATAGGATGCAACCATCCAAACAACCTACTTGATAGAGAAATACAAGTGGAAGACGAAAATATCTTAAAGCTTTATAAAAGCTAGCACTAGTACAGATAACACCTTTAGCATCAGTTAAGTAAGACTTTTGTTGTCAGTTTTGAAGCGACACCCAAGTGGGTGACACTAAAAGTAGACTCCTTCAACATCAGTTACATAACTGACGACACAAAGCCATTCTCGATTACAACCCAAAAGTGCCAGCAGTCAGACCATAGGCGTCGGTTTCTAACAAACAACCGACACAACTAAGCATTTGTTGTCGGTTGCTGGTTTTTAACCGACACCGATGTTTTTTTTTTCTTATCATCTCCCAAGCCTACTGTCTGACTGGTCAGCAGGATGCAGAACCTACTGTTCAGTTCTAAATTGTAGCTTTACAACATCCTTTGGTTTCAGCCAACAACATGCCACAACCATGCAAATATTAACAAGATGTACATTATAATCATGTGATTCACACACATGTATAAGCACATTTAATTTCAAATGTGATTCATCACACACATGTAGAAACATATAGTTCCATTTCATTCCTCCATTTCATATTCACACACATTTAGCAACCTACAGTTCCATTTATTTCATCTCTTTTCATATTCACACACATAAACATTCATTCATTCCATCTTCACAAACACACGTATATAGATAAGACAATTCAAAAAAAATCATTCAGACATTATATATAAGATCTTTCAAAGTTGAACATGTTATCAAAATACTAATTATGACAACAAAGTTTAGAAAATAACATGAAAGTAACTAAACAAGGGGCTTGTTGTACCCCTAAACATGTTCATAAGACGGGAAAGTAA